>CAWUFW010000031.1:0-1357500 GCA_963921515.1 Calotriton arnoldi
ATATATATATATAAAACATATTTAAACTTTACAGAAACACATAGTCACTGGATGATGTCATTAGTGATGTCATCAGTGATGTCATCAGTGATGTCACTGACCATGTCATGAATGATGTAATATGTGACGTCATCAGCAGTGCATTGCGGGGCGCGAGTTATAGTTAGCTGAACTAACTATAACGGTGGAATTTCTCTGGTTTTGTAGGAGTGAAATCTCCAACTAACTATAACGTCCCTGAAACCTATGGTTTTTTCAGTGAATTTCTAAGGTTTTTTAAATGCTAATTTCTAACTATAACGTGCCTGAAACCTATGGTTTTTTCAGTGAATATATATATATATGCTTACACTTTACTGCCTCAGTAAGTACAGACTCAGTTAATTTTCTAGATATGCAGGTATATATAACAGATAACAAGATAGAAACAAAACTCTATTGCAAAGAAACAGCAGGCAATGCTACTTTGCACGCCAGCAGTGCACACCCACATCACTTAATCAATAGCATCCCCTATGGGGAAATGTTAAGACTCAGAAAAGTAAACAGTGATTCAATGTCTCTCATACAGGCTCAGATAGAAAGTAAGAAAAGATTCTTGGAAAGAGGCTATTCCTCCAAAACCATAGACAGTGCCATTACCAAATCCATGTCAATAGAATGCTCAGATTTGTTACAGGGTAACTACAAGAAAGCAAGCACTGAGACTAAACAACAGGCCCTTCCTCTATCCCCTAAACAAGAAGAATTTAGATTGATCATGGAATTTAGTAAACAGCACAAAGAAATATGTAACATCATTAAGCGTAATTGGCCCCTGGTATTGGATGATCCCATCATTGGAACCTCCTTACCCAACAACATATCCATCACCTATAGCAGGGCACCATCAATGAGGGACAAACTGGTTAAAACAAGTCCAGAGATTATTGACAGTTGCAGCTGGTTAACCATGCACAAAGGGTTTTACAAATGCAAAGTATGTAAAGCTTGCCAACAGGGGGTTAACACTACAACATATATTACCCCTTTTAGCCCTAAGAAACAGGAAATCCAGAAACTCCTCACTTGCAAAACGGAATTTGTGGTATATGTCCTGATATGTCCATGTGGCTTACAATATATTGGAAGTACCAAACTCCAAGCCCACAAACGCATTTTACAACACATGCGTGCTATTAACAACCAGGACAACACGTACCCTGTTGCCAGACACTTCAGGGACTATCATAACTCTAGGAGTGAGGATTTGAAATATTACCTCATAGACTCAGTACCAGCGAGTCAGAGAGGTGGCAACAGAGAGGACAAATTACGCAAGTTAGAAATACGATATATTCTGGAAATGAATTCTAAACAGCCAGGGGGCTCAATGTTACAGATGATTTATATACCTGCATCTAGATTAGTAAATTAATAATGTCAGATTTGATTATTGGTGTCACCACAACTGTATCATAGATAGAACATCTTTTAACTTTTGTACCGGATATTTTAGGTTATTTATTTATTTATATATTTATACACATTGATGTATTTATGTATTTATGGATTGGACTTACTCTATCTGCAGTTCAAAATAGCCACTAGCAACATCCAAACAATCGACTAGTAGACAAACAAAGCGTTTTACGAATATATATATTTACTCTAGCACTGATAACACATGTCAAAATATATATATGTAGATATTATACATATATATAAAAAGTTTTTTTCATTAAATTAAATTGAAATAACCCACTATCAAGACAACAGAAAGCTCTGAGAGCCATCGTGATATCCATATTGTGACTCATCAATCGAACACATGTGATGAGAGAATACAATACACAACACATGATTGTTTGAATTGGTACTTAGACAAAAAAGAATTGATATTTTACTTTTGTCGATGAGCGGTTAATCACCAACACAGGCCAGTTTTGCCATTTGTTGTAGCGCTCAGTCATTTGATACTAATGTCTTTTTAACAAAAAAAAATTCTTGCACATTTTTGCACATTGAGCACTTTTTTGACAGTCTTGAGAATTGATTAATAGTTAAAAATCAATTTGTATGTGATGAGCTTAGATGATTGAGTTTGCAATATTTGCACATAGGTAACTATAAATAATATTGTTATATATACTGCCTTGAGTGGCAATTTAGGAGGTGCAATAGGTTTTCATTTAGGAAACAGCCAAGATCAAAGATATGCATCTTGTATTTTTAGAATGTCTATGTGAGCAATACGATTGATTTTACATTTATGTACCTACATTAATGAATGTTGCTCGACATTCGAAATTATAGGTTTTAAATTTAATTCTAATTTTAAATTTGAACCACTAGAAAAATTGACTTAATTTTATTGTTTCATTGAATTATCAACTTTACCATCAATTTTATAATTATTTTTGCCTATGTGATATTTTAGCAGATTGCTTTATACATTATGCTCTCCAACACATTTTAAAACTACTGAATTAAGTATTTTCTCTATTTCCATTGACTGTCTCACTTTTACGTAGTTCACAGTAAGCACACTGTCACTTTAAAAAGAAAAAAACTTTCCGTAATGCTGTCATGTGATCAAGGCTCCTTGTGAGTTGAAACGCGTTATGGCGGCATCCAAATAAACACCTGAAGTAATCTGAAGTGGTCCGTGTCCGTGTGTTTCTTGGATCAATCCGGAGTATGGGCGGCAAGTGTAATATATATATATATATTCACTGAAAAAAAACACAGGTTTCAGGGACGTTATAGCTAGTTGGTCATTTCACTCGTACAAAACCAGAGAAATTCGGCCGTTATAGTCAGTTCAGCTAACTATAACTCGGGTCCCCACAATGCACTGCTGATGACGTCACATATTACATCATTCATGACATGGTCAGTGACATCACTGATGACATCTCAAATGACATCACTGATGACATCACTGATGACATCATCCACGTGATAATCTGATGCACCTCCTCATATCCTAATATAACCTTTGATACACCCACTCTAAAAATACAGACTACCATTTTCGAAACCATAGACACACCAATACCAGTTAGTACATACCCACTCACTAATTCCTAGGTCTACACACACATCCACTCATTCACCCATACAGTCACTCATACATGCAGTTAACCATCAATACAGCACTATCATATACACTCACATATCTATACAGACACTCACACACCGCCACTCATCCATAGAGTTACTCACACACCTAGTCAGTCATGCAAAGAATCAATCACACTCCCATTTACTCACCTATACAGTTATACACACTCCACCTCATTTATTCAAACATATACTAACACATACTTACACTCTTATACAATAACTAATACAAGCACACACTCATCCATACAGCCACTCTCACAATCACTCACTCTCACATATAGTCATTTATACACTCACATATACTGCCTTTCACATATGCAGTTACTCACACATGTACCACTGAGGCATCCATTCACTCACCAACACACCCATACACACACTCACCCACCCATACAGCCCTTCACAGATGCACTCTTGAACCCATACACCCAGTGAATCACCCACTCACACATCTATGCACAGAGTCACACCCCCCCACCCACCCACACATACACTCAGGCATCCATACAGATACTCAGACAACCAATCAATAATCCATATAGACCCTCATTTAGCTACTCACCAAACCATGCAACCGCTTACACACCAACTGACAAACTAAACTGTGTGAATGTCTGCATCAGTCACTAACCGATGCATTCAGTAAGACACATTTAATCACTCACTTATACAGTCAGTCACACACCTACTAAATCATCCATTCAGACAGTTATACACCCACTCATTGTTCAATACACCTTGGCCTATATATATATAAAACATATTTAAACTTTTACAGAAACACACAGTCACTGGATGATGTCCTTAGTGATGTCATCAGTGATGTCATTTGAGATGTCATCAGTGATGTCATCAGTGATGTCACTGACCATGTCATGAATGATGTAATCTGTGACGTCATCAGCACTGCATTGCGGGGGCGCAAGTTATAGTTAGCTGAACAAACTATAACGGCCGAATTTCTCTGATTTTGTACGAGTGAAATGTCCAACTAACTATAACGTCCCTGAAACCTGTGGTTTTTTCAGCGAATTTCTAAGGTTTTTTAAATGCTAATTTCTAATTATAACGTGCCTGAAACCTATGGTTTTTTCAGTGAATTTCAATGGTTTTTTAAATGTTAATTTCTAACTATAACGTCCCTGAAACCTATGGTTTTTTCAGTGAATTTCAAAGGTTTTTTAAATGCTAATTTCTAACTATAACATACCAGTCGCGTTTCCAGAGTGGTGGAGAAAGGTGAGCGTGGCCTCCGAAACACCTCTTAGCAATCCCACTGAGTGGGATTTACTGGAGGTAACAGGAGGAGTAGTTAGCCCCCAACGTCAACCTTGGCGGCCAACTATCCTTTTTATTACCACCAGTAAGTCCCACACAGCAGGATTGCTAACTTCTTACATCAGGCCTCACCCCCTCCCTGCACCACTGTGCAAACGTGCCCCCTAGCACGTTGTAAGAGAGGTGGTCCAAGGCCACACCCCTTTTTACACCTCTCTGCAATGCAGCTCTGTGGCGCTTACTGGAGGTACCTGGTGGGCTAGTTGGAACCAAGGGACCCTCAGGATTCATGGGGCGCAGTGCCCCCGGGACCTAATTGGCAGTGCCCCCGGGACCTGGCCCACCCGGGGGCCTTTTGAAAACGAACCGCGGGAGCCCGCGCTTTTTTTTTTTTTAATAATTTGGCGGGATTTGCGAACACAACGCGATTTCCGCCAAAATTATGTGGGCCTAGGGGGTCAGGGTGTTTCTACCCTGCCCCCTTTTATTATTTTTTAACCTCTTTTTTCTGTTTTCTTGTGACTCGGTTCTACCGAGCCACAAGATGGCTGCCAACACTTCCTGGTTTGGAGTGTTGGCAGCCAATTAGAATGAAGCTCGTGGTCGGGAGGGTTCGCGAACCCTCCTCGGCCACAGATATCGAAACTTTTTCTTTCTTTAATTTCTCAGCAACTACTGAACGGATTTACACCATTAACAAAAAGGGATCTTTCTGAACCAAGACCTACCTTTTTGCCAAATTTGGTGTAATTCCGTTCAGCAGTTCGGGCTGTAGCTTTGTCTAAAGTTTCCTATGGAAAATTACACGGGGGAAACGTGTTTTGGGACACCCCTTTTTTCTCGGCCCCCGCTTGACGAATCACCCTGAAGCTTTCAAGACAGGAGCTGACCGGAGCGCCCCACTAGTTTTGAAAATTTCACGAAGATTCGTCAAACGGCGCCAAAGTTATTGGGAAAACAAAAAATGCTTTTCCTATGGAAACTAGGTCCTAACTATAACTACCTACTGGCGACCGCCAGTAGGTAATATATATATATATGTATATATATATGTATACATATATATATATGTATATATATATGTATATATATATATATATAAATAAATATATATATATATATACTAACGCTAAAAATGTTCCCACTTGGATTTGCGCTGTACAGTGAGGCACACTTACAAAGTGGGAAAAGTTAGGAGACCTAAGAGCATTTCTCCTTTTTTATGCCTGCTTCAAAGTGGCATTATTTTTGGGTGCAAAACTCTCTCTACTATTGTTTGTAGAGAGTGTTTTTTTGTCAAAAACCATGTGTGGTTGCATGGGAACACCTGTGTACCACCCATGGAACACCCCCTTGATACGGAGTAATGCAAAACAGCACTTTGCACTACTTTCAGGCAACTTTACAGCACAAGTTTTGCTCAGGAAAGTAAATCCAAGAAAAAATATTTAGGGACATATTTATGAGAGGCTTGCATCATGTTTGCACAATGCAAAGTGGCATGACGCAGCAAGCCTCTAAGTCAGATTTACGAAGCTACACAAGGCCACATTGCGTGGCTTAGAATGGCTTCATAAATCTGGAGAAAGGTAATACAGTGCAAATAACTGCGTTGCCTTGCTCTGTGCAAGGGAGGAGTTCCATGGGCAGTGCTTTAGGTGTTTCCATGTAAATCCCATGGTTTTTGGTGCATTCCTAGATTTATAAAACCTGGTAAACCCTGGGATGCACCAAAAAGATATGCCTCCCAGGTAAGGCGTAACGAGGAGAAATATCTTTATTTCTCGTTGTTTTTTCCTCTTTCTATGTATGCTGCATTTTGCACGGTGCAAGGATGTCTGCGTTGGCGTTAGGCTGCCGAAATAGTGCCAGTGCGGGGGTGGGTGGAAGAACAGGAATGCACCGTATTGCTTAAATACGGTGCATTCCTGCCCTTTCCCAGTGACACAGAGCAGCAAGGTAACTTGCTGCGCTGCCCTGCGCTACTATTCCCATATTAGTGCTGAGTTTCGTCACTTTTGTGACACAAACCCAGCGCAAAAGGTTTGTACATCTGTCCTAGAGTTTAATCAGCTTGTTTACTTAAGTGTGAAGAAAAAGGTAGACTTTTTATGCTAGAGTTCACACACACACATATGTGACTTATTTCCTTTTTTACCACTGAACTATATTGGTGATGGCTCTCGGCTGTTGCTATGCTCGCCTTCGTATTGCAGCCACCCTCTCATGAAAGCAATCTTTCCGTGCCTGAGAATAACCCACCTCCTATAAAACGAGTGGCCAGATGGAAACAGCTCCTGAGACGTCCTAAACATGTGCGCAGCTGTCCCTGTTGCATCGTTTTTTCCATAATTAAATTTTTAGGCCTCACCTGTTTGCTGACACATTTTTCTTTTTATAAAGCGAAGTAGCTGGATCTGTTTTAGCTATATGGGAGTAGAGGGGTGATTTTCAAAGTTATCAAAATAGCTTTGACATGGGTCCAGGGTGGGGAAATACATCTCTAAATTGCCAGTAACAGATAGGCCAGGACACATTTTGCTACTGCAAATAGCTTTCCGTCCTGTTCAAGCTGTCACTTACTTTCCAATTATACTACTGTACCGGAAAGATTTTTTATTTTTGGCGGAAGGCGGTAAAGGGAAGAGGAATATTCGAGAAACTTGATCAGACCTAGGGGACATGAAACATATAACTGTGACAAAAATCGTGTTAGCCAGTTAAAACAAGACAAGCGGCGTTTGTTGAAAAGATAGACATTGTAAAGGGTGACACCCATGACCTCATTTTTTGCATTTTGGCGTCGTGCAGCCCAGCAAGGCACCTTGCTGCGCTGCCCTATGCCGAAGTGAAAGGGCAGGAATGTGGTGCATTCCTGTCCTTTCTGCCTGGTGCTGGTGCCATTTCGGCAGCCTAGAGCCAACGTAGGCACCCTTGCTCCCTCTGTCGCTAGACAGGATTGTTTTTGTGCAGGAAGGCCACCTTCCTGCACAAAAACAATGCAAAGTGGCATTTTCCTCTTTCTTTGTGTGCTGCAGAATGTAGCACACATGGAAAGAGGAAAAAACGAGGAGAAATAAACATATTTTTCCTTGTTATGCCTCACCCCATGACACATACGGATTTGCGCTTCCCCAGGTTTACATTCTTCGTAAATCTGGGGCACCGTCAAATTCCATGGGTGTTGCTGGGAAAACCCACAGCAACTCCCATGGAGTGCCTCCTGGGCACAGAGTAAGGTGATGCAGCGATTTGATCTGTGTCGCCTTACTCATGATTTATGCGGCCACTCAAAGCCATGTATGGTGGCTTTGCTTAGCTTCATAAATCTTTATGAGAGCCCTGCGTCACGCATATACCAAATTATGGGGCAGATTTACAAGCCCCTTGCGCCACTTTTGCGTCACTTTTCCCATGTTAAAAATGACGCAAAAGGGGCGCAAGGGGCTTGTAAATTAGCCCCTATGTGATTAAAAATTGACGCAGAGCTCTCAGAAATAAGCCCCCCAGTTCTGCAATACTTAGCATTCGTCCAGCTTGCTTGAAACAGAGCATGGATATATCAATTATAAACGTTATATTAATTAATGTCAACCTTTCATGCAATGCATGATACAGAATGAATTGTCGGCTGGCATGTAATTGATAGATGTTATTAATTTCCATATAAATTCCACATATTCTGTGGCACCTGATGGATAAAATCTGGGTTTTACCAGCAGGATTCAAACCAGAGCCTGCAAGTTATACTCACTCATGTACTTGTTCAAGATGCCGAAAGCAGTACATGATCATGTTGAATTAAATAATGCGTTTTCTATTTAAGCAGCTGTTTAGCACTCAGAATACTTGAGCTTTTTACTAATAAACTCTGAACAATTGATTTCCTTAACTTGAATTTTGGATGAGCTTTGCAGCAAGATTTTTCTGTAAAGTACCAGTAAGGTATACTCTACTGTATGCTATAAGGATCTCCTTTACAAACTTTTGACACAGGGCAGCGAAGCAGGCCTTCATGCTTTGCTGCCGTGTATCAAAAGAAAAGGGCAGGAATGCGCCGTATCTACAAGATACAGCACATTCCTATCGCACAAACAGCAGCTGTGAGCCACCGCAGACACGCTTGGTTCATGTTGCGATGGTGCCTGTGTTGTGGAGATGATTGTTTTTATGCTGGAAGTACAAAAACAAGCATTGATGGCAGGAAAAAACTAGGAGAATTACATTTATTTCTCCTCGTTGCGCCACTCCTATGCATTCCCAGGTTTACGATTCTTCGTAAATCTGGGAATGCTTCAGATTCCATGGGTGTTGCTTGGGAACACACACAGCAACACCCATAGAACGCCCCATTTACGCAATGTTCTGCGTGAAAGGGGCACATATTTACAAGGTCATGAAAAGCCACATAAAGTGGCTTTATGTGGCCTTGTAAATATGCTGCGGCACTTTGCGCCACCAGAGCGTCAAAAAAGTAGCGCTCCGGTGGCACAAAAGTGGTTCAAAGGCCTCTTAAATTAGGCCCTCAGTTGTATAGTAGAATCGTAGAGAAAAGAGGTAGAATTTCGAGCTCCTTTACAAGGCTATCGGAGTGGGAGTGACTTTCAACATCCCATTAACAAGGATGTTATTCTTTATAATTCATGGTTACACCATCACTATTCTTGGCAAAGGCTTAAATCCTTGGTTTCTTTCTTCTTCATCTGAAACATGCAGTAAGGTTGCAGATACATAGAATGTATAGTGTGAAAATAAATACACCAAAATGCATGTAGTAATTTCTTGCAAACCTTAAAATAAGCAGTTAATTTTAAGTCACTTTGAAAAACGGATGTTGTTCGAAACATTTGGAAGCATGCAGAGAGATTCCTGCTAAACTTCTAGCCATCCCCTTATCTGCTAATCACTTCATTTTCAGCAACAAATAGCACAGAAGAGCCGAGAATGTTTCTATCCCTATCATCATCATCAATACTTTATTCAGTTATAAAACCATCAAAGTACATTTTAAAAAGCAAATATAGAATACACTAATTTAAATGAGAAGATATAAATAAATATTTATATATATATATATATATATATGTATATATATATATTTATATATTTATATATTATCTACTGGCGGTCGCCAGTAGATAGTTATAGTTACAACCTATTATCCATAGGAAATCCGCGACATTCTATTTGAAATAACTCTCTTGCCGGTTGACGTATCTTCGCAACATTTTCAAACTTTGTGGGGCGCTCCGGTCCGCTCCTACCCTGAAAGTCTCGGTGGGATTCGTCAAGCGGGGGCCGAGAAAAAAGGGGGGTCCCAAAACGTGTTTTCCCCATGCAATTTTCCATAGGAAACTTTAGACACGGCTACAGCCCGAACTGCTGAACGGAATTACACCAAATTTGGCAAAGAGGTAGCTCTTGGTTCAGAAAGAACCCTTTTTGTTAAATGGTTAAATCCGTTCAGTAGTTGCTGAGAAAATCAAAAGTAAAAGTATATATATATCTATGGCCGCGTCGGATTCGCGCACCCTCCCGATCACGAGCTGCATGCTAATTGGCTGTCAACACTCCAAATCAGGAAGTGTTGGCAGCCATTTTGTCCCTCGGTAGAACCGAGGGACAGAAACAAGAGCGCAAAGCGCACAAAGGGGGCAGGGTAGAAACACCCTGACCCCTAGGTCTGCTCAGGGGTCCCACAAGGACCCCCTGGGCAAAAAAGATTTTTTTTTTTAAATCGGCAGGATGCGCTCAGGGTGCGCGAATCCTGCCGAAAAAAAAAATAATGTTAATTGGCCCCCGGGTGGGCCAAGTCCCGGGGGCATGCTGGGGGGGGGTTAATTTTAAGTGTGGGGGGCCTCTAAGGGCCCCCCATGCCCCGGGGACCACCACCCCCTGGGGCTTTATGTATAATGGTGCGGGAGGGCTCTGAGCCCTCCCGCAGCCCCGGGGACCGCCACCTCCCCGGGGCTTCTTTTTTTATTTTTGAAAAACCTGTGTGGGGGGCTCCAGCCCCCACACGCCCGGGACCACCACCTCCCCGGGGCACTAAGAAAATTACAATGGGGGTCCGTTTTGGACCCCCAAGCCCCGGGGACCACCACCTCCCCGGGGCTTTCAAAATGTAAGGAGGGGGCCGCGCGGCCCCCTCCTGGAGCCTGTGGTGGCCCTGGGGACCGCCACCCCCAGGGCCGGCTCCTGCAGTGTCCCGCGGTGCCTACCCCCGGGACACTGCTGTTTGCAATGACAGGACGGGAGCCTCGCGGCTCCGTCCTGTCATTGCAAACTGCTTTGGATATTGGAAGAGAGCAGGAAACCTGCTCTCTCTTCCAATATCCAAAGCTGATTGCTTTCCACATGGGGAGCAGCATGTTAGCTGCTCCCCATGTGTAAAGCAATGCCGGCTCCCGTAGGACACGGGGAGCCGGCGGGACTGTGGGGGTTTGGGGACCCCCACAGTCCCCAACGAGAGGCCAGGCCCCGGGGGATGGGGTCCCCGGGGCCGTAAGTGGCCACGGAGGGGGGCCACGCAGCCCCCCTCACCCAAAGGTAAAAAAAAGTTTAAAAAAAAAAAAAAGTGCAAGGCCGGCCCCGGGGGATGGGGTCCCCGGGGCCTTAAATGGCCTGAGGAGGGGGGCCACGCAGCCCCCCTCCAAATAAAAAAAAAAGAGGCCATGCCCCGGGGGATGGGGTCCCCGGGGCCAATACAGGCCCAGGGAAGGGGGGCCACGCGGCCCCCTTCCCATTTTTTTTTTTTAATTTTAATTTTTAAAAAAGGGGTAAGGCCCTGGGGGATAGGGTCCCCAGGGCCTAAAAATAGGAAAAAGTGAGGGGGCCACACAGCCCCCCTTCAGGGGAAAAAAAACAAAAAAAAACGATCGGGCCCGCAGGCCCCGCCCCTTCCTTCATCACTCTGCAAACGCGCACCCTGGCGCGTTTGCAGAGGAGGAACAAATTCCCTTGAATACTGGGGGTCCCTGGGGCCAACTAGCCCACCAGGAACCTCCAGTATGCGCCAGGGGCTGCCTTGCAGAGAGGTGTACAGAGGCCACGCCCCTTTTACACCTCTCTGCAACGCAGCTCTGTGGCGCTTTTGGAGGTATATGGTGGGCTAGTTGCACCCCAGGGACCCTCAGGATTCAAGGGGAGTTAATCCCCCGACTTAAAACGCACCACGGGGCGCGTTTGCACAGTGGTGAAGGGAGGGCGGGGCTTCAGGTGACATGTGTGCAAACAGGCCCCGTGGCGCGTTTTAAGATGGGGAATTAAATCCCCTTCAATGCTGAGGGTCCCTGGGGCCAACTAGCCCAACAGGTACGTCCAGAAAGCGCCACAGAGCTGCGTTGCAGAGAGGTGTAAAAAGGGGTGTGGCCTCTGTACATGTCTCTGCAACGCAGCCCCTGGCGCATACTGGAGGTTCCTGGTGGGCTAGTTGGCCCGTAGGGACCCTCATGATTCAAGGGGACTTAATCCTCCAACTTAAAACGCGCCACGGGGCGCGTTTGCACAGATGTCACCTCAGGCCCCGCCCCCTCCCTTCACCATTGTGCAAATATTCCTCTAAAATCAGCCGAAATACGAATTCTGATTTACTCACCTGTTATCAGGAGAGACCTCAGTGCTGCATCTTTCAGCCCAGTACTAATCCTGAAAAGTAATTTTAACCGTACTTACCAGTAACTTGAATTTCCTTCCATAGGCTAACATTGACTGGTTTCACTTGGAAATTCTTCTAAGTGTGGAGTTTTGGAACTTTAAAATATTCCTCTAAAATCAGCCGAAATACGAATTCCGATTTACTCACCTGTTATCAGGAGAGACCTCAGTGCTGTATCTTTCAGCCCAGTACTGGTCCTGAAAAGTAATTTTAACCGTACTTACCAGTAACTTGAATTTCCTTCCATAGGCTAACATTGACTGGTTTCACTTGGAAATTCTTCTAAGTGTGGAGTTTTGGAACTTTAAAATATTCCTCTAAAATCAGCCGAAATACGAATTCTGATTTACTCACCTGTTATCAGGAGAGACCTCAGTGCTGCATCTTTCAGCCCAGTACTGATCCTCAAAAGTAATTTTAACCGTACTTACCAGTAACTTGAATTTCCTTCCATAGGATATAATTGCCTGCTTTTTGCTGAAAAAGTTTCTGTTGATTTTTGAAACATACAAATATTCCTCTAAAATCAGCCGAAATACGAATTCCGATTTACTCACCTGTTATAAGGAGAGACCTCAGTGCTGTATGTTTCAGCCCAGTACTGGTCCTGAAAAGTAATTTTAACCGTACTTACCAGTAACTTGAATTTCCTTCCATAGGCTAACATTGACTGGTTTCACTTGGAAATTCTTCTAAGTGTGGAGTTTTGGCAACTTTAAAATATTCCTCTAAAATCAGCCGAAATACGAATTCCGATTTACTCACCTGTTATCAGGAGTGACCTCAGTGCTGCATCTTTCAGCCCAGTACTGATCCTCAAAAGTAATTTTAACCGTACTTACCAGTAACTTATATTTTCTTCCATAGGAATCCATTGTCTGGTTTTCAGCAGAAAAGTTTCAAAGTGTCGATTTTCACAAACTACAAATCTTCCTTAAAAATCGCCAGTATGACTTAAACGCATTCTTTCAACTGTTTACAGGAGATGCACCAGTGCTGGATCCAGGATCCAACACTGAGTAAGAAAAAGTAACGATAACAGTTTTTACCTGCTAAGTGAATTTCCTTCCATAGGATAACATTGGTGATTCTATGAGAAAAAGTTTCTAAGTGTCAACTTTTAAAATACAATAATATTCCTTAAAAATCACGACTGTAACCAAAACGCTTTTACTCAACTGTTTACAGGAGATGTACCAGGACTGAATCTAGGATCCAGTCCTGTGGTTAGAAAAGTAATCCATAAAGTAACTAATTGCATTTGACTAGAAATTCACATTGAGCTGAATGTTGCATTGTGTTTGAAAATGTGGTGCCCATTGCAACAACTGTAACTACTGTACTTAAAAGTCTATTGTGCAACATTGAAGAATGGGGGACAGGGAGCAGTTTCAGAAAAAAGGGGGCCTAGGTCCAGTACCAATGCTCCCAAGAACTAACATGTAATCACTGTATGGTAACTGTTCCTGAAGTTGAGATTCATAACCAATTTGGTTATGTTGGCGGAAGGAGATGGAAGGAAAAGAAGAAAAAAGAAAGAGGTCTCTATATGTGGTTCCCTATTGACAAAGGTCGGGGGAATTTCTCCTTTAGGAATTAGTGCCCTCACACACCCTTTCAGGTGTCATGCTTCATCATCGGGCGTTGCTCCTCGTGGGGGTGGCGCTGCTGTCCCCCACGGGCCCCGCGAGAGGGCTCTTTGTCGGAGATCTTTTAGGAGACGCCGCAGTTGTGCATGCGGGTGTGTGGGCCTAAAAGGGTTAGTGCTAGTGTTTAAAATTACCCCACCAGTACTGTAGGAAAAAGTTTATTCGTTGGTCTGGGAGGTAAGGATAAAAGAATTATACAGGGGCGTTGGGGCACCTCTATTGACAAATAACATAGAGGTCAGGGTATTACTCCACTGCTCCTAGTGCCCGTGTGTGACTGTGAGTGTGCGTGTTGGTCAACATGTTTCGCGCTATCATTGGGTCCCTACTGGATCCCCGTGCGCTTCGTCAGGACCGTGTGAAAGTGAAATAAAATAAAATAGGAGTAGGGACAAGACACCCTATCTCCCTATGGTACCTTCTCTCAGGATTATATGCGTTACTTGCGCTTGAAGGAACACCTCTCTCGTGTTCCAACCTGTTACCTTATGGTTAGAGCCAAAGGGAAAAGAACAAGACACACATATAGAGACAAACATGAGTAATGGCGAATAGCGATCCACAATACATTTATTGTACTGTTGCGTTATCGCCTGACATCTCGTGCTCACAGTGTATGGGAAAACGTGCCCTAAAGATACTATCACTGCCTCATGTGCACGTGTGACAGCAGCGGCTGTCTTTGTCTTGCATCATTGGTGAGATCTCATGCACTTATCTGTGATGGCTGTGCATACACGTTTTTTCCGAGTGCGGTGTGACAAAAACACTCGTTTATCATCATGGTGGCTGTGCATACACGTTTTACCGAGTGCGGTGTGACAAAAACACTCGTTTATCATCATGGTGGCCACCAGTGCTTAGGTAATGCAAACGCGCGTTTTGTGCGTGAAGTTCTTATCACGTAATTAAGTATCACGTAATGCCGGGAGAAATCATACCCAAGTTAGGTCATGAGAAATACTTATAGATACGTGAGGTCTATTCACCCATAGCTCATACACACTCATTCTAAAATTACATACTGATTACCCCTTAAAAAGCAAAGTCTTGTGCCTCTTCGGCTGTCCCCGCGGTCTCGAGGGGGAATCTCTGTGGATCAAGAGAGTCGAAGTCAGCCCCATGCATGCTCAACGTACCTGTCGTTGACTAGTTGAAGCAGCGGGAGTAATACTCACATTCAGTCCCCTTCGTTCTGGCCCATTACCTGCCCTGCCGCTGGATGGATGCCGGAGAATTTGAAGCGGCGTCCATCCGAATATGAATGCTTGCAGGCGGAAGTGACGGGAATTGGGAGGGCGTGCCATGAATGACGTCACCCCGGGATCGGAGGAGTGTGGGATGTGAATAACATGTGCGGCGGCCATCTTACAGTGGTTCCCTATGAACTAAAGGCTCCTATTTTATGCCATTATAGTCAGATGTAAAACATCAAAATCGTACTACTCTTGGACAAAGATGGATAGAGTCCTAGTGCAGTTACGATGGTGTTATTGATTCAATTGCTCCTAGTCATGTGGGGAGTGGTATCATTGACCTCGCTGTGTCTCAATAAAGTTATGCAACACAAGGATATCAGCTCGATGTGTAAAATACTAGCTTATACATCTTATCACCGAGGGCCACCCCCTTACAAGATGACAATGCTCCTTGCTTGGAGATGGGGGATCTAGGCGTCCCGGGTCAGGGGCCATTACAGAAATTTTCGGAACCCAAGTGTCCTGTATTGTGTTTATTTGTGTCAAATTGAACTGCCGTGTGGACCAACCACATGGTGAGTAGCGGTGAAAGTATAGTGCCTATTGTACGGTACTAGGTTAAATTCACTCAGAGCATACAACCATCTACTACATTCAATTGTGATTACATTTGGAGGCATTAGCCTCTTATGTCCAAATGTTTGATTATAATGGTTGCATCTTTTCTCAGTAGCGGGGCACCAGTCTGATGGGGTTAAAAGTTCTAAAGAGCCATGCTGTTACTCCTAATGGGTGTAGATGTAGCAGAGGGGTTTGATGGCTCACCCCTGGTACTGTTAACATTTACAGTTAAGAAAGTTATATCCTTCTATGACCAGTGGTCAATGGTGTTACTGGGGTGGGCCTCCCTCCTAAACCAGTATTCGTATAGACCTTCCATCACACTAGGTCACAAGTTCAGACCACGGGATATCATCATTAAGTCCTTGTGTGTTACTCCTCAATCGGAACACCCAGCGTTGTTCTTGCCTGAACAGCGTGGTGGTAGTCCAGTTGGCATTGGCCTCGATGATGGTCCATTTGAGGTTATTGGGAGTATGATTCATTTCTAGAAAATGATTTTGTAATCTTGTGTTGGTCTTCTTGCACCGTATTGTGGATCGCTATTCGCCATTACTCATGTTTGTCTCTATATGTGTGTCTTGTTCTTTCCCTTTGGCTCTAACCATATAGGTAACAGGTTGGAACACGAGAGAGGTGTTCCTTCAAGCGCAAGTAACGCATATAATCCTGAGAGAAGGTACCATAGGGAGATAGGGTGTCTTTTCCCTACTCCTATTTTATTTTATTTCACTTTCACACGGTCCTGACGAAGCGCACGGGGATCCAGTAGGGACCCAATGATAGCGCGAAACATGTTGACCAACACGCACACTCACAGTCACACACGGGCACTAGGAGCAGTGGAGTAATACCCTGACCTCTATGTTATTTGTCAATAGAGGTGCCCCAACGCCCCTGTATAATTCTTTTATCCTTACCTCCCAGACCAACGAATAAACTTTTTCCTACAGTACTGGTGGGGTAATTTTAAACACTAGCACTAACCCTTTTAGGCCCACACACCCGCATGCACAACTGCGGCGTCTCCTAAAAAGATCTCCGACAAAGAGCCCTCTCGCGGGGCCCGTGGGGGACAGCAGCGCCACCCCCACGAGGAGCAACGCCCAATGATGAAGCATGACACCTGAAAGGGTGTGTGAGGGCACTAATTCCTAAAGGAGAAATTCCCCCGACCTTTGTCAATAGGGAACCACATATAGAGACCTCTTTCTTTTTTCTTCTTTTCCCTTCCAGCTTAAAAGTCTATTGCCTATGTGCAAAGTATTTAAACTAAAGTAATTCATTCTGAGAAAGTATTTTTTGTAATGTAATGTATAATGTAATTACAATGTAATTTAAAAAATAAAATATGTAAAAAAAAAAATCTAAAAATGTAATAAATCAGTATGAAAAAAATTAATATAACAATTGATACATTTAAAAATTGTCATTTACAAAACCTTTGAAATTCACTGAAAAAAACGTAGGTTTCAGACATGTTATAGTTAGGAATTAGCATTTAAAAAACCTTTAAAATTCACTGAAAAAACCATAGGTTTCAGATAAGTTATAGTTAGAAATTAGCATTTAAAAACCTTTGAAATTCACTGAAAAAACCATAGGTTTTAGGGACAGTTATAGTTAGTTGGACATTGCACTCGTACAAAACCCGTGAAATTCCCCGTTATAGTTAGTTCAGCTAACTATAACTCGCGCCCGCAATGCACTGCTGATGACGTCACATATTACATCACTCATGACATGGTCAGTGACATCACTGATGACATCACTGATGACATCTCAAATGACATCACTGATGACATCATCCACGTGATAATCTGATGCACCTCCTCACACCCTAATATAACCTTTGATACACCCAATCTAAATTACAGACTGCCATTCGCAAAACCATAGACACTCCAACACCAATAACTACATACCCACTCACTGATTCTTAGGTCTACACACACACATCCACTCACTCACCCGTACAGTCACTCATACTTATGGTCACTCAGTACAGGACAATCATATGCACTCTTACTCCTATATAGACACTCAAACACCGCCACTCATCCATAGAGGTACTCACACACACCTAGTCAGTCATGCAAATAATTAAACACACTGCCATTTACTCACCTATACAGTTATACACACACCAGCTCACTTAATCATACAAATACTAGCACATTGTTACGCTCTTATACAATCACTGATACAAGCACACACTCATCCATACAGCCACTATCACAATCACTCACTCTCGCTTATAGCTATTTATATACTCCAATACACATATATACTGCCTTTCACATATGTAGTTACTCACACATGTACCACTGGGACATACATTCACTCACTAACACACTCTTACACACACTTACCCACCCATACAGTCTATCACAGATGCACTCTTGAAACCATCCACCCAGTGAATCACCCACTCACACATCTATGCACAGTCGCACACACCCCATCCACACAAACACTCAGGCACCCATACAGATACTCAGACAACAAATCAATAACTCTTATAGACACTCATGTAGCTATTCACAAACCCATGCAGCCACTTAAACAGCAACAGACAGATACAGACATTAACCCAGTTTAGTCACTAACCCATGCATTCAGTAAGATACGTTTAATCACTCACTTATAGAATTAGTCACGCACCTACTAAATCATCCATACACACACTTATACACCCACTCATTCTTCAATACGCCTTTCCCTATATATATTAAAAATATTTAAACTTTACAGAAACACACAGTCACTGGATGATGTCATCAGTGATGTCATTTGAGATGTCATCAGTGATGTCACTGACCATGTCATGAGTGATGTAATATGTGACGTCATCAGCAGTGCATTGCGGGGGCGCGAGTTATAGTTAGCTGAACTAACTATAACGGGGGAATTTCACGGGTTTTGTACGAGTGCAATGTCCAACTAACTATAACTGTCCCTAAGTTATACATGTTGATATACATGGTATTGGCGAAATGCAGATAAATAAATAGATATCCTTGACAATACATACAAGTGAAATATATATAACAAATATACGAAAATCATAACTCAGGATTTGATCAAAATAATTGCTGCAAGCACGTACTGACACAACTGTATAATACCCTGTGGTATACTGCCATAAATTGAGCAGTGTTGATACAATCTGATACTGAGGTCAGTTTCTACTGCATCTACGCACTATTGCGTCCGCATGGTAGCGTGAAACACTGCAGTGAATTTAAGCAATGTCATTCATTTGACCAGACTTGACTGAAAATATTGATAATTCAGCTCCAAGCTGTCAAAATACATAAAATTAAATAAACATCAGTGTAATCAGAAATACAGCCCCAGTGGGCAACCAATCACAGAGAGAACACATGCTATTCATACACTACTTATATCCTGATAGCGATCTATCGAAACAGTCTTGCTCGATTGTGGCCGCGGCTCCAGTGTTTTTCTATACTTCTCGGCATTGGATTTGTGTGGATATTAGGGGTTGGCTTCCCCTGCCGTGTTGCCCGCCGTGGAAAAGAGGCTTGGGTTTAGCCGAACTACGTTGTGGATATATATATATATATATATATATATATATATATATATATATATATATATATATATATATATATATATGAGCAACTATTATATCCTCAGGTCAGTTATCCAATACTGCAGACTCGGTCAGGTTAATAACTTCATACAGTTGCCAAGACAGACAAATAAGGAAGATTATTTACAGACACAGGACGATCATTTTATCAGATCTGACATTATCACAGATCGTGCCTAGCCTTCCTACACTCACATTCAGACGCACTCCATCGATGCGGGATGCGCTGGTTAGAAATAGCCCCGAGGTGGTTGTGTCTAACACTTGGTTGTCACCAAGGTCAGGTTTTTTTAAATGTACATCGTGTAGAGCCTGTAAGTTTGGGAAAAACACCACTGAGTACACCACTGCATTTGAGGAGAAGATGGTTAAGATCCAGGGTCACTATACATGTCGAACTGAGTTCACAGTATATGTATTGGAGTGTACCTGTCCACTCAAATACGTTGGAAGCACAAAGCTTCAGGTTTTTAACAGAATCCTCCAGCATTTACGTGCGGTGGTCAACTCTGACCCTAACTACCCAGTGGCTCGCCATTTTAAACTTGTACATGGTAACAACCTGAATGATTTAAGTTATTTTGTAATTGGATCTGTACCGAAGTCAGTTCGAGGAGGTAATAGAGAAAAACTATTGCGTCAGCTGGAATCTCATTGCATCGTACTATTGGATACTAAGATGCCGAATGGTCTTAATAGAGGGGAGGAGCTGCATAATTTTTTATAACAATGTTTTAGAAATTGAGGGGCATATTACTAAGGTCCGACGATAATTATCGCTCAGCGCGATTAGCGCGAGGATAATTATCGCCTGACTAACGCTGAATTTTATCACTGAGATAGCGTGCTATCAGCAACGCTCATCTCAACAGTGATAAAATTGGAAGCGCTAACTGCCAAATGTGCGATTATCGCTGGAAATCTAGCGATAATCACACAACTTTTGGCGATAGCTTGCTGATAGGGCAGGACAGACTCAGCCATGATATCCACCTTCCATTGGATGTCATGGCTAAGTCATACTGAGAGCAGGCGTTAGAAAAGTAGCGCTAACCGCGGTTAGCGCTACTTTTCTAATCGCTCTGCATATTCGCCTGCAGCTTGATAATAGGAGAAATGTCGGTTAGCGACATTTCTCCTGTTATCCTGGGAAGGAACGCCCACTTTGCATCTCATTAGAGATGCAGAGCGAGGCGTGGGGAAAACGGGTGCTAACATGCGTTAATGCATGTTAGCACCCGCCTTGATAATAGGGCGGTAATATTATCTCCGCTTTTTTGGCTCTTAAAGCCAAAAAAGCGGAGATAATGGCCCTTGCTAATATGCCCCTGAATTTTTATGAGGAATACTTAATCTTTCGTACATTTTGTAGTAATGTTTTATGAATTTTTTATGAATTTTTAAAGAATTGTTTATGAATTTTTATGAATGTCTCAAGATCATCATGAAACTTGTTTGGTGCCCCCCTGTATTAGTATAGTCAAATTTAGATCCCAATGTGATTCTTGTTCTGGCACTAACTGTATGACTCGTCACAGTTGATTAACCTTTTGAGCTGACTATCTAGTGAATGATTCTGACCTAGCAGCTCTCTCTAATCTCTCGGCCCTGGATTTTTTATCTCTAACATCGATCAATTTTTTTATCTCTAACATTTATGGGTATTTGTAGTTGAACCAGTTTACCTTGTCGATTTTGCACTATCCATTATATGATTGTGCACTTGCACTTTATTCCTAGTGAATTGGGATATTTAGCTGTTGCCACAGCCTAAGATTTTATGTCAAGTATTTTGCACATTTAGCGACTTTTGCACTTTTTTGCACTTGCACTTTAGGTTTTGGTAACGAGCATGGTTACAATAATATTACTTGGGACCCTCTAATCTGTTGAACGACTGATGTAATTTCATTATTTAGGAAGGACTATGTCTTCGATTTTATGGTTTAATTCAGCTGTACAATATATTTGCAGCAGCCAACACATGTCTTTAACCTACATTTTTTACAGCGTCTACATATATAAAATAAAAATGTCATTACATATTTTTTAGCTGTATAATTATATGTGTCGTTTTGAATATAAAGATAAACATTTTAGATTGTTCTTATGTTTTAATGAATGAGGATTGCCCATGTTAACATCAAGTCTTTCTATTATTGTTATTGCTCAGGGGAGTGGCTATTTTTGTTGGTTTCACTATAATTATGTTTGCATTGGTCCAGCGCGTCATGTGATCAAGACCGCGGCAACTCGGTCGAAACGCGTCAGGCTGGACACTTGTCTCTGCACTATGGTTGCTGTTATATTTTACCTGCAATAAAACTTCACTGCAACGAATGCGCTGTGGTCCGTTCCTGCTTTTCTCGCCGTGCATCCGGTGATCCAGGAGTTTGGTTTCTCCATATATATATATATATATATATATTCACTAAACAAACCATAGGTTTCAGGGACTTTATAGATAGAAATTAGCAATTAAAAAACCTTGGAAATTCACTGAAAAAACCACAGGTTTCAGGGACGTTATAATTAGTCGCCGTTATAAACGGAATTCAGACAAAAACTCTGTTCCACGTAGCTGAGTCAGCTACTAAACTGCACCCACAAATACTTTGATAAAGCAACTTTACATGCTAAAAAACAAATAACCAATTAACAAAAGTGAACTTTGAAAATGAAAAATATCAGGCAATGAGAGAGGTGATGATTTTGGGGTCCCCCCTAACCTAGGGGAGGACCAAGCAGATGTCTTGAACACAAAGAGCATATCATGCTGAACGATTCAGTGGTGGTCCCATCCTCTTAGGACCACCCCAAGCACAGTTATGGGCAAAAATACAATCCCAATCAAAGGCCCTGCAAAGCATTATGGGACGAGATTAGCAGTGGGCAGTGAATATTATAGTATCCAATATCAAAATAATTCTACAAAGAGCTGCAGTTCAACTAGTTGTTACTAGGTGTCCCTCACGAGTCAAATGCAAAAGCATTGAAATTATTACTGCCTGAGTGATTGAAGGAGTGCATTGGTAATGCCTGGGTGATTGCATGAGTGGAGGAGTAATGTCTGGGTGATTGGAACAGTGCATGGGTACTGCCTGAGTGATTGAAGGAGTGCATGGGTAATGCCTGGGTGATTGCATGAGTGCATGGGTAGTGCCTGGGTGATTGGAGGAGTTCACGGGTACTGCCTGAGTGATTGAAGAAATGCATGGGTGGTGCCTGGATGATTGCATGAGTGCACAGGTAATGTCTGGGTGATTGGAGGAGTACATGGGTACTGTCTAACTGATAGAAGGAGTGCATAGGTAATGCCTGGGTGATTGCATAAGTGCATGGGTAGTGCCTGGGAGATTGGAAGAGTGCACGGGTACTGCCTGGGTGATTGCATGAGTGCATGGGTAGTGCCTGGGTGATTCCATAAGTGCAGGAGTAATGTCTGGGTGATTGGAGGAGTGCATGGGTACTGCCCGAGTTATTGAAAGAGTGCAAAGGTAAGGCCTGGGTGATTGCATAAGTGCATGGGTAGTGCCTGGGTGATTGAAGGAGTTCATGGGTACTGCCTAAGTGATTAAAGGAGTGCATGTGTAATGCCTGGGTGATTGCATGAGTGCAGGTGTAATGTCTGGGTGATTGGAGGAGTGCATGGGTACTGCCTGAGTGATTGAAGGAGTGGATGGGTAATGCCTGGGTGATTGCATGAGTGCATGGGTAGTGCCTGGGTGATTGGAGGAGTACATGGGTACTGCATGAGTGATTGAATAAGTACATGCGTGGGTAGTGCCTGGGTGATTGCATAAGTGCAGTGGTAATGTCTGGGTGATTGGATGAGTGCATGGGTACTGCCTCAGTGACTGAAGGAGTGCATGGGTAATGCCTCAGTGATTGCATGAGTGCAAGAGTAATGTCTGGGTGATTAGAGGAGTGCATGGGTACTGCCTGAGTGATTGAAGGAGTGCATAGGTAATGCCTGGGTGATTGCATGAGTGCAGGGGTAATGTCTGTGTGATTGGAGGAGTACATGGGTACTGCCTGTGTGATTGAAGGAGTGCATGGGTAATGCCTGGGTGATTCCATGAGTGCAGGAGCAATGTCTGGGTGATTGGAGGTGTGGATGGGTACTGCCTGAGTGATTGAGGAAGTGCATAGGTAATGCTTGTTGTGAGAAGTTGGCCTGGTATATGCTGCCCACTCATTATAGTGGGCACCTTGCACCAGTCCAAACAACCCCTTATTGGAGATAGGTTAAAGACAACCTTTATTGAAAGCTATCCTAGTGGTAGCTATGGAGAGCAGCCTTCAGACTAAGTCTTGAAGGAATGTAAAGCAGCTTGTTTTACCAGTCTATAATCTCTTGAGTGACCAAATGAAAGACGACCTCACCAGGTATATATATACAATATATGTATTTAGTCTTAAACACACCCTCTAGTCTCTTTATGAGGCTAGAGTTCAAGTACATAAGTTACAAGTCAGTTATCAACAGTAATAGCACAAATACACGTTTGAGCCCTAGGGGCCTACCAAACCATATACCAATAAAGTGGTATAAGAACCACGACTGAGCTAGACACAGGGCCTAGAGCCTGTAGAAGTGCTTGGCCCTCAAGGAACCACCCAAGGTAGTGACACAGGGGACCCACGGGGGACGCGTGCAGTGTGAGAACACAGCCGCGAGCCGCCGTTGACTTCTATGGGGAATGTCGCGGTTGGAGTTTTAAAGAAAAGGGACACTTAGAGGAGGACTTGGAGCAAAACCTTTTTAGAACTAGGTCGTTCTAGAGTCTATACCCACGGGAGCACCGGAGTACTCGAGTTACCTCACCCAGGGAAGCCGGGTGCATAGGTGTCTTTCGGGGTTGGGTTTCGTCGTCGTTTTCAATGGCGATCGGCTGCAAAGTGCTGCTGGCGACCAAGTCGAAAGTGTTCGGGTGGATCCAAGGGTGGATCAAAGATCTGAAGAACCTGAAAGCAGAGGGGACAGAGTCTGGGTCACTAGCCAGTGACCAGGAAGGCGATGAGCAGATGCCCACCGATGTCGGGTGCTTCAGGTAGGTTTACAGTCGTCTTGACTCTTCAGCCACGAGGTCCAGGAGGCGTCAACGACAACCAGGAGCTGGATTCGAGCTGCCCATCGACGTCTGTCAATTGCAGGGGTGTCGGCGATCTGATTAGACCCAACAAGCCTTAGCAACGGGAAGTCTTGTAGAAACAAAGAAAGGACGTTGATGCAGACCAGCAAGGTCTGGGGGACTCACCCAGCAAGGGTAAGTCAGGGCACGTCTGGAGCAACCAGGAAAGCCCAAGCAGAAGAAGAGTTGCCTTCGGGAGGGCCCACTAGCCAACGGTCTAACAACCGCGAAGGAGCCTCGAGTGGACACACTTGGAGCTGGCTCACAGGACACTCGTGGAGTGGAGGCCAGTGATCTTCAGTGCAGTCGGGGCTGGAGGCGGGGGCTACTCGGAGCCCAAAGCACAACTTTGTGGAAGACCCAGAAGAGGATGCACTTGCAAAAGTACTCAGTGTCCAGGGGTCACGGTTCCACGTTACCCACAACAGCTATGGGCCTCAGCTTCGCTGGGGACTCAGGGCAGCCTCGGGGAAGTCTGGAAATCTACCTCTGGTGTTGCAAAGACTTCGGCGTTTGGCGGGAGCTTCAGCGATGCAGACTGGACAATTGCTTCTTAGGTGCCTGCCAAGCAGGGGAGTCACTCCTTGACCCCAAGGGAGATTCTTCAGTCCTCTAATCTTCAGGTAGAGCGTCGAAGGTCCAGGATTCAGTGTCAGAGTTTCGTCCAGGGTAATCTAAAGTCCTAAGGACTGGGGTCCCATACTTATACTAAGTTAGGGGGTTGGACATACTCTGGGGACCCACCTATGGGAGGGTCAGGGAAGAGGGGTGGTTACACCCATTCCCTTTGTCCAATTTTGCGCCAGAGCAGGGGCAGGTAGCCCCTGCAACCGGTTTGAACTGGCATATGCACAGGGACACCAAGTGTGCCCCCAGTGCAGGACTTCTGAGCACCAGAGAGTGCTCCCGCCCAGCCCCAATACACATTATCCTGTCTGGGGAGGTGGTTACACCTCCCTGCGACAGGAAACCTATTGTCCAGGCCTACCCTGCCAGAGTTTCAGTCAGCAGCAGGAGGCCAGACCCGTGTCTGTGGCAGCGGCATCCATTTTGTGATGCCAGGGCTCCGGAAAGAAGTTACCGGGTAGCCCGGTGTGTACATGTCTCTCCCTCTAGAAGGGTGGAAGGCTACCCCCGCCACCAGGTAGTGGTATCAGGGGGGCCTTTGTGGGGCCACCTGCCTTCCCACTGGCTTGGCAGGTTACACAGGAGCGACAAAACTCCTTGGTGTCTTCAGACATGTGGGGCCAGTGAAAGTGAGGGACAAGTCTGTTCCAAGTCTTGTTCTGGCCCAGGTGACCTGCTAGGGGAATATCATGGGCTAGGGTCAATAGGAAGTCCCTGAACTTCAGAGGTATAACCAACCTCCTGGTGGCACCAGGCTTGGGGTCTCTACACTCTTAGTACAAGAGTCCATCATCCCAATATACTTTATGGGGACCACTAGCATTCCCAGCAGCCTCAGCAGCAGCTTGCTGTCTGAGGGGTTCAAGAGAGGGGCAGCTCTGCTGCTCCTGGCTCAGATCTGCCCTGGAAGGGCCCCCTGTCCCCAAGAACTCAACCTGGTCAGGTTCAAGCTCCTCTGGGACAGTTCCTTCCTCAGGACTGAGATCATCCCCCTCAAGAGACTGATCTTCCTTCTGAGCCAAGGGGGAAGGCACTGCCTTAACCCTACTACTCCTCCTCTTGGAGGGCACTTGGTCCATGGTTGCAGGATCCAAGGCCTGTTCAGTGTTAGACATTTTTCTCTGTGACCTGGTCACAGCAAACACATCTGCAGGGATCCCCAGCATTTCTGCATGGGTCCTGAGCTCCACTTCTGCCCAAGCTGAAGTTTCAAGATCATTGCCAAGCAAGCATTCCACTGGTAGGTTTGCACTCACCACAACCTTCTTAACGCCAGTTACCCCTCCCCAGGAGAAGTTAACAACTGCCAGAGTATGGTCTGTTCTGACATTGCTAGCATTGGTCACTTGGTACATTTCACCAAGTATAATCTGCCCAGGATCCACAAGGTCTTGTGTCACCATGGTGACACTTGCCCCTGTGTCCCTAAATGCCAAAGCCTCTTTTCCATTGATTAAGGGCTGTTGCCTGTACTTGCCCAGATTACTGGGTCTCACAGAGGAGGTCACATCCATGCCTCCATCACAGACTAGGACAGCCTGAGTGAGTTCTCTGTCTAGGCCAGAGCTCATCTCATTACCCAGGGTCAACCCTACTAAACCCTTGGCCTGTGTACTCCCACCACCAATTGTAACTGCACTAGGGGGAACAGGTGCCTTAGGGGCATTGGTGGGGGCTGGAATAGAGTCTTTGGACTTGGTGCAATCACTGGTCCAGTGTGTCTTTTGCTTACAGACTTTGCACCATGGTTTCTTTTGGCCTCTCCCTTTGTTAGACTGTGAATCCCCACCTGAAGAAGATTTTTGGGGGCCTTGTGAAGACTTCTGGTCTTTACCCTTCTCCCCACCCTTGTCAGAGTTCTTAGAATCTTGCTTCTTTGGGTCACCACCTTGGTTCTGTACCTTCTGCCTCACCCTGGTTCTGATCCATTTGTCTGCCTTCTTTCCCAATTCTTGGGGAGAGGTCAGATCAGAGTCCACCAGGTACTGATGCAACAGCTGATTTTGACAGTTATTAAGAATCTGCTCCCTCATGATAAGATTGTACAATCCTTTGAAGTCACATACCTTACTGCCCACCAACCAACCTTCCAGAGCCTTAGCAGAACAATCAACAAAGTCCACCCAGTCTTGAGTCTGTGCCTTTTGGGTATCTCTGAACTTTAACCTGTATTGTTCAGTTGTTAGGCCAAACCCATCAATCAGTGCACTTTTTAAGACTGGATAATTATCAGCATCCTCTTCTCTAACAGAGAGGAGCTTATCTCTACCTTTGTCTGCAAAGGAGAGCCACAAGATTGCTGCCCACTGCTCCTGAGGGACCCTCTGTACTTTACAGGCCCTCCCCAGTGCAGTTATCCATTTGTGGATGTCATCCCCACTCTGGTAGGGAGGGACAATCTTGCTCAGGTTTCTATGGTCATAAGACCTTTCCCTACCACTAGGGAAGTTGCTGCCACCATGGGACTCTAGTCCCATCTTTTCTCTTTGCCTTTCAAGCTCTAGGGACTCTCTGTCTATAGCCAACTGCTCTCTTCTGAGTCTCAGCTGAGCTTCTCCATACTTGAGCAGTCTCTCTTTCCTCTCATGAGAGGACTCCCTCCTTTGAGAAGAAATAGAGGTCCCTACAGAGGTGTCAGAGTGGTTAGACTCCTGAGAAGGAGATCTAGTCCTTCTTGGCACACTCACAACTCTTCCTGGGGGGACAAAGGGGAGGTCATCCTGATCCTCCTCCTCATCCACAGGAGGAGCTGGATTTTCCAGGTCAAGGTTATTGTCACCTTCCTGGCCAGTTTCAGAGGGGGGGTCCTGGGTGATTTCACCCCTGGCCCCTTCCTCATCTTCTGCCCCACCCTCTCTGCCTACCCCTTCAGACCCTGGTAGTCTTCTGAGATCATCCAGCAGGAGTACCTCTATGAGGCGTTGGGTGTTGGCACGTTTGCCTGTCTTCAGTTTCCTATCAGTGCTTAATGCTCTCAATTCCAAGAATGGGAGATTATCATACTTGGAGGGAAGAAGCCCATTGGCTTCTGGCTGGGACCCACTGGTTCCTGGCCCTGAAGACATTACTAGTGTGGTGTGGTGTATGCACTACCTACTCTAGTGTGGCCTACTAAACTCTCTTGAGTTGTAGAAAGGGTGTGCTATCCCTTAACACACAACTCTAAGTTCAGTAGAACTTACTGTATCCTAAGCTTGATTTATATGTACCTAAGGTACCCTTAGTGGTTTTCAGTTGATCAATTCAATTGAGATTATCTGGTAAAACAATAGCAAGCTGGAATCCCACACGCTGCACACCAATGTGAGAAGTTGGCCTGGTATATGCTGTCCACTAATTATAGTGGGCACCTTGCACCAGTCCAAACAACCCCTTATTGGAGATAGGTTAAAGACAACCTTTATTGAAAGCTATCCTAGTGGTAGCTATGGAGAGCAGCCTTCAGGCTAAGTCTTGAAGGAATGTAAAGCAGCTTGTTTTACCAGTCTATAATCTCTTGAGTGACCAAATGAAAGAGGACCACACCAGGTATATATATAAAATATATGTATTTAGTCTTAAACACACCCCTCTAGTCTCTTTATGAGGCTAGAGTTCGAAGTACATAAGTTACAAGTCAGTTATCAACAGTAATAGCACAAATACACGTTTGAGCCCTAGGGGCGTACAAAACCATATACCAATAAAGTGGTATAAGAACCACGACTGAGCTAGACACAGGGCCTAGAGCCTGTAGAAGTGCTTGGCCCTCAAGGAACCACCCTAGGTAGTGACACAGGGGACCCACGGGGGACGCGTGCAGTGTGAGAACACAGCCGCGAGCCGCCGTTGACTTCTATGGGGCATGTCGCGGTTGGAGTCTTAAAGAAAAGGGACACTTAGAGGAGGACTTGGAGCAAAACCTTTTTAGAACTAGGTCGTTCTAGAGTTTATACCCACGGGAGCACCGGAGTACTCGAGTTACCTCACCCAGGGAAGCTGGGTGCACAGGTGTCTTTCGGGGTCGGGTTTCGTCGTCGTTTTCAATGGCGATCGGCTGCAAAGTGCTGCTGGCGACCAAGTCGAAAGTGTTCGGGTGGATCGAAGATCTGAAGAACCTGAAAGCAGAGGGGACAGAGTCTGGGTCACTAGCCAGTGACCAGGAAGGCGATGAGCAGATGCCCACCAATGTCGGGTGCTTCAGGTAGGTTGACAGTCATCTTGACTCTTCAGCCACGAGGTCCAGGAGGTGTCGACGACAACCAGGAGCTGGATTCGAGCTGTCCCACAACGTATGTCGATTGCAGGGGTGTCGGCGACCGGATTGGACCCAACAAGCCTTGGCAACGGCAAGTCTTGTAGAAACAAAGAAAGGACGTTGATGCAGACCAGCAAGGTCTGGGGGACTCACCCAGCAAGGGTAAGTCAGGGCACGTCTGGAGCAACCAGGAAAGCCCAAGCAGAAGAAGAGTTGCCTTCGGGAGGGGCCACTAGCCAACAGACTAGCAACCGCGAAGGAGCCTCGAGTGGACGCACTTGGAGCTGGCTCACAGGACACTCGTGGAGTGGAGGCCAGTGATCTTCAGTGCAGTTGGGGCTGGAGGCGGGGGCTACTCGGAGCCCAAAGCACAACTTCGTGGGTGACCCAGAAGAGGATGCACTTTCAAAAGTACTTGGTGTCCAGGGGTCAAGGTTCCACATTACCCACGATAGCTACGGGCCTCAGCTTTTCTGGGGACTCAGGGCAGCCTCGGGGAAGTCTGGAAATGTACCTCTGGTGTTGCAAAGACTTCGGCGTCCGGCAGGAGCTTCAGCGATGCAGACTGGACAATTGCTTCTTAGGTGCCTGCCAAGCAGGGGAGTCACTCCTTGACCCCAAGGGAGATTCTTCAGTCCTCTAATCTTCAGGTAGAGCGTCGAAGGTCCAGGATTCAGTGTCAGAGTTTCGTCCAGGGTAATCTAAAGTCCTAAGGACTGGGGTCCCATACTTATACTAAGTTAGGGGGTTGGACATACTCTGGGGACCCATCTATGGGAGGGTCAGGGAAGAGGGGTGGTTACACCCATTCCCTTTGTCCAGTTTCACACCAGAGCAGGGGCAGGTAGCCCCTGCAACCAATTTGAACTGGCATATGCACAGGGACACCAAGTGTGCCCCCAGTGCAGGACTTCTGAGCACCAGAGAGTGCTCCCGCCCAGCCCCAATACACATTATCCTGTCTGGGGAGGTGGTTACACCTCCCTGCAACAGGAAACCTATTTTCCAGGCCTTCCCTGCCGGAGTTTCAGTCAGCAGCAGGAGGCCAGACCCGTGTCTGTGGCAGCGGCATCCATTTTGTGATGCCAGGGCTCCGGAAAGAAGTTACCGGGTAGCCCGGTGTGAACATGTCTCTCCCTCTAGAAGGGTGGAAGGCTACCCCCGCCGCCAGGAGATTGGCGGGGGGGGTAGTATTCCAAGATGTTTGACACCAAACACGACATGGTTTGGTGCAGCCATCCAAAGTTAGCATTGTACCGCGAGGATATAATGCGCTTAAGAGTATATGGCCAGGCTGTACCACAAACAGCATCAGAGGAGGGTCTCTGAATGCTGTAGTGGGGCTCTGCTCATGCAGGGGCACCCTCTCACATAAGAACCAAGCACTCTGCCTTCAGAATTGGTAAGGCCTGCCATAGGAGTGACTTGTAGGTTTATATGTGTGTGCAATGGTAGTGATATAGGTAGCCTATACCACTGTAAGGGGTGCATGCACCACCTTACCCAGGCTGCAGTAGCAGACCTGTGGTGTCATTTTGGATGGCCTTCCAGGGGTGGCACCATACATGCTGCAGCCCCTGGTAGGCCTCTGAGGTACCTATGCCCTGGGTACATAGTATACCATATACTAGGGACTTATAAGGGCACTCCAGATTCCAATCAGAGATGTGCCTAGGGCACATGGAAACCATTTTAGAGAGGAAGCAGCTAGGCTGGGGTTCTGATTAGCAGGGCCCCAGCCAGACTAAAGTCGAAAAACAGTGAAGCATCAGCAAAAAGTGGGGGTACCCATGTGAAGCAGATCCTACTCTCCTACACCTGTGTGATTGCATAAATGCATGGGTAGTACCTGGGTGATTGGAGGAGTGCATGGGTACTGCCTGAACGATTGAAGGAGTGCATGGGTAATGCCTGGGTGATTTTGTAAGTGCATGGGTAATGCCTGGGTGATTGCATGAGTGCAGAGGTAATGTCTGGGTGACTGCAGGAGTGCATGGGTACTACCTGAGTGATTGAAGGAGTGCATGGGTAATGCCTGGGTGATTGCATGAGTGCAGGAGTAATGTCTGGGTTATTGGAGGAGTGCATGAGTACTACCTGAGTGATTGAAGGAGTGCATCAATAATGCCTGGGTGATTTTGTAAGTGCATGGGTAATGCCTGGGTGATTTTGTAAGTGCATGGGTAATTCCTGGGTGATTGCATGAGTGCAGAGGTAATGTCTGGGTGATTGGAAGAATGCATGGGTACTGCCTGGGTGATTGCACGAGGTGCATTGGTAGTGCCTGGGTGATTCCATGAGTGCAGGAGTAATGTCTGGGTGATTGAAGAAGTGCATGGGTAGTGCCTGGATGATTGCATGAGTGCACATGTAATGTCTGGGTGATTGGAGGAGTACATGGGTACTGTCTAACTGATTGAAGGAGTGCATAGGTAAGGCATGGGTGATTGCATAAGTGCATGGGTAGTGCCTGGATGATTGGAAGAGTGCATGGGCACTGCCTGGGTGATTGCATGAGTGCATGGGTAGTGCCTGGGTGATTCCATGAGTGCAGGAGTAATGTCTGGGTGATTGGAGGAGTGCATGGGTACTGCCTGAGTTATTGAAAGAGTGCATAGGTAAAGCCTGGGTGATTGCATAAGTGCATGGGTAGTGCCTGGGTGATTGGAGGAGTGCATGATTACTGCCTGAGTGATTGAAGGAGTGCATATGTAATGCCTGGGTGATTGCATGAGTACAGGTGTAATGTCTGGGTGATTGGAGGAGTGCATGGGTACTGCCTGAGTGATTGAAGGAGTGGATGGGTAATGCCTGGGTGATTGCATGAGTGCATGGGTAGTGCCTGGGTGATTGGAGGAGTGCATGAGTACTGCCTGAGTTATTGAAGGAGTGTATAGGTAATACCTGGGTGATTGCATGAGTGCAGGGGTAATGTCTGGGTGATTGAAGGAGTACATGGGTAATGCCTGGGTGATTGCATGAGGGCAGGGGTAATGTTTGGGTGATTGGAGGAGTGCATAGGTACTGCCTGTGTGATTGAAGGAGTGCATGGGTAATGCCTGGGTGCTTCCATGAGTGCAAGAGTAATGTCTGGGTGATTGGAGGAGTGCATGGGTAATGCCTGGGTGATTCCATGAGGGCAGGAGTAATGTGTGGGTGATTGGAGGAGTGCATGGGTACTGCCTAAGTGATTGAAGGAGTGCATAGGTAATGCCTGGGTGATTGCATAAGTGCATGGGTAGTGCCTGGTTGATTGGAGGAGTGCATGGGTACTGCCTGAGTGATTGAAGGAGTGCATGGGTAATGCCTGGGTGATTGCATGAGTGCAGGGGTAATGTCTGGGTGATTGAAGGAGTGCATGGGTACTGCCTGAGTGATTGAAGGAGTGGATGGGTAATGCCTGGGTGAATGCATGAGTGCATGGGTAGTGCCTGGGTAATTGGGGGAGTGCATGGGTAATGCCTGAGTGATTGAAGGAGTGCATGGGTAATGCCTGGGTGATTCAATGAGTGCAAGAGTAATGTTTGGGTGATTGGAGGAGTGCATGGGTACTGCCTGAATGATTCAAGGAGTGCATGGGTAATGCCTGGGTGATTCTATGAGTGCAGGATTAATGTCTGGGTGATTGGAGGAGTGCATGGGTACTGCCTGAATGATTCAAGAAGTGCATGGGTAATGCCTGGGTGATTGCAAGAGTGCAGGAGTAATGTCTGGGTAATTGGAGGAGTACATGGGTACTGCCTGAGTGATTGAAGGAGTGCATAGGCAATGCCTGGGTGATTGCATAAGTGCATGGGTAGTACCTGTGTGATTGGAGGAGTGCATGGGTACTGCCTAAGTGATTGAAGGAGTGCATGGGTAATGCCTGGGTGATTCCATGAGTGCAGGAGTAATGTATGGGTGATTGGAGGAGTGCATGGGTAGTACCAGAGTGCATGGATGAGTACGTGAGTAATGCCTGGGTTATTGCACGAGTGTACAGATAGTGCCTGGGTGAGTGGAGGAGTACATAGGTAGTGTCTGGGTGATATTATAAGTGTATGGGTACTGCGTAGGTGATTGGAGAAGTACATGGATAGTGCATGAGCGATGGGAGGAGTGTGGGAATAGTGCCTAACTGTATAGATAAGTGCATTGGTAGTGTTTGAAAAAATGAAGGAGTGCAGTAAAAGCAACTGTAAACATTAGTACATATCATCATGCTTATTACATGATTTCATCTTACCTTTTTTATTAAAGAAGATACAAAACTTAGTGGAACTATTTTATAGTAGTTTTGTTGTAAACTGAATATAAAATCTTTTCAAACTTTAGTATTACCTTCTGTAAAAAAAAAGAAGAAAAACTGTTATTGCATATAATATTATAGTTTTAAGAACACAACATAATTTTAGAATTACATAACATATTCAGTTTCCCTTTTTGCTGTTCGCAGATTCTACTGAATTTCACCATACACAGTGATTTCAATGTAGATCATCATATAACAGCGGGGAAAAAAATACAATCAATGAGATTGTAAAAAAAAACAAATCTGCATTGAAAATATTTACAAGTGCAACTATCTGTTTATCTATCTACAGTTTGTAAATTACATTCTTCAAATATATTAAATCTTTTACTTCTCTCAAGTACATTTTGTAAAATATACACTCTCATTTACATCGGGTATAATATTAGGCCTAGGCGGAATTTGCGTAGTCGCGTTACGCAAAGTTCCGCGAAGATGTAAAAAATCTCCGCGAGCTATGCAGAATTCCGCGAGCACGCGGAATTGCTTGTTCCGCCCGTTCGCGGTGCGTTTTTCCTGTTCGGGGACGCCGTTTGCATGCTCATGGGGAAATATCTCACGAACTTGCCCATGCGGTCGCCAATTGGCGCAGCCATCTTGTTTCACTTGTCCCGCCCGTTCGCGATGCGTGTTTCCTGTTCGCGAACGCGGATGTCCGATGGCGCGTCCGAATGACGTGTTCGCGATCGCACACTCTCGCGGGATCGCGCGGCCGGCTACCAAAATCTCGTGGTGCACGCGAACGGATAGGAAAACTCGTCGGCAAACGCAGGGATCCCGGTAAGTCGCTACCGTGTGCGCAAACATGCACTCTGAAAGCGCGAACAAGGAAAAAATTCCGCTACGCCGCGGATCGCGGAATTTTCAGCAATTCGGCGTTCTCCGCGGAATTGCCAAAATGCCGCAAATACCGCGAGTGGAGCGGATTTTACCGCCCAGGCCTATATAATATAAAGATCAAATATATAAACTACTTCTTTCAAACACAATTTTGCAAATGCAATAAGAATTAGCACAAACAATAATCCAAACAGTAATTGTTCACATCTTCCCAATAGGCCGAATAATGTTTCCAAAACCATTTGCATTGAAAATATCCAAAATAACCTCGTTAATTTGTGTTCACATCTTCCCAATAGGCCGAATGCTGTTTTCAAAACTTTGGCATCAAAAATATCAGATATGAATTTGGTAATTCGTAAGGCAACCTACATTTGAATTCCAAATGGGCATCATTACAATGTGTCCATCCTTTATTGCACTTTAAATACACAGTATAGTGTCCAGATGTTGTAGTAGGTCCATCATGAAAAATAATAGCCACTGCTTTAAAAGTTCTTCCTGAAATTGATACTTGACTTGCCACAACATTTTTAATTTTGGTTTCCAATTTTCTTCCATCTGCTCTACAACGTTGTAGCATTAAAATGACATATTGTCCAAATCTTTCTATAAATAATGTTGACAACATTTCTGATTTACAATGAGAACATTTCATATCTTGATTAGCTGTTTTTACTAATTTGTTAAAAGACACTGATTTTCAATCTGGTATTGTCAAATATATGAATCGTTCAGTGTCTATTTCAGTGGTAGAAGAAAATGAACACTCTTCACATTTGTGATCCCATCTGTAACTTAGTCCAAACAAATTTTCAATTTCTATTTCTTCATCTTCCAATACTGCAAGCATAAACATAAGAAATTCTTGTGCATCTTTTTGTACATTTAATGTAAATTTCAATGATCCAGTACATATATCCAAAAGATGCTGAATGTGAGAAGCAGTATGGATTTTAGTTCTATCAGTTACCAACTTTTGACAAATATAATGTAGTAAAGAACAGAGGGGCATATTACTAAGGTCCGACGATAATTATCGCTCAGCGCGATTAGCGCGAGGATAATTATCACCTGACTAACGATGAATTTTATCACTGAGATAGCGTGCTATCAGCAACGCTCATCTCAACAGTGATAAAATTGCAGCGCTAACTGCCAAATGTGCGATTATCGCTGGAAATCCAGCGATAATCACACAACTTTGGCGATAGCTTGCTGATAGGGCAGGACAGACTCAGCCATGATATCCACCTTCCATTGGATATCATGGCTAAGTCATACTGAGAGCAGGCGTTAGAAAAGTAGCGCTAATCGCGGTTAGCGCTACTTTTCTAATCGCTCTGCATGTTCGCCTGCAGCTTGATAATAGGAGAAATGTCGGTTAGCGACATTTCTCCTGTTATCCTGGGAAGGAACGCCCACTTTGCACCTCATTAGAGATGCAGAGCGAGGCGTGGGGAAATCAGGTGCTAACATGCGTTAATGCATGTTAGCACCCGCATTGGTAATAGGGCGGTAATATTATCTCCGCTTTTTTGGCTCTTAAAGCCAAAAAAGCGGAGATAATGGCCCTTGCTAATATGCCCCAGAATCTTTTTTCTCGATTCTCCATAATTTCATGATGAAGATCTTCTAGAAAAAAGACAACATTCACAATTACATTAGCAAAGCAGTTGATGCCTGAACTATTTTCTAACTGGTGTCCTACAATATCAACAACTGTGTCCATTTTCATTTTCTTTGCAGTTTCATCATTCTCTTGAATTGTTTTCTTTTTTTGAATCTCAGTAGCATAGTTGTTATATTTCCGTTTTGGACACACTACACGTTTCTCATATACGGGATATTCACCTAAGTTAGGAGCATAAAGTCTTCTTAACTCTCTTACACAATTTACATCAGCACTAATCTTTTTCTCATAAAAATCAATCAAATACAAACCAGATAATATACTTACTCGAGGCAATGCAACGTATGCCATGCCCTCTTTAAACACTGTACTTCCAATATTTACCAAAGCACTGCCGACACTTAAACCTTGAGATTTATGAATGGTTACAGCATATGCTAAAGAAACAGGAAACTGTTTTCTACGAACATTCAAGTCTTTTACAAGCAAAAAACGAACACTACAACGTCCAATCTGTTTTACCTCTTCAATCTGATCAAATGTAATCTTCAAAAATTCAATTCCATCTCTGTTCTGAAAATTTACAAAATCAACAACTTTTCCCATTGCTCCATTTACTAAACCTTCTTCTACATTCAAATTACGCCGTAAAATTACTCGACAGTTTACACATACATATAAAATCTTTTCTAAACCTGCAGTCTTAGACACCGACTTTTCCAAAGAATCCAATTTTGACTGTAATTTCTCTGAGAGAAGAATAGCAACTCCTTCGTGTTCCATTTTATCAATAGCTTCCATTTTCACTATTGGTTGTTATTCCAATTTCAAAAGTTCTTGATTGAATGTAGAACACTCTTGCAGTGTTGGCATTAGGCAAACTATAGACTTCTTTTCTCCAATTGTTTTGTACATTATTTCAGGCGCTATGTTTTCATTTGCGAACAAGTTCGTTAAAAGCCGACTTTGTAAAGCTTCTTTACCATGTTTTGTCAAAACACCAATTCTTATATCTTGAAGAATGTTTCCATAATGTTCATCACTTGCTTACCGCATGTTCTTAATAAGTTCTTTTTATTCAAAATGAGATCAAATGTTGACATTTCCAATACTTCCCAAAGATTTCATAGTGTCTTCATGGACAAGTGTTTTAAAAACAGGTTTCCCTTTTACAGGAGTAAGTTGTAGTAGGTCGCCGAATACAATTACATGTTTTCCTCCAAATAGAACATCATAATCTGTTTTTAAAATCTGTTGCATTCTTAAATGTACAAAGGCAAGCATTAAGTTTGACACCATGCTCACCTCATCAATGATTAGAAGTTTCATTTTCTTGAGTACTCTTGAAACTTCATAACAAGCTTCTTCAGATAGCTTGTGATATTCCAACTTATTTTCATGTTCAACTGGTAGCATGAGTAATCGATGTAACAGAATCCCTTTAATGTTGTGTGCTGCTAACACAGTTGGAGCGGTTACAACACAAGATAAATGTGATTCAGTGGTTTTGTGTAGATAACTGGTCAAAACCTTTATTAAGAAACGTTTTCCGGTTCCAGCTTGCCCACTGATGTACATTCGAATAGGTTTAAATGATGTGCATTGGCATTCTTTCTTTTCATGCAGTAAACCATATTGTATCTGTTGTGTCACTTGCTGATATATTTCTTTTTGTTCAATATTTAGCTCTTCCTCCAAGTTTCCCAACTCAATAATATCCTGTTGTGCTTGTTGCATTGCCGTTTCTACTTCAATCATGGCTATTGCTGCTTCATTTTCAATAATTGGTTGTCCTAGTGGATCTTGACTTAGTGGAGCAGAACTTTGACTATCTTGAGAACTGTATCTAGCTATTTCAGCTGCAATAGTAGTTTCTTGTTCAATCTCTTCATTTAACATTTGTAGATAAGTTGGAAAAAATGTTCATTGAATGCTCTCTTTACATGCATTAAAAGAATCTTCATAGCAGTCAAAACCTCCAAGTAATTCCATTTCACTATGCCAAGGCTTGAAGAGTTGCAGAAGTGTTAAATAGAAAAATTCCCTTTTATCTGGAGTTTCACAACTGAGTTTCCTGTGGTTAATGAGATTTCCTTTGGCATGTTTTACCAAACATCCATCACATCCAATTACTGCAGTAATGTTGCATTACTTCATAGAGACATATGTTTTCCAGATATGGACTCCTTTTGGGATAGTACGTATCCAACATATTAGTTTTAACAATATCTGTACTTTCTGGTTCATTCAATGCTAAGTATTCAATTTCTTGTAGAGATTTCAATACTCGATTTCGTGTTGCAGCAAGACCTAGACTTACCCAAATGATTCCTCTTGACTTTGAATATAAACTTGCAGAGGTCAACCGTTCCGAACATTCATAGGATCCAATCTCTCGATGGGAAAGCTTCTTCAAACTAAAGCTGTACAATGTGTTACTAAGAGACTTCTCTTGTGAAATTTCTTCCCACATTTCTTTCAACTCTGTCTTTTCAGATTTGGTTATATATGATGTAACATAGCGAGCAACAGCAATCGAATTATCTGCAACATACTGGATATCCATGTTGTATTCCACATTGTCAAAATCACTGGATTGTAGTCATTAATATACTTTGAATCTTCAGTTCTTTATATGTTGTAAGTATTCTTTGGAGATTTTCGAGTTATATTATGCCTTACTGCTGACATGAAACTATTGACTCTTCCTTTTGAAATTACTGGACGTGGGAGTCCAAAACGACATTTTATATAAAATTTTCCCTTTGACGTGTATTTTTGTCTACAATATTTTCCACATCGATGACTTTGAAACCGTAAAACTTGTTGTCGTAAGCTGTTTTCTCCTTCTTTTTTGGAATGGCACAGGTAACATAGTCTTCAATGAAAGACAAAACAGTTTCATCAGAATTGGTTCCAAATTTAGGTGCATTCTTGGTCCAAAATAGCATATGTATATGAGGAGTACCTCTGGCTTGGTACTCCTTTCTCCAAAAGATATCAATAACTTCTCCAAGAGGTGGATTATTTTTATTGCAGATAAAAGGCATCATAGCTTGAAACCTATGATTAAAATATCTCCACACATTTACAGGATCCAAGGAACACAGTTCTCCAGCTGTCTTCAATTCAATGTTTTTTACATTGGAATTTGCTTGTCGTAGAAATTCAAGTAAATCGTCCCATGCGTATTAAGCACAGCTAAGCGCAACAAACCACGTAGGGGTTCCTAAGTTTCTTAACATACATTTAAGTTCTCCGTGACGATGATACCAATACTCATTAGTACCACGTTGACAGGGCATCAAATTAATTAAATGAGATTCTAAATGATCGTCTCTTTGTTGAACTTTATCCAAAAATTCCTTTGCAGAAACATGTGTAAGATGAACTCCTGTTTTTAATATGTGGTTCACTGCATATGAAAGTCCAGACAAGTCACTTTCAAACAGAAGACTAAATAAATATGGAATACACTGTTGAAATCTTGGATCTTGTGAGTACAATCTTGTTGTACGATATTCTGAAGCTGGAATCTGTACTGGTCGTTCATGATATCGTCCACCTTTTCCAGTGGGGAAGTGCTGTGGAAAACAACAAGCTTCTAAACCTTTTTCCCATACACTCATGGGAGTTCCCTTCACTTTCTTCATTTGGAATAATTCAATAGTGTTTCCTATCACTTCTTTTGAATGTAGAGGGTGTATACTTTAATGTTCATAAATTTCTTCACTTCTCGACATGTCCACTTTTTCTATTTGGCCAGTTGAAATTTCTCTTTCATCTTCTAAAGATATTTTTTCTTCTTCCACATATACATTTTTATAATAAATATTGTTCTGTACAAGATTTAATGTAGTCTTTTGAAGTTTGGTGACATCTACTAACTATTGCCATATTTTCCGACTCTTTGTTGGTACACCATTAACTAGAATAACTACAGGTTCACTTTCCTCTCTCTCTATGCCAACAGTTTCAATATTTTTCTTAAAATCTAAAGGTAAATACACAACTCTTCCTTTTAAACCTCTTTGTAAATCTGTTGGAGGCAGCTTACCTGTTTTAGGCTCCATACAAACTATAGGCTGAAACGTGTGCACAGATTGAATAAGAATGGACTCATACGTATTTAAATCTACCAGTTCTGGAGGAATAGCTACGAACTCTAGGTTATTATGTACAGCTCTAGCTGGCATTTTGTTCTCTTCTAATTTGTTGTAACAATATTTACAAATAAGTTGATCACTACCCAACTCAAATCGACCTTTCACCAACAAATAAGCACCAAATTGCTCTCACTTATCATTGTTTTCCTTTTCACTTTTTAAATACACATTAACATTCCTCGTTTGACTTCTATAGTGAGTACGTCGACAACAAATACAAACATAGTTTGGTTTTTCACAAGAAAGTACCTTAAACTTTGTCATTTCTTCTGCAAACTTCTCAGTAGTACTATCTTACACCTCTTCTTCAACACCTACACTTATGAAACTCTCACTTTCTCTACACTCCTCTTGAGGACCAAAGAAACGAAACTGTATATCATCAGAAACTTTTTTACATCCAATACTGAACCATGCAAAAGAGCTATGTTTATTTCACTTAAAGATAATGCAGGACTTTTTACATAGTACAATCTTCTTACTAACTTTCACATTTCTGAATGATGTACTGCTAACATTCTAGAAAGGCAAGCCAGAGAATGACCCTGAAAGTTAGTATATTTTCTCACTTTACAAGGATCTAGTCCTTGCAATATCTTAATCTTCTGTTTAACACTTTTTATTATCATAATCTCGTAAGAAATTTCGTAAAATCTCAATAGATTCCTGTTGTATACTACAAATACTACTACTATCCCACTTATCCACTTGAGCTTGTGTACGTCTCCCTTGAACTTCTTCAGCTCTTATTTCTTCCACATTTCTACGAACCATCTTTTCTTTTTCAATTGAACAACCGTTTTAAACCTCATAACAACGACCACTGGTATCAACTGCATGAACTAATGTATTTTGTTGAAAATAGCTTTCTTCATTAAAAAAAGGTTCAGTACTAGAAGTGTGCTTCCATTCACCCGAAAATTCTTTGTAAAAGTTAGTTCTACTAACCAGTCTTTTTCTTTTACTTTTCTCCTTCATAAAGTGCATTGTTTTATTCAATGTTTTCATTCTCTTCAATACTAATATAAACAATCTTCTTTTCAATTCAAAAGCCTTTTCGACTACACTTTCAATCTGTTTTTTTTCTTATAAAATGCTGATCTTTTTATATTTTTGCAATCTTTCAATAAATTTTGTAGTACTCTACTTTTATACATTCTCTTCCTAATGTCTTTATATTCTTTCATCCTTCTTTCAACATAGATTGTTTTCCGATAACCTGATTTTCCATTAATTTGTCCATTTTTCGTTTCCTTCTGATTGTTTGTACAACTTTTCTTTCTCTTTTCCCCATTTTGAAAATTCATTACATTCTTTAAAAGTCTTTTAACAAATTCTTTAGTTCTCTTACCAGAAGACTTTTTCTTCAACGTCACATGTTGTACTTCATCTAATTTCTGCTTTTCTCTCTCCTTGAAATAGTACTCTTTTTTTGTTGTCTTTTCTTTTGGGCTTTGTTTGTCATACTGAATCTTTCTTAATAATTATGAAGAATATCTGAAACAAAAGAAAAGTTTAAAAACTTTCGAAAAATTATTTAATATTATTAAAATAATTGTATACAAATATTCCCATCTATAATTAAAAAAATACATTCAATTTAAAAGGTACAGACATATGCATATATGATTTTCAGAATATAGTGAGACTTACAGCTGACACATGTCATAGGTTTTGCTTCATATATTTGCCTAGGCCCAACACCCTGACCATTACTAGAATGGTGAGACAGCAACATAAAAGTGAGGTTTAAAACATGTTAGGAGATGGATTAGTTATTACACTACTTTGTATGAGTCTGTACAAAAGTTCACTTGAAGTATGCACATAAATATAGGTGTGTGTTTGAAATGTAAATACTTTCTAAACCTCTCTTGCTTCTTTCTGCACTCCTCTTGCTTCTTTCTGCAACCCTCATGCCTCTTTCACACCACTCTTCCCTCTTTCTGCACCCCTCTTCCCTCTTTCTGCACCTCTCTTGTTTCTTTCTGTATCCCTCTTGCCTCTTTATCTACCCCACTTCCCCCTTGCTACATCTCTGTTGCTTCTTTCTGCACTTCTTTTATTCCTTTCTATACCTCTCTTGCTTCTTTCTGCATCCCTCTTGCCTCTTTCTCTACCCTTCCTCCTCCTTTCTGCATCTCTGTTTCTACTTTTTGCACTTCTCTTGCCTCTTTCTCCACCTCTGTCCCTTCTTTCTGCAACCCTTATGTCTCATTCTGCACACCTCTTCCCTCTTTCTTCTCCCCTCTTGCTTCTTTCTGCACCTCTGTTGCTTCTTTCTAAACCTCTCATGCTTTTTTTGCACCCCTCTTGCTTTTTTGTGCATCCCTCCAATCACTTTGCTCTTATGCAATCAGTCAGGCGCTACCCTAGCACTCCTCCAATCACCCAGGCACTACCCTTGTACTCCTCCAATCACCTAGATAAGAAGTGCAGCTTCTTTAGTTTGAATATGTGCAGAATGAAGGAACAGAGGTGCAGAAAGAGGCAAGAGGGGTGCAGACAGAGGGAAGAGGGTGTGAAAGAGGCACAAGGGGCACTTCTCATTTCAAGTAGAGACCTAAAATCATGTGGTGCATTTCATGCAAACCTTTCACAGACCAATATAAAGCAGCAACCTATCAGATATGTATGCTGTAAGTGTCACTATCTTCCTGAAAGCATCCATGCATATGTTTGTACGCCACATAAATGTAGGTGTGTATGAACATATGTCTCTACTTACTCACATACTTTGATATGTGTTATCCATCTGAAGATGATACATGTGTAAAACACAAGTATACATCAATTTCTATTCTTCTTTTATATATGGTCCAGTACCAAAAGGTACAGACATATGCATACACAGTTTGAGGAAGATGATAAGACTAACAGCAGAGACATGTCAAAGATTGCTGCTTTGCCCTTAGCTATGCTCAATGCCTAACTAGTAGTGGAATAGTGAAGCAGTAGCAGTAGAAAAGTAATGTTTAAGATAAGTTTGGTGACTACGTACTGATTATGGTACTTTGTAAGAATCTGTGGGAAAGTTCACTTCAAGTATGCCACATAAATCTACGCGTCTATTTAAAATGTAAAGTGCAATATCTCAAATTTTAAACCCTTTATAGTCTTGTAACTGAGGGATATCTCTACTTACATATCCATTTTGATACATATCATACATGTGAAGCAGGTAGACATATAAAACACAGGTATACATCTATTTGTATATTACTTTTATATATGAATTTGCTAGGAAAAGGTACAGACATATGTATACAATATTTCAGGAATATTGTGAAACCTACAACTGAGACATGTAATAGATCTCTGCCTGATTGATTACATAACTCCATGGGTAGGTCTGGGTGTTTGTATGAGTCCAAGGGTAGTCACTGCGTAATTGGTTGAGAGGATGGATACTGACTGGCTAATTGTATGAGTGCACAGATAAGTGTATAAATACTACCTGAAGGCATAGATGACTCATTGAGTATTGCCTAGGGGAATAGATGAGTGCAACAGTAGGGCCTGGTTGATTCTACAACTACAAGGGGAGTGTCTGGGTTAGTTTATGAGTGTATAAGTAGAGGCTGCTTGATTGCACGACTGCAGTGGTAGTACATAAATAGTGTCTGGGTGATTTTATAAGTGTAAGGGTACTGCATGGGTAATTGCATGAGTACAAGAATAGTGCTTCAGTGATTGGAGAACTGCAAGGGTAGTGCCTGGGTCATTATATAAGTGTATGGGTAATGGCTTGATGATTAAAGGAGTGCTTGGGTAATGCCTAGATGATTGCATGAGTGCAGAGGTAATGTGTGAGTGATTAGAGGAGTACATGAGTAATGTCTGGGTGATTGCATGATTGCAGGGATAATGCCTTGGTGATTGCATAACTGCACAGGTAGTACCTAAGTGATTGCATTACTGTAGGGGTAGTGCCTGGGTGATTGTATGAGAACAAGGGTAGTGCCTGGGTGATTGGAGGAGTGCTAGGGTAGTGCCTGACTGATTCCAAAAGAGCATGGGTACTAGCTGAGTGATTGGAGGAGTGCATAGATCCTGACAGGGTGATTGGAGGAGTGCAAGGGTAGTGCCTGGGTGATTGAACCAGTGTATACCTAATGCATTGGTGATTGCATGAGTACAGGGGTAATGTCTGGGGGATTAAAGGAGTACATAGGTAATGCCTGGGTGATTGCAGGACTGCATTTGTACTGCCTGGGTGATTACAGGAGTACTGAGATAGTGCCTGAGTTATTGGAAGAGTGCAAAGGTAGTGCCTGGGAGATTTTATAAGTGCATGAATACTGGCTGAGTGATTACATAAGTACAAGGGTAATGCCTGCATGATTGAAAGAGTGCAAGGGTAGTGCCTGGGTAATTGAAGCAGTGTATGTTTCTTTGACATACGATGCTACTAACAAAAGGTACAGACATATGCATGCATGCTTTTAAGAAGATGGTGAAATTACACCAGAGACATATGAAAAGATTGCTGCTATATATTTGACTAGGCCCAACACCCTAAGTAGTCATAGAACGATGAAGCAGCAGCACAAAAGTGATGTTTAAGGCATACTAAGAGAAGAATCGGTTATAACGCTACTTTGCATGAGTCTGTGGAAAGCTACACTTCAAGTATACCACATAATTTTCATTATCTGCTTCAAATGTGAAGAGCAATCTGTCAAGTTTTAAGGTCTGCATGGTGTTGTAACTAAGGTATATCTCTACTTGCACATGTATTCTGATACATATTATGCATGTGAAGATGCTACACTTATAAAAACACAAATATACATCTAATTGTATATTACTTTAATATATGATATTGCTACAAAACGTACAGAAATATGGATAAATGGTTTCCGCAATATGTTAAGACCTATAGCTAAGATATATGATGAGTGTGTCTCAGTGATTGCATGAGTCCATGGGTAGTGCCTGGGTGATTCTATGAGTGCAAGGGTAATCTCTGTATAATTGGAGGAAAGATTGGATACTGATTGACTGGTTGCATAAGTGCAGACGTAGAGATTGTGTGCATGGATAAGTGCATGAATAGTCCCTGAATGCATAGATGAGTGTATAAGTAGTGCCTACATGAATGAATGAGTGCAACAGTAGTGTCTAGGTGTTTGTATGAGTGCAAGAATACTAGCTGGGTAATTGGAGAAGATAATGAATAGTAACTGGCTGATTACATGAGTGCATAAGTACTGCCTGAGTGATTTGATGAGTGCATCGGGAAATGGAATGAGTGCACAAGTCGTGACTGAGAGCATGGATACCTGCATGGATAGTGCCTGAGTAATTACATGAGTGCAGGGGTAGTGCCTATGAAATAAGAGGACTGCATCAGTACTACCTGAGTGATTGAAGAAGTGCATAGGTAATGCCTGAGTGAATGCATGAGTGCATGGCTAGTGCCTGGGTGATTGGAGGAGCGCATGGGTAATGCCTGCATGATTGGAAGAATGCACAGGCGCTGCCTTGGTACATGAAGGAATGCATGGGTAGTGCCTGGATGATTGGAGAACTGCATGGGTAGTGCTTAGGTGATTGCATGAGTGCAGGGGAAGTGGCTGAGTGCATGTATGAGTGCATCAGTAGTGCCTCAGTGATTGCTCCGGTGCATCTGTACTGCCTGGGTGATTGGAGGAGTGCAGAGATAGTGCCTGGGTGATTAGAGAAGTGCATAGGTAGTGCCTGGGTGATTTTATAAGTGAACAAGTAGCGCCTGGGTGATTCAAGGAATGCTTAGATAGTATATGGGTGATTGCATGAGTATCGGGGTAGTGCCTGCATTACTGAAAGAGTGCATAGGTAGTTCCTGAGTGTTTGCATAAGTGCAGGGGTAGTGCCTGACCGATTGAAGGACTGTATATATAGTGGTTAGTGCATGGATGAGTGCATGGGCAGTGCCTGGGTCATTGCAGACTTACAGCTGAGACATGTGTTGAGGTTGTTGCTTTATATTTGACTACACCCAACATCCTGAGTAGTAGAAGAATAGTGAAATTGCAACACAAAAGTGAGGTTTATGACATGGTGTACACTTTTCTAGTACAGCTTCACCATTCCCTAACTGCTCAGGGTATTGGGCCTACCCAAATATAAAGCATCAAACCTATACCTGACGTATTCCTGAAAGCATGTATGCATGTGTCTGTACCTTTTACTAGTACTACCATATATAATAGAAACATACAAATAGAGCTATATCTCTCTTTTCTACATGTAGCATCTTCAGATGCATAACATATATGAGAATACATATGCAACTAGAAAATACATCAATCACACGACCATGCAGACCTTAAAACTTGACAGACTACACTTAACATTTCAAACAGACACCTAGATTTATGTGGCATACTTCAAGTAAAGTTTTACATAGATTCTTTTAAAGCACCATAATCAGTAATTCCTCACCCAACATATCTTAAACATCACTTTACTGCTCCTGCTGCTTTACCATTCTAGTACTACTCAGATGTACAGCCTACCAAAATACAAAGCAACAACCCTTCACATATTCCGTTGTAAGTCTCCCCATATTTCAAAAAGCATGGATACATGAGTCTGTACCTTTCCCTAGTGCCTTCATATATAAAAAAACATACAAATAGATATATACCTGTATTTTATACATCTAGCATCTTTAGATACATAACACATATGAAAATACATCTGCAAGTACAGATATACCTCAGTCACAAGATGATGCACACCTTAAAACTTAAGAAACTGCACTTTTCATTTCAAGTAGAGACCTAAAATCATATGGTGTATTTCAAGCAGTTCTCATTTCAAGTAGAGACCTCAAATCATATGGTGTATTTCAAGCATACCTTTCCACAGATGATTGAAGGAGTGTACGGCTAATGCCTGAGTGACTGCATTAGTGCAGAGGTAATGTCGGAGTGATTAAAGAAGTGGATGGGTACTACCTGAGTGATTGAAGAAGTACATGGATAATACCTGAGTGATTGTATGAGTGCAGGGGTAGTGCCTGGGTGATTGGAAAAGTGCACGGGTAGTGCCTGAGTGATTGCATGACTGCATGAGTAGTGCTTGGGTGATTAGAGGAGTGCATGGGCAGTGCCTGGATTATTGCATGAGTGAATATATAGTGTCTGGGTGATTGCATGAGTGCAGAGGTAGTGCTTGGGTGAATCAATAAGTGCATAGGTAGTGTCTGGGTGATTTTATAAATGTATGGGTATTGGATGGGTGATCGGAGGAGTGCATGAGTAATGCCTGGGTGATTGCATGAGTGCAGGGGTAGTTTCTGGGTGATTAAAGGAGTGCATAGGTAGAGCCTGGATGATTTTATAAGTGCATGAGTAGTGAGTACTGCCTGAGTGATTGAAGGAGTGCATGGCTAATGGCTGGGTTATTGCATGAGTGCAGGGATAGTACCTGGGTGATTGGAGGACCTCATAGGTAGTGCCTGGGTAATTTTGTAAGTGCATGGGTACTGACTGGGTGATTGAAGGAGTGCATGGGTACTGCCTAGTGATTAGAGGAGTGCAAGGGTACTGCCTGGGTTATTGCATGACTGCATAGGTAGTGCCTGGGTGATTGCATGAGTGCAGGGGTAGTGCCTGGGTGACTGGAGGAGGGCATAGGTAGTGCCTGGGTGATTTTATAACTGCATGGATAGTGCCTGGGTTATTGAAGGACTGCAAAGTACAGCATGAGTGATTGCACAAGTGCAAGGGTAGTGCCTGGCTGATTGAAGGACTCAATACATGGTGCCTCAGTGCATGGATGAATGCATCACTAGTGGCTATGTGATTGCAGACTTACAGGTGAGACATATGATAGATTGCTGCTTTATATTTGACTACGCCCAACATCCTGAGTAGTAGCAGAATACTGAAATTGCAGCACAAATGTGAGGTTTATGACATGGTGTACACTTTTGTACTGCAGCTTCACCATTCTGTAACTACTCAGGGTGTTGGGCGTACCCAAATATAAAGCATCAAACCTACACATGAGTCTGTTATAAATCTCACCATATTCCTGAAATCATGCATGCAAATGTGTCTACTTTTTGAAATCGAAAACAATTGGTCCTGGACTCTTTTATCGTGCATTAAATTGAAAGAAGTATATAATTCAGGTATAATTTAGTTGCATGCATAAGGTCAGCACAAAGTAGTTAATACATGTAAGAATTTCAAATTATGAACCTTAAGAAAAGAAGGCACCCACTGTATTTAAAGAGAACTATCTGTTTTATTCACAGAAATAATTGTGAAGGTAAACAACATTACCAAATGTATAATAATCAAGAGATTGCTCCAAAGGGGAGGGGTTGAAGGAAAAGTGCTCTTGTGTGCAATAGATCAAAGTAGAAAGGTCACAGAGTGAGGATAGTTAAAAGGAGATAATTACAATACTCTTACAGTTTCAACTGGTTGCAAGTGACATTAACACCAGTTGATTGTGGCCTGTCCATAATACATTACTTTGTAATTATTCAAGACACTTCTATAAGAAATGTTGCAGCGAAATATCAACTGTTCGTTGGACGGAATGGTAGTGACAAATGGTACAGGCCCCTTAGGGGATAAATGTCAACGTTTCGACCCAACTAGTAGCGTTGAGGGTACTTTTAAGCCTCCGCTTGTGGGTCTTCCTCATGACAGGGGAGAACAGGGGCAACCTACTGCAGGTGCCTGTAGTTGAATGGCCCTGGTCCCAGCTCCTGAAGATGGGTAGTCCGCATCACAGTTGCGGTGTAGTGTTGCCAGGGTGCTGGATGGATTTTGAAAACAATTCCAAAGAAAAAGGGGACCAATCACCCTATATATTCTTATTTAGCTTGATTAAATCAGCTCGGGGGTCAGTTCGCCGTCCGTCAGAGTATGCTGACGGACGACGAACTGACCCCGAGCTGATTTAATCAAGCTAAATAGGAATATATAGGGTGATTGGTCCCCTTTTTCTTTGGAATTGTTTTCAAAATCCATCCAGCATCCCGGGAACACTACACCGCAACTGTGATGCGGACTACCCGTCTTCGGGAGCTCTGACCAGGGCCATTCAACTACAGGCACCTGCAGTAGGTTGCCCCTGTTCTCCCCTGTCCTGAGGAAAACCTGCAAGCGGAGGCTTAAATGGACCCTCTACGCTACTAGTCGGGTCGAAACATCGACATTTATACCCTAAGGGGCCTGTACCATTTGTCACTACCAACCCGTCCAACGAACAGTTGATATTTCGCTGCAACATTTCTTAAAAAAATTTCTTGAATAATGACAAAGTAATGTATTATGGACAGGCCACAATCAACTGTTGTAAATGTCACTTGCTACCAGTTGAAACTGTAAGAGTATTGTAATTATCTCCTTTAACTATCCTCACTCTGTGACCTTTCTACTTCGATCTATTGCACACACGAGCACTTTTCCTTCACCCCCTCCTCTTTTGGCGCAAACTCTTGATTATTATACATTTGGAAATGTTGTTTACCTTCGCAATTATTTCTGTGAATAAAACAGATAGTTCTTTTTAAATACAGTGGGTGCCTTCTATTCTTAAGGTGCATAATTTGAAATTCTTACATGTATTAACTACTTTGTGCTGACCTTATGCATGCAACAAATTATACCTGAATTATATACGTCTTTTTGATTTAATGCACGATAAAAGAGTCCAGGACCAATTGTTTTCTATATCATATGATACCCAGGTCCGCGGACAGTGATTGGGTTACCCCATTAGTCTATAATGGTTACCTTTTGAAATCATCATCATATATAAAAGAAATAAAGAAATAGACTGCACTTTACATTTGAAAGACACACCTACATTTCTGCAGTGTATTTCAAGTGTACCTTTCCCAAGACTCATAAAAAGTAGCCTAATCAGTAATCCCTCTGCCAACATGTCTTAAAACTCACTTTTGTTCTGCAGCTTCACCATTCTACGAATATTGGGCCTAGCCAAACATAAAGCAGTAACCTATCACATGTCTCTACCAAACTCTAACCATATTCCTAAAAGCATGCATGCTTCTATCTGTACCTATTGCCAAAAGCATAACACATATCAGAATACATGTGCAAGTAGAAACATAACCACACTCACATGGCCATAAAGGCCTTAAAGCTTGACAGAGTACACTTAACATTTCAAACACACACCTAGATTTATGCAGCATATTTCAAGTGAACTTTTACACAGACTCTTCTAAAGTACCATAATCAATAATTCCTCTTCCAAAATATCTTAAACATCACTTTTCTACTACTGCTGCTTCACTATTCTACTACTAATCAGGTATTGAGCATAGCTAACAGCAAAGCAACCCTTCACTTATCTTTGTTGAAAGTCTCCTCATATTTCTAAAACAATGTATGCATATATCTGTAACTTTTCCTAGTATCATCATATATAAAGGAAACATACAAATAGATCTATACCTGTATTTTATAAATCTAGCATCTTCAGATGCATTACACATATGAAAATACATCTGCAATTACAGACATACCACAGTCACAAAACCATGCCGATCTTAAAACTTAAAAAGCTGCACTTCTCATTTCAAATACACACCAAAAATAATGTGATATATTTCAACCATACCTTTCAACAGACTCATACAAAATACCCTAATCACTAATTCCTCTGCCAACATGTTTTAAACCAAAGTTTTGAGCTGCAGCTTCACCATTCTGCAACTACTTATGCTGTTGGACCTACACAAATATAAACTAGCAACCCTTCACAAGTCTCTGCTGTAAGTCTCACCATATTCCTAAAAGCATACATGCATATGTCTGTACTTTTTGCTAGCAGCATCATATATAAAAGTAATATACAGATAGATGTATACCTGTGTTTTATACATCTATCATCTTCAGACGCATAACACGTACCATAATACATGTGCAAGTAGAGACATACCTCAGTCACAACACCATCCACAGCTTAAAACGTCTCAGACTACACTTCAAATTTCAAACAGACACTGTAAATTATGCGGTATATTTGAAATGTAGCTTTCACACACTCATACAAATTACTCTAATAAATAATATCTCTACAAACATATCTCAAACCTCACTTTGTGCTGCTGCTTTACCATTCTACAACTACTTATAATGCTACTCCTAGCCAAATACAAAGCAGGAACCCTTCACATGTCTCTGCTATAAATCTCACCATATTCCTGTAAGCATGCATTCATATGTCCGTACCACAACACTATGCACACCTCAAAAATTCACAGAACAAACTTCCAATTTCAAGCAAACACCAAAACTTATGTAGCATATTTCAACTGTACCTCTCTTGAGACTTATAAAAAGTAGCCTAATCACTAATACCTTATGTCAACATCTTTTAAAACATACTACTACTCACAGTCTTAAGCCTACCACATAAAAAGCAACAACACCTCTTTGTTATACATCATGCACCTTCAAATGTATAAGACATATGAAAATACATATCCAAGTAGAGACATGTTTCAGACACAAGTCCATGCACACCTTAAAACTTGACAGACTGCACTTCCAATTTGAAAGCGACACCTAAAATGATGCGGTATTCTACAAATGTACATATATACACACTAAAACAAACTACCATAATCACTAATCCATCTTCCAATATACACATATTACTATACAGAATCTATTTCAAACAACATTTAAGTACAATAAAACAAACCACAATACACATCTCTACATTTAATAATATATTTCAAACATCACGGTTCTTGAATACTTTTTAAAGTTTAAAAATAAAGCTAATACATAATACACCTCACAAATTGATAACTCACCTTCCAAATTGATATGTAGAATATGAAATATCAGAAACTTATAAAAGATTTTCTTATGCACACAATCAATGTAATGCACCACTCTCAACAAGGTAAAACCAGTAATGGCAAACTTTCCCTATCTTTCTCCACACAAATAAATGTAAGTAACAAATCACATTGCTTCCTACATAATTTCAAATTGTAAAACACATTTCTATTGGTTAGACATATTAACCCTTACCAACTGACTTCTAAAAGTGCCCAAACTGGTTCTGGAATTTTTTGGAGTCTTCGACTCCGTTGTGCACCAACGCGATGGAGCCGGGAATCCATACGGGAGTTCAAAAATATATTACAAATAAAAATACCACTATTTTTTAAGAAAACACCACTTCTAAAGATAGTACTGACTTGGAAAATCTTACTTTAATAACATATCACTTATATATAAATTAAAATTCCATATTTTAAAACCACAGATAACATTCAACCCTTCCCCCATTCTGCTTAATGCCAGTTTCCATAGTAACAGTTCATTGAACATTCAACTGAACTGACAGGTCACAAGTTCACCATATTTTCAAGTTCAGCACACAAGGTTACAAATGCAAACAGCAGGTGTGGTTGACGTTTGCAAAATATAACCTTATCCTATCTACTGTACCTTTCAAACATTTTTTACTAACCAATAAGAAACATGGGGGCATATTAGCAACGATTTGCGATAATTATTGCAAAGCGCGCTTAGCGCTGTTTTTTTTATCGCCAGCTATCGCTGGATTTCATCGCCGAGATAGCGCGTTATTAGCAACGCTTATCTCCAAGGCGATAAAAAATCCAGCGATAGCGGCGAAATGCGAGAATATCGCAGGAAATTTAGCGATAAAACACCAGAGATAGGGGAATCCTTGATGATAGGCCATGGTGGACTCAGCCTCACAATACACCTCCCATTGAGAAAATAGGTAAGTCAAGTTTTTAGCAGGTGTTAAATTCCAGCGATAATCGCGGTTAGCGCGACTTTTTTTATCGCTTCGCGGGCATTGATAATAGGGGGATGTTGTGTTTGCGACTGTTTGCAGTTGCTTTTAGTTGGGAACGCCTACTTTGCATGTCATTAGCGATAATTATCGCTGACATGCAAGGCGGCAACAAAACGGCCGCTATCGCCATTAAGCTGTCGCTAACAGCTGTTAGCGACAGCTTGCTAATAGGGCGATAAAAATATCGCCGCTTTATCGGCAAAAAGTGCCGCTAAAGTGGCGATACTGCCCTTGATAATATGCCCCATGCTTTTTAAAGAAAGTAACATGCACCCTATTTTTGAGTTTTCAATGTTCATAAACAACCAATCAATTCTCTACTTTTAAGAAAACAGCATCTTGTCCACCATTTTAGATACCTCTCATTCTACCAACTGACTACCAAAGCTACAGACATCTTTTCATTACTTCCAGACATCCCTTCAAGATGCTTACAGTATGGATTATTGGACACAGCTACGTTTTCTGGTGCAAAAGGTTTGCTGAACACAGAGGTATTGACAAAGACCTAGCTTTGCAAAATGTGGATATTAAATGGATTGCACAGAGAGGATTAAAGTGGCACCAATTGATGCCTTTGGTTAAAACCTTTTTGCATTTCCAACCCCCTGACCTCATGATTGTGCACTGTGGTGGCAATGACCTAGGCACATTGACTGGGGTAGGTCTGGAAATGCTAATGAAGGACACATTTGCACAATTGATGTTGCTTTTACCTCAAACTGTCTTTGTATACTCTAATATATGCCAAATACAGAAATGGAAGTGGTCAAATTAATTCTGTCCACAAATTGAGAAAGCTAGGAAGAATGTCAATAAAGCTGTTTCTGCTTACCTCAGAGACCATAGGTTGGGCTCCAAATATAACAACAATATACGTTTTGATATGGAACACATCTACAGAAGTGATGGAGTACACTTCACAGATCAAGGAAACAGAGTCTTTCTCAACAACCTAAAGCTGTGCATCCGCACTTACATGTAGCTCCAACAAAATCATAATAAAAACAAGGGCTTTTTTTAGAGCCACCCTATAACCCAACAGTGAATATTATTTTTTTTAACATACATACTCTTTTTTAATATTTTCAGGATTTGCAAACCCGTCGCAAATCCACAAAACAAAAGCATGAATTCAATGAACTACAACACAATACACTTTTCAGGTTTAACTATTAATTTTTAATTTTATATATTTTTACTAAATCTTATCATTAACTTCAATCACACTACCTCTTTAAAACAACTTCACAAATGCAACAGTACCTTCTAAATTATATACTATTAAATTATTTATTTAAGGTGGAATCACGAATCCAATGCGACGTTACACGGGGGCCGCACTGAGAGCCGCATTGGGGTCGCGACTCCAAAATAGAAAGAAAAAAAAACGCCACACTACCACTATTCGGTATTTGCCCCGGGGACCACATCCACCAGGGCATTACCTCTGTTATTTTTTTTTAAATAATAAGGGACGGGGGCAGTGTTGCCCCCCTTCCCTGGGCCACTATTGGCCCCGGGGACCCCATCCCCCGGGGCCTGGCCAGCCTTTCTTATTTTTACATTTTGGAGGGGGGCCACGTGGCCCCCCTCCTGAGGCCAATATTGGCCCCGGGGACCCCATCCCCCGGGGCCCGGCCTTATTTATTTATTTTGTTTTTTAAATTACAAAAAGGAGGGGGCCAAGTGGCCCCCCTCCCGGGCCACTTCTGGCCCTGGGGCCCTCAAGTTGGGGACCGTGGTGGGAGCCCCAATGCCCCCACGGTCCCTGCCGGCTCCCCGCCTCCTGCGGGAGCCGGCATTGATTTTGGGCAAGGGGAGCTGCTAACATGCAGCTCCCCTTGCCCAAAGCAATACTGCTTCAGCTTCATGGAAGCGAGAGCAGGTTTCCTGCTCTCGCTTCCAAGAAGCAGAGCAGTGTTTGCTATGGCAGGGCGGGAGCCGTGCTCCCGCCCTGCCATAGCAACGGCAATGTCCCGGGGGTGGGCACCCCGGGACACTGCAGGAGCCGGCCCTGGGGGTGGCGGTCCCCAGGGCTATCTAGGGCTCCAGGAGGGGGGCTGCGTGGCCCCCGTCCTTACAGTACAAAGCCCTAGGGAGGTGGCGGTCCCCGGGGCTTTGGGGGGCCACGAGGCCCCCCCTCGTTAATAAAGAAAGCCCCTGGGAGGTGATGGTCCCCGGGGCTTGGTGGGGCCTGCGAGGCCCCCCAAGGTACAAGAGCAAAGCCCCGGGGAGGTGGTGGTCCCTGGGGCTTGGGGGGGCCCACAGGCCCCCGCCAATAATTAATCAAAGCTCTGGGGAGGTGGTGGTTCCCGGGTCTTGGGGGGGCCTGCGAGGCTCCCCGCCAATAATTAATCAAAGCCCCGGGGAGGTGGCGGTCCCCGGGGCTTGAGTGGTCCGCGAGGCCCCCCCCATTAATAAAGAAAGCCCCGGGGAGATGGCGGTCCCGGGGCTGCGGGGGTCCGCGTGCCCCCCTGCGCATAATAAATTTAGCCCCGGGGAGGTGGTGGTCCCGGGGCTGCAGGGGCCGTGGGCCCCCACACATTAATAAAACATTGGGACCTGGCCCACCCAGGGGCTCAAAGAAGCGAAGCGCAGGAGCCCACGGTTCGTTTTTTTTTTTTAGCCGGATTCGCGCACCCAGCGCGAATTCGACCAATTTGTTTTAAAAAAAAATGCTTTTTTGGCCCTGGGGGTCCTTGTGGGACCCTCTGAGCAGGCCTAAGCGCTCAGGGTATTTCTACCCTGCCCCTTTTTCTTGATTTTTATCCTTTTTTCTACTTTTTTCTTGTGACTCGGTTACCTAGTCACAAGATGGCTGCTAACACTTCCTGGTTTAGAGTGTTGGCAGCCAATCAGAATGAAGCTCGTGCTCGGGAGGGTTCGCAAATCCTCCTCGGTGCTCAGATATTGATATTTTTATTTTTTGAATTTCTCAGGAACTACTGAACGGATTTACACCACTTAAAAAAAAGGTCGCTTTCTGAACCAAGACCTACCTTTTCGCCAAATTTGGTGTAATTCCATTCAGCAGTTCGGGCTGTAGCTTTGTCTAAAGTTTCCTATGGAAATTAACATGGGGAAAACGCATTCTGGGAACCCCCTTTTTTCTCGGCCCCCGCTTGACAAATCACCCCCAAACTTTCAAGACAGGGGCTGACTTGAGCTGGTCATTAGTTTGGAAAATTTCGAGAAGATTCGTCAAACGGCGCCAAAGATATTGGCAAAAGAAAAAACGCTTTTTGAATAGAAACAATGTCCTAACTATAAATACCTACTGGCGACCGCCAGTAGGTAATTTTTATAGATATAGATATAGATATAGTACAAAGTGTGATATAAAATGCCAATGCCAAGTATGTTGTTCAATAAACAATCTAAATACCTGATTATTATAAAAAAAAATAATAATCAATATCAACAGATTTTCCCAATGCATGAATAAGTTGATAAACTAAGTATACTCCATCATAGCATCTCCTATACTGAGTTCCAAATGGGACAAAAGCAAAAAGGCAGCAGGCTCAGATCACAAGTTGAACTAATCAACAACAAACCATCAGAGACAAACAGCAAAATCCACAATGAAGCTAGGTTCCCCTCTGATCTAACAACACCCCAAAGGAAGGATAGCATGTTGTTAAAAATTAATCATAATCATACTTTAAGATCCCTAATCTAGGTCTATAGGGGATAACTCAAATTGGGTTAATGGATTGTCTCTCTTATACCATACACCTCTCAAAAAACAACTCACAGTGAAAACTGTAGATTCGGAGGTATCAGATTTAAGTGTTCTGAGGGAAACATAAGGGCTCCTAATCCCTAGAATCAAGCACACCGTTCTAAACCACTTGGATCATAGGCAACGATACTCTGGGCATCAGAACATTATATGGTCCTCAGTTTCAAGAGACATGCCACTGGCTGGATATACACCATTGCACCATTTAGCCAGCAAAGCATTAAAAGGCAAGTTCCCCCATTGGAGTCTTACAGACAAGCTTTTGGCTAAATGTAGCATGATGTTATCTAGAAATGTTTTAAAACGGGGAACACATTTAAATTTAAAATATTGTTTGGTTAAATGGCCATTGTCCGAATTTAGGACATAATGGTGGTACACACAAATTCAGTAATATGACTTTAAAACATCTATGTCTATTTTACTAATAGCTGATGGATTATCCCAGAGACTTTTAAGGTCTAATTTGGAAAACTAATATAAACATGCTTAAACCAAGGGATTTTGTGTGAACTTGTTATGCGCAAAATTTCCTTTAAACAGTTCCTATAATGGATAAGCTCTGGGGTAGACCAAAGCTTTAGACAATAAACCAAGGGTTTCAGTTTTGCTAGGTCAGATATTTTTTTTAGCCCAGTGTCATCAAATAAAGATAAAATAGGTGTACTTATTGGAACTGAGACTAAGGATCTTATGAAACTATACTCTGGCCAATATATGTGAATCATTTGAGCCCCATAGATCTGCTCCATAAAGGGCAGCATTCTGTTCCTTTGCACTATATGCTTCCAGGGCTGGGGAAATTGAATGTAAGGTAGTTTTAAGATGCATACATGAAATGCCTTGGACCTGTGCTTGATGAGTAGAGTACTTTTGTTGAGTTGGGATTCCTGCTTAAATTTATCAAACAATTTGATCCCCAAATACTCAAAACTATAAACTTGCTACTGATAATGGAACCCAACTCTCACAACACACTTCCTTGTTGGATGGTTCCAAAAGACCATGAACTTTGTTTTGGAAGTAATCAGTTCAAGTTCTCTTTGATCACAAAACTTAACAATGCGATCGATTAGATTTTGTAAACCAATCGAGGTCTTAGAAATGAGTAGAGACTCACCTGCAAAGAGTAAAATAGGTATCTTGGAGCCTTCCAGAGAGGGGGAATCATTCAAACAATCCAATAAGTGTGTGGGCCAATTGTTAACATACATAGGGACAATCGTCGGTGCTAGTATGCACCCGTGGCACCTCTATTTATCGGGATACGTTCGGTCAGTTTGTGTTTGGGACCCTACTGCACTTGAGCATAGTTGTCTTCATGAAGGCGTGCAATAAGGTTGATCAATTCAAAAGGATCTCCCTTCCCAGCAAGAACGCTCCAAAGCTTGTCCCGAGGTACAAGAGCAAAAGCTATGCAAAGGTCGACGAACACTACATGAAGGTTTTGTTTGTTTAGACACTACAAGGTGGCAAAGTGGAACATCTGGTCAACAGTACTAGTTTTAGCACAAAAACCGGCCTGTAGAGGAGTCAATATATGATGCTCATTCATCCAATTGAATATATGATGTTACAACGCATACCATTACAACGCATACTTTTACATCGCAGTTTTTACAACGCAAAAACCATTACAACGCATGTTTTTACAACGCATACCATTACAATGCATGTTCATTGAGATATATTAAAACTACCATTACAACGCATTCCATTACAATGCAAACAAATACAACACATATCATTACATCGCATAATATGTTTGCAATGTGGTGGGGAGATTATTAATACACAGGTATTCTTTTAATACTCGGGTATTTTTAAAAGTACCCATCCATTAAAATACCTGGGTATTAATAATAAAATGTAAAAATATGTTTGAAAATTAATACCTGAGTATGAATACACTCCCTCACCCACAACCCCTGTTTCCCATGCATGCCGTCCCAGAGGATAGGTGCCAAAGCCTTTTTTATTAATCTATAAAAAATATATTTTTAAAATTATCTATAAGTAAAACTAAATATCAATTAATTCTCAAGTATTAAAATTAATACCTGAGTATTAATACACACGCCCACCCAAAACCCCTGTTTCCCAAACATCCCGTCTCAGGGAATAAGTGCAAAGCACATTTAATTAATTTTTTTTATATATATTATATTTATGTTATATATTATTTATTTAAAAATAATAAAAACGGATCAAATTTTTAATAATACTCAAGTTTAAAAAAAAAAGCTGAATATTAATACACTACCCCACCCAAAAACAGTCCCTTTTAATTTTTTTTTTTAATATGTATCTTTTTTCAAAAACTAAACTAAATATTAATTAATTCACAAAAATGTAATTTAATACCTGAGTATTATAAGACACCCAGATATATATTAATTAAAACGCCAAATTCCAAACAATACTTGGATAATACCCAAATATAAAAAATAATCAAAAATAAAGACTTACCTCACTTACCTCCATTACTCACCTTACAATGCGTTGCAATGGCATGCGTTGTAATGGCACATTCGTTGTAATGGCATGCGTTGTAATGTCACCTACATTGTAAAAATTGCGTTGTAAAGGCATTACGATGTAATGCCTGCATTGTAATGGACGTTTCCCATCCAATTGAATAGTTTGTCTAGTACCTGCCTGCCTAAGATCTTCTGTAGATTGTCAATAAGACTGATGGGGCGATAATTGGAGAGTTTGCCACCATCGCCTTTCTTATAAATTGAAATGATCTCCTCCTGCCTCTGTGTGTCAGGGATTTCACAGCCAGCAGCAATGTCATTAGAGAGGAGATTGATATAACTAGACCAGACTAAGGACTTTGATTTAAACAGATCACCGGGGTTCTTGTTGGGTCTGGGTGCCTTTGCCTTGAGGCGATCTATAGCTCTGGTTTCGGAGAGGCAGAAATGTACCTGGCAACTCGCATTAGGAATCTCATCACTGAGCGAGGCTGTGCCACATAAGCCTGTGGATGAATTGGCAATATCAGCTTTGGCATACAAGGAGGTGAAATGGGAAACACATTTATCATGCAAGATGCAATTCAATCCTGCAGGAGTTTTATCAAGGCTTCCAGGGGACAATATTTGTCAGAATACTTTGCTGCTGTTTGTCCTGGCAGCATAATAAACTAGATCTTGCCACCCCTGATCTTCCCAGGCTCTCTTCCCCTTCTCTAACGCCTGTTTATATTGGTGTCTGGCTTTTCTGATTTCAAGGCAGGAAATCTATCTGATGGCTTGGGGCAGTTCTCTTTTGGCTTCAGCACATTCATAGTTAAACCCTTTGGCAGGTCTCTTTTGGCTTCAGCACACTCAGCACATTCATAGTTAAACCATGGATTTACTTTGGCAACTCCTGCAACTTGGGAAATAGTTTGGCATGAATTACAATTATAGGGTTGTCCATTTCGGGGAACCCAACAAAGTTGACAGTATGATCAACAAATCGATGGTAAATCTCAGCAATCAGATTCAGATTGGACAAGACCTGAGGCCATGCATCTCGCCGGTGGTTATTAGATAGCAATGGTAGCCCCTTCTGTAAGCTTTGAGGTGGCTGGTCTATCAAAGGCGGCACCCTATAAAGTAATAATCACAGAATTATAGTCACTGTCGATATGATTATCAATAATAATAATAATATCATTAATTAAGGGCCATAAATACAAATCAACAAAAACATAATCAATTTTACTCCATTTATTTCCCTCTCTTGAAGGTTGGTGCCATATCTAGATCAGAAGATGTTCGCCCATTACAGGCTTTTCGACCTCTCTAGCAGGAGAGCTACATTAGAAAAATCCCTGACTGGCATGCCAGTGAGTGTGGGAATATTCCCATGTTCATCCTCCTGTTCGGTCAGGGCGTTATTGCAGGATGAGGTCTCAATGGTAGTATTAAAGTCACCAGCAACAAAAATATGTGCATGCTTCTGCTGAGATTCCATAAGATTATCCAGGAGCTCTACAGTTTGTGAATCTAATTTAGCTGGTAACGATCTTATATAAGCATTAAAATTTACAACCCTCAAACCTGTACACATCTTAAGATGAACCCCCATTAAGTCAAAAGAGTCAGTTTTAGCATGGTATGTGTACAGGGTGCAGAGTTTTTAATCACAACGAGAAGGCCCCAGAAGCGCGAACAAATTACTGGGATGAAATAGCCTCTATACTATAGATGGTGACGCCATTAAGATACACCTTTCAGTGGCCAAAGCTTCCTGGTAGACACAGAGGTCAAACCTTTCTATGTAGGAGCCCCATTCTGCATCACAAATCTTAGAATGCATGCTGGCCAAGTTCTAGGAGATGACAGAAAAGTCAATTTTCAAGGGGCTACCCTTGGCATTCAGTTTATCCCAAAGCCTGCACTTCGCCTGGCACCTCACCTCCATCGCTTCCTCACAAGTAGCACAATATCTGATCTAAGAGGAGTCCAATATGGCATTTGTATCCAAGGGAGGGGTCTTATTGGGTAAATTGTGGTCACTACAGAAGGGAAAAATCAATCTATCGATTCCAGGTTAGACGAAGTGTTTGCTGCAACAACTTACACCAGTGTATTCTTCTCAGAAGAATAAAATCTCCTGGAAGAAAGGGTGTTGGCCTGAGCCCTACCAATGTGTGGTTCAACAGATAAGTGTGTGGGGAGGTTCCTCAAACTCAAACCACCAGAAGAATGGAGTATAGATGTATTTCATTTAAATTGAATTGTTGAGTGACAAAAAAGGAAGCCCTAAGTTCCATAGCTATTAACCCATCAACCTTATCATGGGTTTTTAGACTAAGGGCCTCATTTAGATTGGGTGGATGGGCTACTCCATCACAAACGTGACGGATATCCCGTCCACAGTATTACAAGTGCATTATACACTCTTGCTGCAAACAAATGCATATACTACACAGTGCATCATATCCTATGGTACTTGTAATACGGCAGACGGGATATCCATCATGTTTGCGATGGATTATCCCATCCACCAAGATCTGAATCAGGTCCTAAGTCTGATATTATCCTGCATACAGCGGTAGGATTGAGTTTCTCTTACCCTGTAACTAGCTTTTTGAATGCTTTTAAATTGTACGCTGTGGTGTAATATTTGTGCCTTTTAATTCTAAATTCTTCCATACGCGCACTTGCACTTTATCTGTCTCTGCCTGCATTACCTTCTTGCTGCTCCGCTTCGCGTCACGCTTCTTCCCCAGTCCTGGTCCGCCGCGGCTGATACGCCGATTGTTGCAGAGGGCTGGTTCCACTTTCGGCTCCTCACTTCCGCCAAAGCAGTTTCCGCTTCCTCTGCTGCTTAGCGGTCCAGTAGCATCATAGGCATTTGCCTATATATTCCCGATGCAGAAGGACGCGCGCAGCGGGCGGGCCGCTGGTGTGACGAAGGCAAGGTCGTCTGCGCCCGTCAGCGTCCCGCCGACCATGCTGCGCAGCCCCACTCTGGTGAGACTCTTCCACTATACTATAATAGGGAAAAACTACTCAGCCTTAGGCTGTTACCTTTATGTCAGTGTAAAGCGGCGGATCTGAGCTTGGAGGTAGGCTTTTGTTGCAATGAGTGCGACTGGTCTTTCCTCCAGCCCAGGGAACTCTCATCCATCCAAGATCCTCCCTCGCAACAATAAGCTTCAAAACAATAAGAAAACAGAGGACCTAAAGGCCACCCTTTTAAACTGTCGCTCTATGCAACAGCATGAACTACACATTCATGACCTACTTTTGGATGAACAGCTGGACCTTTTATTCCTCACTGAGACCTGGCTATCTGAAGCCTCCAACCCTACTATTGCTTCTGCCATCCCTACAGGTTACAAAATCCTTAGGCGGGACCGACCTAGTGGGAAGGGGGGAGTCGTCGCCATACTCTACAATCAAAACCTAGACTGCTCTCCCATCCCGATGGAAAACATCGAGGGTGCAGAGTCCATAGGCTTCCGTTGCACCTTATCTCCCCATCTAAGCATAGCTGTTTTTCTGATTTATAGACCTCCCGGTGCAATTGGAAATTTTATCACTACGCTCAATAAGCCAAAACTACCCTGGCCCTAAAATACAACAACTGCCTTATTCTGGGAGATTTTAATATTCACATGGACAATGAAATAGACCCTCTAACAACTTCATTGCTGGAGACGATGCAGGCCTGCAACTTGTCTCCATCTATTTCTTCGGCCACCCATGAGAAGGGCCATACGGCCCATACCCTAGACCAAATCTTTCACAACTTTGACATATCGGTAAGCCTACCGCTGCACATTACCTGGTCAGACCACCTACTATTAAAATTCGTCATTCCCAACTCAGACACAGCCCCTCAGGCTAATGCTGGGCAGAGGGTCCCTAATTACAAGGCGTTCCATAAAATATCCATCCCGATGTTAGCAGATGCCCTCGGTCGTTCCTCACCAGAGCTGTCTGGCAGCCCCGACTCGGATGCCCTCTTAATGGACTCATGGTTCCGAACCAACATCGATGGAGTGGTACCGGTTGTTTCCCGCTCCTCAAAGAGGTCGGCCCCACCTGCTCCATGGTTCAACGATTCCCTCAGATCTAGCAAAATGAATTGTAGGAAAATGGAATGGAAATGGCGTAAATCCTATCTCCCTGAGGACAGGAAGGTGTATAAAGATACCTTAAAAGCTCATTACATTTTTGTGACGGTGGCCAAGAAAAACTTCTTTCAAACCAAGATAGAAAATGCCCAAAATAAGAGTAAGGAAATTTTTAGCATAGTTAAATCCTTTACCTCCCCAAAAGCCGGCACTAAGGAAGGGCCATGCACTGAAAAATGGTCTAAGCAGATAGCGCAATTCTTCCACAATAAGATTTCCGCGATCCAACAAGCTTTCACTAGCATCTCAGAGGAAGAACTGACCTTCTACCATAGTGCAAACAGCAAATTTCACTTCTTGGTTCCCCCGTCTTTAACAGCTTTCCCTGAGCTTCAGCTAGAAGAATCACTGACCCTTCTCCAAAGCATTAAGTCTGGTTCCCCTACCGACCCATGTCCAGCGCATCTCCCTCCTTCCGGCCCTCTCTAAAGTACTAGAGAAGCACGTAAACAAGGCCCGCCAAAAACACATCGAAGATGGGAAGCTCCTTCACGAGTCCCAATCCGGTTTCAGGGCTAACTACAGCACGGAGTCCGTTCTGCTGGAAGTGACTGAATTTATCCAGGGTAAGCTGGACAAGGGAGGCTGATTCTGCTCGATCTGTCGGCGGCCTTTGATACGGTCCCACATGAGAGGCTCTTGGACAGACTTGCTAACATCAGCCTGGGAGGGACCGCCCTAAAATGGATGTCCTCCTTCTTGGAAAATAGATCTTAGGACTTCTGGCTCCCCCCTTTTTCATCCCCGGTTCCGGCCATGAATGTAGGTGTCCCTCAGGGATCCATTCTCAGTCCTACCCTTTTTAATATATATCTATCTCCCCTTGCATTTTTGGTAGAGGAAGAGGGCGCCAAAATTGTTTCCTATGCTGATGACACTCAGCTGATTTTTACATGTGAGAAAGGAACCGACTTTGACGGGGCAAGGATTAGGTCTTGCCTCGCAAAGGTCTTTAACTGGCTTAAGTTCAATCAGCTAAAATGTAACCCTGATAAAACCGAAGTTGTTTTTTTTGGTAAACCAGAATCACCTGACTGGAGCTCTTGGTGGCCTAAAGATCTGCCGCCCCCACCCGCGGAAAAAGAGAAAGTAAAAAATATAGGAATTGTCATAGACAAGACACTCTCCATGCGCTCCCAGATCCAAAATCTAACTGGCGCTTGCTTTGGCATACTCCGCATGTTAAAGAAATTCTTGCCACTGTTACCGCTTGAGAGCAGAAAGATCGTGGTGCAGGCTTTGGAGACTATGTCAACTACTTGTACCTCGGTCTTCCCAAGTCCCTTCTCCAGCGCCTACAAGTGGTACAGAACACTGCAGCCAGAGTCATCCTGAGATCCAAACCCAGATCTAGTATGACCCCTATTCTTAAGTCTCTACACTGGCTCTGCATAAAGGAACGAATTGACTTCAAAGCGACTGCCATCTTTTTCAAAGCTTTCTACAGCTTAGGAGCTGGCTACCTGAACAAGCGCATAAATCATTACATAACATCCAGACCCCTAAGATCTTCTAATGCCAACTTGGCCATCGTGCCTAAAATATGCTATGCCCGCACTGGTGGCAGATCCTTCGGCGTTTTAGGCGCAAAACTGTGGAATAGCCTCCCTCAGACTCTGAGACTAACCACAGACCTACTCTCCTTCAGGAAGAACCTAAAAACCTGGCTGTTTAATAACTAATGGGTCCTTTACGCACGTTTCCCTTCCGCTGTCACGCGCCAGGACACTCTAGTCTGAGTATCTGCGTGCTATATCAAATACTCTATTTAATTTAATTTCATTTCATACATGTGTCACCCAAAATGCGCGCAGCACCTAATATAGCAGAGCATATCGGAGACAAAAATATGCACTTGTGCCTAATCCAATGAATTGCTTTATATATTAAAGACTCTATGTCTTCTCTAACACTGAGTCCTAGTTTAGGAACGTTTATCATATAGACAATATTATTAATTTGCTTCTGTGTATATGTGTCAGTTGAAGTATATTCATTTGTTCGCTGCAAGAGTGAATCATGGGGGGGGACACTGAAGCACAGAGTATGGCAGAAACCTTTTTCCATTCTCTTCATAATTGGAGGTCCATATGAGGGATAGTATACTGGGGCAGTAGGAGGATGTCTAGATTTTGTACTAGCCCATGGGTCAGGATGAACACAAGAGAAAATAACATCCCTATTGTTGTTTAAACAAAACCCATAATTCTGTTTTGTGACCTTCTTTTCATACTATCCTCTGGCTATGAAATCAGCCCTTGAAACTTCACAGATCATGTGTAATTTTTAACTACAATAGAGTAGCAATGTCATTTTGTATAACAAGGGACTGGTGATATCACAGGTAGAGTATAGTAAAAAAAAATTGGAGGGACTGTGTTTTATACATATATTTCAGGTTTCCATATATTTTAAAGTCTTTCAGTACAGAAAGGATAAGACATGATGACACTTTAATGTTATGGCCAGCTCCTTCAATACAAACCTCCCAACCCACTATACCCCATTCCATCCAACATTACTTGCATGAACCCTGGCATTATCCTGAGTGGACTAGTGCAACATAGTCTAAATCAGTAATCAAAAGAAGGAAATACAGAAACACCACGTCATCCAAAGTCAGCACTTAACCTCTGAAAGTACTAATTTGTACTAAAACAATAAACCAAACTTAGAGCACAGTGCAGTGCGTGTACAAGCATTTGGAACCCATAATACCAGAGGAAGGTGCCCTTTTGGGGTGTAGATTGTAAAAAAAAGTACACACTACTCACCATACCTTAGTTCTCCATTGAGTATTATATTCAGCACTAGGTTGTCTCATGGGCTGGGTAGGGGATACTGTGGGCAAATTTACAATTTGTTATCCTTCTCCTGCAGCGGTTTAGCATTGCTTACACTACATCTGCCTCAGCAAGTGCCAGATCTGTTGATGGTGGAACTAGATTACAGCACTTTAGAGCTCAGAACATGGGGCGGGGTTTGGTAAATGGCTCAATCTATGGAAGGAGAGAAGAAATGGAAAGTATTATTTGAGAGTTGAGGTGAGCATGGCAGTGAGGACTCAGAGTGAGAAGCATACGCTTGTGTATCATTAACTAAGGCCAATCTAGTACCATTCCCAGACACATGCAGACAATTAGTTCCATGTACCCTGAATGATGAATCACACTGAAAAAGTCATGTTAAACTATACCCAACATGTCCACAATAAGCACTAAGGATTTTCCACTTGAGCCACTATTTTGCATTATTCTTAATAAATCATGTCTATCTCTTCTAATGGGGAATGCATGTTTGAGTCTTTTTTCCCCATATAATCACATAAAGTTGGGCCCTTTTCCTGAATGCTGTTGTTGTAACTTGCAGATTTTATTTTCTGATAAAAGAAGACAAATCTGTTGAACAAGAAAAATAAAAGAAATTGAGACTTAGAGTCGAGGTAAACTGAAAGGTCTCAGACAAACCAAGAGAGGCTAGCAACAGTTACCACAAGGTCAAACAAGTAACACTTCCATAGACACATTGAGGCATGCACCCAGATTGATCCCCGAAATATTAAAAAATACAAAGTTTACATAAACCCTTTACTTCTATCACAATAATAATTTTTTCTTTCATCACCTGTTCCAAACCAGTGAGGCCTTTATCTGTGCATCTCTTTTTCCACAGAAGCCACTCATTAGCAATTTGATCCTTTGAATCTTCACTGACAGCAGAACATGAGGTTAATATATTCCGCACAGGAAGCTTATTTTCTTTTAAGGAAAGGAAGCGTTAAACTCAGACTTATAAAATGTTGTTAATTGCAAAGTCTATAGTTGATCCCAAGGTTAAATTAGTTGTCTTTCTTTGTCACTACGAAGGCACCTGGCCAAAAGGGTATGTCCTTCTTGATTATCTGGGTTGTGCACTCTTACCCATTTATGTTTATTTTAATTTTGGCACACCAAATATAAAAATATATATATTTTTTTTTATTTCCATTTTTTACTACACACATTTTTGTTGTGTTACTAGACTATTCGTTTTACCTGTTAGTCCAAAATGTTGTGCTACTCTTCATATTTAGGAACTCTCCACTCTTGAGATATATGAGAAATAACCCTCATCCACTGTGGTATGTTCTGGAGCCTGATCATTTTGCAAATGAAACATTTATTCATTTTGATCATCATCTGTCTCTCCACATTCAGAGAAGACAGACTGGTCCTTCTGACTATGACAGTTCCACCTGCTGAACTGAAACATGCTCAGAGGATATACTGGTTGCAGGACTGTCACGTGGCCAGGATAGGTCTGGTAAGAAACATCACCACTTCTTATGTTGCCTTCTCTTTTACACAAAATGACTTTTGACATATATTTGCGTGTGTGACATTGCAGGATAACATTCTTTGAATCGGGATTGCTTACATTTGTACTTCGTAGGCACACTATCATGACACCTTGGACATTTAGTACAAGGGATAAAGTTTACTGCGCAAATGTCATCATTTTTATTGTTCAATAGGCGATTACACAATTAAACTAGAATAAACAATTGCAGCCAGACAAGGTTTGTGACATTGCAATATGGGTCCTGTTTATTATATGTACAGAAGCACTTCCTTGTTAGGAGTTTTGAGCATTAAGCTGAGACTGCAAGATCACCGCATACTGGAATTCCAGCTCAGCTGATTCCTGCTTACCAACACGAGGGATGTCCATCTTTAAACCAAGATGCACAGCCTGTTGACACTTACCCATAGGCAATGGGGAGTTAGACCAACCAGGCAGGGATTTGGCAGATCACCCACCCTAGCCAAGACTAGGTTAGGGAGCGCTAGGTAGATTTATCACACACACATAGTAGTTATTTGCCCGCATATATTCACTGTCTTAGCACAATGGTGGAAATGTTAATCTTTTTCACTATTCTCATATTCTGCTCATTTCTTCCCTCTTCCCGCTGCTTCCCTCCTTCAGCCCTCCCCAAGACCTACTTAATGGAGGCCGCAGCGCGACCCCATTGAGCAGGTCCTCGTGCCAGCTCCCCCTGCAACAGTTCTCCTGCCCAGCTTGCCCGTAGTCTGCTATCCTCTGCTACCTGTCTACCTGCTGACCTCTGTTTGTGCCTCCTCTGCTCATTTCTTGCTCTGTTTTGCCTTTTCTGCTAATATTCCTGCCCTCCATTTTGCTTTCTGCTTGTTTTTCTGTTCTCTGTTTTTGCCCTCTTCTGCTCTGCTTGTTTTTCTGCCCTCTGTTTTGCTTTTTTCTGCTCATGTTTCTGCCCTCTGTTTGGCCTTTTCTGCTCGTTGTCTGCCCTCTGTTTTGTCTTTTCTGCTTGCTGGTTTTTCGGCCCTCTGTTTTTCCATTTTTTTCTTGTTTCTTCCCCCTTCCCACCGTTTCCTCAAGACCTGCTTTCAAAGGAGACCTCGCACCCCAGCGCCCAGATACCCGCAGTGTTGTGCTCTACAAATACTGATTGATTGATTGATTGAGACCAAAATGACATAACCCCAATCAGTAGAACCAGAGATATGCAATTTTGAAGGTTTCACTAAAAATAGTACCAAGAAGCAGAAAGCGCTAACTGTGGGTAAGTGGTCGGGCTAGATTGTGACAAAGTCACAGTTTCAGGCCAACCGCGATGGAGTGTGGGCCGGATCCAGGGACCAGGCTAGTCCCGCTGAAAAAGTTACCTTCTCAAATTCTGGTGCACAGAGATCAAAACTTCAGGATTTAATAGAAGGGGCTCCACTGATGCCAGACAAGGGTCCAGGACCCAAGGAGACACTTCTTGGCGATCAGAAACTCACTACAGCAGAGGCCAGCGGTTCTCAGGCAGGTCCTTCTGCAGGTTAAGGCAGGTCCAGTTGCATGTCCATTTAGGGCTGGTTGCAGCACGTCAGCTGGGCAGGTGCAGTGAGGCCTTTGGAGCTTATTGTGTCCCTGTAGCTCAGAACAGGAGACCAGCCAACTGACCCTTGGAGTCACTCTGATAGTACTAGGTTGTCGTGTAGCTCCTATAGTACCCATGCAGGACCTGAGCGTTTGTGTAACATAAGCTGTGGGCTTGGTGGCAGACTGACTCTGTGCACCCCCACCGCTTATGTTAGATTGTTTTACATTAGCTAGCTCGCAGTGCCACTAGTGTCTCCTCTTATCGGGGAGAGATTAGTTTCTGGCAACCTTAGAACATGACAACCCTGATTCCCTCAGAATCGTGGAAGCAATGTACTACCTTTCGCTCAGTCACTCGTGCTCACTTATTCGGTTTGTCTCAGAGAGTTACACAGAATAAACAGTCGGGCGTTTCAATAAGTATTTATTGAACAGTTGTTATTCTAGTGTAAAATATAGGTGCTGCAGAGACCAGCAGGCAATAGCAGAGATATATTATTAGCAGTACGATAAAAGCAAAGGGATAGAACAATTCAACCATATTGCGATAATCATGGATACATACATGAATATAAAAGCATTATGCAGAGTGTGCGTACTCCTACGATGCCTACCTAGATGTACCTAGCATATGTGTGTAGGTCTTAGAAGCTAAGAGCCAAGTATCCTCCTAGGATTTAGTCGAACCCCCATACCTGAATAGAGAGAGTGTGGGACCCCGTCCTGGTCCCGAGTTGGACACCCCGTCCGGGTTGTGTCAGACCACTGTCAGCTTGAGCGACTGCATGCAGGAGCCTCAGCGTCTCTGGTCAGTGTGTCAGCATGGAAGTCTCGGTTCCCTCTGTTTTACCGGGGCAAGCTGTGGTGTATTTATACCCTAAAGAGTCTTGGTCCTCAGTATGGTTTGTATTGGACATGAGGAAGACGTCAGGGGTGAACTTTGTACATACATTATGCTGGTGGTGTATTCTTAGAAAGCCATGCATAATTAATGAGTACAGTGTGGGCCTGAGTTTGGAAGAACCCTGCTGCATTCAAAACCACAGGATAGATAACGTTCAGCCCTCAGAGCTCGTTGTGTACTAGCTGGGACCAATGTAGGTGAAAGATCATGCCTATATAAGGAATCATACTATAATAGGACATGTACATTGTGTCCATAATTGGGCATATGCGGCCATGACCATAATTGGGCTAGTACGAACATGACCATATTAGGGTAAATATGAATACGTCCATTTTAGGGCATGTAAGAACGGATCTACATTAGGGCATCTATGCGGGATATAACACCCACTCCACTTCCGAACTGGATAATAAATGACCATACTTAAAATATGGGTAATTTAAAAACATTTTTAAAAGCAAGTATAAACATGGTTCTAAAAAATCGTTAAAAAATGTTGGTGTAAAAAAAAAAATTTAAATTCAGCTTTTCCTAGTTGTCACTTAAAAGTCAATATCGTCTCTCTATAGAAGTTGTATTACCATAAGCAGGAGAAGGCCATACTTTTCTCAAGCGAACGTGTCAATGTAAGAAAATGTTCCAAATTTAGATCGTTTTATTTTGAAGCGAGTGAAGAAGCCGAATTCTTTCCCAGGACACGATGAGCCAATTCAAGATTACGCGTCATGGCTGGGAAGCTCAATATTATCGGTGTCAGCTGCTGTAGATGACAAATCCAACGCCTCACAGAGAAAGTCAATCGCACATAGATGGAATGTAGTACTGCCAACAGTCGGTGCTGCGGCAGCTTGTGCGGCAGTTGTTACCTGGGTGCCTGTGGAGGAGTCACCTAACCCAGCAGGAGCGAACGGCACCTGTGGATTCTCCAGGAATGCATTCATCAGAATTGGAAGCCGCTGGGGACAACGCAGAGCATGGGCCTTTAAAGGGTCCAGCATTGCATCCGTGTCCGGAGGCGCATCTGATAGAAATGTTAGACAAAGATCCAACCTGCCTTCTTCTCCGCAGAACAGGCATCGAAGAACAGGTAAGATGCAGTCCATCCAGACTGGTCTAAATGATAGAAACCAGGAGGCACTGAGTTCTCGCAGGCAAGAAATGCCCAGAAGTTGTACCATGCGTTCACAGTATTTCCGCTCCAGGAGCGTGTTCACCATTCCCTCGGGAAGTGGGCCGTCCATTGCGTAGCAGCAATATTACAATCAGGATTCCTGCGATTAGAAACAAGATGAGCGGGAATCCTCCAAATACGTTTCCCAATACGGAGTGTATAAAATTTGGGATTACTCGGAGGACTGTCTGAAAGGTGCTTAACAGTCCTCACCCTATGGTCTTAAATAGGTGTACAATTCCGCTCGTATCTGACATGTTAAAGATACGTCCCACCATTTCTGCTAAATGAATGGGGCAGTTTGTACGTATGAGTGCCTGTATCTCGGTCGAGGTCCTTGCAACTTGAAGTTCATAGGTTTCTCGAGCGGAGGTTAAGGGCACGGGTTGCTGTAAAAGCATGGCTTTCAATCTGCTCAAATATCAAAATGTATAAAAGAAACATTCAGCGAAGGCCATAACGGCGCCTCTCTGACTGTGTTCAGTGGCGGGAACAATACTTGCAAACAGCAAGTAACCCTGGAGTTAACAGTTACTAGATATGCGACGCCCGGAAGCATCCCACAACAACCTTGATCATTTAGCATTAAGTAACTCCCATTCGAGAGCAGCTGGAAAACCGGCGTGATCATGGCCGCTGGGGTCCCTGACATGTGACAAGATAAGTTCGCCACTGAACCACTGCAGGCTCCATGTAGAGAAATATCCTAACACATGAGAGAACCGCTCAAAGCGTTCTTGCAGTTAGTACCACTGAGATACACTTCTCGATCCCCATTCCGGCATCGGTATCTATATGGTAACTTCCAAGTTTCCTTGATGTATCCCTTACCCATTTTTACATATTTGCCTGCCTGCCTTTGTTCAAGGCAATATTGAAACTGAAACGTAGTGACCGGCAGAGTGATTTGGCCATGAATGAGCCATTCTGTTGATGGTGATTCGGCTACAATGAATGGTAACCTTTCCAGTTTCTCAATACGCAGCATTGTATATTTGGCTCCCCTTTGTGCCATTTCTGTCTGTTTATCAGTTAGATTGTACTCTGAGAACAGAGACGTGGTGTTTATAAAACGCCATGGCACATAGCCTGCACGCAAAGATTGCAGCGTCCAGCTTAACATCATAATAGGACGTAGCTGAGATTGCCCGTGTTGTAACAAGGCCAGATCTTGTTCTAATATGTCGATTGCCGAGGACACAATGTTGCCAAAGGAGTAAAGCCTGGAGGGCAAAGTTGTTAACCCATTATCCACTACAGCTAATGCCTATTCTAAGTTAATATGGTCTATTTCTCGTATTCTTTCTGCTGCCTCTTATTGGGGTATTTTCCAGTTTTCATTATAGTAGGCATAAAGGCCTACATATATGAAACGTTTCTGAAGCTGTTTCTTGGGTCCCAGTAGAAAATCTCTAAGATCCATGTCAGGTGTGAGTAAGGTCAAGTGGTGCTTTACTTCTGTCAGTGTTGAGGTCTCTAGCCAATCAAGGCACAACTTCCCAACACTATACGATGTCACTACCCCTGGGTGTTGTCTTTGTACATAGCGTGGATCTGGCCTATGGATGCTAAACCCTCTGGTTGTATTCATAAATCGCTGCTGACATTTGTTTGTGTCAATGGGCCAAATCAGCCATTCTGTCCAATCAGGATCAGATCTGTTGTACTGGAAAATGGCATCTAATCCTACCCCTTGTGTAGTTGAATTCTGCCCCCCACCCATCTGTGATGGTGTTGGAAACCCCAATGTGTTCATTTCCTTGCCTTTGGCTAATCCAAGACAGGATGTCTGTTGGACAGTTTCGTTCAGAAATAAAATCTGCTGCGGAATGATGCATGCTCTAAAAAGTGCTTCTATTCCCTGGACTTGCCAGTCCTAGAACCCCAGATTGATTTTGATTCTATTGTGTCTTTCCATAGATCGAAACCCTGTTTAGACAACTGGTTCAGAAAGGATGCAGAGTAAATATGTTTGGTGTTTGTTAACATAATTTTCTGAGCTGAAATTTTCTCCATTTTATAATAAAATGACGTCGGGTCAGATGTGTTAAACCCTGAGAAGTATGTGAATTTCTGTGCAAATGCTTGTGAACTACCTTTTGGAGGTGTTGGACAGTGTTCCCACTGGTGGTATTCAAATACATTTCTAGGTGTTATAGATTTGTGTAAGAAATGATCACCAAATTGTTGGTAACAGTACAATGTATCATAGTCTGAGGTACCTTCTAACATTTCATTGTTCGGAAATGCTGCAGTTTTTTCTAAATCAGACATAGCATTTACAGTTTCAGTGTCCCAATCATCAGAAAATGTACTGGAGGTAATGAAATCACTTAAAGAAATTTTAAATACATGTTTTAGCTTCAAAAGTTCAGTCGGACCTAATATATCATAATCAATCTTCTCCCATACTATACCGTCCGGTATAGGAACTGCTGTGATGTTCACTGAAGACAAGTCTCTTGGTTCACGATGTGAAGACTGGTGTGGTTTTAAAATCAAATTGACTCTTTGGGCTGTAGAGCTTGGTTGGAGGTATCGTCCATTAATAAGCATACTAAAAGTTATTATTAAACCTAGCCAGAAAATAAAAAATAAAATCCCAGTGATATACCATAGTTCTATCCAAGGTGACACCAGGTAAGTCTTTCTAAAAAAGTTCAAAAAGTCAATGAGTTTCTGTTGGAGTGATTTTTTGGCTGGCGTCGTTTCCGGCTCACTTGGGTCCAGTGAAAACGTATCAAAGTTCATGAAATAGCCAGAAGCAGTTCGATCAATTGTTGGAATTGCATCAGGATTTGTTGAAATCGCATTTTGCTCTTGACGAGGCATGTTGACGTAGATGTCTGTATTAGGTCTGATTGCAACTTGGTTGTTAAGTTGGTTTTCATTTTGAAGATGAATTTCTTGTTGAAGTGGAACGAGTTCCATAGCATTGTTGCTTAGTCCTTCATTCCGTACAGGTGGCTCTTCAAACGTGATGAGTGTTTCTGTTTGAACTTCTTGGATTGTAGCGAGAGGAGGGCGTCTGCTACTGTGGAGTCCACGAGGCCTACTGTTTAGTATTGGCCACATAGTGTGGTTTGATTAAGTCAATTGAGACAAATCTTTTCTCCTTTTTTCCGGCAAGAGGCGGCAGAAGTACAGTTCTTGTGCCGTGGATTGCAAGGACCGGTACAGGCTTTCTGTAGGATGGCCCAAATTCTTTCTTGTCAGCAATCTTCTCTCTGACTAGATCCCCGAGTTTTGGGATCCAGATGGGTCTTGCCGTTACTGCCTTGACTTCCTCAGTGGCGGCCTGTTTCTGGAGCACGTTACTTTGTTGTGTCCTGGATTCATTTAGATCCTGTAAAACAGCCAAACGATCATGGATATCAAATGGTTTTTCATCCGCCACTGTGCCTTCACAATCAAGATCAGGTACCCACATTCTTGTCCCAAATAGGACCTCGTAAGGAGTGACACCTCCTAGAGAGCTTCTTGGCTGATTATTGAGCGCGCGCTGTACCCCATAAAGGTGATCAACCCATCTACCGCCCTTGCCTAATACCCTAGCTGTTAAAGATTGCTTTAAGTCTCGGTTTTTCCTCTCCACAACAGAATTTCCCTCGGGATGGTACGGAGAGGAGTACCGCAACGCTACGCCCATTCCTTCCATGGCCTCTTTGTAAGCCCGAGAGCTAAACGCCGGACCACGGTCAGAATGTAACGTGCCAACTGCGTATGTGCCGATAAAGACTCGCAAATCTTTTATAACAGTTCGAGCGTCAGCCGAGCACTGAGGCCAAACCCATAGGAATCTAGAGCAGGAATCCACTGCAACCATGATATATTTTTTGGACCCATCAGATTGTAAGGGTCCGCAGTGGTCCAAATACACACATGCGAGAGGTTTGTCTGATTTCAGTAATGGTGTCTGTGCTGGGCGTGTTACGGTGGATCCTTTTATCTGCTGACAGATGTCGCATTTCAAGACTATGGGGTCGATTCCGATCTTGGCCGGAAGCGCACCTAACACTATTCGTCCGGAAAAAAACCAATGCCGAATGCGTGTTTCCCGACCGATTCGAACATTCGTTCGAACGAGCAAGTACGATGCGCATAACTGCCCAGATCCCGACCCAGCCGTACGTACCCATTCCAGCTCCTGTTCCCCACCCGAGCCGGATCCGTAACCGCCGAATCGAGTCGCACGGAAGCAAATATACAGCACCTTCCGGCCGGACTAGTACGATGCGCCTTCCGTACGCGCCAAACCCGTCGCTACGTCCGGCACGTCAGAGCATCCTGGAGAACTGCACATAAGCTCCGATTCGCACCACAAGACGATCCACGGCTACGAGACGAACAAGCCAGCGACGAGTACGAGTCGAAGCAACGAGAAACACGAACGAGACGAACCAACCATGAATCCCATCGCGCAGGTCCTACCAATACTCTACATCTATTACCGGAACCGGTACGGACGCGTACGGCGCAGACGGTAAGTCAAACACCCACAACACAAACAAACGACACGTACCCGACATATGTCACACACACATAGGGATGCAGAAATGACGTACACTAGCAACAGCAGAACCATAGGGGCAGGATGGCTATCACCAATGCCATACACACCCATAGGGGCCTGGATGCCTACCACTACCACCACCCCTACTCAGGGGGGGCTGGATGCCTACCACTACCACCACCCCTACTAAGGGGGGATGGATGCCTACCACTACTACCATCGCCACCCATAGGGGCCTGGATGCCTACCACTACCACCACCCCTACTCAGGGGGGGCTGGATGCCTACCACTACTGTGAGAAGTTGGCCTGGTATATGCTGTCCACTAATTATAGTGGGCACCTTGCACCAGTCCAAACAACCTCTTATTGGAGATAGGTTAAAACAACCTTTATTGAAAGCTATCCTAGTGGTAGCTATGGAGAGCAGCCTTCAGGCTAAGTCTTGAAGGAATGTAAAGCAGCTTGTTTTACCAGTCTATAATCTCTTGAGTGACCAAATGAAAGAGGACCACACCAGGTATATATTTAAAATATATGTATTTAGTCTTAAACACACCCCTCTAGTCTCTTTACAAGGCTAGAGTTTGAAGTACATACGTTACAAGTCAGTTATCAACAGTAATAGCACAAATACACGTTTGAGCCCTAGGGGCGTACCAAACCATATACCAATAAAGTGGTATAAGAACCACGACTGAGCTAGACACAAGGCCTAGAGCCTGTAGAAGTGCTTGGCCCTCAAGGAACCACCCAAGGTAGTGACACAGGGGACCCATGGGGGACGCGTGCAGTGTGAGAACACAGCCGCGAACCGCCGTTGACTTCTATGGGGAATGTCGCGGTTGGAGTTTTAAAGAAAAGGGACACTTAGAGGAGGACTTGGAGCAAACCCCTTTAGAACTAGGTTTTTCTAGAGTCTATACCCATGGGAGCACCGGAGTACTCGAGTTACCTCACCCAGGGAAGCCGGGTGCATAGGTGTCTTTCGGGGTCGGGTTTCGTCGTCGTTTTCAATGGCGATCTGCTGCAAAGTGCTGCTGGCGACCAAGTCGAAAGTGTTCGGGTGGATCCAAAGATGGATCGAAGATCTGAAGAACCTGAAAGCAGAGGGGACAGAGTCTGGGTCACTAGCCAGTGACCAGGAAGGCGATGAGCAGATGCCCACCGATGTCGGGTGCTTCAGGTAGGTTGACGGTCATCTTGACTCTTCAGCCACGAGGTCCAGGAGGCGTCGATGACAACCAGGAGCTGGATTCGAGCTGTCCCACGACATCTGTCGATTGCAGGGGTGTCGGCGACCAGATTGGACCCAACAAGCCTTGGCATCGGCAAGTCTCATGGAAATAGAAAAAGGATGTTGATGCAGACCAGCAAGGTCTGGGGGACTCACCCAGCAAGGATAAGTCAGGGCACGTCTGGAGCAACCAGGGAAGCCCAATTAAAAGAAGAGTTGCCTTCGGGAGGGACCACTAGCCAACGGACTAGCGACCGCGAAGGAGCCTCAAGTGGACGCACTTGGAGCTGGCTCACAGGACACTCGTGGAGTGGAGGCCAGTGATCTTCGGTGCAGTCGGTGCTGGAGGCGGTGGCTACTTGGAGCCCAAAGCACAACTTCGTGGGAGTCCAGGAAGAGGATGCACTTGCAAAAGTTCTCGGTGTCTAAGGGTCACGGTTCCACATTACCCACAACAGCTACGGGCCTCAGCTTTGCTGGGGACTCAGGGCAGCCTCGGGGAAGTCTGGAAATCCACTTCTGGTGATGCAAAGACTTCGGCGTCCGGCGGGAGCTTCAGCGATGCAGACCGGACAATTGCTTCTTTGGTGCCTGTCAAGCAGGGGAGTCACTCCTTGACCCCAAGGGAGATTCTTCAGTCCTCTAATCTTAAAGTAGAGCGTCGAAGGTCCAGGATTCTGTATCAGAGTTTCGTCCAGGTAAATCTAAAGTCCTAAGGACAGGGGTCCCATACTTATACAAAGTTAGGGGGTTGGACATACTCTGGGGACCCACCTATGGGAGGGTCAGGGAAGAGGGGTGGTTACACCCATTCCCTTTGTCCAGTTTCATGCCAGAGCAGGGGCAGGTAGCCCCTGCAACCGGTTTGAACTGGCATATGCACAGGGACACCAAGTGTGCCCCCAGTGCAGGACTTCTGAGCACCAGAGGGTGCTCCCGCCTAGCCCCAATACACACTATCCTGTCTGGGGAGGTGGTTACACCTCCCTGCAACAGGAAACCTATTGTCCAGGCCTCCCGTGCTGGAGTTTCAGTCAGCAGCAGGAGGCCAGACCCGTGTCTGTGGCAGCGGCATCCATTTTGTGATGCCAGAGCTCTGGAAAGAAGTTACCGGGCAGCCCGGTGTGTACATGTCTCTCCTTCTAGAAGGGTGGAATGCTACCCCCGCCACCAGGACTGGCGGGGGGGTAGTATTCCAAGATGTTGGACACCAAACACGACATGTTTTGGTGGAGCCAGTCCAAAGTTAGCATTGTACCGCGAGGATATAATGCGCTTAAGAGTATATGGTCAGGCTGTACCACAAACAGCATCAGAGGAGGGACTCCGAACGCTGTAGAGGGGCTATGCTCATGCAGGGGCACCCTCTCACATAAGAACCAAGCACTCTGCCTTCAGGATTGGTAAGGCCTGCCATAGGAGTGACTTATAGGTTTATATGTGTGTGCAATAGTGATATAGGTAGCCTATACCACTGTAAGGGGTGCATGCACCACCTTACCCAGGCTGCAGTAGCAGACCTGTGGTGTCATTTTGGATGGCCTTCCAGGGGTGGCATAATACATGCTGCAGCCCCTGGTAGGCCTCTGAGGTACCTATGCCCTGGGTACATAGTATACGATACTAGGGACTTATAAGGGCACTCCAGATTCCAATCAGAGATGTGCCTAAGGCACATGGAAACCATTTTAGAGAGGAAGCAGCTAGGCTGGGGTTCTGATTAGCAGGGCCCCAGCCAGACTAAAGTCGAAAAACAGTGAAGCATCAGCAAAAAGTGGGGGTACCCATGTGAAGCAGATCCTACTCTCCTACACAACCCCCCCAAACGTAGGGACATTAAACTAACCTTGACCAGTTGAGTCTTCATGTTCTAAGTGGAAGTACCTAGAGAGTCCACCTGCATTGGCATGGTTACTCCCAGGTCTATGTTCCACTGTAAAGTCCATCCCCTGTAGGGAAATGGACCACCTAAGCAGTTTGGGGTTTTCACCCTTCATTTGTTTTAGCCATAAGAGGGGCTTGTGGTCTGTTTGAACAAGGAAGTGAGTACCAAACAAGTATGGCCTCAACTTCTTCAGAGCCCAAACCACAGCAAAGGCCTCCCTCTCTATGGCTGACCAACGTTTCTCTCTAGGGGTCAGCCTTCTGCTAATAAAAGCTACTGGCTGATCCTGACCTTCATCATTCAATTGTGACAGTACAGCCCCTACCCCCAATTCAGATGCATCTGTTTGGACAATGAACTTCTTGGAGTAATCAGGACTCTGTAGAATGGGAGCAGTGCACATGGCCTGCTTCAGGTCATCAAATGCCTTTTGACAGCTAACTGTCCACTGAACCTTTTGGGCATTTTCTTGGAAGTTAAGTCATTCAGGGGTGTCACTATTGATCCATACCCCTTGACAAATCTCCTATAGTACCCAGTCAGGCCTAAAAAGGCTCTCACCTGAGTCTGGGTAGTTGGAGCAGTCCAGTCCATGATGGTCTGGATCTTGCTCTGCAATGGTTGAACCTGGCCTCCACCCACAAGGTGGCCCAGGTACACAACCTGACTCTGCCCTATCTGGCACTTTGTGGCCTTGATAGTTAGGCCTGCTTTCTGCAGGGCCTGCAAAACATTTCTGAGGTGGACCAGGTGATCCTCCCAGGTGGAGCTAAAGACAGCAATATCATCTAGATATGCTGCACTATAGGCTTCCAGACCTGTAAGGACTGTATTCACCAACCTCTGAAAAGTGGCAGGTGCATTCTTCAGACCAAAGGGCATTACCACAAATTGATAATGCCCACTAGGGGTTGAGAATGCTGTCTTTGGCTTTGCATCATCAGCTAGCCTGATCTGCCAGTAGCCAGCTGTTAGGTCAAATGTGCTTAGATACTTGGCTGAGGCCAAAGTGTCTATTAGCTCATCTGCCCTGGGTATTGGATGGGCATCAGTCCTAGTGACTGCATTGAGACCCCTGTAGTCCACACAAAACCTCATCTCTCTTTTCCCACCACTGGTGTGAGGTTTTGGCACAAGGACCACTGGACTAGCCCAAGGGCTATCTGAGGGTTCAATAACTCCCAAATCCAACATTTTCTGGACTTCTGTCTTGATACAGTCCCTGACATGGTCAGGTTGCCTATAAATCTTATTTTTAATAGGCAGACTGTCCCCAGTGTCCACTTCATGAGTGCACCAGGTGGTCTGACTTGGAGTCAGAGAGAACATATGTCTGTACTGATTGAGCACTTGTCTACAATCAGTTTGCTGCTGAGCAGTGAGGCTGCCTGCCAAGGCTACACCATCCACTGACCCATCATCAGGGTTCTGTGAGAGCAGGTCAGGGAGTGGGTCACTCTCTTCCTCCTGTCCCTCATCAGTAGCCATGAGCAAGCCCATGTCTGCCCTGTCCACATATGGTTTTAATCTGTTGACATGGAGAACCCTGTGGGGACTCCTGGGTGTTCCAAGGTCTACTAAATAGTTGACCTCACCCTTCTGTTCAACAATGGTATGGGGTCCACTCCACTTGTCTTGGAGAGCTGCTGGGGCCACTGGCTCCAGCACCCACACCTTCTGTCCTGGCTGGTAAACAGTCAGCACAGCCTTTTGGTCATGCCAGGCTTTTTGCAGTTCCTGGCTAGCTTCAAGGTTTTTAGTTGCCTTTTTCATGTATTCAGCCATCCTGGAGCGGAGACCAAGTACATAGTCCACTATGTCATGCTTTGGGGGCTTGAGAGGTAACTCCCATCCTTCCTTTACCAAGCACAATGGACCCCTGACAGGGTGACCAAACAAAAGTTCAAAAGGGCTGTAGCCAACCCCTTTTGAGGCACCTCCCTGTATGCAAATAAAAGGCAGGGCAAGAGTATGTCCCATCTTCGCCTAAGCTTTTCTGGGAGCCCTTTAATCATGCCCTTCAAGGATTTGTTGAATCTCTCAACTAAACCATTGCATTGTGGGTGATAGGGTGTGGTGAACTTGTAAGTCACTCCACACTCCTTCCACATTGCTTTCAAGTATCCAGACATAAAGTTTGCACCCTGTCTGATACAACCTCCTTAGGGAAGCCCACTCTTGAGAAAATTCCCAGGAGGGCTCTTGCCACTACAGGTGCTGTAGTGGTCCTAAGGGAATAGCCTCTGGGTACCTGGTGGCATGATCCACTACCACCAGGATAAACCTGTGCCCAGATGCTGTTTGGGGATCCATGGGACCAACAATGTCAATCCCCACCCTTTCAAAGGGAACCCCCACCACAGGTAGTGGTATCAGGGGGCCTTTGTAGTGCCACCTGCCTTGCCACTGGCCTGGCAGGTTACACAGGAGCGACAAAACTCCTTGGTGTCTTCAGACATGTGGGGCCAGTGAAAGTGAGGGACAAGTCTGTCCCAAGTCTTGTTCTGGCCCAGGTGACCTGCTAGGGGAATATCATGGGCTAGGGTCAATAGGAAGCCCCTGAACTTCAGAGGTATAACCAACCTCCTGGTGGCAACAGGCTTGGGGTCTCTACACTCTGAGTACAAGAGTCCATCATCCCAATATACTTTATGGGGACCACTAGCATTCCCAGCAGCCTCAGCAGCAGCTTGCTGTCTGAGGGGTTCAAGAGAGGAGCAGCCCTGCTGCTCCTGGCTCAGATCTGCCCTGGAAGGGCCCCTGTCCCCAAGAACTCAACCTGGTCAGGTTCAAGCTCCTCTGGGACAGTTCCTTCCTCAGGACTGAGATCATCCCCCTCAAGAGACTGATCTTCCTTCTGAGCCAGGGGGAAGGCACTGCCTTAACCCTACTACTCCTCCTTTTGGAGGGCACTTGGTCCATGGTTTCAGGATCCAAGGCCTGTTCAGTGTTAGACATTTTGCTCTGTGACCTGGTCACAGCAAACACATCTGCAGGGATCCCCAGCATTTCTGCATGGGTCCTGAGCTCCACTTCTGCCCAAGCTGAAGTTTCAAGATCATTGCCAAGCAAGCATTCCACTGGTAGGTTTGCACTCACCACAACCTTCTTAAGGCCAGTTACCCCTCCCCAGGAGAAGTTAACAACTGCCAGAGTATGGTCTGTTCTGACATTGCTAGCATTGGTCACTTGGTACATTTCACCAAGTATAATCTGCCCAGGATCCACAAGGTCTTGTGTCACCATGGTGACACTTGCCCCTGTGTCCCTAAATGCCAAAGCCTCTTTTCCATTGATTAAGGGTTGTTGCCTGTACTTGCCCAGATTACTGGGACTCACAGAGGAGGTCACATCCATGCCTCCATCACAGACTAGGACAGCCTGAGTGAGTTCTCTGACTAGGTCAGAGCTCATCTCCTTACCCAGGGTCAACCCTACCAAACCCTTGGCTTGTGTACTCCCACCACCAACTGTAACTGCACTAGGGGGAACAGGTGCCTTAGGGGCATTGGTGGGGGCTGGAATAGAGTCTTTGGACTTGGTGCAATCACTGGTCCAGTGTGTCTTTTGCTTACAGACTTTGCACCATGGTTTCTTTTGGCCTTTTCCCTTGTTAGACTGTGAATCCCCACCTGAAGAAGATTTTTGGGGGCCTTGTGAAGACTTCTGGTCTTTACCCTTCTCCCCACCCTTATCAGAGTTCTTAGAATCTTGCTTCTTAGGGTCACCACCTTGGTTCTGTACCTTCTGCCTCACCCTCGTTCTGACCCATTTGTCTGCCTTCTTTCCCAATTCTTGGGGAGAGGTCAGATCAGAGTCCACCAGGTACTGATGCAACAGCTGATTTTGACAGTTATTAAGAATCTGCTCCCTCATGATAAGATTGTACAATCCTGTGAAGTCACATACCTTACTGCCCATCAACCAACCTTCCAGAGCCTTAGCAGGACAATCCACATAGTCTACCCAGTCTTGAGTCTGTGCTTTTTGGGTATCTCTGAACTTTAACCTGTATTGTTCAGTTGTTAGGCCAAACCCATCAATCAGAGCACTCTTCAAGACTTTGTAATTGTCAGCATCCTCTTCTCTAACAGTGAGGAGCTTGTCTCTTCCTTTGTCTGCAAAGGAGAGCCACAAGATTGCTGCCCACTGCTCCTGAGGGACCCTCTGTACTTTACAGGCCCTCTCCAGAGCAGTTATCCACTTGTGGATGTCATCCCCACTCTGGTAGGGAGGGACAATCTTGCTCAGGTTTCTATGGTCATAAGACCTTTCCCTATCTCTGGGGAAATTGCTGCCACCATGGGACTCTAGTCCCATCTTTTTTCTTTGCTTTTCAAGCTCTAGGGACTCCATGTCTATAGCCAACTGCTCTCTTCTGAGTCTCAACTGAGCTTCTCCATACTTGAGCAGTCTCTCTTTCCTTTCATGAGAGGATTCCCTCCTATGAGAGGAATCAGAGGTCCCTATTGAGGTGTCAGAGTGGTTAGACTCCTGAGAAGGAGATCTAGGCCTTCTGGGCACACTCACAATTCTTCCTGGGGGACAAAGGGGAGGTCATTCTGATCCTCCTCCTCATCCACAGGAGGAATTGGGTTTTCCAGGTCAAGGTCATTTTCACCTTCCTGGCCAGTTTCAGAGGGGGTCCTGGGTGATTTCACCCCTGGCCCCTTCTTCATCTTCTGCCCCACCCTGTCTGCCTACCCCTTCAGACCCTGGTAGTCTTCTGAGATCATCCAGCAGGAGTACCTCTATGAGGCGTTGGGTGTTGGCACTTTTGCCTGTCTTTAGTTTCCTAGCAGTGCTTAATGCTCTCAATTCCAAGAATGGGAGATTATCATACTTGGAGGGAAGAAGCCCATTGGCTTCTGGTTGGGACCCACTGGTTCCTGGCCCTAAAGACATTACTAGTGTTGTGTGGTGTATGCACTACCTACTCTAGTGTGGCCTACTAAACTCTCTTGAGTTGTAGAAAGGGTGTGCTATCCCTTAACACACAACTCTAAGTTCAGTAGAACTTACTGTATCCTAAGCTTGATTTATATGTACCTAAGGTACCTTTAGTGGTTTTTAGTTGATCAATTCAATTGAGATTATCTGGTAAAACAATAGCAAGCTGGAATCCCACACGCGGCACACCAATGTGAGAAGTTGGCCTGGTATATGCTGTCCACTAACTATAGTGGGCACCTTGCACCAGTCCAAACAACCCCTTATTGGAGATAGGTTAAAGACAACCTTTATTGAAAGCTATCCTAGTGGTAGCTATGGAGAGCAGCCTTCAGGCTAAGTCTTGAAGGAATGTAAAGCAGCTTGTTTTACCAGTCTATAATCTCTTGAGTGGCCAAATGAAAGAGGACCACACCAGGTATATATTTAAAATATATGTATTTAGTCTTAAACACACCCCTCTAGTCTCTTTATGAGGCTAGAGTTTGAAATACATACGTTACAAGTCAGTTATCAACAGTAATAGCACAAATACACGTTTGAGCCCTAGGGCGTACCAAACCATATACCAATAAAGTGGTATAAGAACCACGACTGAGCTAGACACAAGGCCTAGAGCCTGTAGAAGTGCTTGGCCCTCAAGGAACCACCCAAGGTAGTGACACAGGGGACCCACAGGGGACGCGTGCAGTGTGAGAACACAGCCGCGAGCCGCCGTTGACTTCTATGGGGAATGTCGCGGTTGGAGTTTTAAAGAAAAGGGACACTTAGAGGAGGACTTGGAGCAAACCCCTTTAGAACTAGGTTGTTCTAGAGTCTATACCCATGGGAGCACCGGAGCACTCGAGTTACCTCACCCAGGGAAGCCGGGTGCATAGGTGTCTTTCGGGGTCGGGTTTCGTCATCGTTTTCAATGGCGATCTGCTGCAAAGTGCTGCTGGCGACCAAGTCGAAAGTGTTCGGGTGAATCCAAAGGTGGATCGAAGATCTGAAGAACCTGAAAGCAGAGGGGACAGAGTCTGGGTCACTAGCCAGTGACCAGGAAGGCGATGAGCAGATGCCCACCGATGTCGGGTGCTTCAGGTAGGCTGACGGTCATCTTGACTCTTCAGCCACGAGGTCCAGGAGGTGTCGACGACAACCAGGAGCTGGATTCGAGCTGTCCCATGACGTCTGTCGATTGCAGGGGTATTGGCGACCGGATTGGACCCTACAAGCCTTGGCAACGGCAAGTCTTGTGGAAATAGGAAAAGGACGTTGATGCAGACCAGCAAGGTCTGGGGGACTCACCCAGCAAGGATAAGTCAGAGCACGTCTGGAGCAACCAGGGAAGCCCAATTAAAAGAAGAGTTGCCTGTGGGAGGGCCCACTAGCCAACGGACTAGCGACCGCGAAGGAGCCTCGAATGGACGCACTTGGAGCTGGCTCACAGGACACTCGTGGAGTGGAGGCCAGTGATCTTCGATGCAGTCGGTGCTGGAGGCGGGGGCTACTTGGAGCCCAAAGCACAACTTCGTGGAAGCCCAGGAAGAGGATGCACTTGCAAAAGTTCTTGGTGTCCAGGGGTCACAGTACCACGTTACCCACGACAGCTACGGGCCTCAGCTTTGCTGGGGACTCAGGGCAGCCTCGGGGAAGTCTGGAAATCCACCTCTGGTGATGCAAAGACTTCGGCGTCCGGCGGGAGCTTCAGTGATGCAGACCGGACAATTGCTTCTTCGGTGCCTGCCAAGCAGGGGAGTCACTCCTTGACCCCAAGGGAGATTCTTCAGTCCTCTAATCTTAAAGTAGAGCGTCGAAGGTCCAGGATTCTGTATCAGAGTTTCGTCCAGGTAAATCTAAAGTCCTAAGGACAGGGGTCCCATACTTATACTAAGTTAGGGGGTTGGACATACTCTGGGGACCCACCTATGGGAGGGTCAGGGAAGAGGGGTGGTTACACCCATTCCCTTTGTCCAGTTTCGCGCTGGAGCAGGGGCAGGTAGCCCCTGCAACCGGTTTGAACTGGCATATGCACAGGGACACCAAGTGTGCCCCCAGTGCAGGACTTCTGAGCACCAGACGGTGCTCCCGCCCAGCCCCAATACACACTATCATGTCTGGGGAGGTTGTTACACCTTCCTGCAACAGGAAACCTATTGTCCAGGCCTCCCCTGCCGGAGTTTCAGTCAGCAGCAGGAGGCCAGACCCGTGTCTGTGGCAGCAGCATCCATTTTGTGATGCCAGGGCTCTGGAAAGAAGTTACCGGGCAGCCCGGTGTGTACATGTCTCTCCCTCTAGAAGGGTGGAATGCTACCCCCGCCACCAGGACTGGTGGGGGGGTAGTATTCCAAGATGTTTGACACCAAACACGACATGTTTTGGTGCAGCCAGTCCAAAGTTAGCATTGTACCGCGAGGATATAATGCGCTTAAGATTATATGGTCAGGCTGTACCACAAACAGCATCAGAGGAGGGACTCCGAACGCTGTAGAGGGGCTCTGCTCATGCAGGGACACCCTCTCACATAAGAACCAAGCACTCTGCCTTCAGGATTGGTAAGGCCTGCCATAGGAGTGACTTATAGGTTTATATGTGTGTGCAATGGTAGTGATATAGGTAGCCTATACCACTGTAAGGGGTGCATGCACCACCTTACCCAGGCTTCAGTAGCAGACCTGTGGTGTCATTTTGGATGGCCTTCCAGGGGTGGCATAATACATGCTGCAGCCCCTGGTAGGCCTCTGAGGTACCTATGCCCTGGGTACATAGTATACCATATACTAGGGACTTATAAGGGCACTCTAGATTCCAATCAGAGATGTGCCTAAGGCACATGGAAACCATTTTAGAGAGGAAGCAGCTAGGCTGGGGTTCTGATTAGCAGGGCCCCGGCCAGACTAAAGTCGAAAAACAGTGAAGCATCAGCAAAAAGTGGGGGTACCCATGTGAAGCAGATCCTACTCCCCTACAACTACCACCACCCCTTCTCATGGGGGGCTGGATGCCTACCACTACCACCACCCCTACTCAGGGGGGGCTGGATGCCTACCACTACCCCCACCCCTACTCATGGGTGCTGGATGCCTACCACTACCACCACCCCTACTCAGGGGGGCCTGGATGCCTGTCACTACTACCATCCCCACTCATAGGGGGATGGATGCCTACCACTACCACCACCCCTACTCATGGGGGGCTGGATGCCTGTCACTACCACCACCCCTACTCATGGGGGCCTGGATGCCTACCACTACCACCACCCCTACTCATGGGGGGATGGATGCCTACCACCAACACCACCCCTACTCATGGGGGGCTGGATGCCTACCACTACCACCACCCCTATTGGGGGCTGGATGCCTACCACTACAACCATCGCCACCCATAGGGGCCTGGATGCCTACCACTACCACCACCCCTACTCAGGGGGGGCTGGATGCCTACCACTACCACCACCCCTACTCATGAGTGCTGGATGCCTACCACTACCACCACCCCTACTCAGGGGGGCCTGGATGCCTACCACTACCACCACCCCTACTCATGGGTGGCTGGATGCCTACCACTACCACCACCCCTACTCAGGGGGCTGGATGCCTACCACTACCACCACCCCTACTCATGGGTGCTGGATGCCTACCACTACCACCACCCCTACTCAGGGGGCCTGGATGCCTGTCACTACTACCATCCCCACTCATAGGGGATGGATGCCTACCACCAACACCACCCCTACTCATGGGTGGCTGGATGCCTACCACTACCACCACCCCTACTCATGGGGGGCTGGATGCCAGTCACAACTACCATCCCCATTCATAGGACGGGTAATGCATGACACAACCAGCATACTCCAACATAAGGAATGTCAGCAAAGACATCCCCCAACATCATGACAAGAGTGTGTAGTCTGTGTCAAATGCCTACAACACTGAACATGACATTGAACATACAATGTGACCCCCTATCACATGTGTCACACAAAAATGTGTGTGGCTGTCACAATGCAAGCAGACCATGACCACTGTGGGAATGGGGTCTAAACCCCCATCATCACAGTGACCAAAAGGTAAGTGTGGGGTCCATAGCTGAAGCACATTTTGAACATTGTGGCAATGGGGTCTAAACCCCCATCATCACAGTGACCAAAAGGTAAGTGTGGGGTCCATAGCTGAAGCACATATTGAACATTGTGGCAATGGGGTCTAAACCCCCATCATCACAGTGACCAAAAGGTAAGTGTGGGGTCCATAGCTGAAGCACATTTTGAACATTGTGGCAATGGGGTCCAAACCCCCATCATCACAGTGACCAAAAGGTAAGTGTGGGGTCCATAGCTGAAGCACATTTTGAACATTGTGGCAATGGGGTCCAAACCCCCATCATCACAGTGACCATAAGGTAAGTGTGGGGTCCATAGCTGAAGCACATTTTGAACATTGTGGCAATGGGGTCCAAACCCCCATCATCACAGTGACCAAAAGGAAAGTGTGGGGTCCATAGCTGAAGCACATTTTGAACATTGAGGCAATGGGGTCCAAACCCCCATCATCACAGTGACCAAAAGGTAAGTGTGGGGTCCATAGCTGAAGCACATTTTGAACATTGTGGCAATGGGGTCCAAACCCCCATCATCACAGTGACCAAAAGGTAAGTGTGGGGTCCATAGCTGAAGCACATTTTGAACATTGTGGCAATGGGGTCTAAACCCCCATCATCACAGTGACCAAAATGTAAGTGTTGTCATGGAAAAAGCTGCAAATGCCAAACAGCATGGATGATTCCTGGTCACAGAACAACAAACACATCAGTGGCAAAGTAGTGCTTGTGTCCCATAGCAACATAGATTGGGTGAGGCAAACAGTGCAGTGCAAATAAGACATACCTTTGGCCATGTGCAGACAAACATCACCCATGGGGGCTGACATTGTCAACATTCATCAATTACACGACAGAAGTGACCATCATAATGCAGACCCACATATCTGCACCAATGGACACACAAATGTAGATATCCTGTGGAGACTGTAGATGTGAGGTGAACAAATACCATACCATGGCAGCAATGGGACATACAAACCATGATCATTGTGCTGACTGATGACCTAGGAGTTCCAGGGACAGCAGGGGAAACCCACCAAACAACATACAGCCAATGGCACACCAAAGATATGCCAATGCAGTGGTGCAGATGCACAAACACAAACAGGCAGCCTCACACTGCATATCAAACACAACAGGTGATGGGGGGGTGTTCCAGTGTCCCCAGGCAACCACACAACACATGAGGAGGCCTGAATCCCAATTACACAGATGTGTATACAGTGCCATACAAAAGTAACTCATGGATCTGATTCCCCTATGTGGGCAATCAGGCATTGTTAGATGAGAGGGAGCCCAAATTACACATGTCACACAAGCTTGTAGGAACAGCAACTAACACAGCAAGAGACAGACCCACCACAGCACTACCCCCAGGGACCCAACATTGTGGTGACACTGGCCTGCATGATAATCCCACTGTGATGACAAAGCTAGATGTTGTTCACACTGTGAACCACAGTCATGTGTCCTGAGCAACAAACTACCATCACACCTACACAAGCACAAATCAATCAGCACAGCCTGTCTGCCAAGGCCAATATGGAGGTAGGGGTCTAGCCGTGCAACAACTCTCATTTGCACACACTCAACACCACACACCTTGATCTCCACCAATGTGCAGCAGTGAAGCTCACATGGACTGGTGACATTGCACATGCACCCATGACAATCCCAGGGGTGGTGGTGGGAACTAAGGTGCAGAAACCCATCACACATGGCCAGTCAACAAGACTCGTGAATGTCTGACACACTGCACAGTATGCCGTACATGGGCATGACGTGAAATCCACCCCAATCAATGGGATCCCGGCCACAGTCACACACCAATGAAGAAGCCAAGGTCACCCACAAAGAACACACATAGACAACTTCCAACATTGCAGCTCTGACCCTGAGGAGTGGCAGCTCTGACCCTGAGGAGTGGCAGCAGTCACACACACAACGTGTCACAATCACTGAAAGCTACCACAAACTGTAAATTACATGACTTGTATAACCAACAAGGTCCAAGGGGAATCCTGACTGTGTCCCATCTGCGTTTGCCCACATCCCCAGACCTGACAACAAAGACAACTAGGGATGACAACCTGATGAACATTAGTTTGCCATGCACCCACATCCCGGAGAAACCAGGTCCAAGATGCTGGATGAACACAGGACAACTCAGCAAGCATCACAAACAGGAACATCCCTAGGGACACAGCCTGTGTAGGAAAAGGGAAGGGAACACACACAGACATGCTCACACAACCCACAACACGGGCCCAGCCAATGTCACGAGATTACACACTGCCATGAGGGCACTCCACTCCTGTGGACGGTCCGCTGTGCCAAACCTTGTCTGTGCACCACTCAAACATGTCAGCAGAACACTCGGTCAGTGAGTCAACGACTACAACACACTGAAGTCTCTGCTCACATCAGCCTGGGTACGGGAGTGTCACGTCAGTCATCTGCATACACCCAAAACACGTGTCAAGCAAGTTGCACTGTATACACAGATGAGTCCTTCAACATTGATGTGCTAAACTGCATGTCCAGTGGAGATGGGCACACAGTCAGGGAAACAGAAACATTGAACAGTGGTAAGCCCACCAGATGTGCATCAGTGTAAGCCAAAGATGTTAATTTACAAATGCAAAACGTACATCCCTGTGTCAAAGGCAGAACATTACACCCTCAGACTGCAGCAAAGGATGCAATAGATCCAGACTACATTAGGACACATATCCCATGGACCACATGGAGTCCATCACAGCAACACTTCATTTACATGATCTGAACACTATTACAACTGCAAATGCATGATGATACTCATCTACATCATGTACATCCAAAGAAAAACAACAAGTAAACAAAAAGAGGCTTTATTCAGCAAATGTCAAACTAAAAATTCAAGTCCAAAAGAAACTAAGGCCAATGGCCAGTCCAAATACACAGTCCCAACAGGGTGATATGTGACAACTTGTCACCCATTGCTTGCCTGCACTGGTACGGACAGGGGACATCCCCCTCGGAGGGGCATACAAGGGCCAAGCCAGGCACCGCAGGGACAGGATCAGGGGATGCCAGAAGGAGGCAGTGAAGGGGTGGTGGGTGCAGGAGTGTCACCGGCAACTGCAGTGGAGGTGTCTGACTCAGTGGGGGCCGGCACCACTGTAGGGCACAAGTCAGATGGTGTGGGTGCTGCAACCACTGCAGTGGGCCGGTCAGATGGAGTGGACTGGGTCCCCACTGCAGTGCCCGAGTCAGACGGGGTGGTTGTGGACTCCACTGCAGTGCATGACTCCAAGGGAGTGGAAGGGGGGCAGATGAGGTGGGCAGGACAGAGGGGGGGGGACCCGGTCTCCACACCAGTGGCACAAACAGGCAGAGCGTCTGGTTTGGGGGTGGAAGAGCAAGTGGTAGGGGGGAGGGCCTAAGCAGTTTGGGGATGCGGTATCGGTGTGTGGGGGAACCTGGGACAGGGTGTGGCGGTGGAACCTGTGGAGTGGTGGGCTGGGGGATGGAGGAGAGAGACTGTGTGGTGGAGCTGCGTGGTGGTGGTGGTGGGGTCTTGCCCTTCCTGGTCCGGGGGGACTTTCTAATGGGGTCCTCAGCCTGCCTGTGCCTGGGGGAGGGTGTCCGGGTGTGAGGGGCACTCCCCTCTGTGTGTGGTGGTCGCCTCTTCCGCCTGGACTTCGTGTCAGGTGTATCTGTGGGGAAGAGGCCAAGCTCACAGAGGAAGAGCTTCTGGGAGGGGGGGGTTGCAGGTGAGGCAAGGGAAGGGGTTTTGGAGGGAGAGGCATCTGAGGACTGCGCAGTGCTTGTGGATGCGTGTGTGTGTGTCTCAGCCCCACCCCCGTGGGTGAGATATCAGTCCCCTGACTGTGCCTGCGTGTGTGTCTGGATTTTGGCGTGTGTGTCTGTGTGCTGCTTGTGTCCGTGCTGGTGCGTGACGGTGCCGGTGTGTGTGTGCTTGGGACAGGTAGGGTGCTGGGGATTGTGGATGGGGCAGAGGTAGGAGGGGTGAGGGACTGTTGCAGGAGGGACACTGCTGCCGTCAGTGAGGAGGCCATGGACTGATTGGTCCGATGTAGGGCAGACATGCCAGATGACATGCCCTCCATGAATGACACCAGTTGTGTCAAAAGACCCGTGTGTGCATGGAGGACACTCAGCATTGATGTCTGCCCTACATGGATCTGTTTAAGCAAGTCCACAGACTCCACACTCAGGGCAGCAGGGGGACAGAGGCAGGGGGTGCGGTGCCTGGCATGAAGGAGACACGCTCCCCTACACGGGAGCCTCCATGGACATGTGGGATGGGTGCAGATGGGAGGGTGGAGATGGTGGTGGTGGCGGGGACAGACTTGCTTGACGTCGCCTCTGGTCTGCTGACACCCGCCTCCACAAGGGAGTCCTCACTGGAAGTGCTGTTTTCCCCAGCCGAGGTGGTCATAGCTGAGGTCTCCTCAGTGTGGCTCCCCTCACCCTCCGTGCCACTGGGTCCCTCGGTCTCCCCTGCAGTGGACCCAGTCTGGCTCTGCCGCTCCTCTTGGTCCGTGGAGCTGTCTCCTCCTGTGGCCGTGGATGTATCTGCAAACAATCAGGATAAACAGAGCAACATTAGTCACCTGTACTGACCACACACACCACAGTAAGTACAGCACATCACAGAGCAAGCCCTGCCATCATTTGCTAGACATTGCAATAAGTGCTGACACTGATTTGAAGAAGCCCATTGTCTGCCTGACAGTCAGTCATGCCACACATATCCTACCTGTCCATGCACCCATCTGTCTGCTGCCTGTTGTATGCGACCAATCATATGTGCACACATGCACCACATACACAGTTGTTGGACATCCAAGAGAACATATGGAAATGTGTCACTCCAAACACATGCCATCTCCTGCCACTGACTCAGTACATGTGTCAGGAGAAGTGATGGGCAAAGTCTCTGTTGATATGCGGCTTTTGGTTCCATCACCAGACACAATGATGTCCTCATGTCCTGATAGACAATGCAACAATGGTGTGCATGCAGGACATGTCACACCACTGCTGGATCACCCTTTGCAATTGGAATGTCATGGCACAGGCCTGTCTGGCAAGTCAGTCATAACTGTCTCCTGTCACAGGGGCAGTGCATACACACAACACCAGTCTGCACTGTGTCACAATCATGGAAGTTCCTGAAAAGTAAGCCCTGTAGCTGACAGGTGCACATGTGCACCCCTGGCCAGGCACATCCTGAGGACTGAGATGATCCCACGTCAATCAAATGAGACATTTGAGTGACTGCAAACACAAATCCATACACATGAGCACTTCAACGTTTGATGAGAATGAACCAAAGCTGCCTGCACCCCAATGTTTCATACAAAATTGTGCACAGTCAAGGGATCAGAGACCTATGCATTGACCTATGTGCAGATCCCATAGTCATAACTCTGATGGCTGGCCACCCCAAATTGTGAAACACTCCAGGAGTCCAAATAGCAAGGCCACACCACAGTGACACAGAGGCATACACCTGAGTGCCCTCTTCACAATGCCCAATATGTATGCTGACACACGGGAGTGGGAGAACAGAGTGCCTTCGATGTCCGGAGTAGGCATTACAGTCCTGGTCCATGTGCAACATGGTATTACCCTGAACACTAGGCAGGTGGCTATGCATGTGTCACACACATGATGTACATACCACTGAGGCTCCTACCTTGGTCTCTGCAGCAGCATGGGTGTGTGGCACATACCCCAGACATGTGGTGAGTCAGAGCAGCAATTGGAACACATGTTAAAGCCATACCCAGAGTACATGTCAGATCACAGGCATTGTGAGCAATTGTACCACCCATGCAGCCCACCACAAAGTTCCTGTAACTGATGCTGTCCCCAACTTTAACCACAGGTAACTGCAAGTACACAGTACCCAAGTGACCTAAGTCACAGACTGTAAGGGCCACACCTGTGTATCAGATGAGGAGGGGGCATGACACAAGTGAGGGACATGAGTCCAGGACGACATGACAGTTGTACTGTGGAAGTGGAACCAGGCTAAAGGAGTGCATAGAGCATGTCAGTCAAAGTACACAGTTGAGGCTAGCACTTACCCCCTCCTTGCTTCTGTCTGGCCTTCAGCTGCACGTCCAGGTCAGGGAAGACCACCGCCAGGATCCGGAGCATATGGGGGGTCAGGGTCTGGTGTCCGCCCCTCCGAGGAGGAGGCGACAGCTTCAGCTGGACCCTTGCGATCCTCCGGGTCCAGCCCCGAAGGTCCTGCCACCTCTTCTGGCAGTTGCGGATCCTGCGCCTGTAGACCCCCACCGATCGTACTGCCCGGACGATGGTCAGCCAGATGTCCTGCTTCTGGTGGGCATCAACCTGTGAGGATGACAAAGTGAAAAGGCCATTACTACACATGCAACATTTCCGTGCATCACACAGTTGGATATACATGTCTCAATCACAGGGGCATATGATGTACACAGGCAGTGCAACTATGGCTATGGACAGTTTGCCAGCAGTTACCACATGGTATCATTGCCTGGGAAGTCAAACCTTGTTGGAATGCACTGTTACTGCACTAAACCTGTTCAGTGCATGTAACTACACACTTTGGGGGCTGACAACTACTCAGTGAGCATGCTAGCCAGTGGTGTGCACACTGTAAGTCTTGCTAGTCAGACAACATGCACAATTAGTAAGGCAGTGGACAGCACACTCACCTGCTCCCCTGGTTTCCCATACAGCTTGCTGTACTGTGGAAGGAGGCTGTCCAGCAGGGCCTGGTTCTCCTCAGTGCTGAAGGCTGGGGCTCTCTCCACAGTACGTGCCATTGCAGTAGCCAGAGGATGCAGAGACAGCAGCAGTGGTGGTGGCAGATGTCATCCTGGAGCATGTAGTGCAGGCAAGTGAGCTCTCAGGGGGATAAGCCAGCATTATATGTGTGCTGCAGAGGCAGATACTGTCCCATGTGTCCAAAGTGATAGGTCCAAGTCGTTTGCATCTTCTGAATCTGGCCAATCCATGGAATTGCACCACTTATACACGCCCACAGCATCCTTCAAAAGTTCAACTTCATGACACCCATGAATTTGCAACATTGTTGTGGGTGGCCAACTGAATTCACTGCATCAGACTCGTTAAAGCTTCGAAAACGCGTCCGTTACCATGTCAGGCCATAGCCAATGCGTGCGCACCGATCGGACCATTGCTGTACAACGCGTATTTCGAAAAACAACACGCATCCGTCCACATCATATGCAATGGCCAATGCGTGCGCGCCGATCGGTCCATTGATGTACAACGCGTATTTCCGTCCACATCAAATGCAATGGCCAATGCGTGCGCACCGATCGGTCCATTGCTGTACAACACGTATATCGGATGACAACACGCATCCGTCCACATCATATGCAATGGCCAATGCGTGCGCACCGATCGGTCCATTGCTGTACAACGCGTATATCGGATGACAACACGCATCCGTCCACATCATATGCAATGGCCAATGCGTGCGCACCGATCGGTCCATTGCTGTACAACGCGTATTTCCGTCCACATCATATGCAATGGCCAATGCGTGCGCACCGATCGGTCCATTGCTGTACAATGCGTATTTCTGTCCACATCATATGCAATGGCCAATGCGTGCGCACCGATCGGTCCATTGCTGTACAACGCGTATTTCCATCCACATCAAATGCAATGGCCAATGCGTGCGCACCGATCGGTCCATTGCTGTACAATGCGTATATCGGATGACAACACGCATCCGTCCACATCATATGCAATGGCCAATGCGTGCGCACCGATCGGTCCATTGCTGTACAACGCGTATATCGGATGACAAAACGCATCCGTCCACATCATATGCAATGGCCAATGCGTGCGCACCGATCGGTCCATTGCTGTACAACGCGTATATCGGATGACAACACGCATCCGTCCATATCATATGCAAAGGCCAATGCGTGCGCACCGATCGGTCCATTGCTGTACAACGCGTATATCAGATGACAACATGCATCCGTCAACATCATATGCAATGGCCAATGCGTGCGCACCGATCGGTCCATTGCTGTACAACGCGTATATCGGATGACAACACGCATCCGTCCACATCATATGCAATGGTCAATGCGTGCGCACCGATCGGTCCATTGCTGTACAACGCGTCCCTGTACAAATCACTCGCATATGTCACCATGGTTGTCACTGGTGAACGTATGCCAGCCACAATTACTTGCCAGGGACTCAGGGGCACACCTACAACACCACAGCCTGTCCACACTGTATCCTAAGGCATGTAAGGCTGCATTACCTGTGTGTGTATGGGGGTCAACATGTGGTTTTTTTGTTGGCACTTGGGGGCAGCCACTCCCAGGCTGTGCACGTGTTCATGGGGACAGAATCCTTTGTGTGTTGTGCACATGACCACTGTGATGTGCAACTGTTCAGTTCAGGGCATGTGGCATGGTCACATTTCCAGGTTGTGTATGTGTATGTCATGTCACATACACCCTGAGTCCCATGTGGGAAGGTATGTACGTCACAGGGTGACCCATTGCCACAATAGTGATGGCCCTCCACAGTCTGTGTGCATGTTGTGTTTCAGATGTCTCTGATTCAATGTGCACAATGGGAGACAGTCTCCACATCCACGTTGTTTGTGCATCTACTTTGATGTTGTGCGTGTGTGTGTCACAGACGTCCATGTCTGTCCTGCAGAGGCAACAGGGGCCACTACCTGTGGGAGTCATGGTTGTTTTGCTGACGTGTACATGATACGCCATGTCATGCCACTGTCCATGTGGCAATACAGGGTCCCTGGGAATCTACCTGTCAATGAGCTGTGATGCCTGTGGCACATCTGTCCTCACTTGTCACTGTGGTGTGTGTTTGGAACGTGACAGCAGTACATGGGTACTGTGACACAGCCTAATGATTTCCCATAGCACGACCTGGAACTTGTTGTCAACACATGTTGAACTGTGATGTTAGATGTTGGCCATGTAGGTGCCATATATGTCCATACAGAACGGCACACACATCAAGTACTTGTGTCTTGTAATGATGTATCATGTGATATTGAGTATGGTCAATGCCACATATGTGGGGTGACTGACAATCTTTCTTTGTTCACCTATGCACTGCAGGGCACCAGCTGTCCATAGACCATTCCCTGACCTTGCAACCATGGTTGAACGTGACTGCATCCGACGGTACCGCTTCAACAGGCCGCTGATTGAGGAATTGACGGTGCGGTTGGCCCCACATTTGCAACCTGGCCGGACATACCCTACAGCGCTGACCCCCAAGGTGAAGGTGATGGCAGCCCTACACTTCTTTGCCACCGGTACCTTTCAACACACTGTGGCGTCTGCTGGTGGGATGTCACAGACCATGTTCAGCCGTGTGCTACGCGATGTTTTGGAGGCAATGTTGAGATACCTGAACCAGTACATCTATTTCCCTAAACGTCAACAACTCACTGACGTCAAGAGTGACTTCTATGCCCTGGGGAGGATGCCACATGTCATTGGCTCCATTGATGGGACACATGTGGCTTTGGTACCACCACAGGCACATGAGCAGGCATACAGGAACAGGAAACATTACCATTCTATCAATGCTCTGGTGGTATGTCTTGCAGATATGAGCATCTCACATGTGTGTGCACGTTTCCCCGGTTCTGCACACGATGCCTACGTGATGAGGAGTAGTCGCATCCCGAGGATGATGTCACAGATGCAGAACCAGCGTGCCTGGCTTGTCGGTGTGTACTGACTTTTTACCATTGTGTGTGTTCGGCAATGTTGTATTCCACCCTCTTTACCCAACTCAGCTAATGTGCAATTGTCTGTATGTAGGTGACTCCGGATACCCCAACATGCCGTGGTTGCTGACACCCCTCAGGAACCCTGTGACACCAGCCCAGATGCGCTACAATGAGGCACATGGTCGGACCAGGAGAGTGATCGAGCGGACATTTGGTCTCCTGAAGAGCCGCTTTCGCTGCCTGGACAAGACAGGAGGGGCCCTCCCATATGCCCCAGCAAAGGTGTGCAAGATTGTCATCGCCTGCTGCATGCTACACAACCTGGCAGTGCGGAAGGAGTTGCCTCTCATCCTGGATGACGATGACCAACATCCGCCACCTGTGGAGGATCCTGCCTGGGCCACGATGCCAGTGATGATGATGATGATGAGGGTGATGTCCGCACACAGCTCATCACCAACTTCTTCAGCTGAATGTGAGTATCCAGAGATGTCATGTCAATGATTTGAGTTTGCATGATATGTGTTGGTGGTGCTCTGTTGCTGTTTGAGTGTGGCCATGTGCTACTTGACTGTATGCGTGCAGCGATGTGTCCTTACAGGTAGTCTGTACTCCCCAACAGTGTTGACATGCTAACTTGGTTTTGTGTAGGTATCTTGTGACATGTATTGGGCATGAGTATTGCAGTTCTGTCCTGTTCTTCAGTGCTTTTGACTGTGTGTCATGTCTGTCCTTCACAGGGTGCTTTCAGAGTTGTTTGGTCAACTCGGATCCCCCGACACCATGATTCAACTTCCAGGGTGGAAGCAGTCGTTTCCCTACAGGTGATGTGCCCCACACCCCTGGACTTTATTTCTTCTACACTTGTTGACTGTGTGGCCACTGCCACGTGGGATTACCTTGCATCTGTAGTGGAAACAACATGTTGCAAATGTGTAATAAACCTGTGCTTCACTTTGGGATGTGCGTTGTCTGTGGTCACACATCTGACTGACATTTGCTTACTGCACCTGTGGGCTAGTTAACACAGACTGTGAATAGGTGTGGTGTCTGTGCATTCCACTGTATTTCCTGGCAACATCAGTGTAGGCGATGAGTCAGATGGCCCTGGTGTGTATGTGTTGTGTTGCCCTAGTGGTGTGTCTCCCTCATATGTGTCACGTCTCCATGACTCACATGACGGTGTTGAACTTGCTGTAGCAGTTAGCATGCACAGTGTCATTTAGCAGATCATCATCTCCATGACAAAAACAACGTTGGAATCACAACAGAGGCAAGTATGGTGTATTAGTGAGTTTATTTACATACATGTGTGAGGATAGTGCACAGGATGGTGGGTGCTGTACATTGGGATTGGAATCCAAAGTTCCCAGATGAGTTGGAAGTGTTGGTAGCAGAAATGTCCTGAGTAAAGTCCACAGTCATCTGATGCATTAGTCCAACTTAAACTCCCCATGTCATGTGGGAGAGTTGTGTTGCATTTGACAGGGTGAACAGTTTGCACACAAAGGAGAATTTCCAGAACAGGTGTTGGGTTCCTGGGGGATGTACATGGCCATCGGCCTCTCAGTTGTCCTTCCTCGGACGGCCCCTCTTCTTTCTGGGGGGACCCTCACGTGCAGGCCGCTGTGGTGCAGAGGACTCTCCACCAGAGTCATCCTCCCTCCCTGTGGCAGTTGCAGTTGTTGCAGCACCAGATGTTGTGGGCACACAGGGAGGTGTGGCCATGTTGGTGCTAATCTGGCGGAGTCATGTCAATATGTCCCTCTGCACCGCTGTTAGTTCTTCCAATGTGTCCCACTTGGACTCTATGCCAGACATGTGTGTCTCCACACAGGACATGTGTGTCTCCACACGGGACATGTGTGAGTCCAAGCGGGCATGATGGGCAGCCTGCTGCTGTTGAACGTCCTTGAGGATCCCCACTACCTGGCTGACCTCTCCGGTGCTATTCTGGTACGCATCGGCAATGTGTACCAGTTGTGGGTCATCATGCAGTCCAGACCCCTCTGCAAACAGCGACCTCTGCCTACCACCCCTCCCACCCCCCTGGCCACACGTATGGGACCTGCGGTGGCACGCACAGGTGACCCTAGGCCCCCTTGGGGGTTGGTACTGGGGTTGTTGTCCGTTGCTTCACGGTGGGCTGTGGTCCCTGTGCTGTTGTCATTGAGTGTCCTTGGTCTGTCCGTGTCGGTGGGGGTGGTCTGTGTGTCGGCAGATGTTTTGGAGGAATGGGTGCAGGGGGTGCAGATGGTGGTCCTGCTGGTGCTGCATGATGACTCACACCGGAGGTGCCAGGTTTCTCTTCGCCATCCGATGAGGGCAGAGGCTGTTCCACACCAGAGAGCTCATTGGCCACCGGAGCCTGGGACAGGGACTCCTCCTCATCTGCTGCTGTGTCCCCATCATCACCTGTTTTTGGAAGAGACACACAATGTATGTTATGTTTCTGCAGGCATCAATGGTTCAAACACATGGCAGTTGTGACTGTACCTCTGGATGCGGCCCTGTACATTGCATTGTCCTAAGTTGTCACAGTCAGAGGTTGATATTGGTGTGGCTCATTGTCCTGCCAACCTGATGCTTTGCAATGTGGATGTTGAGGTGTGTGCATGACCTGCATTGGTGGTATTTGGTTGACATCCGGACCTCCTTCTCCCCCAGCCCAGTTATCCCACCATGAAGCATGCCACCCTTGCAGTGGGTGCAGGTTAACTCTCAGGATGTCAGTCAGTGGTGTCCTGCTGTTGGTTGGTGCCCAGTTCCCAGCAGGGCCTGGTACTCCCCACAACAGAGGACCATTGTCAGACATCTTTGAAGTGGCTTTTCACTCCCTGTGAGGTGTGCATGCTTCAGTGTGAGCTTGCTGGGCCATGTGGGTGGGGGATGTTGAGCTGTGACTACCACTCCCATCATGCTATTGCCTACACCCCCCTTCCCAGCATGCCCATACTTCCTTCCTTTTGAGTCGACTTCACTGTGTGTGAGTGTGACAGCAATGGCAAGATGTCAGTCAGTGGTGTCCTGCTGTTGGTTGGTGCACAGTTCCCAGCAGGGCCTTGTGCTCCCCACAGCAGTACCCAGTATCAGCCATCTTGTCAGTTCTTTCCACTCCCTGTGATGTGAGCATGGTTCAGAGTGGTGTTGATGGGCCAATTGTGAGGGTGACCAATATCTGTGACTACAACTCCCATCATGCCATTGCCTACACCCCCCTTCCCAGCATGCCCATACTTCCTTACTTTTGACTCTGCGCCCCTGTGGGGTAGTGTGCCTGTGCTGACAGGATGGCTGACAGTGTTGTCCTGGCGTTTGTTTGGCTCCAAGTCCCAAGAGTGTCCCTGTGCTTCACACAGTATAAACCAGGGTGGAGGTTCTTTGTGGGATATTTAATTAGAGTGTGAGGCATTGCATTCTCCCAGGTGAGTTGTGTGGAGTTTGTGTAAAGGGGGTATGTGAGAAAAGCTGCTTGTGACTATGGTCAGAGCTGTCAGTCCTCCTTCCCACCCAGCCAGATATCCCACCATGGAACGTGCTTCCATTGCAGGGTGTGCAAGTTGTCTTTCAGGATGTCAGTCAGTGGTGTCCTGTTGTTGGTTGGTGCACAGTTCCCAGCAGGGCCTTGTGCTCCCCACAGCAGTACCCATTGTCAGCCATCTTGTCAGTTCTTTTCAACTCCCTGTGATGTGAGCATGGTTCAGAGTGGTGTTGATGGGCCAATTGTGAGGGTGACCAATATCTGTGACTACCACTCCCATCATGCTATTGCCTACACCCCCCTTCCCAGCATGCCCATACTTCCTTCCTTTTGACTCTGCTTCCCTGTGGGGTAGTGTGCCTGTGCTGACAGGATGGCTGACAGTGTTGTCCTGGCATTTGTTTGGCTACAAGTCCCAAGAGTGTCCCTGTGCTTCACACAGCATAACCCAGGGTGGTGGTTCTTTGTGGGATATTTAATTAGAGTGTGAGGCATTGCATTCTCCCAGGTGAGTTGTGTGGAGTTTGTGTTAAGGGGGTGTGTGAGAAAAGCTGCTTGTGACTATGGTCAGTGCTGTCAGTCCTCCTTTCCACCCAGCCAGATATCCCACCATGGAACATGCTTCCATTGCAGGGAGTGCAAGTTGTCTTTCAGGATGTCAGTCAGTGGTGTCCTGCTGTTGGTTGGTGCCCAGTTCCCAGCAGGGCCTGGTACTCCCCACAACAGAGGACCATTGTCAGACATCTTTGAAGTGGCTTTTCACTCCCTGTGAGGTGTGCATGCTTCAGTGTGAGCTTGCTGGGCCATGTGGGTGGGGGATGTTGAGCTGTGACTACCACTCCCATCATGCTATTGCCTACACCCCCTTCCCAGCATGCCCATACTTCCTTCCTTTTGAGTCGACTTCACTGTGTGTGAGTGTGACAGCAATGGCAAGATGGCTGACAGTGGTGTCCTGCTGTTGGTTGGTGCACAGTTCCCAGCAGGGCCTTGTGCTCCCCACAGCAGTACCCAGTGTCAGCCATCTTGTCAGTTCTTTTCCACTCCCTGTGATGTGAGCATGGTTCAGAGTGGTGTTGATGGGCCAATTGTGAGGGTGACCGATATCTGTGACTACAACTCCCATCATGCTATTGGCTACACTGACTTCACCAGCATACACAGCATTCTTTCCTTTCAGTGAGCTTCCCTGTGAGGTGGTGTTCTAGTGGTGGCAAAATGTCTGACAGTGTTTGTTGGTTAGATTTGTGCCTCTGCCTTGCTCTATTTGTTGTTAGGTTTGTACATGTCATGACACAGTTACATATCACTATGAGATGGCATGTATTGTGTTTATCTAACTAACATACACATCTTGGGATGATTATCTTTTGGTTGCTGTGGATTTGCTAAGGGTGCATGGTTTGACTATCCCCTTGACAGTGATGTGTGTGTATTGTCACACAATATTGGGTATATTGGTTGTGTACTCACCAGGCTCTGGGATGTTTGATAGTCCATATACGCTCACTGGTGGTAGGATGGCCCGCACCTTTTCCTCCCAGGGCCTGAGGTATACTGGTTTGGCAGGAGGGCCACTGCCGGTGCGATGACTCAAGGCGTAATCCTTCTTTAGTAGGTCCTTGACCCTCCTGCGCACATCATACCACCTGTTCTGGATGTCTTCCTTTGTGCGCAAACATGGTAATTGTGCATTCACCCTGTCGACGATCCTTTCCCACATCTTGGTTTTCTGCGACATGGGTGTCTGTTGGACCAATGTACCAAACAACTGTGGCTCTACCCTGAGGATCTCATCTACCAGGACTTCCAATTCACTGTCTAGGAACTTTGGATTCTTCTTTGGGGGCATGGTGATGGGTGGTGGTGGGTGTTGATGTGTGTGTGAGTGTGCAAGTGAGGGTGGGTGGGTGTAGGTTTTGCTGGGTGTATGTGAGGGTGCTATTTGGGAGGTGCTAATGGTGTGTGGCTTGTGTGATGGATGAGTTGTGAGTGTGTCTGTGTTTGCTGTCTGATGGTGTTCTGTGCTGGCAGGTCAGTTGAATTTGCAAAGGATCATGGTAGTGATTTGTGGCCTTTATATGGGTGGGGTTGTGGGTGTGTCTTTGTTCCATGTTTTTTCACCCCTGTATTTATTGACTTTGTCATTGCTTGTTTAGCCCTTTTTTTTGTATTTTTCCTTTGTGGGTTTTGGGCATGTAGGAGACGTTCTTCTGACCGAGTAGGACGCTGAAGTTGGCTCGTGCAGGCTTCTCCGAGTCTTTCAAGCTGTGTTTCTGCTGTGTTTCATGTGCGGCCTCCGCGTCGGTCGCGGAGTATTGGGTTGCTTCGGCTGGGTTTTGTATGCGTGTCGGTCGTGCGGCTTGGGCTCCGTGCGACTCGGTCTGGTTTTCCACGCATTGCATCGTACTGCGCGGGTCGGAGTTCGCGGGTACGTTTCTGTCGGGTTCATTCCTGGTGCGTGTCGGTCGGTTCGATTTGCGCGGTTTTCCGGCCGGATAGCTGGTTTCCGTGCGGTTCGGTCGTTTGGCTTGTGTTCCGTGCGAGTCGGTCGTGATTCACATGCATTGCATCGTACTACGCGGATCGGGCAGCGCCGGTACGTGTCGGTCGGACAATATTCCCGTACCGAGTCGGTCGGTATGTTTTCCGGCCTGAATCGGAATCGGCCCCATAGTCTTTAGTCTGCTTCGTTAACCCGGGCCACCAGTAGCGTTGTTTCAATAAAGAAATAGTCGCTGTAACGCCTGTATGCGCAGAACCCAAACCCTCGTGTGCCGCTAAAATCAAGCCTAGCCTACGATCCATATTTGGTATAACTCTATCCCCCACTCCAGGAATCTGAGCATATGGAATGTTTTGTGCATCTAACTTGTAGGAGTACTTGAGTGGAAATTTTTTAGGTACTGCTGTGCTGCCTTTGCATGAAGCATTGACAGCTACCATTATCTCGCCGTCTACCCTCGTCTTTGAACGAGTAACTGCAGCTACGGCGGCTGTGCGAACAGCCCCCTTTGCGGCTTCATCAGTCAATGAATTCCCTTCAACGTGAACGCCATCACGCTGATGACTCAGTGTATGTATCACGTGAGCCCTTGGTAGTTCGTTTCTCAACTCCACTACCTGTTCCCATAGCATTTTATGCTTTATTGTGCCACCTTTTGCATCTTTGAACCCGTTTTGTTCCCAATGATGTAGATATTCATTGTACGACTGTACACAGTAAAAGGAATCACACACAATCAGTGTGGGGAATTCGTGATCCGTATTTATAAGTGCCAGTATAAGTGCTTTGAGTTCTGCCAACTGAGCCATGCAGTCTCCTAAAGATTGCGTTTTTGTACAGCTTGGATGGACCTTGCCATCACGCATGCGACCTTTAACAATCGCACACGCTGCGCTGTAAGCTTGCTTGCTTCCTGTGGCTGGTTGAGCAGAACCGTCAGTATAGATAATGTATTCATACTGATCTAGAGGCAAAATTTCATTTGGTAGAGGATATTCTTGTTTGTATTGCAGGAATGCCTGTGTTTTAAACTTGGATCAAATCTGTATTCAACATCCGTTGCAGTAAGAGAATTAGCCCATTGTATCCATCTTGGATGTAAGGCTTTCGCATTTGGAATGCTAGCTTTTGTAACCGCTTCTAAAGCTGGTGCTGGGGTCACGACAATTATGCGTTTTTGCCTGAGCCAGAGCTCTTTCTCTTGCTACAGCGGTCTGAACTGCTGTCAGGATTTTTTCTGTTGAAGTGAAACGCATTTCTGCGTTTGTATACAGGTGTGATTTGTATGCGATTGGTACTGTTTCGCCTTCATTAAAAGTTAAATAAGTGTACCCGCATTGACCCGCTATGACTCGGATCACTAAGTTCTGTGCGTTTACACGTGTCTGTAAATGTTTAGAAGCTATCATGTCTTCCTGTAGGGAACGCAGGATATTTGTGTGTTCCTGTGTCCATTGTCTGACTGAAAAATCAGGTTTTAGTAAGTCGTAGAAAGGTTTTACTCTTTCTGCGTAATCCAAAATGTATGTTCGACCAAAATTTAGGAATCCCAGAATTGATTGTAAATTCTTTAATGATTTTGGAGGTTGGAGCAGCGCACACCTTTCTAAAAAGTTAGCTGCTAGGCTTTTTCCTTCACTTGACAGCTCATATCCTAAAAGCAGGACATTGAGGTGGGCAATTTTTGATTTTTTTAAATTAAATTTATAGCCCTCAGAGGCGAATCCCATAATAATGGTGCTCACACTGGTCAAGTGCCTCTTTAAGTCATCGTCCGTCAGATAAATATCATCCACATAGGACAATGCTTCTTCATCCAAATTTTGTAGTAACTCTGTTACCCTTGCTGAGAACAACCCCGGGCTATTATTGTACCCTTGGGGGTGTCGGCAAAATTGCCGGTGGGACCCTAACGCACTGAATGCAGTCAGATACCTGCTTTCAGGCGCTATATTTTGGCAGAAAAATCCATTTGAGATATCAAGTGTTGTTTTGTATTTTTTCCGCACAATGTTATTCATTAATGCGGCACTGTGTGCATTTTGAACTGCAAATGTCTTTGTGCAAGTGTTTAAATGTCTGTAATCTAAAACTAGACGATATGTATTGTCAGGTTTGGCTACGGGGAACAAAGGATTGTTCATAGGTGAAGTGCAATTTTCTATCACCCCCTGGTATTCTAGTTGATCTAGGATTTCCCTGACTTGTCTTTTAGCTTCCTGCTTTATAGGATATTGCCTTTGAGCATCTGGGGAAATTTTTAACGGGATCACGTGGTGGGTTGAATCCTCATCCCAACCAGCATGATTTTTATACAATGCTGGAGCTAGGGCAACCGCCCACTCCTGCGCATATGCATGTTTTAGGTGAATGGGAACGAGGTCGGAAAAGGCTGGGAAAATTATTGTTTCTCCCCTAGGGCACTCCATGACGAATGCTGGCAGCCAGTCTTGTTCTGCTAATAGAATGTCATAACCAGATGACATATTTTTCCAAAAGAGACCCTTAACTTTTCTGGGCTTGTCCCCCTCCATCCGGAGTGTTATCTCATGTAACATGTGGGACACTTACCCGAGTATCAGGTGTTTCCACTCAACTCCGCTGTCACCAGAAATTCCTACAGGTTCTGGCGAGCTATCGTTACTTCTGCCGCGCTGTCTAGCATCGTCAGAGCCCATTCCCCATCCAGAAGCTGTGTCCTCAGAATTCTGGGCATGTCTGATCTTGAGACCTGCTACCTTCTTCTTTTTGAACTGAGGTTTTGATTTTTGTTTATCCTCTTTTTTAGGTGCGTAGTCCGCAGCGTGTTGCGTGTCTCTGGACTTTGTACACTCCTTTGATCGTCCTTCCCTCTCGGAGTTTCGCGATGAACCCTGAAAGGAACGAGAGGAACGAGTATCAGTATCCTGATACCAGTCAGGTTTTTTAATGTTATCCCTATTCCTGAGGTTATACCTCTTTTCAAAGGGCTCCTGTTGAGGAGACCTACCTCTGGACTGAGATCTAGTGTCTTTAGACTTTTGTTGTTTTTTATTTTCCCACTTCTTTTTAAAAGAAGTAGGTGTCTGCTTTGTAGTGTCCTTTTCAGGGCTGCCCAGTAGTGATTTTAATGCTTTCCCACCCAAACTGTCTCTGCCTAGTTCTGCATATGCAGTTTCAATTATTTTGGGTAGTTCGTGTTGTTGGTCCTCTGGACTGAACTCCCTTAGGCGTTGGCGGATCGCCACAGAAGCTGCTTCCCCCTTAATGTTAGCTAGTATTATGGCTGAGACCTGTTCAAAGTTGTTTAGCAACTTCATCCCTAAGTTAAGGGCAGGCTCTGCTCCGTACTCATTTTGTATCTGCTTCAATACGTCAGGTACTACTGCTAAGGACAGGATACCATGTGTTCTAGTATATATGGCAGCAAAGTCTGAACCCCAGGAGGTGCAGTCCTCTACGTGGTGTGAGACCCATGGGCAAGCAGATTGTTAGGATTCTGTGTTTATCACTGGTTGTAGTATTCGGGAATACTGCTTCAAGCTGAGTTATTTTCTGAGCTATCCAGAATGGGATTTGTTCGCGTTTTGCTGGCATTTTGCCCATTATCGCGTGTAATGTTTGTGGAGTTATTTTATTAACTGTACTCTGGACTGGAGTGTCTTGTGCTGCAGCTGGTGCAGGCTGAACTGTTAAAGTCCTCATCACAAATTGTGTGAGGTTTCTGTAGATTTTAATTAAATCTCTGTGTTGTACGAGTAAGTCTGGCTGTGGCATTGTGTCAATGTCAGGATGGGGTGTATATGCCGCTAATATGGGCCATGTGGCTCCTGCTCCTCCGAGCGGGCCTAATCTTGCTCTTCCTCATACGTGGGGTAGGGCGCCTTTAAACCAGTAATTATGCTAAGTGAGCGGGACCTCTACTTCCTCAAAGGGAGTATAGTCTGCTGGTGTTTCACCTTCTAGGTAGTAGTGAAACACATTTGTAATTGCATTTGTTGCCTGGAATGTAACCCACGAATAGAACACCTCTGTTTTATTAGATTTGTGTGCCTCAATCACGAAAATTACTGTACCACCCCTGGCTCTTAAGCCATGTTCTAAAAGTTTTATGGTGACTGCCCTTCTGAAATTTTGTGCAATTTGTATTGCATCTTCAGGGTCTTCTGTTCCGAAGAGGGCTGTGTCAACTCTCCTTGTTTCGCTTGTTTCTTCCACCATTTTTAATTGGAAGAAGGAAGATTAAAGAGTTCTTAAAATAAGGTGTAAGTGCACAATTGTAGGAACTAAATGTCCTTCAAGCTTGAGTAACCAACAGCCAATAAATAGTATTCTCGTACTACTCAGCTGCGGCGGATTTTGTGCCCACCCACTCCAGACGTCTCTGGGGTTTTGTGAGTAGGTTCTCTGAGAATAGCACGACTGAACTACTCAGATTCTACTGTTAAATAAGCACCAAACCAACGTTGGTGGCGCCATGTCGTGTAGCTCTTATAGTACCCATGCAGGACCTGTGCGTTTGTGTAACATAAGCTGTGGGCTTGGTGGCAGACTGACTCTGTGCACCCCCACCGCTTATGTTAGATTGTTTTGCATTAGCTAGCTCGCAGTGCCACTAGTGTCTCCTCTTATCGGGGAGAGATTAGTTTCTGGCAACCTTAGAACATGACAACCCTGATTCCCTCAGAATCGTGGAAACAATGTACTACCTTTCGCTCAGTCACTCGTGCTCACTTATTCGCTTTGTCTCAGAGAGTTACACAGAATAAACAGTTGGGCGTTTCAATAAGTATTTATTGAACAGTTGTTATTCTAGTGTAAAATATATGTGCTGCAGAGACCAGCAGGCAATAGCAGAGATATATTATTAGCAGTACGATAAAAGCAAAGGGATAGAACAATTCTACCATATTGCGATAATCATGGATACATACATGAATATAAAAGCATTATGCAGAGTGTGCGTACTCCTACGATGCCTACCTAGATGTACCTGTGTGTACCTAGCATATGTGTGTAGGTCTTAGAAGCTAAGAGCCAAGTATCCTCCTAGGATTTAGTCGAATCCCCATACCTGAATAGAGAGAGTGTGGGACCCCGTCCTGGTCTCGAGTTGGACACCCCGTCCGGGTTGTGTCAGACCACTGTCAGCTTGAGCGACTGCATGCAGGAGCCTCAGCGTCTCTGGTTAGTGTGTCAGCATGGAAGTCTCGGTTCCCTCTGTTTTACCGGGGCAAGCTGTGGTGTATTTATACCCTAAAGAGTCTCGGTCCTCAGTATGGTTTGTATTGGACATGAGGTCAGGGGTGAACTTTGTACATACATTATGCTGGTGATGTATTCTTAGAAAGCCATGCATAATTAATGAGTACAGTGTGGGCCTGTGTTTGGAAGAACCCTGCTGCATTCAAAACCACAGGATAGATAACGTTCAGCCCTCAGAGCTCGTTGTGTACTAGCTGGGACCAATGTAGGTGAAAGATCATGCCTATATAAGGAATCATACTATAATAGGACATGTACAGTTGTACCATAATTGGGCATATGCGGCCATGACCATAATTGGGCAAGGACGAACATGACCATATTAGGGAAAATATGAATACGTCCATTTTAGGGCATGTACGAACGGATCTACATTAGGGCATCTATGCGGGATATAACAAGATTCAAGCAGATAGCCCTCTCTCCTTCAACCAGAAAGGCAGGCCTCAAGCAGCAGGGCAGTCGTCTGAAGAACAAGGCAGGCCTCAAGCAGCAGGTCAGTCCTCTGCAGTGCTTTAAATGGGAAAATATAAGTGCAGGTACTCATTAAATTGAGCTAGGGGTGTGGCTTGTGGGCGGTGTTAGAGGCGGAGAGAGACATGATGTTATAAAGACACTGCTATTGAGTATTCATTTTGGTGTGGTGTGAAGACTTGTTTGGAACAAGCCCTAAATCATAATGGAAGGGGTTTGTAAACTATGAGTGCAGCCAAGCCATCTACAGTACTATTAGCACTTTTAGGCTAATAATCAGTGCGTCCCAGGACCAACGAGACGCTGGCACAGCATCATTAATAATGAGTTCTACACCACTTGCAGAACATACCAAAACATGTGAGAAATGTATCAATATAAATAAAGGGGTTAACTCATTACATGAAATGAAGGGCAAACACAAAATTTTAATGTTTCCTTGTTTTTGTAATATTAGCAGCTACCTAATGTTATACTCTTCCTACTTGCTTGCCTTAAGTGCAATCCTTATATCCTGTAGAGTGCGCACACATACACACAGAAGCAGAACATTCCACGCATTTCTTTTCAAATATCCCCGAGTGTCCCGATTCTCTTCCTTTCTGATCTCATTTCTCTCTCAAACATACACATCAGGCAAACACGAACACAAACAGACAAATACACAAAAGGCTCACTTCTGATTATTCCTTAGTTACTTTGCAGCGCCAGCGACAGTGCAAATGTGATTGACAGAGGAGGGCCTGGATGGATGTCAGACACAGCAGGACAGTGAAATTTCCAAAACATGGACATCCCGTGCATAATGCAAATGAGCCGCTGCTGAATGGTTCAGCAGTGGCTCAGCTAAGGGCTAGAGAGACGCTTTGGATGTCAGAGTGCCACACAGATCTGCTCCACTCTGACTGCCTCAAGCTCAGCGGCACTAGCAGCACTGAGCGTACATTTCTGGAGTACCAGTACTCTCCTTGGCAGTGGAGAAGTGTCGGTACTCAGCTCGGTAAAAATGAGAAGTGCCTGTACTGAGTACCTGTGAGTACCGGCCTTTTTAATGCACTGGTCCTCTGAGAAACAAGGTGGGTTTCAAGTAGCAGGGCAGTCCTCTAGAGTACAAGGCAGTCCTTCTGTAGTCTTCTGCAGGTCCGGGAGTAAAATGAGGAGTCGGCCTGAGGGTCCTAGTTTTATACCTGGTACCAGTTTTGAAGTGGAAATAACTTCTGGAGTTTTTCTCCCACAACTGACCCTGGAAGTTCCTTCCTCTCTGCCCTTGTCTGGGGGTGACAGAAGGCTATTGTGAAGTTCTTTATGAGTGCAGTAGGCAGCACTTATTCAAGTGCAAGTGTGGTAGGTGACAGATTTTCTCACACTCATCCTGTCTGGAAGGCTGATCCTGCCAACTTCCATACCCTTTTGTGACACTGTGTGGGAGGAATACACATAGGCCAACTACCAAATACACATAGTCATGTGACCCAGCAAAAAGCCTACTTGGACCAAATGGTCAGGAAAAAGAAATTGCAACTTTGTAGAAGTTGCATTTTAAGAATTGTGACCTAAAATCCAGCTTTACCATTAAAGAATGTTTTAAATTACAATTAATGTGTGTGTAAACATGATATCCCTACCTGCTGGCAATCAAACAATATCACTTACTAAATGTAATAAGGTAAACCCGCATTATCCAATAGGAGAGCTAGGCCTTGCAGTAGTGAAAAACACATGTAAGGGTTTTCACTACAAGGACAGGTAAAACTTAAAACCCATGTCCTACGTTTTAAATACAATGCACCCTGCCCTATGGGCTGTTTAGGGTCTATGCTAGCGGTGGCTTTATATATTTTAAAAAGGAAGGTTTGGGCCTGGCAAAAGGTTTATATTGCCAGGTCAAAATGGCAGTTTAAAACTGCATTTATCAGGCTGCAATGGCAGGCCTGAGACATGTTTTAAAAGGCTACTTGAGTGGGTGGCACAATAAATGCTGCAGGCCCACTAGTAGCATTTAATTTACAGGCCCTGGGTACATTTAGTACCACTTTACAAGGAACTTATAAGTAAAGTAAAGGTGGCAATTTTGGTATAAGCCAAATTTGTCATGTTTAAAGTAGAGCCCACAAGCACTATAGCACCGGTTAGCAGTGGTAAAGTGCACAGAGTCCTAAAAGCCAACAACAACAGGTTCAGGAGACAGGCGGGGTGATATCTAAATGTTTGGGGTGACCCCGCAGAGAGGGCCAAGACCAACAGACATGTTCATTATAAGTCATAAAGTCAAAAAAAGACACTTTAAAAAATAAAGTGTCTTCCTTCATATTGCCTCACTAGAGTTGTGTGCCTCGTTTTTCAGTATGTTCCTTCTTCTGCCTTGACAGAAGTATCATGACATTACAGTCGTAAAGTACATCAGCATGCAAATGTATACTCTCTTCATTTTCACATTTCTTGCAATAATAAGCTGAGACTGAAATTCTGTTTGGCATAGTCTCTGGGGCATATATACTAAGCTTCTGTATCATGGCTGTTAATACAGAAGTTCAAATTTGATGAGCAGAAGTTACTGAAGACAGAGGTTCTCATAGTAAATTGTGTGCAAGGCCAAAATTGGATTAAATGAATTTTGAACACAGTTTAATATTTTGTGACCATTTCAGGATGTATTCAAATACCACTTACTCCTGCATAGAGGAAATTGTGCATGCAAAACTGTTCTGTATGGACAATTATGGTGAGCAAAAACAAGCATTAAAAACATGTGGGCATGGTTTTCTTAACTGATTTGTGCAGGTTGTAATCAGATGCAAAAACACTACCAATACTCTGTACAAATTGCATTTGGATCGGGGTGTTTCTGTGTTTGCTACAACTTCCAGTGGTGAAAACTCCAATATTTTGAAGGTCACACCCAGATGGAATTCCTCAGACTCCAAAGTAAACTATATCCTTTGTGCAGAAAATGAATACCTGCAGGTGTTTGTTACCTCTCTCAACAAAGCAACCCGGCAACCAGTGTCTCTCCCTCTTTTTCCCAACCATAAGAAGGTTTTATACCTTTACCCATTTAAAATGTCTGTGGACCAGGGATGGTGTGGAAGCTCCAGAGACATGACCAAAACACATGTTTGCAAAAACAAGCGAAATACAATGCCCTTATAGACTCACTGGAACCTGTATTTGCAAAATCGCACTAAAAACAATGCTTACACTGACAGCATAAAGAAGCAGATCAGTTTCAGAAATTAGATTACTAGTTCAGGAGGAGGTGACCTGTATCAACTGAATAAATATGAACTGGTTAGGCCAAAACACAGAATCTCTTCTCAATCCCTTGTAACAGTTGCACAAGCTATAGGCAATTCCCCAGACAAATGTTTAAGTTCATGCATTACTAACACCTTTAAAGTCAAAAACACAACAGAATAAAAATGTCATTCCAATTTGAAAAAATATAGAGCATTTAATGAACAAACAGATACCAAGGAGATTACAAATGAATAAAGGAAACTAGAGATATGAATTTGTAAGGTTTTAAGGCAAAACACACCTAGAAAAAGTAAAGCACCATTAAAAAATGACAGTTTGGCATTGACAGGGACCCTTTTCAATTAAATGTCCACCAAGATTGACAGGATGCTGGATGCACGAAGCAGATCATTCTGGTCAAAGTTTTTACCTTCTTAATCTTTGAAATCAAAGCCAAAGTCCTTCAACTGGGAAAGGTCCAAGGTCATTGCCAGTGTGGGTCCCTTAGAGATAGCCACATCTACGTTAAGATGCGGATGAAGCTGTTAGTAGTAGTGCCAAAAGCGGGTCAGACAGATTTGACACCTTACCCATGTCTAACGTTATACCTTTCAACTCAATCATATTTTTAGTTCTCAAACTCGTCCAACAGGGAATGTTGAAAGCTATAGCTGGACAGGCATCCACAAGGCCAGATTCTTTTATTGCAATGTCCCACTGAACCCAATTTGAGGGTGGCTAAAAGCTCTGAAAGAAGCAAACCTGGTTTCATGTCCACCTTGGAGGCGATCCTTCTGGGCAATCCTCAGCACCTGGTGCTAGTCCTCCAAAGATGGACTGCTTTGAATGTTATTTCTGGTCCATCCTATGGCCCTCGGTCTTTAGGAAAGGCTTCTAGGCACTAGATATCTCTCTGGCCATGGTTACTGCTGGGACATGTCTTCTATGGTCAGCTGGGCCTTCTTCAAGCCACGAGTCCTTCGGCTTATGTGTCCATGGAGTAGGTAAACAAGAGGCAAACCACTTTACTCTTGGACAGTGGTTCCAGTTCCTGGATGACTACTGGAGTCATGAGTTCTTGAGTCCCATTCTTCAAAGAGGAGTCAGAAGTCTTCTTCTTCAGGTGCAGTCTTCCTGGGTAAACACATGTTCTGAGTAGGAGGACGTGGGTTGTCAGTCTTATCCTTTACATTATCCATTAATTTGAGAATTTCCACTACCCAGTTTCAGCTACATTTTCATCATATGCCCTCCTACTTTTGCAGTACTTCCTCTTTTCATTGCTATTAAATTTACCAGTAACCATTGTTTCAAGATGGAAGTGCCATTCTACAACCAATTAATTTATCTATAGGTCCCTAGTAGAGTGCACTACCTGTGCCCAGGGCCTGTAAATTAAATGCTGCTAGTGGGCCTACATCACTGATTGTGCCACCCACACAAATAGCCCTTTTAAACATGCCTCAGCCCTGCCACTGCAGAGCCTGTATATGTAGTTTTACTGCCATGTCGACTTGCCATTTAAAATGCCTTGCTAAGCCTTAAACCCCCCTTTTATTACACATAAATCATCCCTATGGTAGTCCCTAGGTAACCTACAGGGCAGGGTGCTGTGTAAGTAAAAGTTAGGACATGTACTTCTAGGCTTTGGATTACCTGGTAGTGAAAAACACCTACATTCGTTTTTTACTACTGTGAGGCCTACTCCTCTCATAGGTTAGCATTGTAAATTCCTTATTTTACTTTTAAGCTGTAATTCCTGATTGGGAAGGAGTAGCTCTGTCATGTTTCATATCACTGGAATGGTTATGATAAATCCTCTTTGCTGGCAAAGCTGAATTTAACATTACTATTTTAGAAATGCTACTTTTAGAAAGTTGCAAAAAGAACAATTGATGGACAGAATGCAGAACAATGTCATACATTCACCCCAGTACAGAGATCTGGGCCTAAATCCATCGTTTTCTTGCTCCCCATGCCAATTCAGTTTGAACCCAGCCATATGCAAACCAGTCTTGACCCTGCGCCCAACGGGAACAGTCCAGCCTGAACTGCCAGGCCAGGTCCTCCCTGGACTGGAAACAAGCATCCTAGGACCTTGTTCGGGGTTTCACCCCTCATCAGCCAGGATAGCTTAACTCTAGTGGCATGGAGAGCACGGGACCCGTGTCTGGGCATACATGTCCCACTCGGGGTGACAAATGCAAAAAGAACAATTGGGGACAGACGTGGGTCCCGGGCTCACTGTGCCACTGGATTCAAGCTATCCTGGCTGATGAGGGGTGAATCCCCGAAACCGGTCCTAGGATGCTTGTTTCCGGTCCAGGGAGGACCTGGCTTGGCAGTTTGGACTGGACTGTTCCCATGAGGCACAGGGTCAACACTGATTTGCATATGACCAGGTCTAAACTGGGATGGCATGGTGAGCAAAAGAATGATGGATTTAACCCAGATCTCTTGTCTGGGGATGAATGTTTTGATTTGTTCTGAATTCCGTCCATCAATTGTGTGCCTTTTGCTTCCTCGCCCTAAGTGCGCCGGGTATGCCCACACGTGGGTCCCGGGCTCACTGTGCCATTGGATTCAAGCTATCCTGGCTGATGAGGGGTGAAACTCCTAAACCGGTCCTAGGATGCTTGTTTCCTGTCCAGGGAGGACCTGGCTTGGCAGGTCGGGCTGGACTGTTCCCATGAGGCACAGGACATGAGGACTGATTTGCATATGGCCAGGTCTAAACTGGGGTGGCATGGTGAGCAAAAGAATGATGGATTTAACCCATATCTCTTGACTGGGGGTGAATGTTTTGATTTATTATGCTCTGCATTCCGTTAATCAATTGTGAGTCTTTTACTTTTAGAAAGTTGACATTTCTCTGCTCCTAAAACTCTGTGGGCCTGCAGCCTGTCTCCAGTACAGGTCTGGGGTGGGTGACAGCTTGATTTTGTGCCTTCCTTCTAGACAGCCACACACAAAGCAAGGCTAGGTGTGCCTGAGTGCCCATCTGTATCCTGATGGTTCATACTTGGCAGAATGAGAGGGAGGAGCGGACACGCCTGACTAGGCAGGGTCATGTCACCACACAAAAGATTGATTACCTCCCCTGTGATGAGTCTGGAAACAGGGCTAGGAAGAAATGACCTCTCTGCACTTCAAACACTTTCCTTTGAAGTCACCCCCACTTCAAAGGCACAACTGGGCATAAGTACTGGGTCGCTGACCCCACCAAATCAGACACTTCTGGAGATGTAAAGAAACTCTGTCAGGAAGAAGGACTGCTGTGCTGCTACAAGGACTGTCACCCAGCTGGATTGCTGCTCTGGAGAAACTGCTTTTCTGCTGTTCTGCCCTGCTGCCTGCTCTCCTGTCCCTGCTGAGCAAATCTGGACTCTGCTTAAACCCAGAGTGATTTCCAAGGGCTTGTTGGCTTGCCAACTATTTATGAGACCCAGGGATGTCACAGTCTCAACATCTGCTCCTGTGTCCGGTCCATTGGAAGTGGACTCCAGTGCTTGGTCCAGTTTAACCGATGCTTCTCCTGTCTGGGAAGCATTACTGATGCATCGTCACTGTTGCAGGAACACTCGGTGCATCGCACTCGGAACCAGTGCATCGTTTTAGAGAACCAACACATTGGAACCTCCGCATGGCCTCTGCTTCAGTGTAGGAAGATTGACGCATCCCCTCGACTGTGTGTACAAACCCAGTGCATCATCTACGGAACCAATGCCTCTCAGCTCGGTGCATTGTCTTTGGAACCGGCACATCACCCCCACCGTTTGAAGAAAATCGACGCATCACCTCGACTGCGGGATTGACATAGGCGCATCGCTCTGCTGCACCCCGCAACTCACTGTTGTGACCAGGATCAAGGTACTTTGTTCAGCAGGCCTTGTGTGGCTCCTATCCCCTGCCCGTGCTCCATCCCAGTTGAACTAAATTCTTTACTTTGCCCTGATCAAGCACGACCAGATAAGCCCCATAGGTGTTATTGCTTCTAAGCACTATTTCTACGTTTAATCTTTAAAAATGTATCTCTCGACTTTTACTTATTGGATTTTTGTCGTTTTGGTTGTTTTATTTATAAAATCACAATCTATTTTTCTAAACTGGTGTGGAGCCTTTCTGTGGTGTTTTCACTGTGTTACTTTTTGAAGTGTTGAACAAATACTTTACACATTGCCTCTTAAGCTAAGCCTGTCTGCTCTGTGCCAAGCTACCAGAGGGTGAGCACACGTTAATATAAAGTGTAATCTGATTTACCCTGACTAGGATTGTGGTTCCTGCTTAGACAGGGTGCATATCTCTCCCAAACAGAAACCCATTTTTTAACATATACCACAGTGCATCAGTTAATACAGTAAATCTTGTTTGTGTCTCATTTCCTGTAGAATGTTACCATCTATGCAAAATCTATGGTAAATCAAACAATTGTGTACATTTTATGTTGATATAAGAGCAGTGTAGCAGCAGTCTTGTGTACTGTTTACTATAAAAAATGGTGACACTCATGAGAAACAGCAGAAAATCTGAGAACCTTATATTTTTGTTGCATACCTGACTGTTTTAAATACACACCGCAACTCGGAAGTGACAATTAACTCCAATGCCATTGGTGCATTTTCTGTGCCATTTACAAATACCTTACCATTTCCATTCCCTTAGCATGCTAATACCATCGGTCTCTATGTACTTCCTTACAGGAAATTTGAATAGACAAATGGGTGAAACCACAGTGCACAGTGGTATAATAGTAGCAAAAATATGGCTCAGAAAAAGGCACAAAATCTGGGGTGACTATGCAAAAAATGCCAGTTTTTTACAATAAGCATACAGACAGCTACAGCCACATTCAATATTTAGCAAGCAGATTACACTTTCAGCTGAAGTATTGTGAAACAAAACATATGTGACAATTTTGCACTCATACTAACTTTCATTTCAAGGCCTAGATTTCAGGTCTAGCATCACCTGTAGTGTATTGCAATGTTATTTTACTCAAACAACGGAAAAGCGTGCATGCACATGATTATCCAAGCTCCGAACTGGGAAAGAGGCCTCAAGTACAGCCTCACTTAAAAAACATATGGCTCACTCATAACTACAATTGGGGACTATGCTGACCCTCCAGGCTGACTAGTCAAAATTAGATTCATCCCCTCAAACCAAACCTCAGGCAGCAACACGCCACAACCTTGTTACAAATTTACCCTCACCACTTAGTCCAGTAATGGAAGTCAAGCCCATCTACAAGAAATCCTGCTTCACATACAAGGTAGTTCACCAGCAGGCTCCAAATACCTTACTCAAAACTTGACAGCTGGCTGATTTTACACCGTGGGAAAAGCTCTCAGAGCTAAAAATCAGCGCGAGCAGAGTGACGGACCGGAATTCCGCCGCTCACAGAACTCCTCAGAATCTTGCAGAGTTTTTAAGTAACTCCTCTGAATTCCTCACAGTAAAACTCCAAGGGGCAGATTTACAAGCCTGTGCGCCACTTTTGCGCCACCGTTGCGTCACTTCTGTGACGCAGCGGCGGCGTAAAGCTAGCGCCATGCTGCGGGGGATTTACAACGTGACGCATCTAGGGAGATGCGTCACGTTGTAAAGCCCTGCGCCACATGAAACCTGCGTCAGGTTTCATGTGGGCGTTCCGGCGCAGGGTGGGCGTTCCGGTTCAGGAACGCCTCGGAGAGTGCCTGAGTGAAATCTACAAGATTTCACTCAGTCACTTTTCCGACCCCGCTGCGTCAAAACCTTGCGCCTGCTTGAAGCAGGCGTAAGGCGTGACGCACCATGTTGAGGATAGACCAGGTTGGAACAGTGCTGGAGTTGCGTCGCGCCCGCGACACAACTCCAGCACTGCGCCAACCTTACGCCGGCAGATGCGACACGCATCTGTTTATCTTTGCGCCATGATGCGCCGCATTGTAAATGCAGCGCATCTGTGGTGGCGCAAGGGTAAACTTGCGTCACGCATCTTTCCTGGCGCATCCCTGCTGATTTGCAGGGATGCGCCAGGAAACGTAAATCTGCCCCCAAGAGTTCTGCCCACCCCTACCTATTTGTTGATCTTGTTCCTCTGCAGAGTGTTCTGATGTCCATGGCTCTCATTTGAAAAAAACTCATAAGTAAATGAAATTAGTAAGCGTTTTGGCTTTAGATTTAGAAGAATATCACATCATCACCATTTGTTTTAAGAAGGGTTGAGGTAAAAGATCAGAGTAACACCGGTATAACTGTTAATACAGGATTCACATCATCCTCTCAAAGAATTTTGCAGTCGTTCGGGCAGTATTCATTTTTACAATTATTCATTTCGCAATTAGCAGAATCAGCTCTGTCGTCAACCCTAGAAAAAAACCAAACAAAAAAACAGAAAATACAATGTAAAAATCTCCGAAAAGAAAGGTTCCTTTCTGGAACCAAATGTCACAATTACTCCTCTGAACGTGGCGCATTCTGCACAGTGATTAAGGTGACAAAGACACAGCTACGTTTCTGCTGCCATGAAAGACGGCACCTTGTCGCTGAACAATTAGCATCAATCAGCCTTTCAGGTAGCGACTGCATGTGGGCGTGCTTTTGTGCATACTTTAATCCATGTTTCTCCATTAGGCATTAAAACACCCTGGAGAGGCGATTTTCCTTGGGCAGGGTGTGCACAGGAGCAGGTAGAATGGACAGCCATCGGATAAGTGGCACAAGGATCTGAATCTACCAGATCCTGCACACACGCTGCAGATCAAATGAAGGCAGACACTTGACTTTCTAGATTCACAGCTTTAGAATTCGATCCTTCTTTTGATTATTTAACGAAGAGGCAAACCACCTCGCTTTTCATTAAAAAATGGAAAAACAAATTTTTTCAGATTCTCACTTCTACCCCTTCTAGTAACAAGGGACAGAAGCAATTAAGTTAACACAGGCCTGGCTATAAAGCAGACAATACCAGGTAGATCCCCAGGGCATCACCAGAAGGGGGTTTCCGTTGCCAAACAACCTGTGCAGGTTGCTCTGGCTCTAAAAGGGCATCACCATATCACTTTACGTGAATACCAAAATTATTTACATTGAGCTTGGGTCACATCACAGGTAGGGCTGAACGAAGTTGCAGTGGTTGACGGTTCACAACTATTGGACTGATTCACAAAGGAAGTTACACTTTTTAGTAAGTTTACACTTTGTAGTAAGTTTGCTACTTTCAGTATTTACAAACTCTGAGTGTAAATGAAGTACAAAAGTGTAAGTTACATCTCTCCACCCCAAGAGTAACAGCACCAAGATTGCCCTACTCGCTGCCACCGACGACATCTGCTCCTTCCTCGACCAGGGCCAAACGGCAGTCCTCATCCTCCTGGACCTCTCAGCTGCCTTCGACACCATCTCCCACCACACACTAGCTGCCAGGTTCCACGACGCTGACATCCGCGGAAAGGCCCTCGACTGGATATGCTCATTTCTCATTGGCAGAACTCAGCGAGTCAGACTCCCGCCCCACCTCTCAGAACCAACAGAGACCAACTGTGGAGTGCCCCAAGGATCCTTCCTCAGCCCCACCCTTTTCAACATCTACATGGCCCCCCTCGCAACCATTGTTAGAAACCACGGGCTCAACATCGCCTCCTACGCCGACAACACACAGCTTATCCTCTCCCTCACCAACGAACCCAATATCACCGGACACAACTTCCAAGAAGGAATGAAAGCCGTCGCCACTTGGATGAAGACGAGCTGCCTGTAACTCAACTCTGAGAAAACAGAAGTCCTCATCCTTGGCTCCACCCCTCCAAATGGGACGACTCCTGGTGGCACCCCACCCTCAGAAACCCCCCTCACACCGATGGACCACGCACAAAACCTCAGCATCATACTAGACTCATCTCTCACAATGAACCGCTAGATCAACGTCGTATCCTCGGCCTGCTTCAACACCCTCCGCATACTACGAAAAACATTCAGATGGATCCCATCCGAATCCAGAAAAACTGTCATGCACTCTATCATCAGTAGCAGACTGGACTACGGCAACGCTCTCTATACCGGAATCAACAAGAAACTGCCTGGCAAACTCCAGACCATCCAGAACGTCACAGCCAGACTGAACCTAGACATCCCCAGTCACAGCCACATCACCCAACTCCTCCGTGACCTCCACTGGCTCCCTATCGAAAGAGGAATAACCTTCAAGCTCCTCACTCACGCATACAAGGCCCTCCACAACACCGGACCAACATACCTGAACAATCACCTCTCCTTCCATGCACCCAAACGACACCTCCGATCAGCTGACCTCTCTCTGGCCACCGTTCCCCGCATCTACAAGACTAGAACGGGAGGAAAGTCCTTCTCCTACCTCGCAGCCAAGGCCTGGAACAACCTCCCTCTCCACCTCCATCAAGCTCCCTCACTGCTCCAGTTCAGAAAGGACCTCAAAACCTGGCTCTTTCGGATGACACCAGCACTCAACAGAGCCGCCCCTCTCCCCCTCAGTGCCTTGAGACCCTCATGGGTGAGTAGTTGCACTTTACCAACCCCTGATTGATTGATTGAGAGTAATGCAATTGGATTATTCATGTGTGGGGGGATGAGATCCTCCTTATGCCCCTCCTTGACAATCACCAAACACCTCTTCTCCCTAATCCCATCCCCTTATAAGTCTGCTCCTTTTCCCACCAACTCTATTCAGTCCCTCCCGCATTTAATACTAAAACATATACTCCTGCCATGCACTCCTCAACAGCACTGATCAACTTCTTAGTGTTATCAGTACTGAAGAGTCGATGCTGCGAGCCCAAGGTATGTGGCTTTATTTATTTATTTATTTAATATTCCCTATTATGTCATTTGTCACTTTCAGCCCCCTACACTCCTGCCCTGCCCCACCGCGCTTACCTGCATGGGCTGCCACTGGAAGACACATACTGTGGGCAGGACATATCTTTTCCTGTTGCAAACAGGCATTTCGATGAAGTCCATCTGCATTCTGTTGAAAGGACCACCTGATCTCCCGATGTATTGTGTTCTTTTCCCTGCATTCATTTGTTGACATGTCACACAATGATGATACACTTCTTTTGCAAGCATCCTGAACCTGGGATTAAACCAGTTTTGCCTAAAGAGTCGTACCATGGCATCCCCCCTAAATGTGTGTTTCCGTGAAAGTACTGTGTCATTGGGAATAGTAAACTAACAGGTAACACTGTTCTCCCATCAGCTGACAGCCATATGTCATTTGCATTTTTCTCACAACCTGCTCTAATCAAACTTTATTGTTCTGCTTCTGAAACATTGTTGTTGTACTCTTTTTAGTTCATCCCAAGTATCAGTTACTTTTATCAACATTGAAAATGAAGTGTCCTCCTCAGATTCACATGTGAAATTTCCATTAAATGTGCAAGCCAACAGAGCACAATAACATTCTACTGAATCTGCACACCTATTTCCCATGGCAATGTAGCCATTCCCATTTTGATGGGCTGCACATTTACCAATAGCAATTTCTGCTTGGAATTGTTGCGCTTCCAAGAAATTTCTCACTTGCAACCTCGTTCCTAATAGGGGTATCTGAAGAGGCCATGAAAACTCTTTGTGACCATAATTGCCAAAAGTCGTGGACAACAACAAATCCATACTGACTATCTATAAATATAGTCACTAACATTTGAGCAGGTAAACTGCATGATCTGGTAAGGGCAATCTATTCTGCAACTTGTGCGGAAGTAACGCCTTGAAGCCATAAAGCTTCGACAACATCATTTATTGTACACACAGCGTAAGCTGCTCTCAGGGTACCTTAATTATTTCTCAGACATGAGGCGTCTACAAAAATTACATGATCAGGCTCAATCAAGGGTTCATCCTTAATATCAGGTCTAGGCTTTGTGCATAGACCCGTGACATATAGGCAATCCTATTCAATTTCATCACAAATAGTATCATTTATGGGCAGCAAAGTTGTTGGATTTACAGTATGACTGCGTTTCAAAACTACATTATCAGATGACAAAATTCTCTGCTCATACTTCATGAGCCTATTTTAGGGTCTTGTATTAGGTTTTTGTTCTTCTCAATAGAAGCTCAACAGAGTGTGGGATCATTAATGTTAAAGCATATCCCATCACTATGCTTTCACTCTTTTCCAGACTAGTGCTCACCGGGGCAACTGCTTTCAGGCAGCCAGGCAATCCTGCGGCAACAAGGTCAAGGTAGTGGAAAAGTATGCCAAAGGCTTCTGAGCATCACCATGTGTTTGAGTTAGCACTGAGAGAGTGCAGACCTCCCTCTCACTACAAAATAGTATAAACTCTTACTATAATCTGCCATTCCTACTGCTGGGGCATGACAAAGCTTTTCTTTCAGCTCTAGGAAGGCTTTCAAGCAATCGTAGTCACAAGGAAGCAGATCAGGCCCATTCTTGTGTGTCAGCCTCAGTAAAGGCTTTGCCACTAGGGAAACATTTGGTATCCAACATCTACAGTAGCCAACCATACCCAGAAACATCCTGACTTCTTTCTGTGTTCGAGGTGGATTCATCAGAAAAATTGCTTCCCCTCTCTCTGGTGACACTTTTCTATCTTCCTTCTCAATTATGTGTCCCAGACATTGAACTACTTTCTGACAGTACTTCAATTTAACTGGTGACACTTTATGTCCATTTCAGCCAGGTTATTCAGGAAAGCAATGGAATCTTGTTTACAAGCTTCCTGAGCCTCAGAAGCCACTAAGAAATCATCTATCTATTGTACAAGGACTGATCTGTAGGGCATTTGTAATGACTCCAGATTCTTTTAGAAGATCTGGTTGAAAATAGATGGACTCTCTGTATACTCTGGGACTTTAGCACCATCCCAAAACTCCCTGCTAGAAAATAAATGGAAAGGGATTGGCTATCTTCATGCAATGGCACTGAGAAGAAAACCTGGCAAAGATCAATGACAGTAAACCATTCTGCAGTACATGGAATTTGGAATAATATTGTGGCTGAATTGGGTACCATTTCATTAATCTTTCTAAGATCTTGGATGATCCTGTACTTTCCATTGGGTTTCTGCAAACCCATGATAGGAGAGTTACATGGACTCCCAATCAATTCCCTCAAAATCCCTTTCTGTATCATGTCTACTATTACAAGAGCAATTCCTGCAATTGTTTCTGGGGTCAGATGATATGGTGGTGTTCTTGGATACACTGCATTTGCCTTTCTGGTAACTCAGACTCATTCTACACCTTTAATCAGTCCAATGTATTTTCCTCAGTGATCCCATATTTCTGGATTCACAGTCTCTCTCGATTCAGAAGGTAATTCTTCTATTGCCTTTCATGAAACAAGCCTACAACTGTCTTTTGTTGAGCCATTTTAAACTCCACATCGTCATAATAAGTTTGAAACTCCACACCATCCGCTGTGCAATAGATTATGCAATTTAACTTACACAATAAATCTCTTCCTAACAGATTTACTGGGCTTGTGTCACAAACAACATATTGGTGATTTTCTTTAAATGAGCCTATTTTTACTGGTACCTTCTCTGAAACTGGATTGATGATTTGTTTAATTGAAACACCTACAAGTTGAATGTTCTTTCTCAAGAAGAGTAGGTCTGGGACTTCCACAGTTCCAACAGTGGATCTGGTAGCACAAGTATTTATGAGAAATGATACGGTGTTGCCATTCACTTCACCTTCTAAAAATGGACCACTCTGGTCTTCCTCTAAGACTGCGCCATGCACACAATCTTCCTCCCCCCTCAGGCACTGTCATTGAGACGTATCAGAGCTTGAGGCATCATTATCAAAAACAGGAAATTGCTAAAAGGCATTCTTATTTGACTTAGGGAATTGCTAGAATGTATTTTGATTCACGATTAAAAAAGGGTTTGCATTTGCTTTTGGCATCTGGTTCAAATTAAATCTTGGGTTTCCCATATTCTGTGGGACCAGTTGTGCTTGTGGGACCTGCATCATCGGAACCTGTTTTTGCATTGGCACCTGCATCTGTTGTACTTGGCATATTTAGCATCTGCACTCCCTTCTTGTCCCTTCATCAAGTGATTTACTCTGCCAGCAGATTACACTTAGGGTTATATGCGAACTAATCTCTGATCTCAATCCTAAAACAAAACTGAGACACAAAAATCCCCATGTCTTTCTCATCAGGGTATTCTGTTCCACTGTGTTGCTGGAACACCTCCAACAGCCGCTCATAATACTCATTAATTGATTCTTTTGCTTCTTGTGTGTTCAATTCATTGTCAACCAATCAAATTCTTTGGGAGGCACCCTGCCTTTCAGGAAAGTAATCACTGCTTCAAATGTTTCCATAACTGCAGGAGATGATGCTTTAGTGGGTGCATACTTACCGGCTCTTCACATGTCCATTGTACAGCAGTCTTACACTCAGCCCACAGATCACTTGGTACCACAATATCAAAGAATGTATTCAAATCAGTCCACAGCACCTCTGAAATTTTCACTAATCGATCAATTTGTATGTACAGCTGCACAGGCTTGACTCTTAATTTTAGAAAATTGTCTGATAAAGCTGCAGGATCTCCTCTACTTCAAGGTAAATGGATATACACTCCTCCCACGATTTCTCTAAATGAATATACTGAAGCTCCTTCCTCATTCTTTTCCCCTGCTAACTCATGTTCTTTCTTCTTCTTTTCATGTTTTCTTGCTCATTTGTTTTCAAATTTTTCAGTTTCAATGCATTTTCGGATACATTTTATTAATTCTATAATGTGCAACCACATTCCTGAAGAACACATTGTTTCAATTGCTTCATCATCTAATTGAACCCTGTAACGTTGCAAAGGAAAACTTTTAGAAAGGTCTACCTCATATTGCTGTGCCAATTCGGTCAATTTATTATGGGTAATTGCTGCTCATCTTGTAATTTCTTTACACAGGTAAATCAATTCTTTCTCGTGGCACTGGTTCAAATGTTATAATTCTAAATATCCCAAAATTATTTCTACCAGTTCAACTTTTAATTTAGAAATACTTAATAGTCCCTCCTTTTCCAGTTCTGATCTAGTCTGTTACAGTGTGCTCTCTCTCTTTGTAATGCCTCAGTTCTTCAAATTGTGGTGAAAAAATTCCATCTTCAAAGAAATGTGTTTCCCTGGGGTTACTGATGCTGTGAAAAGAAGCCTTCCCCTATCTCTTAATACTTGGGCTGTCTGAGATGGTCTCCATACCACAATCTGTGAATTCTGAGAAGTCGGAATAAATCCTGTTGTAGGTAAACCAGCTACATCTCCTTGACCTTCTGAAGTCAAGTTAACATTTACTAAGGTGTTTGCAACTGGTCTAGGCTCCGTCTGTACAATTACTGGTTGCGGCACTTGTACCGGACCTTGGATACCAAGTGTATTTATCACAGGTGGAGGAACAGTCTGAGCCTGGGCAACTCGTGGTGGGGCAATCTGTAGTATTTGAAGGGGTCTGTCAATGTTTACCACTCTAGTTTCCACAGGGCAGTGGCTATTGTACTGCTCTTTGTGGCACCACTCTCAGTACTATCAGTTGGTGTTACATAAGGCGGGGTAATGCTGCCAACATTTCTTCTAAAATCACACCCCCTGAATCACTATCTGTCTCATTTCCTTTTTCTTTTTCCTCTTTCTCTTTTCTCTGGGTCTTTTTCCCTTTTTCCAGTAGTTCTGTAGAAATAGATGGATATAATCTAGTGCCTTCAACTATGGCTTTCCTCCATCTCTGCTGTTCTTAATCCCATCGAGCAGCTGCATAATTACGCATTGCTCTCTTTGTTCTTTTCTGATTTTTTTTCATTTCTTTTTCTCGGGCAATCATTTCCCACAAATTCAAGGCTTCATATTGTGTAGGTCTAGGAGTGGTTTCATTTAGTACAATTTTACTTTCAATCTCTCAATTATTCTAGTCTCAAAGCTACCGTATTTTGGAAATCTTAATGCACCTTCCTTCTCAGTGATCTTGCACCATTGACAAAACCATAAAAATGTATGTAAACCCAATTCAGTTGTCATATAATGTCCAGGCGTACCATCAGGAGGTGCCTCTTCACCCTCCCATATCAGAATTGTATCATCACTCTTCACAAAACTTTTAGGTTCTTTAAAGCATTTCATGATTCTGGGAAATCACAAAGTAAAGAATTTAAATTCAATATTTTGATTCTGTTCCGTAAACATCAGATTTCCTGTACTCCAATCCTGTCACAGTTATTATTTTATCGATATCCTGTTAACAAATCCCAGTGTGATATCCACACAAATACTGAACTATCACAGAGCAGCACCCTGACATCACCAACCAATCACAGCCCGAAAGCACACCAACCAACCTATTCCAGCGTGAAACACTATGACGCATATTTTCACTACTTGCAGCTTCTTACCCTCCTTTACAATTTCTTTTGTGCTTACACAAACCAACAAAGGGGCATATTCTCAAGAACGTGTGATAACTACCGCAAAAGTTGCTTAACGCAACCCTTCACATCGCAGTCTATCGCGGGAAAATAACACTGTGTTAACGTGGCATTCCCAACCCGGCGGCACCATGCGATAGTAGCAGGATAATGCGCCAAATGACCGCCCAGAAACTAACGCGACGCAGAAAAAATGCGAAAAACGAACGCGAAAAAACCTGCGATGCCCTAAAACGCGATACAAAAATCTGCGACAACCAGCCACAGGCCTGCAATTCCCACGCGTCATGCAGGAAAATGCACTATAAAAGCAACCAAAAAAACACACCAAAACCAAATCAAACTGCGTAGCACCATGGATGCACCCGGACCGAGTGCAGAGGACAACCTGAACCCCACAAGCCCCACGGAGGACCAGCCAGGAACCCCGTGTTCGGGGAAGGGCAAGGAGACGAGGAAGAGGAATATGGGGTTCAGTCCGCAGGAAGACCGGATCACCGTCACGGAGGTGATAGAACACTACCAACAACTTTTCATCACCTCCACTGCGTCATTGGCAACACAAACGGAAATATGGCAGTCCATCGTCACCAAAGTGAATGCAGTCAGAGTGTCGAGGAGGTCAATGGAGGAGGTCAAGAGGCGCTGGCATGAAGTGCACAGCCAAATCAAACAGAAACTCGCTGCCAACATGAAGGCAGCAAAGGCGACTGGAGGTGGGAGTCCTGCGCCACAGGAGGAGCTGGAGGAAATGGTGGCCACAGTCATCAGTGTGGAGACGGTGCAAGGAGATGGGGGTCTGGACACAGCCCGATATGACCTGACCCAACAGCAACAGGGTGAGTAACGACCAGGGACTGGGGAGACGGGGGCAGATGGGCACAATGGCACACATGCACAATCATGTGCAGCACACTGCACACCCACAATGAGTGTGGAACATGTCCCTGATACCTTTGGCACACTGCAGCACACATAGAAACACCAAGTAGGCCCCCATCCACAATGTGCACAAATGGGCCCCCTCCATATCACCAATGCCACAACCTACCCATGCACATGTGCTGAATCCAGAAAAGCAGCGGCTCTGTGAGCCACACTGACAATGCAAGTGACACTGCATGACAGATAGCATGGCTGAAGTCACAATACATGACATGGTGCACGAGACGACACTGAGGTGGCTGAGTGTGGACCACATCCATAAAGGAGCAGGTCACACTCTGACACATCCACGTGCACCTACGACCCATGACGTCAAAAACACATCTGCAGACAAACAATGCACAAGAGTACCAAATATCTCCAGTAGCACAAATGACCCAAGTTGCAAACATCCCAGCACCCGAAAAGCACACAAGTCAAATGCACACCGACTCAAAGGGATAAGGGTCCGCCAATGCAGAGCTGCAGGGGCGAATCGCCAACAATGCAGCACACACACATAGCAATCACAGTACATCAACATTGACGACAATGTGGGACAGAGTGCAACCCCTACACCACAGGACAGAGGACACAACTGATGCCGCTCGTGCATAGAAACTGGCCGATCACATCTGGCAATGCATGACACTGTGAGATGATAATGTACGAGTACAACCACACATCCGTCATGTAGTCGAAATGTCCACTGACTCCCATCAAATAGCCAGCTTCACCAAAACAGTCACAATGTACATCATCATGCAGTCTGAATGTAAACATCTACAATGCGTCAACATACATGGAACACACTGTTAACCTGCATCTCCCCTTTACATTGCAGAGGGACAATCAACACCTCCTGCAGAGCAGACCACACATCTCTTCAGTGATGATGAAGAGGACACCCTGCCCATTTGCCCAGACACACTCCAACCGCTCGTGGACAGCCTCCGCATCCCACCTCCAGGAGCAGGGCAGCCCAGCTGCATCACGGTGAGCCCACACCCTGCACAGACCACACAGCAGGAAGCACACACCACCACGGCTGCCTCCCAGGACCCCCACGACCAACACATGGATTTCAAACGCCGTGTGTTAGGGTGCCAGGAGAAGATGGCAGATCAGCTGCGGCTGGGTTTCAAGCTCATGGCAGCCACACTCGATGCCATACGTGGGTGCCTGAGTCCCATCAGGGAGCACCTACAGTCCCTAACGGATACCCACTGTCCGCACCATGCTCACCAACAATCCTTGGCTGACATCGCTGGGTCCATTACTCGGACACAAGAACTGTCCAGGCAGACAGGCTCCAGCGATGACAGCACAGAGTTGGCACAGTTGCGGAGGACAATGGAGACCATGGAGCCGATGCAGGCTGGAAGTATGGCTGCCACTGCTGAACACCAGCGAGATGTAGCTGCGATCTTCCATGCCTTGCAGATCCTCATCTTGCCATTGCTGCCACTGAGCCTGTTCCAGATGACTGCTGCAGGAACCTCAACATATACATCTCCGCCCCCTGATGTGTCAGTGGCACACAGTGAGGCAGCCCTATCCCCTTCACACCCTGATGTGTCAGCGGCACACAGTGACGCAGCCATAACACCACCACACACACCTGACACACCGGACACAGAAGACGTCTCAGAGGAGTAAGATGTGGAGGGTAATGACTGTGTGAGGAAGGAGGTAGTAGCATCCGTCCCCGCCATATGGCCTGTCCCTGCCTGGTTGTGCTCTCTGCATCATGCCCTGGAACAACACCTCCCACTGTCCCCCGAAACACTCTGCGACCTTCACATGGACCCCGACTTGGACTGCCATATCTGCTCTGGTACCAATGACACAGCAATCCGGCGGCGGACTGAACTCTTCCTCTTCAGATTAATTTTGCCCTGCCACAAGGACTCTGGTTGGCCCATCACTGGGCAACCATGTCATGTGGGCTTGAAGTGGCCATGTACTGCTCCAGCTCCGACACACCCCAGAATGTGAATAAAACATTCCAAATTACACAGATGTGTCATGTCTATGTTCACTCACGTATAAATGTTTGGATGAATGTAGGGACATTGATTGCATTAAAAGGTACACCCTGGTAAATGTCATCAATGCGCATGTTTGACCCTGACCCTCATGGCCACTTAGATGACTGTGAAGGTGTGAACTAGCTGTGGCCTCATTGCACAGTAACAACAATCTCGTTGCCCCCCAACGTAGCCCCACGTCCATGTATTAAATAGGGCTGTGTGTGGAAATGTCAAATTCGGTAGCAGTCCTGAAGTGGTGTCCCCCATCACATGTGACAACAGAACGTCTCTTCGCATGCCTACTCACACACATCTGTGTGGACACAGTCTGTTTTGATGGATGACCTTGATCTACATGGCAAGAAGTTGGACACCATACGCACATTGCTGGGGACACGTAAGAGCACAGGTCTGCCAGGACTATCCCAGCCACCATGTCTGGCTCACAGAGGTGGAGCTGTCAATAGGGACTCACCCCCAATTCACAAGCGTCAGTCAATCCCTCCCTGTGTACGGACAATGCACATGTAGGCACAAGATCTGTCATTATAATCAACACTCATCACAGTTGTACACAGGTGAAGTTGCGTAGACTTTATTAGCATGTGCGTGTCAGTACGTGCAAGGCAAGGGCCACAACATGCAGACCAATGTTTAAGATACTTATAGTCAGCTTAGGAACATGTCGAGGTGCAAGTAATGGGGTGGCAGAAATGTACACCAATCATCACAGATGTCAATGGTCTCAACCCACCTTGCCTTGCTGGACGAGTCATGTGATGTTTTGCCTCTGCTCATTGGCCCGTGTCAGGGGACACGACTCACAGCCCATGGGATCTGCATAGTGCTGTAGCACCGGACTGCGCTGACTGTGTGCTCTGCCGACAGTGAGCAGGTGAAAGGATCCTACAAGGTCACATGTCGTACTACATTGCCATGTGTGTACTCTCCCCCCAGCAGTTTCTCTGATTTTGGAACGTTGCCAGGCGATGCTGTGCAGCTCTGCCCATGGGACTGCATCACCTTGCACAGGGTGTGTACACATGTGTAGGTCCACGCACATGCATTCTGAGTCCAGGCGAAGGCAGGCATGTCCACTGTTGTGGTGGGATATGTGACCATTCCTCCAAGATGCTACAAGGTGTGGGGACCTGTGCTGTGGGTGACAATCAGTTGTGGCTGCAGGAACGTAGTTACTCATCCATGTATGCGAGCGCTGCTTCATGGGCAATCTGTTCCAAGAGTACATCGTTGTCGAGGTCAAGGTACACGAGGGCGAGCCAATCCATTACCTGCTCCGGGCAGCTGTGCTCCGTCCACGCTGTTTCACCAATTCGCAACACAGCCCAATAGGGGAGCGCCTCGATGTGGTCACTGCAGACGAGTAGTTGTGCAATCTCCCATGCCCAACTGCCTGCACATACGCCAAATATCAAGGCATCCCATGCACGGGTATCACGGTTACACTCCTGTTCGTGGGCCAATAGGGGGCACACACACTTGTCATAATCCAGTTCAGCTACCATTGTGTTGGATAGGCAGACATCCATGGGCCACTCGAATGTGCAGGATCGACAGTGGAACCAGGGCTGGACGCAGGTGACGTACGCAAGACGGAAACACAGACGGTAACTGATGCGCAACACTGCCAGTGGCAGTGATCCCAACAGATGCAGCATTCGTGCACGGTAAAGTTCCACGTGACAGGGGTTGTGCATGTGCCCGGGATTGCCAGCCATTGCCTTTGTTGGTCTCGTAGCACCAGCACTCTTCTGACAGGTGGCAGTTATGTGGATGATATGCCACTGCTCCGGGCAATGAGTCGTATTTGTGCAACGTTTGGGCGTATGGGTTGTTTTTTACTTATGTGTCAGGGGCATCCCAAGCAGGTGTGCCTCAAGCAGGGACAAGTGTGTGTGGGGTGTGGACAGGTTGGTCTTTCATTCGAACTGTTCGTGGTGTGGGAGTCGTCACAATCTGGTATGGTATCTCTCGCAGGGAGTGCCAGCCACATTCAGGACCAAGGTCGGGGGTTCAGATGTCCTTCAGCCTTGTGTATTGAGACAAAGGAGCTTTCATTCCTGATGTTGGTCTGACTACTGCTTGCATTTTTGAAATGTGATGTGGCCTTTGCGTTGCTTTTGATGCCAGGCCTTTGACTTAGTGTGCACCAATAGCGATACACACACACCAGTTGGCATGTATGAGCCAAGAGCCCGATTGGCCTTGCGCTCCTTGTACAATCTCTCTCTTTCTCTCTCTCACTCCCTCTCCCTCTCTTTTTCTCACTCTATCTCTATCTCTCTCTCTCACTTTCACTCGCTCTCTCTGTCCTTTGATGAGCGCATGACACACCTTCTTATCTGGAATTTTGTTTTGCAGGCTGTGACTTACAGGTTGTCCTGAGAGGACCCGCCATGACTCTTCAAAATAGTTATTTTGTGTTTATTCTGAATGAAACAAATTATTTGCTAAGTCTAAGATGAATGTATGATTCTCATTTTTCTGACGACACATGTATGTTAGGTGTTGTAATTGTGCGACATCAGGCACATTGTTTTGTTTATGATTTTGTGACGTTGATGTGACATATCTTTGTCCGGGTGTGGGTGGGGGGTGCCCGGAGTGGGGCACCGGGGGGGGGGTCCTGGGTGTGGTGGCGGTAGGTGTTGTTGCCCTCTTGGGGCTCCGGGATGCATGGTGAGTGGCTCCATGGCATCTGTTGTTCTTCATGTGTGGCTATGGGCTGTGCTCCCTTGTCTGGTGCAGGTTGACGTCCGACTTTACACCAGGTAAGAGCAGGTGTTAATTTCCTGCTGCTAACGCGCCTTAGCGCATGTTTTCTGATCTTATCGCCGATCGGGCTGGTCGTTGAGAATGTTGTGGAGTGGTGTTGTCGCGGCTTTTTGCACGGGAACGCCTACTCTGCATATCATTAGCGTTAGTTGCCGGGCTCATCTGTGGCGATGTTTTTTGCGGGTGCTATCACAGGTAAAGTGGTGATATCGGCTGTTTGCACCAGCTTGTGAATGGGGTGATGATTTTATCGCGACTTTGGCTGAGATAAAGTTCTGTTAACTCAGCGATAGTTCCTTGAGAATATGCCCCTTAGACTTTTAAAATGACAATAACAAAACATATATCAGTTCTTGTTTGCTCTTCTAAATGAAACAATAGTAATTCATCCACACAAAAAAGATTTCCACATTCGCAAGTGAAATCTCGACCAGCGTGAAATAACCCTAATCAATGCAGCTTCACTCTTTTGCACAATTAGGTTCTGCCAACATCAATCAACTTTAAGCAGATTATTAGTACTTCTATCTCAATTGTGTAGGTGATAGTACCTCATACTCTACAACACAAAACCCCTGCAAACATGAAATACCATTTGACAATGGCTTACTTGAGGGTGCTATACACTTATTTCAATATCTTTTTATCTATCCCAGGATCTTAGACTATGCTGAGTCTGAAACTCTTCAATCTCTTTACATAAAAACAATAAACATCTCCATTCATCAAACCATTCACCCTCAACTCAATAATATCACAGTATAAACAACTACAATAGACGTCACATCATCCTATTAATACTCACACCTCCAAAATAGCAACTGCCTTTGAAAATCGCACCTTGTCAGCTCCTCAAACTCTGGGCATTGGATTTCAGGATTTGGGGATTTTATTCTAACTTGGGTAAAAATTTATAGCTCTTTGATCAAGGTGCAACCATATCTCTGCTACCAGAAAACTGCAAGTAGATTGGAGCCAAAATTAAATAATATAGTTCAAAATTTCAATTACCATCACTTACAGGGAAAAGCCTCTTTCCTGCGCAGGTTTCTCCTCACTTCAGGTGATGGATTTTTGCCACCGTATTTTGATTCAGAGAGCTATTTTTGGCAACCCTAGCTACATTTCAAATACAATTCCAAGTTCAGTCAATAATGACAGTTTGGATATGTTTTAAAAGCTTTATTCTCATTAAGAGATTAGTAAATTTCTTTTTATTATTTTTATTCAAGTTAGTCCATAAATCTTTAATAAGTTTACAGAAATCTCACAAAAAGATTTGGTTAGAACAAACAATCAAATAATGCATCAAGTGTGATCCATAAAGGAATAAAACCCTATTCTAAAGAACAGGACCGAAATTTTAAAGTTAGTTCAAGTTCAAAGGAAAAGAGTGAGATCTAAAGAGCATAAAGCTCAAAGCCAAATTAAAGCAGTAGAACTTTCCATTAAGAGTAGTTCATGACGCTCAGATGAATCTCATTAATACTAATAAGAGTGGCAGTAGCAATCTGTAAAGATCAAGCATCAAAAGTAAAGTAAGGGATGAACGGAAGCAGCTGTAGCCTCAACCGTCAGTCTAGGACAAGGGAATAGGAGAAAAAGCATGAAAGAGAGTGGTAGTAACTAACTAGGAACACGCACTAATATAAAAGACACGAAAACATGTTGCAGACGTAGCAGGCTTCTTCCTCTGTGGACCAATAGAATGGTAGCACTCATCTGTGAGCAGGCTCAGCTCTTCCTTTCCCACAAAATAACATGCAGCTTGCAAATCTTTATCACAAAATTAGCTATAGACATTCTTGCGTAGTTAGGTTCTGGAAACATAGGCCTCAGTTCCCATAGACATCAAACACAGGTTGGCCTTCTAAATATTAAATGTTTCACTGCGTGAACAATGAACTATACTAAATAAAAGAAACATCAACTTGTAAAGTCACTGTTAGGTAATGCATTCCATTTAACACAAACATGATTTATTGTTTAAAATGTACAGCGATGTTATTCAAGCCGTTTGTGATACACAAGAACATAGTAAGTTCTTGTCATTTGTGGATAAAAATGTTGCTTATGAAAAGTAACACATTTGTTAAACTGAAAAATTTTGTAGACAAGATGAATATTTTTAAGCATGCCATGTTAGGTTAAGCTTGTTAAGCTTTCTAAATTACGCTGTGCACATTCAAGCAATATTGGGTTTACTTCCATTAAAGGAAACTTGCTTCCTAACATTTCTATGGCCTATACAAATAACTAGGACTGCCTATTGCAGTTTTCACATTTTAAATGTGTGTCATGTCAGCTTTGAATTTTACATTAATCACTGCACATATAGCTGCTAATCTAACAATTTACATTTTAATTAGTGGACTTTATCAATCTCCCATCTGATAGTTATCTTAACCATCACACTATCTTGATTTTACATGTGAATTCTGCTCAAAGGGCGCTTTCATCATCAGCTGCAATACCTACATTGCTGTATGGACTTCATGCCCCAGAGGGCTTAGAATTCGAGGAGGCGACCCCTAGCACCGCCATCACCTGTACAGCATTTTCAAGTGCTATATAGTGCATTTGGTGGTCCCGCCGTGCGGTAGTGGCTATACCTGCATTGCTGTGTGGACTTCATGCCTCAGAGGGCTTGGGGGTTGAGAAGGTGGCCCCTAGCATAGCATTACCTGCCCCACATTTTCAAGTGCTATATAGCGTGTTTGGTGGTCCCGCCAGGCGGGAGCGGCTATACCTGCATTGCTGTGTGGACTTCATGCCTCGGAGGGCTAGGGGGTTGAGGAGGTGGCCCCTAGCATTGTCATCACCTGTCCTGCATTTTCAAGTGCTATATAGCACGTTTGTTGGTCCCACCACGTGGGAGCTGCTATACCTGCATTGCTGTGTGGACTTCATGCGCCAGAGGGCTTAGTGGTTGAGGGGGCGGACCCTAGCATCGCCATCACCTGTCCCGCATTTTTAAGTACCATATAGAACGTTTGGTGGTCCCATCACGCGGGACGCATGCAGGCTGCACCCGGACAAAGCCGGGCCAAGGGTGGCCCATCCTGCGCCCATCAGCGACAGAAAGAGGTGGGGCTGGGCCAGCCTCCTTGGCTCATCTTTTTGAAGTGTAGATGTCTGTTGTTGCTGGAACTGATCAAATGGCTGTGAACATTCACCTTGGCCCAGGACTCATCTGGAGGTTTTTCTTTCTCATTTTTGTCAACTTGTTTTTTGTGAACAACTGAGCAAGCTATTAACTACTCTGACCGCCACCACAATCCATTGCTGCAGGAGTACATCTTTGCTCCGCTTTTGAAAATACCGGCAGATGGTAACTTACTCCATTGCCTCCCAAGAAACACCAAGATGAACTTAATTCTAATATTTTTGTGCTTCGCTTGAAACATCGCCGTCGCTTTGAGCGGTTCTTATTCTTCACTCAGCTCGATTGGAGTGTGGGTTTGCTGCATTATCTAAGATATATGCTGGTGCAGTGAACTGTTCTAGTGTTACTGAGTCCTCCATCTTCTCAAAAATGTAAGGGAGCTTTTGCCTTCACTGGCTAGCGGCATGCCAGGAACCAGGTACAGGCCCCTGTACTGCTTGACAGTAGTTCATGACTGTTTTCTAAGGCTATTGAAACGATGCTCACTATGGGATATAAGATTCCGCATCAGAGGCACCGCCCCTCCCCTTCTTTTTGCCCTATGTTTGATAATTTTAGCACCCTGAAGAAGGTGGAACCATATCTGTAGGTCTTCACCGAAATGAGCTTCGGCACGTTTCCAGTTAACAAGACCCCGATCATCAGAATGTTTAAAATGTTCAACAACTATGGGGCATATTCTCAAGGAACTATTGCCGAGTTAACGGCACTTTATCGCAGCCAAAGTCGCGATAAAATTATCGCCCCATTCACAAGCTGGTGCTAACAGCCGATACCACCAGTTTACTTGCGAAAGCATCCGCAAAAAACATCGCCACAGATGACCCCGGCAATTATTGCTAATGAGATGCAGAGTAGGCGTTCCCGAGCAAAAAGCCGCGACAACACCACACCTCAACATTCTCAACGACCAGCCACATCGGCGGTAAGACCACAAAACAGGCGATAAGGCGCGTTAGCAGCAGGAAATTAACACCTGCTCAGACCTGGTGTAAAGTCGGACGACAACCTGCACCATCAAAGGGAGCCCAGCCCAGAGCCACACATGAAGAACAACAGATGCCATGGAGCCACTCACCATGCATCCCGGAGCCCTGAGAGGGCAACAACACCCACCGCCACCACCCCCAGGACTGCCCCCCGGGACCACCACAGAGGCAGCGCAGACAAAGACAGTGGACCATCAGGAAATGCACCAGCCTCACAGACCTAACACCAGACAACGTCAATGCCCACTACAGGCTCAAAAGGACAACCATCCTCCGCATCCTGAACATCATTGCCCACAGGCTGACGGTACCAGCACAGCAGACATCCAACATCCCTCCGCAGACAAAGCTGCTGGCTGTGCTGCACCTGTTGGCCTCTGGTACCTCCCAACCAACAACCGCCAGAGTCGGAGGAGTGGCACAACCAGCCCCATCCAAGTTCCCCACACCTGTCCTGGATGCCATCATCAGCTAGATACCCCAGTACTTATACGTCCCCCATAATGCACAGGAACAGCTGGAGACCAAGCAAGGACTATACGCCATAGCTGGATTCCCACACGTGTTGGGGGCAATCGACTGCACACATGTCCTACTTGTGCCCCCTGCCAACACCGCACACAAGTACCGCAACAGAAAGCATACACATCCCATCAACGTGCAGGCAATAGTGGACCACAGGGGACTCTTCACCAATGTCGTAACCAACTACCCAGGCAGTGTGCATGATCCCTTCATCTTCCGACAGTCCAACATCAACCAGCGCTTCCAGGATGGCACCTATGGAAATGCACTGCACGTTGGCAAGTACCAAATGAACACACCACACCCCTCAACTCCACAATCACGCAATTCACAACTCTGGCACTGCACACGCCACAAAATCACATACAACATGCCAAACAACATGCCCACCCACCAGACACGACAGCACAACTTACTGTGGCAACCTTGGTTAGCCATGTACATGAGCCATCAATGGCATGGCACCCCAGCCACACAATACCGGAATGTGGGGAGAGGTGGGAACCAGACATGTGCGAAGGAGGCAAGTCACCCATGAATGAGAATGTACACAATACCAAGTGTGGCGGAGATGTGCTGGACAGACTGCAGTATGCAGACCACAGAAATATACATGTCTACATGCACTGCTGGTGTCTGGAGTGTAGTGGACAGTGGACGCAACCATGTCACCCCAGCCAGTGGGGAAGCCCAAGGAAATGTAGCTTGTGACGTCCCCCCCTGTAAGCGTGTGCGGAGTGGGCTGGCCCAGCATACGCCAGGCCAGCATAGGGGTGTGAATAAATAGCACGTAGCTCTGGGTGTGGTTCTCTTCCGGAATGCCCAATGTGTCTGCCAGGGCGGCGCCTCCCACCCTGCCACGAGACTGACGCCGTCGCCTTGAGCGGTGTGGCTTGCGATCCTGTGCGCCTGCTGCACCCCGGGCCGCTGGTCCCCAAACCCGTCATGTCCGCCCCTGCTCAGCCAGGCCTCACTGCTCACCTGCTGACACCGGCGTGTGCCAAAGAGGGCCCACCACATGCCGGCGCAAGCTCCAAGCCCGCGACTTTGGCAGCCTTCTCAGACCATCACGGCCTCCGCGACACAGGCCCGCTTTACTCCTTTTTCATTGCTGTACTCCACCGCTGCCTCGGGCCTACACTACGGTCGAGTAGGTCACACATGTGGAACTGAGTCTTGATTTCCGCATGGCGGAGTTCATATCATTGTACGATAGGAGACGAGTAAGAGGAAGACGCGGTTCAGTCCGGAGGAGAAAAGGATCATCGTTACGGAGGTGATCGAACACTGCCGACAACTGCTCTGGTGTCACTAACTCTGTGCATCGCGGGCCAATGACACATGGCTGTGGGCCCCTGCTGACCGCTGCCTCGGGCCTACACTGCGGTCAAGTAGGTCACACATTTGGAACTGAGTCTTGATCAAGGCCATGTGTCTGTGGCCCTGCGCTGTCCGCTGCCTCCGGCCTCAACTGCGGCCCACCTGGGTTCACACATCAAATCGAGTCCTGGCCTGCCCGGATGTCGCATCACCGCAGGATGCACACGCCACCACCGCCAGGACCAACTCCAAACAACAGGTGCCAGAGTCGTAAGTGTCTTTCTGCCAGACTATCAGAGTTGCTCACACCAGTCGTGGGTGCCATCATTAGCTTGTTCCCTGCTCAGCTCTTCAGGTGCCACTAACTCAGTGCACCATAAATCATGGACCATTCTGCTTGCATGTTGGGTGAACACTGTACTTTTTCCGGCTACCACCATGATGCTTCACAGTTGTTTCTGTTATGCTGGTGTTTTCTGTTTCCGCTTTAATTGTGATCACTGTTCAAGTTGTTGCCAGCACCAACGACTCCATGAAGGCTGGCTTACACTCACCCCACACACATCCAGCACATGCGTCACTGTACATGTGACCATGCCAATAAATGTGTCGAGCGCACGTGCCCGTAGCCAGTTCAACGAACTATCTGAGTGTGTCCGTGTGCTCATGATGTATGCATTTGTGCCCCGGGCACTACAACATTACATTGTGCCGTGTACAGAGGACGCAGCCATGTCACCGCAGGCAGCGAGTGGGACATTGCACATGTAGCTTTGTCGTCCCCCACTCAATATGTAAGAGGAGTGAACTGGGCCGGCGTACGCCAGTCCAGCGTGGGGGTGTGGATGATCATCCCGTGGCTCTGGGTGTGGTTCAGTCCTGGAAATGTGCAAAGGCATGTGTCTCTGTCACAGTGTGGGTCTCCGTTGGGGAGTGTAGGTGGGCCCTGATGGGACTTAGACACCCACGTATGTGATCTAGTTCGTCTTCCATGAGGTAGTACCCCAACCGCACATGTTCGGCCACCCCCTTCTGGCAGTCTGACACCTGGCCTTGGAATGCGATGTGTGCTTCGGTGGGCTGCTGGGAGCCAGCCGGGGAGGTGGGTGCGTCCAGCTGTGTTGTCTGTACAGGGGGTGGGGTATCCTCGATGCAGCGGTGCTGCCCTGCTCCTGGAGGTCGATTGCCTAAGATGTCCACGGACTGTTGTGGGCCGTAGGTGTCGGAAGTGTGGTGGTCCTCTTCAGGATGACTGTAGAGTTGTCTGGTCTGCTCTGCTGGAGGTGTTGTTTGTCCCTCTGCAATGTGAAGGGGAGATGCTTGTTGACATTGTGTTGGCATGTATGTTGCCGCATTGTTCAAGTTTACATACAGACTTCATGACAATGTACATTGGGACTGTTTGGGAGGGGCGGACTATTTGATGCGGGACAGTGGAGATTTGGACTACATGATGTAGGTGAGGTTGTACACGTACATTTGCATCTCACAGTTTCCTGCTATGTCAGATGTGATTGGCCATTTTCTACGCACAGGCAGACCCAGTTGTGTCCTCTGTTCTGCAGTGTAGGTGTTGGACTGTGTACCACATTGTCGTCCATGTGGGTGTGCTGTCATTACTATGTTTGTGTGCTGCATTGTGTGGGAGTCGCACCTGCAGCTGTGATTTTGCTGCCCCTTATCCCTTGGAGGCAGTGTGCCTTTGGCTTTTGTGCTTTTAAGGTGCTGTGATGTTGGCGACTTGGGTCATTTGTGCTCTTGGACAGTTTTTGTACTCTTGTGCATTGTTTGTCTGCAGATGTGTTGTTGACGTCAGTGGTTGTTTGTGCAGGTGGATGTGTCAGAGTGTGACCTGCTCCTTTCTGGATGTGGTCCACACTCAGCCACCTCAGTCTTGTGGCGTGCACAGTGTCATGGTGATTGTACTCCAGCCATGCTGCTGGTCATGTGGTGTCACTTGCATTGTCAGTGTGGCTCTCACATACGCATCTTTGCTGTGTTTCGAATGGGTGCATGTGTGTGTTGTGTAATTGGTGATGTGTGGGGTGGGACCCCTTTGGGCACATGGTGAACGGGGGCCTACTTGATGTTTGTATGTGTGCTGCAGTGTGCCACGGGGATCAGGGACATGACCCAGGGTCATTGTGGGTGTGCGGTGTGCTACACGTCGTTGTGCATGTGTGCCATTGTGCCCGTCCCCACAGTCCCTGTTCGTTACTCACCCTGTTGCTGTTGTGTCAGGTCATGTCGAGCAGTGTCCGGACTCCCGACTCCTTGCACCGTCTCCACACTGATGACTGTGGCCGCCATTTGCTCCAGCTCCTCCGGTGGCGCAGGACTCCCACCTCCATTCGCCATTGCTTTCTTCCTGTTGGCAGTGGGTTTCTGCTTGGTTTGGCTTTTCACATCGTGCCAGCGCATCTTGGCCTCCTCGACACTCCGGCTGCATTCACAATGGAATGCCATTTTTCCATCTGTGTTGCCAATGACACGGTGGAGGTGATGGACAGTTGTTGTTGGTGCTCTGTCACCTCCGTGGCGACGATCCGGTTGTCATGCGGACTGTACCCCATCTTCCTCTTCCTCTTCTCCTTGGCCTTCCCCGACCCCGAGGTTCCTTGCTGGTGGTCTGTGGGCTTGTGGGGTTCGCATTGACCTGGGCACTCGTGCCTCCATGTTGCTACGCAGTTTCTTTTGTTTATGGTGTGTTTTTCTTGTTCAGCTTTTATGGTGCATTTTCCCGCATGACGCGTGGGGATTGCAGGCCTGTCGCTGGTTATCGCTGATTTTTGTATCGCGGTTGGCCTCATCGCAACTTTATTCGCGTTCGTGTTTTGCATTTTTGCGGCGTCGCGTTAATTTTAACGCGGTCATTTAACGCGTTATCGTGGGGCTATCGCATGGTGCGCCAGGTTGGGAATACTACGTTAACACGGCGTTGTTTTCCCGCGATAGACTGCGATGTGCAAAGTTGCGTTAAGCTAAACTTGCGGTGGTTATCACACGTTCTTGAGAATATGCCCCTATATGTTTGAAGAAACTATTTGTTAACTATACGCATGCAAAGCAATTGATTTTTGATATTTTTTGCCTGTTTGTTCGCTTCATTTGTTTCTTTATTAGCACATTTTGTTTCTAGTTTTTGGTTCTGCCTTTTCTTGTCTTGTTTATCTGCTGGCTGTTGGTATGCTTGAGAGTATTTGTTGAATGAATTTGGTGAGAGGTGTATGGGCTCTTGAATCTGGGCATTAGTGGGGCTTGTGGTTTAGTGCTTAAATGTTGGAGATATCGTCCCGTTTGTCCTTCAGGTTATTTTTATTGTTATGTCTTGCACTGTGCTATGTATAGATACATGTATTGTTATATGATGATGCTTACAACAAAGAATTTATATTTTTGATAAAAAAAGAATTTCTGGATGAAGGGATTGATGATTTCCTTTATGTTTAATTAAAAAACATTTTTTGTGTGATAGATATATGCATACACATTAACACTCCATGGATGATGTGGTAAGCATCCTTTAAGTATGGCGAGATATTCCGCCAAATAATCCTTTACAGGCAGTCTGTTTTGTTCTTTCGGTACATGCATTTGCTTCCCTGATTTGTCTGCCTATGCATTCGCTATTCAGGGGTCCTCTTTTTTGATTTATTTCAAGCTATTAACTTTGACCTGATATCTTCAGTTGTTTTTGTGACTGTCTATTGAATCTCTTCTGGACTTTAGATAGGGTTTTGATTTGGGCCAGCTGTTGCAGGGGTTTGTCTTTGTTGTTGGAGTGTGGTTTGAAGGCCTCTCCTCCCATCCTGATGTGGGGCGCGGAGGGGCCTATGGTGATAAGAGGTTCAAAAAAATGGGGAAAAGAAAAGTGTCTTCTGCTAAAGTGCCACCAGTACACATCGCTCCTCATGTTTTAGCTATAGAGGGCTTTTTAAACCGCACAGTGGTGTTGGTATCCAAATAAATAGAGCTGGCAGAAAGAAGGATTTCCTTGTCTAGGGAAAGCCTCCCAATAGCCCCCAAATGCTCACTCGGCCATAGTATGCCCCAGGCATGCCCCAGGGTCTGAGTGTCTCAGTTTATCGGGCATGTCAGGGGGACGGCAGGAGGGAGGTGAGGGGGGACAAACTCAGGCCCATACTCCCACATCTCCAGTGACTAGCCCTAAACGTAAGCGAAAAAGACAAGGGCCTGACAGAACTCAGTGTAACTCTCAGGTTAATGTGACGGCCCAAACTGATCACAATTTCATCTGTGCAGAGGGAGGCCACCTTTCCACCAAAGGTCTAATAATGGAGTTCAAGGTGATTTTGAATGCTAAACTTGACCCAATCATGTCTAGGCTCACCCACATTGAGGCCCGTATATTGAAGTTCCTGAATCACATTAGCCCAGGGTCGCAGCAGGAGCAGCCTACTTCAATGGCACAGGTGAACCCTATAAATTCTGCTTCCCTTGCTCCAGATCCCAGATTTAGTGGGTTGTCTGTTGCGGCAGGATCTCCTCAGAGTGCCCTCAAGCTGATGAGCTTGGTAGCGAAACACCCTGTGGCCCGTCCATCTCAAGTCGCATACAGTAAGGCAGCGAGCTCCTGTGTTCCTGCTCCTCCTCCACTCATGAACCTTGGTGTGGTGGTCAACTTGCTTCTGGAGGCAACCCCCTATGTTATGGTCCCAGGGAATTGACCATCCTGATCCAATCTAACCCCAGAAACCTACCATGAGCCTAAAAACAAGGTAGTGCACTGGTTTAACAAAGATTCTCATATGGGTCGGGGGTTATTGGAACCCATTATAATGGCCTGCAGATTCAGCTGGGTGGGCATTGGCAGAAAAATATGGACAGGGAATTGCGTGGTGGTTAATTTTAACAATCCATTGACTGTGGCAGATGTTTTGTTTGCCCTCCCCCACCTAGGATATGTGACCCACCTGGTATAGCTGCCCTCCTGTTTGGATTTTTTTATAAGCCCGAAAAGGTCTGCCATCCCCTGGGTTTCAACTACGAGAAGGAGGGGCCCCCTGGGCAAGCATCTGTTCCGCACCCAGACAGCTCACCCCCCTGAGTTCCTCAAATAGATTTACCCCCTGAGTAATTTAGAGCTGTGTGACTAACTGGGTATCCATGACCCTCCCCCTTGCTATCCCTGGAGCCCCTACAATCCCCAAAGGCCACTCCGCTATCATTCTAGGGGTGGATACTTTTGTCGTGGAACATTGCGGAACTTTCTGCCAATTTGTCCGACCCTAATTGGTTGCAGTTCGTCAAATCAGATCATCTGCCTTCAGGTTAGGAACACCTTTCTGGAAGGCTATACTACCTACTTTCACCCAGCAGAGCCCTCTGAGCCAGGGAGGGCTCGGTGGGGCTTATTATGTTTATAGCAGTTGAATTGAGTGGGTATGCTCGTGATCTGCACTGGGAGGCACAGATGATGGAGTGGTTGTTGTTTTCACTGCCGGACTCCTGTTCGATAGCCCTAGCCAAGTTTTATAATGCCAGGGTGGGGCTTAATAAGGTCTCTAGTCTCTCCCTTCTTAATTTGGCCCTGACCTCCCTGTGAGAGATGGGCACTGGGAGGGAACAAATTGTGCTTTTGTGGACTTTAATTGCCACCTATGTGTCCCCCATCTGGGATTTGATTCCTTAAAAACCAGGTGTTTGTTGTCAGAGGGGCTTCACTTTGTCGACTTCAAGGAGGGTCTTGAGCTTGGTTCAATCTTGGATTTACATAATCACGCATTTGAAACTCCCCTAATCCCGTTATGCATTCTACCTTCAAAGGGAGGGGCCGCATGTCAATTGTTGATTTTATTTTTGTTTCTGCTCCACTGTTTTCGCCTATTGTTAATTTCAACATCATCCATAGTCCCTTTAATGACCATAACCCCTTGTCCCTGGCCCTGGATGTTCCCATGGCCCCTCAGTTTCCCCAGGGAGAGGGGAGCACTCATGGGGCTTTCCCTAGTGGATCAGGGTAGAAGGCTCAACTGGTCCTAGGTTTATCCTTTGTGCCTCAAAGCTTCCCTTTTTGCTAAGCATGCTCAGGAGTTTGTTATCTGTTTGGATATACAGGCTGAGGGAAGAGAGATCTTGCACGCTTTTGATGATATTGCCCAGGGTGTTCTTAACTTACTTACAATAACGATTCCCAATACGGGTCCCCAAGGCCCTAAGTGGTTTGATAGGGATTGCACGAGGTTCCATCAGCAGTTAAATGCTGCACTTAAGCAGTCACCCAGGGATAGGAGTTTGGTCACAGGATGTAGGCAGGCATAAAAGCAAGCCTTAGTAAATAATAAATCAACTCTGCGGTAGTTAGTAGTTGGGAGGAGCTAAATTGTTATATTCCAGAGTTAGGCCCTGGTAGGGAAGCAGCCTATTTCTTTCATTGTCATCACAAATAACATTTCCAGGTGTGACCCTTTGCACACATTTGCATGCATGACAATGTTGGATTAGTTGGTCTGAAACTAAACTTGTTTTTACATCTAGATTCGCACAACAAAATCACAATTCCCTGAACATCATGTACAAGGTCTCGTTTCACACTGCATACAAATGTCATCACTATCTTCATCCACGGGCAAGCAGGGCTATCTATATATCCATACCATCACTGATCTAGGCGCACATCGCAAGGCTGCTTTCTATTATAAATGATGAGCATCCCGATAGATTAGTAGAGGAGGTACTTCTGCTGACAACGAGGGTCCTTGCATATTGAGAAATCACCATGCAGCCGTCTGACTTCTCATGAGGGGTGTCCAGTTCATGGCCAAGGCGGGGTCCTTCACTCTATTCCATCAGGTAATGGGGTTGGATCATCCCTTGGGGCGATTCTTGGCTCTACAACTACACAAACTCTAGGTACACTTAGAGTAGGGTTTGCATAGTAGGAGTACGCTAGATTATTGCCTTGTCTATATGCCTGCATATATACATTGTTTAGCACCATGGTAGAACTATATCTACTATTTACGCTTTTGGTGCTTGTGATCACGTTTATCTGCTTCTGTCTACTAATTATTGCAGCACACGTATTTTATGCAACATAACCTTGGTTCAATAAATAATATTGAAAAAGTCCCACTGTGTATTCTCTGTTTATTTCTCTGAGAATGAGTAAGCACGAGTGACTGAGCGAAAGGTTCTGTACTGTTTCCACGATCCCTGAGGGGTCAGGGTTGTCATGTTCAGTGGTTGCCAGAAACTATTCACTTTTTGGTAGGTTAGAGGGCCTTACAATGGCACTGTGAGCTAACTGGTCTATAGGCCAACAAATCCCGCGAGGTTGTCCGGAATCAGTCTCGACACCAAGCCCTTAGTTTATGTTATCCAAACAATGAGCAGGTCCTATGGATTAGTAGGAACTACACGACAATGTCAGGCGTGTGAGAGTGGGGACAGTTCTCTCTTTTGGAAGGTGGTAAATAGGCCTTGCTTTGAGGAGGGCTCTGGCCCGTCAATATGCCATTACATCTTTGAACAACAATGGGTCGACCACTTTGAAGGTGTCTATAACCAGGGGTGGGGTGGGGGTAATGTTGGGGCATGTCCCAGGTAGTGCCCCAGTGGTTTTTGCTCTGGATGAAGCTACCGGGCCTGGATGGAATTCCTCCAGACCTGTTTCGAGCCAATGTGGAGGTCTGGGGTGGCCACTGTTGACCCATATCTTGAACGGGGCCGCACGGGTGGAGGCGATGCCCTCATGGCCCATGGCTGTGATTGCACCGGTGTTCAAGAAGGGGGACAAGAACAATTTCCAATGTTACCGCCCCATATCGTTAATAGATGCGGTGGTCAAGGTCTTGGGAAAGGGTAGTCCTATATAGGCTGAAGGAGTGGGTAGTCACAAATAATATCATGAGCCATGTTCAATATGGCTTTAGGCCTGGCAGGTCCACCTCTGATCAATGCTTGAATCTTCATTGTATCTTTAATAAATACATGGTTGCACGGTCTGAATCTTTACACTTAGGGGCATAAGTACAAGCCCCTATTGCCACGGGAACGTTACTTTTTGTGACGTTCCCGTGGCGATAGGGGCCTTGCCTTATGTACAAGGCAGCTTTAAGCCACTTAACATGGCTTAACGCTTCCTTGTACATAAGGCCCCATTTCACGCTATGGTTAGCGTGAAAGGGTCGTGCAGTGGGTGTTGCGGCGGGCGTTCCACCGCAACACCTATTGTATTTGACGCTGCCCCCTATGTACAAGGGTGGCGTACATAGGAGGCAGCGCCAAAATTAAGACCAGGAAAATCCTGGTCTTAAGTTGGCGAAATGAGGAGAAATGCATTATTTCTCCTCGTTTTTGCTTTTCCAAAAAGCAAAATGCCATGGTTTGTTTATGTACAGGAAGGTGTCCCTTCCTGTACATAAACAAACCTTTAAAAATGCCATTTTGTAACTTGCATGTGTGCTGCATGAAGCAGCACACATGAAAGTTACGAAATGGCATTTTAGGATTGTTTATGTGCAAGAAGGGACACCTTCCTACACATAACCAATCCTCCCCTGCACACAGACACCCTTGCACTCTGGTGCAAGGGTGCCTGCGTTGGCACTAAGTTGTTAAACTTAGCGCCATCGCAGGGGAAACGCAAGGCTTCACCACATTCTTGTAAATATGGTGCAGCCTTGCGTTTCCGAAGTGGCGGAGCGTGTCGTTAAGCCCAGGAGGCTAACGACATGCTCCGCCACTTCATTGTACATATCCCCTTTAGTTTTTATGGACTTGACGTTCGTGTACGACAGCGTCAACTGTGCTAAACTTTGTGCATTGCTCTATAAGATAGGGGTTGACCTAAACATTGTGGCCCTCTTAGCTAATTTACATTCCGATACCTCCTCCTCAATGCGTTTTTCAGAGGGCGCTGCTCCCACCAGGTCATTCATTTCCTACTAGTAGGGGTGTTCGCTAGGTGTGCTTCCTAGCACCATGCCTGTTTACCTTATAAGAGAACGAGTTGGAGCTTGACCTTCTTTCAGCTTAGGCAGTCTACCCTAGGGTAGGAGCTAGATCTCTTCCAGTTTTGTTGTATGCCGGTGATGCGGGACTTATGACCCGTGCGGCCAGGGGGATGGACTTACTCTTGGACAAGTTTGTCTCCTTTATTGGGGGTTTGGTCTTGTACATAAATTATTCTAAATCCTACATTATGGTCGTCTGCCCGAAGTCCACTTTTACCAAGACCTTCAAAGTGTCAAATCATACCCTGAGAACACTCTCGGTCTTTCCCTATTTGGGGGTTCTATTTGACAACAAGAACAACTGGAGTCTGCTAATTGAGGGCAAGTGATCCAAGTTTCTTAAAACTACAGGGGAAGTTTTTAGTTTTGCAAGTAGGCTAGGTTCTTGGTCACCGAGGGTTCTTCTAAAGGCCAAATGTGTGTCCCAATTACAGTATGGAAGTGAGGTCTTGGGGTATGCAAACTGGAGTAAGATCCAAACTGCGGAGAACCAATTTTTATGACTAGTAACAAAGGTACCACGTTGTACTCCTGCATTCTCAGTGCACGCAGAGTTTGGTCTTAGCCATGTGGAGGATATAGTGGTCCTTATCCCTCTACTGTGCTAGATCAAAGTTAGGACCAGGGAGGATCTGAAGCTTAACCGGCTGATCCCCTCAGATTGTTTGGCCCTTGATAGGGTGCATAAAATTCCCTGGATAGCCCACATAAAGGCAGTTTTTGCCTCCCTTGGGAGATTGGATATTATTACCAATCCCATTTCTCTTTCCTCTCGAGATCTAATCTGTATAAAGAGGCTGTTCTTGACATTACGGACTTGACGGACGATGATTGGGTGGAAGCCATAGCCAGCCCTCGGGGCGCAGCTGTGTCCTCACGCTACCGCCTCATACAATTTAAATATATACACCGTGCATATTACACACGATACCGACTCTGGAAGATGGGAGTTATCCAGTCCCCTATATGCCTGCGATGTGAGAGGGAGGAAGGGACATTCTTACATACAGTCTGGAGTTGTACTGCGCTGCAGCCATTCTGGCATAAGGTATCGTCTTGCCTAGGCAACATTCTCTCATGGGAGCTCCAGTATGACCCGAGACTCTTTCTCCTGCACAGCACCGACGGGATAGGGGGAAACAGGTACAAACAGCATCTGCTCTTTTTAACCCTTACTATTGCCAAACGCGATATTGCCCAGCTGTGGAAGGGGACATCTCCTCCGACCATAGGTAAATGGAAGACTGAACTGGACAGTTGCATGGTTGCGGAGATTGCAGTGTTTCAGGCCCGTGGCTGCCCTCAAAAACATAGGGAAATATGGACCCGTTGGGCGACGTATCATGGGATAGACCTACCTCCCCTTCCATCTTTAGACCACTGACAGGAATTACCACTCACATAAATGACTATTGCACGACTCATTCCATACTGTGTAGTTGTCTGTATTTGTACACATGTAACCTTTATACAGCCGCTGGGTTCTAGAACAGTCTGCACTGTGTTCATCTTGTTCGACCTGCAGGTTTTGCAGGCATTGCAGTTGTTTAAATTGCTATGATACTCCTGACTCATATTATTTTCTACAGGTATTTGTAGGGCTTTGGCCCAAATTATATCAAGGAAACCAAATAAAATTTGTTAAAAAAAAAAAAAAAAACGCTGTTCTTGTAATAAGCCCTATTGGAAAGCGAACAGCCTGAGCTGCAGAAATACTTAGTGCAGGGACACATGGCCCTGAAAACTGTACAAGGCATGGAGCATTATTTAGGGCAGTACACCACAAGCAAGAAAGGTTTCTTTTGGCCAGGTTGAGGTTCAACTCGCTTCACCATCTCTTTAACTCTCCAGTCTTTGTCTGACTCTAGGCTGCCTTGCGGCTGCGATAATAGGTCTTCGCAGGACACCCTACATTTTGTAATGTTTTGATGCTATTTTAGTAGGCCCAGGAAGTTATTTTTAGATCCCTTGCTGAAGTCCCTGAATTTTCTCAAGTACATCCAGCCCTGGTTTACCTGCAGATGCTGCCCAACGAATTTGTAATGTTTGCTGTTTTTTGTTTTTTACGAGCTGCATTGACATCTAGGAGATCGAGACCTTATAAATTTCTGCACTGATTATGATGTCTTTGGGTTTTTTCTTGACTAGTATTTTTATGTGAAAATGTTTTACTGAGATGTTTTTATATTTATGTTTATTGTATTCTTTTATGACTGCTTTGGTCAACCGAATAAATATTTTATGATGATGATGATGATGAGGTTAACTTCTAATTAAAGGTAACTTGCTTCCTTACATTTCTATGGCCTACACAAATAGCTATGACTGCCTTTTGCAATTTGCATATTTTAAATGCATGTCATTTGAACTTTGAATTTTTCATTAATTATTGCACATTTAACTGCTAATCTAAATAATTTGCATTTTAATTAGATTAGTAGACTTTATCACACCATTAGAGAAAAACTCCTTACTGGACCATGAGAATGTTGCTGACTACTGGCCTATTACCCAACTATAAAAATCTTGTGCAAAGAACCTTCTGTACTTCAAGTTTGCATGACTGCTTGAAATTCTGATGTGCTTTAATAAGTTGAAACTGAATGTCACATGAAGTCTCTTTCCTTTTCATTGTCTAACAAAGTAAGAATTCTGAAGGCCTGTATTGATGCACCTTTAGATTACTGTGACTCAGCCTACCTGGAATTTCCTCATTGCACTGTATGCAAACTTCCACTGGTGTAAAACTATGCTGCCAGACAAGCATTGGGACTCAAAATCGAATCTCATTACTCCTCCCTTTTATCCTTGCAATGGCTTTCTCTTTTCTTTTAAAGAATGGGTTCTGTTTAAGTCACAAGGCTTTATATACAAAAGGACAATTTAAAAATGTCTTTTAAAAATGATACTTTAAACTAAAGAAAACACTGAAATTAACCAGCTATAGTTAACTGAAATAACTATAACTTGTGTGCTTGCCATGCACACTTATGTCATTAGTGATGTCATTTCAGATGCCATCAGTGATGTTATCAATTGTATCATAGAACATGTCATGAGTCTTGTATTATGTGAGGTCATAAGCAGTGCATCGCAACTGCATAAGCTATAGTTACTTCAACTAACAACAACTGGTGATTTGTTTTACTTTTTTAGTTTAATATGGTATTTTTTAACAGGCATTTGCACCTAATTATAACATCACTTTAACCATTATTTTTTTCAGTGAATTTCTGAGCTTTTCTATTTAATTACCAAGCCTAACTATGATTTCACTTTAATCTTTGTTTTTTTCAGTGAATGCCCAGGGTTTTTTTTTAATGTGAAGCAAGATTTTATTACCATACCTAGCCATCATAACCTCCTTGCAGCTCACACCCTTTTTACATGCATGGCGGGTGTTATAGGCTTCGGCCTTTGGCCATGCGAGGAGTGGGTTCCCAACCCCTATCGAGTAGGCCTTCAGCCGTGCTCACTGTGAGGTTGGGCACAGGGTCTGGCATGTGGCGGGGGCCTGTGCCAAACCCCCCCACAGGTGGTCATCCCCTAATTGCTTCAACCACCCAGGTCACGCAACACCAATAGACATCCAGCCAATTTTCTTTTTGATCCCATGGTAATTTCATGGTTATTTTGCAGTACTCCTGTGATTTTTCATGGGGGGCCATGATGAGTACTGCAAGTACTCGGCGATTACATTTTTTTTTTTTATTTGACCCAGGGAGTCCCTCTAGGACTCCCCCACAATCGCTGGGGGCATGGTATCCCTACCCTGCTGTGCTATATGTTGTTTTATTTTCATTTTCAGGACTTAGTGACTGCGTCCCCGAGTCCTAAAATGGTAGCTGCAACACTTCGCTTCATGTTTTCAGACAGCCAATCACATTGCTCAGTCTCTTGAGACTTGTCCCAGTCCTGCAGGACCAGCCAATCAGAATGCTTAGTTTGTAATTTCATTCCCTCGCTAGTACCTGAGTACTCACTCGGTAGTACTGCATCTCTAGATATCTATACATTTTTAAGCTTAATTTCTCTCAAATGACTGGACGGATTTTCACCAAATCATAAAAGCACCCATTCTGGGTAAAGATTCAGCTCTCTGCCAAATTTAGTGTAATACCATTCTGTCGTTACAGCTGTAGCATTGTTTAAAGTTCCTATGCAAAATTGCATGGGGAAAATGCATTTTGGGACCCCTCTTTTTGCTGGTCCTGCTTGCTGAATCACTCTGAATCTTTCCAGGAAGGAACTGAGGTAGATGAGACTTTTTTTGGGGGGGGGAAGTTTTGTGAAGATTTGTCAAACGGCCAAAGCAACTAATCGATTTCCCCATGGACTGCCACAGGATTATCTATCTATCTATCTATCTATCTATCTATCTATCTATCTATCTTTCTCCTATCACCAGGATTTCAGGTTGGCTAAGGTATACTCCAAAGCCAGGCAATGTGTAAAGTATTTGTACAACCCACGCTCACAGTAACACAAAGAATACACCGCAAAAAGACTCCACAAAGGTTTATAAAAATAGGTTATTGTATTATAAACAGTATAAGACCAAATACTTTTCAAGTTATAAGGGTTTTCAAATGCATGTAAAACACACTCCCGTCTATTATGTGCTTTACGGTAATCTTCATGCGATTTCCGCAAACCCTGTCAGGGGGCAGCAAATGGACTTTCCAACTGTCGGAGGAAAAGTGTTTAAGTGGCAAGTTTCCGGTTGCACAAGTAAGTGAAAAGCCAGTGCCCAATAGTTACTGAAATGCATGTCTTCCACTGGTCCCTCGAGACTGTGTGCATGCAGATACAGCTGCCTGAGAGAAAGCAGGTCATTACAGGGACCTTGCGGGTCCTCGCGGGTCCAATCGTGTGCAGTACCTTTGTCGGGTGAGGCCGCGGGGTTGGGAGTCGAGCAACCAGCATCGGCATCCTTAGGGACTGAGCTCCCAGTTTGGTGATCTCCTCCCTCGGGTCACGCTGATTGTAGCAAGCCACCGCAATGATTCCAAAGTTGCTGGCTGGGCCCGAATTGACTTGGCACAGCGTCGGCACTGGAATGCAGCGATCAGAAAGGCTGCGCTGTTGTTCGGCAGCACACCGCGATAGACTGCCAAAGAGATATGGGTCCTTTGCCAGAACAAAGTGCGGAGTGCTTTTCTTCCCAACATTAGTTCTTTCCTGGTGGAGAGCAGAGCACTGGATTCCACAGCACAGCAATTGTATTTCATGCTGGGCGATGTGCTAATTCTTTACAGAGCGGGCTCTCACAGCAGCATAGTGAGAACGAAACAAAGTATTTGATGGCCCTGAGATTTCAAGAAAAGGGGGCAAGCAAGCAAGCCCTTGGAGTTATTTCAGGTATCAAGAGGTGGTAGAGTAGGTTCAGTTCTTCTCACTGCAATCAGAGCAAGTTGCAAAGTGGCAGTCCCTCCTGGCAGCACTGCAATTAGCAGGCAGCAGGCCAACACAGCAGAGGAGTTAGCAAAGTGGCAGTCCCTCCTGGCAGCACAGTTCCTCTTCTTGGCAGAGTCTCCTCAGGACACAAAAGTGAACTGATTTGTGGGTGTCAGTGGTCCACTACTCATACCCAAATGTGCCTTTGAATGAGCCTTTGAAGTGGTGGAGACATCAAAGAGGTCTTTGACCCTCACAAGGTCCCTACCCTTCCTTCCTTGGCTCCAGACGCACTACAGGGGAGAATGCAGCGCTTTGTGTGGGGAAAGGCACAGCACTATTTAAGTGCAAGTGTCAGCTCCTCCTTCAAAATCTACCACAAAAGGCCCATCAGCCTGTTGAGGGGCCATTAGGATGCAAATGTCACACCCAAGCTCCCTTTGTGTGACTGTCTAGAGGGAATGCACAACGCCCAGCTCTCATCCTACCCTAGATGTGTATTCAGAGACAGGAAGAGGGACAAAATGGTTAAAGTAAGAAAATGCCACTTTCTAAAAGTGGAATGTTCGGACTTACAATTTAAAATTCGACTTCACCATAAGTTGTTATTTTAAATTGTGAGTCCATAGACACCAAACAAATTTCTAGCTGCTACCAATGGAAAATTATATGTAAAAGATATTTAAGGCCATTCCCATTTAACCTATGGGAGAGCTAGGCCTTGCAGTAGAAAAAAAGTGAATTTAAGAGTATTTCGCTACCAGGATGTGTAAAACTTAAAAGCACATATCAGTCAGTCAGTCAAATAGCTTTATTTCGATAAACATGTATCTTAAAAGCATTAACTATCTTACATTATTTGACAAGGACGTTTAAAAATTACCAAAAAGACATCAATTAGTAGCAAAAACCCAATAAAATCATTTTATACATCACAATATCTAATAAAAAATTAGAAGCAAAATATAAAAAGAGTTTAAAACATCATAAAAATAATTTCATTCTGATTCAATTCATCATAAAAATAGATTCATTCTAACGCATTTTCATTAGATGGATACGAAGTTAGTTTTGGTCTAACAGAAAAAATAGCTATGTTATAAATTACAATACAATATACAACTGTGCAAGACAAGACTGAAAAGCATCGTAAAAACATGCTAATTCATTGGGGTGCTAAACGCAAAAGTTTGGACCTTATAATCCAGGCACAACTAAGATATTTTGCAACGCCACAAGCAAAAAGGGTGCGTGCATCTGATTTTAGGATGCGTAGTGCAGTGCGATGCTCTTGTGTACCCAATTGTCTGCAGATAGGTTTAAGCCATCTCGGTCTGGCATTCTTATAAGCAGGGCAGGCAAACATAAAATGGGGTAAGCTCTCGGTTGGTGCTCTACAACAAGGACACCCTGCTGGTGTCTGATATGGTGCACCCCATTTTGCAGTTAGCTCCCGAACCGGGAGGGAACCTACCCTGAACTGTATAAAAAGTGCTCTATCCCGTGGTGACTGAATAAAATCTAAATATGGTTCCAAAAAATATATTGCTTGTGGAGATAAAATTCTTCTGTGAGTCTTCCTACCCTTTGACTACTGACTTCCTGGGCATTAACCCAAGCCCAATAAGACCTTTTAAGATCAGCCTTGGAAGGTGGAGTTTGCGTATCCCATGACTCTTTAAGCCCAAGAGCAAGAAGAGTTTCTCTAAGCTTAAGCACCCAACCAATTCTCTGATTGCCATCCAGGGCCATCACTTCATTGAGCGCAGAGGCATAACTAGTTAGCTCTGGGGTTCGACATAAACGAGCCCAAAATAACAATGGCCGCAGCCTGGCTATATCTTTAAAGGAGTTCCTACCGAAATCACTCATTAGTGGCTTCAGAGGAACGTTGCGGGGGAGCATCACCAGATCTCTAAAAAATTTGTGTTCAGATCTGCTGATGCTATCCACATTCTCGAAGCCCCATAGTTCGGCACCATAAAGTGCCGAGCTAAGTGCTTTGGCTGCATAAATTGTTAAGGCAGGGGCCACAGGTCTGCTCTGTGAGGAGCGATGTTCTCTTATTAATGCTCCTTCCACACGTTTATGTTTTAAGAGCATTTTGTCAATGTGGTATTTCCACTGCATTGTCTCAGCTAACCTTAATCCTAAATAGTCAAATGTTGTTACTTTCTCCAAGCTAATTCCATTTAAAGTAAAATTGCCTCTATGCGACCTATAAGGATTGAACACCATTAATTTGGTTTTTGTAGTGTTAATAATCAGCCCCCGGGACTCGCAAAAAAGGTAGAATCTATCTAGAAGTTTTTGTAGCCCTACTGGTGTCTAAGAAATAAGCAGAGTATCATCTGCGAAGAGAAGGGTAGGAACCCTATCACCAGCCAGGGCAGGGGCGTCAGATGGAACCTCTTGAAGAAAGCTAACCACCCCGTTCATATATAAAGAGAACAGGGTGGGAGCCAGGACGCATCCCTGGCGGACCCCTCTGTTCACGGGGATCCTATCCGTTTTTGTCCTTGGGACCCCCATCTCACTTGGGCATAAGTGCCCTCGTGTAGGCGAACCAGCAGGTTAAGTAACAATGGTTGCATACCCATTTCATCTAACAGGTGCCATAATCGCTCGCGGGGAACTAGGTCAAAGGCAGTCTTTAGGACGATAAACGCCAAATATAGACTGCCCTTGCCTATTAAAACCACCTTCCAGTAGATTAAAAGCAGCCTAAATGCTTGGTCCACCGTCCCTGTGCAGGCCCTAAATCCCGCTTGGTATTGGGAGAGAATATTCTCTTCATCCACCCATTGGTGGATTCGCTGCAACAGCACTCTGCCAACTATTTTCTGGATAGCATCGATCAGACTGATCGGGCGATAATTAGCAGGGTCGTCCCTGGCACCTTTTTTAAAAATAGGGACGACCTCTGCGCCTTTCCAAGACTCAGGTACTGCACAACCCCTCGCAATAGAATTAATTAAAAGCATAACATAGTTTGCCCAGTTAGTGGAGCCAGCTAGAAAGAGATCTCCTGGGAGACCATCGGGACCCGGGGCTTTTGCTGGGACTATTTTCTTTATAGCGGCCTCCACTTCCTCAAGAGTGAAAAGATCAACAGTATTCAAGGTAGAGTGGGAACTCAAATAAGTGTATAAACCCTCTTGAGGGGATAAATCAGTCCCAGAGTAGAGCTTTCCAAAATGTTTAAACCAATCCTGACTTGTAATATGGTTAGGAATAAGTCTTGCATCCTTATTTCCTGAGCACCTGACCATATTCCAAAAGAGATTGGGGTCTCTAGCTACACTTGCCTCTTTTAATTTCTGCCAATGGGACTCGTCCCACTCCAGCTTAGCACGGTGGGTAGCAGTTTTGTAGTTCTTTCTAGATTCTTTCACTAGGAGGCAATCTTTATTTTTAATTGCAATAACCAAGGCCTTCTTTTTCGCTCTACAATCCCCATTGTACCAAGAATTGGGCTTTTTAACACCACCGCTCAGTCTAGGTGTATTATTCACTATAAAATACATACCAATCTGATCTATCAGTCTACTGTATAAATTCGAAATCTTAGCCAGACCATCTACTTCACCAAGAGCTTCCTGCAATAGAACGGTGTTTATACTCAATACGTGGCTAATGCCCCTCATCGACGGTTCGTGTATCACGATTCTAGGCCATTTAAGGAACCTTCTACATCCCGAGGGAATCAATTCCTTCGTAATCATGGAGGGCCCTTGGGTCTGATTTGGGGAACAGAGAAAGGCAGAGGGGGTTTCCATACTTAAACTAAGTGTATTATGATCACTGTCAGAAGAAATTAGCACTTCCATATCTACTATCAGATTCCAAAGTCTCAAATCTACCAATATGTAGTCAATGCGTGAGGGACAGTTTACTCTGTTAAAAGTGTTCGCTCCTAGAGCATCGGAAGCTGTTCTACCATTCACTGCCCTCAATCCAATTTCTAGGGCAAGTGCATTAATCTGAATTACGATTTGGGACCATTTCTTAATCGGAGGTATGTTTAGCAAAGGGACACCCCACTTCATGTCTTCTTCCTCATTCCCCAACAGGTCTTCAGAGTCTAATGGCTCAAAAGTACAATTAAAATCTCCTGCTATCATAACAAACGAATCCAATGGACGTCCAGCAAGCTCATGTTCAAGGGAAGAAACAATAGTCGACATTTTACCCCCAGGTGTACCCCTTATATAAACATTGAAGAGCTCGATAGTTTTACCGCCCCTGGCTCCTTTAATCGAAAGCCACATTATAACAGGGCTGTCACAATGATGTTCTAGGATTTTACAATTCAAATCGATCTTTATCCAAATAATGAGGCCTCCAGAGGGCCGCCCTCTCCCCTTAGAAATAGCAGATCTAAAAAAACAAGTATAACCAGATTTATATAATGGTGTCAAGCTCCATGTCTCTTGGAATATACAGATGTGATGTTCTTCAATCAGGTCATTCCAATCAGGAAGAGACATTTTACTTTGGAGACCTGCAATATTCCAAGACAAGATTTTAAGTTGTGGTGCTAAAGACCCATCACAAGCTAAAGGCTTTCTTGTCACAAAAGGTGGAACGGGAGGCAAAACAGAAATATTCAAAGATGTAACATCCCCCTGTTTCATTGGACTACAGCTTTGGTCACCATTATGGCTATTTGATTGCATCAAAATCAGGGGATCTCCAAGAGGCCTACTCGAGCAAACAATATTAGGAGCACTCTGGTTGTTAATAGTTGAGGTAAGATCTGAATTCTGTCGGGATTGATAAGCGTGACATAGTCAATCAACCGCCTCTAAAGTAGAGCCTCCTGGTGTGGGTAATGGTTTTAAACTATCCTGAGCCCTAGCCCCACCAGCTGTCAAAAAGCGCCTGATCTGAATGGACGAAAAATCTGGGGAGCAAGTTCTATACTCTAAGGCCAGGAGGTTCTCTGCTAATTCTGGATTGGAGAGAGTAAGTTCGATACAGTCAGTGAGCTGATCATTTGACATACATCTCCGTGCTCTAACTATATCTTCCCTGATCAATGAGCGACAACCCCTGACATGACGTATCCAATGTATGGACTTGTTTATTAAAGAATCGGAATTCTCGTACCTTGAACCTATTTTGGGAACATTAACCATAAAAACTATCTGCGCTTTAGTAAAAGAGCAAGATAATTGCTTACTTTGCTGGGGAGGTATATTTCTAACCAAAGATGGAGCCGGTAAAGCTTCAACCGACCCTCTGCCATTCTCGACAGCCTTAAGATAAGGATCTTTATGCAATACCTTTGAAGAGCGAGTTCCTGGTAAACCTGCTGTATTAGTAGGCGGAGCTCGTCCCATGAGGATTGTAGTAGCTGATTGCTGGCCACTATCTACTAGACCTCCCGATATTAATGACTGACACAGATTAGATGGTACACAAATGTCTGATGTTTGTGAAATATTATTAGGAGTCAGGAGTTTAACAGTTGCCACAAGCTCCATAATCATCACTTTCATAGATCCGACATCTTTCTGAAGAGATTTAATAACTTGCAGGAGGGTCTTTAATGAAAAGGGACAAGTGTCATCCGTCACGTTTGGGCTTTTCTTCAAAGTTGTCGTGGGGGCAGGGGGTTGAGCTTCTTCACAAGTTTCATATTCCCTTGCCAATGCTGAGAAGCGATTGGCACAGATGACTATGGGTTCAATATGACAACTCGCACCCCGGGCAGGGGAAATAGGTAGTTGGAAAGATGCATCGGCCACTAGATTCAATTCGGGGCCTGATCGTACGATCTCCTTAGAAGCCACTAAATCCTTGCGGTGGATTTTCTGAAACATTGGTGGGATAGTAGTTGGGCGCCGGTCAGTAGGTTGTCTTGCTGATAGAGAGTTAGCGGGATCGGAAGGGATTAATGAGTCAGCTGGTAAATCAACACCCAGAAGCCCTTCACACTCAATAATGAGGTTATCTATTCTGTTCATAACACAACTATCGGTCAAATCTGCTTTTTTGCTATTTTCCTGACCTTTCTCCCTTTATCTTTCTCATTAGCTGATACACTTGACCTCCCTGCCCCTTCTGTAGCTTTTCTTTTGCCCATTTTAATGCCAGGCAAAAATAAGTCGGAAAAAAATAAAATAGACAAGTGTATCCTATGTCAAACAAGGAATAGTGAACTTCAAAACGTTACAACATTTCCACTGGTTCCAACAGCTCTATAAATCCGTAAAGCAAGTGAATAACAACTATATAACAAAGCCCAATATTTAAGGCAACACACAGTACCTTTAGAGTTTACTAGTTCATGTCCCAAACAGCAGATAAAAGAGGTCTGGTCCTGCCCTGCCTCTTCCTGGTAATGACGGGCAAGGACGGGCCCGCCCTTGGCCCGGGCTTCGCCCAGGCACGACCCGCGCACGTCCCGCGCCGCGGGGGGAGAGGCAGCGCTTTATGCGCGATGTTGAGCGCCTCCCTCTCGCAGGCAGCAGGTGTGTGTGGCGCTCTGATCTCTGGGGCTTGTAGTCCCCTTGCAGATTGATAAGCGCTGTGGGGCAAGGTTAGCCGGATTGACAGGAGGACCCTGGGACACCCGTCCCACCAGGGCAAAGAACAAACACCTTCACCGCTGTTGCGGTTTCAGAGCAGCCAAGATAGCGTCCCGCGCCGCGGGGGGAGAGGCAGCGCTTTATGCGCGATGTTGAGCGCCTCCCTCTCGCAGGCAGCAGGTGTGTGTGGCGCTCTGATCTCTGGGGCTTGTAGTCCCCTTGCAGATTGATAAGCGCTGTGGGGCAAGGTTAGCCGGATTGACAGGAGGACCCTGGGACACCCGTCCCACCAGGGCAAAGAACAAACACCTTCACCGCCGTTGCGGTTTCAGAGCAGCCAAGAAGCACATATCACACTTTTTACATACACTGCGCACTGCCCATGGGGCTACCTAGGGCCTACCTTAGGGGTGACTTACATATAATAAAAAGAAAGGTTTGGGACTTGCCAGGTTGAAATAGCAGTTTAAAACTGCACACATAGGCTTTGCAACTGCAGGCTTCAGCCATGTTTAAAGGGCTACTGAGTAGGTGACATAATCAGTGCTGCAGGCCCACTAGTAGCATTTAATTTACAGGCCCTATGCACATATAGTGCACTTTACTAAAGACTTATAAGTAAATTAAATATGCCAATTGTGGATGAGCCAATGTTACCATGTTTAGAATACATAGCAAACGCACTTTAGCACTGGTTAGCAGTGGTAAGGTGCCCAGAATACTAAAGCAAGCAAAAACGAAGTAAGCAAAACAGGTCAGAAGGCAAAAAGTCAGCGGAAACCATGACAAGGATGCCAGATCTAACACTGCAACATTTGAAGTGAAATTATTGATGAGAAACTTAGACACGTTAGGGCACAAGTTATAGTCACTTGAGATAACTATATCTTTAATTACTGTTTTCTGTGTGCAAAATGTGAACCTAACTATAACATCCCTGTAACCGTTGATTTTCGAGTGTGTGTGTGTATATATATATATATATATTCACTGAAAAAACCATAGGTTTCAGGGACGTTATAGTTACAAATTAGCATTTAAAAAACCTTTGAAATTCACTGAAAAAACCGTAGGTTTTAGGGACAGTTATAGTTAGTTGGACATTGCACTCGTACAAAACCCGTGAAATTCCCCCGTTATAGTTAGTCCAGCTAACTATAACTCGCGCCCCCGCAATGCACTGCTGATGACGTCACATATTACATCACTCATGACATGGTCAGTGACATCACTGATGACATCACTGATGACATCTCAAATGACATCACTGATTCAAGGGGAATTCGTTCCCCCTCTTTATTATTCCACCACCATGCTGACAACTGCGTTTCCGCCTACACTGCCTTTGTCAATGTCAGTTTCTTAACAATTTTTTCACCCATTTAATATTACTTTCGTCTGCACTTCCAGTATGGCATATCCGGCTAAAAAACAAAAACGGACTGTACTTGCATAGCAAGCAAATGGGGCGGCCATTTTGGAGAATTGTCATTATCAAACATCTCAATGGTACATATTTCATCTCTCAATGTTTAAGCCACAACATTTCCATATCACTTTTCAAATCAACTTCTCGATTTGTTTGCCCCTTAAAAACACTTATTGAATTAAAGTGTCAATGTGCTACAGTACTCTTTAAAAACTGTATTTCAATAAAGTGGCTGGGTGCATTTGATTATTATTTGCATTCATTGTTTCCGAAACCTGGGAATATATTCATCACCCACTATTGGATATATTGTTCCTCAGTAGTTCTATAATTGATTCTTTCACAATGGTATAAACAAATAAAAATCATAAGGAATTATATATATCCATTGTCGTTTATACCCTGTTTGTACCCTTTTTTCGTTTCAGAGTTTGGTAAGATCTTACCAATTATTTCTTTGTAAAGTGACGAAGTGCATCCCTTATATTGGATAATATATTGAAGTGAAGCATGTTCTCCACTCATTGATGACACATAATTTGAATATCCCCTTTTACCCTTGTAGGCACTATTTTGCCCTGTATGGGCCTGGGTGAGGTAAATCTGACCTTTATTATTTTTGATATTATTCAACCTATGTCGGCTTAATTTTCAACATGCATTCCCCTTCTCCCTTAATATTCCGCCCTGTATGGGCAAAGATGCCATATCTCCACTTAATTGATTATCCTATATTGCACTCAAAGTTTTCATCTACAAATTATTTTGTCTATAGTTTCCACATTTCATTTCTTAATGGTCCATTTGTCCCTATTCTATACCATACTTGTGTGACTTCATCATTCCTAAAGTGCCATGTTGCTTGAGCAATATATATGTGCATTTGAATTAATGATCTATCTGTGCTTGTTTTCACATCTAAAGCATAACTTGTATTTACTTAGAAGACTTAAACTATTCCAGATCTACCACATTTGGATTTTAATATTTCATGACACATCCAAAACAACTGTAAAAAATCTACTGTAAAAAATCTGTGAAAAATCCGTAAACATTGTATAGAAGATCTCTAGCCTATATGTGTCCATAGCCCTTCATCACTATTCAGGCCAAAGGGCGTTCTAGTTCTCATTTCATTGATATATCTAGACTCTAACTTTCTGAGAGTTCTCGCCCAATAGCCTCCTCTTTCCGTTGCCTGTACATGGGCCACGCAAAAGAAAGATAGCTGACTGCTGTCACTTTGATGTTGTGATGCAATATATATATATACAAAATCCCTGTAATCACCACCAAGAGTCAGGCACAGACACCAGTTTACTTCCACTGCTAATTTTTATTGCAGTTTTGTCAGCATGACGCGCTTCAGCCGATTCTATATACATATATATATAAATATATATGAATATATATATATATATATATCCCAACAACAGTTCCACCTAGGCGGCCGAACACACAGCGGGTGCACACGCAGACGACAGGTGAATTTGTCTTGTTCCCCAACAACTACACAAATTTCGGAGCACTCTAGGGGTCTTTCAAACTGATTTATTGAGCAGACGCGTTTCGGTATAATACCTTCATCAGTGCTTACATCAGTCCTCAATTTTGCACAACTATCAGTCCTTTTCAACATTTATTCACCTCATTGGTGGGGCTCACACCAATCAGGAAACGGTAATAGTTTTTCCGCGTCGGCATACATAATGATTGAGACGGGCCTCAATGTCCCACAATGCAACATCCATAATGAAAATATTTCGTTGCGGCCACTACTCAAATTTCATTTCACCGTTTCCAAGCTGGTAGCCACTATTTTATCCAGGTAAAGTTGTGCATCTCTCCCTCGCCTACCGCTGATAAATTCCGCATGGCTCCTGCTGGTGTCCCTCATATGGTCGAGGCACCACAGACTTGCATAGTCCGCGTCCCTCAAGGTCGGCAGGCTCCGGCAGCGGCGGTTCTGGCCTGCCAACAATATCCCAACAACAGTTCCACCTAGGCGGCCGAACACACAGCGGGTGCACCCGCAGACGACAGGTGAATTCGTCTTGTTCCCCAACAACTACACAAATTTCGGAGCACTCTCGGGGTCTTTCAAACTGATTTATTGAGCAGACGCGTTCGGTATAATACCTTCATCAGTGCTTACATCAGTCCTCAATTTTGCACAACTATCAGTCCTTTTCAACATTTATTCACCTCATTGGTGGGGCTCACACCAATCAGGAAACAGTAATAGTTTTTCCGCGTCGGCATACATAATGATTGAGATGGGCCTCAATGTCCCACAATGCAACATCCATAATGAAAATATTTCGTTGCGGCCACTACTCAAATTTCATTTCACCGTTTCCAAGCTGGTAGCCACTATTTTATCCAGGTAAAGTTGTGCATCTCTCCCTCGCCTACCGCTGATAAATTCCGCACGGCTCCTGCTGGTGTCCCTCATATGGTCGAGGCACCACAGACTTGCATAGTCCGTGTCCCTCAAGGTCGGCAGGCTTCGGCAGCGGCGGTTCTGGCCTGCCAACTATATGCCAACAACAGTTCCACCTAGGTGGCCGAACACACAGCGGTGGCACCCGCAGACGACAGGTGACTTCGTCTTGTTCCCCAACAACTACACAAATTTCGGAGCACTCTCGGGGTCTTTCAAACTGATTTATATATATATATACATATATATATATATATATATATATATACATATATACAGTTACCACTCCACGTGCGTTCGCGCACAGACAGGATACGGACAACTTAATTTGCTGGTGCTCAGTGAAAAAGTTTATTAAAGTTTCAGTGAGAGTCCATCATGACGCGTTTCGGCCACCCCTGTATATGTATATACAATATATATACAAAATGTCTGTAAGGTTAGACCGGATACAAATCCACTTCAGTCACGAAAAACCACAGTGCCGCGGCTCCAGTATAACAGCGTGTTTATTTACACAACACCAGCAACAGCATCCCAACGCGTTTCGGAGCCTTCCGCTCGCGATCAAGGAGCGGAAAGCTCCGAAACGCGTTGGGACCTTGTTGCTGGTGTTGTGTAAATAAACACGCTGTTATACTGCAGCCGCGGTACTGTGGTTTTTCGTGACTGGAGTGGATTTGTATCTGGTCGAACCTTACAGGCATTTTGGATATATGGGGTTCGATACCCCACCGCGGGCTCACTGTAACAAGCGGCTTGGGCTAAGCGAACTGCAAAAGATGGAATATATATATATATATATATATATATATATATATGACAGTGAGGTAGCACGCAAATGAAAGGTGCAAACAAACCTGGAAGTCATCAGCATTCGAAAAAGGCACACTCGCTGAAACGCGTTAGGCACTTTGAAATAAAAGGAATTTCTGCAGCCCTGCTGTGTGCTCTGGTCTGTTTCCTGAGAGGGAACGATTTGTGGTTTGATATATGCGCGAGGCCACAGGCGCGCTCAGAGTCCCGTCCTCCAGACGTTCAGAGGCATCAGTGGCATCTACAAGATTGTAATTTGGAGTGATTCAAAGCCTCAGCAACGCCGCAGCCAGAGAAGAATGGAAACCTGCTGAAACTGTCAAGCCATGATTTCATGGTGAGAACGCAGGTTACATAGGCTGGATGGAACAGCCTGCACTCACTTGAGATTGAAAATAACTTTGAATTGAAGGGCTGTCAGTTAAAGTACTTTCAGGATTCCAAAGATCAATTCAGGGGAATGCTGGAAGATGCAGTCTTTTGGAGTGGCCACAAATTCTTTTCCAATGAGAATATGGCCGGATGTTTCCTCCAATGACAGTGAAATCGCGTTATGCACTTCGACATAAAAGGAATTTCTGCAGCCCCGCTGGGTGCTCTGGTCTGTTTCCTGAGAGGGAACGATTTGTGGTTTGATATGTATAGGAGAGAACTCTGGGTAGTTCCCAAGTTTAGGTGGAGAGCAACTCTAGTATAAAGCACCCTATAACACCAGCAACACTCTGAATTTGCTCGCTTCAAGACTTTGCTATAGAAATGGCCCTTTCTATTTTGTCGTGGATGGCACTATGCTAACTTATGAATTATGCAGGGGCCATGCAGCCCCCCGGTTATGAGGACCACCACCTCCCCACGGCCAAAATATTTATTTAAAGTGGGAGGGGCCCCCTACCCGGGCTGATTTCGGACCTGGGGATCCCATCCTCTGGGGCCCTGCCTTAATTCAATGGGAACCATTAAGATCAATGGGGTCACCCTGTCTCCCTTGGAACCTGGGTAATAGATACAAAGCTACAAGTGGTTCCATGATGTATCTACAAACACATATACCTACAGGGTCGAAACATCGACGTGTAACCATCTCATGTCCAGGCTCACTATAGCGATTAATTTAGAAAAGAGTGTTAGCTAGAGTGAAAGACCGGAAAGGGACAGAGAATTTATGTTATTGTCTTGTTTATTGTTTGAATTTGAAAGGTCACTCATTTCACTATATGTCACCACAGTCACCCACTGAATTGTCTGCGTATTTGTTATTGTGTCCTCCCCCTTTTTTAAGACAGCCCTTATTATTTCCTGTATAAATTGTTTATACAATTTGTGCGAAAAATTGAAAATCAAAGCAATTTAATTAATACATTTATATTTTTGCTAACTTGTAGGTGTGGTATATTTATGAATGTTTAGTACTAATTAATAGTGATTTTGTAAGAAATGCTTAGGTTCTGAACAAGTACCCCGTGGAACTTACCCAACGGAACCACTTGTAGCTTTGTATTAATTCAATGGGGTAGGGGGACTGCGCATTACCCCTCCATAGGCCGATTTCAGCCCTTGGGACCCCATCCCCCGGGGCCCGGCTACAAAAAAATAGGGGAGGGGTCTGCACAGCTCTGCTCCCCGGGCCAATTTCGGCCCGGGGCCCAGCCTTGAATTGCTGGATGACCTGGAGCCCAGTAGCGGTCGGTGGTGGGAGTGCCGCCGGGCGCTGACGTGGGGCGGGGGAGGGGCAGGTTGTTTTTTTTTTTGTTTATAACGTACTTGTAACCTTTATTTTTATTTATATATATATATATATATATATATATATATATATATATATATATATATATATATACATATATATATTTTTATATATATATATTACCTTCTGGCGGTCGCCAGTAGGTAGTTATAGTTAGGACCTTGTTTCTATTCAAAAGCGTTTTTTGTTTTGCCAATAACTTTGGCGTTGTTTGACGAATCTTCGCGAAATTTTGAAAACTAATGGGGCGCTCCGGTCAGCTTCTGTCTTGAAAGTTTCGGGGTGATTTGTCAAGCGGGGGCCGAGAAAAAAGGGGGGTCCCAAAACGCATTTTCCCCATGTTAATTTCCATAGGAAAAATTGGAACAGGCTACAGCCCGAACTGCTGAACGGAATTACACCAAATTTGTCAAAAAGGTAGCCCTTGGTTCAAAAAGTGACCTTTTTTTTAAATGGTGTAAATCCGTTCAGTAGTTCCTGAGAAATTAAAAAAAGAAAACTTTCGATATCTGAGCACCGAGGAGGAGTCGCGACTCCTCCCGGGCACGAGCTTCACTGTGATTGGCTGCCAACACTCCAAACCAGGAAGTGTTGGCAGCCATCTTGTGACTTGGTAACCGAGGGAGCGCGAATCCTGCCGGGAAAATAAAAAAACAAAACGAAGCGCGGGCTCCCATGCTTCGTTATTGTTAAGACCCCGGGTGGGCCAGGTCCTGGGGGCAATCCCAAATTATATAGCGGGGGCCTGCGGGGGCCCCCGCAGCCCCAGGGACCGCCACCTCCACGGGGCTTCATTGATGATTTGCGGGGGCACGCAGCCCCCCCACAGCCCCGGGGACCACCACCTCCCCTGGGCTCTCATTTTTTAAAATAAAGATGTGTGTGGGGGGGCTTGAGCCCCCCACACACCCCGGTGACCACCACCTCCCCGGGGCTTTGCCAAATAAATGTGGGGGGCACGCCACCCCCCCGCAGCCCTGGGGACCGCCACCTCCCCGGGCCACTAAATATTCAAGTTCGGGGGTCCGTTACGGACCCCGAGCCCTGGGGACCACCACCTCCCCGGGGCTTTGAAATGCTGGGAGGGGGGCCGCATGGTCCCCCTCCTGGAGCCCTTGATGGCCCTGGGGACCGCCACCCCCCAGGGCCGGCTCCTGCAATGTCCTGGGGTGCCCACCCCCGGGACATTGCTGTTTGCTATGGCAGGGCGGGAGCCGTGCGGCTCCCGCCCTACCATAGCAAACACTGCTTCGGTTTTTGAAAGCAAGAGCAGGAAACCTGCTCTCGCGTCCAAAAACCAAAGCTGAATTTTTGCACAAGGGGAGCTGCATGTCAGCAGCTCCCCTTGTGCAAAAGCAATTCCAGCTCCCGCAGGAGGCGGGGAGCCGGCGGGACCGTGGGGGCATTGGGGCTCCCCCCATGGTCCCCAATGGAAAGGGCCGGCCCCAGGGGATGGGGTCCTCGGGGCCAAAAGTGGCCCAGGAGGGGGGCCACGCAGGCCCCCTCCCCTTTATTTTTTATTTTTTAAATGGTTGGGCCCCGGGGGATGGGGTCCCCAGGGCCAATAGTGGCCTGAGGAAGGTGGCCATGCGGCCCCCCTCTATAATTAAAAATGAAGGGTGGCCAGGCCCCGGGGGATGGGGTCCCCAGGGCCAGAAGTGGCCTAGGGAAGGGGGGGTCACGCGGCCCCCCTCCCGTAATTAAATTAAAAAAACGGAAGGACAGGCCACGGGGATGGGGTCACTGGGGCCAAAAATGACCCAGGGAAGGGGGGCAACAAGGCCCCCCTCCCATATAACATAAAAAAAGAACAGAGCCATGCCCCGGGGGATGTGGTCCCCGGGGCCAAAATCGGCCTTAGGAGGGGGACCGCGCGGCCCCCTTCCCGTTTTTTAAAAAATGTGGCAGGCCCTGGGGGATGGGGTCCCCAGGGCCCAAAACTAGATTAAAAGAAGGGGGGCCACACAGCCCCCCTTCTAACAAAAATAAATTTAAAAAAAGCCGGCATCTCGCCCGAGGCCCCGTCCCCTCCCTGCACCACTCTGCAAACGCACCCCCTGGCACGTTGTAAGTTGGGGGATTAAGTCCCCTTGAATACTGAGGGTCCCTGGGGGCCAACTAGCCCACCAGGTACCTCCAGTACGTGCCACATAGCTGGATTGCAGAGAGGTGGTCATAGGACACGCCCCTTTTTATACCACTCTGCAAACGTGACTCGTGGCACACTGCTGGTGGGGCGATAAGGTCCTCTTGTGTCCTGAGGACCTCAGGACACAAGTGGACTTCATCCCCGAGCAGCAGTGCGCCAGGAGCTGCGTTTGCAGAGTGGTGTAAAAAGGGGGGGTGGCCTCGGACCACCTCTCTGCAAACCAGCTATGTGGCGCTTACTGGAGGTACCTAGTGGGCTAGTTGGCCCCCAGAGACCCTCAGTATTCATGGGGACTTAATTTCCCAACTTACAACGTGCCAGGGGGTGCGTTTGCAGAGTGGTGGGGAAAGAGGGCGTGGCCATTGTACACCTCTCAGCAATCCCACTGTATGGGGCTTACTGGAGGTAAGAGGTAGGCTAGTTGGCCCCTAAAGGACCCCCAGCAGCAAAGGGGACTTCAATCCCCATCCAAGAGCATGCCAGGGAGCGCGTTTGCAAAGTGGTTGGCAAAGGGGGCGTGGCCTGCTATGAGAACTTAGCAATCCTGCTGTGTGGGACTTACTGGAGGTAATAGGAGGGGTAGTTGGGCCCCAAGGTTGTCCTTGGGGGTCAACTACCCCTCTTGTTACCGCCAGTAAGTCCCACACAGTGGGATTGCTAAGACGTCTTTGGAGGACATGCCCCCCTTTCTCCACCACTCTGCAAACGCACCTCCTGGCAGACTACGGGATGGGTGATGAAGTCTAATTTACTCCTGAGGGACTTTGGGTGCCAATAAGCCCTTCTAGTACCTCCTCTAAGTCCTATGCAGTGGAATTCCTGAGCGCTGGTCGGAGGCCCAGCACCCTTTCTCCACCACTCTGCAAATGTGACTATTACTTAAAGAAGCATCTTTCTGCACCTCTGACTTAGAGGTAGTTTTAATCCTCCTGCCCTATTATGTACTAGAGCCTTACAGAGAAGGTCATGCCAATCACAGGGGTACTCCAACGCATAGTGTTCCCTAGTGTATGTAGGTGTTTTCACTGTATTCTAAGTGTCTTTTAGCATTGCACTGGCTTTAGGCCTGGTTAGTCAGAGTCAGTTACCACCAGTACTCATCAGCAAAAAGTTGGGGGCACAGGATGACTTTGCATCAAGGCCTCTTTCTGCTCCTCTATTGGTTCTTTCTGACATCTTTTGCTTCTTCTTGCACTTTTCTTCGTCTTTGTGGACTTCTGTTGCCTCTTTCTGCATTTCTCTTGCTTCTTTCTGTGCGTTTTTTCTTCTTTCTGCACATGTCCTAGCTCTGTAGGCATAGTTATAAATTAGCATTTAAAAAACCTTTGAAATTCACTGAAAAAACCACAGGTTTCAGGGACGTTATAGTTAGGAATTAGCATTTAAAAAACCGTTGAAATTGACTGAAAAAACAATAGGTTTCAGACACGTTATAGTTAGAAATTAGCATTTAAAAAACCTTTGAAATTCACTGAAAAAACCATAGGTTTTAGGGACAGTTATAGTTAGTTGGACATTTCACTCGTACAAAACCCGTGAAATTCCCCTGTTATAGTTAGTTCAGCTAACTATAACTCGCGCCCCCGCAATGCACTGCTGATAACGTCACATATTACATCACTCATGACATGGTCAGTGACATCACTGATGACATCACTGATGACATCTCAAATGACATCACTGATGACATCACTGATGACATCATCCATGTGATAATTTCATGCATCTTCTCACACCCTAATATAACCTTTGATACACCCACTCTAAATTACAGACTGCCATTCTCAAAACCATACACACTCCAACACCAATAACTACATACCCACTCACTGATTCTTAGGTCTACACACACATCCACTCACTCACCCGTACAGTCACTCATACTTATGGTCACTCAGTACAGGACTATTATATGCACTCATACACCTACATAGACACTCACACACCGCCACTCATCCATAGAGGTACTCACACACCTAGTCAGTCATGCAAATAATTAATCACACTGCCATTTACTCACCTATACAGTGATACACACACCAGCTCACTTACTCATACAAATACTAGCACATTCTTACGCTCTTATACAATCACTGATACAAGCACACACGCATCCATACAGCCACTCTCACAATCACACACTCTCACTTATAGCCTTTTAAATACTCTAACACACATATATACTGCCTTTTACATATGTTGTTACTCACACATGTACCACTGAGATATACATTCACTCACTAACATACCGATACACACACTCACCCACCCAAGCAGTCCATCACAGATGCACTCTTCAAATCATGCACCCAGTGAATCACCCACTCGCACATCTATGTACAGAGTCACACAAACCCCACCCGCACAAACACTCAGGCACCCATACAGATACTCAGACAACCAATCAATAACCCATATAGACACTCATGTAGCTATTCGCACACCAACAGACAAATGGATACAGACATTCACACAGTTTAGTCAGTAACTCCATGCATTCAGTAAGATACGTTTAATCACTCACTTGGAGAGTCAGTCACGCACCTACTCAATCATCCATTGAGACACTTATACACCCAGTCATTCTTCAATACGCCTTTCCCTATATATATTAAACATATTTAAACTTTACAGAAACACACAGTCACTGGATGATGTCATCAGTGATGTCATTTGAGATGTCATCAGTGATGTCATCAGTGATGTCACTGACCATGTCATGAGTGATGTAATATGTGACGTCATCAGCAGTGCATTGCGGGGGCGCGAGTTATAGTTAGCTGAACTAACTATAACGGGGGAATTTCACGGGTTTTGTACGAGTGCAATGTCCAACTAACTATAACTTTCCATAAAACCTATGGTTTTTTCAGTGAATTTCAAAGGTTTTATAAATGCTAATTTCTAACTATAACGTGTCTGAAACCTATGGTTTTTTCACTGAATATATATATATATATATATATATATATATATACATATAGATAGATTTCAGGGACGTTATAGTTAGAAATTAGCATTTAAAAAACCTTAGAAATTCACTGAAAAAACTACAGGTTTCAGGGACGTTATAGTTAGTTGGACATTTCACTTATACAAAACCAGATAAATTCATCCTTTATAGTTAGTTGAGCTAACTATAGCTCGCGCCCCCGCAATGCACTGCTGATGACGTCACATATTACATCATTCATGACATGGTCAGTGACATAACTGATGACATCACTGATGACATCTCAAATGACATCACTGATGACATCACTGATGACATCATCCAGTGACTGTGTGTTTCTGTAAAGTTTAAATATGTTTTATATATCTATATATATGTCAAGGTGCATTGAAGAATGAGTGGCTGTATAAGTGTCTGAATGGATGATTTAGTAGGTGCGTGACTGACTGTATAAGTGAGTGATTAAACGTGTCTTACTGAATGCAACTCTCTCATTTGGTGTGTAAGCGGCTGCATGGGTTGGTGAGTAGCTACATGAGTGTCTATATGGGTTATTGATTGGTTGTCAGAGTATCTGTATGGGTGCCTGAGTGTCTGTGTGGGTGGGTGGGGTGGGTGTGACTCTGTGCATACATGTGTGAGTGGGTAATTCACTGGGTGTATGGGTTCAAGAGTGCATCTGTGAAGGGCTGTATGGGTGGGTGAGTGTTTGTATGGGTGTGTTGGTGAGTGAATGGATGTCTCAGTGGTACATGTGTGAGTAACTACATATGTGAAAGCCAGTATATGTGAGTGTTGGAGTATATAAATCACTATATGGGAGAGTGAGTGATTGTGAGAGTGGCTGTATGGATCAGTGTGTGCTTGCATCAGTGATTGTATAACAGAGTAAGTATGTGTTAGTATCTGTATGAATAAGTGAGGTGGTGTGTGTATAACTGTATAGGTGAGTAAATGGGAGTGTGAATGATTCTTTGCATGACTGACTAGGTGTGTGAGTGACACTATGGATGAGTGGCGATGTGTGAGTGTCTGTATAGGTGTGTGAGTGCATATGATAGTGCTGTATTGATGAGTGACTGCATGTATGAGTGATTGTATGGGTGAATGAGTGGATGTGTGTGTAGACCTAGGAATCAGTGAGTTGGTATGTAGTAACTGGTATAGGTGTGTCTATGGTTTCGAAAATGCTAGTCTTTATTTTAGAGTGGGTGTATCAAAGGTTATATTAGAGTGTAAGGAGGTGCATCAGATTATCACGTGGATGATGTCATCAGTGATGTCATCAGTGATGTCATTTGAGATGTCATCAGTGATGTCATCAGTGATGTCACTGACCATGTCATAAATGATGTAATATGTGACGTCATCTGCAGTGCATTGTGGGGGCGCAAGTTATAGTTAGCTCAACTAACTATAACGGACGAATTTCTCTGGTTTTGTATAAGTCAAATGTCCAACTAACTGTAACATCCCTGAAACCTGTGGTTTTTTCAGTGAATTTCTAAGGTTTTTTAAATGCTAATTTCTAACTATAACGTCCCTGAAACCACTGTGCAAACGCACCCCGTGGCGCGTTTTAAGTTGGGGGATTAAGTCCCCTTGAATCCTGAGGGTCCCTGGACTCCAACTAGCCCACCATGTACCTCCAAAAAGCGACACAGAGCTGCGTTGCAGAGAGGTGTAAAAAGGGGCGTGACCTCTGTACACCTCTCTGCAACGCAGCTCCCTGGTGCATACTGGAGGTTCCTGGTGGGCTAGTTGGCCCCCAGGGACCCCCAGTATTCAAGGGGAATTACTTCCCCTTTTTACAACGTGCAAGGGGGCGCGTTTGCACACTGCTGCAGGGAGGGGGCGGGGCCTCCGGCATGATGCCGGTCTTTTTTTTTTATTCTTTTTTTTGTATGGGAGGGGGGCTGCGTGGCCCCCCTTCCCTCGGCCACTTTTGGCCCCGGGGACCCCATCCCGCGGGGCCTGAGGATTTTTTTTTTTTTGTCTTTAAAAAAAAACGGGAAGGGGGCTGCGTGGCCCCCCTTCCCTGACCCCATCTCCCGGGGCATGCCCTCTTTTTAAAAAACAAAAAATCTTTGGAAAGGGCTGCGTGGCCCCCCTCCTCAGGCCATTTAAGGCCCCAGGGACCCCATCCCCCGGGGCCGGCCTTTACTTTTTTTTTTTTTAAATGTTTTTATTTTTGGGGAGGGGGGCTGCGTGGCCCCCCTCCCAGGCCACTAATAGCCCCAGGGACCCCATCCCCCGGGGCCTGGCCACTCGTTGGGGACCGTGGGGGGTCCCCAATCCCCGCACGGTTTCGCCGGCTCCCCGCGTCCCTCAGGAGCCGGCATTGCTTTTCCACATGGGGAGCTGCTAAGATGCAGCTCCCCGTGTGGAAAAGCAATCTGCTTTGGTTTTTGGAAGAGAGAGCAGGTTTCCTGCTCTCTCTTCCAAAAACCAAAGCAGTTTGCTATGGCAGGGCAGGAGCCGCGAGGCTCCCGCCCTGCCATAGCAAACTACAGTGTCCCGGGTGTAGGCACCCTGGGACACTGCAGGAGCCGGCCCTGGGGGGTGGTGGTCTCCAGGGCCATCAAGGGCTCCAGGAGGGGGGCCGCGCGGCCCCCCTCCAAACATCTTGAAAGCCCCGGGGAGGTGGTGGTCCCCGGGGCTCTGGGGGTCCGTAACGGACCCCCATATTTATCGATTTAGTGCCCCAGGGAGGTGGCGGTCCCTGGGGATGTGGGGGGGCTTGAGCCCCCCACACAAGTATTTTAATTTAAAAATAGAAGCCCCGGGGGGTGGCGGTCCCCGGGGCTGCGGGAGGGCCGAGAGCCCTCCCGCACCATTTTTTTTTAAAGCCCCGGGTGGTGGCGGTCCCCGGGGCTTGGGGGGGCCTTAGAGGCCCCCCATACATTAACTTAATCAACCCCCGCATGCCCCCGGGACTTGGCCCACCCGGGGGCCAATTAACAACGAAGCGCGGGAGACCGCGCTTCGTTTTTTTTTTTTCTCGGTGGAATCCGCGCACCCTAAGCGCATCCCGCCTATTTTTTTTTTTTTTTTTAAATGCTTTTTTCTGCTTAGGGGGTCCTTGTGGGACCCCCTGAGCAGACCTAGGGGGTCAGGGTGTTTCTACTAACCCTGGGCAAAGCAGTACGCTACGCTCGCGTAGTTTGCGAAGTTTGCTCTACTTCGCACTACGCGAATTGCACGTAGCACAGTGCAAACACGCGTAGCATAGCGTAGCGTAGCGAAGCGGTCATTTTTTGCTTGCTCGCGGTCCTCAACATCAAGTTGGCGACCGCGAGCAAGCAAAATGACATCCCGGCGAGACTTTTTCCTCGTTCGCGATCAGCAACATCAAGTTGCCGATCGCGAGCGTGGAAAATAAACCTCCCGGCGACATTCTCAACGCGGGGAGGTCAGGTTTCTCATTGCGAGTGGTCGCATATGCTCGCGACCGCTCGCGATGAGAAACTACCAGTCCGCGTTGAGAAAGCTGCCGCTCGAGTAAAAATCTACTCGAGCGGCAGTAAAAGACAGCTCGCACTGTGCAAGATGCCGTTTTCAATGATTGCTCGTGATCGGGAGGGTACGCGGACCCTACTCGGCCATTGATATATATGTGACTTTACTTTTGATTTTCTCAGGAACTACTGAACGGATTTACACCATTTAAGCAAAAGGCATGACTCTGAACCAAGGGCTACCTTTTTGCCAAATTTGGTGTAATTCCGTTCAGCCGTTCGGGCTGTAGCTGCGATGAAAGGTTCCTATGGAAAATTGCATGGGGAAAACACGTTTTGGGACCCCCTTTTTCTCGGCCCCCGCTTGACGAATCACCCCGAGACTTTCAAGATAGGAGCGGACCAGAGCGGGCCATAAAGTTTGAAAATTTCGCGAAGATTTGTCAACCGGCGCCAAAGTTATTTCAAATAGAATGTTGCGGATTTCCTATGGAAAATAGGTCCTTACTATAACTATCTACTGGCGATCGCCAGTAGATAATATATATATATATATATATATATATATATATATATATATATATATATATATATATATATATATATATATATATATCTTTGCCGCTATTGATAAATCTTACCGAAATTTTAAAAATTAGTGCAACCGTCGGTTCAGCTGCTGTGTTGAAAGTTTCGGGGTGATTTGTCAAGCAGCGGCTGAGAAGAAGGGGGTGTCCCAAATGCCTTTTTCCCATTCAATTTCCTATAGGGATTTTGAACACGACTACAGCCCAAACTGCTTAGTGGAATTATGCCAAGTTTGGCAGAAAGGTAGGTCTTAGTTCAGAAGGCGACCTTTTTGTTATTTGGTTTAAATCCATTCATTAGTTTTGAAAATATGATTGAAAAAACTAATTTGTATATCTAGTAGCCTGTACCATCCGCAAATCCTCCCAGTCTTGTGCAGAGATCTGATTGGCTGCCAACACTTCAACAAGGAAGTGATGGCAGCCATGTTGGGACTTGGACTCAGCTGAGTCCCAACCAAAAATCTGAAAAAGAGAAGGGGGCAGGGTAGGAATACCCAGACCCCTGGGCATTGGTGCTGGGTTCCCCCAGAACCCGCGAGGGACAAAAAAGCATTTTGTAAAAACTTTTGCACCAAAAATCGCAGCTAATTAGTGGCAAATTAAAAAAAAACATCCATGGTGTCCCATGCTTGTTCTTTTTCAGGCCCTGGGCTTGGTCAGGTCCCAGGGGCATGCTTTACATATTTAAAAAAATGGGATGGGGCGCATGTGACCCCCCTTCCCAAGACACTTTTACCCCCAGGTGTTTATTTCTATAAAAGGAGGGGGCAGCATTGCCACCCTCCTCAGGCCTTTATAAAAAGATGGGGCAGCGCAGAACCCCCCTCCTAGTTGATAAATTTCCACTATCTCGGGCACAAAAGTAAAAAAAAGAAGTCATATTTGGCCCCATGGACCACCACCTCCATGGGGCATGGCCAAATGCAAAGATGGAGGGGTGGCGTGTGGCCCCCCTCCCAGGCCATTTACGGCCCCTGGGACCACCACCTCCCGGGGCCGACCCATGCATATTGAAAATAGGGTGGCTTCACGACCCCCCTCATGGAGCCAATAATGGCCCTGGGGACTGCCACCCCCCAAGCCAGCTCCCTTTGTCCCGAGATGGCCGTTCTTGGGACATAGCTGTTTGCTCTCAATTGGGTGCAAACATTAATTTCACTCCCAGTGGGCAGGAGCAGATAAACTGCTCCCACTCACCTGGGGTGAAGTTTTCATCTGTTTTCCTGCCTTCTTTAAAGCGGGCAGGAAAACAGATGAAAGAATAGCTCCAATATGCAGGGAGCAGCATTTTTGGCTGCTCTCTATGCATGGGAGCAATGCTGGCTCTCACTGAAGCTGGGAGTCGGCAAGGACCACTGGGGCATTAAGGCTCTCCCTGCGGTTCCCAGAACTGGAGACTGGGTGCCCTCATGGGCTCCAGAGCACCGAGCATGAAAAGGCTGTGCCCTGGGGTATGGAGTCCCAAGGGCTGAAATCATCCTGTGGAGGGGTACTGCGCCGTCCCCCTCCCCTTGGAAAAATATAAAAAACAGAGACCATGGATCTCCCTTTTAATTGCCCTTAGTATGCAAATGCCCAAAATCATCTGCAAGCTCTATTCATTTGGCCCACCACATTTTCCTTACTAGTATGCAAAGGCCTTCCCACCTTTTCCCATATTGATGGACAGCTTACCAAAAGGCCCCCGAGCGTGTTTTCCATCGATTTTAGCCATGAGTTCTTGATGTAGAGGAATGCGAGGCCATCTCTACCAAACAAACAAGCACTTACTTCACATAGTTAGGAGGAAGTGCCCTTGTTTGGCGGAGATTCACCTCATTGTAGTCTTGTTGTCTTCTCTTGCCGAAGATTCATGTTATCACAGATTTGTGGATGAACACACTGCAGGAACAATCACATTGCCCAAATTGCATGCACACAAGGTCACTGGAGACATTACCTCATGGTCCTTTATGCAGCTGTAGTGTAGAATATACACTAGACATTTGCCCAACGAGGTAGCTCTCCCTAATTAACCAGTAGAAAGTACTCCAGATTTTCTGCAAAACTGTGAACTGTTCTTAGAAAAATGAGGTTCCATTATGGGCCTGATGCTCATTTCACAGAAATTAAACTTCAATGGAAAGCACTTACAAATATAAACATAGCAGGTGCCCCAGTTGAAGCTCCACTTCTGTAAAACACAAATGATCCTAACATCTTGAGCTTCGCAAAGGCAAAGTGAGTGTTTCCTCTCGTATTCCACGTTGAAAAATGATATGAAATCCTTAATGGAGGTGAAATCATCACTGACCTGTTGGAGCACAATCTGATCTGTAGTGTCTGTAATGAGTGTTTTTTTTGCTTGTCGTCTCCTGGTGAGAGCAGCGTCCATGGTTCTCCCTTTTAAATACCATGGGGCGCCCCTCAGTTTCAAGTAAGAAGATGATTTACCTGATTGAACGCACAAACATATGGGCATATGTTGCAAGTGGAGGAATGTTGAATCCCAGACTTTTTTAACTATGCTTGTGGAGAATCAGCTGGAACACCTAGAATACTGCCTTGGTATTAGAGGTGTACCTGCTGCTCCTAGGAATCAACAATTGCTGCTGCGGTCTCTTCTGAAAACCTGAAAGGACTCCAAGAACCCCAGAGGACCTCCAGACTTCAATAAATCACCATGAAGCACCCTTGGAGTGAAGTTATCCCTCCCCTGCACACCGAAGGCACCGATCCCATGATGTCTGGTTTGTCGACTTGCTGCTCCCCATGACCTTGATGCAGCACCCAAGCAAGAACAGGTACAATAGTTTCGGCCAGTCAGATCTGCCTCCCCACCAAGTTTGGAGGTACCAGGACCTACTGTAGCCAAGGCATACCAAACGGTAAAAACCAAGAGGAAGAGTCCACACTGGTCTCCCAAAACACCAGAAGCATGCTCCCATTGAGGGACATCAAGACACCGAAAACCACTTCCTAAGTAGCCCAGCCGTCCCGAGATTTCCTGTCCAAGTTGCCTGCTCCTGACAAGATGCAAGATGGCCAGCTAACCTGTTTGCTCTGCCCCCGGTCCCACTGGCCCCAGCACTGACCAACCAGCCTTGCTTCCGTGGTCCTCAGGCTTTTGCAACCTCCTTCCTCTAAGGAGACCTCCCCGGACTTACCTGTAAGTCCCTCTGTGTAGTGCTATTTCAAGTGGCCCCTTTCGTCTTTGTGCAACAGCTTCTAAGACCTCAGCTCCTCTGGTCCCGGACGATTCGGGACACTCCCGATTTTCTCCTGCTGGAACTTTGGACCTGGTCCTGACATCAACCTAAAACAATAAGGTGAACTTCGTGAAAACATTGCCTGAATTTCTCTGCATTTTTCTGCTTTTTCCTCATTGTTTTCTATGGTGCATAATTGCCCATAGAAGTGATACATTTTTTGAATTTTGAAAAATCATAACTCCAAAAGAACTTACCTTGAAACTGTGTTTGTGGTCTTAAAAATTATTTTTACAAATTGGTCTCGGATTTATTCTTGAGTGTGTGTCTCATTTATTGCCTCTCTGAGTACAACAAATGTTTAACACTACCCTTGGATAAGCCTAACTGTTCATCCACACTATCAGAAAAAGAGATTTAGTATTATCTACTTTTGCCTCTACCTGCCTCACACTCTCTACATAGTGTACTTCATTTTATTACACTGTACAAAAGGCAGTTTACTATACCCACTTATTCACCCACACAGCCACTCACATACCCACTCACTCACCTATACAGTCTCTGAACACAGCCACTCACTAACCCATACAACCACTTATACCCCCACACAACCACGTACATACCCATTCACCTATTCACATATCCATCCAACCACTCACACACTTGCTCACTCAACCATACAGCCGCTCACACAGACACTCACTCACCAATACAGCCACTCACTCCAACTCGCTTCACCAAACACCCACTAAAACAGCCACTCACTTACCCATACAGCCACTCACACACCCAGTCACTCACTCAAACAGCCACTAACTCACCCATACAGCCACACACATAGCCAGTTACAGACCCATAGATCCACACACACACACCAACTCACAGCCCCACACAATCACTCATACATCCACTCACACACTTATACAACTACTCACACACCCACTAACACACCTATGCAGCTATTCAGACAGCCACTCACACACAGATTCACACAGTCACTCACATAATATATGTAAGAAGTAGTAGCACTCATAAGTGGCAGACAAAGTATAGTAATTCAACTTTGTACTAGCTTAGTATGTATCTTTAAATCTCAGAAACCTTTACAAAACACTAACACTCATTGGATGATGTCATCAGTGATGTAATTTGAGATGTCATCAGTGATGTCAGAAGTGATGTCACTCCCACATCTTCTCACTTACTGATACAACCATTCACATAAACAGTCACTTGTCTATATAGCCACTCACACGCCAATTTGCTTAAGCAAACACTGACTCAAACAGCTACTCACTCACCCAAAAAGTCACTTACACACCTGGTCACTAACTCATACAGCCACAGCTTTTTCAGTGAGTATATACTCACTGAAAAACCAAAGGTTACAGGGACGTTATAGTAATATTCAGATTTCACTAATACAAAATCATTACTATGACTTACGCCCCGCAATGTACTGGTTATGACCTCACACATTACATCACTCATGACATGGTCAGTGACATCACTCATGACGTCACGGATGACATCTCAAATGACATAACTGATTTCATCACTGATGACATCATCCAAAGAACCACTCATATGCCCACTTACCCCATACAGCCTCTCATACACCCACTCACATACCCATTGACAGACCAATACAACTACTCGCACACCTACTCACTCATCCATAGAGCCACTCACACACCCACACAGAACTGATGACTACTACACTGTATGCCACTCTCTGACACTTTACTCCTATCTATACCCTTCCACTTCCTTCACTCCACTGTACAACACTGTACTATACTGTATGCCACTGTACAACACTCTATTCCACTCTGCTCTACGATACTCTAGTCCACTATACGACACTGTATGCAACGCTTTGTATGCCACTACTCCTGTGTACACCACTCCACTGTTCACTAGTCAATGCCATTGTGCTCTATAACACTGTATTTTTACCCACTGTACCACACTCTACAACACTGTACTGTACTGCACAACACTGCACTCTACAAAAATTAACTAGACTATATGCCACTGTACTCTATTGTAGTCTACATCACTTTCCAATACTGTACAACTCCCCACTGCACTCTATTGTACAACACAGTACTCCAGTTTATGACACTTTACTCAACTGTATGCTATGTCACTCCACTCTACTGGACTCCATGCCACTATAGTCTACGACACACCACTCCACTCCACTCCACTCTATGACACTTTACTCCACTCTACACTATTCCAATCCAGTGTACTTCATTTCACTATACTACACTTTATCCCACTCTATGCCACTCTACTTACTCCGCTCTATGCCGCTCCAATGTTGGACACTCTTCTCCACTGTATGCAACTCCACTCTATAACACTGTACTACACTCTATGATACTCTCCTGCACTTTCTGTCCATCCACTCTATGCCACTATACTACACTGTATGACACTCAATAATACACCACTCAACTTCTTTCTATGATGCGCCACACCACTATATGACATGGCACTCCACTGTAAGACACTGTCCTCCTCTGTACTCTACGACACTCCACTTGACGATACTCCACTCTATGACACTCTACTTCACCTTATTCCACTCTATAACACTCTACTCTGTTCTATGACAGTCTACTGCACCCTGCTCTACTGTTCGACAAGCCATTCTACTGTACAGCTCGCTGCTTCAGTCTACGATACTGGACTCCACTATATGAGACACCATGCCACTACACTATATATCACTTTACTACACTGTACGATACGCTACTACACTCTAATCTACTCCACTTGATTCCAATCTACAATACTCCAGTCTATGACAATACACTTTACAACACTCTACTCCAATGTACTGTATGACACTCCACATAACAGCTCTCCACTTGCGACACTGGACTATATGATTTGAAACACATTTTTATTAAAAAATGTACAAAAATTTGAAATTCAATGGAAAAAAAAGGTTAAAGCTTAGTGATAGTTAGGAAAACGTATTTCCCTACTTATACAAACCAAGTTTAAACTACACAAATTATAAAAATTCAAAAGTTATAGTTTTCATTTGCAATTTTCCACTACCTTCAAATATTATAAGTAGTAGACCTCGTTACACATTCTTTTCAGCTCCCTAACCAGACAACCCTAATTATAACTTGTCATTCTACTATGCAATGTGTTGCGACAAATAATGCCATTTGAGAAGTTGTAAGTGTTTTTATGAATGTTATGATTTCACATGCTATAAGTGATGTAGTATGCATGGGTATAAACAGTGCATGGAAAAGGCATGAGTTATAGTTAATGTAGTGTTGCGAGTGAGGTGATAGGACTGTGTCCCCTTTCAGAATGCTGAAAAAATATTTTTGGGAGCATCACTTCTATGTGATTGAATGTGCCGCGCTTCGTGCAGCAGCAGCCCTGACAAAAATTCACACTTTATAAACATCCTCACTACATAGGGTTTGTCTTTAGCACTGTATTGCAACTTTTTCTTATGGGCACGTTCCCAGATACCCATTGGTGAATAATGTATTGTGAACAGAAGGTTTGGCCTTTCTCATGGGACTTTTGGAATAGGATTTGCCTGCTTTCAAACATACCTCTGCAAGCCACACTAAGTGCACTCAGCCTTTATCTTGTTTAACAGGGAGTAATAATTGCACCCCAAACTTTATTGCTTTGCAAACAGTGAATCACCTAACATTTAACATGCAAAATCACTTACACTATTTTCATGCTATATGCACACACATGTACACTAAGTGACTCAATGCTGTGTATGACTATGATGTCATCAATGATATCATTTAACATGTCATGAGTGGTACAATATGTGAGTTCATAAGCAGCGTATGGTGAGGGCACAAATTATAGTTAGTATTGTGATAAATTGTAGCCATCCAGGAGCTGTGGCCAGGATATTGGCGCAACCTAACAACTTTAAGGGCCCAGTGTATGTGATTTTAGGGCTGCCATTGGAATTTTTTATAAACCTCGTTTAGCCCATGCTAACCCCCCTTTTTGGCTATTGTGCATCAGTGAGAAAATAAACACATGGCTAGCACCACTTCTAGAATTCATGTCTAACAAGTTTGAACCTCTGAATTCTCTGACAATTATGATTGATTGAGTCAACAATGTGTTCGGTTTCCTTACCCTCAGGTATTGTATCAGAGGTGTAAGAAATTGCGGGGCTTATTTACGAGCCCCCTCTGACAACGGTATGTCACTTTTCCCCATGTTAAAACTGACGCACTTGTGGTGCAAGGGGCTTGTAAATAAGCCCCTGGGTCTCTAGTTAGCAGAGGTTTGCACCATATCCAAGCTGGGACCACAATCCTAGTCAGGGTAAGCTAGATACACACTTTAAATTAACATGTGCTCACCATCTGGTAGCTTGGCACAGAGCAGGCAGGCTTAACTTAAGAGGCAATGCGTAAAGTATTTGTGCAACATGCACACACACGGCAACACAAGGAAAACACCACAAAAAGACTCTACACAGGCTTAGAAAAATAGAGAATATTTATCTGAGTAAAATAAGGCCAAAACGACAAAAGTCCAATCAGTAAAAGTAGAGAAATGAATTTTAAAAGAATAAATGCAAAAATAGTGCTTAGAAGTCACTACCGATCAAGAGGTTACTTGATGAGGACTGGTACAGATCCAAAGGTCAGGCCAACTGTGATGGAGGGCAGGTCAGCTATGAGACTCACACAGGTCTCGCTGAAAAAGTACTTTGGATGGAGCAAGTGTTGACGTGAAGAGCACGATGCATTGGTTCTGATTTACATAGTGGGTTCCAGCATCATCGTCAAGCTCCGTAGAGTTGAAGGCACTGTGTCTTCATCGAGCCGCTCAGAGCATTGTCATCGGGTCACGCAGGCTGTGGAACCACTGTTGTCAAACAGCCTCTGCATTGGCGTTAAAGGGTGATTCTTTGGTTTTGTAGCAAAACCACCTGCAGAACCTACTTCTGAGGCCCAGGACAGGATGGGGCACCTCAGGCAAGGGTAGGACTCCCAGATGGCAGAGTCCAACAGCACCAGCAGAATTACAGAAAGTATTTTGTGTCCCTGAGACTTCAGAAAACAGGAGGCAAGCCAGCAGTTCATTGGAGGCACTCTGGTTTCAAGTGAGATGGGTCCAGTCTTTGTCCTTAGCAGGGCAGAGATCAGCAGTCAGCAAGGCAGCTCAGCAAATCAGAGAAGCAGTTTCTCAGAACAACCAGTCAAGGCAAAGTGGCAATCCTTACAGCACAGCAGTTTTTACTCCAGCAGAGTTCTTCCCAGGTCCAGTAGTGTACTGATTTGGTAGGGTCAAAGCCCCAGTACTTATACCCAAAAGTGACTTTGATGTAGGTGGTGACTTCAAAGCAAATCTCTGAAGTGCACAAGGATCCATTTTAACTTTCAAGCTAACTGTGGGGGGTGAATCAGTGCTTTGTGTGTTGACAGGACACTACCTATTGAAGTGTGTCAGCCCCACCCATTCCTCCCTGCCCAGGAATACCCATCAGAATGCAGATGAGTGCTCAGAATACGGATGAGCCTCACATTCCTGTGTTTGTGGTTGTCTAGAGGGAATGCACAAATGTGGCTGTCATCCAGCCCTGACATGTATTGGAGACAGGCTGCAGGCACACAGAGCAAAGTTTAGAGCAGAGAAATGTCTACTTTCTAAAAGTGGCATTTCTGAAATAGTAATGTTAAATCCAACTTGACCACTAAAGAGGACCTATCATTATCATTCCAAAAACATGAAACAAGATGTAGCTACTCCTTTCTCATCAGGAATTACAGCTCAAAAGTGTTTTAAGGAATTCTCAATGCTAGCCTGTGAGCGGAGTAGGCCTCACAGCAGTGAAAAACAAATTTAGCTGTTTGTCACTATCAGGACATGTAAAACTTAAAAGTACATGTCCTACCTTTTACTTACACAGCACCCTGCTCTTTAGCTGTCATGATTCTGCCAATCACGTGTCCTTTAGTATTTTCTATTGCTTTTACCAGTGCTTGTTTATTGGTGCTTATTGTTTGCACTGTCACTTGTTTGTACCAATGCTTGTTACAGACTGTTGTATATTTTGTATTGCTTTTACCAGTGCTTGTTTATTGGTTTTGCCAGTGCTTATTGTTTGCACTGTCACTTGTTGTACCAATGCTTGTTACAGACTGTTGCAGACTTCAAACTCATAGTCTGCTGCCCAAAGTCTATTGGCCCTTCTCTGCTCCAGTAGTTTACCTGAGAGCTGTCATCTGGAGACTTCTTGAGAAAGCCTTTAAGTAGGAGCCACACCCTGTTCTCTTTGCTGGTTATTGAGAACTCTGAGCGTGAGCAGCAGCAGCAGATCTCCGGTTTCAGTGAGAAGATCTCTGACTACTTAATGCAGGTTGTAGATCCTTCCCTTGATCACCATCAGGTAGGATCGTTCCATTTTGTTTAGAGGAGCAACCTGTTGATATTTGCATATTGACTCGAGCTCTCTTTGTCGCAACGATTTATTGGGCATTTGTTTAATAGACTTTGGCACATTGCGCTGGAGCGCTTCTTTGGGCATTTGCATATTAGAATGTGGCACATCGCGCGGAAGCGCGTTTTTGGGCATTTGCATAATGAACATTGGCACATCGCGCTGCAGCGCTTTTTGGGCATTTGCATCTTTGAATGTGACACATCGCGCTGAAGCGCGTTTTTGGGCATTTGCATATTGAACATTGCACATCGCGCTGGAGCGCTTCTTGGGCATTTGCATGCAAATCATAATTTAAGAAAGAGACAGTGTAACAAAAACTAATAGTCTCTCTTACATGAAATTGTGACTCGCTCTGGAGCATAGTGTTTCTGCAAGCACTAGATTAATTCATAGAGTCTATACTGTTATATTTTGTTTTGAGGATTATAGGAACAGCAATTCCATTCCTTGTGAAGAAGGTATTAGAGTGAAGACTGTTTCATAAGTAACTTGCTTTTCTTTACAGGTATGTTGTTGTTATTTAACCATGCTAGTTTAGTTCAAGAGTTCACACGGTATATCAGGAAAGCTAACTGAGGACAACGTCTCGATCCAGGTCTCCCTCCCCGCAGTACCCTTCCCAAATCCCTTCCCCCATCTAGCCACTTTGATCCTCAGTGCAATTAAGCTTCAGTCGAAGCTGCTGGAAGGTGGGCTTCTTGAGGGTACTGCTCCTGAGGAACCCAACGATATTTACCAGTTCTGACAGAATAACCAGCCTACGAATTTTGATTCCTCCTGAGCAGTATCTTCAGGATGGCCACCTTGGAGGACTTGTGTTCCATGTTGGGAAACATGCTAAAAGAATTGTCAGCAGCTAGACAAGAGACAGAGGCTTTAGCTAATAAGGTCACTCAGTTACAAACACAAATAGCACCATCTCGTTCCCCAGATGTAGCTGTTGCTTGTAGTTCTAATACCTCTACAGTATCAGTGACGGTTCCAATGACAGTTCCTTTGGCACCTCCAGAAAGATTTGCAGGTGAACCACACAAATTTCAAACATTCTTAACTCAAGTACAGCTACACTTTATGGTACAACCCACATCTTTCCCTGACGCTCAATCTAGAATTGCCTTTCTGATTTCTTATTTGAGCGGAGACACTGCTATGTGGGCAGTTCCTCTTGTACAATCGGATGGCCCATTGCTTTACAATTGGTCTCGTTTCAAATCAGAATTTGAAAACGTTTTTGACCGACGAACAATTACAGGATCAGCTGATCATGAATTATTAGAGTTAAAACAAGGAAATAAGGATTTGGTCCATTATTTAACTCAATTCAATTGTTTAATAGCAGAAACGAATTGACCAGAAGATAAAAGAGCCGCTCTATATTATCAAGGTCTACGAGACAAATTAAAAGACTTGGGGCCATATGTATCAAGCCTTTTTCCCGTTTGCAAACGGGCAGATTCTCAGAATCTGCCCATTTGCGAATGGGAAAAGCCTTTGGGATGCATCATCCCAAAAGGCCATCGCAGAATAGAGAATCGCAAAATTTGCGATTCTCTATTTTGCTGAATGCAATTAAGGAATTGCAAATTGCGATTCCTTAAATGCAATTCTGGAAGCACCAGAAATTTGCTATTTGGCCTTAGGAATTGCAAATTACCACCAACTTCAAGTTGGTGGTAATTTGCGATTTTCTTTAAAAAAGCACTTTTTTGATTTTTTAAAAGTGCCATATGTTTAGGGCATGTATGTGCGCAAAATGTGCACACATGCATATTTCAGGGGTGCAACAGGGTGTCCTTTTGGCACCCTTGCAACCTTGAAATTGCATTCTCAACTTGCGATTCTCTAATTGGTAATCGCAAATTGAGAATGTCTTTCCCATTCATTCCTATGGGCCTCCTAGCCCATAGGAATGAATGGGAAGGTATTCCTTATTTGTGAATCTCAATTTGCGATTCGCAAATAAGGAATATGTAGGATTCGCAAAAATTTTAGCAAATCCTACATACATTGCATTTTGCGATTCTCTAATTGCGATTCGCTAAAAATCACAATTTGAGAATCGCAAAACTCTTTTTTGATACATATGGCCCTTGATAGCTCCAATAGATCCGCAACCAAGAACATGCGAAGACCTAATAGCTCTAAGTCTTCAATTGGATCACAGAGTATCAGATCGTAGAGGGGACAGGAAGCGTCTAGAGTTTAGGCCTTCATTTCGACCCAAAGACAAACCGCCTGTTGTAGCCCCGGATACTAGTGAACCTATGGAAATCAGAGGAATACGAAAACCTTTGATGACTGAAGAAAAAGATTCTCATCGGAAAAAGGATCTATGCTTATATTGCGGTAAAAAAGGACATTTTGTCAAAGACTGTTTAGCAAAACTAAACACAACCATGACCAAGGTGGGAAACTAGTATACTCGAGGAATAGCCAGGAGACTTCCTCGAGTAACACATCTTTATCTCCTGAACAATCGGTTGCTAACACATTACAAATTTCTGTCCCACATTTAGTATTGAACGCACAATTCGTAATTTTTCAGCAAGAACCTAAAGCCGCGGTGGTCATGGTAGATTCTGGAGCCACTGGCAATTTTATTGACGCCGCTTTCGCAACAAAACTGGAAATCCCAACCTTAGCAAAAAAGAAACCAGAAATGGTTTATGCGGTAGATGGCAAACAATTAACATCTGGATTAATTACGCATTCCACCATTAAGATAACCATGACATGCTTTACTCAAGACCAAAATCATGTGGAAGAAATATCCTTTGATATCATTGATGCCCCTCAATTTGGTGTCATCCTCAGGATGCCTTGGTTGACAGACCATAATCCCACTATAGACTGGGCTAAGAGAAGTGTTACTTTTCAATCAGATTGGTGTCAACAGGAGTGTTTACATTCACAAGAAACCATGTCCAAAAACATGGTACAAGAGCTTGGTAAAACAACTGCTCATTATATTGCTACGGCTGCAGAGCAAAACATAGAATTACCCGCGATATATGAACATTTTCGAGACGTATTCTGCGAACAAAGTGCTGAGACCCTTCCACCTCACAGAACATATGACTGTGAAATAGATCTTGCACCTGGTGCTAAAATTCCTTGTAGTAGGATCTACGCGCTTACCGAGCAGGAGAACCAACATCTCAGGGAATATTTAGACACATTTTTAAAGAATGGTTTCATCCGACCCTCCAAGTCTCCGGCAGCTTCTCCTCCCTTCTTTGTGCCCAAAAGTAATGGGGAATTATGCACGTGCATAGATTATCGCGCGTTGAATAATATCACCATTAAAAACCGATATCCTTTGCCACTTATTCCCATTCTTTTGGACCAAGTAAGATCTGCAACTATTTACACCAAGTTGGATCTCAGAGGAGCATACCATCTTGTACGTGTTCGAGCCGGAGAAAAATGGAAGACCGCTTTTCGAACTCGCTTTGGCTTGTTTGAATATTGAATGATGCCCTTCGGTCTATCCAACGCCCCTGCGGCGTTTCAATTTTTTATTAATGATGTCTTACGAGACTTTCTTGACAGGTTTGTCTTTGCCTACATAGATGACTTGTTAATCTATTCACAATCTATCTTGGAACATGAAAAACATGTCAAACTTGTTTTAACCACCCTGCGCCAACATGTTCTTTTTTGCAAATGATCAAAGTGCGAATTCCATATTTACCAAGTGGAATTTTTAGGTTTTATATTGTCACCTCACGGAATCACAATGGCACCCAGAAAAAGTGCAAGCAATATTAGATTGGCCAGAACCAACTTCAGTTAAGGATATCCAACGATTCTTAGGATTTGCGAATTTTTATTGTCGCTTTATCAACCAGTTTTCAACCAAGGCAAGTCCTTTAACAAAATTGTTAAGAAAACATGTTCCGTTTCAATGGACTGCAGAAACAAAATCCGCCTTTCAAACCCTAAAAACAGCATTCATGACAGCCCCTGTTCTAAGTCATCCAGACATCAATCAGCCTTTCATTATTGAAGCGGATGCTTCTGATACTGCAATTGGGGCAATTCTTTCTCAAAAGGATGAACGAGATAACCAATTACATCCCATTGCATTCCTATCAAAAAATATTTACCTTCTGAAATGAACTATAGGGTGGCAGAGAAAGAGTTATTGGCTATTCGTCTCGCCTTTAAAGAATGGCGCCATTATCTCTTAGGTGCAAAGCATATTGTAACTGTCTACACAGACCATCGTAACCTCCAATTTTTACGATGTGCTAGAGCTTTGACACCGCGACAGTTATGATGGACCTTATTTTTTGCAGAATTCAACTTTATTATAACTTTTAGACCAGGCAAAATAAATAATAAAGCAGATGCCTTATCTCGATGCGAAACATCAGAGGAAAAAATAAAAAAGGAAAGTACACCACCATCCATAATTCCTAAAGAACAAATTATTGGAGTTACAATCTCTGAACAATTTTTTCAAGACATACGAAAAAGTATGCTGTTAAACCAGGTTCTATTGTGGCAACAAAAAGACAAGGATAGAACTATAATTCAAGGATTGCCGTTTCAAAAAACATTATTATACATTCCATCAAAACCATTACAATGGTGTCACACAAAACCATTAGCTGGACATCCTGGGATAGCAAAGACTCAAGAGCTTATCCAAAGACATTTCTGGTGGCCTACATGGAGACAAGATGTTCTCCAATATGTAAAACAATGTGATGTTTGTGCTCAAGCTAAAGGAGAACATGGTGCTAAAATAGGGTTACTTCAGCCTCTTCCTACGCCAATGCGTCTTTGGGAAGATAATTACATGGACTTTATTACTGACTTACCTAAAGATCAAGTGAAAACTACCATTTTAGTAGTGGTTAATAGACTTTCAAAGATGGCTCATTTTATTGCTTGTGAGAAAATGCCAACAGCAACTCAGTTAGTGACATTATTGGTTCAAAATGTAGTAAGATTACATGGTTTGCCTCGAACTATAACCTCCGATCGAGAAGCGCAATTCACATCAAAGGTATGGAAAGCTTGGTGCGAAACATTACAAATAAAAAGAAACATGTCCACGAGCTTCCATCCCGAATCGGATGGCCAAACAGAGCGGGTAAATCAGATACTAAAGCAATATTTACGATGCTATTTATTTAAACAACAAGGCTCATGGGTGAATCTTCTTTGGGAAGCAGAATTCGCTTATAATAATCTAAAGCATGCTTCAACAAACATGTCACCATTCTTCGCAAATCATGGCTGTCACCCACATTACGCTCCACTACTGTTAGCACAACCTCAGACTAATATACCCTCTTTGAATGAAATGTTACAAGGAATGGTTACTATCATGAAACATTTACAACGTAATGCACAGAAAGCAAAAGCAGACTACAAAAGATTTGCTGATGGAAAGAGAAAACTAGGACTGAAATACAAGCCAGGAGATTTCGTCTGGCTTTCTACAAGAAATTTTCAATTTAAAAGGAAATATAAATTTCATCCACGATTTATTGGGCCATTTGAAATTGAAAATGTGTTAACCCAGTAGCGCTTAAATTGAAATTGCCAAGTACCATAAAAATCTATCCTGTATTTCATACTTCATTATTGAAACCAGCAAAGAACAAACAACGAGCACGTCCACCCCCTCTCCTTGTCGGAGATCATGAAGAATACGAGGTAAACAGTATAAAAGGTAGTAAGCGCATAAAAGGGAAACTATGGTACCTAATTTCTTGGAAAGGCTATGGTCCAGATGAGGACTCTTGGGAACCAAGTGACGCTATTCATGCACCACGTTTGTTACGTAAATTTCACATCCAACATCCGGAGGCTCCTACGTAAACGGGAATGTAAGCATTTTTGATGGGGTGGACTGTCATGATTCTGACAGTCACGTGTCCTTTAGTATTTTCTATTGCTTTTACCAGTCCTTGTTTATTGGTTTTGCCAGTGCTTATTGTTTGCACTGTCACTTGTTTGTACCAATGCTTGTTACAGACTGTTGTATATTTTGTATTGCTTTTACCAGTGCTTGTTTATTGGTTTTGCCAGTGCTTTTTGTTTGCACTGTCACTTGTTTGTACCAATGCTTGTTACAGACTGTTGCAGACTTCAAACTCATAGTCTGCTGCCCAAAGTCTATTGGCCCTTCTCAGCTCCAGTAGTTTACCTGAGAGCTGTCATCTGGAAACTTCTTGAGAAAGCCTTTAAATAGGAGCCACACCCTGTTCTCTTTGCTGGTTATTGAGAACTCTGAGCGTGAGCAGCAGATCTCCGGTTTCAGTGAGAAGATCTCTGACTACTTAATGCAGGTTGTAGATCCTTCCCTTGATCACCATCAGGTAGGATCGTTCCATTTTGTTTAGAGGAGCAACCTGTTGATATTTGCATACTGACTCGAGCTCTCTTTGTCGCAACGATTTATTGGGCATTTGTTTAATAGACTTTGGCACATTGCGCTGGAGCGCTTCTTTGGGCATTTGCATATTAGAATGTGGCACATCGCGCGGAAGTGCGTTTTTGGGCATTTGCATAATGAACATTGGCACATCGCGCTGCAGCGCTTTTTGTGCATTTGCATCTTTGAATGTGACACATCGCGCTGAAGCGCGTTTTTGGGCATTTGCATATTGAACATGGCACATCGCGCTGGAGCGCTTCTTGGGCATTTGCTTATTGACTTTGGCACAACGCGCTGATGCGCTTTCTTGAACATTTGTATATTGAACTTGGCACATCGCACTGAAGCGCTTTCTTGGGCATGTGCATAGATAATATTCACATTACAAGTTGAAACGAACCTTGCATTTGAAACCTGTTGTGCATTATAGAAACGCTTGTTGGAATTAGCGCTGTGATTCTTAACAGTGTTACATGCAAATCATAATTTAAGAAAGAGACAGTGTAACAAAAACTAATAGTCTCTCTTACATGAAAGTGTGACTCGTTCTGGAGCATAGTGTTTCTGCAAGCACTAGATTAATTCATAGAGTCTATATTGTTATATTTTGTTTTGAGGATTATAGGAACAGCAATTCCATTCCTTGTGAAGAAGGTATTAGAGTGACGACTGTTTCATAAGTAACTTGCTTTTCTTTACAGGTATGTTGTTGTTATTTAACCATGCTAGTTTAGTTCAAGAGTTCACACGGTATATCAGGAAAGCTAACTGAGGACAACGTCTTGTTCCAGGTCTCCCTCCCCGCAGTACCCTTCCCAAATCCCTTCCTCCGTCTAGCCACTTTGATCCTCAGTGCAATTAAGCTTCAGTCGAAGCTGCTGGAAGGTGGGCTTCTTGAGGGTACTGCTCCTGAGGAACCCAACGATATTTACCAGTTCTGACAGAATAACCAGCCTGCGAATTTTGATTCCTCCTGAGCAGTATCTTCAGGATGGCCACCTTGGAGGACTTGTGTTCCATGTTGGGAAACATGCTAAAAGAATTGTCAGCAGCTAGGCAAGAGACAGAGGCTTTAGCTAATAAGGTCACTCAGTTACAAACACAAATAGCACCATCTCGTTCCCCAGATGTAGCTGTTGCTTGTAGTTCTAATACCTCTACAGTATCAGTGACGGTTCCAATGACAGTTCCTTTGGCACCTCCAGAAAGATTTGCAGGTGAACCACACAAATTTCAAACATTCTTAACTCAAGTACAGCTACACTTTATGGTACAACCCACATCTTTCCCTGACGCTCAATCTAGAATTGCCTTTCTGATTTCTTATTTGAGCGGAGACACTGCTATGTGGGCAGTTCCTCTTGTACAATCGGATGGCCCATTGCTTTACAATTGGTCTCGTTTCAAATCAGAATTTGAAAAAGTTTTTGACCGACGAACAATACAGGATCAGCTGATCATGAATTATTAGAGTTAAAACAAGGAAATAAGGATTTGGTCCATTATTTAACTCAATTCAATCGTTTAATAGCAGAAACGAATTGACCAGAAGATAAAAGAGCCGCTCTATATTATCAAGGTCTACGAGACAAATTAAAATACTTGGGGCCATATGTATCAAGCCTTTTTCCCGTTTGCGAATGGGAAAAAGCCTTTTGGGATGCATCATCCCAAAAGGCCATCGCAAAATAGAGAATCGCAAAATTTGCGATTCTCTATTTTGCGAATGCAATTAAGGAATTGCAAATTGCGATTCCTTAAATGCAATTCTGGAAGCACCAGAAATGTGCTATTTGGCCTTAGGAATTTAGAAATTACCACCAACTTCAAGTTGGTGGTAATTTGCATTTTCTTTAAAAAAGCACTTTTTGATTTTTTAAAAGTGCCATATGTTTAGGGCATGTATGTGCGCAAAATGTGCACACATGCATATTTCAGGGGTGCAACAGGGTGTCCTTTTGGCACCCTTGCAACCTTGAAATTGCATTCTCAACTTGCGATTCTCTAATTGGTAATCGCAAATTGAGAATGTCTTCCCATTCATTCCTATGGGCCTCCTAGCCCATAGGAATGAATGGGAAGGTATTCCTTATTTGCAGGAATATGTAGGATTCGCAAAAATTTTAGCAAATCCTACATACATTGCATTTTGCGATTCTCTAATTGCGATTCGCTAAAAATCGCATAGCTCCAATAGATCCGCAACCAAGAACATGCGAAGACCTAATAGCTCTAAGTCTTCGATTGGATCACAGAGTATCAGATCGTAGAGGGGACAGGAAGCGTCTAGAGTTTAGGCCTTCATTTCGACCCAAAGACAAACCGCCTGTTGTAGCCCCGGATACTAGTGAACCTATGGAAATCAGAGGAATACGAAAACCTTTGATGACTGAAGAAAAAGATTCTCATCGGAAAAAGGATCTATGCTTATATTGCGGTAAAAAAGGACATTTTGTCATAGACTGTTTAGCAAAACTAAACACAACCATGACCAAGGTGGGAAACTAGTATACTCGAGGAATAGCCAGGAGACTTCCTCGAGTAACACATCTTTATCTCCTGAACAATCGGTTGCTAACACATTACAAATTTCTGTCCCACATTTAGTATTGAACGCACAATTCGTAATTTTTCAGCAAGAATCTAAAGCCGCGGTGGTCATGGTAGATTCTGGAGCCACTGGCAATTTTATTGACGCCGCTTTCGCAACAAAACTGGAAATCCCAACCTTAGCAAAAAAGAAACCAGAAATGGTTTATGCGGTAGATGGCAAACAATTAACATCTGGATTAATTACGCATTCCACCATTAAGATAACCATGACATGCTTTTCTCAGACCAAAATCATGTGGAAGAAATATCCTTTGATATCATTAATGCCCCTCAATTTGGTGTCATCCTCGGGATGCCTTGGTTGACAGACCATAATCCCACTATAGACTGGGCTAAGAGAAGTGTTACTTTTCAATCAGATTGGTGTCAACAGGAGTGTTTACATTCACAAGAAACCATGTCCAAAAACATGGTACAAGAGCTTGGTAAAACAACTGCTCATTATATTGCTACGGCTGCAGAGCAAAACATAGAATTACCCGCGATATATGAACATTTTCGAGACGTATTCTGCGAACAAAGTGCTGAGACCCTTCCACCTCACAGAACATATGACTGTGAAATAGATCTCGCACCTGGTGCTAAAATTCCTTGTAGTAGGATCTACGCGCTTACCGAGCAGGAGAACCAACATCTCAGGGAATATTTAGACACATTTTTAAAGAATGGTTTCATCCGACCCTCCAAGTCTCCGGCAGCTTCTCCTCCCTTCTTTGTGCCCAAAAGTAATGGGGCATTATACACGTGCATAGATTATCGCGCGTTGAATAATATCACCATTAAAAACCGATATCCTTTGCCACTTATTCCCATTCTTTTGGACCAAGTAAGATCTGCAACTATTTACACCAAGTTGGATCTCAGAGGAGCATACCATCTTGTACGTGTTCGAGCCGGAGACGAATGGAAGACCGCTTTTCGAACTCGCTTTGGCTTGTTTGAATATTGCATGATGCCCTTCGGTCTATCCAACGCCCCTGCGGCGTTTCAATTTTTTATTAATGATGTCTTACGAGACTTTCTTGACAGGTTTGTCATTGCCTACATAGATGACATGTTAATCTATTCACAATCTATCTCGGAACATGAAAAACATGTCAAACTTGTTTTAACCACCCTGCGCCAACATGTTCTTTTTTGCAAATGATCAAAGTGCGAATTCCATACTTACCAAGTGGAATTTTTAGGTTTTATATTGTCACCTCACGGAATCACAATGGCACCCAGAAAAAGTGCAAGCAATATTAGATTGGCCAGAACCAACTTCAGTTAAGGATATCCAACGATTCTTAGGATTTGCAAATTTTTATTGTCGCTTTATCAACCAGTTTTCAACCGAGGCAAGTCCTTTAACAAAATTGTTAAGAAAACATGTTCCGTTTCAATGGACTGCAGAAACAAAATCCGCCTTTCAAACCCTAAAAACAGCATTCATGACAGCCCCTGTTCTAAGTCATCCAGACATCAATCAGCCTTTCATTATTGAAGCGGATGCTTCTGATACTGCAATTGGGGCAATTCTTTCTCAAAAGGATGAACGAGATAACCAATTACATCCCATTGCATTCCTATCAAAAAAAAATGTACCTGCTGAAATGAACTATACAGTGGCAGAGAAAGAGTTATTGGCTATTCGTCTCGCCTTTAAAGAATGGCGCCATTATCTCTTAGGTGCAAAGCATATTGTAACTGTCTATACAGACCATCGTAACCTCCAATTTTTACGATGTGCTAGAGCTTTGACACCGCAACAGTTATGATGGACCTTATTTTTGCAGAATTCAACTTTATTATAACTTTCAGACCAGGCAAAATAAATAATAAAGCAGATGCCTTATCTCGATGCGAAACATCAGAGGAAAAAATAAAAAAGGAAAGTTCACCACCATCCATAATTCCTAAAGAACAAATTATTGGAGTTACAATCTCTGATCAATTTTTTCAAGACACGAAAAAGTATGCTGTTAAACCAGGTTCTATTGTGGCAACAAAAAGACAAGGATAGAACTATAATTCAAGGATTGCCGTTTCAAAAAACATTAATATACATTCCATCAAAACCATTACAAAGACAAGTTCTACAATGGTGTCACACAAAACCATTAGCTGGACATCCTGGGATAGCAAAGACTCAAGAGCTTATCCAAAGACATTTCTGGTGGCCTACATGGAGACAAGATGTTCTCCAATATGTAAAACAATGTGATGTTTGTGCTCAAGCTAAAGGAGAACATGGTGCTAAAATAGGGTTACTTCAGCCTCTTCCTATGCCAATGCATCTTTGGAAGATATTTACATGGACTTTATTACTGACTTACCTAAAGATCAAGTGAAAACTACCATTTTAGTAGTGGTTGATAGACTTTCAAAGATGGCTCATTTTATTGCTTGTGAGAAAATGCCAACAGTAACTCAGTTAGTGACATTATTGGTTCAAAATGTAGTAAGATTACATGGTTTGCCTCGAACTATAACCTCCGATCGAGGGGCGCAATTCACATCAAAGGTATGGAAAGCTTGGTGCGAAACATTACAAATAAAAAGAAACATGTCCACGAGCTTCCATCCCGAATCGGATGGCCAAACAAAGCGGGTAAATCAGATACTAAAGCAATATTTACGATGCTATTTATTTAAACAACAAGGCTCATGGGTGAATCTTCTTTGGGAAGCAGAATTCGCTTATAATAATCTAAAGCATGCTTCAACAAACATGTCACCATTCTTCGCAAATCATGGCTGACACCCACATTACGCTCCACTACTGTTAGCACAACCTCAGACTAATATACCCTCTTTGAATGAAATGTTACAAGGAATGGTTACTATCATGAAACATTTACAACGTAATGTACAGAAAGCAAAAGCAGACTACAAAAGATTTGCTGATAGAAAGAGAAAACTAGGACCGAAATACAAGCCAGGAGATTTCGTCTGGCTTTCTACAAGAAATTTCAAATTTAAAAGGAAATATAAATTTCATCCACAATTTATTGGGCCATTTGAAATTGAAAAATGTGTTAACCCAGTAGCGCTTAAATTGAAATTGCCAAGTGCCATAAAAATCTATCCTGTATTTCATACTTCATTATTGAAACCAGCAAAGAACAAACAACGAGCACGTCCACCGCCTCTCCTTGTCGGAGATCATTAAGAATACGAGGTAAACAGTATAAAAGGTAGTAAGCGCATAAAAGGAAAACTATGGTACCTAATTTCTTGGAAAGGCTATGGTCCAGATGAGGACTCTTGGGCACCAAGTGACGCTATTCATGCACCACGTTTGTTACGTAAATTTCACATCCAACATCCGGAGGCTCCTACGTAAACGGGAATGTAAGCATTTTTGATGGGGTGGACTGTCATGATTCTGCCAGTCACGTGTCCTTTAGTATTTTCTATTGCTTTTACCAGTGCTTGCTTATTGGTTTTACCAGTGCTTATTGTTTGCACTGTCACTTGTTTGTACCAATGCTTGTTACAGACTGTTGTATATTTTGTATTGCTTTTACCAGTGCTTGTTTATTGGTTTTGCCAGTGCTTATTGTTTGCACTGTCACTTGTTTGTACCAATGCTTGTTACAGACTGTTGCAGACTTCAAACTCATAGTCTGCTGCCCAAGGTCTATTGGCCCTTTTCAGCTCCAGTAGTTTACCTGAGAGCTGTCATCTGGAAACTTCTTGAGAAAGCCTTTAAGTAGGAGCCACACCCTGTTCTCTTTGCTGGTTATTGAGAACTCTGAGCGTGAGCAGCAGCAGCAGATCTCCGGTTTCAGTGAGAAGATCTCTGACGGCTTAATGCAGGTTGTAGATCCTTCCCTTGATCACCACCAGGTAGGATCGTTCCATTTTGTTTAGAGGAGCAACCTGTTGATATTTGCATATTGACTCAAGCTCTCTTTGTCGAAGCGATTTATTGGGCATTTGTTTAATAGACTTTGGCACATCGCGCTGGAGCGCTTCTTTGGGCATTTGCATATTGGAATGTGGCACATCGCGCTGAAGCGTGTTTTTGGGCATTTGCATAATGAACATTGGCACATCGCGCTGCAGCACTTTTTGGGCATTTGCATCTTTGAATGTGACACATCGCGCTGTAGCGCGTTTTTGGGCATTTGCATATTGAACATGGCACATCGCGCTGGAGCGCTTCTTCGGCATTTGCTTATTGACTTTGGCACAATGCGCTGACGCGCTTTCTTGAACATTTGTATATTGAACTTGGTACATCGTGCTGAAGCGCTTTCTTGGGCATGTGCATAGATAATATTCACATTACAAGTTGAAACGAACCTTGCATTTGAAACCTGTTGTGCATTATAAAAACGCTTGTTGGAATTTGCGCTGTGATTCTTAACAGTGTTACATGCAAATCATAATTTAAGAAAGAGACAGTATAACAAAAACTAATAGTCTCTCTTATGTGAAAGTGTGACTCGCTCTGGAGCATAGTGTTTATGCAAGCACTAGATTAATCATAGAGTCTATATTGTTATATTTTGTTTTTGAGGATTATAGGAACAGCAATTCCATTCCTTGTGAAGAAGGCATTAGAGTGACGACTATTTCATAAGTAACCTGCTTTTCTTTACAGGTATGTTGTTGTTATTTAACCATGCTAGTTTAGTTCAAGAGTTCACACGGTATATCAGGAAAGCTAACTGAGGACAACGTCTCGTTCCATGTCTCCCTCCCCGCAGTACCCTTCCCAAATCCCTTCCCCCTGTCTAGCCACTTTGATCCTCAGTGCAATTAAGCTTGAGTCGAAGCTGCTGTAAGTTGGGCTTCTTGAGGGTACTGCTCCTGAGGAACCCAACGATATTTACCAGTTCTGACATTAGCTACCTAGGGCCTACCTTAGGGGTGACCTATGTGTAATTAAAGTGGAGTTTAAGGCTTGACAAGTGGTTTTAAATGCCAAGTCAAAGTGGTAGTAAACTGCACACCCAGGCCTTGCAATGGCAGTCCTGAGACAGGTTTGAAAGGCTACTGCTGTGGGTGGCACAATCAGTGCTGCAGGCTCACTTCTATAATCTAGATTACAGGCCCTGGGTATATGGTATACCACTTTACAAGACATATAAAGAAAACTTAAATATGCCATCAGGTATTTACTAATGTCACCATGCTGGGGGGAGAAGCACTTTAGCACTGTGTAACAGTCCAAAGGTCAACCAAAAGAAGGTGAGAAAAATAGGAGGAGGAAGGAAAATGGTTTGGTGTAACCCTGCAAAAAGGGCCATTTCCAACAAAAGAGGAAGGCAGTTGTATCTGTGCGAGGCGCTACCAATTATATTGAGATTTTCAGCTGGAACATTGCAGGCTTAAATAATAAGAAATTTGATGACAGTTGGACTGACTTTATTATACACTATAGCATTATCTGTTTGCAGGAAACATGGTACACGTCTACCTCATAATGTCTTGATGGTTATAAATCTATTTATTCTCCAGCTATTCCCTCCAGTGCAGGTAGAAAAAATGGAGGTTTGATTATCTTGATCTCTCTTCATCTGAATGCCAAGCTTGTGGAGCTATTAAGAAGTTCCCCTAATGCTCCCCCTAGGGGGGCCTCAAGTGATCCCAGGGGGGGGCGCCAGGCTCTTGCCAAAAGAAGCATTATGCTGATAGCAGTGCTTTGTTTTCCTTGGAAAAAAATTAGTGGCAGTAAGCCGCTCTGTAATGGGCCATCCCTAACATCTTTTGTCACTTATACCCTGGCTGAGAGGAGGTGTCAAAAGGGAAGGGACTTCAAATATTATTCAAAATTCCCACCCCCACTTCTCATAATCACACTGTTGATACTTGATACTTTTATATGTTAGTAAGGCCTGCCTGACCAGAATAGTATGTTTCGCATTTGCTTGCATTTTGAAAACGGTAACAGAATTTAGCTGCAATTTTTAAGTAGGACTAGACATATTTAAACATTGGCAGTTAAATAGAATAATTGTGAAAATTTTGAGGGGTATGCCCGGGGGGGGGGGGGGGGTGGACGTGGCATTAAAAGGTTTGAAGACCACTGCTCTAATGTGTTTCCTAGAATGTTTGGATAAACTGTGACTCGCTTTTACACAATACATCTTAATTGTAGATTTTACCATCCATTATTGTGGGGGAATTTATTCTAGACCCATCTTGAAAATACGTTGTAACAATGTTAGTGTTCTACATATGGAAAACACCAGACAGGGGAATTCTAAAATACCCTTTTGCATCAATTTGACCTGGATTTTTCTCTTGATATTTTTATCTACAAGGCCATACCTCTTCCTCCATCTTTAACTGGGTGAAGCTGTTGCAAGTGATCAGGAAGCCATCTTAAGCATATGTACTGGGCACTGGTCAATACGAGTTACCCAGATACATAATGGCTTCACTGATGGTGTTTGGTATCAAACACCTCGTCTAAATAAAGCCATACTGATTCCAGCATTGGATTTATTATGGTATTCTCTCAGAAGGCACCTTAGAGGTACCCACTGAAACCTACCAGTCTTTTTGTGGGCTGCCTGACTAGACTTTTCCAGCCTGTCACCACAGACGAGTTGCTGACCCCCTGCTTTGGAGATCCTACGCTCTCAGAGGTCAGGAACAATGCCTGCTCAGGAGGAAGGTAATAATACATCCTCCAGTAAGATGGCTAGTTATATGTGGCCCTAGCTTCCTCCAGACCTGGGGAATGCCAACCCCTACCCTGAGGCCCATTTGGCACCAAAACAGGTGGGTAAATTAGCTAGTTAGTAGGCGTGTCTCTCTACCAGGCTAGGAACACCCCTGAGGTGGGCCAGTTAAAAGGGACACTCAAGGAAGCGTTTCTCCCTCTTGTTTTTGGTGAAACTAGAAACTCTGGGTCAGGTTTATGCACACTACTCACAGGAAGTGGTCATATAGGGGTGTAGTCACCCCAGGGGTAGGTAGCCCATTGGCTACTACCTTACAATCCCCTTAATGCCCCTTAATTCAATATTTAGGTGTCCCATGACACCAGGAACTTAGATTCATCTACCTGGGAACAGAAGAAGGACAACGAAGAGCCAACAAGAACTGTGGACCAGCACTGTAATTGTCGCCAAATCCTGCCTGGCTGCTGCTCTCCCAACAATTGCGAGAAACAACTCGTCCTGCCACTGAACAGCCTCCCCAAACCCTTGGAGGACTATCAAGTACTTCACCAGCCAAGCATCATCTTCCTTGAGGTGATGGAGCCACCTCTCTGCATCTGCAGGCACCGACAAGCCTCTGCCCAGTCCACTGTGTTGCTAGCCATTTAACCCACTGAGGGAGCAGCACTTCAGAATGAGGACTTTGTTTCTCGAGGAGGTCAGATCCATCTCCCTGCCAAGGTTGGAGAAGCCATGTCCCCCAGGAGCCGCCCAACACCAAAACCCTGGGTACAAGAGCATTTGCTACAACCAAGACTTGTTTGTGTTCAATTCAAACACCACCACTGCTAAAACTTACCTACACATTGAGGGACTTCAGGAAAGATGAGGTCCACACTGAGACTGACCCTGCTGTGTTTCTTTTCACTCCTCTGCAGGTACCCCAAGGACCATGAGAGCCTCCAACAGTAAGTGGCCAGCCCGCCAGCACCTCTGTACATGAGCCCCACAGCCCAAGTACATGACTTCTGCCTGGTCCCCTTGGCCTAGGAGTCCCCACGAGCCGAGCCCCCCCTTGGGTTCTGCCAGACTTGTCCCCAAATCCCCCCTTGCAGACTCTGTTGTTTTGACAGGTCTCTTTAAACGTTACCGCATAGCACTCGAGGCTACCAACGTGAGCAGCACCACTGCACCTGGACACCCCAGGGCACTGCGGCCTTAAGCACCTTAAACCCTAAAGGATACCTTCTACAGCCGTTTGCAAGTATGCCTATACAGTACATGTATTTTCCTCCCATAGGATAACATTACTGCATTCGCGGCTCATGCTTCAAATCTGAAAGCTGTGTTTTTCTACTGTTTTACCAGTAACATTCTATAACATCTAAGTAATTACCTGATCCCTGAGATCTTGGTGCCTAAAATTATATAAAATATTGTGTTATTTTACTAAATTGGTCTTGGATATTGAAAAGAATACAACCACTGGTAGGGAAAGTGGGGCTTCTTTATTCACGTCGAGTGATCACCGTGTCCCCGGCAGCAACTGCCGTAACCCCGCATTCTGTGTTTCATGCAAGGAACGCGCATCATAGAATGCACACGAGGACAGCATAGAGAGATCCCAACACACCCCCCTCCCTACACATAAAAACAATCCCAGCACACCCCCCACCCTGCACATAATACAGTTCCCAAAAAGTCCCAGCACACCCCCCTCCCTACACATAATACAGTTCCCAACACACCCACCCTTCACAAAAAAAACAACAGAAACTAACCTCGAAAACAAAGGAGCAAATTAAAATCTAATATAGTCCTGAAATTTGGTGGGAGGAGACCTAGTTCTAGAAAGGTTTTGTTGGGGAACAGTGTCCTTGACAGGTGAAGGATTTCTCGGACCCACTACCCCCGGAGGCAAAGTCATACAAGGACTGTCTACTCCAAATTTGCTTTTCACAAACTCGACTTTCGACTCAGGCACAACCGAGACAGCACACTTGTTCCAGACTTTCCCATTCTCCAGTACAACAACATGGTCTTTCACTTCTCTGACTTTAACAGGAACAGAAAATCGAGAGGAACCCTTACGAACAAGCACAGGTTTTTTAATCCTCACCCAGTCTCCTTGACGCACCTGAGACACCCTGACACGATCAGATGCATACTTACCCTGAGCAACAGCCCTGACATCCGCCACTCTCCCCAGTTTTTGCAGATCCACCTCCTTCCTTGACATCCAGTCTTTGTTTAACTTAGAACCTGCTACCCTACCTCTAAGCAAGGTGAAAGGAGACATTCCAGTACTAGAGTGGGGAGTAATTCTCATAGCCCACAGCATGTCAGAGATCACTTTCTTCCAGTGCAAACCATTAATGGAGGCCAATTGCAATTGATCTTTGATCACCCGGTTAAGACGTTCGACCAAACCATTACTTCAGGGATGATAAAGAGAGGTGAGAATATGTTTGATACCATGCACTTTGAGGAAATTCTGCATCTCAACAGACACCAACTGGGTGCCATTGTCAGTCACCAACTCTTCCGGAAATCCCTCCCGAAGAAAAACATCTTTTAAAAAATTGATAACAGTGGCAGAATTGATCCCTTCCACAAACCTAACTTCTGGCCATTTGGACATGTAGTCAATTAAAACTAAAGCGTACTTGGGAGAATTACCCAGACCACCAAATGGACCCGCCACATCAAAAGCCAATTTGCACCAGGGTGAGTTCTTAACTGGAATGGAATTGATGGAAGATGGATAGGTCACTTGAGTTTTATCACTCAAAACGCACGCACCGCAATCACGAACACAGTGTTCAATGGACCTATCGACACCCGGCCACCAAAAATCTTCTCTAATCCTCCGCTTCATGGCACGGATGCCCAGATGTCCTTCGTGGGCTAAATCTAAAACCTTCTTGCGTAAGGGCACCGGAACAACTAGTAACCCACCCCTGCGCAGAATCCCATCGACAAGAGACAACTCATCACCAATTCTCTTAAATGGAACTAGTTGAGAAGGAAGAACAGAATTATTGGGCCAGCCATGAGTTACAAAATCCATCACTTTGCTGATCTCATCATCATCAGATAGAGCTAGCTTCCATTCAACTTCGGACAATGCAGCACCAGTATCAGCTATTGTACTAACAGCACACACCATTTCCAAATGCTCACCCTCAGGTTCACGAACATTCTCAGCTAGGGGTAACCTAGATAGGCAATCAGCTACACAATTTTTTACACCCGCTACATACTCTAAGCGATAATTAAATTCATTCAGTCTATACTGCCATTTGGCAATACGAGGAGTGGCCCTTCCCCCACCCTTGGTAGTAAAAAGATCCACCAAAGGTTTGTGGTCAGTCCTGAGGACAAAATCATTGCCCCACAAAAATTGCGAAAATATTGTACACCCCACCATAGGGCCAATGCTTCCTTTTCAATTGTAGAATAAGTCCCCTCAGCACCCCGGAGTGTTCTAGAGGCAAAAGCGATGATTTCCTCCCTATTGTCGGATCTTTTCTGCATGAGAACAGCCCCAAGACCCACATTGCTAGCATCAATGGTAACAATGCAGTGATCATTAATGTTGAACAATTTGAGTGGGTGTGCCTGAACAATTGCTTCTTTCAACAACTTGAAATCGCATGCACACTGGTCTGACCATACATACTTTGCATTTTTTTAAGCAAACCACGCAAACACACAGTCCTGTCAGAAAAATTGGCCACAAATTTGGCGTAATACTCAACTAGTCCTAGAAAAGAACGCAGCTGATCTTTACACTGCGGTTCAGGTGCATTTTGGATGGCATCCAGGAGCTTAATTTTGGGTTCTACTCCCCTTGCAGAAATATGGTGCCCCAGATAATCTACACCCTCTTGAAGGAATTTGCATTTGTCTTTCCTCAATGTTAACCCGCTAGATTTAACAATCTCCAATACCTGCTTGACTCTGGCATTGTGCTCAAGAACAGTTTTTCCATGAATCAATATGTCGTCTTGGAAAAACACGACCCCCGCAGTGTTCTTAAACAGGTTCCCCATAAGACGCTGAAACACTGCGGAAGCCGACGCCAAACCAAACGGCATACGTAAATAACGGAACGCACCGTCAGGAGTCACAAATGACGTGAGGTGTCTTGAGTCTTTGCTCAATTCGATTTGATGGTAAGCAGAAGATATGTCGAGTGAAGAGAAATATTTCGCACCCTCCAAAGTTGACAACATCTCATTAATGTTGGGCAAGGGTTGGCGGTCCACCCATATACAAGAATTAAGGTCGCGCAAGTCCACACACATTCTAAGGGATTTATCCGCCTTGCGCGCCAAAACAATGGGTGACAACCATTCAGACCCTTCAATCGACTCAATTACTCCCATGGTACATAACCGCTCTAATTCTTGTCTAAGTTCACTACGCATGCTAAGTGGTACTTTGCGCACTTTGTGTGCAACAGCCTTCACACCCTCCTTAAGAATAATGCGATGTTGAAATCCCTTGAGCTTGCCTAATTTGCCACTAAAAATTTCAGGATAACATTGAATCCAATCATTCTGCGATGACAACTCCGTTATAATTGTGTGCACTGGGGAAACATCAGGAAGACAGGAATAATATTGTCTGGCTTCATGTTTGGATAAGACCATATCAGGATGATTGGGATCAAGGATGATCCCGAGCTCACCTTGTTCCTCCCATCCCAACAAATTTGCACCTTCTTTTACTACAAATACAGTACCACGTGCAAAATCCCCTTTAAATTCCAAGTTGCCTAAAAATTTACCTAAAACCTCAACTCTTTTACCACCATAAGCAAAGATCTTTATGCTGGACTGGACAACAGGAATATCGCCCAAACTTCCAAAATCTTTGACATTAATGAGGGTAAAAGGAGAACCAGAATCAGCAAGAAACTTCATGTTTATGCCGTTCAATTTTATGGTACATGCGGGAGATTTTCTTCTATGAGGCTCTGTAACGGAAGCAATTTCTACAACACCATCTGATTGAATGGAGGAAGAGGACAACATCAATAATTCATAACTTTCATTATCTTCCCTATACTCAGCATAGTCTTCTTCAATAGCTCTCACAGTTCGTGGCGGTCCCTTGTGAGGCACAGTCGCTTTGCACATGCGTGCCAAATGTCCTTTTTTCCCACACTTGAAACAAGTCTGATTTATAGCAAAACAAAACTTGAAATTGCCTAAATGTGATCTACTTCCACAACGATAACAAGATAGATCTTGTCCCTCAGCTTTGAATTTGGGCAAGTTAGGTGTAGGTGAAGGAATGCGAGGAACATTCAAATTGACTCCCTTGGTCGGCTTGACAGAAGGTTTTGTGCTAACTAATTTAATCTCACTAGATGACGAAGATGGCATAGATACACTCAATTCCTTCATGCAAAATTGAGAATGTTCAATACTTCTCGCTAAAATGAGAGCAGTTTCTAAATCAGGATCTTCAGAAGACAAAAGTTTCTCCTGAATCTTCTTGTTGCATGTGCGTTCAATCAGCTGATCACGGATTATTTCATCCCTGAACTCCCTGTAATTACAAGAAACCGCTAGGGTCCTAAGTGCTGCAACAAAGTCGTCTATGGATTCTCCAGGAATCTGTGCACGTTGCAGAAATTTGTGGCGCTCTAGTACTATGTTTCGCCTGGGATTGAACCTTTTGTCCAACGTTTTAACAAGAGAAGCATATTCATCAACTATTAGCGAATCACCATCATTACCTCCACTAATACATGTTCTTACGAGTTCAAGAGGTAACGTCTTTAGAATAGTTCTCCCCTCTGCACCCAAATTATAGACAAGCAAAGCTTTTTTTTTTTTTTAAGTAAAGGTGTCACCATCAATCGCCTCAAGATAGGCCTCAAACGTCTCCTTCCACTGTTGCCACAAAATAGGAGGAGTACCAGGTGACTGCAAGAAGGGAGGTGGTGCAATAACATGATCCATTTGCGTGGGTGAGTTGCTGCCCCACAATCAATGTTATGCCACACCACAAATAAATGTTGCCCTTGAGTCACTATGCAATGGTAAGAAATGCCAGGAAAATTCTCAGAAGAATGACACAATATGTCATCTGCATCAACAGAAACTGTGTACTAACAACCAGTCTAGAAAACAGTACACTTGTACCAAGAATGGCCGATAAGGGTGAGAAATTTCCACCTTTAAACCTTTCACCGTAACAGTGAAAGTTCTGTGAAATCACGTTGATATGGTGTCAAATTAGGAATGGCAGCGTTAACGGAGATGTAGGTCGTTCAGGTGACATGTAATCCTCAGCAGAATGACACGCGCCGATAAGCGCGTCGGTTGTCAGGGCAACGTGCGTGACACGCGCCGATGAGCGCGTCGGTTGTCAGGGCAACGTGCAGCGTGCGCCGATGCACACGTCGATGGCTGCTACTAACAATTCATGCGCCACAGCAGAGGGACGGCGAAAGCGAAAAACAAGAACAACCTCACCAGGATCACAGGTCCTCAGCCGAAGATACACACAGCGTCTGAGATAGCGGCTCCACAGGACTTGCAGAGCGCCGAAAGTCCTGATGTTGCCTCGAAGTGGAGAACACCACGACGTCCAGCAACACGCAGTGGGGGAAACGGAACACTGGACAGCCCGTCGCCACTGAAAAGAAGACAACCACTGGTAGGGAAAGTGGGGCTTCTTTATTCACGTCCAGTGATCACCGTGTCCCCAGCAGCAACTGCCGTAACCCCGCATTCTGTGTTCCATGCAAGGAACGCGCATCATAGAATGCACACGAGGACAGCATAGAGAGATCCCAACAGATATCTCATTGAGAGTGTGTCTCACTTATTGACTCTGTGTGTTCAACAAATGCTCAACACTCCCCTCTGACAAGCCTAAGCTGCTCACCCACACTACCCCTAGAAGAGCACTTGGGATTAATTAAGTAAAACCCTGTAAACCAATAAGGGTTGTCTGGACTATTTGCATGATGTACCGCTACATTTCGTATCGTAACTAAATAGCCAGCTTCCTACAGTATGGACTTGGAAGACCTTTATGACTTTGCCTCAGGATGATAAGAGAAGGAAAGGAAATATTTAAACCTTCTGTTAGAGTGTATATCCCATTAATAGCTGTAAAGTTTATAGAACCCTATCTCAGGGCTGTGATTATTAACAACCAGTGCTTTTTGTTGACCCAGTTTTGGTTAAACTTACTTCATTGGCTGCTTGTCAAAGGGTTGGAATGAGGTAAAAATCTAGCACCTTGTGGCTGTGACCTCTTGTCTCCACAAGAAACTATGCACTTTGTTGTGTTTTAGGGGTTTAATGCCCAGCCCCATAGAGCTTTTATTATCTCTCTTATCAAAGGACCTAATTTTACCCAATTATGTCCAGCTTTGATATTTTCACAATTATGAAGTGACGATTTTATCTTTTATTGAATTGCATTTTTTTTTTAGTTTGTGCTGTAAAATCAGACGGTTTCTTGATGAATTATTTTAGTTTATCAGTGTCGGGTATTTGTTTCCTTTTTAGATGATCTCTGACTTTTGAACAGTAATTTTATCTATTTTGTCATGTGCATTTTAGATGCTGATGTTAAATATGAATGGTTTTGATGTTTATTTCGGTAGCAGAATGTATTTATGCGATCTCCATGGATTTGTAAAAATTCTGAATAAAGAATAAAGAATGAAAGCCATTATTAGTATGAAGTAAAATATACAAAAAGTGATGGATGGAATGCTTGAATTAATCTCAGCCCCTTGTAATCACTCGATGCTGCATATCAGTCCATTGTCATTCTGTATTCCATGCTACCTCAGTTTGGACCCAGTCATGTGCAAATCAGTCTTGATTCTGCTCTAATGGGAACAGTCCAGCCTGAACTACCATGCCAGTTCCTCCCTGAACTGGAAAACAAGCAACCTGTGACAGGTTTTGCCATAGTTATCTAGTTATAATCTCTCTGTGACACATACCAGTCCATAGTTATTCTGCAAACCATGCCACCTCAGTATGGATCCAGCCATATGCAAATCAGTATTGCCCCTGCTCCAATGGGAACAGTCCAGCCAGAACTGCCAGGCCAGGTCCTCTCTGAACTGGAACACAAGCAACCCAGGAAAACATATCGCCCTCTCATCACCCAGGTATAGCTTGGTTCCAATGACACAGTGTGCACGGGATCCACGTCTGGCCACACCTGTCTGGCTTACAGCGACCCAGTTAAGTATATAAAATAAGTGACAGATGGAATGCTTGAATTAATCTCAGCCACTGGTAATCACTCTGGCGACATACCAGTCCATCATTATTTTGCGCACTATGTCACCTCAGTTTTGACCCAGCCATATGCAAATCAGTCTTGACCGTGCTCCAGTGGGTACAGTCCAGCCCGAATTGCCAGGCCAGGTCCTCCTTGAACCGAAACACAAGCAACCCAGGAGTGGTTTTGCCCTAGTTAGGGCTCATCAGCCAGGTATAGCTTGGTTCCCGTACTCAGAGGTCTATCTCCGACCGCCCTTACTCCACAGGGCCATCAGAGGCGTTTAATCATGGCGAAAATGGAGCAGTCTCTGATGTGATTAAATTGATGGTCCTCCGCATTTAAATCGGGCGGGAGGATGACTATGTTGGCGGGTACGGTACACCGTCTCTGTTGCGATGCAGTTCCCTCTCCGCCAACTTGTAAATCGAGTCCTTTGTTCCTAGCTTAGCTTCACCAAGAGAGCAAGATAAAGGATTTTGAACATTCCTAAAAGATTTGCAACCTTTCACCATTATGTTATATGATACATTTTCGATTTTGCAGTTCCGATTCCTTTCTTCCAGTGTTTCTCTCTTGCATGTTCGACCCTATCAAGTTAAGTAAACACCCCCTTTCACAAGTATTTTTTTATTAATGTATACTTACATTTGTTGGCATGGGAAATCAATAATTTATTAGTAACTGTGTTTGTATTGTAGATACTTTCTTATGTTTCTTCCACGCTTTCGAACAGAAGTCTTACACTCCATGCTTAAAGAAAGGAAGTCATTTGTTGGCTTCGACTGATTGTTTTTTATTTTCTACTCGCGGCAAAATTATCTTTTTCTGTCTTGCTGGATTCGGTGTACTGAACTTCAACTTTCATCCCCAGCAGAGCGAATATGCATAAGTTACACTCACTTCTTTAAGAGTTCCTATGATCTATCGATTTGCATTAGTAGACTTCCTAGCTAATCTATCATGTAATGCCCACTGTACGAAAAGCAAAAGCTTCAGATTAAAAGGACAATTCGCAACAAGAGGAAGAGCACTTATGTAATATTTCCGATGTTAGAATCTGCCCGTTCACTTACTGACTGCAATTCTCTCTTCCATTTTCAATGAAGCGCAAGTGTATGGAGCTGTATCAGTGAGCAGGCATAGGAACAGTTAAGTTGGCCAAAGATGTCTGTCCTGTTTTTGAGGTCGTGGAAGACATAGAAAACTACCTCCTCCTTACATCAAGTGTGTGTGTATAATACAGATTTTGAGATACTCAAAATGGAAGGCATGTTCAAATGAGTTACAGTCAATCTCAACTTGGAATTCATTTCTAAAAACACCACAAATTTCCCTGCTTAGGGTCCCCAACCCCTTGCTGGAATTAAAACACAATATATTATTGCAAGCAGCATTAGATTCTCCGTTCATGCAATTTGTGACCTGCGTACAGAGACTTCAAAATGTACGCTGAACAGAATAAAGTATAATATAGATTTCTACAAAGTTGAGAATGTGCCCTGGGGAGACAACTGGGGTCATTATGGATCATTTACACATAGCAAGACACACGCTGCTAGAATTTACTTTGTGCGTTAGTAGCGACCTGTTAATGACCACTATGTGAAAGCCTCTTTAACATGCTAACTGAGCCTACCGACATCACAGGAAAAGGCTGCTATTCTATGCTAAGTATGGAATTTTTAGACAAAAATATGGGTTTAATCAGCCTCGAATTAAGGCCCACATGCATCAAAGAAAAATTTAGCAATTCTAAAATAGCGAGAAATAAGGAATCACTTTTACAGATTCGCTAAACCGAATGCACCAAAAAAATCGGTAAATATTTGCGAATCCTTAAAAATCGCTAAAATATTTACTGATTACTTAATTACCGAATCGGTATTTGCGAATTCGCAAATAGCGATTCGGTAATTGCGAAAGCGTCAATTGTCTCATGGAGATGACATCATAGCAGGAAGTGATTCTCAGATACCACACACCTGTGCGGAGGGAGAGACTGAGGAGGAGGAAGACTGTTGGTGCACAGCCTGGAAAACACGTTTTCCTGCAGAAGGTGAGACAAACAAACACCATGGACACAGGAAAAAAAAGCAAAAAGGAGAAGGCAGGAAGAGGAAGATTAAATTCAGTGAGAGGGAACTGGAAATACTCACTGAGGAAGTTGTACAAAAAGATGACAAGCTGTTTGGTAAACAATCCCTGCATGTTGCAGAGTCAGTCAAGCGGAAGATCTGGCTTGGGATACAAGCCCGGGTCAATTCTGTGGGGGTCACACACCGTGACATCAACAACCTACAGAAGCGATGGTATGACCTTCGCAGCCAGGCAAAAGAGAGAGTGGCTGAAAGGCTGGCCTCTGCAAGTAAAACAGGAGGGGAACATCCACTCAGCCTGCAAACACCCCAATGGACGACTTGGTGGAATCCACTCTGCAGCCCGAGGCAGTTGTCGGGGTCACGCAGATTGACACCTCAGGACATGCGGGGACCTCCCAAGGTAAGAGCACAACCAAACATATTGCAATATAATTGTAACCCAAACTGCCACAAATGCATACCCTGGGTAGTGTAGCAGACATGACTCCAGTCCACCTCTTACTTGCAACCCCTAATGCATTGTGGGAGTTGTATGCATACAAATGTAATGGAAAAGCATGGAGGTAGTAGCACAGCTCAAATGCATCAGAGTACAGCAAGGCAGTGACAACAGTAGACTTCCTACAGCACAGAAGTCAATTTATTATACCTCTGTGAGCGCAATGTCACAAACATGTGCAAAAAAAGATATTTTTCATTTTACAAAAGAAATGATCCTGCACTGTTTCCCTCACAGATGCATCACAGGAAAGTGATGTGGCAGACGTCCACGATTCTGAGGGACATACAGAACAGACAGATGAGGGACAAGAGATGCCGGCATCCTCGCCCCTACCTGTTCCTACTCATCGCAGGAGAAGAGTCCTACCACTGCCCGATTTGGATAGTGAGGAGGACACCCGAACAGGAGCGAACCCACAGGGCACTGCCCATACACACCCACCCCCACCACCAGAGGAAACAATCCCACAACGTCACAGTCCGTTCCGCAGGCGAAGGCCAAGTGCATTTCTGAGGTCTGCTGGGGACGTTGGTGAAGCTGCCTGCAGTGTGCTGGAGTCCAAGATGCTGAGGGTCCAGCGCCTGCAACAAAAGAACATGCGTATTATGCAGGAGCAACTGGGAACAATGGTCACACACATGGGTGGGATACGTGACTGCATGAAGGAGCAGACAACTGCATTCGTTGAGGGGCTCAGGGCACACAGTGATAAACTTGACTGTGTAGCAACAGCCATTGAACAGATGTGCAGGGTCATCCAGGCTGAGCATATCTCTAATGCCAGGAGGCAACAACATTCTATGAGGCGCATGCGCGGATACACCAGGGCCATCAACAGGCTGTGTACTACAACAGCTCAGCTATACAGGCGTGCAGTCGCCATGCAGGTTGAGATGACCCACTGCTGTGGGGATGTGGCCAGGGGCCTAATCCAGGTCACCACTGCTGTGGAAGGGCTACAGACAGCAGCAGCCAGTGGGAACCTCATGCATGGAGAGGGGGACAGTGAGGAGGCCTCCAGCCTTAGCAGCCTACAGGAGCCTGTGGCACATAGCAGGAGGCGCAGTAGCAGGAGTCAGGCAGGCACAGAAGGCACCATGTCAGATGTAGCTGGGCCTACAACAAGGGCCACAGGAGGGCGTCACAGGAAGTGTTAGACATTTGGACATTCAAACAATCTGGTGAGGTAACCAGATATGCGTTACTTATTCACACTGTAGTTGCAGTCCCAAGGCAATGGAATGTAATTGTCTGTACATGGCATGTGGGCATTAACACAACCACACAACTGTCACATTAAACCTTTAAAGCAATTACTGTGTTGTCATGTGCTTACTCACCTTAGAAGTAATGTTGCGTGATTTCTGCTCTTCTTTGTCTTCCCTCTGCTGCATTTGGTCCGCCTGCTGCATGGGGTGGTTGTGTCGGCTGTATGTCCTGTTCTGGCTCGCTGTCAGAGTCCACCAAGGGTATGCCTCTATTGGTGGCTATGTTGTGCAACATAGCACACGTTGCCACAATCTTACAGCATTTCTCAGGACTCTACTGTAATGCCCCACCGGTCTTGTGTATGATGCGGAATCGTGATTTTAGTACTCCAAGTGTCCTTTCTATCACATTGCGCGTCGCAATGTGCGCATGATTGTAACGTCGCTCCCTTTGTGTGGCAGGATTCAGGTATGGGGTGAGTATGTAAGTCCTCACAGGGTATGCGCTATCACCTACAGGATGTGAGAGATCAACATACATTAGTCACTGCAATGTGTCACCATGGTGAACACTTTTGAAATACAGTATTACATTCATTTACCCAGAAGATATCCTTCTCCAATCTCCCCGCAAGTAGAAGTCTGTGTATTCCACTGTGCCGGAAGATGTAGGCGTCATGTGCACTGCCAGGGTAACTTGCCACAGTGTCAGTGATTAGTGTTTTTGAGTTGCATGTTACCTGTATGTTGAGTGAATGGTAAGATTTCCGGTTGCGGTAGATATACTCATTCACTGCAGGGGGACATATGGGTACATGCGTCCCATCGATACAACCAATCACATGCAGGAACTGTGCAACCTGATAAAAATCTAATTTGGTTTGCATCAAATCCTGTGGTGTCGTGGGGAACCTGATGTGGTGGTGTATCCTCTGCAACATGGCATTTAGGAAACTGTTAAAAAAGCGCGATATGGCACTTTGGGAGACCCCTCCAGTTGCTGCAATTACTCCCTGGAAGGACCCTGAAGCTAGGAGATGCAGGGAACACAGTACCTGCACATGGGTGGGTATGGCATGTGTCCTGCGGGTCTGCCGCTGCAGTATAGGGTCTAACTCAGCAATTAGATCTAAGATAGCTGCAGCATTCAGCCTATATTTATCATAGATCTCCTCCTCTGTCTGCCCTAGCAATGTGACGCGCACTCTAAAGATTCTCTCCTGGATTCTCCTTCTCCTCTGTGCTGCTGCTCTCAGCCTCATCCTCCTCGCCACGACGTACAGCGCTGCCATGGTGGGTCATTGTGATGCATTCTGGGACTGTTTAAGTTGTTTGCTGATGATTTCCACCTGTTTTTGCTTATGTGTAATTTTTACCACCTGATTTGATTTCTTCTAGTTTAAGGAATGCAAATAGCGAATTTAGGCTGGTTCTGTATTTGCGAAAACTTGATGCATCCCATTTTGCGATTTCTCAATTGCGCTTCCTAAAATACAGAATCGGTATTACTGATTCTGTATTTTATGAAGCGCAAATATTGCGAAAACTACTATTTCTTGCGATTTTGCTTAATGCATCAGAACTAGTTAATTTGCGATCGGAAACGGCATTTTTACCGATTTGCAATTTTGCCGGTTGCAAATTAGCTTCATGCATGTGGGCCTAAATGTCTGAAATACAGGGGTGTCTGGCTGCACTGATGTTGCCTTCTAAAAAGTCCCTCATTCTGTTCCAATTGAAACACTTGCAAGTTAACTCTGTTTTGGAAAGTGCAGTCTTCTTAGTTACGCTTTTCGGCGTGCCTACCCTACAATGTCCCTGACTAGCATACAGACAAAAACTGACCAAGCTGGCTAAGACCAAACTGTACTTTTATCACCGTCTCAAAGTAAACCTTCTACAAAATGCAGACTGACTCATCATTGGCCTTTTGAAAAGGGGACACATTGCTCCTTATGGGTGATACCTCCATTGGCAGCAGCGAGGGCAAGGGTTACACTCAAGTAGAATGCCAATCCATTAAAAGTTCAATGCCACCCTCTGATGTACGTCTACAATCAAGAAACCCAGTGACCCAAAAATGAACCCTCTGACTAGACAATTTCCACATGCTTAAAATTCCCAACACGGGATTAACAGGAAAAGGTGACTCATACATATCTTCTCTGCCCAGGATCATTCATTCTGGAATGAACACTGGCCTCTCCCAGCATCACAACCCTAAACCACCCTATAGTTTTTCAAGAAAGACCAAAAATTCTTCTGGTACAACTACTCCCATCCAACGTAATCACCCCAGATAGGTCAGAATTTGTATAAATTGTGTTTAGGCTTTTCAGTTCATAGTTGGATTGTGCCTATCTGTGATTGGCCCAAGCTGGTCTGGTTTGTGCTGCTGATCTGTTAAAATCAGAGGGAACTCTGTCCACGAGAAGCCGTGTCCTGCGTCTAGAACATTTTTGCTTGGGCTAGATGGGTCACCTGCTGCCGTTGATCTGGCACCACCCAAAATGTGAGCACCCTTTGTGCCTGCCTTGCATTGCTCAGCAAGAACCCGGCCTTCATATCTAATTATGTTTGTGCCACCAGTGCGCACACTGTAAAATTAATCAGTCCTGTTGTCACACAAAGCCTGAAAATAGCTCTGAATCAGCAGCTGCTTCCTGGGTAGGAACCAAAAGGTCAAACCAGAACAACCACCGTTTTAATAAAATATTAACCTCATACGAGGATTTCCCACAATGATTGCTATGCTAGGGTACTGTTTTTATTTATGAATTGTTGCTATCTCACTATCCTGTTTTCCTCAGAGAGGAAAAAAGGCCCAACATCCAATTGCCTTGCATCAAAAGTTCCTTTATTCTTCTTGTATTTTTGCGCCAGTTTCCTTTATTTACACTGTTTTCGTCACAAGCCTCTGGTGTTCTGACTATTCGAATCCCGTGTTTATAGCTTTAAAACAGCTGCAGATATAAAATTAGACCTTATCTTTCCGACCCCTATGTTTCCCAGCGCTGCCTCTCTTGAACTTTTTAGCTCCTGATGTGGTTGTGAATTACAAGAGCTTGGCTCGTGCACACAACATCCGGGTTTTCCCTTCCTCAGAGGCCGAGCACCATTCCCAATGGGAATGCACAGCTGCTCCTTGAAAGTCTACATCTATCTACGATGTCTATTGAAGGTCCGGCTGCTGGCAGGAGCAGAGCGCGCGTTTATGCCTGCTATGCAAAAACTTAATCTCCTGGTCCAGTCACCTGCCTGGCTGTGAGTGCGCGGAATTAAGAAACAGTTTTCTAAAACTTCCCCAAGCAGAGTCTCTTCCGAGGGATAGGGCCGGATGGCAGGAAACATTTGTTATAGCTTTCCTAATTAATGCTGCATACTACTTGCCATGCGCCACCACTCTTCTATGTGTCAGCGCCACCACTCTTCTGTGTGTCAGATTTTCGCGTAACATTTCGAGATCAACAATTACCTTACCAAACAAGGAAAACAAACAATTATGCCTCTCAGATATCAGTTGTACATTGTAAAGCTAGCCTTTCTTCAAAATACATCATATTTCCAAATCACTTAACAAAGCTCAACAAAACTCAAGTCTCTTAAGGCAGCCAACACGTTTCTTCCTATTTGATATTATTAAGGCAAGTATTCTCACCATAATAAGTCACTGAAGTTCATAAGGCACACGTAGTCTCGTGCAAGAGGGAGCTAAGTATAATGGATGCCTGAAAGGACTTAGGGCAAGATGTACGACCCTTCCAATTTACGAGTCGCAAATTGTGTCGTATTGTGACTCACAAATTGGAATTTACAACAGTATCTCAGACACTGTTTGTAATTCTAATGGGGTCGCACATTGCCTGTCTCATTAATATTCATGAGGTAGGTGCAATTTGCGACCCCATTGGGAATGGCCAGCACTTCCAGGGATGGTGGCCTGCTGGGGTCTGCAGACCACCATGTCTGGTCCATGGGACCACTGCCTGCTCTTAAAAATATTTTCAATGCCAGTCACAAAGGGGAAGTGGTTCCCTGGGGACCCTTTCCCGTTTGCGAGTGGCTTTACCACCCATTTGAAATGGGGGGTAAACTGTGTGTTTTGCGACCGCAATTGCAGCCGCAAAACAATCTTACATTGAAGTGCGAGTTGCTATTAGGAAGGGACGCCCTTGGCATGCCCCTTCCTAATAGCTAATCGGTAATAGGTTACCGACTCGCAAAATAGGGTTTGTAAATAGGGCAGACCTATTTTGCAGTCACAGATTTCCTGTTTGCGACCGCAAAAAGCAGTCATACATCTGGCCCCGGGGTCCTTATTTGTAGACGTGCCTCTGGAAAAAAAAACATGAAAAACATTGTAGAGAAAGAGGGACAGATACCAAGTGTTGCCATTCGTGAGCTGGCATATTTGACCAGAAAGAGATTGTCCTCTTAATAAACAGTGTTCGCTGGGGAGTGTACAGCAATCACATGGAGTCATAATGTAGCAGATGCCTTAATGCAGCAGATGTCCATGCATAACGGTGCATGATAAAATGGTTATCGGGGACAGTTGTGCGCTCAGCTCGTGCTGTCTGCATTGTGGTCAAATCTATAATGTATATCTTTAAAAAAATATCTATTCATGTTTTTGCAGTATATTGTACAGAGTAGTATGTAGCAATTACAGCATGACAATCAGCAAAAGCTACTGTACGTAACGTATTTCGTCCACGTGTCCCACACCTTCGAGAAACTCGAGCAACAAAGAATCAAAACATTAAGAAATGAACTTGTAAACATGTAGATCGCAAACACGTCATGTCAGTAATATCAAGCATCCACTATAAGTCAAGGTACAGTTTCCGCCTCCCAAGTCTCCCCCGCAGTATATATACATGTACTCATTTCCAGTCATCAGGCATCAATTTGGCTCATGATGAGTTCAGTCCCCTGCGCCAATGACCCTCCCCCCACATCAAACCAGCCTGGTAGCTGTCTTGTAAGTAGCTGTAGGGTTCCGGTTGGCCGGATCTCCACACGCCCCCGGTTCTGTATAGTCCAACCTCAATGTCTGGCTGAATCAAGCACACAACTGCAGCAACTTGACCTCAAGGAGGGCGTTCATCCTATTTAGCTTGCACTGCCAGCAATAAAGTGACCCATTCAGTGATGTTGCTCCTCTGCTCAGCCTGCCTGTATGTGTGCATCAGGACACTAATTTCAGCTGATGTCGAGTCTCTGAGCCAGCGCGTCACGATGGGGGTGTATGTGCCTTCCAGTGCATAGCTATAGTCCGCTTCACTAGGAGCAGAGCCAGATCTATACACCTAGAGGTGTGCTTGGCCATCTCCAGTCTGGTCTCGGAAACTATCCCAGCAGGCAGACTGCCATGGTGGGGGAGAGACACCGTTCTGTCAATTCTATTAGCACACCAATCAGGGTCGACCAGTATGTACGGATGTGGGGGCTGCCCCAAACCATATGGAAGACGTCGGCCGGGTGAGGCCAAGATCTAAGGCACTCTGCGAGAGCCCTGGGTACACATAAGCCAGTCTCACTTGTAGGTCACCAGTGATCTACTGGTTTAGTTGTGTATGTTTGAAACGGGATTCCAATTTGCTGTTTTTATGTACTTTAGCATGCACCCCCAGTCTTTATCAGAGAGATCCTCTCCCAGCTTGTTCTCCCACCTGGCCATCAGAGCAGATATATTTCAATCAATCAATCAATGATTTATAACTCACAAGCTACTCACCCAAAACGGGTCTCAAGGCGCTGAGGTAGAGGGAGGGCTATGGGGTTGGTAATCGCAGATCCTGGAGGTTCACTGAGTTTCATCGAAGAGTCAGGCCTTGAGGTCCTTTAGGAACTTGGTGAGCGATGCAGTCTGTCGGAGGTGGAGAGGTAGGGCGTTCCAAACCTTGGCCGCGAGGAGGGAGAAGGAGCGTCCTCCTGCTCTGGTTTTCTTGATCCGAGGTATCGTCGCAAGGGAGAGCTGGGCTGACCGGAGAGAACGCTGGGGTGGAACACGAGGCGGTGGATCAGGTTGGCGGGTCCAGTGTTGTGGAGGTCCTTGTGTGCGTAGGTAAGAAGCTTGAAGGTGATTCTCTTCTCAACGGGGAGCCAGTGTAGAGTCCGTAGGTGTTGGCTGATGTGGCAGTGGCGAGGTAGGTTGAGGACTAGTCTGGCGGCGGCGTTCTGGACATTCTGGAGCTTGCGGGTGAGGTTCTTGTTGATCCCAGCATGGAGTGTGATGCGTAGTCCAGTCTGTAGTATGGATCGTGGGTCCATTGTTGACATCTGCTAAGTTAGCATGAGCTTCGCTGCCATGAGGCTGCTTTTGTGCACGACACTGCATGCATAGATTTCGCAAGACTCTGTTTGCGCCCTTTCACATGAGAACTGTCTGCTTTTCGCGTTCTCTGCCGTGCTCTGAGGTTTAGTCTGCACACGATGTACAAGGTCGATCAACAATGCCCCTTGTTATTCTGTTCTGGTCAGTCCCTCGAACCTAGACATAACATGACACACAGCTTCACTACTGAAAATCGTATGCTTTAATATTGCAAGCTAAACATGTTGTGCACGCACTTGGAGAAACACCTTTCCAGAGAGAATAGCTGTGCTTGTCCTGAGATGTAAACCTTTCATTTAGGCCTTGAGGTACGGGGTCTGCTGACAAAGCCCAGAGGTCTTCTTTTTTATAATAAACTATTTCTTACCACGGGGAGGGTGGTTAGGTATTGTAGCCCTTTTCCACTGTCTTTATAAAATGATATCCCCATTTGTATTCTATGGACTTGTGATAATGCTGACTACATTGTGTTTATGCATTTTGCTGCTAGTAATGGCACGTGTACTGTACCATAGAGCGCGTTAGTTAAAATAAACATTTTAAACTATACCGTGACTCTGATTACTCGCATTGTGGACAGGTATGAGTGAGTGAGCGAAAGAGTTGTCTTGCTCCCGCGATTCCTGAGAGAGTCGGGAGTGTCGTGTTCTGGGTTGTCTAATCATTGGTAGCTTCGCTGTTAGTCGGAGAATGAATGAGACACTATAGCTAGTCGGTTTGGGATTTTGGGTACTAATGTGGTAGGTTGGTACACCCCTATTCACTGAGGTCCTGTTTTCCTGCGCATAGTTCTGTATATGTGCAGAATCCCTGCAACAAGTCTGCTACTGATGAGGGCGTGTGTGACAGTTTTCTTGTTTTCGGGGGATCCACTTAAAGGTCTTGCGGAGTAGGCGGAGGGTGTGGTAGCAGGAGGAGGTAATTGCATTGACCTGGCGGTCCATTTTGAGTTCAGAGTCCAGGATGATTCTGAGGTTGCGTGCGTGGTCTGTGGGGGTGGGGGGTCCCCTAGGGCGGGGGGCCACCAGGTGTCGTTCCAGGCATTGCGGTGGGGGCCCATGATGAGTATCTCGGTTTTGTCTGTGTTGAGTTGGGGGAGGGGGTTCTTCGTGGGGGTTGTTGTCGTCGAAGTTGTCATAGATGGTCCTGATTTTGTGATGGAAGAAAGTGCTGAGTCTATTGCAGAGGTTCTGGGAGGGAGTGATGTGTGTGGACTCGCTGTTGGGTTGGGCGAACTCTTTGATGATGCCGAAGAGTTCCTTGCTGTTGTGAGCGTTGGTGGAGATTCTGTCCAGGAGGGCTTTCCTCCTGGAGAGTCTGATGAGCTTGTGGTGGTCCGCGGTCGCTGTCTTGAAGTTGTCGAGGTCAGTCGGGGGTTTGGAGTTCCTCCATAGTTTTTTGAGCCGCCTGCAGGTACGTCTGGAGTCTTAGAGTTCGGTGGAGAACCAACTGGCTTTTTTGACCTGGGGCTTGGAGGCTTTCTTGAGGGGGGCAATGGTGTTGGCGCAGTTGGTGATCCAGTTGTGCAGAGTGCGGGTGGCGGTGGTGGGGTCATTGTCTGTGGTGGTGGGAGCGGAGCTGCTGAGGGTGGCGGTGAGCTGGTCGTCAGAGATCTTGTTCCAATTCCTGCGTTGGAGCTGATGCGGGCGTCTGCGGGGATGTTGGATTTGAAGGTGAAATTAACACAGCGGTGGTCCGTCCATGGGAGCCCGGAGGTGTGGCTGAAGGTGATGGAGTTCCCTGCTGTGAAAACAGGATCAAGGATGTGCCCAGCTGAGTGCGTTGGTTCGGGTGCAATCTGCTTGAGTCCGATGGTGTGAAGGTTGTCCAGGAGGGAGGCGGAGTTGGGGTCCCGGCGATTGTCGAGCTGGAAGTTGAGGTCTCCTAGCAGCATGAAATCGGTGGAGGTGATGGCATGCAGCGAGATGATGTTGGTGATGGAGTCAGAGAAAGGAGCGCGGGGTCCGGGGGTCTGTAGAGGAGGGTGCCTCAGAGGGTGTAGGACAGGTTGGTCTGGATCTTGAAATGGAGGTGTTCCATCAGGCCTGTGGCCCGTCGGAGTAGGTACTTAGCCGGATATTGGTTTTGTGGGCGATGCCTCCTCCGGGGCGGCTGGGACAATCCTTCGGGTGAACTTGTATCCATCAGGGATTGCGATCGCAATGTCTGGGCCGGAGGCAGCATTCGTCCAGGTTTCAGTGAGAAAGGCGATGTCCGGGGCGGTGCTGTCAAGGAGGTCCCAGATTTCTGTGGCATGTCTGTTGAGGGAGCAGATTTTGAGGAGGATGCATTTCAGGGTTTGGGGTGTGATGGAGTTGTTACTGGAGGGAGGTGGGGGGTCCTGGGCCTCGGCGAAGGTGAAGGAATGGTGGCAGTGACGGCAGATGAAGTGTCCGTGGGTCAGTTTCTATAGTATACCAGTGCCAGAGCCTGGTACATATGTTACCACCTTGTGTTGCACCCCATGCATCAGTAAAGTAGTCAGGACATCCGATTTCCCTGGTTCCTCAGAGCCCCTCCCCGTGTATCACTGATCATAACCCGCAAAGCCTGATATGTCAAGAACTGGCCTTTGTGTAGCAGAAAACCGTCATTCAGTTCCTCGAATGTGAGGAGATGAACGTTTGCATAGAGATCACCCATTGTGGAATATATGATGATACTTCTCATGCCATTACATTGCATGGCATTACCACGGATCACCTTTAACAACCCTGATAAGACTACAACAGATTCAGAACTCGGCTGCCAGACTACTCTTGCATATCTAACCGCAAGACCACATCTCAACTGCCTTGAAAGCCCTGCATTGGTTACCGGTTGCCAGAAGATCCACGTTCAAACTGTTTTGTTTCACCCACAAAGCGATACATGGAATGGGACCGCTCTTCATCAGGAATAAAATCACCAAACACATTTAACAAAGGAAACTCCACTTTAGAGTGGCACCTCACCTCAAAATCCCTAGATACAAGAAAAAAATTATGGGTGGCACATCTATCTCTGTTCAAGCAGCCAAACTATGGAACTCTATACCCCCAACATAACATCCACAGACAACCACCTTATCTTCAGAAAACTACTCAAGAATTGGCTCTTCCCCACATAAGCACCATACGCAAACAGAAATATACAGCATATCCCTCTGTATATAAGCATTTATTTGTACTATAGATATGTACCTATCTTTGTGTATTGCTTTGTATAAACATGTAGAATAATTATGTTTTAAAAAATAACTAAAATACATTTTTAAGTATTCCAACACTTGAAAACCAGAGTTTATCTAATGTATCTTTGATCTACATATACTTACTTCCTTGATGCATCTATATACTTTCCATATACTTATGGATCTATATATTTATCACTTTCTTCTAATTCAGCATATCCAATGCACTACCCTATTTCTCACCCTATACCTCTCTCTATATATCTCCTACCCCAACTTTCTGACTAATCTCAAACTTTTTTCTACTACTCTTTCCAATGCACTACCCTATTTCTCACCCTATACCTCTATCAATATATCCTCTACATCCACTCTCTCGTTTATCCCAAACCTCATACCACTACTATGATCCCCAAAATAACCCTTTCTAGACTCTCCCCTACTCTACCCCTCCTTGAATCATCTGACACCTCTTTTAGTATACCGATCCCCCAAAACAAGCCTTTCTAAACTCTTCCCTCTGACTCTTCCTCTTCACATCCCATTTACTCATCCCAAACCTCCTCCTACTGCTATGACCTCCAAAACAAACAAAAAAAGTCTAAATCCTTCACTCTGCTATCCCTCCACTATCCTTTTCAATCAAAATAACAGACTAACATGTCCACTTCTCAAATTTCACTATACTAATTCACCACAAATCCTTTATGGGTTCCAGAGTAGCGTGCTACTCACCAAAAAGCACTTCAACACCTCATCAGGGGTAGCAAGCACTATATAAATGCAAACCTTTTTCCCTCTTCTATCCCTCCGCTACCCCTCTCTATCCAAATAACTGAATAACATATCCACAACTCAAATAACTTTCATATTTCACTATACTCATTTTCAACATTAATCCTTCATGGGTTCCGGAGTAGCGTGCTACTCGCCAAAAAGTGCTTCAACACCCCATCAGGGGTAACAAGCACTATATAAATGCAAACCTTTTTCCCTCTTCCATCCCTCCCCTACCCTTCTCAATCCAAATAACTGACTAACATATCCACCACTCAAATTACTTTCATATTTCACTATACTAATTCAATACTAAACCTTTATGGGTTCCAGAGTAGCGTGCTACTCGCCAAAAAAGCATTTCAACACCCCATCAGGGGTAGCAAGTGCTATATAAATGCAAACCTCTTTCCCTCTTCTATCCCGCCGCTACCCTTCTCTGTCCAAATAACTGAATAACATATCCACCACTCAAATTACTTTCATATTTCACTATACTAATACTATACTAATTTTCAACACTAATCCTTTATGGGTTCCCGAGTAGGGGAGCTAAATATACAATGTTGTGTATTGAAAAACTGGACCGACTACCATTTACCGTAGCGGAAGATCCATCTACTGAATGGCTGATCCATGGCCACATAACTCTACCGGTCACCACTTTTCAGTTTCAATATTGCCTTGAACAACGGCAGGCGGGCAAATATGAAACAATGGGTAAGGAGTACAGTAGGGAATATTGGGATTTACCGTATAGAGTTCGATGCCGCAGTGGGGATCGAGAAGTGTTTCTAAGTGGTACTAACTGCAAGTACGCTTTGAGTGGTTCTCTCATGTGCCGGGACATTACATTGCACGGAGCATGTAATGGTTCGATAGCAAACTTGTCCTGCCACATGAAAGGGACTCCAGCTGCCGTGATTCAGCCGGTATTCAAGCTGCTCTCAAATGGGAGTTACTTGATGCTGAATGATCAAAGTTGCAGTGGTATGCTTCCGGGCATTGCCTATCTGGTCACTGTGAACTCCAGGGTTACTTGCTGTATGCAAGTATTGTTTCCCTCAACAAGTACAGTCAGGGAGGCGCCGTTATGGCCTTCGTTGAATGTTTCCTTTATACAAATTGATACTTTGAGCCGACTGAAAGCCATGCTTTTACAGCAGACCGTACCCTTAACCTCAGCTCGAGAGACCTTTGATCTTCAAATTGCAAGGACCTCGAGCGAGATACAGGCGCTTATACGTACAAACTGCTCCATTCATTTCGCAGAAATGGTGGGTCGTATCTTTAATATGTCTGATACGAGTGGTATTGTACACCTATTTAAGACCATAGGGTCAGGACTTCTTAGCACCTTTCAGACAATCCTCTGAGTTATTCGAACTTTATACACTCCGTATTTGGAAGCATTTTCTGAGGTCTACCTCTGATCCTGCTATCAACAGCGGGAGTCCTGATTGTCATTTACCTACTACACAATGGACGGCCCAATTACCAACGAGATGGCAAAGCGCTCCTGGAGCGGAAATACCGTGAGCGCATGGTACAACATCTGGGCACACCTCGCCTAAGGGAACTAAGCGCCTCTTGGTTCCTATCGTTTAGACCAGTCTGGATGGACTGCATCTTACCTGTTCTTCGATGCCTGTTTCGCTGTGAAGAATGCGTGTTGGACCTCTGTCTGACACTTGCAACGGACACGCCTGCGGACTTGAATACCCGGCTGGAACCCTTGAGGGCCCACGCTCGGCAATGTCCCCAGCGTATTCCCATCTTGATGGCCGCATTCCTCGAGAATCTGCAGGTGCCTTTTACAACTGGGGTAAGCTTTAGCTCCACCATTAGCATGGAGGTATCGACGACAGCATCGGCTGCCTCTACACCAGCTATTGGCAGTACTGAATATCATCTGTGCTCCATTGACGTGCTCTGCAAGGTGTTACAAGGACCGTCCCCTGCAGCACCAAGCAGCGATGATGTTGCGTCTCCCAGCCAGGACATTTAATCTGTAATTGGCTCATCGTGTGCTGGGAAAGAATTCAGATTTTTCACTTTTTCTAAAATTAACTAAATTTGGAACACTCCCTAACAATTGACACTTTCACGCTGGAAAAGCATGGCCTTTTGACGCTTGTAGACATTCAACACGTATAAACGAACTCAATTAGGACTGTGGCTTAAAGTGACAATTCCAAACAACTAATTTTCGTAGCAAGAATTTTAATTTTTACCTTTTTAAACTGTTTTTAAAATTATTTTAAAACAGGATTTTAATGAAGCTCATTGAAAAATGTTCTATGCACTACTATCTAGTAAAGAGAAAAGTCCACTAGCATTTTTATTATTGTTGACTGTTCGGAAGAGGAGTGGGTGTTATGTTCCATATAGGTACCTTAATATAGGCCCGGGTAACATCATACCCTTTCACCTACATCACCTCCCTACATTGCACACTAACAAGCCTTTTAAGGAATGAACGCCTTTTAAGGACTGAACCTTTTACCTAGTTCTAGGCCTGGGTGCAGAAGGAGGGTTTTTCCCGAACAATAGTGTTCTATGACTTCATCTTTAGACTGACACTGCATGAATAAAATATTCATGAGGCTACTTGGAAACCAGGCAGGGGCTATGCACCACCTTCCTAATATCTATGCACAAGGTTCATCTCATATGTCATCCTCATACTCAACAATGGCTAACACAAGAACAAGGGACAAAGGGACTCTATATACTTTTCTGTATAAATACAGCACCTCTTGCTAGCAGTGGTTAGAGGGAACCGAGACTTCCAGGCCGACACACTGACCAGAGACGCTGAGGCTCCTGCATGCAGACGCTCCAGCTGGCAGTGGTCTGAAGATCCCTTGCGGGGTGTCCAGCTCGAGACCAAGAAGGGCTCCTACATTCACACTTCAGGTAATGGGGTTTGACTAAATCCTAGAGGGATTCTTGGCTTCACACCTACTCACATGCTAGGTACACTTAGGTACATCTAGATAGGCATCGTAGGAGTAGGCACTCTCTTTATCAATGCATTTTATATTCATGTATTTATTCATGCGTAGTGCAAGATGATAGAACTGTACTATCCATTTATATTCATAGTACTGCTAATCCTATATCTCTGCTACTGTCTAATGGTTGTTTCAGCTCATATACTTTACACGAGAATAACAACTGTTCAATAAATCCTTATTGAAACGCCCAGACTGTTTATTCTGTGTACCTCTGAGATAAAACTAAATGAGCACGAGTGACTGAGCGAAAAATAGTACATTGTTTCCACGATCTTGAGGGATCAGGGTTGTCATGTTCTGAGGTTGCCAGAAACTAATCTCTCCCCGATAAGAGGAGACACTAGTGGCACTGTGAGCTAGCAAATGCAAATAGGCTAACATTTCTCGGTGGGGGTTTACAGAATCAGTCTGTCACCAAGCCCACAGTTTATGTTATCCAAACGCGCAGGTCTTGCATGGGTACTATAGGAACTACACGACAACCCTGAACTCCAAAATTACCCCTGGCACCCCAAAACCCAAACCCACCCTGAACCCTAAAATTACCCTTGGCACCCCAAAACCCATACCCACCCTGAACCCTAAAATTACCCTTGCTACCCCAAAACCCATACCCACCGTAAAACTTAAAATTACCCTTGGCACCCCAAAATCAAAATCCACCCTGAACCCTAAAATCAAGCTTGACACCCCAAAAGCTATAACCCTACACCCCAAAACCCAAACCCTATACTTACCTTATACTTGCATGTAAAACACATATGCCTTTACCATTCATGCCTTTATTACAAAATTTGTTGTAAAGGCATGCGTGATAAAAGCATATGCATTGTAATGCCATGCGTTGTAATGGCATTGCGATGTAATGGTAGTTGCGTTGTAACAACCGCGTTGTAATGTCAAAGCTTTGTAACATCCGCATTGTAATGGTTGTTTCCCCCATCGCGGCCTCCCTGGCCTGGTGCCATGCTGAGTGGAATGGTTCATTGCAATGTCCACGTGTGCCGGTGTCATTTATAGTGCCAGGTACGGAGTGTATAAAGCTCCCAGTCCCAATCTCTGGTGTACCTGTCTCAACAGGATTTATATCGCCTGCAAAACACGTCACCAAGGACCTCGGCTCAGATATCAGAAAGCAGAGGATCTTCAATGTGTTATCTGTGGTTTAGCCAGAACAAGGGCCAAAGGGATTGACGAAAGAATAAAGTACAGGGTATGTGAGCCTCATAGGGCAAACATGTTTTTATCTGCAGCTACTTTCTTCCAAGATGAAGTTTTCAGCCGAGTAGCTGATTTAAACAGCAAGATGAAAGCATCTGTAGCGGATTTGTTTGTCCACTCAAACTGCATGCGTGCATACATTTGAAAATATGAATGAGATCCCAGCAGCAACGTAACCACCAGCCTTCAGTTAAGTTTGCACTCTAGCATAAGTGATAGCATGGTTACACTGCCCGGTTAGGAGATGAACTTCTATAGTCGAGGGTGCAGGGCTAAGACTATTACAGGTACTGTGTAGGTGCCTTTTGCTTTCCCACCCAAAGATCCCTACATGACAATACACCCCTACACTATGCCTATATTTTTCCTTTCCTGGTTCTGGTTTCCCCTGTTCCTTCTTTTCTTTAGAACTCTGATTTCCTCAATGATTCAGTGAATAAAGCGGGGCAGATTTATAAGCTCCCTTGCGTCATTTTGTGCCGCCGCTGCATCACTTTTTTGATGCAATGGTGACGTAAAATGCGGCTCATTTACAACGTGACGCATCTAGTGAGATGTGTCACGTTGTAAAGCTCTGCGCCACATTATACCTTTGTCAGGTATAATGTATGCAGGGTGGGCGTTCCCACGCAAAAAATCCTCGTAGAAGTGACGCATTGAAATCTACAAGATTTCACTGCGCCACTTCTAGGACACCACTGCGTCAAAACCTTACGCCTGCTTGAAGCAGGCATAAGGATTGACGCAGCACAATGAGGACAGGCCCCCCCATGCATTGCTGGAGTTGCGTTGTGCTTGCGACACGACTCCAGCAATACGTGACTTTTGCGCCAACAGATGCGTCAGAATTTCTGACGCATCTTTCAATCCTTGCGCCATGGTGCACCATATTGTAAATACGGCTCATCCATGGTGGTGCAAGGGTTTCTCAGGGTGGCGCAGGGAAAGTGACACATCTCTACAGATGCGTCACTTTCTTGTAAATCTGCCCCAGGCTTTTCAAGACTTGATCACCTCTTCCTCACAGCTCCTTACCTGATCCTTGGATCCTTATCCACTGCTCTTCCGCAGGCGTCTGGCCTCCACTTCATCTTCACAGCACTGCCCTTCTCTCCTTGGTGTCCTTTTTGGGACTGGCGGTGCGTTAGTTTCCAGGCACAGGGATGCGACATATTTACAGCAACATGTCGCATATCTGTGCCTTTCCCTGCACTGGCGCACAAACTGCTGGCATGCGCCGGCACAGGCACCCTTGCACCATGGTGCAAGGATGCCTGCATCGCGGGGAGATTGTTTTTTGCGGGAAGGGGCACCTTCCTGCACAAAAACAATCACTTGAGATGATTTCCTCTTCCAATGCGTGCTGTAGAAAGCAGCACGCATTGAAAGAGGAAAAACGAGGAGAAATGAAAAAATGTCTCCTGGTTGTGCCTCCTCTACGGGGTGGTGTGTAGCAACCTGACGCATTTCCAGATTTATGATTGCTCGTAAATCTGGAAATGCATCAGTGGACATGGGTGTTGCGTGGGAACACCCATGTCACGCCCCTAACACGCAGCGTGTTGTGTGAAATGGGGCGAGATTTACGAGCACAGGTAAAGCCACACAGGGTGGCTTTACCTCTGTTTGTAAATTTTTAATGCAGCAGGTTGCGCTCTCGGTGCGTCATGCAACATGAGGCACCGGAAGGCGCAAGGGGCTTGTAAATTTGCCCCAGAATTTTTAAGAACGCTAGGCTAGTGCTGTGTAAAGTTGTATAGTTTTATTTACATGGAGTACATGCAGTTCGCATGAATATTATGTATAATTGGTATAAATATTGCCTTCACACAAAAATCTGCTGTTTGTGACATTTGTTGTCGCAAAGTTTGGTTTTTGACCATCTGGTGGCGACAGAAAATGGTACGATTGACCATCTAAATTCAAAACCTGGCAAAAGAAAAATACGTGATACAAGTAGTTCATCCGTACTCTCTCAGAAATATATACATATATATGCCAGAGTAGGGCAGACAAACACCAGCTGAACAAAAGTTATGCGACTGCCTGAGCAACGTTTGATGAATTAACTACGAACTACAGGTAAACCCTGCAGGAAGTTTTACACAAGATTATGGTTGCGTTATAAACAATACATGCAGCCCTATGACATGATTGTACAGGGGACAGTCCCCCGGGCTGTGGGCCTTATCCACCAGCTAAAGGCATCCTTCTATACCCAGAAAGGGATTCTTCAAGTCCTAAAAGGCCTTTCGTGCAGTATTGAAAACTCTAACAGCTCCCAATTGGAGCTCCGGAAGGCTCCAGCAGATGGGCCAATGGGCCCGGCCTCCTGGCAATTACCTTTGAGTCCCATACGATGCAGGACACACTCCCACAGGCTCAGATACGGCGCTAAAAGCTCTGACCAAGTTGCAGTCACAGCTACGACAGTCTTGGGGCATGAGCCCTAGGCCTTGGTTCCCTGCACTGACTATTGATATCTCCCAAGGTACCTGTTTCACACAGTGCACAGACAGAATATCGAGTTTTATATTTCGACCTACCATAATATCGAGTTTTAAATATCGTAGGTCAACAATATCGACATCAAGAATATCGTGGTACAGAATATCAACAGTAAGGTAAGAAATATTGTTTTATCTAATATCGAAGACAGTAATATCGTTTGTAAAAATATCGTTGTTAATAATATCGATGTTTATATTAGTGTTCTGTATTTAGTATGTGTGTTAAAAGAATTTGAGGTAATTTGTTGGTATAAGTGTAGTTTTTTTTAATGTATGTGTTAGATGTTTAGCAGTAAATATTTTTATGTAAAATAATTTTTGCGTAATTTAGTTCTGTAGGGGGTTGTGGGTTTATAGGGGAATAGCGTGGGAAGTAATTTAATTATAATAAAGTAATTATTAATGTTTATTTATTCGCATCTATACTTAATTTATAATTAATTAATTATTAATTGGTTATTAATTATTATTAATTAATTAATAGATAATTATATAAATTGTCTAATTTTTTTAGGAGTGGGTTGTGGGTTTATGGGGGAATAGGGTGGGAATTAATTTAATTTTAATAAAGTAATTATTAATAATTATGTATTAGTATTTATAATTAATTATTAATTGGTTATTAATTAATATTAATTAAATAATAGATATTTGTATTCATTTTGTTATTTTTATGGGAGCAGGTTGTGGGTTTATAGGGGAGTAGGGTGGAAGTAATTTAATTTTAATAAAGTAATTATTAATATTTATTTATTATTATATATAATTAATTTATTATTAATTAATACAAAAATTGGTTATTAATTAGTATTAATTAATTTATTGATAATTATATTTATTGTGTTTTTTTATGAGTGGGTTGTGGGTTTATAGGGGAATAGGGTGGGAAGTAATTTAATTATAAAAAAAGTAATTATTAATATGTATTTATTAGTATTTATAAATAAATTATAAATAATTAATTATTAATTGCTTATTTATTTTTAATAATTATTTAATTGATAAGTATGTAAATTGTAACCCTCTGGTATCCAACACTTTCCCTACTGTTGCACTCACTGGAGTGGGAATAGTTATTTTTACCCCTACGCTATCCAACACTTTCCCTACTGTTGCACTCTCTGGAGTGGAAATAGTAATGTTAACCCCTACACTATCCAACACTTTCCCTACTGTTGCACTCACTGGAGTGAGAATAGTAATTTTTACCCCTTCGCTATCCAACACTTTCCTAACTGTTGCACTCTCTGGAGTGGGAATAGTAATTTTTATACCTACGCTATCCAACACTTTCCCTACTGTTGCACTCTCTGGAGTAGGAATAGTAATTTTTACCTCTACGCTATCCAACACTTTCCCTACTGTTGCACTCACTGGAGTGGGAATAGTAATTTTTACCCTTACCCTATCCAACACTTTCCCTACTGTTGCAATCTCTGGAGTAGGAATAGTAATTTTATCCCCTCCACTATCCAATATTTTCTCTACTGTTTTATTTAATGTAGTGTAAAGTGTATTTTAAAAAGATTAAAAATATTGTAATAATTTAAAGGCCCATTACGATACCGGGCGTAAAAAAATCCGCCATCCATGAAAGCGGCAAAAATCCGCCCGCCTACACCGTCTGAATACTGACCCAGCAATTATGATGCCTCGAACCGAAAACCGCCAGTGGCGGAAAAAAACACACAAAATACCGCTCGCCCTTGCCCGAGTCGGAGTCAAACCGCCCGCCACGGACGGAAAGACGCACGACAACACAAAACCGCCCGCCCTCACGGTCGAGACACCGCACGTGAAATTACGATCGCACCGACATGAGCGCGGAAAAACAACAAATACACCGCCCGCCAGCGTAAACAACACTGAAGAAAATGGACACGGCAGAAGCCATGGCGGCCACGTCCCTGCACAGAAACAGCCGCGGACTCAAACAAACAAACACAACATGGCAAACAAGTCCACACAGCAACCCACGCACAAATACACAGACAAAGTACACATCCCGAGAACACACCACCCCTGGACAAACAAATAAACTACAAAGCCCAGAACACCAGCCACAACACACCTGAAAACAACAGACCATCAGGACACACCCAAACAGGTAAGTACAAAAGCAGCCCCTCCACAGACCACAACCCTTGCAACATTGCAAAGCAGAGAGGAGAGGAGAGGACACAGTGACACAGCAAGGACAGCAGCACACCACAGATACGCACACATCACACCCACCACCACCACCACCACCAAACACCGGCACCACAAACCCCTACACATCACACATCACACACCGCATCAGCACCACAAACACCATGGCATCACACAGAATGCCCAAGTTCACTTCCACTGAGCTGACGGTCATGGTCGACGAGATCGTCAAGGTGCACACACAAATCTATGGCAACCAGGTCCAGCACACACCACTAGCCACCAGAAACAGAATGTGGAACAGAATTGTAGACCAGGTCAATGCAGTCGGGACCGTACTCCAGAAACAGAGGAGAGATAAACAAACAGTGAAACGACATCAAAAGCCTGGTCAAGAAGAAGGAGAGCAAAAATCGAGAGCTGGCTGCCACGACTGGGGGAGGGAATCCCGCGCATTACAAGACCTTCAAAGCGTGGGAGGAGAAGGTGCGAGTCATCATCCATCCGGAGATCCTCACCGGATTACCAGGGGGAGTGGAGGCTGGTAGGTACAAACAAATGTATACCAGCACACCGCTATGTACTCACATGCACTACCACCATGACATAGCTCCGAGGCACAAACACCCCCATGTCCAGTACACAATACACAACACATCACTCACACATGCAACAGGCACCACCACACACACAGCCCAAACATATCAACTAACAAAACCATGGGGGCATGTGTACACCCAGCCAGCCACGTAACTACCAACAGGTCCCCTAGTACTCCAGAAGCGCCACAACGAGCACCCCCCACACCCATGTGGCAGCCGTAGCTGCACCAACCGACAAGTAACAGGTAAGTAGCCGCAACACAAAGGCAGTGGGTGGGAGGAGGGACAGCTGAAGTACAACACACACCAGGCCCCTAGTTCCACAGCACAGCAAGGAGGAGCACAGCCCACAGCCCACAGCCACGTAGCAGCCACTGCAGTGCACACCGGCAGCCAACAGGTAGACATCCCACCCCAGGACAAACGGTGTCAGTGGGTGTCCAGCCATCACCACGACCCAGAACACCGCCCCCACCCCCACAGACCTGCAACATGGAGCACCCCCCCGCCCATAACCATGTTGCATCCAGTCCAGAGCACGCTCAAAAACAACCTGCAGGTGGGAAACTGGACAGGGCGGGGTGACTGGAGGCATGAGGACTGAATTACGACTAACACATGGGACATGTCAAGTAGCAGAGGAACACGCAGCACTGCTCCCTGCCACAACCATGTGAACAATGTGCACACGATCATGAACCACAGAGTCACACCCCACATGACCCATCACAGACACAGCAACACCCAAGGAGCCACGTCTGCATGCACAAGTCACACTGATTACAGAACCACACGGCAGGCACAGTGCAACCCATCACACACAACTGCAACACCACGAAGTCCTGTCCATGTAGCCCCTACTGCCTGTCAACCACACATCCCACAACTACGCCCATGTAAGACATACCACACTAGACGCAACAGCGTGGAACAACATAAATGCACACGAACACCACTGGACCCATCAAACACACAGACACACAATGCACATACAACATACCATCCATCTCATCCGTCAGCCCCAGTCACATGAAAGGTATGTCATCCGAACAGCTGGTCCACATACAGTAGTCGCGCAAAGAAACATGCCCATGACAAATCATGTGCCAGAAGTGAATGAAGCGCACGTCACACTGTGAGCAACAACACACATAACATGGGCCACACACCCCCGAGCACTGCATTGATGCACATGGCACAGGGCAGCACGCACACCAAGGAATTGGACCATCTGCAATACGTCGTGTGGCACACAACCATCACTCACTCATAACAATGCGTCCAATTACATGGCCAGAAATCACAACAGACAGCAAATATGCAGGGCATGTCAGACATACACACACCTCAGACCATGCACTGTCATGTTGCCACAACACATGTCACGTTCTGCACCCATGGCACACAGTATGTACCCCAAAAGCATAGTTCATCTCAAATGCGTTTCAGGGGCTGACCCCCATTTTGCCATCTGCATGTCGAAGCGTTACATTTGAACCCCAAGAGCATAGTACAAACCAACCCCCACGATGGGTCTGGAGTCCGCATACACCAGAGCCACAAAAAGCAGGAGCACAGCAACACACCCATCGGCATTGCCAATCCGTCCCATGCCACATGTCCACAGCACACAGTTCCATTGGCATGCCCACACAACAACAAATAGCACAGCCACACACACTGCTCCGGGAAACCTGTGCACGACTGTACACTAACTGTGGATGTCAGACAACCTATACATACCTTGTCATGTGCAACACAACAACATATCTCATTCCCCCCACAGGTGACGAACTGCTGGATGCTGGAGATGGAGACAGCAGCCAGCACAGCCAGCCAGCAAGCCCCCAACAAGGACTCACGGATGTGGAGGATCTGTCCTCCTACTCGGACACGGACCACCCAGCAGGCCCATCTGGTGTGGCAGGGCCCAACCGCACCCCAGGCACCCTCCCACCCACCAACCCATCATCCAGGGCTGATGACCACTCACAGCCCCCTGCTGCCACTGTCGTAGCGGCCACTACCACTGTTGTGGCGGCCATTCCCACGGTCGTTGCGGCCACTCACACTGCCGCAACCACCACCACGTCATCACTGGCCCCAGCCCCAGCGCAAGTGGTGGTCCGGCCGACTGGGTCCACCCAGGGAGCCACAGCGAGGACCGTGGTGAGCAATGTGGCTAGTGGGCAGGTCGGTGGCAGCAGTACTGGTAGGAGGAGCAGGGCCAGGCCAACGCCAACTGTGCCTGGGAGCCAAGCCCTGCCGCCAATCGACAGAGTCCTTGGGGCCTATGAGGAGGCCCAAGGCGAATGGGCCAGGTCGGCAAGCGACACGCGGGAGGTCTTTGCGGTGTTGAGGTCCATGGACGCCCACATGGCCCAAATCGCGGACCTCATGGGCCAGCTGGTGGTGGGGAGGGCACAAGCAAGGCCAGCAACACCACCTCCGCCACCACCTGCTGTGGCGCAGGTTCGTGCAGCATCGCGTTCCCCTGCGTCCACAGCGAGTGAGCACTCCTCAACCACCACCAGCGGAACATCAACACCCCCACCTAACAAACGTGGAAGGGGCCGTCCGAAGTGGAAACAGGTGTCCAGAGAGGACTTCGCCCGCTCCAAACGCCAGTGAGTCAGCCAGCCACCTTGACCACCTACTGCATTGACTTGGAATACGATCCTAGCCCACACTGCCATGTGAATGGCATGTGTCTGTAGGACTGTGGACATAGAACTCCATGGGTACACCTTGACCATCACGCAGCCATGACCGTCGACTCATTGTCACAGCATGCACCACAATTGTCATCACCTTGCACACAATCACATGTCACCGCTGTTAATAAATACACCTTGATCACAATAGGCTTAATGTGTCCTGGGTTTATTCCAAGATGTGCAATCGCCACCATGAGCAGAATAGCATCTGCTGTGTGGCATGTCGATGGGACAGGAGAGGCTGCAGGGACCTAGGGGTGAAAAACAGAACAAGAGTACATTCAATGAGTGTGTCACACACTCATCACACAGTACATGTCACCAACTACAAGCAATGCACACACATCTCAGAGAGCAACAGGGCACAATACTACAGCCACTGACAGTGGCATACCAACCTGGACATGGACCATTGACACACAGCACTCAGTGAACAAAAGGCCCCAGTAACAGAGCACACATACACCTGCACAACTACAGCTACATCAGCCGTCGTACATGGTCACTCACCGTCAAGTGAAGTAGCGGGCGATGAGCTGCTGACGCACATTCACAGCTTCATCCTCTCCACTGTCCTCTTCACTGGAGCTGTCCTGGTGTGCAGGCTGGGGCCCTGGTTGATCCCCGTCATCCACAATCAGGGGGATCTGCTTTCGAATGGCCAGATTGTGCAGCATGCAGCAAGCCACCACTATCTGGCACACCTTCTGTGGGGAGTACGCCAGCGCACCCTCGGTGCGGTCCAGGCATCTGAACCTGGACTTGAGGAGGCCAAAGGTACGCTCGACCACACGTCTGGTCCTCCCATGTGCCTCATTGTAGCGGCCATCTGCTGGGGTCCGAGGATTCCGTAATGGACTGAGCAGCCAGGGCCCATTCGGGTAAGCCGAGTCACCTGGGCGTGGGGGACACAGAGAACCGTTGCAATTCAAACAGGACAGTAGACAGCATCCTTAAGCCAGCACGCTACACAACTCCACATACTCACCGACAATCCAGCCACGGTCCTGTTGCAGATTGGTCATCAGTCGTGGTAATATGCTGTTGCGCAAGATGTGCGCGTCATGGGCCGAGCCTGGGAACTTTGCACACACGTGTGTGATCACCATGTCCGCAAGGCACACCACTTGCACATTCAGGGAGTGCGTGTGCTTCCGGTTGCGGAAGAGCTGCTCAGTGGCCTGTGGTGGGACTAGGCCAACATGGGTGCAGTCATTGGCACCAACGACGTGTGGGATCCGTCCAAGGGCATAGAATGCACCCTTCACTGCCGCCAACTCACGTGCCCTGGGGAATCGGATGTACCTGTTCCTGTGCAGCATCATGGCTGCCAGTACATCCCTCAGCACCATGCTGAACATGGGCTGGGACATCCCACCTCCACTGCCCACTGTGTGCTGGAATGACCCAGTGGCGAAAAAATGCAGTGCAGCCATCACCTTAGCCGTGGGGGTGAATGCTGTCGGATACACCCTGCGAGGACGGAGGTGGGGTTCCAATATGGCACATAGTCGATGCAGGGTTGGTCGGTCCAGACAAAATTTCCGGATGACCTCAGAATCCTCCATGTCCGCCAACAATTGGTAAGGGCGGTAAATGTTTGGTCTCCGCCTAGGAAAGATGGAAGTGGACACATGTCAATGCAACACGCCACATGGCATTTCCACATACACATAACTGATATGACAGAGCAAGAACATGAGTCACAGAACAGCTGTCATGCAGGGACAGCACAGCCACAATACACTTACACAGGTCTCCCACCAATAGCAATGGGCAGTGACACAAACCATTGCTATGTGCATGCACATGGGGATCCAGGCCTCAATGACCTGTGAGGCGTGCTGATGGGGACTGACTGCATATTCGGCAAGCGGCAACACCACGGCAACATGACTGGCTGCTGTGCATCACACTGCTTCCGAGGCTGGATGAGTATGGCACACACCAACGACGATGTGGGCACAGGCTGAGCGGACAAGACAAGTGGGACCTGTAGCACGAGGGGATATGAGACAGTCATTGGTGTCACCACTGCACCCTATGTGCAGCACTGTACGGATCACACCTCCAGAAGCATTGTCAGGTGTACACATTGACAGCCCCATGCCAACACGGCTGTGTGCTTGCAAATACACATCACATGTGACACGTTACCTTGCACGTGCCAAGTGGCAGATGTACATAGTGAGAGATGACATGCGTGTGCATATGCGTATACCATGCACCCATGCCAATGTGCAGATGATGACATGCTAACAGACATGTGTGGGCCGGCCACTGGCCGTCCCTGCCTATGCACACGGCATGTTGTGGCCCCGTCCATTGTGCACCTGCACCCACACGCACATTATGGCCACACCTGCAGATGCAGTGCGCACATCATACTGTGTGGTGCACATGGCATCAGTGGACTGTCACCAACATGGGCCAGGCCATTACAGCCAACTCCGATGACCCTCGCGGTTGCACCCTGCGTGTTCCACTATGGAGGTAGGCGTCCCGGGCCAGCTGGGTGCAGGCCAACGTCTGCAATTGCCAATGCAGGTCTCAGTGCACTTGTTGCTCGTGTGAATGTCAGGCTGGGCCATGCTGCCCCTCTCAGTCCCAGCAAGCCTGGCCTGCACATTGACTGCACAATGCCAGTAGGTGACAGCACCGACTGCCTAGTGGGTTGCATGTGTCTCCTGTTCAGGACCCTCCAGATGGGCGCTAACTCAGTACTGACTATTGGACACACCATGTCTCGTGATAGGGATGTGTGTGTGGGATGGTGGCACTGAATGTGACCTCCTTTGCGTGGTGGGCCATGCACAGGGCGAGTACGTCGATGATTGCGCAGTGTTGGTCACAGTGGGTGCACCCACACAGATGTGTTGCCCTATGTTCATTTTCTATGTCCGCATGATAATGGACTGTAGATGTGGGCAGACTACACATTGGTCGATGTGCTGTCAATTTGAATGTGCCTTCACACCAGGCACAGCTGCCCCTGCACATGTGACCCCTGCTGCACTCGCTGCTGGGTCTGTGGAGCTGATGCACCATCTGTGCGTGGGGCGGATAGCTCTCGTCACTTCCGTAATTGCGCATGTCATCACTTTGCCGCAGGTGACATGGATCATGGAGGGCCCACATGTACGCGTGGGTGGCCTCAACAAGTGTGTCCAATGGTTGTCACCCCCAGTCAGTGCTTCGGTTGTGAATGATGTTGTGCTGGTGCTAATTTCAATGTGGTGGGTGGGCGGGGCTAGGTGCGGGCTTACATGCAGGACATGGGAGGGTGATCGGATTAGCGACTAGTTGCAATGCACACGGGGCACGTCTTTTCCTGTCCACATCAGGGTCATTCCTTGAACTCACTGACAGTAATACAGTCGTCTTTGTCCCTGTCCTCATGGCCTCCCCTCGCTCCCCCAATATGCATTTGCACCTGTGGGGCAAGCGCATGCAGATGCAGCCCCAAGCTCGCCCCGGAGAGGCCAAGGAGTGTATGTGTGGGTCCAGTTGAACGAGTGGTCTGTCTCACGGCATGATGTGTGGCGGGACGCCGTCCACCTGCGTGGTGCCCCGACTCGAGACACGGGCAACATAGACAATGCATAGCAGTCTCCGCAGTCCGGATACACCACCTGCGACACACAGAGGCTGTAGCTGCCCTAGCGGCCCATGCCGCGTCCATCTGGGGCTGATGGACCCACACATTCACTCTTTTGCCTCACTGGGGCGGGCTCGGAGGTGCTTGCGCACGCGCTGGCTTCTCTGTTGCAACGGCATGTGACGTGTGTGGAGATGTAGGCAATGGGTGGGATGGTGCGAGCCACCTTCCGTGACGTCACTCCTGCTCGTGATGTGTGCGTCCCCCAATACTTCCATATGACTTGAGCCATGCTACACATTGAGGATGTTTTGCCTGCGTGATGTGTCCCGGAGGAGCGCGCCGAGTCCTCTCCCCCACCATGCTCCACTGCCATCTCGTGCCCTGGATTGCCTGTGCAGGTTGACAATGTTGGGGATACACCTGGTCGGCAGGGGCTGTGTGTGCCTTGTCAAGGGCCTGGCGGGCGCACAACAGGATCCAGCTTGTCCACAGAGGGTGGGCTGCCGTGTATGCCTGATACCGAATTGTTCGTGTGCCCGGCTGCTGTGCACACACGTGTTCACATCCCCCCCCCCGACAGGTGGCCTTTAACATTGCCCAGGGAAGCGGAAATGTGCAGTTCCGGACCCCTCCCGACACAGCGTGTTTCAACTTTGCATGTGCGCATCTACCCGTCACACCCACCCACCTGAGCGAAGCGTCACTCCCGCTTCACACGACACATGTGTGTCTTCCACAGTTGTGCTACTCATTTGCGTTGACATCCAATGACAGTGGACTACATAGTCATGTCACGACTGCCGTGTACATCACACACTCTCATCATCTCACATTCGTACTTGTGAAAGGAATCAGCAGAGACAGTTTCTTTCTTCAAACCATGTATTGTGACTTATGTCCTCTGTGATGCAGTATAGTGGACACTACTGGCAGCGGTATGCATGTGGAGGATATACTGAGCATGATTACACATAGCTAAGGGTGTAGGGGTACATGTGATTAGCTGTTGCATGTGGGATGTGGGCTTCAGAGTTACATCTGCTTGGCCGTTGCTGTGCTAATGTTCATTTGCAAATAGCTGCGGTGCTGCGGACTTTGACACAGACGGTATACATTTAGCCTACCAGACCGCTTGGCATCATGGGCACAGTCCATCTCAGTTCCATGTGACAGGTGTGCTGCTGTTGTTACTCATGCACGCGTGCGTGTGAGTTGACATCAGGGCATGGGCTTACGTGCATGCAACGGCGTCCCACTTGTTGTTGCCATATGGTGGCTACTGGACATGTCACAGTCATTGGGGTCGTGTTGTTGTTGTATGCACTTGTCGTCCATGCAAAGGTCCTGTTACGGGATTTCCGGGGAGGGGAGAAGGGGTGCAGCTCTCACATACTCCAGCCGGGCGATTCCTGTCCACTGTGCGGTGCATATGTCCATGGGCGCAGGATCCATGTCATGGCATAGTTGTACGTGCAGTTCTGTCCATGTGGGTGCGATACACATATCCCATGCCACTGCCTCCCCCGATACATGCAGAGTTCCTGGATGTGATGGGGAACAGAGTGCATGTCCCGGACACATCCGATGTCATGGCAGTGTCGTTGATGGTGTGGTATCAGTTGCAGGTCGTTTGGTATGGCTGTTGTGGTGGTTACTGGCCAGTCCGTGCGGAAGCTAAGCATGGGTACAGTGTCGGACATCATGGCTCAATTGGGGGATTGCGTCGGGGTCCTACGAATTGACAGGTTGACAGGTATGCGATGGCTTCCTGCAGGGCTTCCATTTCATTGGTGGTATGCATGTTTGCCAGCCAATGTAGCGGATGGTGGCTGTCACGGTGTTGTTCGTAAGTTGTCCCTTGTAGGAGCATGATGGGGCATGCTGGGTGACATTCGATGTAGCTGTGATCCATGATCCGTCGTGTGGAGGCACAGTGGTCCCATTGCAGTGTGGGTCCGATGTTCGCCACATACGCCATGCCCCCATAGGCTGAACAGACCCTGTCGTGTGCGTCCAGAGGGTGGAATAGGGGTAGCAGGTCCGCCCTTGGACATGCCAGGTTGGAGAGGCACAACTCCACAGGATGGTGGAAGGGACACCTCCGACAGTAGAAGACGGGTATGACGCAGCTGAACAATGCGATGCGGTAAGTCAGTCGGTAACTTACGTTCAGCAGGGATAGGGGTTCGCATCCCATTATCTGTATCAGGTTGTGTTTGTACAGCTTGACCTGTCTGGCGTAGTTGGGTAGGTGTGTTGTAGGTGCCATTTTGCTGCGGGCGATGTGGTGGCGTGCTCCGGCTGTGTGGGCAGTCAGCAGTGTGCAAGCTCCGAGGTTGCTGTGAGGTCTGTGATGGTCGTAGGGGGCAGGACTTGTGTTCTGTTAGCTTGTGCGGAGGACACGGGCCCTCATCCCACGTGCTTCTCTGAATGTTCAAGGTCAGTGGTGTGTGACTCCTTCCAGATAACTTGCATGGGAACGGCATGGGGGAGTTTTATATTTTTTCTTTCCCGTTCGGTATGTTCTTAGGTGATATGCGCTATCTGCCCTGTGGTCGGTTTCCTCTGCATGCCTGTGTTGGTCTTTTTTGGGACAATGGCTGTATTCTCCGGCTTGTTTAGTCGGGTTGTGGTTTCGGAGTTGGAATGGAAGGTCATTCAGTGCTGTCTGCTCTCCCGTGTGTGGGCGGCAGGCTGTGTTTCCGCTATGCGTTGGGCCTTGTGTGTGGGTGTCATTCTTGGGTCCACCTGTTGTCGGTCCCCGGGCTCTTTGGTGTTCCGTTTTGTATGTCTGGTTCATGGGTGCAGGGTGGTATGGGTGTTTCTGTGTGGTACTGGCGTACCTCTTCCCGACGGGGCCCATGTTCTACTGGGTGGTGTTGCCGCCGCTGTGTAGCTTCGCCATGTTTGTCACACAGGGGTGTGTCCTGATGTTGCGTGACTTCACTGACATGTGGGCGTCGGTTGTGTGACGTTGGGTGTTGTCCGTGAATTGGGCGTTGGGGACATGACTGTGGCAGGCCTGTCACGTGTCATGTGCGTTCTGGGTGTGGCTGGTGTGTGTGGTGCTTGGTTGTGTCCCTGTGTTGTTTGTGTGCGACGCATACATGGCGTTATGGTTGGGCGCTGAGTTGTGCGCATGTGTGGCTGCGTCATCGCCGCTGTGCTGCGGTGCCGTGACGGGGTCGTTAGTTCCTGGTCCCAGGTGGTGTGCCCATGATAGTTGCGAGATGTTGCAATTTGCCCTGTGTTACATTTGTGGGTGCAGTGGTGGATGTGTCTTGTCCACGCATGGGTGTTGGGGGGTGCCATGTCCTCCTTTTCCGCACTTGCACTGTGTGCGCTGTTTGCGTGCCCTTGTTGTGTGTGTGCCTACCTGCGTCTCTGCGGTGCGTTGCCTCCTTGGTGGTGCATCAGGTATAGCATGGGGAGGGCCTGCAGTGCTGGATTCATGCTCGGGGGGGTCGCCTCTTCGGTGTCTGTGCTCGGCGTTCGGATTTCCGCCTCGCTTTCACGTGCGGTGTCTCTTAGCCGTGGGAGCTGTTTGTTTGCGGCATCGTAATTTGTACGCCGGGCGGTACGTGATTTCGTCTGGCGGTGTGTCTCCATTGGGCTGCGCCGCTACGTGAGCGGGCGCACTTTGATGGCGGACGGCGTCGCTGGCTTGCCGGCGGTGTTTGGCTGCCTTTTCTCATCCTAATTTGGCGGGCGTGTGGGCTGCGGCATGCGGGCGGTAACTGGTGGTTTTTGCATCCGCCAGCATGGCGGTGGTGCTTCCGCCCGCCATCCTAATGGGCCCCTTAATTAGTTATATATATTTTTTAATTTTAATTTATATTATTGGTGTATGTGTATATATATGTATTTATAATTTTTAATATGTTTTAAAACAATTTATAAGTTATTAAAATAATTATTTAAAAATATTATTAAGTAAGTATATATTATATATATATATATATATATATATATATATATATATATATATATGTTTAATTGATTTTTACATTATATGTATTACTTTTAATTTTAAACATGTTTTAATATTTTTAACTATGTTTATTTTAGTTATATGTGTTATTTACTTTATTTTACATTATTTTTTGTACATAAAAAAAAAATGATATTTTTAACAACAATATTTTTTTATCGATATTTTTGTACTTACGATTATGTAGATAGGACTTCGATATTCTGGACATCGATATTGTTGCGTCGATATTTCTGTAGGTCGATATTCTGACTCTCGATATTCTGTCAGTGATCCGTTTCACACAGCTGCAGGCCAGACAATGGCTTTGACCGGGTCTCAGTCACCAGGTCTGTGTCCGGACAACCTCCATTTGGTTCCGGGTCTTTCCACCAGTCGGGCTGCTTCTGACTCCCATCTGGCCACACAGCTGAAAGCGGCCCCTGTTGCCACCCAAGAGGTACATAATGGGAGATCCCCTCTCACAATACAGGAATCTTCCCTGCCCTGCATGGTCAGTGCTCCACTTTGTATTACAGGCTCCCTCCATGGCTAGCTCATCGAGTGCTTTACTACCACTGGTGGTTTCTTATGCTAATCTTGCAGGAAAGGATGCAACTCTTTCAAAGGTCATGTTCACGTGAGACCAGTGACCATTTTGGGTGCGGCTCATTATTTAACCGCACTCAGGGGCCGCTTCCGATTCGGGCCGGAAATCTCTCCGACCGAGCCGGACCCGGAGAGATTTCCGACCGAATCGGACCCTAGCAGTCCGACCGAACGAGTACGATGCATTCGCATGCTATCGGACTCGAGTCGGTCGGACTCCCATTGAAGTCAATGGGAGCCGGTCGTACCACGCGTACGCGGGCTCCCATTGACTCAATGGGTGCGAGGCGGACAAGGGCGCCCCCTACAGCGTGTACGCGGCGAAGCGACTCGCGCCATACACGCACAGGTAGGGGGGACCCATGGGTCCCCCCTGTGTGCGACTCGCGCGGCTACGCGTACAGGGGGGTCCGACACAGACCCCCAAAGTACGGCTCCGACTGCTCTTTGGAGCCGGAGTGCGCGGCTCGGTCGGACTGCTCGCGGCGCGCATCGTACTTACCCGGCCGGGAGACGTCTCCATTGCGCGGTGCGAGTCGAGTCCGAGCGAGTCGGTCGGTGCGGTTAGACCCGGGAACGAGTCGGTCGGAGCGGTCGGGATGCCCGGACGAGTCGGTCGGCGACCCGCATCGTACTCTCTCGCCCAGACGCGCGTACGAATCGGTCGGGAAATAGGGCTCCGAATCGGATCCGGTTAAGCCGAATCCGATTCGGAGCCCTACCGGCAGAGATCGGAATCGGCCCCTTAGTCTTTTGCTTGTCTTTCAACATCCTTCAGAGCACAAGTCTGCTCTTGGTGTACTCCCATCTGCTTGTGTGTCAGGGACCAAGGCCAGCCTCTGGAGATGTTCGTCAGTGTCCCCCTTGACTTTGACAATCTAGGAAACCAACAGAGAGGCTACTGGCTTCTGTTCCACTCGTGCCCCCATCTCCTGTGTCCATTTTGCTTCTGTTTCCCCTTGTGCCCCCATTCTGTGTGTCCATTTGTGCCTTTCTGTTTCCCCTCGTGCCCCCATTCTGTGTGTCCATTTGTGCCTTTCTGTTTCCCCTCGTTGCCCCCATTTCTTGTGCTTGTTTTGCCTTCTGTTTCCCCTCGTGCCCCCATTCTGTGTGTCCATTTTGCTTCTGTTCCCCTCGTGCCCCCATCTCCTGTGCCCGATTTTGCCTTCTGTTTCCCCTCGTGCCCCCATCTCCTGTGCCCGATTTTGCCTTCTGTTTCCCCTCGTGCCCCCATCTCCTGTGCCCGATTTTGCTTTCTGTTTCCCCTCGTGCCCCCATTTTTGTGCCCGATTTTGCCTTCTGTACCCCCGTTGCCTCTCTCCACTCCCGCCGCTGCGTCCCCTGCGGCCCCGCCCCCCTGACTGCCCATTCGCTGCCCCTGCCTCCCGCCTCCCAGCTGCTCCTCCCTCCCACCTCCCCATATATGGCGGCTGCTGCGCGGTGAGGAGAGCAACCCTTGACCTTGCCAGGTAGGTCGCTCCCCCGCCACACAGCTCCGCCTGTGTTGTCCTGCCCGCTGCTGCTGCTGGTAAGCTCACCCCTCTGCTGCTGCCTCGGTGCCCGTTTTGCCTTCTGTTCCCCTCGTGCCCCCATCTCCTGTGTCCATTTTGCTTCTGTTTCCCCTCGTGCCCCCATTCTGTGTGTCCATTTGTGCCTTTCTGTTTCCCCTCGTGCCCCCATTCTGTGTGTCCATTTGTGCCTTTCTGTTTCCCCTCGTTGCCCCCATCTCCTGTGCCCGATTTTGCTTTCTGTTTTCCCTCGTGCCCCCATTCTGTGTGTCCATTTTGCTTCTGTTCCCCTCGTGCCCCCATTCTGTGTGTCCATTTTGCTTCTGTTCCCCTCGTGCCCCCATCTCCTGTGCCCAATTTTGCTTTCTGTTTCCCCTCGTGCCCCCATCTCCTGTGCCCGATTTTGCTTTCTGTTTCCCCTCCTGCCCCCATTCTGTGTGTCCATTTTGCTTCTGTTCCCCTCGTGCCCCCATTCTGTGTGTCCATTTTGCTTCTGTTCCCCTCGTGCCCCCATCTCCTGTGCCCGATTTTGCCTTCTGTTTCCCCTCGTGCCCCCATCTCCTGTGCCCGATTTTGCCTTCTGTTTCCCCTCGTGCCCCCATCTCTTGTGCCCGATTTTGCCTTCTGTTTCCCCTCGTGCCCCCATCTCCTGTGCCCGATTTTGCCTTCTGTTTCCCCTCGTGCCCCCATCTCCTGAGCCCGATTTTGCTTTCTGTTTCCCCTCGTGCCCCCATTTTTTGTTCCCGATTTTGCCTTCTGTACCCCCGTTGCCTCTCTCCACTCCCGCCGCTGCGTCCCCTGCGGCCCCGCCCCCCTGACTGCCCATTCGCTGCCCCTGCCTCCCGCCTCCCAGCTGCTCCTCCCTCCCACCTTCCCATATATGGCGGCCGCTGCGCGGCCGCGCCGCTGGCGCGCCAAAGGCGCACCTAAGGCAAGCCCGTCTGTGCCCGTCCGCGCCTGGACCGCGCCCAGTGCCCCTGGGCCGGGCGCCCCCCGCTCCAGCCTCGAGGACCGACGCCGCTACGATGCCACCACACTCCACGCTCTCAACCCCGGACGGACACACAACTGCTTCAAGGCCGCCCCGAAACGCACTCATGGTCCCTTCACCTGCCGGAACTGCAGCTACACCAGCCTCAGAGCCACCGAAGCGCCCGCCAAGAAGGACCTCAACCACCTCCGATGCATCCTACTGAACACCCGCTCCGCACGCAAACACGCCGTCGAGCTCTGGGACCTGCTCGACACATCATCACCAGACGTCGCCTTCCTGACAGAGACCTGGATGAACGACTCCTCCGCACCCGACATCGCCATAGCCATCCCAGACGGCTATAAGATCACCCGCAGAGACCGCGTCAACGGAGTAGGAGGAGGAATCGCCATCGTCCACAAGAACTCCATCAGGGTCTCGACCAGCACCGATGACCTTCTCTGCACCGCCGAACACACGCACTTCCAGATCCACACAGACCCCAACACCACCCTTAGAGGCACCCTTGTCTACAGACCCCCTGGGCCCCGACCCCAGTTCAGCGACTCCATCGCCGACTTCATCAGCACGCACGCCCTGACCTCTACCGACTACATCCTCCTCGGAGACCTGAACTTTCACCTGGAGAACAACAACGACAGCAACTCCACCACACTGATCGACAACCTCGCCAACCTCGGACTGAGACAGCTCGTCACAACACCGACTCATTCCGTCGGCCACACGCTTGACCCCGTCTTCTCCTCAAGCTCCCACGTCTCCTTCAGCCACACCACGGAACTCCTCTGGACCGACCACCGCTGCATCCACTTCACCTTCCAGAAACCCACCACACACCACCGCACCCAACAGATCCCACGCCGCTGCTGGAGCAAAGTCACCGAAGACCAACTACGGGCAAACCTCGCTCTCAGCCCTCCCTCCGACCCATCCAACACCGACGACGCTGCCTGCAACCTCAGACGATGGATAGACGACTGTGCCAACTCCTCGCCCCGCTGAAAAAACTCACCTACAGCGACACCACCAAAAGAGCCAGCTGGTTCACCCGGAACTCCTAGCTTCCAAGCGCACCTGCCGGAAACTAGAGAAGAAATGGCACAGTGATAAGACACCGGACAGCCACGCAGCCCACAAAGACGCCATCCGTAACCACCACCACCTCATCAGGTCCGCCAAGAGAATCTCCTTCAAAGACCGCCTCGACAACAACGCACACAACAGCAAGGAGCTCTTCAACATCGTGAAGGAACTCTCCAACCCCAGCTCCAACACCAACGACATCCCGCCGTCGCAAGCCCTGTGCAATTCCCTCGCCACCTTCTTTCCACCGCAAGATCGCCGACATCCACGACAGCTTCAACACCCAGACAGCCCCTACTAAGATAGATACACCAGACCCGCCGCACACCATCGACCACGACCCCTTTCCAGCCTGGGCCAGCGTGAACATCGATGACACCATCAAGACCATGAGCACAATACACTCCGGCTCCCCGTCAGACCCTTTCCCGCACCACATCTTCAACAAAGCCAGCAGCTCCATCGCACCCCACCTGTGCAACGTTATCAATCTCTCCTTCGAGACCACGACCTTCCCAGAGAGCTGGAAACACGCAGAGATCAACGCCCTACTCAAAAAACCCAAGGCGGACCCGAGAGACCTCAAGAACTTCCGGCCCATCTCCCTGCTTCCGTTCCCAGCTAAGGTCAACGAGAAGATCGTCAACAAACAGCTAACCCGATACCTCAAAGAAAACAGCATCCTGGACCCATCCCAATCAGGGTTCCGCAGCAACCACAGCACTGAGACTGCCCTCATCGCCGCCACCGACGACATCAGGACCCTGCTGGACAACGGTGAGACCGCAGCCCTCATCCTGCTGGACCTCTCCGCCGCCTTCGACACTGTCTGCCACCGCACTCTACGCGCACGCCTCCACGACGCAGGGATCCGAGACAAGGCCCTGGAATGGACCACCTCCTTCCTCGACGGCAGAACCCAGAGAGTCCGCCTCCCACCCTTCCGATCCAAAGCCTCCAAGATCATCTGCAGCGTACCCCAGGGATCTTCCCTCAGCCCAACACTGTTCAACATCTACATGGCCCCGCTCGCACGCATCGCCAGACAGCACGACCTCAACATTATCTCCTACGCCGACGACACTCAACTGATCCTCTCCCTCACCAAGGACCCCTCGCCGCCAAATCCAATCTCCATGAAGGAATGAAGGCCGTCGCCGATTGGATGAAGATCAGCAGACTAAAGCTGAACACGGACAAGACAGAGGTCCTCATCCTCGGCTCCAACCCCTCAGCCTGGGATGACTCCTGGTGGCCAACGATGCTGGGAGCAACCCCGACACCCACCGACCACGCACGCAACCTGGGAGTCATCCTCGACTCAACGCTCTCCATGGCCAAGCAAGTCAACGCAGTCTCCTCCTCCTGCTTCAACACCCTCCGCATGCTTCGCAAGATCTACAGGTGGATCCCGACAGATACAAGAAGAACAGTCACCCAGGCCCTCGTCAGTAGCAGACTTGACTATGGGAACGCCCTCTACGCGGGAGCCCCGGCCAAGCTCATCAAGCGACTGCAACGCATACAAAACGCCTCTGCACGCCTGATCCTCGACGTACCACGCCACAGCCACATCACCCCCCACCTGAGGAACTTGCACTGGCTCCCCGTCGACAGGAGAATCTCCTTCAAACTCCTCATCCACGCACACAAGGCACTCCACAAGACTGGCCCAGCCTACCTCAACAGACGACTCCTCTTCTACGTCCCCAACCGCCAGCTCAGCTCTGCCGACCTCTCCCTCGCCACTGTCCCTCGCATTCGAAGAACAACCACCGGCGGCAGATCCTTCTCACACCTCGCCGCCAAGACCTGGAACACCCTTCCACTAAGCCTACGACAGACCCAAGACCTGCTGACCTTCAGGAGGCTACTCAAGACCTGGCTGTTCGACCAGTAGCAGCACCCCCCCCTTTTCTCTCCCCAGCGCCTTGAGACCCTCGCGGGTAAGTAGTGCGCTCTACAAATTCTGTGATTGATTGATTGGACAAAACAGTTCACTGCCTGCTTCAAAGACAACAAGCTAGCTATTTTTATGCAAGACTTATTTGGAACATCCTGGGCCCCAAAGGGCATGAAAGAATGCTCATGACTTTGGGTCATGCTAGCGCATGATACAATGCTGATTCTTTGTATCTATGGAGCTCTACTAGTTTTGTCAGGCAGAGTGAGGTTGCATGTTAAATTAGACCACAGAGAGAGTGGGCTGTGGTGTGATACTAATAATTTTTCATTGCTGCCTCCAGATGCGCTCTTAGTTGCTGTTCTATAGCCCTTAATATGTTTTCCCCAAGTAATCCTCACAGAGTGATCCTGCAAAAGTAGCAAGTTAGTGTCATCAACAGTATCCTATGAGAGGTAGCAATACAGGATTATTGTATCTTGCGGACACTATGGCATAGTACCTTGTTTGCTGATCCTTTTGTATAATATCTGGTTTGTTTTTTTCCAGCCAAGACTAGAGATGTGCAAAAGTTGTGCAATTTGCTTTCATATAATTATGAGATATTTCGGGAAAATTACATGAATTGCAAATCCACCATTTAGCTCCATATTATAAACTGCAATGTGTTCTCATGTCAATTTTTAGCACAAGTGCTCGTTTTGAGCTTAAAATTGGCACAAGTGACACGAGCAATGGCCACTCTCATTGTGATTGTTCACGTTGCTCCCGCACTCCTGCATTATCATTTGCCGCAAATGGCAAAGTAAAAATGCGATGCAGCATAATTGCATGATTTTGGGAATTTCGAGTAACAAGCATATTGCGAAATTCCCGAAATTGAACAAATTACACCGGCATAATTTAAATCTTGCCCTGGGCTAGCCATGACCAACCTTAAAAAACAAAAGTTCTCCAGTCACCACACTTAGAAAACAAACATTGTCCTAAGACGCCCATGAGAGACTGCATTTTCCATAAGATGAGAGAGAGAGTACAGTGGACATAGTTCCCATGGCAGAAGCAGTTTCTTTTTTTCTTCTCCCATCCCTATTCCCCTTCCCCTTGTCTGCACAGCGTGCCGCCACCTGGCAGCACACGGTGACCAGAGAAGCATGGGACCCACATCACTCTTGTGGGAACACCTTCCCTGGACATCAGGTGAATGGGTTTTGTCACCTGAGGCCTGGGCCCAAAACCTGGCTCCAAGGACCAACCGTAGTTCTCACAAGAATATGAGGATTCGCTTCCGCAAGACTGAGATGGCTTCCCTCTCCTACATGTCATGGAAAACTCTAACTAGGCCCTGTCAGAGCTTTGTGTATGCTTTGGTGCACACCCCCTGAGCCTAACTTTATATGCTGACCAATGGTTTCGCAAAGTGCACAGAAGAGTTTCCTTCATTCAGCAGGGAGAAAAGTTCTGACTGTGTACCAGTCAGAGATGTGAAAGGCTTGTGGTGTTGAAAAGTGACCAAGACAGAGTTCCAGAGGCCTGTCAAGGCTTCCCTAGCCCTTTAAGTTGAAAGCACTGCCAGGTTTTAGTCATAGCTGCAGCAGGCTTGGGGCATTGGTCCTTGGCATGAGGTCCAGACACCGACTGTTGGAGGACCAGGCTATCCAAGGTACACTTTTTGCAGTCTCAGGGATTCTTTTCCTATTCCAAACTAGGCCCCCACTTAGAGCACCTACTGGGTCCCTGGTCATGGACTTTAGTCCCAGGCTGTTGGCACCAATGTTTGCTCTCTAAAAGTATCCAAGACAGAGTTCTGCAGGTGGGTTGCGTGTTCCCCTGCTTTGACAAGGTAAAAAGCTCTAACCACGTCCCCAGTCTGAGCTCAAATTGGGCCCTTAGTGAGGGTCACTAGTCCCAGGTTCTGAGTGTCAACCTGCTGTGTCCCAAAGTACACAGGTCAGACTCTGAAGGCATTCCACATGCTCCCCTTTTCCAGCAAGGTTGGAAGCTCTGACAAAGTCCCACTTAGAGCTCCAGCTTGGGCCCCTGTATCTGGGTGGGTCCTGTGCTCCAGCCACTATCCTGAAGCTTCCCTCCATGACTGCTTTCATCCCCCCCAAACTCTCTCCCAAAAGTTCAAGCAGCACCTCCTGGCCATCTCCCGTTTGAGAGCATAGTATAACGAGATGCCCAGTCTCTGAGTCTGGTCATCTTGTCACGCTCCATAGGAATTTATGGTACTCTAGATTGCTTGCTGCCCCAGAAGTCACTACGAGGGCTCATTTGAAGCTTTTGCCCAGCCATGGCTCCAGGAGGTCAGATATATTTGATCAAATGCCCCCCTCTCTCATTCAGGGTACACAGATTACAAGAAACTTAGTTACTCTGGTTAGTTTGGAGAGAGTGCTTGCTACTCATACCGTTGTTGTTCTGGGGTCATATGAGCACACCCATTGGCTCATCCAAGGGTCCCAGGGGCTGAGATCTTTGGCCAGTGTTCAGCCATATTTGCATGCCACAGGTTGGTGGCTCTTCTGAGAACCTGCTGTCCCAGAGAGCAGGATGGGAAGTGAAGCAAACATCTTGCACTGTGTGGCCAAATTGGTGACAGTTTACTCAGCTAACACACAAAAGGTGATGAAAGAATCACTCGGGGTAGCATTCCAACCCATTGTTCTTCTAGCCACCATGCCACTCCTGTTTGGATCCAGCCTTATGTAAATAAATCTTGACTCTGCTGCAATAGGATCAGCCCAGTCTGACATGCCAGGCCAAGTCTTCCTCAAACTGGAATTCAAGCAACCTAAGACCTGCTTTGTCCTGATTGAGGCTCTTCCGTCTGGTATAGCCTGGTTTCAGTAGCACAGAAAGCACATGACCCAAATCTGGGCATACCCTTGGCCACTTAGCACATCACATGAAACACACAAAAAGTGATTAAAGGAGTGCTTGCAATAATTGGAACCACTGGAAAATGCTCAGAGTAGCATTCCAACTCATCGTTCTTTTGCCCACCATGCTACCCCAGTTTAGACCCAGTCCTATGCAAATCAGTCTTGACCTTGCTTCAATAGGAATAGTCCAGACCGAACAGCCAGGCCAGGTCCTCCCTGAACGGGAACATAAGCAACCCAAGACCAGTTTTGCCCTATTTGGGGCTCTTCATTCAGGTGTAGCCTGCTTTCAATGGCACTGCGAGCATGGGCCGCACGTTTGGGCATACCCTTGGCCACCTAGGGTGTCACATGAAACACACAAAAGGTGATGGAAGGAATGTTTGCAATAAGTCTAACCAACAGCAATCATTTGGGGTAGCATTCCAACCCATCGTTTTGCCTGCAGTGTCACACCAGTTTGGACCCAACAATATGCAAATCAGTCTTGACCTTGCTCCAATAGACACAGTCATGCCTGAACAACTAGGCTAGGTCCTCACCAAACCGGAACATTAGCAGCTCACAAACTGCTTTGCCCTGATTGAGGTTCTTCAGTTGAGAGTAGCCTAGATCCAGTTATTCAGTGAGCACAGGACCCACGTCTTGGCATACCCTTGATCACCTAGGGAGTCACATCATATGTAGAAAAGGTGATGGAAGGAATTCTTACAATTAGTTTAACCACTGGCAATCTCTCAGTGTTGGAAAGTGGAATATTGGTAGGGGGAAGTTTGTACCCACCACTAATAATAAGGCCACCAACACGGTATGTGGACTAGTAAAGGTCTCAGTAAATTAGCCCATTGGTAACTAACAATGAGCAGTCAGGCCTAACTTTAAAGACAGGAGTGTAAAGCATTTTAAACACCAATACATCAAATAAGGAGGACAAAACAAATAGACACCAAAACAACAAAAATCCAATGTAGGGAACCGGAGATATGAATTTTTAAAGATTAACCACTTCATATGCTTAAAAACATATAGCGCCTGAACTGGAACATAAGCAACCCAAGACCAGTTTTGCCCTATTTGGGGCTCTTCATTCAGGTGTAGCCTGCTTTCAATGGCACTGCGAGCATGGGCCGCACGTTTGGGCATACCCTTGGCCACCTAGGGTGTCACATGAAACACACAAAAGGTGATGGAAGGAATGCTTGCAATAAGTCTAACCAACAGCAATCATTTGGGGTAGCATTCCAACCCATCGTTTTGCCTGCAGTGTCACACCTGTTTGGACCCAGCCATATGCAAATCAGTCTTGACCTTGCTCCAATAGACACAGTCATGCCCGAACTACTAGGCTAGGTCCTCACCAAACTGGAACATTAGCAGCTCACAAACTGCTTTGCCCTGATTGAGGCTCTTCAGTTGAGAGTAGCCTAGTTCCAGTGGTTCAGTGAGCACAGGACCCACGTCTTGGCATACCCTTGATCACCTAGGGAGTCACATCATAGGTAGAAAAGGTGATGGAAGGAATTCTTACAATTAGTTTAACCACTGGCAATCTCTTAGTGTTGGAAAGTGGAATATTGGTAGGGGTAAGTTTGTACCCACCACTAATAATAAGGCCACTAACACGGTATGTGGTCCAGTAAAGGTCTCAGTAAATTAGCCCCTTGGTAACTGACAATGAGCAGTCAGGCCTAACTTTAGAGACAGGAGTGTAAAGCATTTTAAACACCAATACATCAAATAAGGAGGACAAAACAAATAGACACCAAAACAACAAAAATACAATGTAGGGAACCGGAGATATGAATTTTTAAAGATTAACCACTTCATGTGCTTAAAAACATATAGCGCCACTCTGGGACATCTGGTCGCACTTGACAGGGACAAAGTCAAAGTTTGAGGCTGGTCGGTTACACTAAGTGGGAGCCTTTATACTTAGAAACTTTTCTGCAGCTTTTTCCTCTGATGTCGCTTGACCCTCCACAGCAGGTCGGATTCGGAGAGGGTTCACCGGCTTGGATTTCTGCAAGGCCCTGGTCAAATCCTGGAAGTCTGGAGCTCAGGAGCTTTCAGCGGGATGAACCTGAATTCCTGGCTGGGTCGTGGGTGAAGGTAGTCGGCTTGACTCTCCATGTAGGGTCGGTCACCTCATGGAGCTTTTTCACAAAAGTTCTCCAAAGTTCTCCAAACTTCAGGAGGCGCTTCCTGAAGGTCTCCTTGTAGGTTCAAATTGTAAATCAGGGGTCGGACCGAGTGTCAGAGTAAGACCTCTGACCCTCGGTCTAGGGCCACTCTCTCCCCGCAGCTCCGCTGTGCCGTCTCTTGCCTCCAGACCCCGACCTCCTCCTTGGGAGGTTCGAGGCTGCTGCCCGCTCCTGCTGCCCGCTCCAACTGGGACCAGACTGCCTGCAACCACCGTAACCTCTCTCAGCTGTTTTTTTTCTTAATTTTTCCCTGTTGTGCCACTGTTATTGTGCCCATCTGTGTCTTGCTCTAATTCCACCACTGTTTTTATTTTCTCGTGCCTGCCTGTTCCTTTCGCCTTTCGCCGCTGCTGCCACTGCGGCCCCTCCCCCCGGAATTCCCCCCTGGAATTCCCCCGCTCTCGCCTCCCAGCCTCTCCTCCCTCCCAACTCCCCTACTTAATGGCGGCCGCTGCACAGTCACGCCAAAGGCGCGCCAAAGACAAGCCCGTCTGCGCCCATCCGCGACCCGACCTTGGCCAGCGCCAGGAACCCTGGACCTCCCACTACCCATCAATACGACACCACCACCCTCCTCGCACTCAACCCTGGAAGACTTAGAGAATACCAACAGGCCTCGCCGAACACGACCCACGGCCAGTTCTCCTGTCTCCACTGCCGCCAGACCCTCACCGCCACCCCGACCTCCAACACCGCCGACGCCAGCACCGGCGACACCCTAAAATGCATCCTCCTCAACGTACGCTCCGTACACAAACACGCCATGGAAATCTGGAACCTACTCGACTCTCTCGCGCCCGACGTCGCCTTCTTCACAGAGACATGGACCAACGAATCCTCTGCCCCCGCCATCAGCACCGCCATCCCAGACAGATACAAAATCCAGAGGAAAGACCGCCCCAACCACCCAGGAGGGGGCCTCACCATCACCCACAAGAGCACCCTCCGCCTCACCACCTCCAGCGAAACCTTCCCCTCCGCCGAATACCTGCACTTCCAGATCCAGACCACCCCCAAAGCCACACTCCGAGGAACCCTCATCTACAGACCCCCCGGCCCCCGAACACCTTTCGCCACCACCATCACCAACTTCATCGCACCCCACGCCATCACCTCAACAAACTACATACTCATTGGAGACCTGAACTTCCACCTCGACAACCCCAGCGACCCCAACTCCACTATCCTTTGTGACAACCTCGCCAGCATCGGACTTAAACAACTCGTCAACACACCGACCCACTGAGCAGGACACACCCTCGACCCCATCTTCGCAGCAGGAAACAGAGTCCAATTCAGCCACACAACGCAGCCACCATGGGCCGACCACCACTGCGTACACTTCGCCATCAACAAACCCAAGGCACCCAAACCAGCCCCACGCCCACCTCGAAGGAACTGGAGCAAGGTTACCGACGAGCAACTTAACTCCACCCTCACCCGAGACAACCACACCTGGGCACCCAACGCAAACGACGCAGCCAGAGAACTCCACACCTGGATCTCCAACTGCGCAGACGAGCTCACCCCGCTACGCAACCCCGACAGACAACGCCCCAGGAAAGCCACCTGGTTCACCACCGCTCTCCAAGAAGGCATACGCACCTGCAGACGCCTGGAGAAGAACTGGAGAAACACCAAGACAACCCAAAACCACACCAACTACAAGGACGCCATGACGGACTACCACAACCAGATCAGAGCCACCAAGAGGAACTTCATCCACAACAAAATCCTGGCCAACTCCACCAACTCCAAGGAACTTTTCAGTGTCATTCAAGAATTCACCAACACACGCAGCGAAGCCACAGACATCACCCCATCCTAAGACCTCTGCGACAAGCTTGGAACCTATTTCCACCTCAAGATCAAAAACCTCTACGACAACTTCATCGACCATCCACCAGGCGCCACGGACGGCCCCCCGCCCCCCAGAAAAACCAGCCAGCCCACCATCTCCAACTGGACACCGATCACGGCCGAAGACACTGCCTCGACCATGAAAAGCATCCACTCGGGGCCCCCACCGACCCCTGCCCCCCTCAGATCTACCACAGAGCCTCGGCCGCCATCGCACCCAAACTACAATGCACCATCAACACCACCTTCAAAACAGGCACCTTCCCAGGTGACTGGAAGCGCCAGAAGTCAGACCCCTGCTCAAGAAGCCCACAGCTGACCCCACCGACCTCAAGAACTATCGGCCCATCTCGCTCCTCCCCTTCGCAGCCAAAGTTGCAGAGAAAACAGTCAACAGGAAACTGACACAATTCATTGAAGAGAACGCCGTCCTCGACCCGTCCCAATCCGGATTCCGAAGCAACCACAGCACAGAGACCGCCCTACTCGCCGCCACAGACGACATCCGCACCCTCCTGGACCAAGGCCACTCCGCAGCCCTCATCCTACTCGACCTATTAGCGGCCTTCGACACCGTCTCCCACCGCACACTAGTCGCCAGACTACACGACGCAGGCATACAAGGAACAGCCCTGGACTGGATCTGATCATTCCTCACCGGAAGAAGCCAAAGGATCAGACTCCCACCCTTCCTCTCTGACCCCATGAAAATCACCTGCGGAGTCCCACAGGGTTCATCACTGAGCCCCACCCTCTTCAACATCTACATGGCCCCCCTCACAGCTATCGTCCGAAAACACGGCCTCAACATCGTATCCTACGCCGACGACACCCAGCTCATCCTCTCCCTCACCAAAGACGCCACCACTGCCATACTCAACTTCCAGAAAGGAATGCAAGACATCACAGTCTGGATGACCAACAGCTGCCTGAAGCTCAACGCTGAGAAGACAGAAGTCCTCGTCCTCGGCACCACCCCTTCTGCATGGACAGCACCTGGTGGCCGACCACCCTTGGAAGCCCACCTACCCCCTCAGACCACGCCAAGAACCTCGGCATCGTACTCGACTCATCACTCACCATGAACCGACAGGTCAACGCCGTCACCTCGAGCTGCTTCAACACCCTCTGCATCCTCCGCAAGACCTTCAAGTGGATCCCCCCTGAGTCAAGGAAGACAGTCACCCACGCACTCATCACCAGCAGACTGGACTATGGAAACGCACTCTACGCCGGCATCAACAAGTCCCTACTCCGCAAACTCCAGACAATACAGAACACCGCCACCAGACTCGTCCTCGGCATCCCCGACATGAACACATCAGCCAACACCTACGAAGTCTCCACTGGCTCCCCGTGGAGAAAAGAGTCACTTTCAAAATCCTCACTCACGCCTACAAATGCCTACACAACAACGGACCCAAATACCTCAACGACAGAATCAACTTCCACGACCCAAAAGAAACATCCGATCTTCCAACCTCGCACTGGCCAAAACCCCGCGCATCCACAGAGCCAGAGCAGGCGGAAGATCCTTCTCTCAACGAGCTACCCACAGACATCAGACGTGCCCCCTCCCTGAACACCGTCAGGAAAACCCTCAAGACCTGGCTCTTCAGCTAAACAGATCTGCGGACCCCCCTCAGCACCTTGAGACCCTCACGGGTGAGTAGCGCGCTTACAATAATCTGATTGATTGATTGATTGATTGAATCCAAAGGCCTGGAATCTCCTAGATGGTCTCTGGCATGTCTGGACTACAATCCCCACAATGCACCTGGCCTAATCCGTAAAAGTCCACTGGACGCACTCCAGGATGGAAACTCTTGGTAGAGATGATGCAGGTGGGCTCTGTTTACCTGTAGCTTTCAGGGAGGTCACTCCTTAATCCTTCTTGCAGCAGGGCACAGTCTCCAGGACTGCATTACCAGATTGTACAGCAGGGGTAGTCATTCAAAGCGCAGGTCTTTGGGTGCAGATCCAGATTCCAGCAGGGCAGTGCTTCTTCTCTGTATGGTTTCAGGCAGCAGATCTAAGAGACTATGCAGCTCTCACATGTATTTATATTCTGGGGTGACAAGCAGGGGGGCACCTCTGTCCAATGAATTGCTGGATGCCACCCAAAAGCATGACAACTTCCTCCAAAGTGTTGCATCTTGTCCCACAAAGCACTGTACTTCTACAATCCAACAAGGATAACAGAGTAAGAGCTGGCTAAACCAACCCACAGTGTGGCTCATTTTCATTAGTTTTTATTTTTTTATTTTTTTTAGTCATTCACAAATAAGTAATTTTCCATTGAGAGGTACGGGCTCGTAAACGGGGCCTACAGCGAAAGAAGTCGACTACAAACTATTTTCCTGCCATCTCCAAGGGTCCCAGAGAGCCAACCTCAAGAAAAACCTGGCCGTCGGGAGGGGAGGGTAGCTACCTGAGAGTAAAACAACCTCCTTGTCAGGATTGACTTATTTCATTGACTTATTTCACATTCATAGGACAGTACCTTGATATTATCTAATGAGTCTTGATTACCCATTCTTCCCAAGCCACCCATAATCTCGCTGTTTTTTTGGATAGACCACCACGGTCAAGCCTATTGACTCTTTTAACAGAGTTGACCCAGTCCAGAAATACCAGGGGAATAGGCGATAGCCATTTCAAATAGATTTCTCTCCTTGCCAATCAGATTAGGATAAATAATAGTTGTGCATAATGTTTTATTAGTTTACAATTAGGCACATCTCCCGGCAAAACCCCAAAGATAGCTAAAGCAGGGCTTACCTCAATCTCTTTTCCCACAATATCTGAGATGGTCGTACCAACATCTTGCCAGAAGTCCTGGATCTAAGGACACTGCCGGAACATATGTATATCGTCTGCATTCACAGTGGCCCACTTTATGCAGGCTTTGACTCCTTCACCTCCCAATTTTGATAGCCTTTTAGGGGTCCAGTATGCTCTGTGAACTGTAAGCAAATGGTTTCTTCTGAGTGGCGCAGCTTTAACAACCGACCATGAAGAAAGCATCAATACTTGCCATAAATGTGTTGTATCTGATGTCTTCAGGATTGAAAAGCAGCGGGATTGCATCAAAAATAAAAGTGAATTTTAGGTAAAATTGACATTTTCGCCAAGTTAGTGCGGCCTGGAATTGAGAGCAGAAGACCTCCCCAAGATCTTAACAATGTTCTAGACTCTTTTATATTTTTTTCTTGAAATTTACCTGGGCCATCTTGGTAAGGTCCTGAGAACTCTGTACCCCTAGGTATCTGATCTCTTATTTAATCAAAGGGTTATTTGATTGAGTGTTCCAAGACATAATCTCAGTTTTTGTCGGTTGATTTGGTAACCGGAAACTTTCCCATAGTCTGTTAAAAGTTGTTCTAGCACAGGCAAGATATGGGTACCGTCCCTTGTAAAGATCATCAGGTCATCAGCGTAAAGGGCCGCCTTTTTCACCACCCATCCATTCAAATGGCAACATTTTTTGGCTAGCTCTAATTTTACATGCTAGGGGTTCGATATATAAGTCAAAGATGAAAGGGGATAAGGGGCACCCTAGTCTGGTCCCGCGCTTTATATTAATTGACTTGGAAAGGTTCCCATTAACCACAATCCTCGCAGTACGTGTCTTATATATAGCACTAATAGCCTTAGCAAACCTTTCACCTAGGCCAAAATGATGGCTCGTATGATGTAAAAAAAAGCCAACTTACTCTGTCAAAAGCTTTTGCAGCATCGAAAGTAAAAACTGTGAGGGCTAAGTTGTTTACAGACGCTATATCAATTGCGCCTATCAACTTGTGTGTTAAATCATGCAATTGACGACCTTTAATAAAACCCTTCTGATCAGCCTGGACCAGTGAACCTATCACAGACTCTAACCTCTTTGCTAAAATTTGCGCATAGATTTTATAGTCACAGTTCAGCAAAGAGATCGGTCTGTAGGACTCACAGCTTTTAGGGTCCTTATTTGGTTTCAGAAATAAGCTGACGGCTGCTTTGTCCCAAGACTTCGGGCTCAGCAGCTCATCAAAAAATATGCAGTCAATCTACTTTGCTAAAAATAGGCACAATTTCCTCAGAGAGGGATATGTAAAACCCATTGGGAATACCATCCAACCTGGCAGCGCTACCTTTCTTTAATTTTTTAACTGCCGCCTTGACCTCATCAAGGGTAATTCTCTGGTTGAGCAGCTGAGCTGACTCGTCACAAAGTGAGGGTAACGCTATACTATTGATATATTCTTCTACCTGGCTCTCGGACGCTGACAGGTCTTCAGTGTATAGCTCTTGAAAAAAACGCATGAATGCTTGTTCTATCTCTATGTTCTCTGTGCATCCCCTCCCCGACTCTTTGTCAATTATTTATTTTATTATCTTTCTCGTATAGTTAATGTGAGATTTCCAAGCAAGAAGCTTCCCACATCCCTCTCCATATTCATAGTGGGCTAATTTACTAACCTCCCACATTTTCCTTAGAATACTATCTAAGCAGTCGGCTAAGGCCTGTCTAGCTGTTCTAATTTCGTAATCCTTCTTAACCTGATCCTGCCCTTCTTGCTGTAGAGTTCTCTCGCTCAAAGCCCTAGAAATCTCACTTTCCAGCTCTTTTATCTTATATCTGGTCTCCTTGTGATTTTTGTCAGCAAGACTAATTACTCTGCCTCTGATATGTGCCTTATAGGCATCCCATATTACATGCAATGGTGCTGAAGAGCCGTTAACTTCAAAGAAGACCAGTGTATCTCTGTTCAACTGAGCTATTACTAACAGGTCAGTTAATAGAGATCTATCAAAAGTCCACCTTCCATTGGCGGGCCCTCTTTCTATTTGCAGCTCTAAGAGTACTGCTGAATGGTCTGAGAGGTGCTCAGGAATATGAATCACCTTTTTAACACTATTAGCCAGCCTAGAGTCCACCAGGAAGAAATCAATTCTAGAGGCATGCCCGTGCTTTTTATTATTGAAGGTAAAGTTTTGACTACAGCTTAGCCCCTTGGTTTTAACTCTCCATATATCTATAAGACCTAGATCTTCCATCATTATCTTGATAAATTGTCCCATTTTCGAGGGACCTGTAATCGCCCCTTTAATGGATTTATCAAGATTAGGGTTCAGAAGTGCGTTAAAATCACCTCTCAAGACAATTGGGGCTTTGATCTCCAGCAGCTGGTTATACAAGGAATTTAGGGGAGTGTCATTGTCGATGTTGGGCCCATAATAGCCTGCCAGAGCATACCAAGCATTCTGTATTTTAACATTAGCGATAATCCAACACCCCTTATTATCAACTTTACACTCCCCTAAAATAGCTTTGGCAGATTTTTTAATAAGTACGGCCACTCCCTTAGTGCAGCATGATTGTGTGTGGACAGACGCTACAATCCACTTCTGTTTAGATTGAATGGTCTCCCATTTGTCTTGCATTAAATGCGTCTCTTGCAGAATGATGATATCACAGTCAGCTTGACTCAGATATTGAAAAATTCTTCTCCTTCTACTAGCTACTCTAAGCCCATTGACATTCCATGTTAAAATGTTTACTGGGACTTGTTCTCTAAGATCTGGCATCCAAATATTTTCCTTTCATAAAGGCCTCTCCCATTTTGATGCCTGCTCCCCTCTTTTATACCTCTAGCCCCAAATTTCAGATACCAATGAATGAGGACTTTGAGTTTTTTTCCCTTTTTTCCCCATATGCTCCCCACACAGTGAATTTCTAAACTAAATATCTCATCTAATGACCCCCAACCCACCCAGGGGTGCCCTCCCCAAAGAAAAACCGGGTATGTTGTGTCTGATACCCTTTGGAGCTCTCGTCCCCCTCCGGCGTTTCAATATTATTCTTAGTGCTGCGTCTGTGCCCTTATCTGCTCAATGAATATTCCAGCCTGCCTAGGGTCCCGAAAGTTGTGCATTTTGTTCTTCCACATAACTTTAAGCAGCGCAGGAAATCTCAATTGGGCGGTAGCATCTAATGACCTCAACTCAGGTATGAATTTCCCCAACTCCCACTGTCTGTCCTGTGTAATCCCAGAGATGTCTGACCGGACACAAAAAAACCTCTCCCCTTTAGTAAAACCACCCACTTTTAGGGCCTCCAACAGGATTTGCTCCTTTAAAATATAGGTTTTAAAGTTAATCAAGATTCTCCTTGAGTTCTTCCTATTCGGATTTTTTGAAAAGGGGTCTCCATGAATCCTCTGTATATCAGCCTCCAGCTCCCCGGTGTCGACAGAGGGGATGAATTCATTCAATAGATTTACGATAAAGCCCTTAATATTATCACCCTCAAGTCCCTCAGGGTGGTTACGTATTTTATCCAATAGGCCCTTCTCTCCATTTTTTAGGGCTTGGATTTCACTTTGATTAAGTTCCACCTCCTTGTTAAGGGCCTCTAAAGAGGCTTCCATCACGCAAATTCTCTCTGTAATAGAGGACATTTTGGCTTCCAAAGTCTCACAAGTTTCTTGAATTTTAGATTGATTTCTTTCCGAGATGGCAAACTTATTCCTTATTTCTGAAGATAAGGCATCCAACATTTCTACCAAAACCAGCTGTTTCTGACTGCATTTATTTGCACTAGGGAGATCCGTGGTGGGTAAAGAATCGATATCCTGGGTCCTCCCATCTATGGGGAAGGGTTCACTGTAACCTAGTGCCTGAAATCTATTGGTAATTTCAATGCTCAAGCAAGGTGCTTCTGCCTCCATTCCTCGGCTGTTAGACTCCATGCTAATTATACACTTCTTTTTATCTACAGCGATTCCAGGCAGTTCGCCAGCAATGGAGGCTGAACAGTCGGTTTTATCTAGTCCTTTGGACTGTCCCTTAGCCTGCACTTTAAAGAAAGATCTAAGGGAGGGGGTTATCTTGACTCTAGCCGCTTTCTTCTTCTGAAGCGTCGGGGTGGGACGAACATTTACAGTAGAGGAAACCAGTATGGAGCTAAACTAGTACTTACAGTAGTGTTGTCCCCTATTTTTCTACCTCTCTGTTTAGCCTCAATTTTTTACATATAGGGCCTTGCTGGAATGAGGCAATTTCCACTGTGCTAATACTTTTATTTCTCAATGCAAACCTATTTGGCAGCGCCACCCCCTTCCCACCAATCAGCCCACCTGACAATGCTACTAACCCCCCTTACTTGAGCGTCCTGCACAGTCCTTTCCTTGGAGGACTTCTCCTTCTCCCCCCTCTCAGCCATTGTCGAAGGTTTGATGGAGGCACAAGACTCCTTGCCTCCGGTAAGTCTTGCTTTTCTGGGGCTCATGAAAGTTAGCGAGGCAAAAACTGATACAGGTGCTAATTGCCTACAATGACCCAGAGAAAACCGACTGCCAGGAGCTCTCTCCACTGCAGCCTTTACGTTCTCGAACAAACAGTGGGGCACCCAGCAGGGACTGACCCTGCATGGCGTGCCCCGGAAGGAAATCTGCGAGGCGGCACGCCTATCCAGGCAGATGCCAAGCGCTGCCTGCAGCAGCCGTCCCCCCGCTGGGAAGCAAGGTGTTGTGCAGCGCTCGCCGGCCAGCATGAACCGGGGGTCCAGCGTCGTGTTTCCGGGAGCCTGAGAACCTCTGACGACCCCGCCCAGTCCGAACACGATCCCCCCCAGAAGGCCAGAAACATGACTGGCCCTGAGTGGAGATCAGGCCCAGGAAAGCAGTCGACAGGAGGTAAGTGGGCACAGCTTCCTTGGGGGAATACTAGCAGCCGGAGGAGGATCGCAGAGCTCACGGCTGAAGGACTAGCCAGCCGCCATGTTCCCCTTCCAATCGATCACTGCTCATTTCCATTAGCTCTCCTCCCCCTGACCTCTGCAAATCCCTATCCTAAGCCTGCCATCTGGCTGGGGCACAGGATGTGGGGGTAGGTACGTGTGGCATTCCTTACTGATCTGCTCACTCTTTGAGCTCAGTTTGATTCATCCAGCCTCCTCTTTATGACCTATCCTCCTCAGCTTCAGAGCTCTCTCCATCAGATAACCTCTGCTCCAACCAGGCCACTTATCACCTAATTAAAGCAGCCTGGCTAAGCCTGTTAAGGCTGACCAATCAGTAGAGACCACTAGAAGGCTGCATTTTGGCTCATAGAAGAGAAAGATCTATAACTTCTCTTCTGTATTAGTTATGATAAATTCAACAGTGGTAAGTTGTTGACTTTATCAATACCAATTGTTTGAAATGTATATTTCTTCTTGCCTAGCAATAGTTATACCTAAATAAAGTATTGCAATGTTAGACTATGGAGCTAAGTATCTACAATGGGGAAAATTAAATGGGTAGTTTTTTTCCCTCACTAGGGTATATAAAACAAATTTTATAAGGTCCCTGAATATAGATACATGGCCCCCCAAAAAATTACTTTTAAAGACAATCTGCAAAGCCAGGCAGCCTTTAAAATGACAGCAGGAATTCCGCAGTGCACACATGCCAGTGCAGGAAATCTGCTGGGCCTCTAAACCTCCATACCCAATTATATACGAGGGACTTATTGCACCCCCTGCCCATTTATCTACCAGGAACTTATAGGGTCTGTCATTGCCAATTGTAAGAGTTGCCTAGTCAGGTAACACCTGTATCATTCAGCAAAAGAATGGGGGTGAATAGGGCAAAAGGATGACTTTCCAACACTCAGGGTAGCATTCCAATCATGTTTTTTTTGCCCACCATGCCACCCCGGTTTCGACACACACATGAGCATATCAGTCTTAACTCTGCTCCAAAAGGAACAGTCTAGCCCGAACTGCCAGACTAGGTCCTCCCTGAACTGCAGCACCAGCAGCCCAAGACTGGTTTTGCCCTGATTGGGGCTCTTTGGTCCGGTGTAGTCTGGTTCCAGTGGCACAACGAACACAGGATCCACGTCTGGGCATACACCTGCCCATAAAAGACTTTAGAGAAAACACACAAAAAGTGAGGGAAATGATGCTCGCCATAAGTCTAACCACTGGCAATCGCTCGCAAAGGTGTTTCAACCCATTATTCATTTGCCCACCAGGCCACCTTAGTTTAGACCCAGACATATGCAAGTCAGTCTTGATCCTGCTATATTAGGAGGAATATGTGCACCCCCACACCAAGCACCATGGGTCAGCTGTGATGATGGTTACCCAAGTTACCCATCCTGAAACACAGATCAGTCTTACATGTGCCTGAGTCAAAGAGCTGATTGAAACCCTGTGGCACAATGAAGGTGAGTGCCAGAGCACCAGCTGAGGTGTGATCCCACCCCATCCTTATGACAGTCACACCTCTGGTTCGTCTCATCCACTCTCTTGGGGATATAGTCAATGAGAATGGGTGATACGACCCGAATGATTGTCAATCAATCAATCATGTTATTTGTAAAGCGTGACTACTCACCTGCATGGGGCACTGGGAGGGAGGAACAGCTGGTCAGCCAGAGGCGTTGTCGTTCAGTTGAAGAGCCAGTTCTTAAGGTCCTTCATGAATTGAGGCCGTGACGATGATTGCCTGAGGTGGAGAGGCAGGGTGTTCCAGGTCTTTGCTGTGAGGTAGGAGAAAGATCTTCCTCTGGCCATGGTCTTGCGGATACGTGGGATGGTAGCCAGGGCCAGTTGGGCATAGTGGAGGTCTCTGGAGGGTGCGTGGAATGCAAGGCGATGGTTAAGATACGCATGTCCCGCATCGTGTAGAGCTTTGTAGGCTTGCATGAGGAGCTTGAAGATGATTCTTTTGTTGTCTGGGAGCCAGTGGAGGTCTCTCAGGTGACCGGTGATGTGGCTGCTGCAGGGGATGTTGAGTACGAGTCTGGCGGAGCTGTTCTGAATGTTCTGCAGTTTCTTGAGGAGTTTCTTGCTGATGCCGGCGTAGAGTGCGTTGTCATAGTCGAATATGCTGCTGATGAGTGCGTGGGTGACCGTCTTTCTGGACTCGGTGGGGATCCACTTGAAGATCTTTCAGAGCAAGCATAGTGTGTGGAAGCAGGATGATGAGACAGCGCTGATCTGGTGGTTCATGGTGAACGAGGAGTCCAGGATGATTCCTTGGTTTCGTGCGTGGTCTGTGGATGTGGGAGGGTGCCAAGTGTTGCGGGCCACCAGGAGTCATCCCAGGTGGAGGGGGAGGAGCCCATGATTAGGACTATTGTCTTCTCTGAGTTGAGCTTTATGCAGCTGTTCTTCAACCAGGTGGCGACAGCCTGCATCCCATCGTGGACGTTGGTCTTGGCGACTGTGGGTTCATTGGTGAGGGAGAGAATCAGCTGCATGTTGTCGGCGTAGGAGACAATGTTGAGTCTGTGGTTCCTGATGATGGCTGTGAGTGGGGCCATGTAGATGGTGACGATAGGGGGGGCTCAGGGAGGAGCCCTGAGGCACACTGCAGCTGATCTCTGTCAGTGAACTATTCTTGGGCAGGGCAAAGCCAGAGGACACTCTGGTAGAGGTCTACAGTGGCCCTGACATGGAAATCAGTAATTAAACTTGAGTGTAGAGGCTATTTCCCTTTGAACTTTCCCTGAGTATAGCTGATGCTAGGAAACCCCCATTTTATCTGAATAAAGCAAATGATTAGAAGTCTTGGGCCATAATGAGCCTAACCTATTCTCAAACTTTAAATGGGAAAGAATCTTGGCTCACTGGGTTGGAGCCAGGCATCAAATGTGAGTTGATAATGGGCCACTTTTAGTAAACAGAACTTGTGCTGTAGAATGAATTGAGCGGTAAATTAAAGCTCCCAAAGCCCACACTTTTAAAATTGACAGATAATGTATTGGCTAATAAAGGGTTTTTTCTGCGCTACAAACCACCCCAGTAAGTTGCTTCAGAGAAAAAATAATGGTGACCAAGGAAGTTGGAAACCTCTAAGAAGTGTGTAACAACAGCGGAATCAACCAGCCCTGAAAATGAATGGAAATGGTAAAGGAAATGGCCCGATTAGGGCCACTCGGGTCACTAATGACCACCTCTCAGCCTTCTATACCAAATGAAGAGTTGGTCAGACAGTAGAGATTTTATTTCGTATACACTCAGAGCTGATCCCGGTCTGCCCAGTCGCTAGAGGTGCTGCAGAGAGGTCTGAAATCGACAAGCATAAAGATACATTATGTACATTTCATAACTGGGCTAAAACATGCCCACAGTGGAATTTTCCAGGCAAGTGCAGCTAAACAGTGAAATACAAAAAACGGTTTCAGCGCTTCTATCGTACACAAAGTATCTCAATTCCAAGGTTGTTCCATTCGGGCCCATCACCAGACAAGGGGGAGGGGGCCTCTATCTGGTGAGAAAGCTATGTGCTGACATGCACGATGTGCTCATTACTGAAACAGAACCTAACAGAAGAAACGAAACTCAGAGAGGAACATTTCTTGGAATTAAACGAGATCAGTTTCGAACAGCCTAAAATGGCTCCCAACTAGAAAATGGTGCAGCGAATGCTAACTTACATAAAGCAGTGCGTGAGCATGAACGATTTCTATTCTAACAGATCCTCCTTTTAGCGTGAGCTAAAACATTTTCTAATAACAATGAAAACTACAAACAATAGGCAGAAATCGCATGAATAAGCAATCATGAACATTCCATATTATCAACATCAGAAAGTGAAACAGTGAGGGGAGAGGAAGTCTCAAAAACTCCCTCGTCTATAGTCATCAAGTCGGCCATGTCCTTTTGAATCATTATGGCGGCATTGGTGTCATGAATTGATATCTTCCGTTTTGGGGTGAGAATAGTGGTACAGTAATTGCAACAGAAGGGAAGACACTGAATAAGAATGCAACTGAGCACCAATATTGCAAAGAGATAAATCACTTTTTCAAAAATCCAACCCCAGCTGCCAAAGAAAGACCAACTCCAATTCCCACTCTTCATTCCTTTGACATTTTCAAGGATATCCAGAATATGCTTGGTAATATTCTTTTCCATATTCGTTATCCCGACTACACACTGATCACCAACTACCGTGCATACACCACTACTCTTAGCCAGAATGAAATCCACTTCATATCTGGTCTGTTCCCAATATATTCGCATACTCTCCAACTGAGTGGTGATGTCGCTTAAGGCTGGTACGGTAGTATTGGATAAAATTTGTAGCTTACATCCAAAATATTCTCTGGCCTTTTCACCTCTAGTCATGGAAGTATCACCCAATGTGAAAATAGAGGAAAGGATGTATCCAAAAGTAATACCTTTGCTGTAATTATTGACCTCTATATCCGTCACCCCCTCAAAGAACTATTTGGTCAGTGTTCTTTTGACCCATCTTACTTTAGGCTTCGCACGTTAACAAGGCACACCCAAAGGCAGTACCATTCCAAAAGCCACATCGTCCGTTCTATTGTGGACATTGGAATAAGTCCCACAATGGAAGAAAAACCCTGGGTGTGCATAAATTGGCTCATATCATAATCCACTGCAGAGTACCGGGAATTCATCCCAATGGTACTTGGATCTTTCAAATTCACCAGAAGGAACGTATCATTATACAATACTATCCCTGAAACAATTTATATATAATGAATTGTCAGTACTATTGATAATAGGGCAACAAGCAGGGTGATAACCAGCTTCCAGGGGAACTGTCAATTCCTTGTAGTGCCAACCCACCAATGTTCTGTTCTGTTCATCCATGTAGAAATTATCACAGTATGTGTTGTTATCGCAACCAGGGTAAACCTCCCCCAATGGTTTTCTATGGTAAAGGCATGGCCCCGAGTAACCAAAACTAAACACTCCTTTTACTTCTACAAAATCAGGTGTCCGAGTGTACGTATAATTCACAAGTGATAATGGATATGCAGTCCACAGACTAGTGACAGATTGAGTGGGGTAACAGGCTGTCCCTTCTCCAAAGAACCTCTTATGTGTCTCCAAAAATACATTACTCGGGGCTGCTCTTTTGTTTCTTGTCAGGGAGATAACCTTACCCTTACTACGTAAAGGTACACTTTGATCATTTTCCAAAACCCATGATACCCCACACAATAGTATTATCAACAAAACCACAAGAGCAACACAGATCATTTTGCTTTTCCGGGTCCACATCATATTATGTTGTGCAACAAGAACCATTGGATGCTCCTCCTCAGCAACCTTTCTACCAAAGGGATGCATAATGAATTGCAAAGGGGCAAGAATGCAAAGAAAATATACAAATTCCCAGTGTCTGTCAGAGCCTCACTGGTACAGGCTCATATTGCCCATCAAAATGTTGGCACTCTTGAGCACCGGCGGTGGAGCTTGCTCTGTCCTAAGCTCTTTTAATGTATTCCACGTTGATTCAGATGGTATACCTTCGAGGTATACTTCAGTCTTCCGTAACTAATGTTCGAACAACCAAGATAAAGTAGACAGAACATTCTCCACTAGTTTCTGTAATTCCGTTGGTACTGTAACTCAGTACTAGCTACCTTACGCAGTTCATCCCTAATCTTTTTTTCTCCTTAGACTCAGTATCCCTCAGCCGAGGGCGCAAATTGTGCCTGGTAGCCCCAGGTACCATGTGATCAGTAAACAAAGGCTCTTGGATAGCTCGTATTTCTGGGGTAACAGCCTTGTTTAAAGCATCCTCGTTCTCCTTATCCGTGTGCGCCAAGGTCAGCTGGGCGTCACTGAAAGGAACAAACCTGGGCACCTGTTCCCACTCCGTATCCCATATGCCGTCTTTGACCCACTGGTCATAAGGTAACGGCAAAGGAATCCTCAGACAATGGGTAGCATGTACCCAGTTCTTTCGACCAGCGACCTTTACAGCCGTCTGTGTCACCAAACAATGCTGCTCAGGACCTTTCCAGCGTGGCTCCAAACTTTTCTTCCTCTGAAAATTAGGTAGCAATACATAATCACCAGGCTGGATGTCGTGGCCGGGTCCCTCTGGTGAGGAAGGTAGGGATTCCCGCACCTGTTGGTGAATAGAACGTAGACTTTCTGTTAACTGGCCAAGGTAATCAAGCAACACAGGGTACTCAATATCAGAGTACTTACGAGGATGCGGGACCCCCCAGACATTTGCCGGGCGCCTGAACACGACCTCGTAAGGAAACAATCCTGTCCTAGAATGAGCTGTTGTTCTTGTTGACAAAAGAGCTAATGGTAGAGCATCTGGCCACTTTAACCCTGTTGTCTCCTGAATTTTTGCCAGTTTCAATTTGAGAGTACCATTGTACTTCTCAACCAAACCCGCTGACTGTGGATGATTGGCAGCATGAAATTTCTGTTTTACATGTAGACCTTCACAAATCAATTGAATCACTTTCCCATTAAAATGACTTCCGTTGTCACTCCAGATAATTCGGGGCAAGCCGAAATGAGGAAAGAACTCCTTAAGGAGTACCTTCGCAGTCGTAATGGCTGTGTTATCTTTAGTGGGGTAAGCCTCAACCCATTTACTAAATCAATCAATCAATCAATCAGGAGTTTTTAGGCGCTACTCACCCATGAGGGTCTCAAGGCGCTGGGGAGGTGGGGGGAGGGTGCAGCTCCAGGTCAGCCGAAAAGCCAGATCTTGAGGCTCTTCCCGAAGGTGTGCAGGGTAGGGGAGCATCTGATAGTGACTGGGAGCTCGCTCCAGGCTTTGGCTAGGCGATGTAGGAGAAGGCTCTTCCTCCAGCTCTGGCTCTGCAGATGCGCAGGGTCGCTGCCAGGGCAAGGTCGGCGGAGCGGAGGTTTCTTTTGGGAGTGTGGAAAGAGATTCTTTCGTTGAGGTATTTGGGTCCGATGTTGTGGAGGGATTTGTAGGCATGGGTGAGTAGTTTGAAAGTTACTCTCTTCTCGACGGGGAGCCAGTGGAGGTCTCGCAGGTGTTGGGTCATGTGCTCATGTTGTGGGGTGCAGAGGGCTAGTCTGGCAGCGGTGTTCTGGATGGTCTGGAGTTTGTGTAGCAGGGATTTGTTTATTCCCGCATAGAGGGCATTTCCGTAGTCCAGTCTGCTAGTAATGAGTGCGTGGGTGACAGTCTTTCTGACTTCAGGGGTGATCCACTTAAGGGTCTTGCGGAGGACGCAGAGGGAGTTAAAACAGGTGGAGGCGACGGCGTTGATCTGGCAAGTTATGGTGAGGGAGGTGTCTAGAATGATGCCGAGGTTCCGGGCATGGTCCGTCGGGGTGGGTGGGTTTCCGAGGGCGGAGGGCCACCAGGAGCTGTCCCGAGCGGTGGGGGAGGGTCCAAGGACGAGGACCTCTGTCTTCTCTGAGTTCAGTTTTAGGCAGCTGTTGCTCATCTAGGCTGCAACGTCTTTCATTCCTTCCTGGGAGCTGAGTCTGGTGTCTTCGGGGTTCTTCGTGAGGTAGAGGATGGGTCCGATTCACAGAACTAATCTGAGACAAAATCCTAAACTTACTACTTCTGGTATTCACAGAAGGCACTTAAGATTTTTGGTATTCACAGAAATCACTTACGACTCCTAACTTTACGTCCGCAGTCGGGCCGGAATCTCCGCACCCAGACCGTACTCTCTGCACCCGGAGAGTACTCTCCAGCTAGGGCCGTACTCTCCGGCTCGGGCCGGGTAAAGTGTAATCAATGGGCTGGAATGCAATTTTTACAAAAAGTAACATTAGGAATGTGTGATAAATGGTAGAGGAGGTCATGAAAAATAGTCTGGGCAGGGAAAAGGGTATGGCCAGACACTACATCATAACCCAGAAAAGTTTGCTCCTTTGTATCATGGTACAATTTGCTCTCCCCTCAATGTTGATTGTAGTATCAACACCACAGTCAACACTAAGGGTGCTCCCCTTAGTGTTGACTGTAGTGTTGATGCCGCAGTCAACACTGAGAGGAGCGCAAATTGTGCACTGCATATACCATGATACAAAGGAGCAAACTTTTCTGGGTTATGAAGTAGTGAACAGTGAGGGGAGAGCAAATTGTACCATGATACAAAGGAGCAAACTTTTCTGGGTTATGATGTAGAGTCTGGCCATACCCTTTTCCCTGCCCAAACTATTTTTCATGACCTCCTCTACCATTTATCACACATTCCTAATGTTCCTTTTTGTAAAAATTGCATTCCAGCCCATTGATTACACTTTATCCGGCTCGAGCCGGAGATTACGGCTCGAGCCGGAGAGTACGGCCCTAGCCGGAGAGTACTCTCCGGGTGCGGAGAGTACGGTCCGGGTGCGGATATTCCGGCCCGACTGCGGACATAAAGTTAGGAGTAGTAAGTGATTTCTGTGAATACCAAAAATCGTAAGTGCCTTCTGTGAATACCAGAAGTAGTAAGTTTAGGATTTTGTCTCAGATTAGTTCAGTGAATCGGCCCCGATGAGCTGGGTGTCGTCGGCGTTGGGTACTATGCTGAGCCCATGCTGTCTGACGATGGCGGCGAGGGGGGCCATGTAGATGTTGAAGAACGTGGGGCTGAGCGATGATCCTTGGGGTACTCTGCAGTTGATCTCTGTGGGTTCGGAGAGGGAGGGTGGGAGTCTGATCCTTTGGGTTCTGCCGGCGAGAAAGGAGCGGATCCAGTGGAGTGCTGATCCCCTTATGACACCATCATGGAGTCTGGCTGCAAGAGTGCAGTGGGAGATGGTGTGGACGGCTGCGGAGAGGTCTAGCAGGATGAGGGCCGCGGTGTGTCCCTGGTCGAGTAGCACGCAGATATCGTCGGTGGCGGCGAGGAGGGTGGTCTCGGTGCTGTGGTTGCTGCAGAATCCGGATTGGGAGGAGTCGAGGATGGCGTTCTCTTCGATGAAGGTGTTGAGTTGTGCGTTGACGAATTTCTCTGTGACTTTGGCTGCAAAGAGAAGGAGAGAGATGGGCCGGTAGTTTTTAAGGGCCATCGGGTCAGCCGAAGGTTTTTTGAGGAGGGGCTAGACCCCAGCCTGCTTCCAGTCATCGGGAAGATGCCGGATTCGAAGTTGGCGTTGATGGTGCGGCGTATTTCGGGTGCAATGGCGGCGGCGGCGGCAAATACAACCACCAAAACATTCTTAAGAATATTACATCTCTCCAATTCTATATAATCCATTTGAAGGACTTCAAAAGGAGAAGTTGGTGGTGCAAAATTACCAGGTGGTGTAGGGGTACCCTTCCATGGATTATGCATCATCCAAACCATATAGTATTTCACCAAATGTGCAGCTGTCTTGGAGATATTATCATTACACCGCACAGGGGCTAATAATTTACAAATGCCTTTTGCACTAATTTGAGCTGGACCATGTACCATAGTAACCAAAGGAAGAACATATGCATCGGGCAACATCCATTTCTGTTTTCCACATTTATCAATCCAACACCCTTCCTCATTCAACTGTGCGGTACACTCCTGCCATTGCGCCAGCTCCTCTATCGTAGCTTCACTCTGTATCTCCTTTACACTCTCAAGGGTATTTTCAAACATGACAACCTTGGGAACCCACCTAGCTGGACCTGCAACAAACATACATTTCATTTTACTTCGGGCCGTTTCTTTAGCTACCTGGTCTGCAAAAGCATTTCCTCTACCCACATCATCTGTAATCTTCCTATGAGCGCTGCACTTAATTATTGCCAAATTTCTTGGGGAGCGTTAAAGCGGACAAAAGCCTCAATATGAGGTGCCCATGCTGAATCTTGGTGCCCTGAGAAGTAAGGAACCCTCTCTCTGCCCAAAGCCGGCCAAAATTATGGGCAACCTCAAACGTGTACTGGCTGTCAGTATAAATATTGACAACCAGCCCTTCACTCAATTCGCAAGCTCGAATAAGAGCAGCAAGCTCAGCAGCTTGAGCCGACTGATAAGGGACCCTTGATGTCTCTACCACCGTGCCCAACGTAGTGATAGCATAAGCTGCTGTGGTGGTGCCATCTGGTAATTTAAAACAAGAGCCATCGACATATAGTTCTCCTTGAGGGTCAGATAAGGGAACATCAGTCAAGTCTACTCGTCCCTTCGTCTCTTCTTCCGTTCGAAAAATACAATCATGTTTATCAACTGCATCCTTCTCAGAAGGGAGGGGTAGTAACGTGGCTGGGTTCAGAGTGGCACATCTTTTAATCGTAATGTGTTTAGCAAACAATGTCAATTCATAGCCAGTAAGACTTGCACTGGTGAGGTGCTGTGTCTTTGTCTTATTCAAAAGAGTCTCCACAGCATGGGGTACCATAACTGTGAGATCGGTATCAAGTACGAGTCCAGCCGATTATCTGATTGAAGTGGCCACAGCCGTGACCACTCTCAGACAACTCGGGAGGGCTCTAGTAACAGGGTCAAGCACAGCAGAAAAATAAGTACAAGGCCTCTGCTTATCTCCAAATTTTTGTGTTAGGACAGAAAGCGTGCAACCAGCCATCTCATGGACATAGAGCACAAACTTTTTATTATAATTGGGTATGCCAAGTACCGGAGCCAAACAATGTGCAGTTTTTAATTACTCAAAAGACTGCTGGCATTCAGGTGTCCAAGGCAAGGGCTCATGCACTGCTTTCGTTGTTAATGCAAGCAAAGGTTTGATTAGTAGCGAGTAGTTTGGGATCCACTGGCAACAGTAGGAAGTAATACCTATAAAATGTATTTATTTATTTATTTAATTTATAAGGCACAACAGCTACCCAAAAAGGGTTTCCCGGCTCCAGGCAAAAAACAAAGACCAGATATTGAGACTAAGTAGCAAAATTATTTGTTAAAGAGCCAGGTCTTTATTGCCTTACGAAATTGAACATAAACTGTTTCGTTCCGGATGGCAATGGGAAGGGTATTCCAGAGTGAAGGACCAAGGAAGGAAAAAGAGCACCCTCCCATTCGAGAGAGCCTAAAACTGGGGACAGAAAACCTTCCGTGAGAAGATGAGTGCAAGCAGCGCGATGGAACATACAATTTGGCTAGGGAACGTAAGTAGTGTGGTGCAGTTCCAGTTTTGATCTTGAACATATATGTCAGGGCTTTGAATCGAATTCGATTTTCCACCCTGAGCCAGTGCAAGTCTCGCAAATGGTTGGAAACAGAGGCGGTCCTAGGTAGTTGGAGGAGAAGTCGGGCTGCAGAATTTTGGACCATCTGCAGCTTGCGTGTCACCTCTTTGTTGGCGCCGAAATAAAGAACGTTGCCATAGTCCAGTCTTGATGTAATTAGAGCTTGGACTACCGTTCTTTTGGTGGCCTCAGGTAGCATCCAAATGATCTTCTTGAGCCACTTGAGGATGGAAAAACAAGTGGCGGCTACCTTCACCACCTGGGCGCGCATTGATAGCGAATCATCGATGGTAAAGCCCAGGTTACGAACTTGGCAGACGGGCTGAGGAAAGACTCCCATCTCACAAGGCCAATGTTGTGGGCTCCAGAGATCCTTGTCTTTGCCTAGGATGAGCACCTCCGTTTTCCCCCCATTTAGTTTGAGACAGTTCGACTGCATCCATAACGCAATTTTTCTCAGGCCAGATTGAAGAGGGGACTGCCCATTTGTTCTCACTGCAGAGAGGGAGAAGATGATTTGAGAGTCATCTGCATAAGATAGCAAAGTCAGACCTGCCTCTTCAGCTACTGCAGCTAAAGGCCGCATGTACAAATTAAAGAGCAGAGGGCTAAGAACGGAGCCCTGGGGGACTCCATACGGTGATGCATAGATTTCAGAGCTGGCCTCCTCAGAAAAAACTTGGAAGGTACGGTTGGCCAGAAATTAAATTAGCCATTTAAAGGCCGGACCGCAAATACCTAATGACCTCAGAGTATTTGCAAGGATGGAATGAGACACAGTGTCAAAGGCCACGCTTAAATCTAATAAGATAAGGGCAGCTGTCTCTCCATCATCCAGATGTTGCCGTAGTCTTTCCGTGACTCCCAATAGTGTAGTTTCAGTAGAGAACCCAGCTCTGAAACCTGATTGTGATGAGTGAAGTAAACCTTGAGTTTCAACAAAGAATGAAAAACGGGAGTAAATGTGCTTCTCAAGGATCTTAGAAAAGGCTGGAAGTAATGAAATAGGTCGATAGTTCGATAACACAGCAGGATCGGCATTGGCCTTTTTTAGAAGAGGAAGCACCATAGCGTGTTTCCATTCAGATGGAACTAGTGCTTCTTCTAATGAGAGATTCAGAAGATCCATGATAATTTACAAAGATGACAACTCTAATTGTTGGAGCACCGAGATAGGTAGAGGGTCCCTAGGTGACCCAGATTTGATGCTATGTAAAAGTTTGTTGAAAGAATCGAGGTTGAGGAGGGGCCATGAATGCAAACAGTTAGAAGATGATGTGATCATGGGAATCTGATTGGAAAGGGACAGAGCCCTTGGGATCAGGGGAGGTGTATATTGAGAGTGGGTATACCATTGCTTTAGGGGGAGGCCATCCATATGTTTATTAGCTACTTCCGAGTGGATATCTTCAACTTTTTGCACAAAAAAGTTGGCCAGCTCGTCGCATTGTTTTTTATCTAATGGGGGAGGTTTGGATTGTATTTTAGAACCTGCCAACTCTTTCACCATATTAAATAAAGTTTTTGAGGAATTCATAGCATTGGTAATGGTGGAAGATACATAATTTGCACGAGCTGATTTGCATAGCTTGTGATAAGCTTTAGTTGCTTTTTTATAAATATTTTTTGATTCTAAGGCGTAGTCCCTTCTCCATTTCCTTTTCAAAACTTTACATTTGGCTTTTTCAGTTTTTAATTCTTCATTGTACCACGGTGCCGGGATACGGTGATTAGAATTTCTTTTTAAGGAAGCAGGAAGACAGGTGTCAATGGCTTTCAAAAGCCAGTCTTGCACTGAAACGGCAAGTGTGTCCACCGTATATTTAGACACCGGTGGATGAGAGTGAAGAAGTTCATTTAAAGCGGTGGTGTTCAGTTTTTTCCAGTTCCTGGAAGAGGACTTCTGAGTGGGAACGGGAGGGCCGGAATACACTGGGAATCTTACGCTAAAATTAATAATATAATGGTCAGTCCAACACAACGGAAGAGCCGGGGAACAGTGCAGGTCAGGTAGATTTGAGTAAATCGGGTCCAATAAGTGACCTCCTCTGTGCGTGGAGCCAGAGTTGTGAAGGTGAATATTAAAAGCTTCCATATCTGATATAAAATTTACGCTGGTTTTACATGCTGAATCATCCAAATGTAAATAAAAGCACGTACATCTTTCTGAGTTTGTGGAATGGGCATTTTAACAATGGTACTAATACGCTCAGGGGTCAATCTCCTACCCTCCTTCGACAGCAGGTGACCTAAGTAGGTGACCTCCTGTCGACAATACTGAAATTTGGAAAGAGAAACCTTATGACCATGATGCCAAATGCAAAAGCAATTTCACCGTACTATCTCTGCAACCCTGCTCCGTATCAGAAGCGATCAAGAGGTCGTCAATATACTGCACCAATACATTACCTGGCAGAAGTGACAGTGAATCCAATTGACTCTTTAATGCCTGACTATAGATACTAGGACTTTCCGTATAGCCTTGAGGAGTGCGACAAAATCTAAAACTTCTGCCAGCCAGTGTAAATCCAAACAAATATCTACTATCTGGGTGAATAGGAATACTAAAAAATTCATTTTATAGATCATAAACAGAAAAGAACGTAGCAGTAGATGGAATCATTGTTAAGAGCGTAGTGATGTCAGGAACAACTGGAAACTGCGGAACCACAATTTTATTAACCTCTTGCAAATCAATCACAAAGCGATAAACATCATGGGAACCCGAAGGTGTCCTCTTAAAGACCGGAAGAATAGGACTATTGCAAATATTGGCAGACGTCTCCTCAACTACTCCCTTTGGTATCAAATCCTGAATAATCTGAAGAAGAGCCCGTTCTCCTGCCTGTGGTATTTTATACTGAGGAATACAAGTTAGGATAGCATTTGCTTTAACTTGTATAGAAACTGGTGGCATAAGCAACAGACCCACATCTGTATCACCTGTGGCCCACAATGTAGGTGGCACCTGGGCAAATTCAACTGGAAGGAGCGCATCCTGGGACAAACACTGCTTAACACTCACATCCGGACCCATAGTAATATAAACACCTGCAGGGGAACAATAAATAGTAGCATGCAATTTCTTCAATAAATCTAAACCCATCAAATTTTCACCACAGTCAGAAGTGAGAAGAAACGAAGAATCTACAGTAAAAGGACCAATAGTAAGGACAAGGGGGCGTGAAATGGGGCTTACAACCGGTACTCCTGAAAAACCTACTGAAACGTTATTCTGGCCAGACAGAGCTGCCCCAGGAACCATATGGCGGGGAACAGAACTTTTTTGTAGCACCTGTATCCACCAAAAATTATTTAGTCGATCCTTGCAAATCCGCCTTGACATATGGGCCACGCGATCTACAGGTATATGTACTGGTCCCATACCCTGTCCCTGGCTGTCCTGACTTTCCTAGCTGTAAGACATCCCAGTCACATCATCAAAATCATAATTATCATTATAATGCTGACCATCTTTGGAATTGTCAAAATAATTGTCAGAACGGCCCACGGAAGCTGTATTGTCATGCTGTCTGCCTGTTCCACGTCCTCTATTACCAGAACCCCGTCCCCGTGGGGGTGAAACCTTTTGCAAAAGTACGGGGCACGCCAATGGCCCTCTTCCTTACAATACGCACACAGATTCTGCCCCAACGGTGTTGCAGAAGGCTGCCAAGTACATGGCTGCTTTCGAGAAGGACCTATTCATCCCCTATTATTTCCCCTAAATGCTTGCTGCAACAACACCTTCGTTTTTAAATCCTTATGGGGCATATTAGCAAGGAATAGCGACATTTATCGCTAAACGCGCTTAGCGCGAATCCTGTTAACGCCGCCTATCGCTGGAAAATATCGCTGAGATAACAGCCTATTAGTAAGGTTTATCTCCATAGCGATAATATTTCCAGCGATAGCGGCAAAATGCGAGAATATCGCTGGAAAACCAGCGATATTCTTGCATTAACGCTAAGGTGGATTCAGCATTAGAATCCACCTCCTATACCTTAAACAGGTAAGTCATAGTCAGTAGCAGGTGTTAAAATCTAGCGATAAACGCGCTGAGCGCAATTTATTTTATCGCTTCGCCTGCCTTGATAATAGGGGTTAGTGGTGTTAGCGACTGTTTACAGTCGCTTTTAGTGGGGAACGCCTACCTTGCATGTCATTAGCGATAAATATCGCTGACATGCAAGGCGATGTAATTCCCGGCCTCTAACGCCTGAAAGCTGTCGCTAACGCCTGTTAGCGACAGCTTGCTAATAGGGCGTTAAAAATATCACCGATTTAGGGGCAAAAAGTGCCGCTAAATCGGCGATAAAGCCCTTGATAATATGCCCCCTATGTTTCTTATCAGTTCTATCCTTTTCCTCCTGATCTCGGTGTTCATAATACTGGGCCATATTCAAAATAACAAAGGGAGAAGACATGGACCAAGTACTCTCAGACGCCTGCAAACGAGTCGTAATTTCAGGAAGAAGGTTAGAAACAAACCTTTCAACAAACAGTCGAACTCCTCCCTCAATAGACATATCCTGCCCACTATAATCCAAAAACGTATCTTCAAACCGGGTAAAGAAATCAGACACACTCTCATCCTTCTTCTGTCAACAAGCTGTCAATTTATCCCAGGTTACCTTCTTAGGTGGAATAAGTGAATGCATGTATGTAATAATACGACCTGGCAAAGCAAGTATCTTGGCACGGGGTTTATCACCTGGCTTCCTTTCCTGATTCCATCCTTTAATTACATCCCATGTACCGCCCAGCTCCGCAACCTGATCTTGAGTATGGACCTGTCTCCAAACATCAACCGGAACGAGAAGACCAAAAAACATTTCAATGTCAGCAAGAGTCATTACAATAGAAGAGGCAGCCCCTGTTAATTCTTTATAATAAGCTGTAGGATTTTTCCTAGGTTCAGGCAAATTAGCCTTAAGGGCTAAAACCTCACTTCTTTTCCACGGAGTATAAGCCCATTGCTCCTGGAAACGGGCTGCTAAAGCCGGTCTAGTGACATTACCATGCTGATCCGTTAATTCAGGTATTTCTGGGTGATATATGGGATGGACCTCATGCATCGGATACTGAGTTATTGGGGTAGGGCTCCTCTCATGGAATCTACCCCTGTAGGCAACTAATGTTGTAACGTTCCCAAACAGTTGGCCTGGCTCCAAATCAGTCACATATACACGATCTTTAATATCAAATAAAATTTGGGGCGCGTCTGTCCCAATGTGTGTTTGCCAGAGACTAATCAATGTAGCGAACATATGTTTAAGGGCATGTTGCTGTATAAAAGGTTCAAAACCTCGTGTAACTTCCCAAATATCCTTAACACCATAAATCGCATTACGAGCCCACCACACAGCCTGGTCAGCTATTACTTGTTTCTCTTCATCCCCTACCCCAGATCACACTAACGGGCCCATTCACTCCCTGAATTTCACCCAATCTCTATCCTCAAACCCTCGTACTGGCGTGGCAGCATCCAAAAATGACGGGTGATGAATAACCATAGAAGGAGAAACAACAGAATCGGTAGGTACAACCGTAGCCGATGGTTGCACCGGAGGAGAAAGAACAGAAGACACAGGTGTTGAAACAGTAGAGGTACTAGAGGTCACAGTCATCAGGGATGGCGAGGGCAAAGAAGGAGTTGGGGGCGCCGTGGCCGCCAAAATAACAGCCGTAGACACGGAAGCAACTGGAATAGATGACACAGATGGTTGTCGTTGTAAAGGAACAGTGGGATATATCCTCTGCGGGGCATAAGGAGGCAACTCCTCCACGAAAGTATCGTCTTCCTCTTTGGCCAAATAAGACTTATCAATATGCAACCGAAATCTCCTATCTTCACATTAAATTCCTGACTCTTGTTTTTCTCTATCATATGCCACAGCTTTCTGTGTCAACGTTTGCATTTTTCCCTTCCGTGTGTCCCTCTCCATCTTTAACCGCCTCTGTCTGACCTCCTTCTGCCAAGTCCTGAGGGAGTCAAACATAGACTTTCTACTTCTTTTCTTAAATAACTGCTCCTGTAAAAACCCAATTTTTTGTTCATCAAAAATGCCTGTCAAAGGCCACTGCAACTCAGCATTGTCCCTCGTATATTTGTGCCATAATGTACTAAACATAGTAGGGCTAAGGCCATGCTTCACATACATACCAAAATTAGGGCTGCCTTTAGGAGGCGCAGGCTGAGCTTCTTTCAATCGAGCATCTGCAGAACAACAATAACACAAATTCCAAACTTTACTTAGGCCAGGCATTTTGAGAGAGGGTAACAAAATCTACAGTTTTACCTGGCAAAGTATTTGCAAATACAAAGACAGTTCTCAGACCATACCAAACTCAAACGTTACCATATCCACAAAGAACCAAAACGAAGTCACCTGATATCAGTGGTACAAACAAACCGATTCTCCACTGCCGACTCTTCAGACCAAACAGTCAGATCCAGGGGTTTCACCGTTCAGGACTCCAGTTGGGATGACCACTGGGCGAGGCACCGTCCGGTGGGGCAGAGGCAGCAGCTGCGAGTACCGAACTCTTCGTGCAGGGATTCCTGAGCCTTCAGTCCGACCTGACGATGCTCCCGTCCTCCCCTCCGACTACAGACAAGGGATGGGGCAAAACCCGAAGAAGTCCCTGTTTGGGCGCCAACTGAAGGAAATGGCCCGATTAGGGCCACTCGGGTCACTAATGACCACCTCTCAGCCTTCTATACCAAATGAAGAGTCGGTCAGACAGTCGAAAATACAAACCAATAACTATTTATTTCATATACACTCAGGGCGGAGCCCTGTCTGCCCAGTCGCTAGGAGTGCTGCAGAGAGGACTGAAATCGACAAGCATAAAGATACATTATGTACATTTTGTAACTGGGCTAAAACACGCCCACAGTGGAATTTTCCAGGCAGGTGCAGCTAAACAGTGAAATACAAAAACGATTTCAGCGCTTCTATTGTTTACAAAGTATCTCAATTCCAAGGTCGTTCCATACGGGCCCGTCACCAGACAAGGGGGAGAGGGCCTCTATCTAGTGAGAAAGCTATGTGCTGACATAAACGATGTGCTCATTACTGAAACAGAACCTAACAGAAGAAACGAAACTCAGAGGGGAACATTTCTGGGAATTAAACGAGATCAGTTTCGAACAGCCTAAAATAGCACCCAAATAGAAAATGGCGCAGCGAATGCTAACTTACATAAAGCAGTGCGTGAGCATGAACGATTTCTATTCTAACACTGGTGCATCGGTCCCAAACCCAGCTGTCTGTGGTACTGAGAACCGCTTGGGCAAAGTCACAACACGTAGAGGGGACCTGCGGTACATACGGAATCCTGGGGAGAATTATACAGTCAACACCATTTTTAAAAGTGATTAAATGAATCGCAATACATCACAATGTTCAACCTCCACGCTGCTTGAAAATGAAGAAGACATGTCAGTGAAAGTTTTGAATTCGAAGCATTATCAATTAAAGCAGTGACAAGCACTACTAATCTCCCAAAAATACCAAGCATCTATAATGTGGATAGACTCAGTGGATTGATGGCTGACTTCATCAAAAAGCTTATCTATTGGAAATTTCTAAATGAAAAATATTATTGCAACCTAAATTGAGACAGCATTTGAACTTTCAAAGCACTTAAAACATGCCCCTAATAAACCAAAGGACTCTGCATGAAAATATTTTGCCGAAAAATGGGATTCAGAGGTTGAATCTTACTGCATTACTTGACACTATTCTGAAGAGAAAGACAAGAAAACTTAAGAAGAACTGATATATATGTGTCGTTTCTTTAACCTAAACTTTGCAACAAAAACGGGAGCACAACATGATCGTACAAAAGTGCAAAAACATGCTAGACTATTGGGTCTTGCTATCAGCAAACCGTCAAACTGTGATCACAAGATTACATAATGCTGTTGATAGAACTCGAAAAGATGTACTAAAACAAAATAAATATCATTGTATGAAGGGTTCCACATTATGATAAATAACAAGATCAGCAAACAAATTGTGGAAAAAGACAACAAAAAAAAGAAAAGAACAAAAAAGTTGAGACCAATATGGAACAGCGCGCGCCTTAATTTTCAAAACTCCAGTTAGCGGTTGAACTGTAAAAGATCCAGGGGGCAGCCAGCATCCACATTAAATTAAAAAAAGCAGACTTACCCCCATAGATGTACCAAACTGACATTGATCTTGCGCATACCACGGGTCAATTTATGTGCAAAGCCCAATATGTCGGGATCACTTCAGATCACTTAAAGACATAAAGACAGCACCTTCCCTCTAGCGCCTACAACTGGAGAGTCACGTTAAGTTGACTGACTTTAAAAATGTCATAGTTCAAGGTATTTGGCTCCACAAATCCTGCGCAGACACGTAGGAACCATGATTTGGAAAACCATCCAAACCACGCAAAGAAAAGTCTTGAACAAACGCTCAGTCACAAATGAAAAACTTGAATAAAAGATTCTTTCATCCAACAGAATCACTTAACTCCGCACTGGAGGCAGAAACACAGGGAGCCACAGATTACCTTATTCCTTGTTGTACAAAATACGTTGCTTGTGGTACGGTAGACGTTTTTGAGGTACTGCAGACATTTGTTGTGGCATAGCTTCTTCTCCAAGGTGTAGGCAGGCTTGTAACCGTATTTACTGGTGTTGTAGATGACGAGATGAAGACACAGCACGCCTGGGCTGGGCTGTCCGGTGTAGTGGACACTGGTGGGGCTGCGAGGCGTGCTTGACATGTTTCTTGCTTTATTGGTTTCTTTACCTTGAGTTTCTTTCAACTTGTTGCTCTTCCTTTGTGAATGCGATGGGTTCTTAGCTCCAGATCGTCGCCATAAATATGTAGTGGTCTGGCCCACGTGTACAGCAGACAAAGTAGACGTAGCCGAGGAGTAGTTGATGTAGTTTATTCAGTTCTTAGAAGTAGTTACAATAAGCTAGAACAAGCCCCACCAGGAGCAGCCTCCTAGCTGCTCAGCCCATCTTCCCAACTGTCTCTCACACACACAGGCACCCAAGCATTCCACTCACACTAACATTCTAACCGGAACACTCACACTGGCTGAGCAGCTAGGTACAGGGAACAGAATGACATGACCTGAGGATACCACACAATCATTTGGGGAAAATGAAATCTAAGCAGAAACAGTCAAAGAAAAGCAAAACATTTTATTAGCAAGAAAAGATCACCTAAAATTATGAATTTTCTTGATTTTGAAGACTGAACCAAAGAAATACAAAAAATACCCTAAAAATTCCAGATGCAATGAAACTCGTATGGATTTAATGGAGACGTTCTACTACATATCACATAAATTAATTTAAACACTGTAAATAACAATGAACCAAAAATGTCCATTAAGATAGTAGTACTGGGGAGCATATCCACCCACTGACATATGTAGCAATATGAAATGAGAGTGCAATTTGACCAAAGGGCTCATATAATGTAAAGACAATTACGGCAAGTATGGTTAGACTGTATGGTGCTGGGCAGATGGTGTGGAGGCAGCGACAAAAGTTGTACTGGAATGCGCCACTGCAATATAATGACAGCATTCCATCTGCTGAATACCAAAAATATCTCTAAGCACAGCTAGCCGTCCGAAGTGTTCTTGGCAAACCTAATATTTGTACCGCAGCCACTTTGCAGCTTTAGGTGTTCTTCTTCACCTGTCTTCTAATTCTCCCCTTCCCACTCCATCACTACCATCTCCTTCTCGGTCCAACCTCACCCTTCTCATACTCTACAGTGGTTTCTACAGCTTCAGCATGTAAATATTTATTCAGTGACGAGATTTTACCAGGGTAATTATTTATTCTGATTCCATTACCAAGGAAAAATCTTATTTTTGCACTAGGTTTTCACCCACAGAAATCTCTGGGTGACATTTTAATGACGGGGTGTAAACTGATTTTACCGCCCTACTCGGAAGTGGCTACTCATAACGAGGGTTAATGTATTTAAAAGCATCTCCATTGACTGAACTGAACTAATAATTGGATCCTGCCCAGCTACTTCTAAGCTGTGCATTATAATCCCACAGTCCTGTGCCTGAATCCAGAAATCAAATTCTGAATGTTAAGATGAGTTTTACAAACTATTAGTATCTTGTGGCTGCAGCATTATATAATATACAGAGGTACAAGCAGCAGAGTAAAGCAGTCAAAGGTGTATGACGTACCACTTTATTGAATGATCTCCAAGAGTGTTTCAGTAAACTTGGCGTACTGCTCCTAGAATGTGACTCACTAGCAAATGCTTAAAGAAAACCAGCTATAATTAACAAAATTGCACACTGCATCTACTGAATTTAATGCATTATATTGCTAAAAACATATATATGAACAACAAAAATCAGGGGCATATTAGCAAGAACATGCGATAAATATCGCAAACCTTGCTTAGCGCGCCTTTTTTTATCGCCGGCTATCGCTGGATATTACCGCGGAAATAACATGCTATTAGCAAGGTTTATCTCCATTGCGATAAAATATCCAGCGATAGCGGAAAAAACCCAGCTTTAACGCGAGAAATCCAGCGATAAAATCCTATCGCTAATTCTGGGGACTTAACCTTACAATCCACCTCCCATTGACTTTCATTGCTAAGTCATGTTTTTATCAGTTCTTAAATACAAGCGATATTCGGGGTTAGCGCGCGTTTTTTTATCGCTTCGCGGGTATTGCTAATAGGCGATAGGTATGTAAGCGACTGTTTACCGTCGCTTTTAGTTGGGAACGCCTACCTTGCATGTCATTAGCGATAAATATCGCTGACATGCAAGGCAATGTAATTCCCGGCCTCTAACGCCTGAAAGCTGTCGCTAACGCCTGTTAGCGACAGCTTGCTAATAGGGCGTTAAAAATATCGCCGCTTTAGCGGCAAAAAGTGCCGCTAAAGCGGCGATAAAGCCCTTGCTAATATGCCCCTCAGTTTTTTAGAATACATTTCTTGAAGCCACAGAGGCAGCGTCCTTTCCCCCAAACTGGCTGGCTTTTTGTAAGGAGTATGACATTGTGGGTTAATTGAAAATTGGAAATTGGTCTTTCTCAGTATGAACTGAGTCTATGAAGTTAAATTCTCATGATACTGTGGCTGGGAGTCTGATTTCTGTAAACAATGGGACATATTTACAAGGGGATTGCGCCACCAGAATGTCACTTTTTGGATGTTCCGGTGGCGCAATGCGCTGCACTATAGTTTCAAAGTGGAGTTAAGCCATATGGTACCCTTTTACCCAGGTATCTGCATGACAGGGGCATGCAATGGGTGTTGCTTTGGGTGTTCCCTGACAACACCCATTGGTTTTTTGACACTAACCCATATTTACAAGGAGATGTAAATCTGAGGCAGCGCTAAGTTTAAATCTGAAAAAGCGCCAAAAACTAACAACATGCAATAGCAGGCTTTAGAATTGCGTACCGAGGAGAAATACTTTTTCTTCTCCTCGGTTTTGCTTTTTCTATGTGTGCTGCATTCTGTAGAATGCCCACAGCAATACCAATTGCACGCCCCTTTCACACAGATACCTCCGTGAAAGGGTGCCATATTTACAAAGCGGCGTCGCTTATCGCCACTTTGTAAATATGGTGCAGGGCATTGCACCACCGGTACGTCAAAAAACGTTGCCTTAGCCCATATGTACAAGGCCATGAAAAGCCACACGGGGTGGCTTAACGTGGCCTTGTAGATATGGCCCTGCACTGTGTGCACCCGGAACGTCACAAAAAGTGGCGTTCTGGCGACACAGGGGCCTTGTTTATAGTGTTCGGTTGGAATAAGTGCTTGAAGAAGTTTTCTCTACTTCCGTTCTCACTTGCTGCACACATTGTTGAGGATGAAGGTTATTATTAGGAGCCCTGACACTTCCACCTATGTGGGAAGCAAAGACACAGAAGATATGTAAATAGCTTAGACATTAGTGCATGTGCGCATTTAAATCAGACTCTTTACAACAGCCTTCCCTAAGTGGACACATGCATGCTAATAGATGTAGTTTTCACAATCTTCCCTCTCTCAGTACCAAACTAGTGATCTCAGTCACAATATGATACTGACACCTATTATTTGCACAGTATATCCATGCACCCAAATTATAAATTTAGCATTTAAAATAATAGGGCAATCTGCAGCATTTGCAGGCATTTTTTTGTTGTTTTATCAGTACTTCCAGGGAAAAATGTTAAAGTCAGCAGGCTCCTTTGACTCGGGTCAACGAGGATCCTAGAACAGCAAAGGGTACCCGGATACTGAGGGGCAGATTTACAAGGAACTGACGCATCTGCATTGATGCGTCAGTTTCCTTGCGTCAGCGCCGAATGTCCTTGCGCCACTATGGATGCGCTGTATTTACAATACAGTGCTCCATGGCCCAAGGATTAACAGATGCGTCAGAAATTCTGACGCATCTGTTGGCATAAAAGTGACGCATTGCTGGAGTTGCTCATGAAAGTGACGCAACTCCAGCAATGCGCCACAATAGATGGGTGAGTCCCATTCAAAAAGCCCTGCGTCATTCCTTTCGCCTGGTCTGAGCAGGCGTAGGGATTTTGACGCAGTGAAGGCATAGAGTGACGCAGTGAAATCTTGTAGATTTCACTGAGTCAGTTCTACATGGCTTTTTGCATGGGAACGCCCACCCTGCATACATTATACCTGACGCAGGTATAATGTGACGCAGGGCTTTACAACGTGACGCATCTCCCTAGATGCGTCACTTTGTAAATGGGCCGCAACATTTACGCCGCAGCTGCGTCACGCAAGGGGCTTGTATATCTGCCCCTGAGAGGGCTATAAGACTGTATAATGGCAGTAAGCGCAATATATATGCACATTGCATAACATCAATCGGGTACAAGGACATACTTTGGGCAATATGGGTACCACGATTATAGTTTGGTGTTATATCATTCAAATACTGTATAAATTATAAAATCGACTTCTGCAAACCCGCGCTTCCACCGAGGAAAGGCTAGTGTAAAGAGAGCCGGGACATGCCCAGTTGCCATTGTGAACACGTTTTAAGATAGTATGGGAGCTCGAAAATGTAGGTATCTCGCGTGCACAAGACAGCAAGGTCAACAGAGAAAACAATCACCATATAAAAGCACCTTTCAAAGTGAGCCTGCAGGCCAGCGGAGATGGTGTCCAACCCAGACTCTAATGTGGGCAGTTTAAGAGACATTTGCATTTGAAAATAAGTATTTTGGTTTTGTTTCAGCCTTTTAAGTACATTTCTTATCTGAGATGTTTAATGTCATTGGTATCACAAGAATACAGCAACTTTAAAGGCAATTATTTGCTCCAATGAATCATAACAGCAAACAAAGAAACAGTGGGGAGAGGTTGTGGCCTTAAGGCCAGAGCTGCCGACTGTGGAGCTGGGGAAACAGGCTCGAGTCTCGGCGTCGGCTCAGCTTCCTGTGATTCTGGGCAAATCACTTAATCTCCCTCTGCCTACCAAGAAATGAATGAGTCCTTGTGTAACGTAACTGGTGCTCATGTAAAGCGCCCCAATACCTTCGGGTCGAGTTCGCGCTATGTAAATCTGCAACAAAAAAAAAAAACGTGGATCCTTCCTTCTCCCGTATGGCTTTGATTGTTTAGTACCCTACCTCTCTGTTGTATGTATGAGGAGAGGTTCACCTTAATTTGAAGCAGTTAGCATCACTGATCAGTCCTTGAAAAAAGCCTACTGCCTTATGAGGAAAACAATAAAACAACATAACAAAATAGGTAGGTTGTATCTTCTTTTATATTTCTTATAATTCATTTTAAAATACATGAGTTCAGAATGCAGGGCACCAGAGCAAAGAAATGTTTCCTGCGCACTGGACTGATATTAAAAGACATGTAGGAACTGAAATAGTATCCACTGTAAACAGAAGACTCGCAAACAGCTGTCCTTCTATATATAGAAAGGTAGCAGATTCAGACTTTCATTTTATTAGTCGTTATGGCAACTGGAGGAGTGCTAAAGTTCAGCCTTTCAATTTAGCATCTATTCTTAATGGACAAAAAAATGTTTTAGAAATGTCTAGTGTTCAGTTAACTTGCCTGTTGCCATTTGTAAAAGGTGAACTTCATGCAGTGGATACTTAGCGGGTTAAGTCGCACAAGCCGCACATTTCTTTGTGAGAAACATATACCAATAAACAACGATAACTTGATTTTATAGTCATATTTCGTGAACTGAATTGCTCATCTTAATACACATAGCATCATGCTTTGGCACAATTGTCTCCTGTCTGCCAATCTCTCCCTACTGAGCGCACGCATACCATTTTTGGGATGCTAGCAGCATTATTTCGGAGGAGTTAACATTCTTCTAACCTTTTGAAAAGGGTAGTTAAAGGGGAGCTGACCTCTTAAGATCCTCATTCTTCCACAGCCAGCAGTCCCTTTATGAGAGGAAACAGGAGTTTTCGCACAAATCAAATTACATTGTGTGTGGAATTACCACGCACTGTTGTTTTTTCCTGCACAATTTTTCCCAGCTAACACAGACCTCAAGTGTGCACGAGAAAATGCAACATTCTGATCTTTGAACCTCAGAACACGGGAAATATATGTTATTGCTGCTTTACTCCCCATTCCAAGTATCAAAGCCCTGAATGGGGAGGTAGGGCTGCACCTGGTAAATACTGCACCCACGGGTATCACTATTTACAAGGCGCCACATTATCTCCCAGAATGATGTAGCATGAGCGTGAAGACTGATGTGTTGCCCAGGTACAACTTATGGTAGTATAGTGCCAAAAGTAAGGTATATTGTCTTCACAGTCCCAATTTTTATGTCTGTATACAGTCAGCTTTAGTTGTCTGGAGTACTTCATGTCATCAATTCTTGAACAAAGTATGGTGCAGTAGCTAAGAGAGTGTCTATTTTGGTACAGCGATCTTTAGCATTTGCCTTTCATGTTTTTTCGTGATTTGCCATTACTTGAGTGGGCTGTCCATAAAGGCCATGGCAGATCGTGGATGGTTATATTGTAACATTTGCGCTCCCATCAGTCGGGGCCAGCATGACTCGCTGGTTCGCATGGGGAGGGGGTCGCGCGCGGGGGGTTAATTAAAAAAAAAAAGTAAAACTTACCTCGCCAGTCCAGTCCCGCGTCGCGTCCCTCTGAGTCCCAGGAAGCAGGCACCCTCCCTCTCTTCCCCTAAGCCAATCACAATGCTGCAATGGCAGCGTTATGATTGGCTGGGACACCGACCACACAGGCGTCTATGGGGAGGCCGTTTTCTCCATGTGTGCTGCATGCAGCCTACATGGAGAAAATGGAGAGTGCGTATGACTAGTTTGGTCGTCCCTGGGGCTGACCATACACTCAGCGCCCACAACAGTGGGCAAGCCACTCCTCAAGTGCCCTGCAGCAGGATCGCCCACCCGCCCCCCCCAACCAAACCCTTCTGCTTTCTCGCAGTGCGAGAAGCAGAAATATAAATACCATTTTATGTTTCTGCTTCTCGCACTGCGAGAAAGCAGTGGGGCGACGCTCCTACACCCACATGGAGGAGCCGACCCTTGCTCCATTTATAGTTTGATAAAGGACATCAATAATTTGTTTTGTTGTAACATGACATAACTTGTAGTGAGACTCAGTGCATGTCCTTTGATATATATTGAATTCGCTGACAAACAACATTTTATTTAGCAAATTATGGCTTTTTTCTAAAGAAAGGACATCTATATTTGGAAGCCTTAGCATGTAATGAAGATACAGAGCTATTCGGTTGTATGGCAAAATACTGTGACAAAAATATTGAGAGACACAAAAAACATATAAAAAATACTGTTAACCATACTATAATGTTCCTGTACTTATGATTGAAATAACAAAATTTTGTGCCGAAAATATTGTGAAAGATAATACAGTGTCCAGGGGAGCCTATCCTGGGGGCATTGCAGTTCCCTGCCCAGGAGGCTACAGGCATACCCTGTATTTACTGGGCTGAAAAATGTTAAAAGAAAAACTCAGAAACATGTATTGGTAAAAACTATGTAAAAAGAAAGAGTAACAGACAAGGTTTTACATTTTTTTAAAATAATAATCAATATTAATATACATTGCTTTGTGTGAATTAATGAAATATACATTTGATTATAAATATTGGTGCTTTTTATAGAAAGAACGATAGACCTGCTTTATATGTATAGGTATGCTCACCCCTTGATAAACCTAGTAGGCCCTCTTCTTATATTTTGGTGTTGCAGACGGTTTTGTCTAGCATAGGATTGGCTGCTTGTGGGAGTGTTGGCTGCCCACGGGGTTTAACACAGGGCCAGGCCCTGCTGCCAACCCCCTGCCGTGCATGGCCGAACAATGTGCACAGTGGTGGGGTTGGCTTTAAGAATGGGAATAAAATATTATTTTACATTAAAAAAAACCTAGAAATTCACTAAGAAAAATAAGGGTTAAAGTGACATTATAGTTAGGCGAACATTTTAGGAAAAATGTAGCATTTTATCTCAATAAAACACTGAAATTCACCAGTTAAAGTTATTTAGAATAGCTATAACTCTTTCCCTAAGGTAACTATAACTTGCACCCTTGCCATGCACAGCTGATTACTCCACATACTACATCACTCATGACATATTCTATGACATCATTGATAACATAACTGCAACATTTGGAATGACATCAATGATGACAAAATAGGGCCTAGTGGGGGTACGAGTTACAGTTACCTTAGGGCATGATTTGTAGTTACTAGAAATAACTATAACTCGTAAATGTTAGTGTTTTGTTTAGTTTAAAACACTGCATTGTCACAGAAATTTTCACTTAACTAAAAAATCCTTTCATCTTTCTTTTTTTCAGTAAAAAAAAATATATATACATAGATACATGTAATCGCCAAAATACTCCTTCTGGAAACAGTGGCCCGTTGAGGGGTGGCGCGATGCCAGCGGAGAAAACCGGTAATCACTATGCAAAGGATATGGGATTCCGTTTGCGCTCTCAGGTCATAACAGAAAATCAAAACTCCAAGGAAAGTAACAAAGGGGTTTATTTCGTCATAAACCCACCGTGACGCGTTTCACCCTCAAAGGGGCTTGTTCACACCTGATACTTGTATATATTTTTTAAGGATATACATAAATATTAAAATACATAAAAAATATAACAACAATAAATTAACAATTTTTAATACATTTAATTTTACATTTTACCAGTAAAATAAAGTGAAAATTAACAAACATATATACAAACAACACAATTATGAAACCTATGTTAGGCATTAAAGTTAAGACATAAAAATTGTTTTATTAAACACTTGACACTGAGGGGCCTATTACGATGCTTTCTGACCAAGATCGTCAGCTTCAATTCCAACCAGCTGAATACAATACAGCCAGTCGGAATTGAAACTGGCCAGTCATTCTGGCTGGATTCCGACAGCCAGTCGGAAGCCAGCCCGTAATCCATATGGACGGCATTTTACACCGTCCGGATTACGATGCATGGTTTTAGACAGGCTTTCCATGCTGGGCTTTCCGAAATAGAAAGCCTGTTGGAAAATGTGTTTTGGGGCTCCTAGCAGGGCCCCCTTCTATTTGCAGCCTCCGGTTGGGTGCTAGATGCCCCCTTGTTGATCCTTAAGGTGCCTGCCACAGGGTGCAGGGATTAACACAATCTCCCATTTCTCTATGGAAGTTTGTGTTACTGGTGGTTTACAGCCATAACACAAGCTCCCATAGAGAAATGGGAGTATGCGACTGCACCATGTGCGGTCGCATCATAATAGCGGTGTCAGGACCGGAGGTCGGTCGGTCCCGAGACCGCGATGGTGTCGGGCGGACTCAAATCCACCCGAGATCGTAATCGAGCTCTAAATATACAAATACTTACTATGCACAAATATATTTAAAAAATATAATAACAATGTTTTAGCAATTTAAAAACTCACAAAATAATATTACCAAACCAAAAAATAAAATGTATATATAAAATATTAAAATTATATTATAGATTTAAAAATAATTGGAAAAAATAATATAAACATTTTAAAAACCAAATAATATTAAACAACAACATAAAAAATAATATAAACCCAGTCTAACGAAAATTAGGGAATCTGTTGAATTTTGCAGAGTTTAGGGTTTCTATTCCTACTCCAATTTACCCACAGTTGGGAACGCGTTGGACTTCAGAGGGGTTAGTTATATCTACTATTGCCACTTCAGTAAAAGCAACAGTAGGAAAAGTGTTTAAACAATTAAATAACACACGCACCTACTAATCAATTACATATGTAATTAACAATTAAGATATTTAACATTACAATTAAACTTCCCACTTTATTTCCCTACAAATTGAACAACCCACTAATGCTAGTGATAGTAACAGCACAACTACTAACCATCACACTCCTCTATGTGTGACAATTCGGACTATTGCAGGATTCCATAGCTATAAGAATGGTTTGGGAGGCAAGTAATAGTCATTTTAATGTATATTGAATTAATAATTTACTCTTGTTGCGATCATCTCAGACAGAGCCACCTAATGGCAAACTATCAAAAGCGCTGGTGTTGACAATTAAGTGCCGGCGCCGAGCACTGGAAACCACCGGCTCAAATTAAGCACTGCACATACCCCTACACTACATCCTTAACCACGCAGGAAGGACAATATCAATCAGTGTCTCTAAACGCTTACTGCAGGACAGGGACTTCACAACCTCTACTGCATCCACTCTCACGGCAGGACCAGGGACTCCAAACCCTCTACTGCACGTATACAACATATACAGGACAAGGGACCACATACCTACTCCTAGGTCATTGAATCCAATATTTAAAAAAAGACTCAAACACGTGTTTTTTTAAATGGTGTATTGACAATATGTTGTGACAATCACTATTATTAAACATTGCAATCTGTGACTTTGTAAAATATACATTTGACTATATTTATTGGTGACTTTTTGACAAAGCCAATAGGACTGCTTTATGTTGATGTGCTGACCCCTTGATAAAGCCAATAGTCCCCCTGCTTTTTATATTTTAGTGTTTTGACCCTTTGACAAAGTCAGTAGGTCTGCCTTTTTCAGATCGGCCAATTTGTCCCCTGTACCTTGATGTCCACTTATATTACCACAACAAAAACTTTTCAGCAAATTGAGAATTCTGCGATGTGTTCATAATGCAGCCTGAGTGTAAAAAAGTCCCAAACTGAGGGGGAGGTATTTTCCATTGTGTCAAAGCTTAAAGAACTTGTTTGAGTTGTATCTAGTCCTTTTTGTTTGTCTGTCACTAGGGAGGCCTGTTGCTGTTGTAAGGATGGTTTTTTGGGTCCTGAAAAGATGGAAGCAGGTGATGTTGGTGGAACCACATGGCTCATAGTAGGTTGATTAGAGGTGATCTGTACTTCTCCACACTCACAATCACATTCACATTTCTTCTTCCTCATTTCAAGGCTTTTGAGAACCCTCCTTTTCCCTTGTTTATCCTGATGGGTCTGTACCTGGGTCCAATCCATATCAAGATCATCATAAGGGGGGCTTGGAGAAGATGGAGGAGAGCTCTTTCTTTTTCTTGCCAGAGATCCTGAAGGTGTGTCTAATGGAAAAACAGTCACACAATTTCCAGCTATCCAACAAGCTCTACTTCCAGAAGATCAGATGTTACAAACTGTGGTTTCTGTTGTTGACTTTCCTGTGAAGGTTTGGTTTGCTAATAGGACAAATCAATTTAACTATCACTGCACTCCATGACTGCAGTCCTTGCAGCGCTGAGAGACATAGGCTTTGTTTTGGTGGTGGTGCACTTGATCCATTGATGATCCCTATTGCCACATTTTGTTTCCCTTAGGCATATGTGCAACAGTTACAACACGGTCCTGGAAAAAGGATGAGGTCTTGGTGACAGTGGTGGCACTGACACCAGACTATACACTTTCTTCACAGGAACCTCCTTCTTTAGCCCCATATTTGTATTGGTTAGTTGATAATTCAGAGACTTCTCTTCATGTCAGTATCGTGTGAGATGTCGTGTGTATCTGCAAGAAATAAAATGTAAGCAGGAAGTCAGTGAGACTTGGGCAATCTAGTCAATGTAATACAAGTCATCATCTCACAAATGCTTATCAATAGTGTACGCATGCATAAAAAACCTTTTTTTAAATTAGACATTAAACAGTATAAGCTAAATTATTGTCTCTCCAGGTCCCATAGGACACATTTAAGAGACAGGGTAACAGGCAAAAATTGAAAAAATAAGTTGAATCATAGCTGGTACCTGCCAGGGCCCATGGGACTCCAATGGTAGGCAGGAAGAACCAAGCAGAAATCGAATAAATTAATGAACTACTAAGTGGTGTCCCTCCAGGGCCATTGGAACCCTATTGGAGGAAGGGGAAAGGCAAAAACCAAATAAATGAATCAAAAACATCATCTGTGTACTTCAGACTACGATAATTAGCCACAAGCACACATCAATATATCAGGAGAAATGTATTTGGAAAAATGGACTAAAATGACATGGGCTTCTTAATATCAGTAATCCTAGAAACTGGAATACAATAATGATTAATCAGAAACACCTACTGACTAACAAAAATGGTGGTCACTTACCACTCAGCATGGTCAAGCAACAAAAGATTCATGGAGAAAAGGACAAAATGGCTGTCACCCTCATGGCCAGCAAAGAGAAAATGGCAGCCTATCTCTTTCTCACATACATACACACACATATGTTAGCACCAGAAAATGGTGGCCGCCCCTTGGCCAGCAAAGAAGGAGACTGGGATAACAAACAACATGACTGTCCTGCCTGGAGCATCTTCCTCCCCCGAAAAAAATCTTGTAGCACTGCCGGGCGCGATTGAACAAATATATGTACCCACATGTATCCAGGCCCACATATTGGACTGCCTTGGGCCTTTACCCATCAAAAGTAAATCAGCAATTTTAGATTAGAAAATAAAAATGCCCGACCATTAACAGCCACAGTCAACATCAATTACTCAACCAAAGTACTTTTAAAAGTTGCAGAAAAAACACAAAATCATGGTGGGCAAGCATAAGTGGAAGTAGGTAGCTGGGTATAAATGAAAATGTCTGGCTACATAGGCCTGGACTCGAAGAGCCACTGTGACCCTGGCCACCAACACTGATATACAAACAAAAAATAAACTATATTTTACACATAATAAAAGGCTACCCATAAGCCCCTAAATTGATCAAAAATAAACCTATAGCACAGCAGCAGTGAGAATGTAAAAGATACATTAAAAATAATCCCAAGACCTACTGCTGGGTAGACTAGGCCCTGAACAATAAAACAACAACCGGGTAAAATAATTAACAAGTTTGTACAAATTTCACACAAAATCCAAAGAAAATGGAGAAAATGTAAATATAACCCCAGGCCTCCACCATCCCAAAAATGTGCAAATATTAGCCCTGAAAAAACCTTAGACAAAGAAAAAGAAAAAACCCATAAAAGGTTTGAAAATAGTGATGCATGCAGTCCCTCAAACAACAAACCTTTAGCAAATGAATGCATTGAACTTACTTGATTGACCCCAAAAAAGTAAAAATTCCAGGGGTGGGAATGCAGAAGAGAGTGATGCTTTCCTTCCAAATCCAAATCTAAAGTAACCATGGGCTGACCAAAACAGAGGGAGTAAAGGCTTCAGGACAGGATGAGGAAGTTGCTACTATTCATTCAGTAGCCTCCCGGTTTCCTAGGACTATGGCAAAAAGGAAAGAATAATGTGTTTCATGCTAAATAAATTACCTGAATGGTCCACTTGGGTAAAACTTCAACTTGAAAATGTATGTTTGAGTTGATCTTTGGGCACCTGTGTTAGAAGAGCTGTTGCTTGCATTCAGAACTGCAATTTCAATTTTATCTTCAAAATTTCCCAAAATGGTTAGCTCGGTTAAAGAAATCAACCTGAAATCTATGTAGACCACCTTCATTAAGGAACTGCTTCTCATATTAGTAAAATGCTGCACACATTCTTGCCAAAATTGCAAATCTCGTGGATTCCGTGCTTTCAAGTTAGGATTTTTCCCCAAACTGAATTCTCCTTATGTAGTGCAGTGTAATAATGTCATCTCAGGCATTGCACGTAAATTTCACTATGCAAAATTAACCAGATTACACCAAATTACCCCAGCACAATGAAATGTTCACCCTGGCCTAAAGAAAAAACGAAGATTAAAGTGACGTTATAGTTAGGTGTTTGAATGAGACATGAGATGAGTAAAAGAAGAAAAAACACTGAAATAAACCAGTTATAGTTTTGTCAACTAACTATACATTCCACCCCCAGCATGCACAGCTTATGACCTTATTCCAACACCTAATTATAACATCACTTTAACCTTTGTTTTTCAGATAGAAAGACAGACAGACAGACAGGCAGGCAGGCAGACAGACAGACAGACTGACAGACAGACAGACAGACAGACAGACAGACAGACAGACAGACAGACAGACAGACAGACAGACAGACAGACAGACAGACAGACAGACAGATAGATAGATAGTTAGATAGATTCACTGAAATCTGACACTTTAAACTAATTAAACCACTGAAGTTCAACAGTTATAGTTATTTTGAGTAACTATAAATTGTGCCCCGCCATGCATAGAGTTGTCGTCAATGATGTTATCAATTAAGTCATAGAATATGTCAAAAGTGTTGTATTATGTGAGGCCAAGCAGGGCATATCATGGGCACGAGTTACAGTTATTCAAAATAACTTCACTGTTGAATTTTAGTTTATGATGACAGGCCGTCGGTGGCGGTCTGCCCAATATCCAGGGCATCGGACTGACCGCCGCATTGCGATTTAGGCGTTCAGAGCGATTATGTTGGGGGAAAAGACCACCCCTCTAACAGGATCAAAGATCCCGTAGGGACAGCGGTCAGATTCCAACCCCAACTATGGTAGCGGTGCCTGCGCAGGCACCATCGTAGGGATTAGGGAATCACCATCCGACTGCCTGTTCATGGCGTTCCCACCGGCATGAATAGGTAGAAGGAAATGGACTTTGGGGGCCCCAAGCAGGGCCCCTGTCCTCTGTGGGCCTTTGCTAAGTAGCCTGGGGCACATTTAGTGCCCCCCACACATCCATGCACCGTGTGCCAGGCACCCTGTGGTACCTGGCACAAGGTGCATGGATGTGCACAAAGTGCCATTTTCTAGTGTGGCTTGAGCCGCTGGCCTTTTCCTGGGCCGCAGCACAAGTTGCACTAGAATTAAAGTATTTTACGACCGCCTGCACAGCGGTCATATCCTAATAGGGTGGGCGGGACCGCCTACTCATTGTCGGACGGTTCCTGCTCGAAACGATGGCGGTCGGCGGTCTGACTGACCATCATAATGAGGCTCTTTATGTTTAACCTAACATTTTCACCTAACTATGAGATCACTTTAATCTTTTTGTTTTCTAGTTAATTTTCGAGGATTTTTTAATTTAAAGCAAAATATTATTACAATATCTACCTATAATGTCACTTTAACCTTTGTTTTTATGTTAATTTCTAGGTTTTTAAAGTAAAATTAAGTAATATTTTATTACCATACGTAACTCCAACCCCTGCGAGGCCCTGCATCCAACCTTCTACAGGTAGCCAACCCCCCCTCCATGTCGCCAGGCCCTGTGCCCAAGCCCCCACGGGTAGCCAACCACCAACGTGCATGGTCTTTGGCTGTGCGCAGAGTTTAGTGAGCCACAAGGCCAGCTGCCTGTAAGCTGCCAACCCACCACAGACACTCAAGCCCCCCTTTATTTTTTTTAATAAAAGGTCTTCCTATCCCACAAGAGTCTTGTGGGAGCCACTGCGGCCCCCTGCGCTCCTAAAAGACTTTCTTGGGAGCTAGCGTGGCCCTCTGCGCTACTGAGGGGTGCTTACAGGAGCAGGTGAGCTTTGCTGAGAGCCACAAGAATCCTGCGGGATCAGAAAACTCAAAAATGTTTATTTTTTACTCTGGCCCCGGATGAGTCCTCCTGGGGCTCCCACAAGGACCAGGGGGCCTAGTCCCATACCTCTTTTTAAAAGCAAACTTCCTGGTAGATTTATATTAGGAGAAAGCTATGACAAACGTGAAAAGATATATCATGTAATCGTGTACGGGGGAAATACATGTGTACAATGCAAGCAAAGTGTGTGTGCATTATACATACATGAATTCAAAATGGAATTGGCAGTTTTGGCATAGTCAGGGTAGCCTCAGCAAAGTCTTGATGAAATGCAATACATATTGGAAAATTGTCTACAAAGTATTAACTTGAAGTTAACATCTAGGACTGCGTGTATCCGACACATCTCAGCACCAATCTGATACCCAAATAGTAAATTTTGCAGAACGCAGGTGTGTGTGAAACTCATCATGTCACTCGAGTTTTTTTTCCAATGCAAATTTGGGGCCTATGTGTTTAAAAAATATATCATAACAAGAACACATTTAAAAATTTCCAAAACTCCAGAAGAATCCCAACCCTAAGCAGCGTTAATGCAGAAACAACAGGTTAGTCATATGGGAATAAGTCTCCTTTGGTCGTGATTGCCTTGCATGCTCTTATAACATCTGTAAATTATCAATGAGCCACATGGGAATTGTATACAAATAACCAAATGGCAACAAGGCTTTGGCTATTCACAAACATTACTTTGTCAGTCAAAGGTGCATGTTCAACCCAGAAAGTAGGCAGTCCACATGTCTAAATCAACACATGAGAAACTGGCTCTCTGCACATGGATGAGCCTGTTATTTCATGAATGTGCACTCACAATTCCAGCCCAAATTTTTTATGATAATACATTTCCTTTAAAAAACCTCCATAATATCTTTGTCTGAGGCAGCATGCTATTTAATGGCAGCGCTTCCAGCTCAGAGAAACAGATACTTTGAAAAAACATCTTGCAGTGAACCAGCTCAACCAGCTCCCTGCCAGCTGTATGTGCATCACATCTAGAGCTGCATTGCAGATGATGCAGCCTATTTGTAGAAAGCAATTTGAGAAAATTGTCCTTCACCGTCTCAAGTCTGTGTTGTATAAGAGGTCAAACTGTTGCAGTGGAAGCATATTCATCTAGGTTGGCCTCAGGAAGTGGGTTATTAATTGGGCAAGGAGTGTCCTTACCAACTTAATAAAATATAATTCTGTTAGGTCACAATGCATTCCAATGAGAAACTATATTTAACGCCTGGTAGCAATGGCAGTTTCCCAGAGAGCAGCAGGTAGCAGGAGTAGGCAGTTCCCCAAAGAAATGTGTGTTAAGTTTACACAGTGATGACCAACATTGAAGTTTAGAATGCAACATGATAACATACCCAAACCAATTCAGAAATTAAGAGAAATTTAATTGATAAAATGGCATAAACATGGTTGAAATGGACTAGATGATCCAGCGATATGGATTTGTAATGTTTTAAGGCTAAAAGCTTCTAGAAATGGAAAAGCGTCAATCAATCAATGTTTCTAGTAGAATAGGAAATACACATGACTTCAGGTCAACCATCATGGAGCTTGTGTTGGTTGCCTTGCAGATTATATTGCTTAAAGGTTTCACCTTGGAATTGTAGTACATTTCTGATTCTCCATTTTTCAATTCTCCATTTCTTTCAGCGCTGCAAGAAAGGATGCTGAAGTCGTCTATCAAAAATGCTGTTCCCTTGCTCCCTCTGAAACTTTCAGATGTTTGGCACCAAAAACTCCAAGCAGGACAAGCTAAGATTTCATAGCTACCACTGCTGAATGAAATATTTGCCTTGCCCAGGTTCCAGGGCATTCACTTAATCACTTGTTTGGCTCTTGGATTTCTCTAGCGGGTTGCCAATGAGGGCTCCTCAGGGCCAGGCACTCTATTTCAGAGGCCCCATGGTAGTCTAGAATGCCAGGTTAAAATGTTCTGAGTGGACAAAACTCCAGTCTGTATCGGACAAGATCACATCTTTTTGAGGGACTTTTGTTGTCTTGTCCTGGTCCTTCAGAATGCAGAATACAGAAAAATGAATAGGTCTTAATAGTTGTTGCTGTTGAGAAGTTACTCCTGGTCTCATATACAGCTCGCAGTTGCTCAGAGTAGGTTGCTATGGTACAGATCTCTTTTCAACCAGGCTTTCTCCGAAGTCCAATGAAGTCCAATCGCCAATGGGCAGCTCATTGTTCCACACAGGATGGAGCCCTTCTGTAGCCTTTTTGTCTCTGTGGTAGTAAACAGTAGGACAGTCAGCTTAATCCCGTTGAGCAGTTTCAGTACCTGGGTGCACGACGAGATCTGGAGTACTTTCGGCTTCTTTCCTTATCAGATTAAGTACATGCCTTCTTTCTAAAGATGTTTCTTCCTAGTCCAGGAATGTTCTAAGGAGTTGGTGGTGAGATGTGCTTTTTCTACAGTGCATTAGCAAGTAATTGGAGATTTCCCTAGGCCTAACACGGACATATTGCCCACATAATCACAACCCTCTTTTTCAGCATTTCCATCTGAAAACTTTCTTAGAGGTTTTCATTTCAACTGGCAGAAGTCAAACTTCCCTCTCAGGAGGTCTGAGTCCTCTCCCAGACCCAGTCATATGGAAATGAGGATCCACAATCTCTTCCTGATCCGGGACAGCTTTCTCTCTTCCTGTCGGAAGAGATATATGCCTGTAACTTCTGTGGATGAAAGGGTCTGTCACTTAACTCCACTTTGGGATCTTCTTGCGCAAAGCTGTTGTTGTAAACCTTTGAGATGCCAATAGTTTTTGACTCCACTCAAAAGGCTCTCCACAGACAAGTGGTCAGTACTGCATTTCAACACTTTTCCTGTCATTATAACTGGTGTTATTGTCTTCTGGCCTGCCAACAGTTCACACCTAATTGGAATGTAATTTAGAACAACAGTAGGATATGCAGGCCAACAAAATGTGCTACATATTCTTTGGCATCAAAAATGTTTGCTTTACAAGAGCTACTTTTTCCAAACAGATATCAAACTAAACTTTCATCACTGTAAACCTGGTATTTGTAAAGCGTGAACTGTTAGAAATGGGATTTCTGGTTGGTTAGGGCATGCGCCCAAGCCAGGCAGAAACCACCACTCTAGTCAGGGCAAGGGAGTTGCACGCTGAAGATAACCCCTGCTCACCCCCTTGGTAGCTTGGCACGAGCAGTCAGGCTTATCCCAGAGGCAATGTGTAAAGCATTTGCGCAACACACTCACACAGCAGCGACACACTAGGCACACCACAAAAGAGACTCCACACAAGGTTATTTAAAAAATAGCCTTTGTATTACTCTCAAAACACATTAGAATGCAATCACATATATACACTGTGCCACCTGGCCCTAGGTATTACTTTACATGGGGATTATATACAGTACAGGGCCAATCGGGCCACTGTCATAACCATTATCACACACAAGTAGTGAGAAATAAACACAACCAGTAACTACTGGTAAAGGCACTTAGCATAAACACATTATGCATAATATATAAGGCATACACCCTAAATTTACTAGTGCACCACAGTAACACTAACAAGGTGCACACGTCACCTCTGGTCCTTACGCCCCACCAAAACACAGGATGAATCCCAGGCCGACTGGCCTTCCTCTGGGGTCCGTCTTGGGCTTCCCCGTAATGCCCTCTGTCCCAAAGTCAGGGGGCTACTAGCATGTGGCCTTTGAACTGGCCACCAGGCTGCCGATGCAGCAGAGTACTGGCCCCAACAGGCCGGTACAGGAAGGGGGGGCCAGGGTGCAACTCACCTGTGTCTCTTCATCAACACCAAATGCCCCCCATGTTGCAGCTGCCCATGATCTGGCGGTGCAGCTGTATACACAAAATAGGCACCAACAGGTTGCCCTCCAAGCCTTACTCACCGGGGCTTCTCGTGTGCAGATAAATAACAAGGGAGCTCAGCCCCACTCACCACTCCTTGGGGCTGAGCGAGGTAGACTGCAGCCGTTCGCTGCAACCGGCGACCCTCGGACTTGCTTAGGCCTGCCCACGGCCAGTCGGAACCTTCCGGTCTACTGGGGGGGGGCTCGTGAGGCTCTCCTCTTGCCTCCAGCAGCGCAGCGCCTCTTTGCATGCTGCAGCCTGCCGGACGGCAATCTTCGGCCACACGCGGGGCTCTCCCTTCTCTCATGGGAGCCCCTGCCCACAGCCAGGCTTCACCTGCCTGGCTTCCTCTTCCGATGGCAGGAAGCTCTGCCCAAAGTCAGGCAACAACTGCCTGGCTTCCAGTCCTTCCCTCGGACTACGGAGCGGAGTCTCTGTCTGTTTGGGGGCAGTTTCCTCACGACTCGCTTCAGGTGTGCAGTCACCACCCCTTACCCTGGCACCAAAAATGCGGGGTAGGCTCCCGCCGACGGTGTATCTGCGGCGTCTTAGCTGGTGAGCCCGTGCCTCGGGCTCCGGTGCTAATTTTGGCCCTCAACCCTGTGTCTCTTCTACGAGGGGAGCCAGCAACACGCTCTCCTCTGGAGGGCCAGGAAATCAGGGGAGATGGGCAGCACTCCACCTGTCTCTCACCTGCAGACACCAGCAGGGAGCAGGCAGCGCTTTCCTTTGAGAAATGCACAGGCAGGCCAGCACACCGGGTCTCCTGCACAGAATAGCAGATCCTTCAGCTGCCAAGCAGGGCAGCAGGTCAGTCCCCCGGTGGTGGTTCCTCCTGGCAATGCGGCAGCCTGCCGGCCCCAAGTAAGCACCAAGCAGCACAACACTTTCATGGGGTCACAGCCCCAATACTTATACCAGTGCAAGTCTTTGTTCTCCCCCTGGCACAGGGTCAGTGCCCGGTCCAAACCAGTTCTGGGGGGCACTTAATATTTTATTTACAGTGCACAATACACCTCCTTTGTCAGTGTAGCTCTGGCCCCAGACACGCCACAGGGGGGCGGAGCCAGCATTGTGGAAGGCAGGCACAGTTCTATTCAGGCCCAGGTGCTACTTCTCCCACCACTCCAAATGCAGATTGGCCTATTCAGCCTAGCGCTGACTCACCCAGCCCTCTGGAGCCACTGCACCTCCCCAGCCCCTGTCACTCCAGAGCCAGACATGCAATTCACAACAGGCAGGCACAAAGAGACATAGCACACAGAAATGCCCACTTCTAAAAGTGGCATTTCTAAAGTAGTGTTAATAAATCTGCGAACACCATTACGCAGCATTTATTACCACTATTCCAAACATAACAAACTTGACCACGCTACTCCTCTCATGTCTGGAATTACCACTGAAACACATATCAGGGAATCCCCAATGCATTCCTATGAGAAGGCAGCCTGACATTAGTGAGCAAACAAAATGGCTATTTGTCACTTCCAGGACATGCCACACAGTTAAGGCACATATCCTACCTTTTACCTAAAGCGCACCCTGCCCATAGGGCAAGCTAGGGCCTACCTTAGGGGTGACTGATATGTAGTAAAAGAGGAGTTACAGACATGGCATCCACTTTATGTGCCACGTCACAGCGGCAGTAAACTGCACGCGCAGGCCCTGCAATGGCAGAGGCCTGAGACAGGTTTGAAAGGATACTTTGGTGGGTGGCGCAAGCAGCGCTGCAAGCCCACCAGTAGCATTTAATTTACTGGCCCTGGGTATCTTAGATACCACTTTACAGGGGACTGATAGGTAAATTAAATTAGCCAAACAGGTGTAGACCAATCTTACCAGGTTTACCATAGAGAGCACATGCACTTTACACTGGACAGCAGTGATAAAGAGCCCAGAGTCCTAAACCCACCAACACCAGGTCAGAAAAAATACCAGGAGGGAGGCAAAAAGTTCTGGGATGACCCTGCAAAAAGTGCCAAGTCTAACATGAATTAATCACCCCTAAGGGTCTCAAGGCGCTGGGGGCCGTCGGGAAGATTAAGCGAGCTATTGCCCAGAACCACATGGTGCTGGGCTGAGCTGCCGCCGGGGATCGAACCGTGGGCCCCATGCTCTGGAGTCAGCCGCCTTGGCCGCTGCGCCACACCTCTCCCTCACTGACCTAGTTTTTTGCATGATCGACAATCGGGAGGCAAACCTCTTGGAGGACGCTTTTTAAGAGGTTCCATGGATCATACAGTCTACACTGTACCCCTCATGGTGGAATGTGCCCTTGCCGTCATCTAAAGTGAGGGGGTGCACATGATTAGTGTGGGCTTGGCCCATCCATATAGAATAAGTAAATACACATCTTGCTCCCTTCATCTTGTGAAGGAGATTGAGAGCCCGCAGTTTTACTGGTACAGTGTTAGACTGCATCTGTGTTTAAAGGTACATTCAGACCATCCTTGAATGTTGGTGAGGCCTGCAGCACATGATCAGAGTGGTGGATGAATCTCCTACTCAGTTACTGCTCTACATGCATGCTTGCACAAATACTGGCAGGCCCTGATTCTGAGCAGAACGGCAAAACTAGCCATTTAGTATCCAGGTAAGTACCAATACCCAAGATGTTGGCAAAAACGTACATTCTGAGGGCCGAATTCACAAAGGGACTTATATAATTCCACATTTTTTTAGGGAAAAATCAGCGACCGATTCACAAAAGGACTTGCAACTCGTAAAGTTATGAGTGCGGAATCTCCGCAGGGAACACTGCAGTCCCGAGATTCCGCCACGAGTCTCAGCCCTGTTTAAGTGGTAAGTCCCTGTGTGAAACGGTCCCTGAGTTTTCACTAACAAAATGTGGAATTATATTTGAAATTCTTGTTTACCACACTAAACCATGCATGTTTCCGAGTTCGTTTCCCCTGTTGTTTTACTGTGGAAATTTTCAGCAGGTTGACCTGCTGAAATTTGCCAGGGAATAATCACTGGGTTGCTGTGTTTATCACAAAGCTCTGATTCCGATCCCTGTGCACTTCAAACCCTTGTATGTGCAGGGATCGGAATTTACTGCTATGCTAAGGATCGGGGGCTCTTTGCGCACCTACACACTGGGCTGTTGCATTAGTGTTGTAATTGTGCACACACTAGTGGCTTTTCCCGCACCTAGCTGTGATCTCCACGCCTACAAAATGGCACCATTCTCGGCATTTGTTAATGAGCCCCTGGTGCAGCTTGCAGAAATAAGAAACGTTAAAGGGGGAACAGTGAAAACGGAAGACAGAGAGGGGAATAGTGAAAAATGCAGCATTTATTATATCAGTATTTGAAAGTAAATGGTCCTGAAAGGCAGGCAAGCGAGAGCCCCAATCAAAAAACATGATTACAACCCAGAATCAAAAAGAATAAGTGGACCATACCATGCTAACGGCAGATTGCGCAGTATGTAAGTGCTAATTAACAATAACACAGAAGAAACCGGATCATGAACGACTCATTTCTTCAAAAGTTGAAGCAAATCTCGTAAAACACAAAAAGGCAGATAACGGACAAGGCCAAGCGCTGCATAGCGCGGGCCGCCATTATGGCGATCGCGCCGGGCCCCGGGATATTGGAGGAGGTGGGGGGGTCACCGCGCCCCCTGACGCGATGCCCCACCTCTCCTGGGCAACCAATGGCGGTACCCCATGGGACGGGAACCGGAAGCACTGTTCAGCGGGATCTGGAGACAATGGGGCAGGCCGGTTTAGACCGGTCTGCCCTGTGCCCCCCTTTAAAAGGAGCGAGGGGAGCGGGAACAGTCCCTTGTTCTCTCGCTCCCCCCAGCCAGCATATATACGGGTCCGGGCCCTCAAAGGGCCCGTAACTTGTTTTTTCTTTTGTATTGCAGGGTTTCGTTGGACGATCGAGGAGCCACGGAGCCAAATCAGCTGGTAGTGGAGTCAGCTGTGATCGAGGAGCTGGGGAGCTGAATGAGCTGTTTGCGGGGATCGGGGCTATTTCGGGGAGCTGCGGTCCATCTCAGCTGTTCTGCTGGTGCCTGGAGCAGGGGCGGTCGCCTTGGCAACGGAGCCGCGGTCTCTTGCGGTGGATCGGGAGAGCATTCCGGGCAGCAATATTCAGGTGAACACGCGTGGCGTGTGGTTTGCTTTTGGACATCGGGGCCGTTTTCAATCGTTCAAGGTGCGCTTGGCTCACAGGGGCTGAGAATGCAGTTTCGAGCCTGAGGTCTGCAAATATCAAGAGAGTCAAATGAATATGTGCTTGCGTTCTGTAACTGGTACTCAAGTTTGCGCTATACAACATTGAACAATGAGTCTTTTAAAAGACGGTAAATTGTCAGCGAGTTGTGGTAAGAGTAGCCGGTGTTATGCTTAGTGTTCCTTGGAGTCTGGCAGGTGGGCCTTAGTTTCCCTTCATAGGGACGGAATATTTTCTCTTAGATGCTAATTTCCTTGCACATTCTCTGTTCTGAAATGATGCCTGGGCTTTGCAGAAGTTATGAATCAAACCACGGGGAATTTTTTCTTCCGCCAGCCACCTGTACAAGAACAGTAGGAGATTATACAGTGTGGTTATATGCATAGCTTGTCAGTCTTTGGCGCGGACCATTGATGAGTTAATCCGTCGGTGTATATATATTTATTTATATAAAGTTTTGTATGGCGCTAGCTAGACCCGGGGGTATCCGAGCGCTTTACATACACAAAGGAAGGAAAAGTTGCACTACATCGTAGGACATGAGGATGCATACAATATATAAGCAAAGACATCACACTTAAATATACATGGAAGGAGTGGTTGAAACACAGGTGGTTGAGATATGTTTTTGTCTGTGTTGAAGTGGTGCACACATTCCGTGTTGAAGTGAACAAATCTCCCGGAAGGATTGCTGAGCATTGCTCTGTTACCCATGCCTTCTGGGTGCCTGAGTAATAAATCGTTGCACGTCATGGCAAGGTTTACACTTTCATTCAGTAACAGGGTGGAGTATTTGCATTACACGCTGCGCCAGATCACAGCGGTGCGCTCGACTGATGTAACTATTAATCTCTCCTCCGATCAGAGGCAGGCGCGTACGACCACAGACACGTGTGGACGCTCGTGAGGGGAGCTAACCAGTGCACGCATGTTCTTGGCGTGGATGTGTAAGAATATAACAACCCCTTGTTTGAATGAGCCCATGTCTCACTGATAGTGATGGCATACGCATGTGTAGTTAAAGGTAAGGTGCCAGGTTTTTAAGCCCAGGTGTGCGCGGAAGGGTGAGGCTGGAATCTCCATAGCACAGAATTCTGTGAGATTGACTCTGCCAAATTTCTTTGCACTTAGAACGGTGAAATCGGCAACAGTTAATATAAATATGCCTGCCAGGAACCCCTTTGTGGATTTCACAAAGGCATACACGTGCATACCCTTAAGGGTCCGAGTAGGAGTTTCGTTACAGTACAGTCATGTACCTATTTAAGGTATTAACACTTTCAGTAAAACCTTAATGCCATTCCAGCCTATTGGAAGGGAGGGAAATAAAGAGGGCACGTCACTTTCTCATTATGAGTCATATCCTACGGTTGGGATCCATGGTGTTTGTGGCAGCGAGTAACAGCTGTCATTGCCAGCAACTGTGGCCTCAAAAACTGGGTAGCTACGCTTCCCCATCAGCGAAGTTGCTCAGTTTCATATTCTGCCCTTTCCCTTGTCGAGGGGTGCGGATGGGAAATCTTAGAGGGAGAACAGTGGTAAGCTTTTGCACCGGTATTAAAGGGCTCCAAAGTTTTAGTGTTTTGGGGGCTGCCATGAAGCTGGGGAGCTGAGTATCTCGGCAATGGCGTTGAACACATGTGATGCTGGGCGAATCATTTAATCTCCTGCGCGAATATGAAGGGGTCTTCACGTTATGCACCTGGTGCTATGCTAAGCGCTCTCGTTTGATAGTCTGATTTCATTGATCCTCAGGCAATGCGACTGGGGCTAGGCTAAGCGCTCTCATTTGTAAGTCTGATTTTAATATTCCTCATGTAAAGCAACTGGTGCTATGCTAGGCGCTCTCAATTGAAAGTCTGATTTCAATGTCCCGCAGGTAATGCAAATGGTGCTTTTTAAAAGCCTGAGTTCAATGTTCTTCATGTAAAGCAATGGGGGCCATACTAGGCACTCTAAATTGAAAGTCTGATTTCGCTGTTCCTCGTAATGCAGTGGGTTCTATGCTAAGCGCTCTAAATTGAAAGTCTGTTTTCAATGTTCATCATGTAATGCAACGTGTGCTATGCTAAGCGCTCTCATTTGAAACTCCGATTTCAATGTTCCTCATGTAATGCGACGTGCGCTATGCTAAGCGCTTGGTTTGTAAGTTAAATGTCAATGTTCCTCAGGTAGTACAACTGGGGCCAGGCTAAGCGCTCTAAATTGAAAGTCTGTTTTTCAATGTTCATCATGTAATGCGACGTGTGCTATGCTAAGCGCTTGATTAGTAAGTCTAATTTTCAATGTTCCTCAGGTAATAAAACTGGGGATAGGCTAAGCGCTCTAAATTGAAAGTCTGATTTCACTGTTCCTGACGTAATGCAAATGGTGCTATGCTAGGCGCTCTCAATCGACAGGCTGATTTCAATGTAAGTTTAAAAAAACCCAGCTTCGGGTAAGCCAGCCCTCGCAGGCTGAAGTACACTCATGCTTCAAGTAAGCGTGGGGCCGATTCACAGGAAACGCATGGTATATACTCGGTACGTTACCGGTTACCTTTATTGTGGTTGCGCGAACTTATCATGGCTAAAGCGAGCATACCCTTGGTAGCTACAGATTGACGACAGCCTGGCTAGCTCGCTTGGATTTTGTTTTGTGCGTTTATTTACTTATGTCATTTCGATTCATTTACCAAATGCTGAGAGCACTGATCATCTGTGTTTAAGTTTATTTATTTATGACACGGTTTCCGAATGATAACGGGGCGGAACCACATCACGAGGACGGCAAGATGCTGGCAAGAATTGGACCGGAGAATCTGGAACAGGCATGGTCTGGGGGCAAAGGATCTCGCAGGTCAAGGGTTCGGCTCCTGCTATGCCGTCATGTTGTCCGAAGATGTCAAAGTTTTTACATACTACGTTTAACAGATTTTTAGTGGCAAATGTTAAACACTGCTTTTACTCCTGCTATGCTGCCAGGTCGTCCTGTAGTAGCAAAGGTTCACATATTGCGTTTAAACAAGATTTAGGGGCAATTGTTCAAACGCTGTTTTTTAACTGAATGTGTCATTAGCAGAAGGTATTTAACAAGCGTTGGCGAATCAGGGTACATGTCTTGCCTTAATGAACAAACTGAAGGGGCTGCGTACATCTGTAGCAACTCGGCGGCCAGTTGAACTGCCAAATGGCAATATGTTACTGCATGTGTGCACGCAGGTGCGATTAGCAGTTCTCTGCGATCCAAGTGATAGGTCTGGCCAACATGCCTAAACTCAGGCGGCCGCGTACAGAGGCAGCACATTGGCAGCTTGCGGAATGGAAATAGTTGTGGCCGAATGGTTAAGGCAATGGACTAGAAATACATTGGAGTCTCCACGCGCAGGTTCAATCCTGCTGAATATGGGTTCGGTTAGGTCGGTAGACTGAAAGGGTGTGGGGGCCAGGGAGTCACTCTTCCAGTAGGCCGGGCGGCCACCCCCGCTCGTGAGGCAGGAGTGTACTGCACTTATGGCATGCAGGTGCCATCCAGCAGTCCTCCGTGAACCGGGGAATAAGGTCTTGCCACCCCGCCCAGAAAAATCTACAATACTTACAGAGCAGCATTTATAATTTCAGCCATTTTAACCGGGTGATCTGGGTCTTCCTCGCGAATCATTGCCCATAAGAGGATGGACTCCCAGCATTCAATGATTGCAGTAACAGAGAGAAATTGTGCTGGGTGATTAGGGGGTAAAAGGCTCTAAGTTACTTATAGGTGGTCACACACGACTCTCGTATCAGTCTGTCTGGGCTCACGAATCATTCAATAGAAAGTTCTTGACAAGCGGTTGGATAATTTATACAAGACTACAAAGCTGCGGGCAGTAGGGCATGGGTGCCGTCATGGAAAATATTTTCTGCTGCAGCATAGGATACACCTCTCATGAAGGGGTAAGGAGGTCTCTTATAGTAAATTCGCTGACATGGTTAGCACCAGCGAGGGTCTAGGCATGACCTTTCTAGTAGGCAATGGGGGAGGCCAGATAGTCGGTCAACTATACTGGCCTGTGGCGGTAAGGTCATGGTTGGTGAGCATAGTTTTGGTTCGTAGCGGGCATCACCATTTATCAAATGGGGACGCCCGAGGGGGAGACAGAGGGTCTCACATGGAATTCCAGGGGCAGTTACAGCCGGTCGGCAGGCTGAAAGGGTGCGGGGGCCAGGGAGTCACTCTTCCAGTAGGCTGCCGCACGCGCATGCGCACAAGAGCGCAATGATGCAGAATTGCAGTGCCCCTTTATGGCGTTAAGGCTCAGGGCGTAGGGGGAGCCCCGGGGGAGACATCCGTCCGGTAAGCTGGACCCCCTACGCAACGTTTAGGGGCAGTGACAGCCGGTCTGTAGGCTGTCGGGATGCGGGGGCCAGGGGAGTCACTCTTCCCAGTAGGCCTGTGGCCACCCTCGAACGCGTATGCGCATCAGGGCGCAAATATGCACAATTGCAGCCCCCGTTAGGGAGGTAAGGCTCAGGGCGTAGGGGGGGCCCGGTGGAAAATATCCATCCGATAAGCTGTACCCCCTACGCAGGCCTACTCCAGTGGAGTCTTTGTCGTTTTACCGGGATCTGGGGCTGCCAGTCATTGACCTTGCCGTAGGCTCTAGCGGGGACACGCAGAAAGTAATGTATATACATGTTTAGATTAAGATAGGAATCTTGTGTATTAGTAACATGTTAAGGTTAGACATGTAACCTCGTGTATCGATCAAGGTATCCGGACTTTCTGCGTAATTGTACATAATGTAAATAATATCAATGTTTTAATTATGTAATAAATACACCCGGGGGGTTACTCCCCCTAATCCAAAAGAGCGTGGTCTGAAATGCTTGCCTTGGAGGAGGGAGGGAGTTCTCATCCAAGGGCGGTTTTGGGTCTTAAAGAAGAGGGGACTTAGGCAGTACCAGGCCATACGGACAAGGCCAAGCGCTGCATAGCGCGGGCCGCCATTATGGCGGTCGCGCCGGGCCCCGGGATATTGGAGGAGGTGGGGGGGTCACCGCGCCCCCTGACGCGATGCCCCACCTCTCCTGGGCAACCAATGGCGGTACCCCATGGGACGGGAACCGGAAGCACTTTAGTGCTTCCGGTTCAGCGGGATCTGGAGACAATGGGGCAGGCCGGTTTAGACCGGTCTGCCCTGTGCCCCCCTTTAAAAGGAGCGAGGGGAGCGGGAACAGTCCCTTGTTCTCTCGCTCCCCCCAGCCAGCATATATACGGGTCCGGGCCCTCAAAGGGCCCGTAACTTGTTTTTTCCCCACCCACCATCCCCTAAGGCAGGCAGTTCATAGGAGTGTTGCAATCATGTTTGTCTGGCTTTATTTTCTTAAATTTTGTAGCAGGTATCTTGAGGGACATGGTGATGGTAAAGGGAGATTAGTGATGATTTTGGGATTTTGTAATAAAAATGCTGTATATGTCGTTTTCAGTTACAGGTAATGTGTAATGTAAAGTTGTGCGAGGCCAGGGTAATGTGTAATAAAAGTGTCAGTTTATGTCGTTTTGAGTTACAGGTAATGTGTAATGTAAAGTTATGTGTTGACGCTATGGTAATGTGTAATAAAAGTGTCAGTTTATGTCGTTTTGAGTGCAGGTAACGTGTAATGTAAAGTTATGTGTTGATGCTATGGTAATGTGTAATAAAGTGTCAAGTATAGTGTATGTTGTTGCAGGTAAGATTGTCGTATTTTAGTTTGAGTCCTTGGTCAGGCGGTAAGGTCATGATTGGTGAGCATAGTTTCGGTTCGTAGCGGGCATCACCATTTATCAAATGGGGACGCCCGAGGGGGAGACAGAGGGTCTCACATGGAATTCCAGGGGCAGTTACAGCCGGTCGGCAGGCTGAAAGGGTGCGGGGGCCAGGGAGTCACTCTTCCAGTAGGCTGCCGCACGCGCATGCGCACAAGAGCGCAATGATGCAGAATTGCAGCGCCCCTTTATGGCGTTAAGGCTCAGGGCGTAGGGGGGGCCCGGGGGAGACATCCGTCCGGTAAGCTGGACCCCCTACGCAACGTTTACCACTCCAGGGGCAGTGACAGCCGGTCTGTAGGCTGTCAGGATGCGGGGGCCAGGGGAGTCACTCTTCCCAGTAGGCCTGTGGCCACCCTCGAACGCGTATGCGCATCAGGGCGCAAATATGCACAATTGCAGCCCCCGTTAGGGAGGTAAGGCTCAGGTCGTAGGGGGGGCCCGGTGGAAAATATCCGTCCGATAAGCTGTACCCCCTACGCAGGCCTACTCCAGTGGAGTCTTTGTCGTTTTACCGGGATCTGGGGCTGCCAGTCTTTGACCTTGCCGTAGGCTCTGGCGGGGACACGCAGAAAGTAATGTATATACATGTTTAGATTAAGATAGGAATCTTGTGTATTAGTAACATGTTAAGGTTAGACATGTAACCTCGTGTTTCGATCAAGGTATCCGGACTTTCTGCGTAATTGTACATAATGTAAATAATATCAATGTTTTAATTATGTAATAAATATGGCCGGGGGGTTACTCCCCCTAATCCAAAAGAGCGTGGTCTGAAATGCTTGCCTTGGAGGAGGGAGGGAGTTCTCATCCAAGGGCGGTTTTGGGTCTTAAAGAAGAGGGGACTTAGGCAGTACCAGGCCATAAAGAAAAATCGTGCGTGTAGGAAGGAGAACATGTGATCTCTGATGTGCAAGCTGGCAGGACAAAAAGGCAGACCTGTCAGTTTTACAGACCGAAGAGACGCCGTGTTTCTTTCCAGGAAGGACACAGATGAGCAGTGTGCTTTCAGACTTGCACGTTCCTCAGGCACAGCATGTGTCTTCACATTGGAGCTAATTGGCAGACATGTGAGGACGGCAGGCGTGGCATCACAGGGAGATTTCACACTGAGAATGTACTAAATACTCCATATTGAAGCTGCCTTCCTAATTGCTTCAATCACCATGTAGCAAGGCGAGTATTCATAATCTAACATCGTTAATTAGTTAATGTGGGGAATTATTGTGCCACATTAACTTCATCCAGGCTTTATGTGTGTAGATGAGCTCAACTTTTTGTTAAGCAAATCCGAGTTACCCTAAGGAGGTAAAATTCCTCTGGTGCAGGCGATCAGGGCAGTTGTGTTCATGAATTCCCCATCAATGTGAGTGACCAATCCTTGCAGAGCCGATTTCCGAACAGGCATTTCAAGCATGTGCATCGGGTGCACGAGTCTTGCCCAAAGCCCCTACTCCGCAGTGTGCGCAGGAGAGTCATTGTCACGTGCCTCTGCTACGAAAGGGGGGGAGGGGCCTGAACACAGCCCATGCTTGAAGATACACCTGGACCTTGATTCCCGGAATATGGAATTGAAAACGGCAGATCTAGAAAGATGCATCATATAAACATGCTGATTGGAGCTATTAGAATTCATACTTATTCATACTTATGTCCCCCATTGAAACTATTAGAATTCCTACTTATGTGCCACACTGGAACTATAAAAGTATTGCGTTCCACTTGGCCATGAAAAAACAGAACAAACATAACTGCAGATACGCCTATTAAATGTGGACCCTGCTATGAGAAGAGGGGAGTAAGACAGACCACTGACACCAGGTTTGTGTGGAATGGCTGCTTTATTCAAACAGGTGCACATCACAAAACAACCTAGGACTTCGCCTTACAAAACTAGAACATCACTATACAAGTTAAACGCCTATGGTAATGTACCCCCACCCCTAAGGTATCCCTACCACATTCAATAACAACTTGGTAGATCAACATTGTATATGTTCAATGGCTGGTTGAATGTAACTGATACCACCAAAATACCTTTCCTCCTTTCTACATCTATTAACGTCTTAGCCTGTAAAATTACCTAAATAACCTTAAACTTCTTGTCTCATCTAAGCGTGAACTTGCCTATCCATTCCCCTCAGCCTGAACTGACGCTGACAACAACGATAAACTTAGTTAAACATGGCATCTTCTCTGCCAACCACCACCCAGAAAGAGGAGAGCAGAGTTGACTGAGCTCCCTCCCACCTTTTTCTGCCCCCCATGCAACCTCGCACTATGTGGACTGACCTCATACTTGATGTTCAGCACCTTCATCAAAACCATCTTCATCTGCAATAAATAAAGCTCAATGCCAATAAAGGACAAATGGACTGCGTGAAAAAATTCAACATCGTTGTAACAGAGTTCTGAATGCTCTACTCTACCTACCTCGAAGTCCCTGCAGAAAAAATACATCTCTTTATTAATCTTCCTCCTAGCCCTATCAATGGCCGTTGGCTTGACAGCCTCTCCACACTTTCCTGGAAACAAACTCAGTCCACAATAGGTGGCATCCTACCCATAACTTGTGGATCTTTGTTAAATCTGACTTCATGCTCTCGATCAATGCTAAACCCTTCTGAACCACCATGTCATTCTCCCCTAAATGAATCAGAAGTAAGTCTGAGCTCACCCCATCTCTTGCCCCCTTTACTATACCATTTTTTATCGTACATGTTAATATTAAAAACCAAATTGGAAATATGCCCGGTAGACCTCGCATGCCTATCTGCCCACTTAACAAAGGAGTGGCCCACAATCCATATCTTCAAACCAGCTGACAGAGGCCCGGGAACGGAACCTGCAACAGAAACAAAGTTGACAACCTGTACAATCTCTTAGCAAGACCCCTCCCCCCGAACACATCTCCTAAAACAGTTAGAGGACCATCTACCTACACCCATTATACTCTCCTGTTCCCAACCCCGTTTACCTACTTCTGTGGCCAGGCCTATCCTGAATGAGTGTGTGCCATAATCGCAGGCATCCACTCCAATCCTCTCTAGCGCCTTGCACATCTGAGTCAGCAACTGAAAAGACGTGACTGGGTGTCCATCGTCATATGTGAAAACCCTCTCCTGCCTGTTCACAGTCCCGCACTGGATGACTGCCCCCCAGCAAACTGGGCAGAGACCAGCCTCTGGATACTCTGGGAGAATTATGTTCCTGCCCTTAGTTCTCTGATCTACCTTGGATTTGTAAAGCCATACGCATAGCTCCCCTTGCCCTTGACTGATCTCGTCCCATGCTACCCCTCTACCCCCTCTAACCCCAACAGTTTGGAGCCCCTGAAGGCAATAAAGAACATCCATGACATTAATGCGAAAAGGAGCACCACTTCATTGCCTGATATGCAGACCCCTGAAAGTGCCAGCATTACTTTACTGAAAATGTCCAACGTCAGTGGTTTCCGCTTGGGACCACCACTCCCTGCTTCCTTGGCACAACCCTCTAAAATCCTCTGACCAAGCTCACCAGCTAACGGGGCGTAACCCCATAGTCGTTTACCCATGAAGGCTATCCCTGCCAATTTGCCAGCGATAGTCACCCTGGACCGCTGTCTCTCAATGAGGGGCATGATGAATTGCACAACATCGTCTGTCCTCTCCCACCCTTCCTGTCTCCTCCTGGCCCCATTAGCTAAACAATGGGACCATGCTTGTGCATAAGCTGCCCTTGTGGACACCACTAGAGAACCTTCTACCAGCTGAAGCATCCTTTCTCTCTAACGGACCAAAGCACCTGTGGCATCCAAGTCCAGACTTTCTGCTTCCATGGCCAGTGCATGGAACCTCCGCCACTGTGAATGAGACAAAGCGTCTGCAATGTCATTGTCCACACCTGGAACATGCCTAGCTCTAAAAATTATGTCAAGCTGCAGACAATTTAAAACAAAAACCCTCAGCAATTTTAACAGCTGGGAACTCCTCGTGGACTGCCTATTCACCACCTGTCCTACTGACTTTTGTCAACTCTGAAAATACATTTCTTGTGAGACAAATGATCCTTAGACACTGCCACGGCTACTAGCTGGGGGAAACACTCCAGAAAAGCAATGCTATCCTCCCCCTTTAGAGTCAGGCGGCCACTCTTCCGCACACTAATGTCCTTGCCAAAACAGACCAAAACCGGCAACCCCTGCCGCATTGGAAAATATCTGCGCATTCCAACCAGCTCTTTCAATATTGCTATGGGAATCCCACTAAAGGATTTCAGGAATGACCTCCACATCCGTAAGTCCCCTTTAACCCTTTCTGAAAGCTTGATGTGATGATGCAGTAATGGCAAACCTGATAATGACATACCCAAACTTCAACAAACTTTGATACAATGTCCTTTACCTCCCTGCACTACAAAAGGGGATGATGGACGGAACGTTTGAGCCAATCAAACACTCACCCCCAGTCAACTGATCTGGGTTTAATCCATCATCATTCTTTAGCTCACTCCACCACCCCAGTTCAGACATGGCCATATGCAAATCAGTCTGACCCTGTGCCTCATGGGAACAGTCCAGCCCGAACTGCCAAGCCATGTCTTCCCTGGACCGGAAACAAGCATCCTAGGACCGGTTTCTGGCATTTCAGCCGTCATCAGCCAGGCTTGCTTGAATCCAGTGGCAAAGTGAGCAAGGGACCCACGTCTGGGCATACCCCCGCCAACTTAGGGCGACCAAAGCGATACAAAAGGGGATGATGGACGGAACGTTTGAGCCAATCAAACACTCACCCCCAGTCAACTGATCTGGGTTTAATCCATCATCATTCTTTAGCTCACTCCACCACCCCAGTTCAGACATGGCCATATGCAAATCAGTCTGACCCTGTGCCTCATGGGAACAGTCCAGCCCGAACTGCCAAGCCATGTCTTCCCTGGACCGGAAACAAGCATCCTAGGACCGGTTTCTGGCATTTCAGCCGTCATCAGCCAGGCTTGCTTGAATCCAGTGGCAAAGTGAGCAAGGGACCCACGTCTGGGCATACCCCCGCCAACTTAGGGCGACCAAAGCGATACAAAAGGGGATGATGGACGGAACGTTTGAGCCAATCAAACACTCACCCCCAGTCAACTGATCTGGGTTTAATCCATCATCATTCTTTAGCTCACTCCACCACCCCAGTTCAGACATGGCCATATGCAAATCAGTCTGACCCTGTGCCTCATGGGAACAGTCCAGCCCGAACTGCCAAGCCATGTCTTCCCTGGACCGGAAACAAGCATCCTAGGACCGGTTTCTGGCATTTCAGCCGTCATCAGCCAGGCTTGCTTGAATCCAGTGGCAAAGTGAGCAAGGGACCCACGTCTGGGCATACCCCCGCCAACTTAGGGCGACCAAAGCGATACAAAAGGGGATGATGGACGGAACGCTTGAGCCAATCAAACACTCACCCCCAGTCAACTGATCTGGGTTTAATCCATCATCATTCTTTAGCTCACTCCACCACCCCAGTTCAGACATGGCCATATGCAAATCAGTCTGACCCTGTGCCTCATGGGAACAGTCCAGCCCGAACTGCCAAGCCATGTCTTCCCTGGACCGGAAACAAGCATCCTAGGACCGGTTTCTGGCATTTCAGCCGTCATCAGCCAGGCTTGCTTGAATCCAGTGGCAAAGTGAGCAAGGGACCCACGTCTGGGCATACCCCCGCCAACTTAGGGCGACCAAAGCGATACAAAAGGGGATGATGGACGGAACGTTTGAGCCAATCAAACACTCACCCCCAGTCAACTGATCTGGGTTTAATCCATCATCATTCTTTAGCTCACTCCACCACCCCAGTTCAGACATGGCCATATGCAAATCAGTCTGACCCTGTGCCTCATGGGAACAGTCCAGCCCGAACTGCCAAGCCATGTCTTCCCTGGACCGGAAACAAGCATCCTAGGACCGGTTTCTGGCATTTCAGCCGTCATCAGCCAGGCTTGCTTGAATCCAGTGGCAAAGTGAGCAAGGGACCCACGTCTGGGCATACCCCCGCCAACTTAGGGCGACCAAAGCGATACAAAAGGGGATGATGGACGGAACGTTTGAGCCAATCAAACACTCACCCCCAGTCAACTGATCTGGGTTTAATCCATCATCATTCTTTAGCTCACTCCACCACCCCAGTTCAGACATGGCCATATGCAAATCAGTCTGACCCTGTGCCTCATGGGAACAGTCCAGCCCGAACTGCCAAGCCATGTCTTCCCTGGACCGGAAACAAGCATCCTAGGACCGGTTTCTGGCATTTCAGCCGTCATCAGCCAGGCTTGCTTGAATCCAGTGGCAAAGTGAGCAAGGGACCCACGTCTGGGCATACCCCCGCCAACTTAGGGCGACCAAAGCGATACAAAAGGGGATGATGGACGGAACGTTTGAGCCAATCAAACACTCACCCCCAGTCAACTGATCTGGGTTTAATCCATCATCATTCTTTAGCTCACTCCACCACCCCAGTTCAGACATGGCCATATGCAAATCAGTCTGACCCTGTGCCTCATGGGAACAGTCCAGCCCGAACTGCCAAGCCATGTCTTCCCTGGACCGGAAACAAGCATCCTAGGACCGGTTTCTGGCATTTCAGCCGTCATCAGCCAGGCTTGCTTGAATCCAGTGGCAAAGTGAGCAAGGGACCCACGTCTGGGCATACCCCCGCCAACTTAGGGCGACCAAAGCGATACAAAAGGGGATGATGGACGGAACGTTTGAGCCAATCAAACACTCACCCCCAGTCAACTGATCTGGGTTTAATCCATCATCATTCTTTAGCTCACTCCACCACCCCAGTTCAGACATGGCCATATGCAAATCAGTCTGACCCTGTGCCTCATGGGAACAGTCCAGCCCGAACTGCCAAGCCATGTCTTCCCTGGACCGGAAACAAGCATCCTAGGACCGGTTTCTGGCATTTCAGCCGTCATCAGCCAGGCTTGCTTGAATCCAGTGGCAAAGTGAGCAAGGGACCCACGTCTGGGCATACCCCCGCCAACTTAGGGCGACCAAAGCGATACAAAAGGGGATGATGGACGGAACGTTTGAGCCAATCAAACACTCACCCCCAGTCAACTGATCTGGGTTTAATCCATCATCATTCTTTAGCTCACTCCACCACCCCAGTTCAGACATGGCCATATGCAAATCAGTCTGACCCTGTGCCTCATGGGAACAGTCCAGCCCGAACTGCCAAGCCATGTCTTCCCTGGACCGGAAACAAGCATCCTAGGACCGGTTTCTGGCATTTCAGCCGTCATCAGCCAGGCTTGCTTGAATCCAGTGGCAAAGTGAGCAAGGGACCCACGTCTGGGCATACCCCCGCCAACTTAGGGCGACCAAAGCGATACAAAAGGGGATGATGGACGGAACGTTTGAGCCAATCAAACACTCACCCCCAGTCAACTGATCTGGGTTTAATCCATCATCATTCTTTAGCTCACTCCACCACCCCAGTTCAGACATGGCCATATGCAAATCAGTCTGACCCTGTGCCTCATGGGAACAGTCCAGCCCGAACTGCCAAGCCATGTCTTCCCTGGACCGGAAACAAGCATCCTAGGACCGGTTTCTGGCATTTCAGCCGTCATCAGCCAGGCTTGCTTGAATCCAGTGGCAAAGTGAGCAAGGGACCCACGTCTGGGCATACCCCCGCCAACTTAGGGCGACCAAAGCGATACAAAAGGGGATGATGGACGGAACGTTTGAGCCAATCAAACACTCACCCCCAGTCAACTGATCTGGGTTTAATCCATCATCATTCTTTAGCTCACTCCACCACCCCAGTTCAGACATGGCCATATGCAAATCAGTCTGACCCTGTGCCTCATGGGAACAGTCCAGCCCGAACTGCCAAGCCATGTCTTCCCTGGACCGGAAACAAGCATCCTAGGACCGGTTTCTGGCATTTCAGCCGTCATCAGCCAGGCTTGCTTGAATCCAGTGGCAAAGTGAGCAAGGGACCCACGTCTGGGCATACCCCCGCCAACTTAGGGCGACCAAGCGATACAAAAGGGGATGATGGACCGGAACGTTTGAGCCAATCAAACACTCACCCCCAGTCAACTGATCTGGGTTTAATCCATCATCATTCTTTAGCTCACTCCACCACCCCAGTTCAGACATGGCCATATGCAAATCAGTCTGACCCTGTGCCTCATGGGAACAGTCCAGCCCGAACTGCCAAGCCATGTCTTCCCTGGACCGGAAACAAGCATCCTAGGACCGGTTTCTGGCATTTCAGCCGTCATCAGCCAGGCTTGCTTGAATCCAGTGGCAAAGTGAGCAAGGGACCCACGTCTGGGCATACCCCGCCAACTTAGGGCGACCAAAGCGATACAAAAGGGGATGATGGACGGAACGTTTGAGCCAATCAAACACTCACCCCCAGTCAACTGATCTGGGTTTAATCCATCATCATTCTTTAGCTCACTCCACCACCCCAGTTCAGACATGGCCATATGCCATCCCCTTTTGTATCGCTTTGGTTGCCCTAAGTTGGCGGGGGTATGCCCAGACGTGGGTCCCTTGCTCACTTTTCCGGTCCAGGGAAGACATGGCTTGGCAGTTCGGGCTGGACTGTTCCCATGAGGCACAGGGTCAGACTGATTTGCATATGGCCATGTCTGAACTGGGGTGGTGGAGTGAGCTAAAGAATGATGATGGATTAAACCCAGATCAGTTGACTGGGGGTGAGTGTTTGATTGGCTCAAGTGTTCCGTCCATCATCCCCTTTTGTATCGCTTTGGTTGCCCTAAGTTGGCGGGGTATGCCCAGACGTGGGTCCCTTGCTCACTTTGCCACTGGATTCAAGCAAGCCTGGCTGATGACGGCTGAAATGCCAGAAACCGGTCGTAGGATGCTTGTTTCCGGTCCAGGGAAGACATGGCTTGGCAGTTCGGGCTGGACTGTTCCCATGAGGCACAGGGTCAGACTGATTTGCATATGGCCATGTCTGAACTGGGGTGGTGGAGTGAGCTAAAGAATGATGATGGATTAAACCCAGATCAGTTGACTGGGGGTGAGTGTTTGATTGGCTCAAGTGTTCCGTCCATCATCCCCTTTTGTATCGCTTTACCTCCCTGCAAGCAAAGTGTATATGTCCCAGCAGGATATGCACCTCCTAAAACCAAGACCTTTCCCTTGCTTAACATTGCAGCCAGTAGCTGCTGCATCTTATGTTTTTTCTCCTCTGGCAATCTAGCCTCCAATGCCTGGGAATCGATCTCAATACCCAAAAAGCCAAGACTGTGCTGGGACCACGTCTTCTACGGTGCCAGGGGCACACCAATGTCACCCATGAGCTACTGGAAACCATCCAGTGCACGCTGGCAGTCTGTGGAACTGGGCTTCCCTGCAAAGAGGAAGCCATCCAGGTAGTGAAATACCATCTCTTTGCCAGAGTACCATGTAAACATCCACTGCAAGAAGGTGTTGAAGCACTCAAAGAAGGAACAGGAGATCAAGCAGCCCATTGGCAGCGCTTTATCCACATACTAATGCCCTTCAGAGTGTGAACCCAGCAGGCAGAAATTGGCAGGGTGTGCTGGCAGCAAACGGAAGGCTGACTTTAATGTCGCTCTTAGCCATAAGCGCCCCCTGTCCCATTTTATCCACCAATGCTTAGGCAACATTCACTAAAGAGTATGCCACTGACACTTGCTCTGCCAGTACCTAGTCGTTGAATGACTGACCCTCCGACCATAACAGATGCTGAATCAGCTGAAACTGCCCTTGCTCTTTCTTTGGGACCACCCTCATCGAAACACAATTAAGTGTTCTATGGGCCACTCGCTAAAGGGGCCCGCCATCTTCCAATCTTGAATTTCCTTCATCAGCTTGTCCTGCACAATTTGCCTGTACTCTGAGGTTGACTTCAAATTAGCCCCCAGCGGCCCAACCTCAGGCCCTGATAGCCCAATCTGAAACCACATGTAAAATCATCTAATAGCAGCCTTGCATCATCTACCTTGTCATAATGGGACAGCCAATCTTCCAATCTATCCAGCTTAATTGGTGTACAAGCCTTTCCCTGCAGGTCCCTGTCCACCTCACCCTGCCTTGTAGTTAGCACCCTGTCCCTGCTTCTGTCCACCTGCAGTCAGCTGCTCCTGGCTCCCTGACCCAGATGCCGCGCCCCCTACGAAGCAATGGACCAATGGATGCCGGCCAGCGTATTTGGAACATTCTTAGTGAAAACTACAAACTTCCCTTGGGCAGCACTGCTTATTGTAGCCTCAGCAGACTCCACATTGGCTGGTTTGACCCTTGCTGGCAAATTCCACTCCTCCACGGGTGGGGCAACCCTGAAAGGGACGATATACAATTGGTTAGCCCACTAGCTGTGAAAATCATCTTGCCAAACTTGGCTGGACCCATTGTATGCTGCCACAAGTCTGTGTCCAGCTCCCCCCATTGTGCTTCCGAATCTACTGCCATGAGGGCCCTGAATTCCTCATCATCCCACGCCCATGCATACCCTCCATAATTTAACTGTGCCTTTCAGATGACATCCATGTATTTATACAGTGCGACGGACCTCTCAGGGTACTTCTCGCAATACACGCTTATATATATAAGGAACGCTGCCTTCCAATTTTCAATGGTTACTGTCACTTTCGGTCTTTTGGAAAGTTTGAGCTCCTCCTCTTTTGGCCCTTCCTTAGACCTAAACTCCCTATGCAGGAGCTTTAACATTTCTACATATTCCCCCTTCCAAATTATCTCTTTAGTGGCTGGCATGAGGTAAGCCCCTAACGGTTTGGAAGTCCGCATGTCAGGCAGCTTTTTGAATCTTACTTCTTTGCTCTCTGGCTTGTCCAGTTTTGCAGAGACCTTTACCCTTCCCACCAGTCTCCTCCCCAATCCCTAAACTTGTACCTTTGTCCTCTTTGGTGGCAGGCACTGCCTGCTCCTGGCCTGTTATTCCTACTGGTGTTACCTCCAATTTGCTCCCTTTTGTCCCTTTCCCGGTGCCTGTGGCCTCAGCCAAGCTTTTATCCATGTCCACACCAGTGTCTTTTACATATAAACCTTTTCTTAGGCAGGCATCTCCACTCTCCTGAGGCTCCATTGCCTCAAACCCCACTGATACTGATCCAGCGGCGTACTAGCAACAGATACTCCACTACGAGAACTCACCTGAGCCCATACAACTCGCTTCCATTCTGCGCTAAGTAAACCACTGGAACTTTTTAGTTTTTAGTGTTTCTCATACCTCAAGATCTAGTTATTGCTTCGTTAACTAAACCTTCCGCTGATCAAACAGTTCTTTCCTCTGTTCAATGGACCAGTTAGGTAGAACTAGTTGATGGCGATAATTGACATAACTTATTATACATTTCTTAATAAGAAAAATAATGATAGACTCAGTAAGTTTTTAAATCTTTATCTAAATTAGGGGATTTGAACCATCTCAAAAGTGTTTCAGTACAAACACCCTCATTCACGGGAGTGCCAATTCAAAACATATTTCAGATAACATTTATCAATTCAGATCCACACAATAACTATGCTCAGAAAGAAGAGGATAGAGACAGAAGAGCATTTATCAAACGATGAATTTCATAATTACCAAAGTATGGTGGGAAGACCAACCCCCTGGCCAAAGGGCTGGTAAGGGCCTCCCAGGACAGATCAGGAGACAAAAACTTCAGGACAGGAATCAGGGCAGGATACTTCACCTCTCTAGATACCGACGACTACGTCGCACCCCTCTCTGACACTCTCTTCCTCCTCGTGGTTCTTCCGCGATCTTCTTTGTAACCCACCCAATTTAAGTAGATGGTTCTGCATTCGGTTTCTTCATCAGCATTTCAGAGCATCAGCACCACCCCAGCACACCCCATTCTCAGGCTTCTTCAACGCGCTCCAAAAGCTTCTTCGTAACTTCCCCAAAGCTTGCTTGCTCCTCTAACTAAACTACCTCAATTATACCTTTCCATAGGCATGTACCACCCATTAATGTTTCATTTTTCACAGAATACTAACTTCTGATTGGACAGGCGAGGGGGGATGATCATCACACCATGCTTATACTTCATTCATTTCTTTAAACCATTGTTCCCAAACTCCTCCCCTCAAACTTTTATTCCGCCCTTCCTTTCCCATACATCTTTAAACTTTATTAATACAATTGTAACAGTTTTCTCGAATAAGTTCCTTCATATGAACTCTTCACCCTCATGTTCCCAGGGCACATCTCCGCCGACCTTGGCGCGTGACAAATCCTTAGTCATCTTCCAAGCTTCCGTACCAGGGCGCATGCGTTGCGCCACGTCAGTCTGCTCGACTCAGACAACTTTAACACACCCAAATACGCACTAATAATAAAGTCAAAGGGAGAAATGTTATTCTCAAAAATAAATGATTTCACTCTATACCACCAACCTCTACTCTGACCCATACCATTTATTATTTCTCTTTCTGCATTTGCGTTAGTTATAAACCCATTTTCTAATTTCAGCAAAGCAGGTGCCATGCATGTGAGCTTTCAAGCGGCCATTTTATAGCTCTTTGCGCAAGCGCCAGAATTTCCCTCCAAGCGTCAGCACGTCATACTACGTAGATGCAGTAGACGCATGTGCAGTAAAGATCCTGTGTTAAAATGCGTTCTTGTCCTACGTCCGTGTTATTTGCAGTTAGTAAACACATAGGCAAGCTTCATTCTTTTTCCGCGTGTAATGAAAATGCGTATTATTAATCACCAAACACGTTGTTAGTAATTCGCTAGTAAGTTACATCAAGAGGATTGCTTCCGAGCAAGTCTCATGTCCGAGTCCTTGCTCCATCAATCCCCTCTCTGATGGCATATTAAGCCATCACAAAATTTCCCATCCATCCCAGATACCAACTTTCACACTTCTCAGTTTTCTCCATTTGTCCTCCCATCTTTTCATCAACTATCTCATTTCCTTCTAAATCTCGCATCTTCTTATATAACCTGCCCTTCATTTCTTCCAAGCGTATTTCCTCGTACTTTCTCTTACGTGTCTGTCCCTTTCCTTTTCTGTTCAAGTGTACCTTTCCTTTCGTACCTTTTCTACAACATCTATATGTAATCATTATTAACATCACTATTGTTATTATCATCACTAATGGTATTATTATTTGACCTAGAAAACTTTTCCCAAACCCAACAAACCATTTCCCTATTGATGTTATACTTTTTGTTAGTCTTCCCCACACACTGTCAACTTCCAGTTGGGTCAAATCTTGATGCATTCCCGTAATATTTTCAATATATCCTTTAATTTCTCTGCTCTTGTCCGGAATATAAGTGCAGCAATGTTGAACTTTCAACATGCCACAAACTCCACCTTCTTTTGCTAACAATATGTCAAGAGCAAGATGGTTCTGTAAAACCATTGATCTAATTGCAACCATTTCTGTGTTAATCATTAAAAATCCTCCTGCAGTATCTGTAGAAAGACGATCAACTATGGTTGATAACTTACAAATTTTCTGTGAATTTAGGATGACTCCAACTGAGGGTATCAGTGCACTAAAAATATCTCCTACAATTTCAGAAAAACTAGCCCTTCTTCTTCGTGTTAGTCCGTTAGAATTTCCATTGGTTCCACTGATTTTGTCTACATGATAAATTTTTGGAAAAACTATTCCAAAATAACAGCTTCCGTACCATCTTGCAGGTAACCTGTAATAGGCATTGCTCCCACAAACATAATACACTCCTGGAAACACAGGATCAGTTCCCCCTTTTAGTCCCCATCCTCCTAATATTAGGAAGTTATGTTCACATTCACTGGAACCAATGTAATTATTGTTATAATCTGTCTTTAATCTATGGAGGCAGAATTTTCCCCTTTTCACAAAGTCCAGGGACATCGCAGCATGAGCCTTGCCACTTGCATAGATTCCCTCCTTCCCAACCCATGGAGGTACATGGGTTTTCTGTGTAGTTGCCTTCTTCATTAAATCCTGTCTCCTTTCTTCTACTAAATCTAAAAAATCTTTTTCTTCTTTTCTTAATGTACATGTTAGATTATCTTCGTGTGCCTGAACTAAATCTATTGAACTCATTGTTATGAAAAATTCACCCATAAATTGTGCATTTTTACTACTAACTACTGGATTCATATTCTTTCTAATAGGAAGTTCAGAAAATATTACATCTAAGTTAGAATAAAAATACTGCAATCTCCCTGTAGTGTAAAATAAACTTGACAAAATACTACATGACACACCATACGTTAAAGGTATATGGTGATACGTCATCCCTTCTGATACTGAAGAAGGCAATTTCATACATACATAACAGTTGTTAATTTGCATAGTGCTAACATACTGAAATAATAATTTAATAAACACATTAGAGGACGTATTATAGTCTGACTCATTGTGATAGTTTGCTTCATCTTCCATTCCTATTTCTAATCTAGTTTCTCTTAATCTATCTACCTTAACATTAGTATCTGTATTATTCTCGTTATTTGTTTTCATTATCAAAGGTACCCCTACTGTTAGGAATAGCCATCCTAATACTGCTAATAAAATACTACAAAAACAAAATCTAAGACACTTTCTTTTTACTCCACATTTTGGTTTTCCGCTAACTTCATTGACGGCCATTTTGTCTCTGAGAATATTTCTTTTCTCTTATCTTTTCCCTTTGTCAGTCTTTTGTTCTTCTTTCTGTTCTTAAGGAGGTTTCAATTGGCTTTCGTCAATTTGTGCAATATGGACTTCTTCTGTCTCATCAGACAGATCCAGGGACTCAAATTCTTCAAGAATGACGTACGTCCACTCTGGAGCCTTGTATTTTCTGTTTAAATTTCTCAATCTTGGACTTCTTCGAGTTATTTTTGCTAAAGTTTGCTTAGGTCTTGTTTGACTTGTGATTTCATTCACTTGCTCTGGTTTCTTTTCAGATTTTCTCAGGTGATATTTTAGTTTCTTTACTCCAGTTGGCCAATTGTCTCCCTTTCTGACTCTTTTAATTTGTACTGCTTTTTCACCTTCCTTATCTCCTTGTAAGGTTCTTTTTATTTCATTTATTCTGGGCACAATCTGTTCTATTTCTCTGATTTCTGTGCGTGTACCTTCTTTTGCTTCTTCCTGCTCAGGTTCTACCGTAATTTTGTTCTGCTTCTTCCTGAGCTTGTTCTTCTAATTCTGTCTGATCCTGCTCAGGTCTTACTTCAAATCTTTCTTCTTCTGCCTGAACTTGTTCTTCTAACTCTATCTGGTCCTGTTCAGGTCTAAATTCAAGCTGTTCTTCTTCTTCTGCCTGAACGTGTTCTTCTACTTTTCCCTCCTCAGGTTTGTTTGTGTCTCTTTCTGTTTTCACCTGAGTGTGTTCTTCTTCCCCTGTCTCTTCCTGACTACTTTCTTGTCTTTTCAGTTCTGTTCTTCTTCTGGTTTCAATGGCATCATCAATTATTTCAATCACTGGGATCCATTCTTCCTGACTTAGCTCGGGCTGCTCATCATATGGTTGTCTTTCAGAATCTATCACTCTAGATTCTTCAATTTCACAGTTTACAACTCCTGACGCTTCAGCCTGCTCAGTCAGTGGTGGCTCTTGTTGCTCTGATGGGCTCGGTACTCTTCTGGTATGACTAGCGTGAATCCAATTGGGCAAACCTGCACACTTCACTGCTGTGGTAGTGACTAGTATGACTTGCCTTGGTTTGTCCCACCTTGGTGCTAGACACGATTTCCTTGCGTGTTTCTTCACTAGCACCCAATCTCCAGGATTCAAATCATGCGCTTGATCTGGCTGTCTTTCAACTGCGTCTTCTCCAACCTGATGAGAGATAGAACGCATCATTTCAGCCAATCCTTTGCAATAGTCCAATACCAGATCATCAGTTATACTCATTAGTTTATTTCCAGGAATAAACGCCTGTCTCATGGCTCTTCCCATGAGTACCTCATGTGGACTCATTCCTGTTTTTCTGTCTGGAATGCTTCTGAGACCCATTAATACAAGAGGTAATGCATCTGGCCATTTTAGCTTTGTGGATGCACACACCTTTCCCAATCTTGACTTGATTGTGCCATTCATTTGTTCAACAACTCCAGAAGCCTCTGGACGATAAGCACAGTGTAGTTTTTGTTCAATGTTAAATGCAGCACAGATTAATCGAATTATTTCATTATTAAAATGAGGGCCTCTATCTGATTCCAAAGTGACCGGAAAACCAAATCGTGGCACCAACTCCCTCAACAATAATTTAGCAACTGTAAGACTGTCATTTCTTCTAGTAGGGTAGGCTTACACCCATCTTGAGAAAAGGCATACTATGACAAGTACGTATTTCAATCCGTTGCAGGGGGGTAATTCAATGAAATCTAACTGTAATCTGGTGAAGGGTCCTTCTGCCTTTCCAATTTTTCCCCAGCTTACCACTGTCTTTCTACCTTGGTTCTGCTGTTGACAGGTTAAGCATCTTTGGCAAAGGCTCTCTGCGACTACCCTGAACTTCGGATTGTACCAACTCTGTCTGAATAGTCTGATCATTGAATCTCTCCCTATGTGTGTTGCTCCATGATACACCCTCGCCATTTTTGAAAGCAGACAATCTGGCATGACTGGTCTTCCATCTAGATACACCCATACTTCATCATGTGGTCTTTTGGTACAGGCTGCCTTTATCCAGATTTCTTTTTCCTGTTGCTCAACTTCTTCCTGCAATTGTCTAATCTCATCCCATGTCTCTGGCACTGAGAAGTACATAAGTTGGCATCTGGTTTCCCCCGTTTCAATTTTTCTGTTTATGGCTACTGCATTTTTTATTTCGCCACTTGGTCAGCATAATTATTGCCAGCAGTCACATAGTCATTTCCTGACTGATGTGCAGCGCATTTTACAACTGCTATTTCTTTTGGTAATTGTAATGCTTCCAACAAATCTTTTACATTTTTGCTGTTTCTGGTAGGAGACCCTGAGGAAGTCAGAAATCCCCTCTGCATCCAAAGCTGGCCGAAGTCATGCACAATCACGAAACCATATTGACTATCCGTAAATATGGTTACTCTCCAATTTTTCCCTTTTTTACATGCCATTGTCAAGGCAACCAATTCAGCTACTTGTGCAGACTTGACCCCAGGTAAACAGGATGCTTCAATTACCCCCGAAATTTTGCAAACAGCATATGCAGCACTTAGACCTCCTTCTTGTGTCCTAAGGCAGGAGCCGTCTACAAATAACTCATGATCTGCTTCTTTTAGTGGTGTCTCTCTTATGTCCGGGCGGGGCTTCGTGCACAACTCAGTCACGTCTAAGCAATCATGATCACTTTCATCTTTTACTTCCTCATCACAGGGGTCTGGTAATAGGGTGGCTGGGTTCAGAATCGTACACCTTATCACAGTCACATTTTCAGCTCCCAAAATCACTCTTTCGTACTTTGTCAAACGACTAGGGGTGAGGTGCTGTGTTCTTGTTCTTGTCAAAAGTATCTCAACTGAGTGTGGAACGAATACTTTTACCGGATGTCCCATCACTATCGACTCACTTTGCTCCAAACTCATACAAGTAGCAGCTACTGCTTTTAAGCAGCCAGGCAATGCTGAAGCCACCGGGTCCAATGTGGCTGAAAAATATGCCACTGAACGCCGACTCAATCCATGTCTCTGTGTTAAAACTGAAAGTGCACAATTTTCTCTTTTGCAACAAAACAAAGCAAAGTCTTTTGTATAGTCTGGCATGCCCAAGGCAGGAGCCTCACACAGACAATTTCACAATCTCACAAATGCCTCTAGGCAGCCATCATTCCAATCAATCGGATCTTTTGCTCGTTTACGAATCATCTGTATTAGTGGTTTCGCTAACATAGAAAATCCATTTATCCATTGTCTGCAGTATCCAACCACTCCCAGAAACATTCTCATTTCTCTCTGAGTCTGTGGCAATTGCATTTCTTTGATTATTTTTATTCTTTCCGGTGTCACTTTTCTAACTCCTCTTTCTATTTTATGCCCTAAATATCTTACTTCTTGTCGACAGAACTGTAATTTTTCTGGAGACACCTTGTGTCCTCCTTCAGCCAAATGGTTCAGCAACGCAATTGTATCTGTGACACAAGCTTCTCGCGATTTTGATGCCACTAACAGGTCATCAATGTACTGAACCAGAACAGAATTTCTGGGCATAATCAATGATTCTAGCCACTTTTTCAAAATCTGATTAAAGATTGAAGGACTTTTTGTGTACCCTTGAGGAACACGACACCATGCGTAAATACGATCTTCAAATTTAAACGTAAACAGATACTGGCTGTCTGGGTGTAAAGGAATAGAAAAGAACACTTGGCATAAATCAATTACTGTGAACCATCCTGCATTCCATGGTATCTGATAAAGGATCACTGCTGGATTTGGCACAATTGGACAACAGGGAAATACAATCTTATTTATTTTTCGCAGGTCTTGCACTATTCTGTACTTTCCGCAAGGCTTTTTCAGACCCATTATTGGCGAATTACAGGGACTACCCATCACTTCTTTTAGAATGCCTTGTTTAACCATCCGTTCAATTTCTGGAATAATTCCTGCTTTTACTTCTGGACTCATTTTGTACTGTCAGGTATTTGGATACACTGCACCTTCCTTCACTGTCACTTTAACTGGGTCTATATTTTTCATTAGCCCAATATCTTTTCCTGTAAAATCCCACACTTCTGGATTGACTGTCGTTCTTAATTCTTCCGGCAATTCATTCTCGGTTATTAATGAAAACATTTCATCTACCTCTGTTCCCTGTTTGGCCAGCATCATTTTATAGACAACGTCCTCATCGGGGGTTTGGAAAGCAACACCATCCGGTGTTCAATAGATCGTGCAATTCATCTTGCACAAAAGATCTCTTCCCAACAGGTTTACACGACTGGAATCGCAAACTACAAATTGATGCATTTCTTTGAAGTTTCCAATGTGCTTCTCCATTGGCTTTGTGATAGGGGTTCTAATCTGTTGGTTAGACACGCCTACAACTTGGATAGTTTCTCCCGAGAGGGGTAGGTTTGGGATGTCTGCTGTTCTCACAGTAGACCTGGTAGCACCAGTATCCAATAGGAAAGTTATGTCTTTACCTTCTACTTTCCCGTCAACAAATGGACCTGACTGATCTACCGGTAAGGATGCGCCAAGCACGCACTCCTCTTCCTCCCCCCTCAGGCACTGTCATTGTGCAGTATCTGAACGTTCTTCATCATTCTGCAAAAAATATTGTGCAATTGTTCTATTATTCTTACCACTTTCTCCTTGATATCCGGTGTTCGCACTGAAACTTTGATGGTTCACAAAATTTGGCATAGGAGCTGGCGGCACCTAATATTGTGGAGTGACTACCTGTTGCTGCTGATTCATAAGTACTTCATTCTGCATCTGTGGGATTAAATTTTGATTTGGCCCATTATTATTATTATTATTCTGAGTACTCTTACACTCGTTCTTCCAATGTCCAAGCTTTCCGCACGCATGACAAGGGAACTTCTTTTTCGCTTCTTCTCTGTCCATTCGCCCCTTAAATCTATTACCATTCGTTCCTTGATTATTCTGACTCTGTTCTTTTACTGGATTATTATTTTGCTCATTTGCCTTCTCTTCCTGCTGCTCTGCCAATTTAACTCGAGCCCACATCATTTTCTCTTTCAGCTTCCTTCGCCTGGCCTCTATATCATCTCCGCAATATTTCGCGTACTTTAGAATTTCATCCACTGTCTTATTTTGCCAACACAACATGTGCTGCTGTATCATCTGATTAATTTCCGGTTTCAAGCCATATACAAACCGATACACAAAATGTCCCATATCTTTGTCACCAATGTTCTCAAAACCACTATACTGCTTGAACACCTGCAACAATCGTTCATAGTACGCATGTACAGATTCATTCGGTTCCTGTGTTGTTCTATCTATTTTTACCCAATCTGTTTCTTTAGGAGGGATTTTTCCTTTCAAATATGTAATCACTTGGTGATACTTTTTCATCACTTCTTCTGACGGTGCTCCTGTTTTTGCATCTCTAGGATACTCCTCATTAGGCCAATCAATTGTGATCTTACATTCTGTCCATCAATCAGCAGGTACCACTATGTCAAATAGACCATCCAAGTCTTTCAATAACACCTTTAAGACTTTCACAAACCTCTCTACTTGTTTGTACCACTCAACTGGCTTTTCTCTCAATTTTGGAAAATCATTTGTAAACGATAAAATATCTTGTCTACTCCAAGGGACATGAACATATCCTCCTCCAGGAACCTCTCTCATTGGACACAACTTTTCCACCTTTCCTGTTTCTCTTACTGGAAATGCAGCTGCTGCCTCTCTCGCCTGCACTTCTTCTTTCTTCCTTATCCATCTAATCCTCCATTTATCAATGTCTCCCCATTTTCGCAAAATGTTCATTAATTCTTTTATCTGTAACCTTTTTCCTGAAGCATTCACACTTTCTAAATCTTTATCAGTAAAATCCACTCGATAGGGCTTCTGTAACAATTTTGATTTCCCTATGTCTATTCCAATCTCTGAAGCAACTTCAGTTAATCTTTCATGAAATAGTCTTGCTCTCCTGGTTATACTCTTACATAGATACAATAATTCTTCATCATTGTAAACGTTTAATCTTTCCGTACCCACGCATCCTGTCATCATCTCTTCCAATTCCACTTTCAATCTACTGATATCCAAAAGTTTTGGTATTGGGTTCCGATTATCCCTTTCCTGAGCCCACCTCTCTAATTCTTCAGAGGTAACTACTGTTGTACCTGATGTTCCAGCCGGAACCAAAGGTCTTCTCTCTCTCAAATTCATAGGCGTAACTCTCTTTTGAGTTTCCGCATGAGGTTCCACAATAGGGAGATCCATTAATGAAATAACCGACTCACTTTCACTAATTTGATCATCTGTGATTACTACCTCTTTTCTAGGATCACTTAATGGAACTGTCATGAGTTGTGGTTTCTGGCAAATCTTATTATCCCCATATAATGGGATTACTGGACCAATGGTTACTGGTACTGTCAAAGCTTCAGTATTTAAATTCAATTGACTTATCCTTTGTACTAGTTCTTCCCTAGTTTTGTTCAAAGCTTCTCTTTCATTATCTTCCAACCCTCTGTTGTATGATGTCTCATGTAAAATCTGTGGAGTTAATGGTATTCCCATTATGGGCGCACTTGGGACAACCTTACTAGCTGCTTCTTGATACGGTGGTGGATTTTTAATTAAAATATCCTCTAACAATTCGTCATCTGACTCTCCATATCCTGTCGAATTCATATGTTTCGTTTTCTCTTTACACTTTCCTCCAGATTGTTCCTCAGCCATCAACACTGGATATAACCCTTCTGATACCATAGCTCTCCTCCACTGTTTCATCTGCCCTTCTCGTGATTCATGCAAATGTCTCGGAAAGAATCCTCTATATCTTCCACCTCTGCATTTATCTCTTTCATATGACTCAGTCTCCCATTCTTCCAAAGCCTCATATTGAGTTAACCTAGGTCTCGGTTCTAAATCATTCATTTTCAATCTCAAATTCTGAAGAATCCTCCCATTAAACGTACCATCCTTAGGAAACGCTAACACACCATCATTCTTCGTGTACTCTACCCAGTTTTCCAACCACAAGCAGGTATGATATCCCCTTTCCATCATCATAAAAGATGCTGGGGTCTTCAGTGGCAGAATAGGAATGCCCTCTCTAGTCAACACAGGCTTATCCTTAACAAAGAAATTCTTTATTCTCTTAAAAATTGACATCTTTCTTTTCTCTCCATACATTCTTAAAGAACGGTGTAGGAAATTGTATTCCGCAAACCCTGGAAATCTTCTACCTCTACGTCTTGCACTGACAGTCAAATCAAAATCCTGCATACAATCCTTCTCTCCTCCAATCCTAATGCGGCTTCTAACTATGTATCCAATCAAATCAGGCTCACACTCGTACTCTGACCAATGTCAGCGCGGCCTTTTCCTGATGTCAGTTCTGCTCCTCACTACTGACCCCTCCTTTACAATGCTGCTCCTGTCATGCGCCCGCTGCTTCTACCAATCCCAGCGCGGCTCTTCTGTGACGTTGGTCCTACTCAGGCAACTGACCTTCCCTTTGCAAGGTAATACGAAATTTTATTTCTTCAAAACGTTCTTTAAACTTCTTTGTTATTAACAACGTAAAAACATTCGCTACTCTGTCTGTTCCACTAAATCAAAAGGATAGTTTATTTTTCTTTCACTGCTAGTAAAACCTTCCGCTTACTCTTCACCTAAGCTCCAGAGAACCTGCTACTCTTCCGGTATCTCCCGTTAGGGAATTTTGAGACCGGTATTTCACCAGCGAACTCCTTTTGCTGCCAATCTAGCTTAGAAGAACCTGCTACTCCTTCAGAGTTACCCTTACTAGGTGATATAACACCTAAAGTTTCACCAGCGAACTCTTTGCTTTCAACCACTCTCACTTTTGTACAGAAAATAGTCCCTAGTTTAACACTGCCAGCCCTACCTAGCTTCTCAGTGTTATTCCAACAGACGAGTAACCTGACTGCAGTGTGGTTTCTATCGCCACCTGCTATTCATTCCCCGGGGATTTTCCAGACAACATAAAAACAGGACACTAACTCTTTTGTTAAAACATTAACCAAAAATCAATAATCTATACTTATCACCAAACTAGTTACTAACAACCATAGCTCTGCTACCAGAAAACTGATCCAGCGGCGTACTGGCAACAGATACTCCACTACCATATACTCACCTGGGCCCATACAACTCGCTTCCGTTCTGCGCTAAGTAAACCACTGGAACTTTTTAGTTTTTAATGTTTCTCATACCTCAAGATCTAGTTATTGCTTCTTTAACTAAACCTTCCGCTGATCAAACAGTTCTTTCCTCTGGTCAATGGGCCAGTTAGGTGGAACTAGTTGATGGCGATAATTGACATAACTTATTATACATTTCTTAATAAGAAAAATAATGACAGACTCAGTAAGTTTTTAAATCTTTATCTAAATTAGGGGTTTTGAACCATCTCAAAAGAGTTTCAGTACAAACACCCTCATTCACGGGAGTGCCAATTCAAAAAATATTTCAGATAACATTTATCAATTCAGATCCACACAATAACTATGCTCAGAAAGAAGAGGATAGAGACAGAAGAGCATTTATCAAACGATGAATTTCATAATTACCAAAGTATGGTGTGAAGACCAACCCCCTGGCCAAAGGGCTGGTAAGGGCCCCCCAGGCCAGATCAGGAGACAAAGACTTCAGGACAGGAATCAGGACAGGATACTTCACCTCTCTAGATATCGATGACTTCGTCTCACCCCTCTCTGACACTCTCTTCCTCCTCGTGGTTCTTCCGCGATCTTCTTTCTAACCCACCCAATTTAAGTAGATGGTTCTGCATTCGGTTTCTTCATCAGCATTTCAGAGCATCAGCACCACCCCAGCACACCCCGTTCTCAGGCTTCTTCAACGTGCTCCAAAAGCTTCTTCGTAACTTCCCCAAAGCTTGCTTGCTCCTCTAACTAAACTACCTCAATTATACCTTTCCATAGGCATGTACCACCCATTAATGTTTCATTTTTCACAGAATACTAACTTCTGATTGGACAGGCGAGGGGGGGATGATCATCACACCATGCATATACTTCATTCATTTGTTTAAACCATTGTTCCCAAACTCCTCCCCTCAAACTTTTATTCCGCCCTTCCTTTCCCATACATCTTTAATCTTTATTAATACAATTGTAACAGTTTTCTCGAATAAGTTCCTTCATATGAACTCTTCACCCTCATGTTCCCAGGGCACATCTCCGCCGACCTTGGACGCGTGACAAATCCTTAGTCATCCTCCAAGCTTCCGTACCAGGGCGCATGCGTTGTGCCACGTCAGTCTGCTCGACTCAGACAACTTTAACAGGCCCAAATATGCACTAATAATAAAGTCAAAAGGAGAAATGTTATTCTCAAAAATAAATGATTTCACTGTATACCACCAACCTCTACTCTGACCCATACCATTTATTATTTCTCTTTCTGCATTTGCGTTAGTTATAAACCCATTTTCTAATTTCAGCAAAGCAGGTGCCATGCATGGGAGCTTTCAAGCGGCCATTTTATAGCTCTTTGTGCAAGCGCCAGAATTTCCCTCCAAGCGTCAGCACGTCATACTACGTAGATGCAGTAGATACATGCGCAGTAAAGATCCCGTGTTAAAATGCGTTCTAGTCCTACGTCCGTGTTATTTGCAGTTAGTAAACACATAGGCAAGCTTCATTCTTTTTCCGCGTGTAATGAAAATGCGTATTATTAATCACAAAACACGTTGTTAGTAATTCGCTAGTAAGTTAAATCGAGAGGATTGCTTCCGAGCAAGTCTCATGTCCGAGTCCTTGCTCCATCAATACCACGCAAGAGAGAAACACTACTCCGCCACACCTTACCTGTCCAAAAGACCAGTGCCCTCTCAGGGGCCCGCTGCTTGCTACCCTCTCCTGCCACCAGGTTCCGCTCAGTTTCCTATGGGGGTTCTGCTTGCCTGTGTCCTGTAAAATGCTAGTGGTATAGTGATTAGAAGATCTCCCCCCACTTTGCCACCAGCTAGCTTCTGCTTCCTCTAATCTCTCAACATCATTGTCCAGCACAGCCTGCTCACCAGCATATAAACTGCCCATCTCCTGGGCATCCTTGCTCACCCGACTCTGTAAGCACTCAATAAATTGTCTCACAGGATCTACCACTGACTTACGTGAGGGGGCCATACCTTGCCCTCCCCACTGCTCCCTTGATGCAGGATGCAGCGTCCTGTGTGCTCTTGTGCTGGAGGATGTCCCCAACCCTTCCAGGCGTTGCACTGCTGAGGCCATGCAAAACCTTCCTGGAGGAGTGGCGTTGTGGTCCATCGTAGATGTCCATCTTGCCACCAGAGGCCGTGCCTTCTCTTTCCCTTGGGGTCACTGATCTGCACTACGCTCTCCTGAGCCAGCCTGCCCAACTTCATTGTCGACCTGCAAAAATGAAAGGGAGAAGCCTGGAGTGCTGGTGAAATGATAAGCTTGCTGCGCCCTACAACCTAACCCCTCAATGGTGCTAGCCGGTAACTCGCCCTCCAACCTTGGTGCTGGAACTAAGGCATGAGGGTGCAGACCCTCGTGCTGTCCCTTCCTTGCTGGTGCCCATACCATGAGCCGGAATCCCCTTGCTGTAAACCTTAGTGGGAGGCTTCACCAACCAGGTCCCAACAGTGCTGTCATCACAGGGACTACCTTCCTCTCTTACTTCAACCACTGTCCCCTCATCCTCATCTTCACTTCATTCTAGCTGGGCTGCTGACATTGCTACATCCACCCCCTTACTAAGGCTATCTTTCTCCTTACGCATCTCTGAAACCCACTGCTCACTCCTACCTGACAAAACTGTTGCTACCACAGACCTCTCTTCTCTCACCCTCCTGCCAGTGCTCCTGTAGCCCTAACGGGGTCCTATCCAACCAGGTGGAACAGCCCCACTGAATTGTGTTCCTGCTACCAGCCTGCCGCATGGCATCACCATGCACCTGCTCCTCAACCTCCTCCTGCTGTTCCAATATTAGTTTCATAAAAATGTCTTGAAAATCAATGGCATCATCTGTGCCAAACAAGTCCTGGATCCCTTCAACCAAATCTCCCTGCTCAATCCCCCTCCCTGCCCATCCCACGTCCGGCAGCTCCTATGCTCCCCCGCCCCCTCTGCGAGCTGGCATGCACGTTCGCTGCGGCCCACCTCTTTTCCCACAATGCCAAGACTCCTCTAACTGACAGGAGTCCTCACAGTCAGACATTTCCTTTGGCTTCTGCCCCCTCCTCAACAAACTCCTCATACCGCCCATATTAAGGGGGACGCTATGTGCTGGGGTCATTGCTGTGGCCCCCACATGCTATCCCTTCCTGTTGCCACTCCTTCTGCTCACCTGGCAACTTGGTTTTTCGTCGGGGGTCTAGCGCGGCTGCGAACAGGTCAAAACCACAGCCGCAACCCCTCCTGCTGCTTTCCCCATGGGCAACTGCCCCCTGCACCAGTAGAACCATACACCCTGCCACCAATAGCAGCTTCATGGCGTGGCCACCAGCTCTTCCTGTGAGACTTCAGGTGCTGCCATGGTGCCACACGGTAAGTGGAGAGCTCACGTAGGGACAATAAAATACTCTTGCCTAAAACCATGCAACAAACGCTAACCAATGGTGTAAGGAGCTCCTAAAAAATGCTAACTTGATCCTAACAAACTGATAGAGGGAAAAACTGCTAGAGCTGACAGCCACTGTGTCACCTGACAAAATGGTGGCTGGCCAACAAAATGTTTGTTTATATAACCCTTGGGCTACAGAGTTGGCCAAAAACAGCCCAAACCCCCAAACAGTTGTCCGACTGCTCCACTTCCCGAAAATACCCAGGGGGTGACCTCCCCCTGTTCAGCTTCCCCCCAACTTCCCCTTCTGTAGCTATTTGAAGGCATCATCATCCTACACCCCCTGGGAGTGGTAAAACCTAATCTGCTTCACAAACAAACAAATGAAGCCTTATGGTGCTCAGCCAATTTAGACCATGACAATAAAAACACAACCTTTACATTTAAAATACACAATATATTTGAAAGTTGAAAAGATAAAAATAAAATTGCTCATTAAAAGTCCTCAATTTTATGAATTAGAAAATCAAACCAAAAGTCAACCATAGCATTGTTAAAGGGTTTCGAACAGGATAAAAAGAATTTGATTAAGTCTATATAGCCTTCTAACACCACTAAAGTGCAGTTAATACGTTAGAAGGTGAAAAAAGATACAAGCGTTGTTATATTTTTGTAAGCAGGAAGCTGAACAGCTTGTTAGATCTCAAAGTTGGCACCTTTAGACAATCAGCATGTTACTACGCGGAGTTAACATTAAGAGTGATAAGAAAGACTTCTCCATTGCAGCATTCCTTTACAAGCACATAATATAAACTGTTACAACATAGATCTAGAGGGAGGTTTGTTAAAATCAAGGAGCCGGATTTACAAAAGGACTCCGCACTTGTGGCAGAGGCCCTTCAGTTGTGCGGGGTCTCCGCAATCTTGTGGAATCTCCTTAATGGGTATTCTCACAGTGGAGGTCCGGCCCCCAAGTGCGGAGACTCCCCCACGACTGTGGGGCCTTCCCCATGAGTGCGGAGGCCCTTTGTGAATCAGGTCTAATACTTTTATATACTGAGGGACATATTTACGTTCTCTGGCGCATCCCTGCATATCAGCAGGGATGCGCCAGGGAAAATGCGTCACGCAAGTTTACCCTTGCGCCACGTCCGATGCGCCCGCATTTACTATGCGGCGCATCGTGGCGCAAGGATAAGCAGATGCGTGACGCATCTGCCGGCGGAAGGTTGGCGCAGTGCTGAAGTTGTGTCGCAAGCGCGACGCAACTCCAGCACTGTTCCAACCTTCCCTATCCCTAACATGGTGCGTCAATCCTTACGCCTGCTTGAAGCAGGCGTAAGGATTTAGCAGGCGTAAGGATTTGACGCACCAGCGTCGGAAAAGTGACTGCGTGAAATCTTGTAGATTTCACTGCGTCACTTTTCCGAGGCGTTCCTGCGCTGGAACGCCCCCTCACGCTGGCGGACGCCCACATGAAACCTGACGCAGGTTTCATGTGGCGCAGGGGTTTACTACGTGACGCATCTCCCTAGATGCGTCACGTTGTAAATATAGCGCGACGCGGCGCATGGTTTGCATCGCCGCTGCGTCACATGCGTGACGAACGGCTGCGCAAAAGTGGCGCAAGGGGCTTGTAAATATGCCCCTAAGTCTGTTATAGAAACATAGGGACTCTGCTATTAAAGTTAAAAAATACCATTTAAAAACATGGGCAGTATTTTACGGGCTCAGGTCCTGCTCTTCCAAGCTGCATAAATATAGGCTGATACAGTCAATACAATGTTCCTATAGTCTGTTCTCCAACAAAAGGCTAGGGATTCATTGCACAGTCTAATTTTATGTTAAAGGATAAGTGGACGTATACAACATTTCTGAATGCCTAATGTGTGCTGACATAACAACAGGAAGTGGATGATTGGTTCTTGACCTCCCAAAGAACATTGGCATAGTTCTGCTCCCTGGACAGGCTTTGATGACCATCTATTAACAGTTGATGCGAGGGGCAAAGTGTCACGTCGAAATTTCAAATAAAGTAATCTTTTCTCCGCTAGAAACATTTCATCGAAGTCTGGCTCAAAGCTTGGGGCTTGTTTATACTCTATAAAGTTTTTTAGCAGGGGCCCTGCCCGGCTTGCTTTTAAGTAATCTACATAAGACCAGTAGTCAAGTTTAATCCAGAGATTTTCAAGTCCGCTGTTATGGAGGACATTTGATATATGGGTAAACCATAGCAAAGAACGATAATTTTGTTTTTTCATAATATCAAGCAGAGTGTGTTTGTAAGTGTCACACTCCTTTTTGGTCCAAATTCGAATCCAGCATTTTATAGGTGCTAATGCAATGCAGTCCTAAATGTTTTCAATCCCCAGATCTGCTTGCAGTGCATCCAGTGGTGCTCCAAAACACAGATGCAATAGTCGCTGAAAGAAGTTGTTCTCAGTAATCTGCGTTGATGGAATTTTTCTGTAACCCCAGATCTCTGAACCATATGTGCAAGTAGCCCTTGGCTTTCATTTTGTATGCCAAGGTAGCAGAGCTTATCGAGCGGTTCCTACATGATTTTGCAAATCTCAGTACTTCACCTGCTTATTGAGCCAGAACAGTATTACTTTTGGACACTCGGGAAGCCCAAAATAATGTGCTATCCAGACAGATACCCAGATAAGGTAGTCACAAGATCCAATGGCTCGTTATAACCCCCTAAAGGTCATTTTAAGTTTGGTTATTTGATTGAGAATCATTTACTTGTTTTTTCCAACATTGATAGTGAGACTTCTAGAAGCACAAAATGACTTGAACCCTGCCAAGAGACGGTACCGCATCATCCGCGAAGAGCAGTACTGGTATTGTCTCATTGTATATTTTTGGTACATCTAGGTCAAGGTTCGTCAGTGTTTTTACAATGTCATTTATGTAGCAGTTATATATTGTTGGTTCTAACACGCAGCTGTGCTTGATGCCACGTTCTGTTGGTATCTCAGCAGTAAGTTCACCCCATGTGCTATATTTCACCTGGTTAGTGGTACCAGAGTGCTTTGCAACTGCTAGGTTTAAAAGCTTGTAGGGATCTCCCTGTTGCTTTAGAACTTGCTATAGAGCAGAGCGATCAACACTATCGAATGTGGTTGAAGATAAAGAAAAAACAAGTAAAATGATGAATTTTGAAGGACAGTGTATTTTCAGCAAATAAGATTTCATCTTATTACTTGGTCTACTGTACTCTGGCCCTTCCTGAAGCCCACTTGGAATGGAGATAATATGTATTTTTCAATCATCCACTGGTCTAGGCAAGACAGTATCAATTTAATTTCCTGAATATCGTTCCGACTCAATTATGCAGTGAGATTGGACGATTCAACTCCCTATATCATATTTTATTATGAAATACCGGTGGCTCACTGAACTCAGGTTTAAGGTGATGTAATCAAATACACACACTTCTATAATTTTTGAGGCACTGAAAGACAGAGGTTCATAGATGGGTTTACTATTTTCTGGATGTGACATTAGGGCATTAGTAGTAAAGTGAGGTGCACACAGACCTGATCCACAGTTTTACCCCACTGTTAGTTAATGAACAGTGTGCTATTATATAAAAAACTTGGAAGTTTTTCAATGGGGCAGTTGTGCATTATTGCCTAGCCGCCCCTTACTATCACTTGTGTAATGCAATGTTTCAATAATTGACAGGAGAAAGCAGGGGTTTGCATGTCATTGTACCACTTGTGGGCTTGCACAATGACCCTGAGTAATCCTACTTTAAGCATATATTATAGTGGGCTCTCTAAAAATTCTCTGACTATTTCCAGATTCTACTCCAATCTAGCACCCATCTGTAGGTTTCACACACCACATATAATGCATTCTGCATTATGGTTCCTGCAGACTTTTTTCTTTCTCAGATTATGCAAGCCTAAAAGCTGATTTAGAGGTAGCCAAACACAGGCTAGAAAAGCCAGGTTTACCAGCGACCCTCCTTTACATTCTACTCCTCCATTTTGATGATGCTGGATTGCATGTTCTCCCTGGCAGAGCTCCCAACTGCTGCACCCTTGAGAGCACCCATTTGGTGGCTTTGAGGCCAGGTGGGATGTCGATGGATGTCACCTAATTTCCCATCTAACACTGTTTTTGTCAGCATTCCTTTTGTACGAGACCACCATGAAAACTATGTTGGGCTGACACAAAAATCTGTAATAATGTCAGTGATAGTCTGGGGGAAAATTCAAATCGTGGCTTGTGTGGCCATGAAGCTTCCATCTTACCATCGATTTGGCTGCTAAGTGACCCCTCAAGTCTTGTAGCTTAGTGCTAATTTAACTAGCACACTAATTGCAACTTTCTTACTTCATTAGAAATTCTTATGTAAAATCCATGAATTGGGTCTCTCCTGCAAGCATCATTGCTGCTGAAATTCTGCTGCTCCAAATCACACATTTAATTTAATCGGCATCTGCTTAATTGAAAATATGCACATTTTTTCAATCTGTGCAAAAGATATGAACAATATTGTTATCGAAGAACAGTGAAAAGTAGAGGATAATGTTCGTAGCATGAATAGCAATAGGACATGACACAAGGAGAAAACATATATAGCAACATTATGACGTTGTCCCTCTTCGAGCTGTAGTCTGTACAGTATGAAGGTGAATAGCTGACCTTTCACTGAGACATCTTCCTGTATGTCTATACCCCTGATGCAGAATTACCAATCGATGTTAAATGTTACTGTGCGTCTTTTCTAATTTGACTTTCTTCCCTTGTTTCCTTTGTATTACATTTTTACTTTATTTGAGATATGCGTTGGAGAGTTCCTGTTTCCACTGCTGTTCATAATAGGTTCTGTTTTTCCGGGGCACAACTTATTGATATATTACTCTAAAAAACCTAAGTACTACTCAAAGTGATAGGACATAAAGGGGGTCATTTATCGTAGATTAGCCTCTGTCGAGCTCCCAATTTTCCCACTTCATTTAGATGTTGGGAAACAACAAGTTTTCCAGTGGTGGAGACAGTCTGTTGACCTTTGCTTTCTCAGGCAATTGGCTTTGGTGCCATTGTGACCTAGCAATTGAATAGGCCCCCTTAGATGTAACACACTGTGATCTAGCGATTGAGCACTCTCACTCAGATGCAGTATGTTGTACCTTTCCTTATTCTTTGATGATCGATTTGCATGTTGGTGTACTGGAGATTTTCTATGCCGACACCAGAACCATTGTATTTGGAAAGTTACTCCACTTACTGATTGCTTCAATTATTCTTTTGTACTCCTATCTCTGAGACTGTGTTGTAAGGCTGAGTGACATTGTACACCACATAAGATCTCTTGTAAAAAACTAAGCATATGTGTTCGACCTGTCAGTCTTAGGGTAGGCATCCCCCAAACCTTTTGCCTTCACCCCACCTTTGTTGCTGAGTTCATTTTTGTTGGCTTTAGGACTCTATGCACTTTACCACTGCTAACTAGTGCTAAATTGCTTGTGTTCTCTCCCTAAAACATGGTAAAATTGTCTCACACCTGATTGGCATATTTAATTTACTTGCAAGTCCCTAGTAAAGTGGTATACCATATACCCAGGGGCTGTAAATTAAATGCAACTAGTGGGCCTGTAGCATTCATTGTCCTACCCACTTAAGTAGCCCTTTATATTGTGTCCCAGGCATGTCACTGCAGCCTGAAGGGGGCAGTTTTAAACTGCCAATTTGACTTGGCAATACAACCCTATTGCTAAGCCTTAAACTCCCCTTTTATTGCATATAAGGCACCCCTAAGGTTGACCCTAGGTAGTCCGTAGGGCAGGGTGCATTGCAATTAAAAATGTTGAATATGTACTTTTGAGTTTTACTTGTCCTGGTAGTGAAAAGCTCCTAAATTCACTTTTCACTACTGTGAGGCATAACTCTCCCATAGGGAATAATTACAATATTACTGTAATAATTATTTACAGTAATAACCCAATAACATTGGGTTGCCTTATAACATTTATTAAGTGCTAACTTTTGATTGAGAAAAGGTTGACTTTTCATGTTTGGTGTCTGAGAAATTGTAATTAAAAATCCTCTTTAATTGCAAAGTTGGATTTTAAGTTACAATTTTGAAAATGCCACTTTTAGAAAGGTGCCATTCTCCTCCTTTAACTCCTGGATCACGTGACTGGGTGTAGCAGCCAGTTGGTTATTGTTTATTCCTCTCAGACAGCCACAAACTAGAGGGATTAGGTGTGTCTGGATGGGCCATCAATTGGTAGGAAGGGGGTGCAGAGCTGGGCACAGCCCCACTTGCAACTGAATAGGCTGTGCTCTGACTTCACACAAATGTCTTGCCACCCCTGCATTATTCATGCAACCAGCTTACAGCCAGGGTAAGGGAAGCAGGAAATGTCAAGCACTTCAAAGGGAATTTCTAGAAACGTCACCTACTTCAAAGGAGGCCCCAGAAATAAAAATAGAACCCTTAGACCCACTCTTTAGTTCACTTTCTGGACCTGTGGAAGGACTCTCAGAGGACTGCCTGCTGCTGTGGCCTTTTGTGTACTTTCGAAGACTGCCTTGCTTCACCTGGAAGAACTGATTTGCTGCCTTAAGTTTGCCATGAACCCTCAGAGGCCTTCCCTGCTGTTTGAGCCCTGTTCTACTGCTGAACCCAGGACTACCAGAGACCAGAGTGACTAAAAGGGCTAGTTAGCTGGCCTGCTGATCAGAGCCTCAGGAACAAAACAGGCTCTAACCATATTGAACCTGCACTTGGACCCAGCCTGAGTGAGTACTAAACCCTCCCCTCCCAAGTGGTACCCATCAAGTCCTGGCTATAAACTGTTGTGAGAACCAATAAAAGACCAGGACCAACCTGTTTGTCTATCAGCCCAAGGTTCATCGCCGGTCACCTTGACTTTGCTGCAGCTCCTGCTATGTTCTTCTCCGCAACAGCAAATCTTGTTTAGCGGTCCTTCACAAAAGGGATATATGGTCTCCTGGAGGTCACGTCGGCTACAGCCTCTTGCCTCATCCTGCTGGAGATTTTCAACTTCCAAAACAGTGATTAAGTCCAAACTTGAATATCTTCACTGCAACATCCTCCTGCGGCTCCCCGATGATGACGCTCCTTCCTCAGACACCGCCTGCAGCCTTGCCTGCTGAGCTTTCACTTCTCAGAACATTTTCTTAAAACTTCTTCTAAGTCTGAAGGCAAGCACTGACTTTTTGCATCTGACCCGCTCGTGTTCGAGGTCAGCCATAGTTTTATACTTTGACCCCGTTTCACGCAACAAGATGTCTGCAGTTGGTGCTTTGAGCTTTTAGGTGCTACTTTTTAACCTTAAACTTTCAAAATTCAGAACTCCATAACTTCATAACTCCAGTTCTAGTAATTGAATTTTTGTCGATTTGGTGTCAATCAATTTATAATTCGTTTTGCTATTTACCTAAATTGGTGCAAGATTTTACTTGCGTTCTGTTTTCACTTTATTATTGTTTGTGTGCTGAAGAAACACTTTACACATTGCCCCTGAGTTAAGCCTGACTACCTTAGTGCCAAGCTACCACAGAGTTAAGTACAGGTTAATTTAGTGATTTTTGTGGTTCCAGTTCTAGTAATTGAATTTTTGTCGATTTGGTGTCAAATAATTTATCATTCGTTTTGCTATTTACCCGAATTGGTGCAAGATTTTACTTGCGTTCTGTTTTCACTTTATTATTGTTTGTGTGCTGAAGAAACACTTTACACATTGCCCCTGAGTTAAGCCTGACTACCTTTGTGCCAAGCTACCACAGAGTTAAGTACAGGTAAATTTAGTGATTTTTGTGGTTTACCCTGATGGGGATTGTGGCTGTGGTTTGAATTATATGGTGTGCATTGTATATATGTGTCTGTATGTTCATCTCTTTGTTGTGTAAATACCTTAACATATATATATATACTTTTGTTAGTTCATAAAAATAGTTAAAATCTATTCGTTTTCAATGCTTTGGCACATAATACTTGCTATACATTTGCACTGAATTGATTATTCATGTAATCCCTAGTTATTGATATACTTGTCTGATCTTTTTTGACCAATTAATAACTTTACAAGTACTATTTCATAATTTTTTAGGGGTCTTTTGTTGCATACATTGTTTACCCATCTCCTGAGGGAAGATTATGTTGCCCTGTTGTATGCATATTAATATATTGAGTGTTCATTACTTTTGATTAACATACACTCTCTTTCTATGCAGTTCCACCTAGACAGAACACACCCAGCCAAATCCTCCAAGCTAGGACCAAGGTTTTAGTTTAGGAGATACTGGGATTAGCTCACAACAGGAGGGCTTCCAGCCATCTTTCATTCATTCATTGCAAAAGCTCCCAATTGCAAGAACTGTTTGCCTTGGACAGCCTCTCAGGTCTGCCAGCCTCTTTGTGCTATCCCTATGAACCCCCATGGCACCGTAGCAATCTTCTTTAAGCTTATTGTTTATTTTATGTCTTCAATAGTGCGCCATCCATATTCATCTAATCCTTCTAGACTATGCAAGGAAAAATTTGAATGTTTAAAAATATCATCAGCTTTGACTGAACAAAAGGCATAGACTCCAAGGAGCCCGAAAAGGTCTTTCAAAACATTGAAAACAGCTGAGAAGTCATTGGGCGCATATAACCAAGCTGGGAACACCTAATCCCTAATCTTTCCTACTCATTCAATACAATTCAAACAAAACATTAGGAATATAATCAAGGAAGAAGGAGGAGTGAATACATTTAAGTTCTCATTTTTTGTAAATAAAACAACCCAATCCTGGTTTAATATATTGTTAGCATTATTGTTAGCATTACTAATAATACACTCATACTAGACTAGATACTAATTTGCAATCTTGACACATTTAAAAAAAATTCTTCATCAACCTATTTCAGTCTTTTTAGTAGCAGCTATTTAATCTGATTAAAGGTCTTCTGCAAATATGGCATCTCCATGGAAAAAAAAAAAATCTTTCATATATGCACCTCCTTTTGATTTTTTTATATCTGTTCACTCTTCACCCTACACCTTCTTTCATATTATTTTCTAGCTATCTCCCAATTATGACAAGCAGATCTATTACATTTATGGATACAAAAATGATATCTTTTATATTAGTAACATGTCTATATTTTAAGAGAATAGGTGGGTGGTGTCTTCAAAGCAGGGCATATATTCCTCTTAACTGCCAAAATATGTATGGACACTTAAAAATTGTCACTTGGAATACAAATGAAATGAATAATGTGGTGAAAAGAATGTGGTAATTCAGTTAAAGAAAATAAAATCAGTTGTTACTTTTTTGCAAGAGACTTTCATGAATGATGAGGAATCAGAGGACTTAGAAAGTTTAAGAGTAACTGTGTGGGGGAAAACATAGTGCTGGAAATGAAAAACAAGGGAAGCCGTTAGTCTGATCAATGAAAAATTGACTATAAAGGCATTGTATATTAAAAGGGGATGTTTGCTTAGCAGGAGTCTTTAATATTGCCCAGGAAAGTTGTCTTCATTAGCATGGTTTTCAAAAGATAAAATTACAATTAAGCTAGGATGCACCTCGTAATAAGCAAGAATGCTCAATATACAAGATGGGGTTCTACTTTTTTCTCATCACTCATTTTCCAGAATGCATTACTTTCTGGTAGTTGATAATTTGTGCAAAAGGTATCATGACTTCACAAATATCGTTTTCCATCATTCCCCAGTTCACATAATTGAAACCCCTTATTTAATGATGTGAGAATTTGGAGGGGTACAGGGTAATTAAGAGTTTGGCAGAGTGAAAGCACTCTTGTAAATCAGTGGTGGTCCTGCTTCACTAAACCTGTGGTTTCCCTATACCATTTAGAGGTGTGGGAATCTCTGTTTTTACCCTCAACAGATTCTTAGATGACTACATTAGCAATAAACATTGGCCCTCGACCTGTTGTCTCCACACCATATCTAGGGTGGTGTGACCATCACTACAGTGTCATTCCCAGTACTACTATGTGAGAAATGGCGGTCCTAGTAGGAAAATCAGGAAAAATACCCTAATATGCATGTCAGGGACATTTTTTTTTTTTTTTAAAAACAACCTCCTTTTTGGGCAGTTTCCTTATGAAAAACAAAGCACATCGTTGAGTGTGGCCATAAAAACAAGACAGTTTGTCAAAGTCCTTTCTCTTCGGAGTAACCAACACAATGCTAGTTGTTCTAAAGACTTTATAAAATCTCTGACAGATTGGTTGGGATCTCTTATGACAGGCAGTCTTCCGCTAGGGGAGCATAGACAAAGCAATTGCTGACCTTGTGTGCAACTCGACCACCCACCAGGGTCTAAATGACCCTGTTAATTGTTATAGAATATTGAACAAGAGTATTCTTAATGTTTCACAAAGAGAAAATACATTTTAGAAAGAAAATTTCAACACAATGGAGAATAGAATAGTCATGTGATTGTCAGAAATGAGCTTCAATACTTAACAATTTAAAGAGTTTTATCATCGATACTTTGTGAATTGTGAAGGAAGTAAAGTTTATGGATTTCTTTCTTATTTTCAATTGTCAGCATTCTCAAAGTAAAGCTGTGGAAGAATCATCAAGGCCATTGGATAAAAGTCTCTAGGTCTTGAAGAATTTACAGATTCCGTCTGTTGAACCTTAAGGGTTAAGATGACAGTAATTGTATGTGGTGTGTACAACTGCATTTTATTTATTTTTTTATTTTCTGTTTTCCATTGCCAAAACAAGACTACAACTGGTAAGCGTGGTACATGTACAACGGTAGATAAAAGTAGTTACAAAGCAAAAAATAAATTAAAAAAAACCTGATATAGGCAGAATCCAATAGGGTATCCAGTCAGTGTGTAGAGGTTTGAGAAGCCGAAGAGACAGCACATATCTCAGTGGTGTGGGCAAGGCGAGATAGTAAGGGACGTCAGGCAAGCTGATAAAAGCCACACATGATAGGAGGCGTGTCCTCAATGTGGGACGGGTCTCTTGTATAGTAAAAGTTTTACTTCCTTCCTGAAGGTGGTTGTTGACTGGTTGCATCTAGTCACCACTAGAGGAAGAGAGTTCCAGATTTTAGGGGCCATTCCTGAGAAGGATTGATTGTAGGTTTTCGTTTTGTTAAATGTTTGTGGTTTAAGTGGTAGGGAGCTCGTGCTTCTAGAAGATCTGGTTCCACCAGATAAAGTCAGTTTCCGAGTCCGGGAGGAGGAAGCGTAATGGCGTAGCTCTTTGTGGGTCATACAGGCAATTTTGAGATGGATCCTACCCTCATAGGGTAGCTCCTTCAGAGAGTGGAGGTCAGGGGTGATATGATCTCCTTTTCTTGAGCCAGTAATGAGCTTCGCTGCAGCATTCAAGGTAGCCTTCAGGGAAGCCAGATTGATTTTCAGGAGGCCCACAAGGGCAGCACTGCCATAGTCTAATTTCAATATCACAAGAGCTTCAACCCCTGTTTTGAGATCTGCCATGGAAAAGAAAGGTTTTAGTTTCTTTAGTGCACATAGTTGAGGATTAGCTCCTCTGGTTGTGGTACTGATATGATTTTGCATGGAGAGATTTATTCTAAGAGACTTTGCTGAGTCAATTATGTGTAGGTACAGTTCAGGGCAGTAATATGTGGGAGCCAGTCTTTGATACAAGCAGCGATACTGGGCGGTGAGATCAGTTACAATTCTCTTTTGAGAGCATTGAGTTTAAGATAGTTACAGGGTCAGTGAAGGTGTTGTTTAGGGTGCGGATGTCATTGGGAGATGTCATTTTCATGTAGAGTTGAGTATCATCTACATATATGTGGTAAGAGGTGTGAGAGAGTTTGAGGACTTCAGTTAGGGGCTCCATGTAAAGGTTGAACAGTGTCAGGGAGAGAGAGTAGAGCCTTGGGGGACGCTGTGTGCCAATGGCAAATGATCAGAGAGAACGTGGTTGATTAAGATGCACGGAGATCCATTGTGAAGGAATGAGGAAAACCATTTTAACACGGTGCCAGAGAGACCCATCCTGTGTTCTACAAGCTTTAAAAGGATTTTGTGATTGACAGTGTCAAAGGCAGCTGACAGGTTGAGTAAGATTAGTAAGTAAGATTCATTCTCATCCAGTGAGCATAGAGCATCATCAACTATGTGGATTAAGGCAGTTTCGGTGCTATGGCCAGATCTGAAACCAGATTGACATTGGTTGAGGAATTGGAAATGCTCAATGTGACTGCGAAGCTGTAGGAACATACATTTTTCCAGGAGTTTCTTCAGAGTACGGATGTTAAAGTGTTACAGGGATCCTGCGGGATCACAGAACTATGCTTGGGATTATGGAACCTTAGTAGGCAGGGACTGAGCCCAGGACCGACTAGCTATATTGTCTCACTTGCCCTCCTTCTCACTCACAGAGGAACAAGTGGTTAGACACCCCAGAATACAACACTCCCGACCCTCTCAGGAATCGCAGTTGCAGGACACACCCTTTCGCTCTCACACTCATACTAGTCCACAATAAGTTCCGGCAGAGACACAAGGAATGTTTAAAATGTTTATTTTAACTATCGTGTTCTAGTATGCAGTATACGTGCCACAATAAGTGGGATAAATGCATAACACAAATACGGTTAGAATAGCAAGTAGTCCATAAATCATAAATGGAGCTGTCATTATAAACAACACTGTAGCCTCACCTCCCTCCCCTTCTACAGAAGCAAATGATTATATATCAGAAGATTTATAGGTGTTAGCAGCAGACCCCGTACCTCAGTATACACTGATGAAAGTTCTACATCTCAGGTGCTGTCACGATCTTTTCCCTGGAAAGGTCCCTCTCCAAGTGTGTGTTTCCTATATGTGCATGCATATATGAAAAGAAGTACGTGTTCCCAAACAACAGCTGCATTTGTGTGTTTTGTCTAGGTGCTAGGGTCTGACCAGAACAGAATAACAAGGGGCATTGTTGTTCGACCTTGTCTACATGTTCAGACTAAATACCAGGAAAGAACAGAATGCAAAAACAGTGTGTTCTGTGTGAAAGTACATTGTGGCACAAAGCAAAATATATCTGTAGAGTAACATGCACAAAGCAGAGGATAGTCTGCAACGTGCTTATGCTAACATAGGGAAAACGACAATGGGCCTGCATGGGACATGTGACACCCTCCCCTTGGTCACGACAGTAGCACTGAATGACAAAAGAAATCAGACAATAAGCAGAACCAAGGTGCATAATCGAGTGCAGTTCGAGTGTGTCTGAAAATTTCAGTATTAGCGAATATAAAAGACATTTTGTGCGCAAAAATATATCTGATTACAGCGTATTGCTGGGACCCAGAATGTAGGATGCCAAATGGAATGACATCAATTCCAGGAGGATATCCGACCCTTCCAAATCAGAAATAGTAGTCATCCAATTGAGCAGGTCAAATGAACAAACATGCTCCTCGTTTACAGTTGTTGATAGGACCATCCAAGGAGACTTCGATGAAACTGAGATTCAGTAGACGCTGTGCAGTTCAACAAGGACTATCTTCGGCCACTGGCCCCAGTGCTGGGTTGTACTCAAGCTGCATACCCAAGGAACAGTTCTGGTTATGGGGCACTAAGGGACCCATCAACAGTTTGAAATCCAGGGCATCATGAGAGGGGGTAGCCAGGCAGACATCCAGGGCCCACTGAAAGGGGCACCGGATACAATGAAACACAGGTTGCACACAGGTGAAGTAAGCATATCGGAAGGTTAGACAATTCGGCATCTACAGCATCTAGGGGAACCATTCCAAAAAATTGCAGCATCCACTCACGGTACAGCTGCAGCGATACCTGTCCGGGTAGGACCGCAGATGGAGCAGCCATTGCGGAATAGAAGGAACAGCATGATGATGCCACCAACCAAGAAGAGCAGCAGTGGGAACCCACCAAATAAGCTGGAAAAAATAGAATGTATAAAAGCTGGTATTACTCTGAAAATAGTTTGAAAAGCAGTCACAAGGCCGGAGCCCACAAGCTTAAAAATGTGCGCCAGGCCCGTTGTATCAGACGCATTAAATATTTGATTAATCATTTCCCCGAAATGTAGGGAGAAATGTGTGTTCAGTAATGATTGTCTTTCACTAGATGTTCTTGCCACCTACAATTCGAAGGTCTCATGTGCGGAAGTGAGAACTACTTCTTGTTAAAACAATGACGCTTTGAGTCTGCTTAGCTTATTAAAATCTGTTTTCAGGGTCAGAATGGAAGTCCACAATGAACTATCAACCCTCCCATGTGGGGGGGGGGGAAGAGAACGTTGTTGCAACAAGTAACTAACTGGGAAACAGACACCACATACAGGATTTGTGCCCGCAGACCGTAGCAGTCCTGATTATTAAGAACAAGATTACTGCCATTTAAAAGCAATATAGTGGTGGGAATAATAGTGGGAACTGGAGATCCTTTCAAATAAATAGCCAGATTTGGGGCAGAAACATTAAAGGCACCATGAATTTTTACTTGTTGACAGACATGGGAATGGCCAGCAGTGGAATCGCACAATTCCCCTGTTAGAAAGACTTTTCTATCAGCACATTGACAATGATATGTAAAAGGCAAGGACCATAACTCATGTATGGAACTGCTCCCAAGGGGTTCATATCTACCTATAGGGAAGTGTTTCATGCAGGCAGTAAATTGAAACATCGAGATGGGCAACGAGATAACCCTGTGTATTAACCAAACTACAGAATTTGTTTCCGCAACAGTGAAGGGAAGCTGTTCAGGTTTTTCTATATGTAGCATGGTATAACCTGTGTCTTTCATAGCCATTAGTTGCTGTTTACATGTTAAATTGAATGGTAAGAACAAAGCGCTACAATTTAGGTAATGCCAAGGTACGCACCCGTTTTTTAGTGTTTATTTTGTCCAACCAAACTGCATAACTGATCTAGGTTGATGTTGACCATGATACAATGTGTATACTTCATTTTGTACAATGTCAATGGCAGAAGACACAATATTTTCTAAAGTATAAATACGAGACGATAATGTATTAATGCTGTTGTTGACAACAGCAAGCACTTTGTCTAAATTGTCTAGATCAGTTTGACGTAAACGCACAGCAGCTTCCATTTGTGACACTTTCCAAAGCTCATTATATGCAGCATAAACAAATCATTTAGAACAAAGGGATTTTGGACCCAAAAGGAAATCAGAAAGGTTTATGTCTTCCAATAGAAGTGAAAGATGCTGGTTCACGGCAGACAATGTGGAATGTTCTAACCATTGTTGATATAATTTACCTACAGAATAAGTAGTAACAGTGTTGGAAAGTGGGTAACGTGGATCAGGTCTATTTAATGTAAACCCTGAGGTAGTGTTCACAAAATGAGAATGAAAAACATTTATATTCAGAGGCCATAATGACCATCCAGATGGGGATATAGCAGTGCACATAAATGTACCATTTTGTATCATGCTATTTAGCTGGTCTGCAGTATAATTGGTACAAAATTGCCAATTGTCAAATAGGGCCAAGGGCGGAATAGTGGGAAGATTCAATTCTTTAATCTTAGCCAACCCCAGAAAAGTAGTCTGTTGGACAGTGTCATTAAGAAAAATAATTTGAACAGGTATCAGACATGTACGGAATAAAGATTCAATACCTTGGACCTGCCAGGACCTAGTACCCCATAGTGGTTTCAGATCGATATTGTCTTTCCAATAATCGTACACTTTTAGTGCTAAGTTGTCAAAAAAATGAAATGCATAAATTAACTTGATGTGAGTGAGCCTGTATGTTTTTGAAGGATTGGGAGCCAATTAAAAATAATATGATACCAGATATGAAAGATTAAAACTGGTAAAGTATGTTTTTTGTGTGTTGGAACTATCCAGAGATGGAGTCGGGCAATGTTCCCATTGAGTATAGTTAAAGTGGGGCATTGGCCATTTGATCTGTGCAGAAAATGATGACTATAATGTTGATAACAGAATAAATCAGCATAGTGAGCAGAATTTAAATATAATTCTTCAGCATCAAAAACAGGGTAAATCTGCAATTCAGAAAACATCGAATCCACAGCATTTACATCCCAATCGTCTGACTGCACCCCAGGTATTATCACATCACCCATAGAAACACAGAATATATATGGTATCTGTAGGGTCTCCGTAGGACCAAACACATCGAATGGTACTTTATCCCATACAATTCTATCAGTGATTGGGACCATTGAAATGTACATAAGAGACTGGTCTCTCTTCATTTTAGGCGAGGATGAATGTGGAGCCAACACCCCATCACAAGTTCTGCAGCAGAATGTTCCGGGAGGTAGTGGCCTTCAATCAAAAAGAAAAAACAGTCAAAAATCGAATCCATGGAAAACACAATCCAGACATACGTCCAAGGTGGTACCAGATAAGTGTGTTTTGACCAAGAGATAAATACACAAATCCTCGCTGGTGGTGGGGATACAGCTGCAGACAATGAAGAATTGTCCAAGAAAACATTGTCTTGATCGATATAATAACGAGAAGAACCCAGTTGAAACAATGGAGGCTGGGATTCTCGATTTGAATTTGAGGCTAGTATTCCCGTAGAGGACTCAAGGAGTGGATCAGAATAAACGATTTCCATTGTGGAGGGTTTTGAAAGTAAAACAGATATCAGGTAAACTGAAGGTTCGACATCCCCCTCCGGCAGCCATGGAGAATCAGAAAGAACAGCGCTCACAGGCTGTAAAGGAGTATCCCGTCCTTGGACACCCTTAGGAATACTATTCAGTATTAGCCATATGGTGTAACTTGACATGTTCAATTGAAACAAAGCAATTTTCTTTGTATCCAGGCAGAGTAGGTAAAATCACAGTTCGGGTACCCTGGAGACCAAGCACTGGTACAGGAGCACTGAAGGAGGGACCGAATTCTTTCTTGATCGCCACCTTTTGACGAACCAGATCACCAACTTTAGGGAGCCACTTGAAACAGGAATCAGAAGCGCTGCTTCTTCTGACGAAGTTGACGGCAAAGCAGTCTTTGCCACTGCATCACGACACTTTTGTAGATCCTGTAAGACAGCACAGTGGTTATCTACATCAAATGTAGTGGCAGCCGCCACAGGGTCTAGACCTTCAAGGTCTGGAACAAACATCGTGATACCACAAAGCATTTTGTACTGGGTCCACCCACCTAGAGATCTTCTTGGGAGATTATTGAGAGCTCGTTGAACCCCATGAAGGTGAGTTAACCAGCCATGGCCCATACCTAATACCATTGCTGTCAAAGATTGCTTTAAGTCACAGTTCATCTGATCCAAAACAGAATTGCCCTCAGGCCGATATGGAGATGAGAAATGCACCTGCACTCCCATAGACTTCATCGAATCATGGTAAGCCTTAGAGGCTAAAGCTGTACCTTGGTCAGAATGGAAAGTGTCACAGGCATAAGTCCCGACAAAACATGCAAATCCTTTATAACAGTGCGAGCGTCAGCAGAGCGCTGCAGCCAAACCCAGAGGAGCCTTGTGCAAGAATACACTGCAAGCAAAATAAATTTGAAAGCAGTGTCTGACATTAAAGGACCGCAATGATCAAGGTAAATACAACCAAAAGGATATTAGAAATAAATAAAGAGTTTGTGGTGGATGCGACACAGTGGAACTCTTAATTTGTTGACAAACATCACAACAAAGGACATATTTGCGAGCTTGCTGGTATAAACCGTGCCACCAATAGCGTTGTTGTAAAAGAGAAACAGTAGCCGCAACATCAGCGTGAGCAGAAGCAATGCCTTCATGAGCGGCCACTATAAGAGAATGCCTGCGGTCAAGGTTGGGAATAAAGCGATTTCCAAACTGTAGGAATTGAAACAAAAGGAACTTTGTCAGTAGGTAACTGATAAGTATAGCGTGAAGGCAAACCCTGTGGAAAAGAAGTACCCTCCTTAGTCGCGGCAATAGCTGCCAAAATGTCATCGTCAATTTTAGTCATGGAACGAGTAACAGCGGCTTCTCTAACTGTGGCTAATGCGGATTTGGCTGCCTCATCAGCCAATGAATTACCAACAGCGTGTGCTTCCGTACATTGATATCCTAACATATGGACAATATGTGTAAGGGGCAAGCGTGCTGTAAGGGCCGCTACCCGAACCCAAAGCATTTTATGCTTCATTGTGCTACCTTTAGTATCTCGAAAATCATTTTGTTCTCAAAAAAACCAAATTGTCATTAAAAGACTGCACGGACTAAAAAGAATCACACACCACAAGGGTGTGTAATTCAGGATCATCAGATTCAAGAGCTAAGAGGAGTGCACATAACTCGGCCAACTGGGCTGTGCTGTCTCCAAGGGACTGCATGTGCACCAAGGTAGATGTAAAAACTAACTTTTTATTGTACCTCAACAATAGTGCAAGCTGCTGAATAAGCCTTCTAGGAACCAATGGGCAGTTGTGCCGAACCATCAGTGTAAATTAGACATTTGTACTCATCCAGAGGAAGGACTGATGAAGGGAGAGGGTGAACATGCTCATACTGAAGAAATTCTTGCGTTTGCAAAGAGGGGTCGAAAATAAAACTGACATAATCTGACTTCAATGAAGTAGCCCATTGAGTCCAATGTGGATGAAGAGCCTTAGAATTAGGGACACTGGCTTTTGTGACCGCCTCTAGAGCGGGTACGGGAGAAAGGAAAAAAATGGGTTTAGCTTGTGCTAGAGGGCGTTCTTTTCAGAATTGGAGAATCCGGAAGAACAAATTCGTAGTATTTAATCTAGTTTGTGACAGTAAATCAGACTGGAGAGCACGATGCACAAGAGGAAGCAAAAAAAGATGGGTGTATCAAAGCATAAAGAGGTTTAATATGCTGAGCATAGTCAGGAATGTATGTCCTGCTGAAGTTCAAAAAACCTAGCAGCGACTGCAATTTCTTAAGGGTGGATGGATGTTGCAATTGAGCACACTTCTCCAAAAAATGGGGGCCAAACCCCTACCCTCATTGTTCAATTCATAATCAAGAAAGAAAACGGTGAGGAACGCAATATGCTATTTTGCAAAATTGAATTTGTAACCTAGAGCCACAAATCGTGTAATGATGCGATCCACTCGCGTAAGATGAGGATTCAACTCATCGACTGTCAGGTATATGTCATCCCAAACATAAAGAGATGATGGATGGAGCACTGAAACATTTCAGAAACTCAGCCCCAGTCACAGATCTGGGTTGAATCCATCATCGTTCTTTAGCTCACTTCGCCACCCCAGTTTTATCAGGGTATAGGATAAAGTAGATAACACCTTATGTAACACATTTTTTGAAGACTGATTCAACAATACTTTCATCCCAAAAACGTTTTTTGGGATAACTATTCCGAGGAATATCACAAAAAATCTTAAAGTTACTTTTATTCTCCTAATGGAAAGTACTGCAAATTACTTTAGATGAGGATTTTGTCGTAAAATGAATTTCATGGAAATGGTTGCTCACCCAAGTTCATTTACTTGTTTAATAATCTTTTGGTGCAAATTACTACAAATTGGTGAGGAAGTTTGACTCAAAGTTTAAGCAATTACATTGTGGAGTATCCAATTAACCCAAACATTCATTGACTGTGCTTTCAATTTCAGAGAGTATTAGGGTAGTTGAGTGCAAGCATTACCACTAAGCCTGTGCCTTCCACCAGTTGATGACATTTTTATCTAATGTGAAGTAAGTGTTGCCTAGTTTTATTTTTTTATTTAACTTTTTTTTTATACCACTGCTGCACCTGGAAAGTATCAGTGACCGTTATATAGACCAATAGGATGATCACATTTGGAAATGTTGGTTAAACTCTGAGCAATAGACAGATTATAGTTGAAAATATGGTAACTGGATAGAGTAAGGGAGAGGAAAAAGGGATAAAAATCAACTCATTAAAACTGTGGCTAATTCAGTTGAAGGTGGGAGAGATGTATTTTTGTGATTTCCTGGAAGAAAAGAGGTTTGGTTAAATTATTTGAGGGTGATGGGCGTTCTAAATTTGCTTATGCCAGCAATAAATGATTGCTTTAATGCTTGAGAGGTTTCAAATATTATAATGTTCATATGCAAGAGGTCTTTGTTTCTGCATTCTCAAAGACAGTCAGAGGTGTCAGCATGTTAGCTAGGTATTGTGGATTTCTGAGATGAAGAGTCTTGCATGTAAGACAACACATTTTAAATTTAACAGAGCCCCATGGCAGTTTTAGAGGTTGGTATCTCTTCTAGCCAAGGGAGTAACCAGAAAATTAAAATACCCCCCAATTTTAAAAAAGACTTTTGATGGCACCAAGCAAGTGCGGCCAACCCTCTGCAGAAGCACTACCTTGTCTCTTCCATACAAGCATCTATCTATTCATCCTTTCACCCTTCCATCCACCTACTGATATCCACTACTTCACCCATCCACTGTGTCATCCATCCATCATCCAACCATTCATCCACTTGGTCATCCATCCATCTATTGTGCCATCAACCCCTCCTCCATCTTACATTCATCCACTCTGCCATCCATCTATCAATTTGTTCATTCACTCTGCCATCCATTCACTTGTCTTTTTAGTCACTTATCCATCCCTTTACTCGGCCATCCTTTTACCTGTCCATACCAATCCATCCCTTTATTCTGTCTTCCTTTCACATGTCTATCTGCCTATTCATTCACTCACTCATCCGTCCATCCCTTAACTCTGCCAACACTTCACTTGTCCATCCACCTATCCATTCACTCATCCTTTCACCAACTCATCCAACTACCCACCCACTTATTCATCCATCCACTCATTCACCCACCCATCCATGCATTCTTTCACCCTTCCTTCCATTGAATATTCTTTCCTTCTTTCCCTTTTCTACTTACCCATCTTTCATTCTTCCTTGCTCCTTTTTACTCTTCTATTGATGCTGTATTTCTTTATAGCAGTATTTGTCAGCTTTATTCGGTCGAGTTGTAGACAGATGTGTCCCATAAAGAGCTCCACACCCACTGAAGCTGCTAAAGCGTGGAGTTCATGATGCCCCTTCTTCTGGCACATTAATGACTAGTGAAAGTCTTGTAAAGGTCTTGTGAAAATCAACACTGATATGTACTTATATTACCTGCAGATTTATTTGAGTTGGTAGAGAGTGGGTACAGATGAGACATGTTACTCTGTCATGTGTGTGATGACTTTCCTGATAATACATGTTACTTACAAACCAGACCTAGTTGTATGCCAACATGAGGGACACTACTTCTGGACAGTGTATGCGAAGATCTTATGGCCTAGGTAGGGCCTAGTAAACAAATACTCTGACTGGTGTTTGTAGCTAACACTAACACTAACAAGCCCACATCTTGGGCATTTAGAATTTCCTCTTTTTTCCATTTAGATATCCTTTCAGGCATATAATACAACATACGTACAGTTTTAAATTCCTGTAGCTTTAATCTAGCAAATACTAGCTGTGTCCAGGCCCAGGAAAAAGCTTGTTCAATTTGATATGGATGAATTATCAGCTGAGTCTTGAAAGATCATCTATCAGCCAGGTCAACTAAATTGATCTTTCCGAAACAAGATAATACTGCATAGAATTCTCAAGTGGAAATTCTGTTCACGTCTGGTCTAACAAGTCAGATATAGCTAAGTTTAGAATTAAGTTCTTACTTCACCAAAAACAATCCTGTATCTGCAAATTTTAAAGAAGCTATTTTGTCACAAATTAAATTTAACCTGGAGATCAGAAAATGTTTGAAATACACCATCTAAGAAAGTTGACCAATGGTCTTCAGGCCATTTCTATGCTATTTATAAAAAGTGGAATCATGAAACTGTAGGCAAAAACAGAATATACTGCCACATCATCAGCAAAAGCAGTGCTTTTAGCTCCTACCCTATTAATATATTTATTCTCCATAACCCAGGGTAGATAGGGTTCAAGATAAAATGCTAACAGCAATAGCTATATATTTGACACCCTGGTGTTTGCCTTTGGTATTCCTTAATACTTCTGAAAGCTGAACAGTAAGTGCAACCTTTGCTCTACAGCACCTGGACCCAGTTCATACATTTCACACCAAATCCCACTGTCATCAGGGTGAGACATTGAAATGGTTAAGAAACGCTATCAAATGCCTTCTTTGCATCTACGCGGATCATACAGACTGATTTGTGGAAGGTATTAGCTGTATCGATTAATACAATTGCTGTATTTGCATGAATAGTAGTGTTGCGTCCAGGCATAAAGCCATGTTGCTGTGCATTGGCAAGTGTTTCACTGATAGAAGCAGGACACGTGGCTAAATGTTTTAAATATATTGTTGCATCAGTAGTGATTACAGATATGTGTTGTATGATCCTCTCACATGAATATGATTCCACTTTTTAAGGAAGATTACAAATTGAATGGAGTTCCAAGAGGCCAGTATACTAGATCCATGATCCATAACTAATATACTTTCTAAAAGAATAGGAGATAGTTAATCTGCAAATGTTATGTAAAATTCAATAGGAATAGTATCTTCTCCAGTGACGTTCACTGGCTGTGAGGAAAATATGTCTAATCTAACATCTTCTAAAGCAATGTCAGCAAGTTAATCTGTGATTTGTTTAGCAGTTGCTAATCAACTGTTTGCAAGTAAGAATCTATTGCACCAGAAGAGCATACCAGAAGTCTTCACTCTATAGAGCTTGGTAAAAGATCATGAATTGTTGGAGTATTTCCTTGGTTGAGAAACATTGCATCCCTCACTATCCTTGATGCTAGATATAACAGTTCCGTTCTATTTTTCTTTAGTCTTATAGGCAAAACTTTACCAGCTAATTTGCTACATTCATAATCATCTTCCTTGCATGCTTTCTAGGCAGCAGCAACTTTTTCTCTGAGTGTGTAGCCAGTTTTACTTCTGTATTCGACCACTTACAGAAAACGTCCCCTTTCACGCCGGTCTTGACTGGTCTGCCCTGTTCTACTTTGAGTATCAATAGATCTGTTGAAATGTTTCTTCCCTTTCTATGTTGTATCCTATTTCAATTGGTGACAAACTTAATAGTATTCTCTCTGACATACACTTTAAGAACAAAACAAATAGGAGCATATCCCACGTTGGCAGTCAGAAACTCCTGTAAGGAGGCTGACATAGCCTGTTTAATTTTAGGCATCAGGAAGTAAGGAACGCTCAAATGCCCACAGACTGGATCTGCCAGATTACTGCTTATCCTTGATGGTTAAAGAAAGAAGATTGTGATCCAATGTCACTTTGAGACAGATTTCAATATTTTTGCACTTAACTATTTTTTGTGATACTGGGGCCATATTGATTCAATAGAAATGTTTGTGTACAGGAGAGTAATAGGTATAGCCACATTCATATTTTTTCAATGTTTGTCCAACATCAAACAGACCATGCACATTCATCAAAACTTTTATTGTCAGGTGGGTCCTTGATCTCTGAAGAAAAGCTTGGCGATTTGTACAGTTGATTCTATAAGTCACCACACAGTTAAAATAAACAACAATGTGTACCTCTCCAGACCAAGCTGTCTGTTATAGGACAACCATGTTAAAAATCGGAGGGTCACCCAGATTACGACAGCACATTACACATCAGCACATATGACCCATCTCCTTTATCGGTCTCTGGTTGTCTTAGTCACTTTAAGCAAACCATTTCTCTGAGATAAGATAGCCACTACCTGAGTAGATATCTTTGCATTGTGCTTACCACTAATTATAGCCTAACTGTCTAAAACAGCATGGGATTTGTAAGTGATATGTGTCTCCACTAACCCTGGGTGGTAAACTACGCTACGCTCGCGGAGTTTGCGTAGTTTCGGTAACTTCGCGATTCGCGTAGAGCGCGAAGTTACCGAGCACTACGCAATTTGCGGCATAGTGTAGCTGTTTTTCTTCTTCGCGCGCTCAATATGCGTTCTCGCGCGCGCGGTAACGACCTACCGTGATTTTGCGTTCGCCGACGCGATTTACTATCAGTTTGCGGGCGCCACGAGATTTGGAATCCGGCCGCACGATCCCGCAAGAGTGTGCGAACGCGAACACGTCATTCGGACGCGCGATCTGACTTCCGGCGGCAGTGTTGGTAAGATCGTGATCCGGAACACGAAGAAACTACAATCTGGCGAAGAATATCTCTCGAGCATCATAAAACCTTCTCGAAAATGATTATTTTGCTCCCAAAAACTCCTCAGATTGTGATTTGGCTGTAGTTTTTTGTGCAAGGAGTCCTTTTTCTTTTTTTACTTTTTTTTTCAAGAGGAAGGAAGTGCCCATGAGTCTCAACCTTCCTGTTCCTGTCCAGCAGGCTCCTCCCAGTGCTTTGTCCATGTGCTGTTCACTTTCATTTGGATTTGGAGCTGGAAGGATCACTTTTTGTGTCTGTCTGCTGCATCATATCATTGGATTGGATTTGAGGACTTTTGGATTTGAGATTTTACAAGTAAGTTGGAGAATTGGTGTACTTGTTTGTTTGATTGGGGCTTGTTTGTACCTATATTTGTTTGGGATTTCCATCGTTTAAAAAATGTATTGTTGTGGCCTGTAGTTTCAGTAGGGGCCTAGTTGTTTTTCTTTGATTGGAATTTCAGCCAGTAGGCCCAGAGGTACCCATGGGTGCATGTTTCTGTGGTGTCTGTTGAATTTAAACATCATGTAGGGCATGGATGGCATTGGATTGAATTGGTAAATGTGGTTTTTGGGGTGTATTTCACTTTTTGGGTGTGTGTTAATAAATAAATACCTTTGTTGGATGTGAGTGTGTGTTTGTTGTGTAACTTTCCAACCTTTCGTAGCCCTGTGGATTTTCATTTTTGCATTTTTGTATTAAAGCTGTGTTGTTTAGCAGGCCTCCTTTGTCTGGTCATATTATAGGCCTGCTTGAGTTCATTGTTTTCCATGGCCTGTTGTGACTGTGAGTGACCATGTGGCTTGGGGCCATTTTGTGGTGGTAGTTTAGTAGTGTGGTGCTTTTTCCATATAGGCCTGCATGTCTTTTCTTTGTTCCCCTTGGCTTATGCTTGTTGTTGTTGTGGCCTGGCCATGTGGGTGGCGGCCATTTTGTGAAGGCAGGCAGTGTGCTTTTGCCATAGGCTTGCATTGTCTGTCTTCCATTTCTTTTTGTTGTGGGTGGCTAGCGGCCATTTTGTGGAGCCACCCAGGCAGTGTGCTTTTGCCATAGGCCTGCATTGATTGTCTGTCTTCACTTTCTTGTTATTATTTGTGGGTGGCCTGGCCATGTGGGTGGCGGCCATTTTGTGGAGCAAGGCAGTGTGCTTGCTTTTGCCATAGGCTTAAGCTTGTGGCCTAGTCTGCCAGTAGGCCCAGAGGTAGTCATCATGGGTGCATAAAAACAGTTTCTGTGTTGTCTGTTGAATTTTAACATCATTTAGGGCATGGATGGCATTGGATTGAATTGCAAAATGTGGGGTTTTTTGGGGGATCTATTTCACTTTTTGGGTGTGTTAAATAAATGCCTTTTTTGCGTGTGTATGTGTTGTTGTTGTGGTTGTTGTGTAACTTTCCAACCTGTTTTTAGCCATGTGGATTTTAGTTTTTGCATTAAAGCTGTGTGTGTTTTATCAGGCATCCTTTGTCTGGCCATATAGGCCTGCTTGAGTTCATTGTTTGCTGTGCCTGTGAGTGACCATGTGGCTGGGGGCCATTTTGTGGTGGTAGTTAGTAGTGTGCTGTTTTTGCCACATAGGCATGCGTGTCTTTCCATTGTTCCTCTTGTCTTACTGCTTCCAAATCCATCCCCATTGCCAGCTGCAGCTCCCTGATGCTGCATCCATCCCACGTGATGCACAAATTTAGGCCAAACAGGCTCCACTACATTTTTGTTTTTGTTCTTTGCTATTCTTATTCTTCCTGAGTGTACACACTACACAGTACACCAGGAAAGCCCTTGTTGTCAAAGTCTCATAAATGGCTACACTGTTGTTGTTCACTGAGTTTCTAAAATTTAATAATTGAGACAACCACACACTAAGTTATATATTATATTAGTTTGATTTGTGCTATCGTTTGACTGTTGTTCTTCTGGCTTTTTTGCTTTTAGGTGCACAAAAGACTGAGGAGGAGGTGTGTCATCATTGCCCGTTGTACTGCCAGACACACATCCTGCTGCTGTACACAACGTGACGTGTGACCTGACCAGACATCTCTGCAACTTGTGCAACTGAGTGCTGCTGACATCTGAAGAAGATGGGCCCAAAGAAAGCAGGTACCAGGTCCTCCAGTACCAAGAAAGTTGCTATTGAGAAGAAGGAAGTGACACTTAAGTCTGGTGTGCCGCCCAATACCTTTTTTTGGGGGAAAAAAATTACGCCTGCAGCAGCGGTGTCCGGGGGGCAAGCTGGGGGCAGCACCTCCGCATCTGTGGGCCCAACCCACCAACCCAGGCCCAAGCACATGAGTGCGGAAGAGGTAGCCAGCCTAATGGTGGAAAGCAGTGATGCTGAGCCTGGGATAAACTTATCGCTATCTGAAAGTAGTACCCAATCAACGCAGGAGGAAACACAGCAGATAAGTGGTCAACAACAACAACAGCCGCAACCACCGCCCGCAATAGTAGTTGTTGTTCCTCCCAAAGTAGGGGCAGCTCAGGAAATTGAGCCTCATGCAGAGGTAGAAGAAGAAGCCACTCATTCAGAAGATCCATTGTCTTCCAAATCTCCAGCAAGGAAAAGGAGGGTTAGTCCATCAAGTTCTTCGCCAAGCCCCCTTCTGATGATCTAGATGCCACTTGGAAGCCACAAACTGAGTCTGAGAGGGAGACACATCCCAAGACCAAGCTAGGGAAAAGGAAGGTTCCAGAAAGCCTTACACTTATGGAGGTCGATGTAGAACAGCAGGATGATGATGATGAGCCAGTCATCACGAACATCACTCCCAGCCCCGAGGAGATGGAGACCAACATTATTACCCTATCCAAAATCGCTGCGAGGGATGTAGCACGCATACCTCCACAGGTAACACCAACACCACCTACAGTTTCCATATTTGCATTAGCAAAGGCCCGGCAGCGACCTACATCCAGCACAACCACCACCTCAGTAGAAGTAGGTAGTGGTACAGCACAGAGTCAAATTCAACACACACCCTCCAGTTCATCCGGCATTGGAAGTGGCACCTCCAGCAGGAGGCAAAAGTTAAGCTCCCCAGTTTGGGACTTCTTTACGGTTCGCGAAAAGGAGGAGAACATTGCTATATGCTCCATTTGTAATACCTCTGTTAGTCGTGGTAAGCTTGGTGTAAGCTTGGTACAAACTATGGTACCGGAGACCAATAACCCATCTGAAAAAACACCACTTGATCAGCTTCGAGGACCACCTTCGCGGCATAAAAACTGCAACCATTGGTGTTGGTGGGGATAAAGGAGTAGAAGATCCGATCACGGTGGAAGAGGAAGGACAGGGAGACATTCTCTCTGGTAGTGGTACACAAAGTCGCCCTGTCCCCAGCAGTGCAGTGTTAACGTCGCCAACATCTTCAGCAACATCTCAGTGGCACAAGAGTAAGAGTCAGCCTGAGACAGCAAGGAGTACCGCAATGAAAAAAAGTGCGTTGTTGAGCCTAAGAGAAAGGAAAACCATGCAGCCTACCATTATCAGCATGCTTGGGGGGAGGGGTAGTATGAACGCAACCACCCAATAGCACGTTTGTACAATGCGAAGCTGGCTAAAATGTTAGCACTGGACCTTCTCCCTTTTTCTTTTGTTGAAGGGGTGGGTTTTCTGGAATTTGTGACAGCCATCTGCCCAAAATGGCATGTTCCCAGCCGCTACTATTTTGCCAGAGTTGCTGTTCCAGCACTACATCACGATGTGCTGGAATTGCTTGGAAAAGCCTTGAAGCAGAGTGCTGTTCAGAGTATCCACCTGACAACAGACATGTGGACCAGTTGCCAAGCCACTGATTACATGTGCATCACTGCACACTGGATCTCTTTTACGGGGGTTAGAGAACAGATATCTGCTGGTGTTGACGCTGCTGAGATTTTTCATGCCACTCGCAAACATGCAACTGTAGCCATGTTTGCCATGGAGAAATCTCATACTGCTGCAAACATTTTGGAAGAGTTTAACACCAAGGTCTTTGAGTGGCTGCGCCCAAGAGAGCTTAAGATTGGTTTTGTTGCCACGGACAATGGCAGTAATGTAGTTAAGGCCATGGGCGATGGTGGCTATTTCAGGGTCCCGTGTTTGGCACACTGCATTAACATTGTTGTTCAAGACTTTCTGAAAAATGAATACAAAGTCAGCAACTTACTGGCCACCTGCAGAAGAATATGCACACATTTCAGGCATTCTTTTAAAGCCCGGAAGCAGCTGAGGGTCATTCAACGTGAGCATAAAATGCCTGTCAAAGCACTCATCCAGGAGGTGCCAACATGTTGGAACTCAACTTATTACATGCTTGATCGTCTGTTTGACCTGTACATACCACTCAATGCTTATGTCATGCAAAGATTAGGGGAACCTACTGTGAGAGGCATGACCATTGAGATGGGTCAATGGGACCTCATTAAATGCCTGACAGAGATGCTACTTCCTTTTGAGATCTTCACACGTGAAGTCAGCAGGGATGACTGTACTATGGGCCAAGCTATCCCATTGTTGCACATGCTAGAGCAACAGCTGAAGGAGGTGTCTGAAACGTACGCAGGTGTGGATGACAAACAAGACGCATATCATTTGGCGGAGTCCTTAGCCGCTCGCTATCTGAAAATACAAGGATTAAAAATAACATTGTGTCACAACAACATTACATTACTGCCACAATTTTGGATCCACGGTACAAAGTATTTCTGAACAGTAAGGCAGTAATTCCTTTTTCGGAAGTGGATGTTGCCAACTACAAAACTTTGATAGCTGAGGAAGCCACTAAGTTCGAAAACGAACGGCTGGTAATTACAGGCCCCCAGGCCATAACAAGTACTACAGGGCATCCAGAGTCAAGTTCTACTTCGGAGCCTGAGGGCAGTGCGTTTGCCTCCCAGCAGTCACCGACACCAACACTACCAATAACATCAACAACAGCAAGAACAGGATCATCCACAGTACAATCAGCAACTGATTGGTTTCTACAGCAGGGGTATGGTAAGTCCAGTGCTGATGCAAAGGCAAAACAGGCCGAGCACATCGGAGCACCCCTGAGCATTGAGCGGACGGTCCAGGCCTATCTGGATGACCCAACAGAGGTCTTCATGGATCAAAACCCATTGGTGTATTGGTATGGGAAAAGAAGCCAATGGACAGTGCTCAGCAGGCTGGCGATAAAGTATCTGGCTTCCCCTGTCACAAGTGTCTCTTCTGAGCGTTTTTTCAGTGCTGCTGGTGCCATTGTAACTTTGAAAAGGACCAGTCTCTCGCCCAAAAGCGTGGAGAGGTTAACCATGACCAAAATGAATCAGCACTTTATACCACCGGATTACAAAATACGTGAATCACAGCAGGAAGAGGAGAGCGACTTCGATGACGTAAGTAGTGGGTTACAGGACCTACTTCTGTCCGAACCACCAGAGTTTGAGGACGAGCTCCTCTTCCCTGACAACTAGGCTTTCAAATTGTTACTTTCTTCCTTCCTTTATTTGTCTGTGTATCTGTCTTGCTGGTTCAAATCAAATCACAACAAATCCATCACCACCGTCTTCTCTTTTTATTTCCTATTGGAGTTGCACGTCTGTGCATTTAACTGTCCACTCCTCAGAGTCCTGCTCCATCTTCCTGACTCGCCCTAATTACATTTCCATCAAGTCAGACATTGGAGTACAAGAAATGTTGCCTCTAACAGTCCCTCCATAAGAAGTGAAACGTGACTATAGCTATCCTCCGTTTTGTTTCCGAGCCGAAACTCATCACTGGCCGAAGGCTATCGCCTCTGCAGGCATCTACAACTCTTCACTGTCAGAACTTGGGCAGGCATCCAAAAGTAAACCCATCACTGTCAGAAGGCTACAGCCTCGGCAGGCATCCAAAGCTCATCATTGTCAGGACAGAAGGTACTTGGCAGAGAAAGACAAGACTCTTCGAAGAAACTTGCTGACATTTCTGCAAACTCAATTGACCAGCAATGACCGCTACCCATGCCACGGCCCATTACAGCGCTGACCATGTGAACCAACTTAAACTGCGACAAAGTGCCACAGATGAATAAGATGCAAACCGAAACAGCGACTACCAACACTCAAAATGAATGTGGAGTAATAACGAGGCCACTGCCTCGTTAAAAAAAAACACACACCTGTCAGAACTACTAGGCATCTGATGATCTGACAGCCAAAGAGAAGAGCAAGACAGGTAATGATGGCATGCATTGGATGCTTGCTGACTCTGAGCGATTGCTGTTGTTTGTTGTGTTGATGTTGTGCATGAAGTAGAACTCTACTAGTTAATCTACAAAGTGAAAGTGACTCAGTGACAGTCAATGTTTCCCTTCTTGTTGTTTAATAACCAAATTGTACTCCTACTACTGCAGGTGCAGGCCAATATCCGTTGCAATTTTTTAATATGGAATATGGACTTAATCGGAGACTAGTCACTACAGACTGAGTTGGAGTTGGACAACACGTACCACAACATGATGATGACCATACTACCTTCGCACGCAGTCAGTCAGTTGGATCGGAGATGATTGATGGAATAACTGCGTTTCATGAAGTGGCATAAAAGGTAAACACAACAATTCAACAAGAAAGTAAACACAGCAGACCTACATGTCCATGTAGTGGTGGAGTCGAGTGTAGTCATATGACTGACAGCGGCGCATTGATTTAGTCACTTAATTTTGAAAATGCTAGGTTGCTGTATATGCCTTTTGTCTGGCTCTGTCAAAATTTAAGGTAAATGGAGGTTGGGTCACGGGCTGGTGCTGTGGGCCTGTTCTGTCCTGTTGTTGTTGTAGCTTAATGCTGTAAACAGAATAGACACGATGTATCCAAGCCGCCTCAGTCTGAAAGTGTTCTCTCGTCTCTTCTTGGACTCCACCGTAATTGATGTTTTTTTTTAATTCATTGATTTTTCAATACCCCTTTTGTTTTTCCATCTACACTTACAGGCCGGCCTTTACCCTGTGCTATACTGGGAGAAACAACTCACACTTATCTTACCAATCCGCATCAGGCAGGCAGTGGCACCCAAGATTGATGTGCGGAGCGTCCATGGAAGATAGGACCAAGAGGAATGACGAGATTCAACTCCACAATTTGACCAGGATAATACAGTAACTTTAGTATCATTCATCATTCGTCTTTTAATTAATTTGATTCCTTTTTCTCTTCAATCATTACGACTGTGTGTTGTGTTGTTGTTTGTTTGCTAATTGATCCCTACAACTATTTTTTAATTTTCTTTGCTATCTTTAAAAGTAAGCCCGGTACAACATGTAATTTGGGTCTCTCTGAGGGCATACAGGCAAGGCAAATTGCATAAAATATACTGCTGCCCTGTACTGTCTAATTGTCTAGTAGTAGTTAGTAAGTACTACTCATTAACCATCAAGTTATCTTCATCATCATGCATGCATTTCCTTTTTCTCCCTTTATAGATTTATTGGATAAGATCACGGTCGTCTGCCAAGATTGTGCTTTGCTTTTCTTGTGTCCATGCGTACAGTTTTTCTTTGTCAAACCTTTCCCCAAACCCCCCTTCCCATCCATTCATCAAACCCTAACCCTCTTCCCCCGGGCTGTGATTTATATTGAGGTGTGATGTGACTACATTAAATGTACACCAATTGATCACACACTTGCTGGGGCAGATGTGGTGAAAGCAACACTAATTCAATTTCAAGGTAGGGCGAGGATCTTCTTCTGCTTGCCCACCTATGCTCAGTCTATGTGCAAGCCAATTTTTTTTCCAAAGGGTCCTAATACATCATAATTAATTGCCGGCATTGATTGGATTCATCATCAACATCCTACCACACAGCAGTAAAGGTTACGAATTACGATTGTGTTAAGTTAAGTGACTCACTCGACACAACTACAGTTTGTAACTTCTTGTACTAGGCTGTCCCCGCCACCATTATGTTTTATTTTACTTTAGCAGTTGCAATATTGTTTGTTTGGCAGTCTTCTTCTGTACTGTACTTTACTTCGTTCTACTACTCCTCCCACAGTCGCTCTCAGGCAAGTGACTGTCTCTTTTTAATTTTTTTTGCAAATGCTACTGCCAGTGTCTACTACTACCACCATTCTCTTGGGAAACCATGCAGTGATCGCTGTGCCGAACTTAATCATCATCAATCACAGGTAAGATAAGTTTGGTGGGAGGTATAATGGACTAGGAGGAGAGACTGACAGTACTAGTAGGACAAATAACTCAGTGAGGGGTACCGCATCTATCTGTTTGTGTTACATAATCGGCAGATTATTTAAATCAAACACTGGCTGCGGCCCTGCAGCAGCAAGGAAACCATGTGACGTAATTGCGTAAAACAGTAACCCCCCACAAAACATTAACATCGTATGTTTAAGTATAAATATAATTTATTACCCTAACAAAAATAAACTATCCCACACCTGACCCACCCCTCTCCCTAACCCCAACCAATGTCCAAAACGAAAAAGTCCAAACAATGTCCATAAACCCCAACGCCCAATTCCCACCCTCCAACAAAAGGAATAAAAAAGGGGCAATCCAACGGGGTCCTATAGTTCTTATATTCGGCGGGCTTTCAGGTGTTTGTCCACCAGGATCTTGATCCGCTCCTCTAGTTGCTCCTCTAGGCGTGAAATCCGGAGGAGCATCTGGCGGCGAAATGCCCTGCGGTGGCATCCAGGGTGGGGGGCAGCAGTGCTGGCTGTTAATGAATTACGGCGGCGGGCGGCTGCCTGACCGCGGCGCCGTACCACTGGAGGTGGGGCCTGGCTGGGTCCCGGGGCATCGGAGAAGGCTGCAGCTGCTGTCACCTCCTCCTCCTCCTCCGCCTGAGCCACCAGCCGCCGGTACTCTTTGCAGATGGCCTCCAGTTTCCGGCGCCGGGCCCTGGCTGCCAACTCCTTCCGGGATGGTTTTTCTTGGGAAGGAGGATCTATATCAAGAAAGAAAAAGAATATTGTTGTAACCAATACTCTTAGCAAAACAGTAACACAAAATTAATTCAACACATAGTGGCACAGTAGCACTAGCAAGAAGCACAGTACATAACATTTGTGGTAATAATCTATCCTCCCACTTCCTCGGCCTCTAACATTTGTGGGAGTTTCAGGCATTATACTACCACTCTTCTTCTTATCTCTAGTTTAGCGAAATTACATAACCTGGTTGTAGCTGGCATGTCAGCTCAGTCAGCTATGCTTGCACCCAAGACAAACATACGAGTCATGATGCAGACTCACGTTAGTTTTATTTACTACTGTCTGCAGGTGGTGAAGCTCGTATTTTTCTATTACGGGTGGCACTGGCCATACTCTCTCTGTTACATGAAGGGCAATTGCTCAATTTCACTTTCACAGTGCCCTGGCTACTACAAAAGGCAGATTATATATCTAATCCAATGATCATTGCTTATATATGGGACGACGACATAAGGTCAGTAGCGGTCGGTGGTGGGAGTGCTGCCGGGCGGTGACGTGGGGAGGGGCAGGGTGGGGGGTAGTAAACTATGGATTACGGCCAATTATAGGTAAGTAAACATATAAATAAATAAAACTAATTTTGTTGCGCGCACTGCATCGCATTTGACGGTGCAGTGCGCACAATCAAATTCGCTTTATTTGTTTTTATGTTTAGTTACCTGTATTTGGCCGTAATCCATTGTTTACTACCCCCACCCTGCCCCTCCCCACATCACCGCCCGGCAGCACTCCCACCACCGACCGCTACTGCATAAGGTACTTTGTTTTGATTGACTGTGTAACCAACAGATAGGCCACCCTTTGCAGGCTGGCTGACACATTCGAAAATAAATTAACATAGGTAGGGAGTGGTCCTCGGAGTCGAAGGAAGGCGCTTGATAACTAACTATACACAATATATATGATGTGCTTGCAAACTACTGTGAGTCAACTGTATTCTGAAAATACAACTTGTATTCCCTCGGCTTTGCTACTCTGGCGCAGTTTCTTTTACATTCCCTTCAAACTAAGACTCTGCATCCCGTGACAGTCTCCACCTATGCTGTCTATGATGAATACATACAGGCATCCATCCATTCTAAGTAAATGTCTATCATTCTTCTTAATCTCTCCACAAACCTTAGTTTGTTTCACCAACAACCACCCATGCGTCCACTCCTTCCTTGCTTGCCTTGGCTTTGAGTTTCACCCAAACACCGCTGATGATTCTTGCTATCCCCAGTATCCACCCATACTGTGTCACCCACCCAGGCAGGCATCCATTCTTCTTTCACCTTCCACCCATCCTTCAACAACACACGCATCTGATTCCTATCAGCCACCTATGCATGCTTCCAACGTATCCTTCTCTGCCAATCATATTACATCTCGCCCGTCCTTCCTCCTTCCACCCTTCTTTCCCTTTTTGTTCAACACATCCATCAAGGTCATCTGATCTGACTTTTAGTCACAGCTGAGTTGGAGTCAGATAGAAGAGGCCATTGGTTACTCAACTCACGCTGCTAATGCTATTGCTAATGCATTGCTAATGCTAAGTAAAGGGTGTCTTCTTCAACCGTTGTATAATGTTCACTACAACTTCATACTTAATAAGTCTCAACAGTACAGTGAGTGAAGTGAACACCCTTCCAGCTAGTGCAATGTCAATAAGTAATGAATATAACTTACCACCGCCGCCACTGCTGCTGGCTCACCCCCTGTAGCTCCTGCAGGTGCCACATCTCCTGCCCCCTCCGGAATGGCCGCATCGCCATCGCCGCTGGCTCCGCCGGCACTGGTGGTCGGTAGTACGCCTAGAAAAAAACATGACACATTTTTAGATGCCTGTACACCTCCCCCTATTTATTCGTTTTCACTAGCAAGATTGAAAAAAAAGTTAATACATACATATACAACATACATCACTAGTCCAAATCGGGTACTAGAGTAGAGTCAGTAGACACTAGTAGTGTTATGGTCCCTAGGGTCATTATTATAGTCTACTCTACTCTGCAAAGTTAGCCTGAGCCATGCAACCATTTTTCGCTTCATGTCTTTTGCGCATGTTACCTCGCAGCTTGTTGTGCAGTAAGACGCCTTTTTGAGCCCACATGAGCTCATACAGCTACTGTCTGAGCGTTGCGTACAAGAGGTCGAAAAACAAGCCACTTTTTATGGAGTTCGGTTAGTCCGTATTGCTTAGCCATAAGTAACATGTTACACTTTTTGGCATGACTGAGAAATGCTTGCATTATACTATCTAACGCGCACCATTTTTCTCATAACAGGCAGAAGATTCCCTTCTACGAACCAGAGATTTGCAGAGCTTATGAATGATGCATGTAACCAGTACTTCTACGTTCTACGGTGAGGGGTCTCCCAGAATTCGCACAGATCTTTTGTCTTCTATCATGCACTTGTAACAATGTTTATTCTTTTAATCTTATGCATTTTGCTGTTGGAGCTGGCTGTAGTACACTGAATTTTATAGAACAACATACAGAGCTTGTTAGTTGAAAATAAACCTTTTGAACTTACACATAGACTCTGTGGTATTTGGTGTGGTGGTGGTGGTGGACTTACACGAGTGAGTGAGCGAAAGGGTGTTATGTTCTGGGTTGTGTAATCATTGGGTATCTTCGGGTGGGGGTTCGGGGACCTAATGAGACACTATCGCTAGTCGGTCAGGGGATTGTGGGTTCACTTCTGACTGAGGTGTGAGGAAGGTCCAACCTCCCATCACAAACATCCTATTTTCTTGTGCATAGTTCTGTATGTGGCTGTGCCGAATCCCCACAATAGTAGTAGTATGTACTATATCCTATCAAAAATAGTCAAATATCTGGTTAGGCATTTTGTTGGTGGTAATTGTCAAAGCCTCAAGATTAAGAAGACTAGAAGAGGACAACCCAAAGGACTGGACTCAGTGGCTAGAGCTATTGGTCAATCTGAGTTTTATTCAAAACCGTAAAATAAAGAGTGGCAAACTGGGCAAGCTTAGCTACAGACAGACTAATAGTAGTAGTACAGAGAGTCATAGCAGAGGCAGTTAGAACTTAGAGGCAGGGATAACCAGAATTTAGAAACAGATAGTCAAGTCACGATCAAAGAAGCTTTTGTAAAAAATAGAATTAGGAAGTGGAACCAGAATTAATAGTTTGGAAAAAATAAGGTGCAGTAAAAGTTAGGGAAATATAATTGTTAATATTAACCACTGGAGGACTTACTGGGGCCAGCAGCAGGGCCCTCAGTAGAGGAGCAGTCCTCTGGTTGTCCCGCCGACTCGGACCCTGTCTTCTTGCCCCTGGGTGCTGCAGATCAGTGATCATGTAAGATATAATAAAGAAAGAGACAAACATTAATGATTGCTGTGAAACAAATAAATTATCTAAAAAAACGCTCAAACGTTTTAGGAAACAATAATTGCAATAAAATTGACCTATCTAATCCGATCGACTACTGGCTTGAGGGATTCATGGACCGTCTACTTATTTATGAACACTAATCCAGTGTTCCATTCTGATTGATTCGAATCCAGAACACTAACTAAGCCTAAGTACCACCTGACCTAGCCCACCTATTCCAGGCGGGCCAATTGGTCACTAAGTCGGCATTTCCATTTTTTTTAGCCCTCAAAAATGCATAGATGAGACGGAGGACACATGCATAAATTTGTGCATACACCAAATTGTTGGTTGGTTGCGTCTGATGTTCTGCTACTGACTGACACTGCTAAGCCTACCACTCACTAAACAAACTACAAAAGGTTCTACTAAGGACTGGGGTAAGCAGCACTCAGTGACAGAGGATGCGTCACGCAGACCGCTAAAAAATTATCAACTAATACTAACTAAACCTAGTATCAATCCATCCACCTCTATTTGACAGGAGGGCAAAGGAAGGACTAGAGTCTCTCTAGCAATAGCATTACCTAACTTAAGTTCTCTAAAGTAAACTCTTACATAATAATCAGCCCAAGCGAGCGCAAAGTTGCAAACAAGTAAGAGTAGCGCCGAGCACCTGTGTCCTACAATCAATCACAGAAGATTTTGAAACGTAATTTACCTGCAATGTAAGCAGCAGTATTCTTGTTATGCGTAAAAAAATTATACGCAATACTTATACTACTATATATATTAGTTACTCACCAAGCCCCACGACCTCGACACCTAGCAGGTCCAACAGGTCCTGCTCCCAGTCCAGGATGTCTGACCACCGGTGGGCCAGCTGGTTATGGGTGTGCCGGACCCCTGAGCAGCGAAACACTGCCCGGCGCACCTTCACCCACCGGCGGTGATGCTCCCGGGTAGGGTACCCGGAGCCTGGCCTGCCGCCTGCTGCCAAGGTCAAGGGGAGGTGGTGCTGCACAAAAAAAAAAGGGCGGCCACCTCCGCCTCGCTAAAAAGCTGCCGGGCTTGCAGCCCTGCAGGGCGCAGTCTGCCGCAAGGCAGGCGGCTCTTGGGCGCACACGCCTTGCCCTTGGAGCCGGTAGTGCTGCTACCCTTCGCCATGGTTCTGGGGTGTGTGGGAGGAGGCGGAAAAGAAAAGTTAGAAGGAAAAAATAAAGTTAGGGGAAGAAGTAGGAGCTTAAAGAAGAAAGTAATATAAAACAGTAGAAAAGTAAAAAAAACACAGTAAAAAGTAGAAATAAATGCAAAATATAGACTTAAGCACAGAGAGAGATAGATAATAAATAAAAAACAAGATGGCCGCGCCCATCGCGACCGCGTGGGTAAGTTCGCGCGATATTTCTCCCCGAGCACGCAAAAAGCGTCGCAAACACGTACGACGCGTTCCCGAACATGAAATGCGCATCGCGAGCACGCTATACGCGACCCGGAACAGGAAATAAGGCATCGCGAACGGGCGGGACAAGTGAAAAACAAGTTGGCCGCGCCCATAGGCGACCGCATGGGCAAGTTCGCGAGATACTATCCCCCGAGCACGCAAACAGCGTCCCGAACACGCACAACGTGTTCCTGAAGAAGAAAAACGCATCGCGAACGGGCGCGACAAGCAACTACGCACGCTCGCGTAGCGCTTTAACGTCTTCGCGTAGTGCGACTACGCGAACTACGCCCAGAAGACAGAAAATATGTGGTTTCTCCATCCTAATCTTCTCTTTGACTAGTTGTCGTTTTAAAGAACTATTTAAACTGAGTACATTCCAAGACATTAACTTCATAGAAACCCTGCAACCATTAATTCATGACTGAGTGAAATGCAAGTTTCTTTTGCCTATCTCCAAAAATCCCCATCACAATAATATCCAACCAGCACTCACCAGTCCTCACTTTGGCCCACTTCGCAACCCGAAACAGAGGAAAAAGTCATCCCAATCATTTTGCAGATTGGAGAAAGCAATAGGGTGTGCTCAATTCCGCCCTACCACCGGTCCCACTACTATGCATTATTTTTACACAATCGTACCATGCCTAAATACAGTTAACAATGCAAAATGTAAAAACAAAATGGTCAATCAACATTGTTAGTATCGTCTCTGGGTCCGTTTTTGGAAAATATATCTTTGTGCTTCTCTCATTGTTTCAAGATTTCAGCTGCTTTCCATTCTGTAGTGTAAAAGTAAGTGTGGCTTAGGCCCACATGTATCAATATTAGGAAAATCGATTACCTAATTGCAATTTTCTGCGAATTGCAATTAGGTAATCGCTATTCCTAATGTAGAAAACTCCATGAGTTTCATTTACCGATTCGTAGGGGGTCGCAAATCGACTTACCTCATGAATATTAATGGACAGACTAATTTTATATCCACTTGAATGTCTGGAACCTTTACTGAAGTCTGACTTGTTTCTGTTGTAAATTTTTGTATGTAATTCATTGGAATTAATCTCCTCCAGGAACTTTGCTTTTCCCTTCCCTGTGTCCGGACCAGATGATAAACTGATCGTCAATGAATCTGTGCGATGTTATAATGTGTTTAGTACATCATTCCATATCATTGTACCATATCATATGTTCCTACCACCATCCCTTGTGGAGATTTGCGTAATTGGGTGTAGAGTTTCTGTCCATCATGGTTCGCAGAATAGGCCCGTTTGCGAATGCAAAAAGGCCTTTTCAGATGCATGTACCTTTTGTCAGTCGCAATTTAGGGAGTCGCATTTTTTGCGATTACCTAAATTGCGAATGCATTTAGGGAATCGCTGTGAGAAAGTGCCCTCTTTCTGCATGGTTGCCCCCACTTTTTGCTGAACTGCTGATGTGTTTTGACTGAGTGTGCCCTGGGTTCCTGCCAATCAGGTACCCAAGGCCTATGTTCTTTCCCTAAAACTGCATTGAAGACCAAACCCGATTGGCGCTCTCTGGCCACAGGTCAGTCCCTGGTAAATGGTACCACAGGTACCCAGGGCACTGTGACCAGGGAAGACCTCTAAGGGCTGCAGCACTTATTGTGCCACCCTTAGAGGCCCTGTACCTTTACACTCACACACTGCCTTTGCAGGCTGTGTGTTTTGGTGCAGAACAAAGTGAAGAGGCGACATGGCACACATCCCTGTGTGCCATGCCTACAACCCACTGCCCTGGCAGAGATCAGCCACCCCTCTAGCTGGGTGCACTATACCAGTGGTGAGGGTACAGGTGCATGAGCCCTGTACCCCTACAGTGTCTAAGTCCATTCTTAGACATTGTAAGTGCAGTGCTGCCATTAAGAGTATATGGTGCTGGGAGTTTGTCATTACGAACTCCACAGTACCATAATGGCTGCACTGAAACTGAGAAGTTTGGTATCAAACTTCTCAGCACATTAAACCCACACTGATGCCATTGTGGCATTTAATGAAAATGCACACAGAGGGCATCTTAGAGATGCCCCCTGAAAAAAACCTACCACTAGTGTCCAGGCTGAGTGGCTGCTTTCAGCTGCCACCACCAGACATGTTTCTGGACCCCTGGGTCAAGAGTCTGGTGCTCTCGGAGGCCTGAAACAATGCACATCCTGGGACGAGGTGTCAAGTCTCCTCCCCCAGGATGGGCAGGGTCCACGAAGGAGAAGCTTCAGAGGCTTGCAGCCTTTGTGAGCTTCCCAAGGCCACTTGCTGCTTCCTGCAACTGGTCCCCACTGGTTCTGACCCCCACTTTGGGCGGGAGAACTGGCTGGAAAACCAAGTGAGGAAGGGAGGTGTGCCCACCTCTCCCAACTCCACCCCTCAGGTGGGGGAGGCGAGGTGAAGCCCAACTCTCAGTCCCCGCCATCTTGCAGATGGGGGACACAGCCAACCAGAGTGAAGCATATGCCCCCCTCCCACTGGAGGGTGGCATAATAGGGGGTGTACTCATAGTCATAGGATTTTATTAAGCGCACATATCACCCGTGGGTCTCAAAGCGCTGGCCAAAACCCTAGGGCGGGAAGGGAAGAGGAAGCCAGCATGAAGAAGAAAGATCAGAACAGCCAGGTTTTTTGATTTCTCCGTGGTCTGTGGTTGGTTTCCATACATAGCTGCAGTGGGAGCGAGTTCCACAGAGTAGGGGCAAGGTATGAGAAGGATCTGCCGCCATTTCTGGCGGTGAGAATCTTGAAGGGGGTGAGAAGATGTTTGGTTGAGTACCTAAGGGTTCTGGTAGGGTGGTACCAGATGAGTTTTTTGCCAAGATATCATGGCCGTTCCCATAAATGGTTTTGTGAACAAGACAGTTGATCTTAAAACGGACATGTTTCCTGATGGGAAGCCAGTGGAGAGCTCTCAGACTAGGTGCCGACGGGGACCGAGAAGGTAAATTTAATACAAGTCTGGTGGCAGTATTTTGTAGCACTTGAAGTTTGGTAAGAAGCTCTTCATTGATGGAAGCCATCAGGGCGTTTCCATAATAAAGCCGATTGATGATTGGGCCTTGGACCTGCGGCATCCTGGATACAACTGGGATCCATTGGAAGATCTTGCGAAGACTTCGCATTAGTCCATAGCAGATGCCCGTCACATGATTAACATGGTCTTTCATGGACAAGTTGTTATCGATCATCACCCCAAGGTTACGGACCACCAGTTTGGGAGAAGGACAGGGTCTGAGATTGGGAAGCCACCAGTTGCTGGACCATAGAGCTTGGGCTTTCCCAAAGAGAATGATCTCCGTCTTTCTGGCATTGAGTTGCAGATGATTAGTTTGCATCCAGACATTAATGTCGGTCATGCACTTTATGAATCGGAGTTTGGTGTCAGTTAAATCTGGGCCGAGAGTGATCAGTAGTTGCGTGTCGTCTGCGTATGACACGGTGTCAAAACCATGCGCACTGATCACTCTAGCTAGGGGTGCCACGTATAGGTTGAAAAGTGTGGGGCTTAGAATGGAACCCTGGGGAACTCTCTTGTCTATCACTTGGCTACGAGAGACAAGGGTACCAATGTGTACCGTCGAAGAACGGTCAGTTAGATAGCTCCTGAGCCAGTTTAGGGCAGTACCCCTGACTCCCAACTCCCACAGACGATTCACTAGAGTCCTGTGGGAGATGGTGTCAAAAGAAGCCGATAGATCGAGTAGGACCAGCATGGCTGACTGTCCGGTGTCCAGGGTGAGTCTAATGTTGTCAACTACCTCTATCAGCGAAGTTTCCGTGCTGTGAGCCGCCCGAAACCCAGATTGGGAAGAGTCCAACAGTTTGTTACTCTCTAGGAAGGTTGAGAGTTGCCTATTGATTAGGGACTCCAGGACTTTCCCAAAAAAGGGAGAAGAGAGATGGGTCGATAGTTGTTGGGTTTCTTGGGGTCCGAGGTAGGTTTTTTAAAAATAGGCTTGACCATAGCAGCTTTCCATTTTGTGGGAACCGTTGCATGACATAAGGATAAATTGAAGAGGTCAGTAAGGCCTTTGAGAAGAGCTGGTCCAATGATGGACAGAATGTGAGGTGAGACTGGGTCGGTGGGGAGCCTGATTTGACCTTAGAGAAGGCAGTTCTGACATCCTCTTGTGTGAATTCGGTGAATTTATTTAGAAAGATTGAAGTGGATGTGTGATCGCAGTCGGACAAGTGGTGCTGATGTTCACATATCTGGTTAGGAAACAGGCTGTGGATGGTATTAATCTTTTCCTCAAAGAAAGTGGACAATATGTCCACCCAATCCTGTGAGGCAGGATATTCGGACTGGCAGGAGGAGGGACTAGTAAATTCCTTTAATATTTTGTAAAGTTCTTTGTGTGAGTTGACGGCCTTATTTATTCTGTCGCCTATGTGTTTTTTTTTAGCTCTTATAATATTATCAAGGTAACGTCTATGCATAGAGTTATATGCCTGCCTGTCCTCAGTGCTTTTAGAATTCCTCCATTTCAGTTCGGCTTTCCTACTCGCCAGTTTGTCGGATTTTAAGGCTTCAATGAACCAGGGTGACATTTTATGATTGCGTTTGACTTTGGTCAGGGGGGTGATAATGTCGAGGGCCTGGGTGATTGCCCTCTCCAAGGTTTCAACTACAAATTTTAAGTTGTCAGTGTTAGTATGGAGCGGGGGGCTGAAATGGGGAGAGAAAGTAGCTAGGTTGACTTTCGTCCAAGGCCTGCTCCATTTCTGTTCTCTGCAGGGATTGCTATGAGTAGAGGCATACAGTAAGGGGAATTTTAATAGATGATGATCTGACCAGAGAACTGGAATAGGGGGCTTCACTTTAATATCAGGGGTGTTGGTAAACAGGAGGTCGAGGGTATGACCTGCTGAATGGGTGGGCCCGGTTACCAATTGACGACGTCCCAGAGTATTAAGACTGGAAATCAAAAGGCAGGTGTTGGTGTCAAATAAAAGTTCGGCATGAAAATTGAAATCACCGATTAGAAGAAAATTGTGGGCCGCTAGTACATGAGGTGCAATAGTCTCCATCAGGTGGTTGGTGAAATTAGTTTTAGCGCCAGGGGGTTGGTAGACTAAGGCACCTCTCCAGGTTCCCTTGGTAGAGTTCTCCATTCTAAAAATACAGAGTTCTCCCCATTCCGAGAGGAAGGTCTCCAGTATGCTAATTTTAGAGCGGGCCCTGAAAGCAATTGTTAGGCCGCCCTCTCTCTTATTGTTCCTGTCAAGTCTAATCAGGTGATAGTCCGGGGGGAATGCGATTGCAATGTTGGGAAGGGCAGACTCATGGAGCCAAGTTTCGGTGACGAAGAATAAGTCAGGTTTTTTGCAGTCTAGCAGGCTTCATAGTTCAAGAGAATATCTTGAAATTGAACGGGCGTTACAATATAAGCCCGTTAATTGTTTAGGTTGGTCAGCCAAATGACAGCCTGCGGAATTGATCGAGCATAGTTTAAGGTGAGGGAGCAGTTCAATTAAAACGTTTCCTGCCTCTTCTTTGGGATGACATACTAGTGGGGAGGGTGTCATTAGCCTCTCAGGGGAACTGGCCATGTTTAATGCTCTGAGTTCTTCGTTCGAGTAGTGTTGAATAGCCATTGGTATGGGCAGAAATGAGGATAAAAAGGTGGAGAGAGGAGGGTGCTGTAGGGGAAAATGAACAGGGGGTCCGGCATCCAGCGGCAGCCAGGCGTGGACGGTCGCAGATGGGCTTGCCACCGGCGTGCCACTGCGCACGTCCGCTGCGCGTCCGCGCTGTATACTGGTTTATAAAGAGAGGGAGGAAGGGGTAGGAGCGGCGGCAGCGACTAGTACGCTGACCGACTAGACACGTCTGGTGGAAGTCGGAGCATTGTGCAAAGCAAGTCCCTCCGCTCAAGCGGCACAAGCCGTGGCGGAACGGGGACAGCTTAACAGACTGGGAGGTAAGAAATAAGAAGCGAGGAAGACGCAAGTTAATAAGTTTAAAAATGCGAGACAAACAGTTGGGCACTGTAAATAGGTAAATAGGCACGCTAAGTGTCTTGCCGCGCCGTGTCTGACCTTGAGCAGCAGGGTTTAGGCTCCCCAGGGAAGGGACCCATTGGTCCCAACCTTTTACCTACCTGAAACGCCCCTAAATCTAGGGCCCGATTCACAAAAGTAATCTGAGACAAAATCCTAACTTTACGACTTTCAGTATTCACAGAAGGCAATTAGGAGTACTCAAGTTAAACTTAAGACAAACTTAAATTTTACTGAGACAAAATCCTGGTCGTAAAGTTAGGATTTTGTCTCAGTTAAACTTAACACTACCACAAATAGAGAGTAAGGTGCTATCTACTTTTACCTCTGCCTACCTTTGGGGTTCCACTGGACTCTGTGCACACAATACCTCACTTTGGTATAGTATATACAGAGCCAGCTTCCTACAATCGCAATTTGCGAATCCCTATTTGCCGATGCATGTAGCCTTTCCTAAATGCGAACTGTGCATTTAGGAAACGCTAATTACCATCAACTTCAAGTTGATGGTAATTTGTGCATGCTTTGAAAAATGCACAAAGATGCATTTTTCAAAGTGCCATGTAGCACACACACATGCCCTTAGGGCATGTGTGTGCTTCTCATGTGAACACTTACCTTTTTTGGGGGGGTGCTTCAGGGGGGCCTTAGGCCTCCGGCACCCTTGGATTTGCATTCGCAATTTGCGATTACCAATTTGGTAATAGCAATTTGCGAATGCATTACCATTAATTCCTATGGGCCTGTAGGCTCATAGGAATGAATGGAGTCACATTATTTAATAGTGATTAGCAATTTCCAAATCGCTATTAGCTAATGTTAAGGAATCACAAAATGTATTGTGATTCCTACATGCATAGGCATTTGCGATTACCAAATAGCAATTCCTTAAAAATCGCTATATGGTAATCGCACATGAGGAGTTTGATGCATGAGCCCCTTAATGTGTAATGATGTACAAAATGACATTACCTCAATTGTTCTCGACCAATATTGTTCTTGCCAATGGTTACCTTAAACCTTTAGGATAAAATCTGAAGTGTCTTTGCTGTAGGATACTAGTGAATGCACATGTGGTTGAAGGAAGTAGTCTACAAACTTTGATGTTGTCCCTGAAATGTATCTATTGATGCAGTTAGCAGCTATAGGTCTACCCAGTGGTCTCAATGGATCCTTGTAGACCTTAAGCAGGATATATATGGTGGGATGTGTTGGCTCATCACTTGTGAAGAATTGTAACTCCTCCAAATGTATTAGTCCTTCCTTGCACCATTCCAAGAGTCGCATCTGATATTCACTAACAGATTCGTTGTAGTTCATCAAATCAAATAATTCATAACACTCCTGATTGTTTAATTCTTTTATAGCCTTTTTCACGTATAGTGCTCTGGGAAGTAACACTATTTTAGATTTAGGCATGTGTTGGACCTGGCCCTCTCTGCAGGGTCACACCCAAACCTTTTGACCTTAGCCTTCATGTTTTGTGAACGTGTTTTTATCGGCTTTCAGGACTCTGTGCTCTTTACCAAAATAGCACAAAAAAGTACTAAGTGCCAATCATACTTCATGGAAGCAGTAAAACAGACCTAGGTGCAATTTTAAGCTGAATGTGATGGAGTGCGACTTGGATGAATCATGAAAGTTGCATCGAAATCGGGCACATTTGCCATGAGGTCCCCCTGCTGGCTCTGGAAGTCTTAGAACTTCAAAACCTTTCTAAGTAGTAACTTTTCAATATTCATAAACAGTTCTTCTGGGTCACTGTCTCGTACATTTGGATTATATTATCAGAGTATACACTAAGGCAAGATGCATCAAGGCAAGACTTATAAACTTAAAGACTCTATTTCAATCAAACATTTGATTATTTTCAGGTATTAAATTGGACCAGAAGGGCTAAATCATTATTAAGTGTGAAAGGGTATTCTCTTCTTCTTTACAATGTCAATGCTAACAAATTCCAGATTCACTTAAAGCACTCTTATAAGGTTTATGTGTGTCCATTGAAGACAATATCTCTTCTGCAGTTACAGAAACTTTATAATCACCGGCTATACGTTTGTACCCGCTGACCTCAACCAAGGATCCCCACATTTGTTCAATTACATGCAGTACAACTAGTCTTGCATTGTCTAAGAATCTATGTATTCGAGAGGCAAAGTGAGGCTTTCGTAAGAATCTAGAGAACATTGTGCTTGAGTCTGGCCTGGCCATAGTGAGATTCACCTTGTAGATGGTCCTTTTCAGTTTTAAGAATGAATACGATTCGATATTCGAAAGGCATTTGTTCTTTTGGAGTTGAATAATTAACAAAGTAAAATCTCCATCCAATCAAATCCTTTATCATGACAGTATCCTCCTTTGTTTAAAGCAGCATTTTTCCGTAAAGGAAGATATGTTGATGCAGGATCACATTTTTAAATTTAACTTTCAAATTTCTTAGAATCCATAATTATCTGTGTTAAATTCCTAACTAATGTTCATAACACGGTTCCTGAGCTCAAACGTTGTCTTTTGATTGTAAGACAGAGGACTCTAGTGCAGTCTTATGTATATTTGAAACCATGTTGCTGCTTTATTTATCAAGAATGTTGCCTGGTATTTGTTAAAGTCTTTTTATAAGTGTAATTTTAATGTGTGAATCTAAGTTTTTATTAGAGAATATTAAAGCTGAAATGATTAAGTCATCTCTAAAAGGATGCCTAAAGTTTTAGATATAAGATGAAGTTTATATGATTAACAATAGGTTTAAAGCCATTTCAATTGATTGCACGTACCCCTACATACTAAATATTTTGGGACGATTCTTGTATCAAATCTCAAATTCTTTGTATTGTAATTTCTTCATTCACCCACTGTCTATATTTCAAGCTATTCTTGACAGTTATGAAGGTATTTGAGCTAGGTCAGGAACCCATTTTAGTGAGGAATTTACAATAATATGTGTATTACAGTGATTATTAAGTGGCATACATTCCGTGTTAGATGTATAAAGTGTGTGCTTACACCCTATAATGTTTGTCACTTTCTTTAAAAATAGCTGGGATAAATGATGGGATTTCTGCCCTCAAAAATATTCTGAGGTCAGCATAAGCTACTGATCTATGATAATTTTCATCAATTGAAACACCTATGAAAATCACATTTTCCCTGAGTACCCAGAGTAAAAGTTCACGGGACAAAAAATATAATAGTGGGGAGGATGGGTAGTCTTGTGTCATTGCCTGGCTTAATACGAAGTTTTCTGAAAGCAACCTGTTGATTTCAATAGATGTTCCATGATTTTTATTTAAAACCATGACAGTTGTAATGAAGTCACCACCTATATTAACTGTAGACAGCATTGATCTTAAAAATAGTCAAGATAGTTTATCAAACGTATTTACAACTTTTTGAACTCCACTTGCAAGGATCTTGACATACATTTTACAATCAGAGTTTATTTCAGGGCTATTATCTGTAGGAATTATCAATGATGATTATTTTAATAATAGTTTCTCAATTTTCTTTTTAGCACTTTTAATCCATCCTCCACACTTTTCAGAAACCGTGCACTCGGCCTCACATTTACACCAACAGCTACCCAAGCTGTTCAGTGATTTAAGAAGCAATTGTGCTTAAACTGAATCATTCACAATATTTCCTAAATACTGAAATTAGTTCAGGTTTTTCCAGTGAACAGCAGACAAAATGTCTGAGAGTAGGAGTTTTGTAGTTTAGTGCTTCTAAGCACTGCTCAGAATCTTTAAAGCCAAGTGCTTCTGACCATAGTCAGTCACATGTTGTCAGCATCTGAATGGCTTGAAGAGCGTGGTCAGAGTTAGTTATATGACGTATGCTTCTGAAAGCCCTTGTTGACGCTATCAAAACCCCTGAACTGCTGGGCCTTTCCTCCCTCCAGTGGTGAGCCCTTCTTTGGCTATTCGGGGTAGTTTGTGCATAGGCCTCCAAAACTTTTTATCCACATCTAGTATCCTATCCACACCAAATTTGAGTCCTTTTTTTGCAACATCATGGGGATTCTAAAGGCACCCAGGGTTCGTGAATTCCCCTAGAGCAGACCAAGAAAATAGCTAAAATATAGCTAAATTGTAAGTTTTTTGGTAAAAATAAGATAAAAGTGCTCTGGATAAAAGTGCCTGTTTTACTAATATAAATGACACCAACAAACGGTTTGCTGTGCTAAAGTCACCATCTTTCCAGCTTTCAGGAACATGCAGAGCTGAATCAAAAAACAATTTTTTTTTACCACAGTTTTGGCATTTTTCAGAGAGGTAACCCATTTTTTCAATTTTTTGTGCTTTCAACCTATTTCCAGTTTGTGGTGGAAACCAGTGTGAAACCCTGGACTAGCCAGGAAAGCTATATATTTCTGAAAAGTGGACAAAATTGTGAATTCAGAAAGAGTTTATATGTGTAGATCCCTCAAAGTTTTCTGAAAGTGATGAAATAAAGAAATATTGAAAATTTGTAGGAAAAAAACAGCCATTTGTGACAATATTGTCATCTGTAACTTTTTGTCACAATTGCCGATTTACAAAAGCAATGTGGCATTACATTCGATGACCCTTTAGGTTGTGGGTATATATAGGACTTGTAGGTTCTTCAAGAACCCGATGTATCCAGAGCCATCAACTGAACTGCACTATACAATGGCTTTTCATTGTGTACTGAGTATACACCAATTCATAAGGTGAAATATGTTGAGTGAAAAATAGGTATCGAGTTTAGCAGCAGTGGTTATTTGTACATCTCTAAATTCGTGGATACCCTTATGAGCATATGAATTAGAGGGTATTTTTCAAAATGTCTTCTTTCTTACATACTGGCTTACATTTGGAAAGCACAAATGCAGTGAAATCAAACTGGTATTAACAAATATCCGCCTATTATATGCTTCCACATGCCTTCTGAGAAAAATGGTACCTCACTTGTGTTGGTAGACCAAGTGCTTGTGACAGGAAATGGCCCAAAACACAACATGGATACATCACATTTTACCACTCAAAACTGACCAGGTTTTTGCAAAGTAGGTGTGCACCCAGGGAAACCTAGCAAACCTATACATGTTTTAAAAGTAGACACCTAGGGTAATACAGGATGGGATTACTTGTGTGGCTCTCACCAGGTTGTTTCAACCAGAATTCCATGCAATTCTCAAACTTTGACTACAAAAACACATTTTCCTCAATTTTTTGTGATGGAAAGTCCTGAAATCTGTAGGGAGCCACAAACTTCCTTTCACCCAGCATTTCTCTAAGTCTTCTGATAAAAATGGTACCTCACTTGTGTGGGTAGGCCTAGTCCCTGCGATAGGAAACAGCTCAAAACGTAACTTGGATACATCACATTTTTCCAGTCAAAACAGACCCGTTTTTTGCAAAGTCGGTAGCTATAGATTTTGGGCCTTATCTCAGGCGGCACCTAGGAAAATCTAGGCATCCTGCACATTTTTGAAAACTAGACAACTAGGGGAGTCCAGGGTGGTGTGCCTTACATGGATTCCAGAAGGACTTCTTACCCACAATGCCATGCAAACCTCAAAACTTTGCCTGAAATCATGCATTTTCCTGACATTTTCATGAAGGAAACATACAGAATCCGCAGGAATCCACAAAATTCCTACCACCCAGCACTGTCTCACTTGTGGTGATAAAAACGCTATGCCACTCGTATGGCTGGACCTAGTGCCAGCAACAGGAATGGATCAAACCAAGGTTAGTGGAAACTCTTGTGTGGGGATACCTGTTGACCTTGGTTTGATCCGTTCCTGTCACGGGCACTAGGTTCAACCACACAAGTGGGGCAGCGCTTTTATTGTAAGTAAAACAAGTCGATTGGCTTGTTTTACTTTTACTTTTACTGCACTGATGCCAGCCCACCAGGAAGCTCTCCCCGAGCAGCATGATGGAGAAAAAAATTAAAGACTCCCTGTGGAGCAGGGCACCGAAGGGGGCTTTATAAACCTCCCCAGATGCACTAGGGAGGTAGTGCACCAGTAGGCCATTGGCTAACACCCACACACCAGAGGTTAACCTCAAGATGATATGAGGCAATGTGACCCTACTGATTATAGATTGACAGAAGATAAATCAGCATAGACAATCGAATAAGTCTCAAGTCTAAAGGCTAAAAGTTAGAAGCCATGAAGGTTTATTTAGTAAGTTAAAATGAAATCCAGAAGGCAAAAATAATAGATAGTCAAAATGCATTGCAAAGTTATATAGGGAATTTGCAAAAGGCTCAACAAAATGCAGCAAAGCATCTGACATGAAGTCAAGTCTCAGAGTAAAAATATTCTAAGTCCTAAGCAAGAGACAGATTGACAGAGGTCCACTCCCTAAATTCAGGGTAAACCAGACTTGCCTCATTTGAAGCCTTTTTATGACAAAATATACTGTGAAAATAGCATAGTCAGTATAAGGTGGTTGAATTATTACACAGGTTGACATATCGGAATACAGAATGCTACCCATCATCATTTAACACCATCCCAACACCATCACCCTTTTTACCTAATGTCATCTTATGTGACAGCACAATTCTACTTACACTCAAAACAATGACAGATTCATATAATGAATAGGTCTGGGCGAAAATATGATTATGCTCTCAGAGTTGGTGGAATTCGGGAACTCCGTGCTTTGCATGTAATACGGAGTTCCCGCTAAATTCTACCATCTGGCAAGTGGTGGAATTAAGTTTCTGTTGATACTCGCGAGTCTTGTTTTGGCATGCTAGTGAGCATGAATAGATTTTGCCGGTCACTAGCGAGCATGAGCAAGGTTTGTTGGCTGCTAGCGCGGCCTCCGGTCGCAACAGCACCTTCTGGCACCATTTTCGTGACACTGGTGAGTGCGAGCTGCTGCATCTCAAGCAGATTCTCTACTTGAGAAGCAGCTAAATCTACTGAAAAAGATGTTTTCTAGTTAATATTCTACTCCAACAGATCGTTCGGGTTGTTTTCTAGTGCAAGTAGCATTTGTTTTATTTAACTTTTTTTTTCAACAGGTAGGAAGGGCCCCAGAGACACCAACTTCTTCTTCCTGTGCAGCAGGCTTCTCCCAGTGCTTTGTCCCTCTCCTGATCACTTTTCATTTTGATTTCGAGGTGGAAGGATCACTCTCATTGTCTTTCGAATATATACCATTGGATTTAAGGACTGTGTTTGTGTGATATCATAAGTAAGTTAAAATCTTTTGCATAAGGCTGTTGTTTGTTTGATAGAGGGCATGCATGAGTATTTATTTCTACTTTTATTTGATTTTTACATTTTATTGTGGTGGGTGGCCTGCAGTTTCAGTAGGGGCCTACTTATTTTTTTGCATTTAATTTTTTATCTTTTGTAAGGAAAAAAAGTTGCACAGTTCAGTACAGTTTCTCCATGTTTGTTAAACATTGCACGATTCATTTATTTCACTATGTTGGCCTAGTCTGTCCATGGGCCAGCCAGCCAGTAGGCCCACTGCTTGTCATGGGTACATGAAACAGGTGCTTCTGTGGTATGTGTTGTTTTAAAACATCATTTAGGGCAGGCATGGCTTTGGATTAAATTAAAAATGTTTTTTTGTTTGTATTTCACATTTTTGTTTCTGCAGAAAGTGGTGAAATCAACACCAACTCAATGCAGTATCTTCTATTACCTGCTCAGTAGCCGACCCCAGCCCCACTTACCAACTCATGCATAAAAGGGATCCATAATTTAGATATAATATCATTCATCAACATCATCATTCAGGCCTTGTGTTGTGTAAACGCATAAACTTGTCCATCCTTAACTCTGAGTCGTCTTTTCCTGACTCAAGGATTTTGTAGGTTTAGTCTAGCTCCCCATTGCTCAGAAGAAGGTACTATTGCTAGTTTTTATTATGATATCAGGTCTTTGTGTCATGGTGGTAGTCTGGTCTTTGTAAAGTTATGATAGAAATATAGCCCACTAACTCTGTGTTTTCTTTCAATCTAGTTGCCTGTGATGGATAAATCTTTTGATTAATCCTACAGTAGGAGCTCACCAAAGTGGGACTAGAGTGGGACCTTGCTTGTGATGCCTTCCCTATTAGCGTGCTAGCCTGCTACTACTACCACCACCATTAAGAAAGCACCTTGGGAAACCATTCAAAAAGGTTTTGGAAGATTGAGAGAGGTAGCAGCCATCGCTTCATCTAATCAAGTAAGAGTACTATGGACTGAAGTGTACTAGTTTAGTTAGTAACTAACTTCTACTGCAGGTAAGAAGTTGCTTATCTAGGTTGTTGTATACAATGTAGGCAATGACAGCATACCCCACTAATGGTCAATATATTTACAGAGGGTAGTAGGACACAGGTATAACTAGGTATAACTAACTGGTATACATTTTGATAAGCAGATTAAAAAAGCAGGCTCTGCTTAAAGGCAGCAGTGCAAAGTAAAAGTAAAATACAAAATAATCTAGTTCAGGCATAAAGTATCAGAATACATTTTCTATTCAATATTTCTTCTGAACAATATAAATGAAACTCACACTCTCCACCCACAAGCTCACCTATCTTCCCAAACAAATCACCCCATCCCCAACTAATGTCCAAAATGTCCAAAGAAAAGTCCAAAGTCCTGTTCCCTTCCCATAAGGGCATCTTTAGTGCGGATCTGAAGTCTTCCCAACTCCTGGCGTAGGCTTGCCACCTCCTGGCAAAGCAGCACCAGCTTGCGCAGCACACAGAGTTGGAAGCAGTCTCGGTAGGAAGGGGGCAGCAGTGGTGATTCTGGCAGATCCCAGCTGCCGGCTGCACTGGCAATGTTGTGGCTGGGATGGAGGTGCTGGTGGCTGGCTGGAAGAACTGTGGTCCAGGGCAGATCTCTGCCTCCTACTCCTCTAGAGCCACCAGTCGGCAGTATTCAGTTTGAATGGCCTCCATCCTTTGCCGCTGCATCTGGGCTGCTATTTCCTGCAGAGATGGTGGTGGTGGTGATATCAAGATAGAAAAAAATAGAAAAAAGACAAATTGTAAACAATCTTCTGTGCAAGCACTTGTTTAAAATATATAATGGCACAGCAGCAGTACATTGTTGGTCCCCCATGGTCATTGGAATTTTTGATGTGTTTAGTCACAGGGCCAAGTTTTACTTACACATAAAAGCAATGACTGCAAGGAATTAAGTCAAAATAGATAGCCCCAAATTAAAAAAAATAAGTGATTTTTTACTTTTAAATGATTTCCTAGTAAAAAAAACTAAACAGATACTTTATGTGTAAAAATAAAAATAAATTAACTCTCGTTAATGAGTAAGGCATTATGCACTATGCGGCACAAATATTCTTGTTATGCTAAATTAATGGAGGCATGTTAGCACGTCGGGTACTTTACTACTCACTGCAGTCTGCAGCTGGGGCAGCTGTAATGCACAATTTATTATCTTACTTTAATTCCAATGACCCTGCTCTTCTACGACTGCCTTTCAATTCTACCCTGACACCGAAGCAGCAGATGAATAATAATAATAATACTACTACATCACATACGTCATGTCTAAAATGCGGATATCCCATCTGTCCTAAGCAGACAGTGGAAAAAATGATGCACTGCAGTACAGGGAAAGAAACGGGATATAGATTTAATTTGTCACATTTGTTACAGAATATCCCATCTGCAAAACTCAATATCAGGGACTTAGTCCGACTTTACTCCCTGGCCTCGTCCTCCACCACAAATAATTTTCAACAAACATATCCGCTTGGCAATTATGAAACTTAACTTACTTTACTGCAGGGCATGTTAGAGGGATTAGGCTGGGTAGGTAGAGGTTTTGCTATTGAATAGTGGCGTGTCACTGATCATTATGTGCTAAGCTTTGGTTTAGTCAGTCACTGTAGTTGACAAATGTTGAAAGGGAAAAATTTGAACATGCGTTAATCCATTCTGTAAGCCATGATATATATGTACATAAATCACTTGGCCAGAAAAATGTGGCACATGCAAAGAAAGGATTTTTCAATTTTTTGGATAGGCTGGGTCAGAACTTAGAAAAGAATAAAGTAGCGAAGTACTAGGACATGACTGAGAGGGCACTGGGAAACACACCTTGTTTTCGGTTTGCAAGGCATTGAAAACTTCATAAATGCTGCATTAACTGAAGCAGATGCACATTGCACAGACAAAACTGCAGTGCCAAACTGAACCATGCTGCAGTTATGTCATGGGTGGCGAAATGCCATGGGCAGGGAGGTGATTAATGATGATGGGTAGGATACATATCTTCCTCGCTTAACAAATACAGTGAGTATAGTAATTTGTCAATAAGCAAACAATGTGACTTACCACCAAATGACCCTGCCACCACTGGGACTCTCCCTCCAACCGCTTCCTCTGCCACGTCTGGTACTCTGGGGCTGGCACTGACCCCCTCACTGGTGGTCTGTGAGGCTAGAAAAAACATTACACATTTTAGATGCCAGATACACCTCCCCTTATTATTTTATTTTAACAAAATTCAACTGCAGTACTTCACCACATTTGGGTTAGCAGTATCTTCTATCGAAAATATCATTTTGGGCTGTTTGTTGGTTGACCATATTAGAAAAGTAAGGTAGTCAAGCCAACCAAAACTTTCCTTAATAAAGGGGCAGAGCCATTGAAGTGCAACAAAGGGATGGAATAAATTGGTCAATGAAGGACATGTGATTTTAGTTGGCAAATGTAATGGGAACTCATACTTTCCTGACATGCTGCACTGTCATGGAAACTGCTGGTACACTATATTAATGAATGATAACACAACATTGGGGGGGGGGTCCACCATGAATATGGCCACTTAGAGAAAATAGTTTCCTTTGGCCTGCAATCTTCACAGTAGAGTACCAAAAATCAGTTCTCTTAGTCTTACAGTTCCAGTCCACAAGATATATAAGGGGAGAGGAAAATCTTACTGACAAAGCAGAACAAAGATCCAGACTAGTACAGACAGTCAACTTAACTTACTTCGGAGTGTGAGCAGCATGCTGTTAAAAAAAAAAATTAGCATTGTAGTGCACAAAAACTAAATAATTACTCAACAAGCCCCGCTTCGTCGACACCCAGCAGGTCTAGCAGGTCCTGTTACCAATCTAGTATGTCGGCCCAGTAGTGCGTCAGCTGCTGCATGGTGCACTGAACCCCAGTGCTCCAGCACATGCATCGTCACACTCTCACCCGCAGCAGCCGATGCTCCCACAGGGAGCACCCCTTACCAGTCCTGGTGCCAGCATGGAGGGGAGGAGGCGCTGCACATAAAAAATAGGTGCGGCCACCTCCGCCTCAGAAAAATGGGGCAGGGCTGCACCCTTTGGCTGTGCCAGTGACCGCTAAGTGTGTGGCTAGCAGCTGCACTGGCGCCATCGCTCCCTGTCTGACGTTGCTCCTCGGACATGGCACTTGGTAAGAAAGGAATAGGAAAAGAAGGAATGAAGGAAGAAAAGAGATAGAAGCAGAAAGTAAGAACTAAGAAAGCACAAGGATGAAAACAAAAAGAAGTACAAAACGTCACTGAAAAAGAAAAAAAGATAAAAATATAAAATACACAAACACAAAAATATCACTGAGAAAAAAAGGTAAATGAGGGGAGGATGAGTGGGAATAGGGGGAGGGTTAATAAGATACTATAGGGATACAAAAATCAGGCCCAGCACCATGCAGAGAACAGAAAGTAGGTAAAACAAATTGGCTAAGGCCATGCGGACAGCGTGATCGCATTCACGCTGATTTCTTAAGTGTGGAACACGCTAATGGCCCTAAAAAGCAGCGCAAATGGGTGGATGAGCATTCTTCCATGCATTTTTGGAATTCCGCTGAATCTCACAGAGGTTTTGGGGAACTCCGTGGAATTCCGCTGAGCAAAACTCCACAAGTTCCGCTCAGGCCTGATATTGAATAGCCCTACACTGGCTGTGGCACTTCAATTGTTTCAAAGAAAAGTATGTCAATACAGAGCATTTCATAGGTTTACATTTTGCTACGTTCAATGCGATGAGATATGAAAACACATCATGGCTGCGTTTGAGATTCAAGACGAGTCAGTATTGATTTGAGCATCGGTCAGCCGAGCACAGAAAAATACAGTTTTGCTGAGTGCTGTGTTTTCGTTTTTAGTGCAAAATGTTTGTGATGTAAGGACACATTTGTAAATCAGAAATATGTTCTTCACCCATTTAGCTGGGCCATAATGTCACATGCTGCCAGCCTCTGAAATTATAGCAGTGAGTGGACAGTCAGCCTCACATATTCAGCTTCTGAACTGCCAGCATAGTTACTCCAGCCTTTATGGCTTTCAGGTATACAAAACTGCTTGAGAAATCTCACAGACTCTGCACCTGGCCCTAGCTGCCTTTCATAAACAAAGACTTGTCGGACGTTGACTGTTCATGCCCAAACCTTTGAGAGGTACAGGCTTCCATAATATGACTGAAGTTTTTCTTGTCTGCCTTTCTAATTCAGAATCTTTCCTCACATGCAACTGGCTTTTCCTAGACCAAGTAGCTTTTTTTTCGGGACTCAAACACAGTGGCGGTGCGTCCATTGGGGTGCTGGGGCATTGCCCCACTAATGCCACGGCCCCACAGCCCCATTCATCGTTTAAATAAATTAGAAATAACAAATTCTTCGTTCTACTTCTGACGCTAATTCCAATCAGGACTCCTGATTGGAATTAGCATCAGAAGTAGAACGAGGGACGCTGAAGGGGGTGGGGCTGCGGCAGCACTCAGGGTTTGAGTGACAGCGCACTAGACGGCAATAGTGCGCATGTTCGGTTTTGGGCTGGTCATTTTTACGACCAGCCCGAACATGCGCACTAGCCTTCCCCTTAGGAGAGCGAGGGTTGCTTCATGCCGCAGCCCCCGGTCTCCTAATGGGCGGGAGCATCCTGCTCAAGCCAATCCTGGTGCTGCTGCAGCAGTGTCTGGATTGGCTGAGAGGGTTGCCAGCCACTCGGACTCCAGTGACACAGAAGACGTTGAAGGTGCCAACGCAGGACCCCTGCCCAGCAGCAGAGGCGGCGCGGACCCGGGCGGTCAGGTAAGTTTTCTTTACTTTATTTTTTAAACCCCCCGGACCCCACCCCCGCGCAACCCCCCCGCGAGTATTGCGAGCGGCGACTGTTAAAACCCCACTATGGGGGACAGCATGGTGAGCCGTGGAAGTGCTCATGAGTGTGAGACACACTGAGAGGTGTGAGAGGGTTGCTTGTGAGGACACCAGCGGCAGGGCTGAGACCCATCCAGACACAAGGGTAACTTTCTAAGAAGTGCCTTTTTAATGATCGGGTTGTTTCTGTTCAGAGTAACGTTAGAAGTACGCTCTTGGCCCTCGTCCGTTCTGATTGGTGCATCCCGAGATGCGGGAATTCTGTGGCGCATTAAATGACCCATGAGTTTTCTTTGCTATAATAATTAGGATGGGCGCGTTTAAAGCGCCTTGGTTCTGATTGGCACATTCTGTGGCACAATCAACCTGGCGGAGGAAGGGGGACTGAGGGGTGGGGGGTTCGTTGGTGGCAGGGGTGTATTTCAAAGATTTATTCTCTGGCACAGTCATTGTGATGTGTATATTTAGGGGTACAATAACGACCCCAGGCACCCTTCGTAATCGTAGTGATATCCTGTAGCTGTGGTTGTGATGGGCATATTCTGGGCACCAGGATCCTGCTCTGTATATTCTGTGCCAGGCTCCTGGCAATGGGAAGAAAGAGGCGCAGGTACTCACCAGTCTGAGAGAGGGGCAGGTGGTAGATGAGACCTGTGAACCCGGAATCTCTTCCGTGCACAACACTTCCATGGTCTCTGATGGCGTATTTTATGCTGAGGTGTTATATATCATGTGTTTAGGGCAGGCGGAAGGGGCGCGGGCGGCCTCGTGGCTATCACTGCTGCAGCTGGTGCAGTGGCACCGTGTCCCAGAGGTAGGAATGGGCTCAGCCTATCCAGCATTGTTTACAGAAATGTAAGTGGCCTCACGCTCCAAGTTTATAAACACAGAGCCTGCCTTGGCCCTGGGTCTGTTTTTACTCTTTGTGGAGTTTGTGCGGGGCACGGGGGAGGAGTAGGTGAGTAAGGGGAAATAGGTTCGGAGAGTGAGAAACGGGTTGAAACAAGAGGGTAAAGACAGAAAGTAGAGGAGGATAGAAAAATGGGGGAAAGGGATATTGATGAGAGAGAAAGAAGATAAGCACGAGCAAAAAAGGCAAGGCAAGTGGAAAAGAAAGATGCCAGAAATAAGGACGTTAGAAGGGGACGAGATAAGTACCAAGGAGAGACAGAAGAGGGTACAGAGACAGAGAGGAGACAGTAGAAGGAAGGAAGGGAGCTGCGGAGGAAATACTGGTAGAATAAAGAACTTAGAGACCCATATGCAGGAACACTAGTGCAGAGAGTGCAGTGACAGCTGAGTCCATATTGTGAGGGGCCGACTGTGCCCCAAATATGCCTGTTTTTCCATCCCTAGCTTCTAACTTTTCCCGCCCTCTTTAGCTGCCTGGTTGTGAAGGGCATTTGCCTAGACAGCAGACAGTGCATGTGTGCAAGACCTGGACATGTTCGCTGCCGACAGGCCCATCCCATGTTAATTATCTGGACGCCAGATCAGCCCTCAGGGAGTCTGAAAACAAACAAGAGCGTGGGGATTCTTGAAAATGTTTTGCAACCCACAACTAAGGGAAGACGGCAGAAGACACTATAAACAAGGCACAGCGTTAATCCAGTCCACCTTGGGAAACAAATGTACCAGTTGGTCAGCTGTCAAGTCACCCACTGTAAAAGATGTCAGCATATGAGGATCCCTGCAAGATTAGAATTGATGCAGTTTCTCAGAGGAATGGAAAATGTTTTAAATAAGTTGTGTGTGGGTGTTAATGTGTGCTCGTGGGAAGATACTAGCGTGTGTGCTTCTTCTGCGGTACTGGAAATGAGCGCGACCCATTGGGCCCAATAAAATCTTTTATTTCGGACAAGTTTATTCAAAATTTGCATTGCATGTGTATTATAGGAGAGCAGGGGATCAATTGAATGTTATCATAGCACAGCCTATCTTGAGAAATCTTTGCTTCTGACTAAACCGTAGCCATGTTAGAATCAGTATTGAAGTCTTAAGCGTGAATATTAACTTTACAAAGCTTCAGAAACATTTCTATCTACATGTTGTTATATGACATCCCTTTATTAATGTAATAACTGCACTTTCACAATTGCTTTATTAACCTTCTTGCTTCTCACATTTTCTTGAAAATGCACCATTTACCCACTCTTTTTTCAAAAGTTTCTCGGGGGAGAACCCCCCCGAACCCCCCTTAAGATGTGCGGGCTCACTCGCTGCGCTCGCCACTGTGCTCTCCAACAGAAACTTTACGCCTCACCACTTTCAAATGTCACCATCCACCACTGCTCAAACACCCTGTCAAATTCCTGTTACAGATTATTTAAATAACAAATATGAAAGAAGGGCAGTAGTTTGATTTGAAATCTCAAATCACACTCCCGCAACCAGGAAACTTCTGGGTACGGGAGCCAGGGCAAGAGATGCATTGAATGCTGGGTGAGGCTGGGCAGCCATTAGACTTGCAGTGCAAGTGCCTTCTGTGCTCTGAGTAGTATTCCCTGTCTCACCACTGTTAGGAATAATGAAGAGGGTCTGGGCTCAATTCACGCACCCACAGAATCCCTTCTTGTAATGAATTCCTACTCCCCACTTCTACTGAGCACTACTGTTCCATGTTACACTGTACGGACTCGACCTTAAGTAGAAATCGAAATACGCTCTCTATGACCAATCTTTTTAACCATAATCAAGGTCACTAATCGCTGCTGTTTGGGAGGACCATGGGGTTCAGAAGTGAACAAGTTCAACACATGCCTCCGCTCACCACCACAGCTGCCGCTGTGAACTTCAAATGCTTAATTGAGTCACTATGGGGGACGCCAACCACAACCTAGCTGCCTTGAAAGCCAAGCCATCTCCATGTAAATAAGTAAGCTTAACACACAAAATAATGTTTCCCCCTTTCTTTAATATAAAGAGAGTGAATAATTGGTTATTATTCACCATTAGTATTTAAAAAAAATGTGGCGCTCTCTACTCAAGCAGCAATCTGAGCCAGGCAGTGACATTTATTTGATAGCGAAGTAACAGTGGAGTCCTGCTCTCAGGGATCTCCCATGCCTTCCCATTTTGTGATGTGCTGCAGCACTAGCCCCAGATGCTTCAGACCTAAGCCTTCCCCCTGGGGCTACATGCCAATCAGCCTGTTACCTCACCTTTTCTCTACTCATCACAGTGTAAAGAAAGGGAAGGGTGAAGGTCGGGCAGCTATGTGCCTGCCAGGAGCAGCTGGCTGAGCTAATTAAAAAAAATATGTATGAACGAGTGAAAGTTAGAGGGAGTGCAGGTGAGTTTGCATGATATTGAGTGAGAATTTAAGAGTGGGAATGAGTGATATGAAGTGTAAGAGGGTGAGAGTGGGGGAGTGCGAGTGAAAATAAGCATGAGTGAGAATAGTAAGTGTAAGTAAGACTAAGTAAGACTAAAAGAGATTAGGAGAGAATGCAAGTGAAAGTGAGACAGTGAGTGAGCGAGTAAAAATAAATGAGATTGAGTAAGAGTGCGTAGGAATGAATGAAAGAAAATTACTGAGTGAGAGCAATAGTAAATGTTAAAGAATAACCAAGTGTAAGGGAGAATGAGTAAAAGGGAGTAAGAACGAATGAATGAGAGTGAGAATGAGCGAGAATTAATAACAGTGAGTGCAACCAAGAGGTGTGCATGTGTGTGAGTGAGAGTAGATGAGAATAATTAAGAGTGAGTGAGAGAATGTAAGTGAGTATGAGTGAGAGAGAATGTATCAGTATGTGAGAGTTTTATACTTGTCAGTCTGCTGTTGGTCCTGGCATACTGGAGGTAATTCTCAGCATGTGGTCCACCACTGGCAACAATGCAGGCCCTGGAGCCCTAGCTAATACTTGCATATGGGGCACCCATTGCATAATGCTGATGCTGGCATATTGGAAGTTATTTTTGACATAATGGCACCGAAAACCAAATGCTGGCACTGGCATCGCAGCATTATTGCTTCACATTTGGGGTACCAGTGGCAAAATGCTGGTGCTGAGATACGACGGCAAGGAGTAAAGTAAGTAAATAAATAAAACTATTTACCTTGCGCTCGCTGCATTTCCAAGTTGGCGATGCAGCGAGCGCAAGGCAAATAGTTTTATTTATCTATTTACTTACTATACTCCTTGCCGTCGTATGTCCGACTCCACTACCCCCCCCACCCTGCCCCTCCGCCTCACCGCCCCACACCATTCCCACTGCGAGCCGCCACTGGCTGGCATACTGTTAGAAATGCTTGGCATATGGAGGTCAATCATGGAAAACTGCTGACCTTGACATACTAGAGACATTTTGACAAATGTGGGGCACACAAAGCTCATTTTAAAAAGATGGAGGTCTTCTTGCTGTTTCACTGGCTTTCCACATCATGAAGGTAAGTGAATATTTGATGACTGTGCTCTCAGAATGTATTGTTTTTAAGCAAATTTGTTAAATTGTGAAAATTGTGTTTTAGAATATCATGTATGATCCCATTTTTTCACAAATGTCTTGGGTTGTAAACCCATGGACCTTCTCCTCCCATTTCAATCCCACCAGAAGAAGTAGGCCTAGCTTTCTTTGCTTGCTGAAATTCAAGCTAAATATTACACCTCGATACTCTCAGAGTTTACCAGTCCCCGGTGACATAATTTTGGTTGGGTAACAATAATTATGCATGAGCCAACCTAAATTTGGCAATTAATAGAGATAAGAAATGTTCTCCCTTCTGTGGAATCTGCTAGTTGATGCTTGAGGAATGTTCACTGAAGTTTAGACAAGGTGGAGCACAGGGTCAGTAAGTTTGAGTACTGTTTGTGTAATCGCACATGACTTCAGTTTCCCAGAGTGCATGTCAGAACATGTTAACTAAGGCTATTTCCAAGTTCAACTTTAGCATTATCCTCTTTGACATTTAAATTTATGTTCTTCTTGATTTGAATCAAAGGAATGACATTAACATTTTTTTAGCAGCAACTTTTTGATTACTGTTTTACGGCGCTGCCATAAATCCTCCAATCTGTTTTTTCATTATTGTGGAGTACATTTGATTTTGGCCACCATCCACATAAATTGTGACTTGGTTCCAAAACATGTCTGGCATTTCCTAAATCCTTATTAAGATCCTTTCAGCAGGATGTCCCATGCTTTTAACCTTTTCCTCATACTTTTTCACAATATAGTAATCGCCCTACTGTCTTTGACGAGGAGACATCTGCAACTTTAAGATACGTTGTGTAATTCGTAGAAGGACACTTTTATATCCATATGACAATTTTCATGTATTGCCAGTTAATAGTGTCGTTGTTTCTGACCTTTGAGAGAAAGAAAACACGTTTTCAACCTGTGCCAACTTTTTGGGGAAAGATATTTAACAGATGGAAAAGTATATTGGAAATATAAATTCAATATGAGAAAGCAGAGTTTGCAGAGTTCACATAAAGATGTCAGTTCAGTAAAAGGACGCAGCACTCGGAACTCCCACGCAGCGGTGAACCCGACCCAACTCCACAGGTAAAAGAGGGTCCATTTTCTCATGGGCTAAATGCCATCTCCGATGTACTATCACAGTGGCTTGCAGATGCCTAACGACATGATGGCAGTAGCTAATGTACGGTTTTAAGGCAGTAGATCGAACTCAATAGTAAAAGTCTAGAACTGAGCTTTTGTACTTTTTTGCCTTTCTTATGCGAGCTTAGTATGCCTCCTCTAACTATATTGCGCAACTTCATTTTATTTCTTTCATACATATATTTTGCACGCCATAAAGCTATACGACTTGTATTTTCCAGGCAAAAATAATATGAGAAGGAAAAACTTGAACCAACGCTTCTCAGCTAAAGATGGCACGATTTATAAGCTCTTGGAAAAGCTGTCTTTTATCTTCTAGATCATCTGTGCCACTTAGTAAGGAGGTCAACCATATACAAGTTAATTCATCGTTACAGGCAAATCAGCAGTCCTAACACATCAAATCTGAAACAAATCTTAACAAGCATAGGCAAAGCCAATAGGCCTTCTGGCAGTTCTTGTTTTGTTTTGTCAAGGTTTTTGCAAAACTTTACTGTTTGGTGTGGGGAGGGGGTTCATCAACCCCCCAAAAATTATTTGGAACAGGCAAAACAGTTTTTTTGGGTCTAAAAAAACCCAGTACTCCTTGCCACTGAAGGGATCTACTTTATGTGTGGATCTGTTCCTTTTGAAAGGGCGGCATACCGTAAATTGTAGTGAAGTCAGCTAATGGCTGAAGGGGGCTAGTGCATTGCCCCTTAATGCATGCCGGAGAGGTTGGAAGAAAAATGTGAATTACACCAACCACAGGCTAATGGGTGAAATCTGGCTGAAACCTCTATAAGGAACTGTGTTGTACACATAATTTTAGTAAAATGAAACGTTCTTGGTTAACACAGACCTACAAATGCCAATCAGTCTGGCATTGGCCGGAAGTCTCTTGCCTTTGAAAAAGAAAGAAAGAAAGTAAAAAAGGAAGCAAGCAAGAAAAAAGGCAACTGGAGAGAAGGCAATAAAAAGGCAAGAAAGAAAGAATACAAGATAGAATACAAGAAAGAAAGAATACAAGAAAGAAAGTGAGAAAGAAAAAGAAAAAGAAAAAAGGAAAGGTGGAATGAAGGAAGGAAGTAGGGAGAGAAATTATGAAAGCAAGAAGGAAAGAAAGACAGAAGGAAGGAAGGAAAAGTTAAAAAAAAGGATAACTCAATTCAGAACAGTTTCAAATGGACACAATCTGGTAAGCTGTGAAATAGCAGCAGTCAGAAAAGATAGACTCCAAAAGGAATTTACAACAGCATTGGCTGGAGATGGAATCTGATTAAGATGGAATGTGTCCTGTGTTCACATCAGAAGTGTCCTGCTATCACATCAGACTCTAAACGTACAGGCAACACTAAAGTAATAAGAAAGTAAAAACAAAAACACTGGCACTGAAGGGAACTAGCTTGTGAGTTGAATGTTCCTTGTGAGAGAGCAAAATCACTTAACATAAAGTGAAGTTAACCAGTGACCTAAGTACACTGCCCCATTGCCCCATGCTATATGCTGTAGTGGGCAGAAGCAAAATGTGAATGACACAGCTGACCACGGTATGAAGAGAGGTGGCTGAAAGCACCTATATGTAAATATTATACATATTTTAGTAAAATCAAAATGTCAAGGCCAGATCTAAAATGCACCCTCAAAAATGACCCCCTGTCCAAGGCCCTGTGTTGAATAAGGCTGCCTTGAAATGTGACCTGCAAGGAAGAAGAAAATGAGTGCTTCTGTTCCTGCTTTTAGTCTCAAAATACAGTGCTGGCATTAGCTAGACTTTCAGGCAATTTTGAGTACTGCTTCAGTTTGGAGCCCCACCAAGTTGAATGTGATCCGCAGGGGCACACAACATGTTTTCACTAATCTGGTTGTGGCCAAGTCATATCTGGTAAATATTAGTGGCAAATCATGAGTTATCTTGCAGTAGTTACCCATTTAGAGTTTGTTATTTTCTCTTTCATCTGCCTGAACACTCTGAACACTGTATACTTTGATGGCATGGGACTGGGAGGTAAAGATGTTTAGATTTATGATAGGGCAATTCCACATCTTGACTGCACTGTTTCCAGGATTTGGCAGCAGAGGTCATGCGTTTTGGGTACTTCGGTAGGGTAAGTATTGTTTACGTTGTAAGGCATTTAAGCTTAGTGAAATCTGTCACCGCTGTATTTTCGTGAAATTTCACAAAACTATCGTGTTACATGGCTATAAACGTATTTAAAAATATATAAATACATTTGCTTACCAATTACCATTTTTAAAAAGTGAAAATAGGTAGGGATCTATTACTTACCAATATCTAAGGCCCTAACACTGAACACAGCCAAAGTGCAGTAAATACAATATGGCTGCATTTTCATTCTCTAAAAACAGTCATTACCTAATGATATACTGGCTTGTCACCGCCATGTAACATGGTTTATTGCAAGGTTATCATTGTATACCATGGCCCAAAATATAACTAGGGCCTAGCTGCATTATTGGATTGCGGTACCCTTGCGTCACTCATGGTGTCACATGGGCAGTACAAAACTTGAGTCAAATTTACAAAGGAACGCAAGGCCAAAATGTGTGGCCCTCCATTGATTGGTAAATCTGGAGAAGAGCAAGGCAGCACAATTCACCATTGGACACCACTGCACTCTACGCCACTCCACTATATGCTATTTCAATCTACCCGACCTCCTCTTTACCCTACTCCAGTCTACACCACTCCACTCTATGCTATTCTACTCTGTGCTATTCCACTCCACGTTATTCTACTCTATGCCACTCCACTGTAGTCCACTCTATGCTATTCCACTGTATGCTACTCCACTCTATGCTATTTTACTGTAAGCCCCTTTTATCTTTGCCCCTCTACTGTTTGGTATTCCACTCTGCCCCACTCCACTGTACACCACTCCAATGTACACTACTATACTATACGCTATTACAATTTACGCCACTCCACTGTACACTACTGCACTATACGCTATTACACTTTACGCCAGTCCTGTGCACGCTACTACACTATATGCTATTACACTCTACGCCACTCCACTGTATGCCTCTCCAGTCTATGCTACTCCACTCTACGCTATTATACTTTATGCCACTCTACTGTACTCTACTCCATTCTACACCACTCTAGGTTACTCTCCTCCACTCTATATAACTCCCCTCTACAAAACTCTACTACACTCTATGTCATTCTACTAGACTCCACTCTATCCCCATACACTCCACTGCCTTATTTGCACTCAACTCTATGCTTGTCGGGGGAGTGTCTTACCAAGGTGGGCAATTGGTCACTCCTATTGGAGCTCCTGCCAGTTGTCAACAAAATTCTGTGCAAACTGCACCATTGAGGGCTTTCTAACGCCCGACTGGGCGGTGTGTGGTCCCTCAATGTCCCTAGGGCAGCAAAATCGGAGTGGGGTGTGGTGTCTTTGGCTACCTCCCGTGGCATCCTGCATGGTGCGGCTGGTGGCATACAGGACTGTCCTGCAGACTTGAGCAGGCCGGCTCAACTGAAATTACTGGGTGGCTGAGGTGGCGTGCTCTGGCCCAAAACTGCAATCCTCAGCTGGAACCTGCCGACCTGGGGGAACAATGGCGGTGCTATAGACTGGGACGTCACATTGGCTTGCCTCAATGAGGAAGGAGGAGCTTGGGCTGGGTTGCTGTCGGCATGCCCCGGGCTGGTAGGGGAGCTCCGGGAAGTGTCTAACTGTTTGGTCCGGGGGCAAGCTATAAGTGGGAGACGTAGGCCTGCGGAATCACCTTGTTTGCCTTATTTGACTTTTGGAGTGCCTGTTTGTGATCCTGGTGATGGAGTTGCACCCTGCATGCCTGATCTGGCATAATTAGCATGTGACCAGGGCGTGGCCCCCAAGACTCACATATTGTTTCAAACACTAACACACTTCCAATTACACTCTGACACACCCACTCACAAACCCAGTCAGTCACTCATACAGCCAGTCACAGACACACTCAGAGAGGTACTAAAGCACTCATTCACTCGCTCTCAAATCTAGTCAGAGACAGACGCATTTTCAAATATTGGCAACAACAAAAATATTTCACTGACTTCATTAGTTATAAATGCATTCAAAAGCAGACCCAGTCGGACACTAAACCACCTCTTCACAGACTCACTGAGACACTGATGCACCCACTCAAGGATTCACTCAGACACTCAGTGACAAACTCACACAGATATTGATACAGTGACTCACAGATGACCTCAGAGACTGACACATCCACTGACAGTCTCAGTTAGTCACTAACACACCCATCACAGACCTAGTCAGTCACTGATGCATCCAGTCACAGAAGCACTGAGACATTGATGCACTCAGTGAAAAACTGAGTGAGAGACTGACCTATGCACTCTTGTACACATTTACTCAGAAAAATATGCACTGATGTACTTAATCAGTCAGTCATACAAGCAGTCATCCAGCCATTTCGTTACACATACATGGACTGATGCACCCAATAATTTCCTCATAGACAAATGTATACATCCATTCATTGATTCATACACATAGTGATAAGGTCATTTAGTTGCTTACACTTGCACTGATGCACCCAATCAGTAATTAAAGTACAATGTTATTCATCCATTCAGTCATATTTACCATTTTAAAATGCATTTTAGAGATAACATTTTTAGAAGTGTTGTTGGCTATTGAATGGCTGCTTTTGTTTTGTGTATTTCGCGGCATATTTGTGAAAAATGTTAACCCCTAAAAAAAGACAGAGATTTCTGTTAGGAAAAAAACAATATATTTGGGATAGTAGACTGGCTCTGATAAGAGTCTTTGGGGTTAATTATGAATATGTTCCAGCTACAGATAAGTCTTAATGCAGAGCTTCAGGTTGTACAGAAATACCATATTGCCTTCATCTGTTAAGCTCACTCCATCAGTTCTGTAGATTCCATTCTTGTCAAAACGCAGATTGTTGTTATAGATACAGCCCATGCTATGGTCTCTGACGAATGCAGAAACAGTTTTTTTAACATATTTCCTGGCTTTGTCAATCTGTGGACAGAATTGATTTGACCACTTCTGTCTTTGACATATGTTAGAGTACACCAAGACAGTATGAGGGAAAAGTGGCATCAGTTCTGCAAAGGTATCCTTCATTAGGTTTTCCAGCCCTAGCTCAGTTAGTGTGCCTAGGTAATTTCCACCATAGTGTAGGGGTGGGCGGAATTTGCGTAGTCGCGCTACGCAAAGCTCAGCGAAACGGTAAAAAATCTCCGCGAGCACGCAAAAGTTCAGCAAACACGCAGAATTGCTTGTTCCGCCCGTTCGCGATGCTTTTTTCCTGTTCGCGAACGCTGTTTGCGTGCTCGGGGAGAAATATCTTGCGAACACGCATTTTGAAAGCGCGAACAAGCAAAAAATTCCGCGAAGCCGCGGATCGCGGAATTTTTGGCAATTCCGCGTTCTCCACCGAACGCAAAATTACCCAAATTCCCCAAATTCCGCGAGCGGAACGGAATTTACCGCCCAGGCCTACCATAGTGTACAATCATGAGGCGAGGATCTCGGCAATCTACAATGGTTTTAACCAAAACCAGCAACTGATGAAACTTTAACCCTCTCTGGCCAAACCAAGTAATCTCCACATTTGGCAAACCCAAGTCCCTGACAATACCTCTCTTTTTTCCAGCCTCTGTAATCCAATAGACTTAGCTTTGGCCAACAATCCACACTTTAAGTATTTTGAAGTGAAGGAGCAATAGCAGTCAGGAGAAGGCTGGCACTGAATGAGGTATTTTTCCTAATGAAAACCAGTTAAAATGGAGGTGTTTTCTTTATTTAAAAAAAGGCATTTTTTTGGGACGCTGTCAGAATGTAAGTGAATAAAATTAGGTAATGTGTTGGATGCATTGGCAAGGAGTCCAATTATTGGCTGTTTGAAAAAAGGAACATAATACAGACATGGATATACTTTTGAATCTGTGGAGTAAACCACACCTGCTGCATCTCATTTGGAAGTAGTATGGTCCTTCTAGAATGTGCTTTGAACTTGTGATCTACTGGTTCTACTGGGTTGCTGCATACACTCAGCTGAGATTGTATTGCGGGGAAAGGGTGTTAAAGAGGCAGAACATTTTATAAAAAGTAGAGGAGTTATGACAAAATTTTATTTATTATACAGTTTAATTTCCAATTCAGGAAAATGTAATAAACTGTTCTGCAGCATTTAAATTTGAAAAAACTAAAGGTAAATATAGGGTTGGATTCCTGTTTTTTTCGCGATTACTCCACTATGATCGCAAAAACATTGCAAACACACATAGACAGGAATCTCTTTTTGAAAGAGAGGGAAAGGGTTAACAGATACTAACCATTCACAAGCAGAGAAAGAGTAGTCTAAAATGAAAGACATGATTTCATTTGCTGCCTTTCTCATGATCACAGAGTCAAAGTTGAAGAGGTTGCCATTTTATGGTTGCTTTGTATGAGAGTGTTGTACCATTCTTGTGCTTAGTTTTTACAAATCCTAACAGAATCAAAACTATTCAAATAGAGCTAAACAACAATATAATCTACAAACTCAATTCACTGGATGTACATAACTTTTTAATCATTTAAAAAATGACATTAGAAATGAAAATGTATATGGGAGTTTGATAAAAAAAGAGAATCCCAGTGATATGAGAAAAATATATCAGATGAACTGTATCTGGCAGAGGGTATGTATTTAAGATGTTAGTACCAAATATTTTGGGAACTAAGGCTAAAATGAATTAGTGCCCCTTTATTCCATTGAGTACTTTATAGAAAAACAACAGTATAGTATTGTTGAAAGTTACAATGAGGAATGTATTTAAAACTAAGAATGTTTTAAATGTCTAAGCATCATGTGCAGAATAGATACATCTATGTTATTTGCATTCTGGGAGTTGTAGTACTTTAAGTCACATTATTAAACAGAAGTAGTGTAGTCACAAATAAATCATAAGAAAATGTGCTGTGGCTGTATATGAACCATAAAGTAGTAATACTTGTTAGATGTGTATTAGGACGTGTTTGTCAATGTGGGTTTTAACTTAAATGACCGGTTTGCATATGCTTAGATGGTGAGATGTGTTTTTTGTGGTTGCCGATAGCTATATGTACGATGAGACTCTTGAGTTTACTTAACGTTGCAGAGAACTATATATTTTTGGAAAGATCCCTGAAGCTGTATATCTATTATGAAATCACATATATGTTTACATGGCGATCTATGTTCTCTAAGGCTGTTGAAAATTTCATGTATATGGTGAGGGTGGTGTATTTCTTTAAACATGCTCTGTTTAAAACTGAGGAGGGTTAATAGTGCAGAATGTCTCGTGAGAGTTCTTGTGCTAGCTCTACGTAGCATGTAACTTTTCTTTGAGAAATACTGAATATATGTTTTAAACACACAAGAATATTTGAGGTATGCCATTAGGAAAAGGTTTTGTGCTTTGAAAAAGTGAGAATTGTTGTTTTCAGTTTTAGAAACTTACTGATGCATGTGAACACTGAGTAACAGAGCAATGTATGCTTCTAGAGAGCCATGTATCCAATTATATATCAACTGTGATATCTAGACTTCATTCACACATAGCTCAGTAGAAAAGGATAGATACACTAAAACAGGTAGTTTGATACTGGTAGAAGGACTTACACAATGAGTCATAGATATAGTCACAACTGTTATATATTTAAAAGCAACAGAGGTATTTTTACAGTCACCTAGGCACTACTCAGGCACTCATCCAATCACCTAACCACTACACAGGCAGTCATTAAACCACTCATGCACTATCCACACACTTATTCAATTACCCAGACACTACATATGCACTCTTTCAATCAAGCAGGCATTCATTATATACCCATTGACCTACACAAGCACTACCCATGCATTCATCCAATCACCAAGGTACTAACCATTCACTTATACAATCACCAAGGCTGTACCTATGCAGTCATTCAAACACCAAGACACACCCATGCACTCATCCAAACACCCAGTTACAACCAAAGCACTCATTGAAATACTGAGGCAATCAATCAATCAATCAATCAGGGGTTTATATAGTGCACTACTCACCCGTGAGGGTCTCAAGGCGCTGGGGGTAGGGAGCTCCGGATCAGTCAAAGAGCCAGGTCTTGAGGTCCTTCCTGAAGGTGTGCAGGGTTGGAGAGCGTCTGATGTTCACGGGGAGCTCGTTCCAGGTCTTGGCAGCGATGTAGGAGAAGGCTCTCCCGCCTGTTCTACTTCTGCGGATGCGGGGGACCTCTGCCAGGGCAAAATCGGTGGAGCGGAGGTTCCTCTTGGGTACGTGGAAGGATAATCTCTCGTTGAGGTATTTGGGTCCGGTGTTGTTGAGGGATTTGTAGGCATGGGTGAGGAGTTTGAAGGTGACCCTCTTCTCGACATGGAGCCAGTGGAGGTCTCGTAGGTGTTGGGTCATGTGTTTGTGGCGTGGAGTCCCGAGGACGAGTCTGACGGTGGCATTTTGGACGGTCTGGAGTCTGTGTAGGAGAGATCTGTTGATTCCGGCATATAGGGCGTTGCCGTAGTCCAGTCTGCTGGTTATGAGCACGTGGGTGTCGGTCTTTCTGCAGTCAGGGGGGATCCATTTGAAGGTCTTGCGGAGGATGCGCAGGCAGTTGAAGCTGGTGGAGGCGACGGCGTTTACCTGGCGATTCATGGAGAGGGTAGAGTCGAGGATAATGCCAAGGTTGCATGCATGGTCTGTAGGAGTGGGTGGGTTCCTGAGGGCGGAGGGCCACCAGGAGTTGTCCCAGGTGGAGTTGCAGGGTCCGAGGATGAGGACCTCGGTTTTCTCTGAGTTGAGCTTAAGGCAGCTGTCGTTCATCCAGGTTGCCACGTTCTTCATTCCCTCCTGGAAGCAGAGTCTGGTGTCTTTGGGATTCTTCGTGAGTGAGAGGAGGTGCTGGGTGTCGTCTGCGTAGGATATGATGCTGAGCCCGTGCTGTCTGACGATGGTGGCGAGGGGGGCCATGTAGATGTTGAAGAGCGTGGGGCTTAGTGATGAGCCTTGAGGCACTCTGCAGTTGATGTTGGTGGATTTGGAGAGGAAGGGAGGGAGTCTGATCCTCTGGGTTCTGCCGGAGAGAAAGGATCGGATCCAGTCAAGGGCGGCTCCTTGTATGCCGGTGTCGTGAAGTCTGGCTGCAAGGGTGCGATGGGAGACGGTGTCGAAGGCTGCGGAGAGGTCTAGAAGGATGAGGGCCGCGGTGTGTTCTTGGTCGAGTAGCAGGCGGATGTCGTCAGTGGCGGCGAGGAGAGCGGTCTCCGTGCTGTGGTTACTGCGGAATCCGGACTGGGAGGCATCTAGGATGGAGTTCTCTTCGATGAAGGTGGTCAGCTGAGTGTTCACGAGCCTCTCGGTGACTTTGGCTGTGAAAGGGAGGAGAGAGATGGGCCGGTAGTTTTTCAGGTCTGTTGGGTCTGCCGTGGGCTTCTTGAGGAGGGGTTTAACCTCCGCCCGCTTCCAGTCGTCTGGGAAGATGCCAGACGTGAAGCAGGCGTTGATGGTCCATGCAAGTTCGGGTGCGATGGCAGCGGCGGCCCTGTGGAATATGTGCGGTGGGCAGTGTTCCGTGGAGGCTCCTGCGTGGGTTTTATGTATGGTCGCGGTGATGTGTTCGACGGTAGCGGTCTTCCAGGTCGAGATCGTTTGTTGATCGGCCACGACAGGGGGGGTGATGTCCCGCGTTGGTTGCTGAAATTGTCGTAGAGGTCCTTGATCTTACGGTGGAAGTAAGTGCTGAGCTTGTCGCAGAGTTGCTGGGAGGGTGTGATGTCCGTGGCTTCGCTGGGTGGCCTTGTGAGCTGCTATATGACGCTGAACAGTTCCTTGGCGTCGGTCGCGTTGGCCTGGATTTTGTCCTTTATGAAGGTTAGTTTGGTGTCCCTTATGCACTGGTGGTATTCCTTCAAGGCGCTCCTGTGGTTGTTCCGTGCTTCCGTGGTTTTCTGGTTTTGCCAGGTTTTCTCTAGTCGTCTGCACGAGCGTCTGGCTACCTGTAGTTCCATGGTGAACCAGGCTGCCTTCAGCAGGCGTTGCTTGGTGGGGTGCCGGAGGGGTGCGAGTATGTCGGCGCAGCGGGTGATCCAGCGGTGGAGTTCTGTGGCTGCAGCGTTAGTGTGGGTCGTGGCACAGGGGGGGTCTTGGCGAAGGGTGGTGTTGAGGAGTTCCTCTGTGACCTTGCTCCAGTTTCTTTGTGGCGGTCGCGGGACGGGTTTGGGTGCACTGGTGGTATTGAGGCACAACCCATGCACTCATCCAAATACTCAGGCACTACTCATGCACTCATCCAATTACGCAGGAAGTACCATTGCAGTGAACCTATCGCCCATCCAGTATCTATGTACTCATTCAATTACTGAGGCAATACTCTTGCACTAATACAATCACCCAAGCAGTACACTTGCTTTCATCCAGTCACTCAAGCTTTAACAATGGACTCATGCAATCAGTCAAACTCTAGTCATGCACTCATCTAATCAGCCAGGCACTACTGATGCACTCAATCAATTATCCAGACACTACCCAGGTACTTATCTAATCACTCAGGCACTACTTGTTCATTCAGCCAAAAACACATGGGCAGCAGCCATGTACTCAGCAAATCACTGAAACACTACTCATGCAGTCATCCAATCTGCCAGGTGCTATGCATGCACTTGAACAATCAGGTATGCACTATCCATGTACTCTATAAATCACCTATATACTGCGCATGCACTCCTGCAGTCATCCAGGTACTAGAGTTGCTCTTTTTTCATCATCCAACCACTATCCATGCATGTACTGAATTATTGAGACATTAGTCATATACCTATCTAATCACTCAGACACTATACATGCACTCATTCAAACACCCAGACAGTAGCGATATACTCGTGCAAACATGCAGGCAGTAACTATGCATATATATAACAACCCACGGGATTCCTACATACTCAGGATATCATCCAGGCAATACCTATATTCTCAGGGAATCACCTAGGCACTACCTATGCACTCATCCAATCATCCAGGGAGTATTGATGTACTCTACCACAAACACATGTATTTACACGCTTTAGTGAGGAATATGTAGTCTTTTGGAACCATCCTGTGAATTATATATGCTACCTGTCACACACTCTTCGCATGTGCTCTGAAGAATTAGTGGGCTATTTGCTGTGATAAAGATTAATATGCAGACTTTTAGATGCACAGTTTCCCAAAATTTTAATCTGATGCATCTAAGTAAAAAATACTGCAACACAAAATTCACCATTGAGACAGTGGTAAAGAAGCACACTAATAGTTCCTATGTTGTTTTCAGATTTACAGTATTGAGACACTGTATGTACTTCTACACTTTGGTTGATGTTCATTTTAAAATGTATCACAGAAGGGATAAACTGCTCTTTTACTGTGTATAAGTGAGAACTGAGATATGGTGCAGCTGTGTTGTAGGAGAGGGTGCTATAATGTTAAAAGGTAACTAATAAATAAAGCTTTGTGTTTGTTTTGCTTTGGGTTTGAAATATTGAAGTAAGTGCATGTAGTTATATAGCTAGGTCCATCTGTAGATTTAAAACTGCAACATAACATAAAAACAGTTTTTGTATTATATGTAAGTCAGTAGTAAAGTAGTTGGTACGTTGGCTAGAGTAAAAATTAAAATATATTTATTTTGTGTTACAGAACAATATCTACATAACTACAGACAGTTAGAATGCCTACAAAGCTCGGAGGAAAAAGCAACGAAGCAACTACAATATCTATGCAAAACCGAAACACAAAAGTGCAAAATGCAGAAAAAGTGGTGAAAGAAAAAAGAGCTACTGGTAAGAGGACAAAGTCATTTCTTTAAAATATATGTGGACACCTGCAAAGATTGCAAAATAAGGAAAATAAAAGCCAAACTATGATAAAGAATAAGAGTGGACAAAACCTAAAGTACAAGAACAGGAAAGAATGTAACAAAGATGGACACACCTTAACCAGGAGACAGAAGCAGTTTAAGGAAATCAGAGCCAGGATGTTTCGTAGTAGAGTGGTTGTAAATCTACTGAGAAATGTGAAGAAGTATAGAAGAAGTAGAGAGGCACTGAAACAGAAAGAACAAGTTGAGGGAGTAGTTGATAAGGCCTTTGCTGTGAAGAGTAAGCTTTTCATTTTGATTATAAATAGAATGAAGGCTCTTGACAAAATGGTATTGTACATGAGGAGACAAAACCAGAAGAAAATATTAGTGAATAGAAGTAACTTTTGTACAGTCTTTAGTGGAGAATGGATACATACTTCTAGTAGAGAGCCTTTCTTTAATGAAGAAAGCTATCTCCAGGATAACACATTGGTTCATGCTATTGATGAAAGATGATGTTATGAAATGAAGAATGGCACTCCGATAGCAAAAGAGGTGATGGTACCTAGAAATGTAGAACAAACTATTGCAGAAGAGGCAAAGGGAAGGCGTTGTCAGGCCCTGTATACAAATTCAATTGTAGTAGTGTTTGTAGTATTCAACAGCAATCCATTGATCTATTAAGAAAATGTCTATACATCTTTTCAAGGCGAAGTTTAAAACACAAAATAAGTACTTTACAAGGATTGGATCCTTGCAAGGAAAAGCATAGAAAGCATACAAATTTGGAGGGACACTCACCTAGCTTGTTTATCAAAGAAAGTGTGCCAAAGCCCCTTTAATCATTTCAGGATGCCAGCTGTACACCTCTCAACAATGCAAACTTTAGCTGGAGGCTGTACTATGTGAAAACTCCTGCTATATGTTTAGGAGAAATGAAAAGAGCACTTTTACATGATACTGTGGCAGAGGTACAAAAGGTTTGTGATGATGTGCAGTTACGTTTCTTTGGTCCAGAACAGACCTCTATGAAAAATGAAGAGTTGATAACAGGAGGAGTTGCAGAACAGGACACAGGAATTATAGTTGATAGTTTTGAAGTAGAGATTATACAATTTAGCACAGTGTTCTCTGAAAAACGAGAGGATATTTGTATATGTTGTTGAAATACTCACTTCAAAATTCAAGCACGGACTGTTCACTTGTATTTAAAAAGTGAAAAAGAAAATAATTAAAACTGGTAAACGGTTGTTGTGTACTTATTTGTATAGGAATGCTTTGACTTGTCCACACAGCAAGTTATATGTAAGTACTGTTACAATAAATTAGAGGATAATAAAATGCCTGCTAGAGCTGTGCATAACAAGTTAGAACTGGTTCTTATTCCAGAACCACTTCAAGCTTTAAATGTTTATGAGTCAATTCTTATCCAAAGTATACATCCATTTCAGGTTAAAGTCCGAATGGAGCCAAAGACAAGCAAGTTACCATCAACAGAGCTGCAGAAAGGTCTAAATGGTAGAGTAGTATACTGGATTAGTTGTATATTCTCAAAATGTTCAGCAAGATGCTCAAGACTTTTTTATAGTAATTCTAGGATTATTAGAGGAAGAGGATGTGAATATCAATGAATTATTTGGTGGAACCATAACTGTGAACATTGTGATTGTGAATTCACCACTAGCACTGAATTCAATTCGGAACGATTCCTCTATTTGAGGTTACCAGATTGTAAAGCTGTGGCCTTTGAAAATGTAACCAAAAAGCACACATTAAGATTTCACTTGTCCAAACTGCAGATCAGATCTGAGGTCTATGTTGTTACTACAAAGGTATGGAAAATATGTCATAGTAATGCTACAACGATGCAGAGTGGATGGTACTAAATTAGAAACTGAAATTACAAACTTTGAAGCTGGACAAATTTCCATTTAAAAAAGAAGTTTCACAACTATAGCAATCATATTTCATGAAGGAGTTAATACAACTCCTGGACACTGCACAATATGTTTAAGATGTCAAAGAGGATAGACAGAGCACAACGACATACAAATGGCATTCAAATCAAGACTACCAAAAAAGTTACCATACTCATATCTGCTATTTCTAGAACTGAAGATCTAAGGACAATTTAAGATAACAAAATGTGGTATTGTGTTGACATGCATATGAATTATGTGTTTCTGAGACATTATTCAGCCTATTAGGGGTATTGTTTACAGCAAGCTTTTAGAAATGAAAGAATCTTTTTTAACTGAGGGAAAGGAATTTATGAAACATTACAGGACTACATTCTGTTACTACAGATAAAAACGAAATGGAGGTATAATAATGACTACAACCTTATGTTGCATCTAAGAAGTCTCTTCACCATTAAAAAAATGACCTCTTTTTTCTGCTACAGTAGTACTGTGTGTTATGATTTTCATTCATTGGCGAAGAACATTTTAGACATCAATTGGCCTAACATGGATGATGTTTACAAAAGGATATCCAAAAATGAAGTCTGCTTCATCATTTTCGGACATTTTGTACTAGATACAGAAATATCAGAAACAGTTTTAACATATAGTTGCTTTCATTAAGGTAGTAACTTATGAGCAAGCCACTATTAACAAACTTGTAGTGAGTGGAATGCATAGTATCACATATTTGTACTGATGTACTGTGCACATTTGTTTTTTTTTACAATCCAATGATTGTTTTTTCCCCACTGTTTGATGATGATGCTTCATACAGAGCACTTTTGAAAGTGAAGAAGTATAAAAGCTGAAAACATTTTACTATGTTGTATTAAAGTTTTGGAGAAAAAATATTGTATCTTGTTTTGGTTGCCTAATGTTGAAAATGAAATCCTAATACATTTTTCTTTGTTTATATTTTTCACAATGGTTGAACTGCTGCAATGAAAAAGGAAAAAAGAACAAGTATGGTTTTCCAAATTCTGCAAAATAACATCCATGGACTGCTCCCTGGCTGTTACGATGATGTTACAGTCCATGCAGTAGGTAGCAAAGCGCTTTAGTCTTGGTGACATTTCACTGCTTCTTCTCTCCACTTCAGCTAGAAATTTGTCGCCAGGAGCAGGGGCTGGAGGTCTGGAAGCTGATGATCTCTCTCCTTCTCTTTCTCTGTGCAATTTTAAGTTGCTTCTTGTGGTATGTTTTCAAGTGGTACAACATGCTTGTTGTACCACATGAATAATGTTTTGCTGTGCCCTGAGATAATGTCTTCTCACATATGCTGCACCTCACCTATTTAGCTGTGGTCTTCGTTTCACCAGGTAAAACAGTGAAAAAATCTATGCTTTGTTTCTTCATTGATGGTTCTTCATCAGAGGGCTGTTTATGTGCAGCTGTGTTCTCCTGCTCTTCAACAACTTCAACCAGCTGTAGGCCATCCTCTGGTTCTTATGATGCCATTTTATTTTTGGAAAAATAGACAAAAAAAGCAAAAAAAACTGCACAATCTTCAAAATCAGCTTGGGACAACTCCTATAATAAACTAAGCAGTACCTGGAAAGTTCAAGAAGAGAGAAATGGGAGTGTACTTCCTTTCATAAAGGAAACTGTGTAAACCAATGAAATTTCTTCATTTGGTAGGCATGTGCTATTCACGAGTACCAATGTCGCCGCAACATTGGGCTTTGCCGCAAAAAAGGAAAGTTCTTTTTGGAAACTGTTCTTTTTGACTAATTGGTAGAGAAAATAAAGTTAAACCAATATTTTACTAAACAGTCTCAAACTTTATGTAAAATATATCTTTGTATGTTTTTTACACTTTGCCAAAAACACAATCCAGTCCTGTTCATCACTGTAACCCAAGCCTTCTTATGTACGGTGAGCTCGCGGTGGGGTAGCGAACCCCTATCAATCCAAATTCATATGTGAATCTTCTGTTTTGGGTTGTATAGACCGAAGAGAAACACACCCCAGCTCCATGTATTTCAAACGTGTTTATTTCATCAGTGCAACAACGCTGCCCAGCGGGTTTTGGAGCTCTCGGCCCCTTGATCACGTGTCAATTTGCATTCCACGTCCTCATTCTTTTAACACCACATGTGATTTCTAGTGCATAACAGATATAAAAAGCAGACTATCAGGTATTACATCACGGAATCAAGTTTAAACTTTTCAACATTATCACATTAGATAGTCGCCATAAAGTGAAAGCAGGAAGAAAATATTTCACTTAAGTTTTAATTGGAAAAATTGTGAAACTTCAGAATACATATGTGCATTTACATGTTTTCTGGCAATTCTTATTCCAATTCAACAATGCTGGTCCATGAATTCAATTTTTTATTCTCTATACAATTCAGGCCAAGTAGGCATACTCAAATTATACAATTAATATACATTGCCAAAAAAAAACCTGGCAGAACAAAGGATCATGTTTCTGATCATAAAGGACTTGAATTATTTTCGTTTTGATCAAATTAACAAAAATTATTCACATTAGTCTAAACCCAAACCTGCTCATCTGCTTGGGCGAAAAAAGATAGACTGAGCCCCACCGGGCTAGGTATGATTAGCTCTCTTGCATACAATATTTTCCATGTCATTTCCGATATATCTGTGATAAAATTAAAACAAAACCAGTTAAAAAAACACAAATTCATTGTGATTAAAATTTACACATCATGTAGTTGTTATAACTGAGGGGCTTACTCATCCAGAACATCACCATAATCTTCATGCTACATGCTGCTATTTTTGTTTTTAACTCTGGTTTTTATTTTTTATTTATTATTTTAACCCAAATGCACTGCTAGTTCTTCATCAAGATTGAGCCCTGAGGGATGCATAGTGTTATACCTGATGGTCAGTTTGGATTTCAATTGCCTTAACTCTTGCACTCTGTTACCTCCACTCTCTCTGATCGGGATCCTATCCAATACACAGAATGATAACAAATTCATGTTCTGATTATGTTGTAATTTAAAGTGTCTTGCGATTGGGCACTGTTTGTCATCCTTATTTATCGCCCTCAGGTGTTGTAGCACTCTTTTGTTCGCTTTATGAATGGTTTATTACAGTAGGGGCAAGATGGCGTCTGAGTGACAACCTCTCTGCGATGCTCCGCCGATCAGACCCCTGAAAAACATGCCTAGACTCTTTCCGCTTAATCCCTGAATGAGAAATCGGAGCAAGGAACCGGACGCAGCTAATGAATTCATTCCGGCATTTGCAACTTCACCTTACCTGTCCCGCTGAAGCGCGGAAGATCCTCGCATCTCGTCCCAGCCTCGAGGGAGCTGGCGTGGGTTGGACATCCCTGATTCTCCCTGCCCTGCGGCGCGATCACCTCTCAACGCTGCCAGGACGCAGAAACTCATCGGTGATCCGTAGCACTCGGTTAGCTGCAAGGAAAACCTCCCTGACACTCCAACAACTTGACCAGCACGCCGCTCGCCTGACTGTTGGCTACATTATCGGGATATTCTGTTTCAACAAGGGATCTCGCAAAAAGCAAGTAAGGATGGCTGGCAGGGGGGCAAAGTCATTAAAGGGTAAAAATGTGCAGCTGCTTAGCGCTTCAACTCAAATTACACCACAGTCCAGTTCCGTGACGGCCGAGAATCGGCAAAAAAGACTGGATACCCGCGGGACTAAAGGCAAGATGGGTGAAAGGGGAGAAAAGGGGGAGAACAATCAGGGTGCAAGCCACACAGAAAAAGCAGAAACACTAAGAAAAGCGCAAGTTAAGGCTCATAAAGATCCCGGCCACTGCCAACCAATAATTACGAGCAGTTTTTGTCCAACAGGGGGGTCGGGGCCCAAGACTCAAGGGGGAGCTCTTGAAGTGGATGTGAATGTGGCAAAAAAGAATGAAAAGACATTGATCAAATACATGGAGCCAAATGTGTTCAAAGAAACAGCACAATCAGATGTTCCCTCGCCTACAGCGCAGGAGGTTACAGCATGCGTTGTGCCACATTCTACCCCCCTGCCCAGCCCTGAAACTGACCATGTATTAATAACTTGTCTAGCTCTCGGACAAGGGGCCCCCGCTAATTTACCAAATCGGACGGATGGGGATTGTTCTGATGATAAATCGGAAGCAAGCAGCAGCAAACCGATCAAAACCTCAAAAGCATCCACAGAAACAACGCTAGGCACAAGTTGCAAGCCCCCTTATCTCTCACCTAAGACGCCAGATAACCTTGAAAAGTTCTATTCGCTAACTGAAGAATCAGAAATATTGGATATAAGTATTTCTGCTTCTAGCGAGGAAGATGGGTCAAAATGGTACAGCAGCTCAAATACAGATCCTCATAAAAATAAACATGGGCAGAAAAAATTCCAAAAAAAGAAAAAGAGGGACCGGCAAAGAAGTTGTGATACCCCTGACAGAGGGAGCGCTGCAGAGCTAAGATGTGACTATTCTGCCACACAACTTACAGTCATGTCAGACACAACGGATACCTCAGGAGGCAATCGCGCAATCATAAGTAATAACGGCTGCAACAGAGAAGGGGAAGAAGGGACGAAGAATGAGCCTGCACTGGCAGTTGTATTACAATCCATCAAGAGCTTCCAAGAGGAAGTTAAATCAGATAGCTGCAGATCACGCTTAGCTGCCAAAAAACTACAAGGGGCCGTCAGGAAGGTCGGCAGAACTTGTGTAGAGATTGCTGATCGAATGGCTTCCGTAGAGGTACGGACGGAAAATTTGGAAAATGACCTCGCCACGCTGAAAGCCCAAGGAGACGAACACGAGAGCATAGTTAAGGACCTCATATGGAAGATGGAGGAGCAAGAAAATAGGCAGCGGCGCAACAATCTCCGCTTTCTAGGAATTCCTGAAGGTGCGGAAGGGAATGATCCCAGGGGCTATATGTTCACGCTCCTAAAAGGGGCCTTTCCAGAACTACACACTTGGGACTGGGACAAAGAAATCCAGCGTGCGCATAGATTCCCGCTAACCCCCTCAAAACGCCCCTCATCTACGCCTCAACATCCTCGCGCTATGCTCTTATTTTTTGGGAACTTCCTCCTGCGCCAAGCTTTGTATGACATGGCCAGACCTACAAATAAGAGGGTTTTTGATGGAATCACTTTTTTCACTAGACCCGACTTCGCCCACGCTACAGTTGAACGCAGATGGAGGTTGAGGCAGCTCTTCATCCCCTTTCAGCAACTGGGAGCCGACGTGTATCTGCAGAATCCTGCTCGGCTAAAAATCGTGTACAATGGACTACACGCAGTTTTGTGTCCGAGATTCAGGCCAAAGCATACTTACAAGAGATTACTGATCGAACTGGGAATAAGTAGTAATAGCCAACTGTCAACTATCCTAAATTCAATCAGCCGGGAAGCAATGTTTCTATAATGTTACATCATCCTTCTATGACTACTGCTAATTATTCTTTATCCTGTTTTCTTTCGGAACCTTTTTTTTTCTTCTTGCTTCCTTTTTTTTTTTTCTCTCCTTTTCTTTTTTCTTCTTCGTCTTGATACTTTCTCCTTATATTTTCCTCCCCCTTATTTGCCCTAAAATGCCGCCAAGCAAATAGCCAGCATATAGAATATGGGGGAGGGGGGAGAGGAAGAGGGAGGGAAAAGGAAGGCACCACAGCCACAGCATGGATGGAGCACCCTGGACTGCTCAATCGAACTGTTCACATGGTTATTTGGCGGATACAATCATGAAGCTAAACATGCTGATTTTTTTGTTTGTTTACTGGTACCTGTATAATGTAAGCATCTTTAAAGTTTTTATAAGTCACTTAGGGGATCACAATGGTGGGGAAAGATCGGGGGAAACGCGGAGCCTTGATCCCTCAGATGCCATTCTCCTGGCCTTGGCAAGGCCAGGTAACCTCAGTTGTAGGTGGTGGGAGGGGGGTGGGGAAGGGTGGAAGGAGGGCACGGGGTTGGGGGCTGGTCCAGTAAAAGGGGAAAAAACTTTAAGTTTTTGCTCATATTACGGTATAAGCATCCATTTAAATATAAATGAGTAAGATACGCATCGCCACAATTAATATTTGCGGCCTCAACGATCCTAAAAAAAGATGGAACACGGCAGCAGGCTTAAGGTTATTAAAGGCAGACATAATCTGCATGCAAGAAACACATATTGAAAACACACAGAAACATCTATTAGGAACACTTGGGTATGCACTGGTGGGGGCTACGACGCAGAACTCTCGCACATGCGGGGTCGCAATATTGGCGTCTAATCGCACGTTACAATTCAGCCGCACGTCAGTGGATCAGCTAGGGAGGTGGGCAATTACTGAATGTCTCAGGAATAATGGGGACCCAATTACTATATGCTCCATCTATGGTAGTAACTTAGACGACCCAACGGTGTTTCATCATATAAATAATGAACTAGCTACCTGACCACTCCCGTTAATAATTTACGGGGACTTTAATATAAACTTGCCAGCTGAGTCAGGTTGGATATATAAGGGTCGTAAACCAAAGGTGTTTCGAGCTATAAAGGCATTATGTCAGGAACACGCGCTCACGGATCTTTGGAATTGGCAGAATCCCACAAATCCTGGTTTTACCTACTTTTCATATCCACATAGCAAACATGTAAGAATAGATTATATTCTAGTTTCTCACTCCTTACTGCAGGGCGGCAGAATCGAAAAAAACCCTCGTATATTGGCGGACCATAACCCGTTAATAGCAGAGATTAAGATGGGAGGGCTTAAAGGAGGTGCTGCTGTTACATGGAGTTTTGAGCGGGTGCTTCTTTTTAATGAAGAATATTGTGATCCCATGAAGGGATGGATGCCTCAATTCCTTAAGGAGAACATAGGAAGCGCCAGAATCGACGTAGTTTGGGATATACTTAAAGCAGGAATACGGGGGGAAACACTTAGATTTTCTCTCTCGCTGAATAAAAAAAAGCAAGCTGCAATGAACGATCGACTAGTTAAATTAGCGGCGGCAGAAGAAGAGCTGATCACAGTAGTGCAAAATGAAGGCGATCATAGCGAAGCACAAGCAAGGGTTATGGCTGCTAAATCAGCAATTGTGGAGATTTTAGCCAAAGGTGCAGCTGACAAACTCGCCGCTTGGCGAGAGGAAGCTTATGAATGCAGCGAGCAAGTGGGTCATCATCTTGCCATAAGAGCCAGACAAAAGGCAACCGGGAATTTAATTATAGAGATTAAAGACCCCGACAAGGGACTAATTTCAGACTCAGCCGGTATTCGAAAGGTATTCTATTCCTATTATCAAAAGCTTTATTATGAGGATTCACCACAAAATCCCGCTGATGTGGTGACATATCTTAACCAGATCCCCACAGAGCAATTCCCTCAGGCGGAACAGCTACAGCTGGAAGATCATGCCCCAATTGTTAGAGATACTAATGTGTATCAATAGCCTGCCCAGTGGCAAGGCTACCGGCCTTGATAGCATACCCCTTGAATTTTATTTAAAAAATTCAACACAATTGAAAGACTGTATGACGCAGCTGTTCACACATGTTTTCAAGGGGGGCAGACCACCAGAATCTTGGTCACAGGCCAAAATCATAATTTTTCTTTAAAAAAATAAAATACTGACAGATCCCGGGTCGTACCGTCCCATAACACTAATTAACACTGACAGTAAGATCTACTCAAAAATGTTAGCTACACGCTTGGCCTCGGTTATCCATATGGTTATCTCCAAACAACAGCATTGATTTATACCTGGAAGAGGGACGACTGATCACATTAGAAGGGCCATCACACTTCTCGATGCAAAAAACATCACTAAGGATCCAATAGCACTAATATTGTTGGATGCAGGGAAAGCTTTCAACAGAGTCTCCTGGTCTTTCCTATGGGAGGCTCTGTCGAGGGTGGGGATTGGAAAGGGATTTCTGCAGGCCTTCAAAATGTTTTATATCCATCTCACTGCAAATCTCTTGGTGAATGGAGAACTAACAGACACGTTTAAAATAACGAGAGGTACCCGGCAGGGCTACCCAAGCTCGCCACTGCTATTTGCAATATACTAGGCCTGGGCGGTAAATTCCGTTCCGCTCGTGGAATTTGCGGAATTTGGGTAATTTCGCGTTCCGCGGAGAACGCGAAATTGCCAAAAATTCCGCGATCCGTGGCTTCGCGTAGTTTTTTGCTTGTTTGCGCTTTCAAAATGCGTGTTCGTGAGAAATTTCTCCCCGAGCACGCAAACAGCGTTCGCGAACAGGAAAAAAGCATCGCGAACGGGCGGAACAAGCAATTCCGCGTGTTCGCTGAACTTTTGCGTGCTCGCGGAGATTTTTTACCGTTTTGCGGAGCTTTGCGTAGCGCGACTACACAAATTCCGCCCACCCCTACAATATACATTGATTCCTTTCTACGCCAGCTAGAACGTAATAATGTTATCAGGCCCATTGTAACCAATGGCTGGGAAACCAAAGTTCTGGCATATGCTGATGATATCGCTTTGGTGACCCCTGATCCTGATGTAGCTATAGGTGAAATTGAAATAGAGGCGGCGAGATTTGGGTCGCTACCTGGGTATTCCCTCAATCGCGATAAAACTCAAATTATTTGCAATGAGAATGTTATGACTAATGATGGTCGAGTAGTTAAAACAGCAACATATCTGGGTGTAGATATCATTGCTAATACGGACTGTATTGTTAAGGATAATATCGAGCCACTAATTGCTAAAATTTTACCAGAATTGACTAGATTGCACAACCTACACCTATCCATTATTGGCAGATGCAATATCATCAAAATGCTGTTTTTTCCAAAGTTTTTGTATCTGTTGCGGGCAATCCCTTTAGAATTAGATACTAAATGTCTTAAAGGAATTGAGGACCTATTCTCTAGATTTATTTGGGGATATGCGAAGCCTAGAAGAGCATTCAAATTTCTCTCTTTACCCAAGGAAAGGGGAGGGCTTGCCCTACCAAACATCAGACTTTATTACTGGGCCACTGCCATTCTGTATAATTTAGTTCTTATCCAGGAAAAACTGAGAGAAAGTAGGATAGAAGAGATACCATCCCCACTCGAGCTTGTTATGGGGACAGAAGCATGGGGGTGGGTCTGGCGGCACCTGAATGACAATCACTTCAAGAAAGTCCGTTTCAAGACGCTATAAGGCGGATGCAAGGTCATGAAATCTATTCAGAAACTTATTGGGCTGGGCCGCTTGAATTTGTATACGCCACTCTGTAATAATCCCATCTTGCCGGAGATTTTTAAAGGCTCTATTATAGAAAGATGGAGTGAAGCGGGTTTGACTAAACTTGGAGCCTTTTTTTCCTCAACAGGGCTGGTTTCGTTTGAAAACCTTAGAGAATGGTATGGGTTAGATAGGAGAGATTTTTACAAGTTATTACAAATTCGAGACTTTTTGACTAAGAAAGGGGGGCCCGATAGGGTTCACTAATAGTGAAATTATAGATAAACTTAGAAAGAATAGAGATTTATCTATTGGTGTTGTCTATGATTTGTTTAATTCATCAATGCCAGATGATATGGAAAATCGAGCTTTAAAATGGAAGGCAGAGATTGGTATCTCAGAAAACCTATTTTTTCATTCAGCTAACTTAGCACAGAATATTTTAGTACCAGCCCGACTTCAGGCTCAATATTATAAATCGTGCTTCTCGCTTTATTATACCCCTAAAAATTTGCTAAATGGGGAACGGGGAGAGGGACCGTCTGTCCTCGCTGCGCTTTAGATCAAGCCGATCTCAGCCACATCTTTGCCACTTGTGATGTTTTGGACAATCTAAAACGAGAAATTACCAGCTTTTTCAATGAAGCCCTGGGGATTGCCTGCTCCCTTTCTCCAACGTTAATTGGTCTTGGGGTAGATCAGGATTTACAGGGGAATCCCGGAGAAAAATGAGTGTTTATTGGCATGGCAATCATGCGTCTTTGTTTAGCATCTGCCTGGCTGGATCCTAATCCACCAGGGTTTCAGCAATGGCTCTCCCGGTTACTTGCGAATTATAATCTTGAAAAAGCTATCTACACAAGGAGGGGACCCCGCTCCCGAATTAAAGGTTGAGAAATCTGGGCGCCACTGACTAGATGGTTAGTGAACAATGAGTGAATGATTAAAAGTATCTCAAAAACTTACACCTGAATCTGGAAAGTTACCAGAGGGTGACCAACCCCCAGGTGGGTGGGGAGGGGAGGCAAGGTGGGGGGGGGTTAAATCGGGGGGAAAAATTACTAATGCATTATTTTCTTGTTAACGTTTCCAACATAATGTACAGTATTGTTGAATCTATTGATTCTATCTTTGCATTAATAAAACATTTAAAAAAAAAAAAAGAAGTCCCTTGAGGCCTTTTCATTCAAGTTTGATCCTCCTTGAATCAAACGACTTCTTGTGAAACCATCTCTTACATTTTATTGTATCTATTGATGACAAACAACAACACAAGCACCGGAAATAAGACATTCTCCTTATGGATAGCTATCACGTTCGTGAACCCTTTCGCCTACCCCCCCCCCCACATGGGTACTGTTTCCTACATGACAAATCTCACGCTAGTCTCACTATGTCTCTAACATGATAAAATGCAGACGCGATGTGGAGGATTGGTGAGAATTACTTGTTTATTGATGTTTTAACATTTAGGGGTCGATTCCGATTCGGGCCGGAAAAAGCACCGACCGACTCGGATCCGGAAATTATTCCGACCGACACGTACCTGTGGCGCCCGACACGCCAAGTACGATGCAATGCGTGCAAAATCCGACCGACACGTACCGAACCCAAGTCGAACGACCGAGCCGCACGGAAAACAGCAATCCGGTCGGAAAAACAGGCGAATCCAACCGACCGACACGCACCAGGAACAAATCCGACCGAAACGTACACGCGAACTCCAAATCGCAAAGTACGATGCAAGGCGCGAAAACCACGAGCGAGTCGGACGGAGGCCAAGCCGTACGACCGACACGCATACAAAACCGAGCCGAAGCAACACAAAACACCGCGACCGACGCGTATGCAGCATAGAAAACTGCACAAACACAGCGTGAGCGAAACGGAGAATACCGTACGAGACAAATGCAGGGTCCGACTCGGTCACAAGAACGTTTCCAACATACACAGACAGTACAAAGGAAAAATCACACAAAAAAAGGCCAAACAAGCAATTACTAAGCCAATAAATACTGGGGGGTGGGGACAGAGAACAAAGACACACCCACAACTCCACCCATATAAAGGACACAAATCACAACCATGATCCTTTGCAAATGCCATTCCACTGCCAGCACCCAAGAGAAAGCAACCACACACCCACAGCTCATCCCTCACACAAGCCACACACCATCAGCACACCAACAAATACCTACCTCACATACACCCAGCAAAACACACACTCACACACCCTCACCTGCACACCAACACACACATCACTCACCATCACCACCCATCACCATGCCCCCAAGAAGAATCACAAGTTCCTAGATTGTGAATTGGAAGTCATGGTAGACGAGATCCTCAGGGTAGAGCCACAGCTGTTTGGCACACTGGTCCAACAGACCCCCATCTCCCAGAAAACCAAGATGTGGGAGAGGATCATCAACAGGGTGAACGCACTATCACCATGTCGGCGCACAAAGAGCGACATCCAGAACAGGTGGTATGACGTGCGCAGGAGGGTACGGGACCTGCTCAAGAAATACTACATCAACAGCCAATACACCGGCAGTGGCCCTCCTGCCAAGCCAATATACCTCAGGCCCTGGGAGGAGAAGGTGCGGGCCATCCTTCCGCCAGTGAGCGTATATGGACTAGAGAACATCCCAGAGCCTGGTGAGTACACAACAAATGTACACAATATACTGCCACAAAACACACACACATCACTGTCAAGGGGAGAGTCAAACCATGCACTCATAGCAATTACACAGCAACCAGAACAGAATCATCCCAAAATGTGTATGTCAGTCAGATAAACACAACACATGCCATCAAAAAAGTCACATCCAACTGTGCCATCACATGTACAAACACAACTACAACTACAGCTAGGCAGTGGCACAAATAGAACTAACAAACACATCCAGACATGTAGCCACCACAACAACACCAACACACAGTGAAGACCACTCAAAGGAAGGAATTCTGTGTATGCTGGCCAAGTCAGTGTAGCCAATAGCATCATGGGAGTCGCAGTCACACATATTGCCCCCCCACAACTGTCCCATCAACACCACCATGAACCATGCGCACATCACAGGGAGTGGAGAAGGACTCACAAGATGGCTGACACTGGCAACTGCTGTGGGGAGCACAAGGCCCTGCTGGCAACTGTGCACCAACAAACAGCAGGACACCACTGACTGACATCCTGAGAGACAACTTCCACTCCCTGCAATGCAAGCACGTTCCATGGTGGGATATCTGGCTGGCTGGGTGGGAAGGAGGACTTGCAGCACTGACCATAGTCACAAGCACCTCCCCTCACACACCCCCCAACACAAACTCCACAGAACCCACCTGGTAGAATGCAATGCCCCCATCCTAACACAAGATCCCACAAAGAACCACCACCCTGGGTTATGTTGTGTGAAGCACAGGGACACTCTTGGGACTCTTAGCCAAACAACTGCCAGGACAACACTCCCAGCCATCCTGTCAGCACAGCCAGCCCACCCCACAGGGAAGCAGAGTCAAAGGAAGGAAGCATGGGCATGCTGGGAAGGGGGTGGAGGCAATAGCATGATGGGAGTCGTAGTCACTGATATTGGTCACCCCCACAACTGTCCCATCAACACCACCCTGAACCATGCTCACATCACAGGGAGTGGAGAAGGACTCACAAGATGGCTGACACTGGCTACTGCTGTGGGGAGCACAAGGCCCTGCTGGCAACTGTGCACCAACAAACAGCAGGACACCACTGACTGACATCCTGAGAGACAACTTCCACTCCCTGCAATGCAAGCACGTTCCATGGTGGGATATCTGGCTGGCTGGGTGGGAAGGAGGACTTGCAGCACTGACCATAGTCACAAGCACCCCCCTCACACACCCCCAACACAAACTCCACAGAACCCACCTGGTAGAATGCAATGCCCCCATCCTAACACAAGATCCCACAAAGAACCACCACCCTGGGTTATGTTGTGTGAAGCACAGGGACACTCTTGGGACTCTTAGCCAAACAACTGCCAGGACAACACTCCCAGCCATCCTGTCAGCACAGCCAGCCCACCCCACAGGGAAGCAGAGTCAAAAGGAAGGAAGCATGGGCATGCTGGGAAGGGGGGTGGAGGCAATAGCATGATGGGAGTCGTAGTCACTGATATTGGTCACCCCCACAAATGTCCCATCAACACCACCCTGAACCATGCTCACATCACAGGGAGTGGAGAAGGACTCACAAGATGGCTGACACTGGCTACTGCTGTGGGGAGCACAAGGCCCTGCTGGCAACTGTGCACCAACAAACAGCAGGACACCACTGACTGACATCCTGAGAGACAACTTCCACTCCCTGCAATGCAAGCACGTTCCATGGTGGGATATCTGGCTGGCTGGGTGGGAAGGAGGACTTGCAGCACTGACCATAGTCACAAGCACGTCCCCTCACACCCCCCCTCAACACAAACTCCACAGAACCCACCTGGTAGAATGCAATGCCTCCAATCCTAACACAAGATCCCACAAAGAACCACCACCCTGGGTTATGTTGTGTGAAGCACAGGGACACTCTTGGGACTTTTAGCCAAACAACTGCCAGGACAACACTCCCAGCCATCCTGTCAGCACAGCCAGCCCACCCCACAGGGAAGCAGAGTCAAAAGGAAGGAAGCATGGGCATGCTGGGAAGGGGGTGGAGGCAATAGCATGATGGGAGTCGTAGTCACAGCGCTACATCCCCCACCATATGGCCCAGCAAGCTCACACTCACGCATGCACATCCCACAGAGAGTGGAAAGGCCCATCAAAGATGTCTGACACTGTTGCTGTGTCGTGGGGAACACAAGGGCATGCTGGGAACTGCACACCAACCAACAGCAGGACACCACTGTCAGCCATCTTGCCATTGCTCTCACACCCACACACACTGAACTCCCCACAAAAGCAAGTAAGTATGGGAATGCTGGGAAGTGGGGTGGAGGCAATAGCATGATGGGAGTCATAGTCACAGACATAGCTCACCCCCACAACTGTACCATCAACACCACCCTGAACCATGCTCACATCACAGGGAGTGGAGAAGGACTCACAAGATGGCTGACACTGGCTACTGCTGTGGGGAGCACAAGGCCCTGCTGGCAACTGTGCACCAACAAACAGCAGGACACCACTGACTGACATCCTGAGAGACAACTTCCACTCCCTGCAATGCAAGCACGTTCCATGGTGGGATAACTGACTGGCTGGGTGGGTGGGAAGGAGGGCCGGCTGTCAACCAAACACAACCAATGCAGACCATGTTCACACCCCAAAAAATACATAGAAATGCCCAAATAATGCAGGACAATGTGCCACACCAATATCAGCCCCTGACTGTGACGACTTAGGACAATGCAATGTACAGGCCCGCACCCAGAGGCACAGTCACAACTGTCATGTGTGTCAACCATTGATGCCTGCAGAAACACTAACATACATTGTGTGTGTCTCCCAAAAACAGGTGATGATGGGGACACAGCAGCAGACGCTGAGGAGTCCCAGTCCCAGGCTCAAGAGGATGCGGAGCTCACTGGCGTCGTACAGCCTCTGCCCTCCTCGGACGAAGAAGACCAACTTGGCACATCCGGTGCAAGTCTACATGCAGCACCAGCAGGACCACCAGCTGCAGCACCAGCAGGACCACCAGCTGCACCCCTGCACCCACCCCTCCAACGACTGTCACCACAAATACCATCCCTGCCGACATGGACAGAACAAGGAGCAACACCAGCACAGGGACCCTGGACCAACCTGGGGCCATGGACACCACCACCACCACCAACCCCCAAGGTGGACCAGGGTCATCTGTGCGTGCCACTGCACGCACTGCACATGTCATCAGGGGTGGTGGGAGGGGTGGGGAGACAGAGGTCGCTGCTTGCAGAGGTTGCTGGTGTGCATGATGACCCACAACTGGTACGCATAGCTGATGCGTACCAGTCCAGCACCGGAGACCTCAGCCAGGTAGTGGGGCTCCTCAGAGACATGAAACAGCAGCAGGCTGCCCATCATGCCCGCTTGGACTCTCACATGTCCCACGTGGAGTCACACATGTCCCGCGTGGACTCACACATGTCCCGCGTGGAGTCCAAGTGGGATGCACTGCATGAGATGACGGCGGTGCACAGGGACATTTTACAATGCCTCCGCCAGATGAACAGCAACCATTCCACACCTCCCTGTGTGCCAACAACATCTGGTGCTGAACAAACTGCAACTGCCACAGGGAGGGAGGATGACTCTGGCGGAGAGTCCCTACACCGCAGCAGCCTGTACTTGAGGGGCCCCCCAAGAAGAGGGGTCGTCCGAAGAGGGGCAAGTGAGAGGCCGATGGCCAAGCGCAACTCCCAGGAAGCCTGAACCTGTTCTGGATGTTCACCTTTGTGCACAGACTGTTCACCCTGTTGACGGCAACACTACTCCCACACATTGCATGGGGAGTACAAGTTGGACCAATGTGTCAGACAACTGTGGCCCCGATACTGGGGATTCTGTCTACCAGGACTTTCAATTCACCTAGGAACTTCTGATTGCAAGATTTATGTACAGCACTACCCATCCTATGCACTATTCACACTAATGTATCACAATAAACACACTAATACACCATACTTGCCTCTGTTGTGATTCCAACGTGGGTGCTGTTATGGGGATCATGAACTGCAAAATTACACTGTTTATGCGAACTGCAACAGCAAGTACAACACAGGCATGTGAGTAAAGGCAACGTGACACATATGAGGGAGACACACCACCAGGGCTACACAACACATACACACCTAGGCCATCTGACTCATTGCCTACACTGATGTTGCCAGGGAAGACGGTGCAATGCACAGACACCACACCCATTTCCAGTTGTAGTCAAGTAGCCCACAGGTGCAGTAAGCAAATGGCAGTCAAATGTGTGACCACAGACAACGCACATCACAAAGTGAAGCACAGGTTTATTACACAGTTGCAACATGTCGTAACCACTACAGATGCAAGGTAATCCCACCTGGCAGCGGGCACACAGTCAACAACTGTAGACAGAAGGAAGTCCATGGGTGTGGCGCACATCACCTGTAGGGACACAACAGCTACCAGCCTGGAAGTGCAATCACGTCATCGGTGGACACAGTTGACCAAACGAATCTGAAAGTACCCTGTGAAGGACAGAAATGACACACAGTCAAAAGCAATGGAGTACAGGACAGAACAGCAAAACTCATGCACAATACATGTTACAAGATACCCACCCAGAACCAAGTTAGCATGTCAACACTGTTGGGGAGTACAGCCCACCTGTAAGCACACATCGCAACACACATCCAGTCAAGTAGCCCATGGACACACTCCAACAGCACCAGAGCACCACCTACACATATCATGCCAACTCACATCATTGACATGACACCTCAGGATACTCACATTCAGCTAAAGAAGTTGGTGATGAGCTGTGTGCGGACATCACCCTCATCATCATCATCATCATCGTCACTGGCATCGTGGTCCAGGCCAGGATCCTCCACAGGTGGCGGATGTTGGTCATTGTCATCCTGGATGAGAGGCAACTCCTTCCGCACTGCCAGGTTGTGGAGCATGCAGCAGACGATGATAATCTTGCACACTTTCGCAGGGGCATATGGGAGGGACCCTCCGGTCTTGTCCAGGCAGCGGAAGCGGCTCTTCAGGAGACCAAATGTCCGCTCAATCACTCTCCTGGTCCGACCATGTGCCTCATTGTAGCGCATCTGGGCTGGTGTCACAGGGTTCCTGAGGGGTGTCAGCAACCACGGCATGTTGGGGTATCCCGAGTCACCTACGGATAGACAAGTGCACATTAGCTGACTTGGAAAAGTGGGCGGAATACTACAGATCAGATCACACACAATGGCACAAAGTCAGTACACACCGACAAGCCAGGCACGCTGGTTCTGCATCTGTGCCATCATCCTGGGGATGCGACTACTCCTCATCACAAAGGCATCGTGTGCTGAACCAGGGAAACGGGCACACACGTGTGTGATGGTCATGTCTGCAAGACACACCACCAGTGCATTGACCGAGTGGTAGTGCTTGCGGTTCCTGTAGGCCTGCTCCTGGGCCTGTGGTGGTACCAAAGCCACATGTGTCCCATCAATGGAGCCAATGACATGCGGCATCCTCCCCAGGGCATAAAAGTCACTCTTCACGTCAGTGAGTCGTCGCAGTCTAGGGAAATAGATGTACCGGTTCAGGAATAGCAACATTGCCGCCAAAACATCGCGGAGCACACGGCTCAACATGGTCTGTGACATCCCACCAGCAGTCGCCACAGTATGTTGGAAGGTACCGGTGGCAAAGAAGTGTAGGGCTGCCATCACCTTCACCTTGGGGGTCAGCGCTGTAGGATACGGCCGGCCAGGCTGCAAATGTGGGGACAACTGCACTGCCAAATCCTCAATCAGCTGCCTGGTGAAGCGGTACCGTCGGATGCTGTCCCGTTCCACCATCGTTGCCAGGTCTGGGAATGGTCGATGGACAGCAGGAGCCCTGCAGTGCAGAGGAGAAGTAAGCAAGATTGTCAGTCAGCCCACATATGCGGCATTGAACACACTCTATATCCCAACATACATCATTATGAGGCACAACTACATGAAGTGTGCAGTTCCGGAAGGACATGTATGGTACATACATGGCCAACATCTGTCAACACGGTCCAACAGGTGGCATCAATTAGTCCCAGGTTGGCCCATTGGATATCATGAGGCCGTGTCACAGTTCCCATCTCCTGCTGCCGTGTCACAATCACCCCCACAGTGACATGTGAGGACAGATGTGCCCCAGGCACCACAGCTCAACGACAGGTACATTCCCAGGGACCCTGTATTGCCACATGGACACTGGCATTACATGGAGTATCATGTATACACCACAGCAAAACAACCATGACCCCCACAGGTAGTGGTCCCACTTGCCACGGCAGGACAGACATGGACGTCTGTGACACACACACGCACAACATCAAAGTCCATGCACACACAACGTGGATGTGGAGACTGTCTCCCATTGTGCACATGAAATCAGAGACATTGAAAACACTACATGCACACAAACTGTGGAGGACCATCACTATTGTGCCACTGGGACACCCTGGCTCAAACATACCGTCCCACATGGGACTCACGGGGTATGTAACATGACATACATATACACCACCGTGAAATGTGACCATGGCACATGCACAGATATGAACAGTTGCACATCACAGTGGTCATGTACACGTAACACCCAGGATCCTGTCCCCATGAACACGTGCACAGCCTGGGGGTGGCTGCCCACAGGTGACACCCACAGGACAACATGTACACCAACATACACACAATAGGAAATGCAGCCTTACATGCCTTATGATAAAGTTTGGACAGGCTGTCGTGATGTAGGTGTGCCCCTCACTCCCTGGGAGCTATCTGTGGCTGGCATATGTCCATCTGAGACAGGCATGCTGACATATGCCAGTCACATGTACAGTGATGCGTTGAACAGCAATGGACCGATCGGTGCCCCGGCCGGCCCATTGCATTCAATGTGTGCGGGTACGCGTTGTACCCCTGTACGCGTTGTACCCTGTACGCATTGATCAGCAATGGACCGATCGGTGCCCCGGCCGGCCCATTGCATTCAATGTGTGCGGTGCACGCGTTGTACCCCTGTACGCGTTGATCAGCAATGGACCGATCGGTGCCCCGGCCGGCCCATTGCATTCAATGTGTGCGGGTACGCGTTGTACCCCTGTATGCGTTGAACTGCAATGGACCGATCGGTGCCCCCGGCCGGCCCATTGCATCCAATGTGTGCGGGTACGCGTTGTACCCCTGTACGCGTTGTACCGCAATGGACCGATCGATGCGCACCCATTGACAATGGCCTTGCCTGGCAACGGACGCGTTTTCGAATTTCGAACGAGTCGGTTGCTGAAAAATCAGTTGGTCACCCACAACAATGTTGCAAAATCATGTATGTCATGAAGTTGAAGATTTGAAGGATGCTGTGGGCGTGTTTTGTTTGGTGCAGCTATTCCATGGATTGGCCAGATTCAGACGATGCAAACGACTTGGACCTATCACTTTGGACACAAGGGACAGTATCTGCCTCTCCAGCACATATATATTGCTGGCTGTTCCCCTGAGAGCTCACTTGCCTGCACTACATGCTCCAGGACGACATCTGCCACTGCACTGCTGCTGTCTCTGCCCCTCTGGACCCTGCAATGGCACGTACTGTGGAGAGAGCCCCAGCCTTCAGCCTTGAGGAGAACCAGGCCCTGCTGGACAGCCTACTTCCACAGTACAGCAAGCTGTATGGGACACCAGGGGAGCAGGTGAGTGTTCTGTGCACTGCCTTTCTGAATTTGCATATTGTCTGACTAGCAAGGCTGAAAGTCTGCACGCCACTGGCTGGCAGGCTCACTGAGTAGTTGTCACCCCCCATAGTGTGTAGTGACATGCACTGGACAGGTATGATGCAGTGACAGTGCATTTGAACAAGGTTTTACTTCCCATGCAATGATACCATGTAGTGACGTCTGGCAAACTGTCCATGGGCAGCGTTGCACTGCCCGTGTACATCATGTGCCCCTGTGATTGAGACATGTATATACAACTGTGTCATGCACGGATATGTTGCATGTGTAGTAATGGCCTTTTCACTTTGTCATCCTGACAGGTTAATGCCCATCGGAAGCAGGAGATCTGGAAGGACATCGTCCGGGCTGTCCGGTCCGTGGGGGTCTACAAGCGCCGGATCCGCAACTGCCAGAAGAGGTGGCAGGACCTTCGGGGCTGGACCCGGAGGATTGCACGGGTCCAGCTGAAGCTGTCGCCTCCTCGCAGGAGGGCGGAACACGGACCCTGACCCCCACATGCTCCAGATCCTGGCGGTGGTGTTTCCAGACCTGGATGGGCAGCTGAAGGCCAGACAGCAGCAAGGAGGGGTGAGTCAAAGACTGCACTGTGAACTCTGTATTACATGCTGTGTGCCCTCCTCTGGCCTGGTTCAACTACCACAGTGCAGCAGTCATGTTGTCCAGGAGCCATGTCCCTCTATTGTGCACTGCCCACTGCTCATCTGATACCCAGGTGTGGCCCTTACATTCAGGGAATTGTGTCACTTGGGACTGTGTCCTTGCAGTTTGCTTCACTAAAGGTGGGGGGCAGCATCTGTTTCCTAACTCTGTTGTGGGCATCATGGGTGGGTTCATTGTTCACACTACGCCTGTGTTCGGACATGTAATCTGCGTGTTGCTTTGATATGCGGTCCACTTGCTGTGCTGAGCCACCACATGTGCCTGGGGTATGTGGCACACGCCCATGCAGCGGGTGGGAACAATGTTTGGGCCCCAGGAGTGTGCAGATTACGTGTGTCACACATACATAGCCAGCTATCCACTGTCCAGGGCTCATCCCTCATTCATGTGGAGCAGGACAGTCATGCCTACTCCAGGCCATGCAATGCACTCTGTACTCCCACTCCCGTGTATCAGCTGACACATTGTGCGCAGTGATTTGACCCCTCAGGTGTCTGCCTCTGTGTCAGTGTGCTGTGGATTAGTTGCCAGGACTGCTGGGGTGTTTCTTGGTAGGGGCTCAGCATGCCCCTGGAGATGTGACCATAGGAGACGATACTTGTGTGTCACATAGGTGTTTGATCAGCTGCCCGTGCAGACTGGGGTATGCGAATGTGAAGTTTAGGCAGCTGTTCCCCATTCACAGCAGATTGTGAGGGCTCAGGTTCAGAGGGTAGTGTCACAGGTCTCCCATATGTCCAATAGGTATGACCTGGACAGATGAGGGTTAAGATGATGTGTTGTGTGGGGGATGTACATGTGCACTTGTGCAGCTCCAGGACTTGCATTCCCCATGACCTACTATTGTGACACAGTGCATAGTGTTGTTGTCTGGCTGCCAAGTCATACATCACTGAGACAGTGATGTATGACTTAGCAGTCATGCCTCTGCCATGGCATGTGTCTACTTATTGGTGGTCCTGCAGGGGAGTGACATGTGCTACATGCACACCATTGTGGCGATGGCTATCAGGACATGGGTGCATCATGGTGTCTGTCGCTGGTATGCATCACATGCATTTCCTATTTGACTCTGGGCATCCCTTTCATCCGGAAACCTGTACTGACTCAGGGGCAAGAGCTGTGATGTGTGCATGTCCACATGCCACACCGTGTCCTCTGCACTGTCCAACTACTGTGTACTTGGTGCATGTGTCCACACTGGGGTGTTGCAATCCAACAGACACCAGACAGATGGGTGCAAGGCCATGTGGGATGTGAGTGCCATGCTTGGCATCAGACTGACAATTGGCTTCTCCTGTTCAGTTAGGGCACTTTTAGCAATGTACAACTAATGATGCCAGGGCTTGCTCTGTAATGTGCTGTGCTCACAGTGGTGTGTGCGTTTGGTGCAGGTGACTGATGTCTGTCTGTTTCCCCATTGTTTGCAGATACATCCACGGCCATGGAAGGGGACAGCTCCACGGACCAGGAGGAGCCAGAGAGCCAGACTGGGTCAGCAGCCGAGGAGTGGTCGGAGGGACCCAGTGGCACGGAGGGCGAGGGAGCCACACCGAGGAGTCCTCAGCACCATCCACCTCAGCTGAGGACCAGAGCAACTCGGAGGATGACTCCCTTATGGAGGCGGGTGTCAGCAGCCACCACACCCCAGCTAGTGTTGCTGTCCCTGCCACCACCAGCACCACCACCGCCCTCCCATCGGCTCCCATTCCCCAGGTCCGTGGAGGCTCCCATGTTCAGGAGCGTGTCTCCTTTGGGCCAGGCACCGCACCCCCTGCCCCTGTGTCCCCTGCTGCCCTGAGTGAGGAGTCTGTGTACCTCCTTCGCCAGCTCCATGTAGGGCAGACAGCCATGCTGAGTGTCCTCCATGCGCACACCGCTCTGTTGACTCAGCTGGTGTCGTTCATGGAGGGCATCTCATCGGGCATGTCTGACCTACAGAGGGGCAATAGGTCCATGGACTCCTCCCTGACGGCAGCAGTGTCCCTCCTCAGACAGTCCCTCACCCCTCCTGCCTCTGCTCCATCCACACTCCCCAGCACCTTACCCGTCCCAAGCACACACACACCGGCACAGGCACACACCAGCACACACACGTCCAGCACACAGACACACACGCCACAAACAAAATGCACACGCACGCACAGTCAGGGGACTGAAACCAGACTCACAGGGGATGGGGCCCTGGTACACACACACGCATCCACGGGCACTGCGCAGTCCTCAGTTGCCTCTCCCTCCAAAACACCCTCCCTTGCCTCACCTGCAACCCCAAAGACCCAGCGCCTCTTCCTCAGTGACCTCGGCCTCTTCCCCTCCGATCCAGCTGCTCCAGCATCCAGGGGGAAGAGGAAGCCCCCACACGAAGCAGAGTGCCCCTCGCCCCCGGACACCCTCCCCCAGGCGCAGACAGACTGAGGCCCCCACCCGCAAGTCCCCCGGAGTGGTAAGAGCAAGACCCCGCCGCCGCCCTGCAGCTCAAGCACCAGGTCTCCTTCCTCCATCCCTCAGGCCCCCACTCCACAGGTGCCCCCACCACACCCTGCCCCAGGTTCCCCCACCCACAGATATACCATCCCCAAGAGGATCCGGCCTACTCCCCCTGCCACTTGCTCTCCCGGCACCACACCCCCGCTGCGCTTGTCTGTGCCACTGATGTGGTGAGGGTGTCCTCCCCTCTGTCCAGCCCACCTTGCCTGTTCCCCATTCTCCTCCCCTGGTGGTAGGCACTGCAGTGGAGTCCACTACCACCCTGTCTGACTTGGGCACTGCAGTGGCGGACCTGTCCACTCCATCTGCAGGGTCCACTGCAGTCGTGCCGGCACCCACAACATCTGAGTCATGCCCCCAGTTGTGCCGGCACACACACCATGTCAGACACCTCCACTGCAGTTGTCAGTGGCTCTCCAGCACCCACCACCCCTTCCCTGCTTCCTCCTGGTGAGCCCTGATCCTGTCCCTGCGGTGCCTGGCCTACCCCCGGTTGCCCCTCCTAGTGGATTGTCCCTGGTTTTGTGCAGGCATGTGTAGGGTGGCATCTGCCACTGTCACCCACTTGTGACTTTGTTGATGGACTGGCCATTGGCCTTTGTTTATTTTCTACCGGACTTCTACTTTTAATGCCACATATGCTGAATAAAGCAACTTTCTGTTCTCTAGTGCTTTTGCTTCTGATGTACATGATGTTGATGATGCTAACCATGCCCTTGCTGCAGTGATGGTGATATTTGGTCTCATGATAATGAAGTGTTACTGTGCAGGAACCCATGTGGTCCAGGGGGAATGTGTCCTATCCTGTGGTGTATCCATGTCATCCATAGCAGCATCTGAGGGTGTCATGTGTTCAGTATTTGGCAATGGGATTTCCTGCTTAGATTGCCTATTTCACATCTGTGGCTTCCACCCCTGCACATCTGTTGTGCCTGCCATTGTTCAATTCGTCTACTTCCCTGACCGTGTGGCCATCTCCAGTGGACATGCAGGTTTGGGCATCAATGGGGAAGGACTCATCTGTGTTGTCAGTGCAACATTGCTATACAAGTGTGTTGGATCTGTGCTGATGATTCCGTTGGCACTTCCATGACCAGGCTGATGTTACGGGAGCCCTCATTTGGTGCTAATTGTTGATTGTGTGACCAAGTGCTCAGCTGACATGATGGGGCCCTACTGAGGCAACATATGGCACAGCTTTCCTCACACAGGAGTGGAGTCCCCTCATGGCAGTGTGTACTCCTGTGACATTGCCTGCGCCCAAGGTGTGTGTTGTATGTGCATGTCTGTGTGTTCACTTCCGTTTAGCTGTGCATGCTGTGATCCCTAGTGTTGTACCTGTTTGTGATGCTAGCTGAGTTGACCTATGTTCCCCCAAAGTCTTCTCCCTGGGTTCTCTGTGATGTGGGTGCATGGCACATTACTGGTCATCAGGGTGTCACCCATAGGTGTGTTTGCTGTCAGGGCTGAGTTTGTGTGCAGACGCAGATGGGTCACAGTCAGGTTTCCCCTTGGCACTTGTTGTTTGCCCCTGTCATGTGATTTCCAGTTTGTGTTATCTTTCAGTGATTGTGACACGTTGTGTGTGTGACTGCTGGCACTCCTCAGGGTCCGGGCTGCAATGTTGGTTGTTGTCTATGTGTGTTCTTTGTGGGTGACCTTGGCTTCTTCATTGGTGTGTGACTGTGGATGGGATCCCATTGGTTGGTGTGGTATTGCCGTCATGTCCATGTACAGCGTAGTGTGCAGTGTGTCAGACATTCAGGAGTCTTGTTGAGTGGCCATGTGTGATGTGTTTCTGCACCTTGGTTCCCACCCACCACCCTGGAATAGTAATGGGTGCATGTGCAATGTCACCAGTGCATGTGTACTTCACTGCTGCACATTGTTGGAGGTCGAGGGGTGTGGTGTTGAGTGTGTGCAGATGAGAGTTGTTGCCCGGCTAGGCCCCTGCCTCCATGTTGGCCTTGGCTTACTGGCCATGCTGTTTGATTTGTGCTTGTGTAGGTGTGATGGTAGTTAGTTGCTCAGGACACATGACTGTGGTTCACAGTGGGAACCACATTTAGCTTTGTCATCACAGTGGGATTGTAATGAAGCCCAGGGTCACCACATTGTGGGGGCCCTGGGGGTGGTGCTGTGGTGTGTCTGTGTCTTGCTGTGTCAGTTGCTGTCCCTACGTGCCTGTGTGACATGTGTGATTTGTGCTCCCTCTCATCTGACAATGCCTGCTTGCCCACATAGGGGATTTGGATCCATGAGTTACCTTTGTGTGGCACTGTATGCACATCTGTATGATTGGTATTCAGGTCTCCTCATGTGTTGTGTGGTTGCCTGGGGACACTGGCACCCCCCTCACCTGTTGTGTATGATGTGCAGTGTGGGTCTGCCTGTTTGTGTTTGTGCATCTGCACCACTGCATTGGCATATCTTGGGTGTGCCATTGGCTGTATGTAGTTTGGTGGGTTTCCCCTGCTGTCCCTGGGACTCCTAGATCATCGGTCAGCACAATGATCATGGTTTGTGTGTCCCATTGCTGCCATGGTATGGTATCTGTTCACCTCACATCTGCAGTCTCCACAGGGTATCTGCATTTGTGTGCCCATTGGTGCAAATATGTGGGTCTGCATTCTGATGGTCACTTCTGTCATTGTGTCATTGATGATTGTTGACGGTGTCAGCCCCCATGGGTGTTGTTTGTCTGCACATGGCCAAAGGTATGTCTTATTTGCACTGCAGTATTTGGCTCCCCCAATTTATGTTGCAATGGGACACATACACTACTTTGCCACTGATGTGTTTTTTGTTCTGTGACCAGGAATCATCCATGCAGTTTGGCAGTTGCACCTCTTTCTTTGTCAGCACTTACCTTTTGGTCACTGTGGTGATGGGGGTTTAGACCCCATTGCCACAATGTTCAAAATGTGCTTCAGCTATGGACCCCACACTTACATTTTGCTCACTGTGATGATGGGGGTTTGGACCCCATTGCCACAATGTTCAAAATGTGCTTCAGCTATGGACCCCACACTTACATTTTGGTCACTGTGATGATGGGGGTTTGGACCCCATTGCCACAATGTTCAAAATGTGCTTCAGCTATGGACCCCACACTTACCTTTTGGTCACTGTGGTGATGGGGGTTTAGACCCCATTGCCACAATGTTCAAAATGTGCTTCAGCTATGGACCCCACACTTACATTTTGGTCACTGTGATGATGGGGGTTTGGACCCCATTGCCACAATGGTCATGGCCTGCTTGCATTGTGGGTGCCACACACATATATGTGTGGCACATGTGCTAGGGGTCACATTGTATGTTCAAAGTCATGTTCGGTGTTGTAGGCATTTGACACAGTCTACACACGCTTGTCATGGTGTTGGGGGATGTCTTCTTCTTGCATTCCCTAGGTTGTGGTGTGCTGGTTGTGTCATGCATTGTCCATCCTATGAGTGGGGGTGGTAGTAGTGGTTGGCATCCAGCCCCCTGGCTGAGGGTGGTAGTAGTGGTAGGCATCCAGCCCCCTGGGTGTGGGTGGTAGTAGTGGTAGGCATCCAGCCCCCTGGCTAAGGGTGGTGGTAGGCATCCAGCCCCCCCTGGCTGAGGGTGGTAGGCATCCAGCCCCCCCTGGGTGAGGGTGCTGGTAGGCATCCAGCCCCCTGGCTAAGGGTGGTGGTAGGCATCCAGCCCCCTGGGTGAGGGTGGTAGTGGTGGTAGGCATCCAGCCCCCCTGGGTGAGGGTGGTAGTAGTGGTAGGCATCCAGCCCCCCTGGGTGAGGGTGGTAGTAGTGGTAGGCATCCAGCCCCCCTGGGTGAGGGTGGTAGTAGTGGTAGGCATCCAGCCCCCCTGGGTGAGGGTGGTAGTGGTGGTAGGCATCCAGCCCCCTGGGTGAGGGTGGTAGTAGTGGTAGGCATCCAGCCCCCCTGGCTAAGGGTGGTGGTAGGCATCCAGCCCCCCTGGCTGAGGGTGGTAATAGTGGTAGGCATCCAGCCCCCCCTGGCTAAGGGTGGTAGTTGGCATCCAGCCCCCCTGGGTGAGGGTGGTAGTGGTGGTAGGCATCCAGCCCCCCTGGGTGAGGGTGGTTGTAGTGGTAGGCATCCAGCCCCCCTGGGTGAGGGTGGTAGTAGTGGTAGGCATCCAGCACCCCCTGGGTGAGGGTGGTAGTAGTGGTAGGCATCCAGCCCCCCTGGCTAAGGGTGGTGGTAGGCATCCAGCCCCCCCTGGCTGAGGGTGGTAGTAGTGGTAGGCATCCAGCCCCCCCAGGGTGAGGGTGGTAGTAGTGGTAGGCATCCAGCCCCCTGGCTAAGGGTGGTGGTAGGCATCCAGCCCCCCTGGGTGAGGGTGGTAGTGGTGGTAGGCATCCAGCCCCCTGGGTGAGGGTGGTAGTAGTGGTGGGCATTCAGCCCCCCTGGGTGAGGGTGGTAGTAGTGGTAGGCATCCAGCCCCCTGGCTAAGGGTGGTGGTAGGCATCCAGCCCCCTGGCTGAGTGTGGTAGTAGTGGTAGGCATCCAGCCCCCTGGCTAAGGGTGGTGGTAGGCATCCAGCCCCCCTGGGTGAGGGTGGTAGTAGTGGTAGGCATCCAGCCCCCTGGGTGAGGGTGGTAGTAGTGGTGGGCATCCAGCCCCCCTGGCTCAGGGTGGTGGTAGGCATCCTGCCCCCTGGGTAGGGGTGGTGGTGCGCATTCAGGCCCCTGTGTGCATATGTGGCATTGGTGATGGGCATCCCGCCCCTATGGTGCTGCTGTTGCTGGTGTAAGTATATTCTGCATCCCTCTGTGTGTGTGTGATGTGTCGTGTACGTGTTGTATGTGTTTTGTGGTTGGTGTCTGATTTACCTTCTGCGCCGTACGCGTCCGTGCCTGTTCCGGTAGTAAATGTAGAATATTGGTATGATGGGAACGAAGGGATTCATGGTTGGTTCGTGTCGTTCGTCCTTCTCGTTGCTTCGCGTCGTCCTCGTCGCTTCGCGTCGTCCTCGTCGCTTTGCCTCGTCCTCGTCGCTGGCGTGTTCGTCTCGTAGCCGTGGATCGTGTTGTGGCGCGAATCGGAGCTTATGTGCGCCTCTCCTGGATGCTTTGACGTGCCGTGCGTAGCGACGGGTTCGGCGCGTACGGAAAGCGCATCGTACTCGTTCGGCCGGACGGAGCTGCATTTTTCCTTCCGTGCGACTCGATTCGGCGTTTCCGGATTCGCCTCGGTCGGGGAACAGGACCTGGTTTGGGTGAGTACGGCTCGGCCGGATTCTGTGCTGTTGTGCGCATCGTACTTACTCGTTCGTTGTGCTGTACGGATCGGTCGGGAAACAGGCTTTCGCATGGCTTTTTTCCCGACCGAATGGTATTGGGTGCGCCTCCGACCGAGATCGGAATCGGCCCCCTAGCTAGGTCTGTACATAGGATATGTGTCTATGTTTACTATATTACGATAATGGTCGCTCTAACATGATATCCTTACAGCACATCCTATATAAACTTTTATGTCTTTAATGATACGTTTAACATGCGACCTTACGGTCGACCTACATAAAAATGTAAAAAACGAAAACCGTTCATGATTAACCTGATTGCAATTCCAAATGCCACTTGAATACTAGCCTCTCTGCAATTCCTTTGCCTTTTGTTTTCCATTTATTTATTTATTTATTCATTTGTTATTATCATTTACAATCACATTTGTAACTGTATTTCAACTCATGCCAATCTGTGATTTTCTGTTTGTACATCTATGTTCCTGCTTTTCCTTGAAAATTCAATAAAAAATTATCTGAAATAAAATTGTTGGATAATAAGAGATTCATTTACTTGTGTGATTCTAAAGGATCTAAAAATGTATTAGCAATTGGTGAAAATGTGTGAAATATGTTTTAAATACATATGTATGATTTTATGGAATGCATATAACTTGATTGTATAAAATAAATATAGATATTTATCTGTACACAGCAAGCTAGTGTTCGTTAAAAAAAATAATTGATTAGATTTTTTTATTGTATGCATCAGTGTTTAGTGCATTTTCATAGCTTCTTGATATGGAATTTATATCCCACTTGAGACGGTTGTACAAAAGGGGAACCCTCTTTGCAGATTTAGATCATTATCATACATTGTCTCCCAAATATTTAAACCTACATACCTCCACTCCAGTCTTGTATCTAGTACTCCCGCCTGTGCAGCCTCCGACATTCGCCTAAGTGAGAACAGGTATGAGTGCGTCCAATTGAGTTTCAACCCAGAGACAACGCCAAACTCATTCAGTGTCTTCATCACCTGGGGCTGTTCCGCTAGGAACCCTTTCTGAATAGTTCCTGTACCTATTAATGTGAAATATGCATGCATCCTACCGCAACGACACATGAAAATTGTCTTTTTACAGTTAAATTGTTTCAGTGATTAAGATCACTGAATTGGAAGGCCACAAGTTGTACATTCTCTTTGTCCACAGAGGCTGTATGTGTAACTTCTTGGAAACTTAAAGTTTTAATCATGTATGACTGGAATGTTCTCTCAGTGACTGCCTTCCTCAGGAATTTCTGGCTCCTATCCTGTCAGACTAACAGATTAAAGTTTTATTGCAACAATAATTCATTTTCTTTGTCACATACCATGGGCGGTTGCATGTGTTTAGTTATGGTTGTAATGTTTTTAACACTTATGCTTGATGAAGGTGATTTTACCAGGTTAACTTCTTGTCACATAGGCCTACTTGTATATGTGCACTGAGATCTCACAAAGTTTATCTGGATGAATATGTATCTTCATATATAGTAGATAAATTATTTCACGCATTATTAATCAAATCAGATAGCCACATACATGTAGTTTTTCTAATTCAGAAACTGTTATCTTTATTTCATTAATTACTGAAAACACAGCCTTGATAAAATAGTATCTATATATATATTTACTCTCTTGCTACAGGTGTTTCTCTCAATATTTAGGCTCTTTTGATAAAGATGCTTCCCTTACTGACTCTCATAATAAAGGCAATCAGTGATATTGTTTAATTATGTAGTTGATCAACTCAATAAATAGACTCCTGCTGTTTTATACACTCACAATATAGAAAAAATGTCTACTATAGTAAATCACCTTCATAGAGACATTTTTATTACTGTTGATGACCGACATAGGCCCTGATTATAACTTAAGTTAAGTGGAGCAAAATTATTGCACACATTTATGCGCTTTTATACGTTAATTTTGTTCCTTCCATAGCAATTATACCAAAAGCCACCTGTCTGTTACCAATGGCATCTTTGGGTTTTTTCTCCTCTGGTTTTACGGGGCAGCCAAGCCTCAGCATACAGTACTGCCTCCTGCTAGAAAAAAGCTTCCCCTTCCTTCCGTTACTCCCACCACACTGCCCCCTCACCCTGATCCCCCTCAACAGGCTAGTACATACATTGACTACCTGCTTAGAGAAGGTGGTAAAAGTATGTAGCAAAACTACATGGAATGGGGAATTCCAAGTGATTTTATGATTAGCCTCACCAGGTATTCCCCATTCTACATGGTTTTTCTTGTAATTGCATGATATTTGGGCGATATTGCTAGGTAACACTAAAATCTCATGTGATTTTACCACAGTCCCTGTTCATGTGACTCAGAATCAAGCCCTTAGCTTTTTGAATCCTTTACTACTGACAGCCCAGGGACACTGACTACTCCAACACAGAAACAGGCTTCAAATATTGGGCCTGATTACGCTAAATTGCACACCTAATGTTCCCTACTAAGTATAGCGTAAGCGATCGATCTTTTATTTACCTACTAAAAGTGGTTGAGGGGAGGAAATAACTCAGACAGATATCAGCAAAGTCGTCATGCCTGAAAAGACCACCAACTCCAAAGTGCAGTTTGAATATTTATTATAAGGCCAAAAACAATTGGATGTAAATACATCTCAATAGCAAAGTATAGAGGTACAGAAAAATTAATACAGAGCCAAGTTTACGAATATAAGTAATTCGGCCCAAAAGACAGATGATTATAAATTCCAAAATCACAACGCAACACAGAATAGATGCGATATTCAGTTCTCGGCTCATTGAAAGAAATCAAAATCTTTCCCTACACTCTACGCTCTACATGAGGGCCCTTCCTGTCTCTCTTCTATCATTCCCCAACGGTGTCAGCACGTGTTGACTTCCTAAGAAGTACTCACGTCAAATGGGTCGTTTTAGCTTATGGCTATGGAGCTTGCTCTAAGATGCTCCTTCTCCTCCGAAAGCTAGCAGAAGTCTGGTTTCGCTGTCCCTGCGCATCATACAAAACATGGGATTCAACCCACAATACGTCATTCTTCTTAAAACTTTCCATTGCACCTCTATGCAGCAGCTTTTTCTTTTCATGGCACAAATTTAATTAATGATATCTTCTTTCCAGTGGCCTTGGCTTTCAGACAGACCAGATACGCAAGGCATCCTCCCTTCTCGCTTCCCAGCCATCTTCAAAGACATTCCGGGTCTCTCCTTAACTCTGAAAATAACGATGTGTATTCTTTCACCTGCAGTAGGATGAGAACATTCTAACTTCGAATACAACAACATTTAATTATTTATTTCTCAAGAGCAAGGAGAATCGAAACGTATGACTTTGGGCCTATAATTCAGGCAACTTAAACTAACCACAATTACTGTGTATAGCAATAATATCGTCCTGCACATTATGCATGAAGGAATCGTAATACATACAAAGTTCTACTGAAATGCGTTCACTAGTTTTCAACATCAAATGATTCAAATAAATGTTTCTTAATAATCATAAAACACTGCAAACAATACGAATACATGAGAGTGCGTTTGAACCATGAGTATAGTGCACTCATACAAAATAGAGTGCTATCAGCGCTCTATCAGTTCCCCCCTCTTATGACTAGTGTCATAACACCAACTTTCTATTCTTCTGTAGTTTTTCTCCTTGTAGAAGAGACCGACCTAAACAGAAGCTGTAGCTTGCCGTCCCTGTCTGAATCGTTCTAACCCCTTAAGGTGCTGGTAATGACTGTCCTGCAGTTGTTCAAGTTGGTGCTCTCGCTTTCTCGAAACAGCCTCCTGATGTCGTGCCCTTTGCCATTTGCAAGCCTTGATGGCTCCTAGTAGGACAATTATACAGATGACAGCTATTATAATAGGCTTCAAGATATATCCCATTATTCCTTGTCCCAAACTTCCAAACCAACTGCCTATCTTGCCAAATCCTTTCCCCACTTGTTCCCAGAGTCCTTCGGCAGCCATCTCACGTAACTCTTGTTGTATATCTGAAATATTGTTGATATATTTCCTTATATCCCGACTGTTGTCAGGAATATAAGTACAGCACTGTTAAACTTTCAATAATTTGCAGACTCCTCTGGCTTTTGCTAGCAACACACCTAGGGCAAGACAGTTTTGCAAAACCATAGCCCTTATCGAAACCATCTCCCCATCTACAAGTAATAAAATCTGAGCTGTATTTATTGAGAGCTTATCCACTAATGTTGCCAGATTTCTGATTTTCAAATCATTCAGAATCACACCCATACTCGGTATCATAGCCCCAAATATGTCTCCAATCACTTCTCCTGCACTCACACCACATTTTCCTCTGTGAGGTCTTTTTCTTTCTAGGGGCCATAAATCTTTCACATGAAAAATCTTGGGAAATACCACAGCCAAATAACAAGTGCCATACCAATTTTTGGGCAACTTCACATAAACATTCTTTCCACACACAAAATACACATTGGGCACTATTGTTATTTTGTCCAATAATGCTTTTCTAATTGATTCTTCAATCAAGAAGACGTGCTCACAATCACTTTCACCCACAAATATCTTATCGTAGTATGTGGTCGGGTGTCTAATACACAACTTCCCCTTCTGCTGGAAATCTAATGCTATGGGTCCAAAACTCCCCTTTGCTTTATGATCTAATTCTTCTTTAGTCCATGGGGTAACCTTGTGCTTTGGATCTGGTCTAAATAGAGTCTGTCTATGCCGATCTTCTATCTGATCTATAAATTTCTTTTAAATGTCAGTTAACATACAGGTTAAATTGTGTCTATGAGCATAGGACGTATCTAAAGTAATGGTAGGCACGAAATACTTTGACATTCGCTCTACTTCCTTATAATAATCATATTTATTCATGTATTTAAGAACTGGGACTTCCGAGAGTACCACATCATAATTTGAGAAATAGTACTCGAAGTGTGCCTTGCTATAAAACATGCTCAACAACACACTATATGTAATGCCATAGGTCAAAGGCAAATGATGGTATTGAATGCCTTCTTCTACTGAGGCTGGTAATTGCATACACACATAGCAATCCTTCGCTTCCATGGTATCCACATACTCGTACAATAATCGAGCATACGCATTCAAAGTGAAATCACCCTTTGACAAATCAACATGTAATCTACGACTGGTTTCCTTAATCATTTCTAGATCCCTTGCGGATGCATCCTCATCTATCTCAGAGATTGGTGTAGTGAGTGTTGCCTGTACCCTATTCTGTCCGACATCTTGAGATCCAACTAGAGATGTAACGATCACCACAGTTATAACAATAAGCACCACTACAATGAGGGTGCCAATGATGCACTTCTGTTTGCGTGTTGATTTTTCAGACACCATGGTTTCTACTGAGCCGTTCCGAAGCACAAAAGGGAAAACACAGTCTCTTTCTGTTTTCTTTGTTTTAACAATGTCTTTCTCACATCTCTCCTCCCATGCAATTAATGTCAAAGTTCATTCTATTGATACTAAACCTATTGAAGAGATGTAGTCAGCCCTATTCCTCACTCCATCATCTACTAGAAAGTTCCTAATTTTAAATCTTCTTAAACTGGGGTCTAAGTTATTTTCTTTCTAAGGCCTAATGCTTTCTTTGGTTATAATTCAAGCTTCATCGTTAATGATATTTGATCCAAGTATTTCGAGGACAAATTGCAAAATCTCCGCACAAATTTCTCCTAATTCTTGCGCGGTGAGCTGTCGGCCAAATGAAGGGAAGATTAAAACAGGCAGCTTCCACTACTCTACTACTCCCATGATGGTGCACACAGCAAACGCTGCTCTCAAATACCCTTCATTGTCTCTTAAACATGAACCATCAACAAAAAGGATCAACTCAGATTGGGGCAAAGGTTCATCGACAATGTCAGGTCTGGGTTTGGTAGATAGGTCAGTAACATCTAGGCAGTCATGCTCTTCACAATCCTCATCTCCTTCCTCTTCCAGAATAGGTAACAATGTAGCACGGTTCAGGGTGGTACAACGTCTCAGGGTAACATTTTCAGCGGCCAAGATAACCTGCTCATACTTGGTAAGTCTATTGTTGGTCAGATACTGTGTTTTCGCTCTGGTCATCAACAATTCTACTGAATGGGGCACATAAACAATGAGCGGATAACCCATCACTATGCTTTCACATCTTTCAATGCTGACACCGGTTGCAGCAACGGATTTCAGACATCCGGGCAACGCAGAAGCTACAGGATCTAATGTAGCTAAGAAGTAAGCTACTGGTCTACGGGCACCCCCATGTGTCTGTACAAGGACTGCTAACGCACAGCCCTCCTTTTCACAGCAAAAGAGCGAAAACGCTTTGTTATAATCCGGCATTCCGAGAGCTGGAGCACGACAGATACTTTCCTTCAGCTCACGGAAGGCTTTCAAGCACTCATCATCCCATGGTACCGGATCACTAACATCCTTTCGAGTCAGTTTCAACAGAGGCTTTGCTTGCAAGAAAAAATTTGGGATCCACTGTCGACAATAGCCGACCATTCCCAAAAACATGCGGACTTCTTTTTGTGTTTTCGGAGTTCCCATTTGCAGAATCAGCTCTATGCGATCTGGTGACACCCTTCGTTTTCCTTTCTCAATCCGGTGACCTAGGTACTGAACTTCAGACAAACAATACTGCAGTTTGTTTGGAGACACTTTGTGTCCATTCTCTGCCAAATGATTCAGCAACGCCACAGTGTCAATCCTGCATGCATCCTCAGTCTCTGAGGCGACCAAAAGGTCGTCTATATATTGCGCTAAGACTGAGTTTAGGGGCATTACCAGTCCTTCAAGATTCTTTTTCAGACTTTGACTAAAAATGGAGGGGCTTTCTGTATACCCCTGAGGAATTCTTTCCCATGTTAACACATGATCGTCCATCCTAAACGCAAATAAAAACTGACTTTCTTCATGCAATGGTATGGAGAAAATGCATGACACAAATCTATCACTGTAAACCATTCTGCTTTGCATGGTATCTGGAATAGAATAATAGCTGGATTCGGTACCACAGGACAACATGGGATCACAATTTCATTAACCCGATGCAGATCCTGCACTATTCTGTACTTGCCACTAGGCTTCTGCAGTCCCATGATAGGTGAGTTGCAGGGACTTCCTCTTATCTCCTTAAGAATACCTTGGTCAATCATAGTCTAAATCACAGGTCTTATTCCGGCCACAGTTTCTGGAGTCAATTTATATTGTGGCGTTCGTGGGAATTCAGCATTGGGTTTGACCTGTATCTTAACTGGCTCAACCCCTCTCATCAGACCTACATCCTCGCCCGTAAAATCCCACACTTTTGGATCAACTGAGTCTCTCAAGTCATGTGGCAATTCTGCTATTGTGAGCACCACAAACATTTCTGCACACAGACTCATGTTAGCCATTTTAAAGTCAGCATCATCATCAAATGTTTGCAATTCCACACCTCTCGGAGTGCACGATATAGTACAATTGAGCTTGCACAGAAGGTCTCGTCCCAAAAGACAGACCGGAAATGAATTGCACACTACAAATTGGTGTTTATCCCGAAATGGTCCTATTCTCACGGGTAATTCGTTTGTCAATGGATTGGTCATTTTCTGATTATTAACCCCCACTACTTGAATTGATTGTCCCGAAAGAGTTAAATTTGGGACTACTTCCGTTCTCACCGTGGAGCGAGCAGCTCCAGTGTCTAATAAGAAGGTAAGAGGATATCCATTCACATCTGCATCTACAAACGGCCCACTATGATCTACTTCCAGGATCGCATCTAAGGTGCATTCCTCGTGCACCCCCCTCTGACACTCTCGTAAATCTTGATTTTGATCAAATCTATCTTGTATTTCAAAATAAGGCATCTGATCGTATAACTGATTATGCATGGGTATCCTAGGAGGTTGAGGTACTTGCACTTGCGGCTCATATCCTCCTCCATACATAGACCTGGGTCTTGTCACAGTATTGACAGTCTCGGACAGCTGTCCCTCTCCTTCCATCTGTATCTGATTTGCTGGATTCAATCTACACTCGCGCTTCCAATGCCCGATTTTGTGACAATAGTGGAAGGCAGTGACCCTTTTCTGTTGGGCCACCCATTCACTTGCACCTGGATCCATTCCTCTTCACCTACCCTGACCAGGTTGGGTCACCATCTGTTGTCCCATTCCTCTTCCTCTTCCACCTCCTCTACCTCTACCTATCGCTCCTCCAATCCCTTGCGTCATATCAGCGTTTCTCAACTGCACCAACATCAACTTGTCCTTCAATTTCTTCTGTGTCGACTCCACTTGATCACTGCAATATTTAGCATAACGCAGAATCTCGTCCACCGACTTATTCTGCCAACATATCAAGTGATGCTGTATCATCAACCTAATATCAGATTTCAGTCCCAACACAAACTTCGAGACAAATTGTCCCATATCTTTCTGTTCAATTGTATCCAAACCACTATGCTGCTTAAAAGCTAACAACAATCTTTCGTAATAATCATGTACTGATTCCTTAGAGTCTTGAGTGGTACGATCAATATTCAACCAATCAACAATCTGAGGAGCTACCTTCGATTGCAACCATATAATCACTTGCTCGTGTTTTCTCATTACATCAGGTGAAGGACCATGAGTCACTGAATCTCTAGGTGGCTCTGTAGTAGGCCACTCAATGGCAATCTTACATGCCGCCCACAAATCCGCCGGCACTACTATATCAAACAAGGTGTTTAAATCAATCCACAATACTTTCGAGATCTTTACAAACCGATCTATTTGCTTGTACCACTCAGCAGGTTTTTCCCTCAGCCGAGGAAAATCATTCGTAAATGCTGCTAAATCACCCCTGCTCCATGGCACGTGTACACACCCTCCATTCTGTACCTCCCTGAGGGGGAAATTTCCTCCAGCTCCCGTCCCTCCACCCGGAGGCAGAGTATTTTCTATTCCAGTCTTGAAGCTTTTCTTTTTGGCCCATCTTTCTTTCCATCTGTCTAATTCTTTCCATGTCCGCATCCCTATCACTAGTTCTCTAATTTGTGCTTTTAATCCAATCGTTCGCTTCTCTTCCAAATCCTTATCTGTGTAATTTAATCTGCAAGAACCCTGTATCAGCTTGGTCTTTGACAAATCAACCTCATACCTTTGTGCCAAAAGCAACAATGCATCGTAAGCTCGTTTGGCCTTTCTTGTCATGTCCTTTGCTACGAACAGTAGTTCGCTCGAGTCATACGTCTCAATTCTGTTCAGAGGTAGATTACCTTCAATCACCTCGTCTAGTTCTGCCTTTAATCGGACCACATCTATCATTGGCGCTTTTATTGCACTTTTTAACACTCTCTGAATTTCCTCGTTTCTTGTATCTTCCCTGTCACAACTTTGGGTTCTCTTAGGAACTGCACCCTCTTCTATCTTCGAAGCTGGGCGTCTATCTCTTTCCAAGCTTCGACTTCTCCAATGGTCACCTGCACAAATAACCTGTGGCCCAAACAGTACTCTAGGCGCTTCTTGTCTCTTGCTTGTCTCTTCCCTCGGCATCATTGACTCTCTCACTGGTTGAACCCACATTCGAAGATCAGACCTAGAATTCGCTAGGGCTCCTGTCCGTCTTCTTGATGGATCAGCTGTAGCTGGCAGTGGAGTACTAGATTCCACTGGCATCCGACTTAAACCAGTCCCACTCATTGTCTCTTCCCCTTCACTTATTTGCTGTTGACTGTCATCGGTTCTTTCTCTAGGATTATATATTGGAACCACTGGCCCTATTGTGACTGGTACCGACAAAGCATCTGGTAACTGCATGTTTCCTGTAGGTTGTACTGGCTCAGGGTTTGGATACCTCATTCCTCCAGACCCCCCTGGAATGTGTACCATTGTAATCTTGCCTCTTACTCCTGCCGATTGTTCCTCTGAACCCAGTTGTCCCACACCTAAAAGCCCTTCTGATGGGCGCAACCTCTCTGTCTCTGATCTAGAGTCGCACGGTGGAGGACGTTCCGTTAGCAATCTATCGAGGAAGCTGTCGTCTGTATCACTGTCCTCCTCTGTCGTCTTTTTCCCTTCAGCCCCCTCTTTTAACATACGAAATGGGTACAAGCGTTCTCCCTCTATGGTGTCTACTCTCCATATTTTCAACTGGGCATCCCATCTAGCATCCTGATATGCCTTCATTGCTTTCCTCATTCTTCCTTGTGAAGCCTCTCTCCTTTTGCTAGAGCAGCTCTCATCCATGCATCTAATGCCTCAAATTGTGTGGGTCTAGGGGAGGTTTCAGTGCATTCATCACCCCCTCAGCTGGGTCAGCACTTCCATACGAAAAGACCCATAACGAGGGAAAGCCAATTCACCCTCTTTCTCTGTAATTTTATGCCAATTCTGAAGCCACACTATAGTATGAAGTCCTACATTCGTCGCCATGTAATGTGCCGGTGTGTCTTCTGGGGGAGTTTCTTCTCCTACCCGAGTCACTACCCCTGTGTCGCCTCTACACAGATCTCGCAATACCCTAAAGCATCTCATTGTAAAATCGATCAATTGCAAGCCCAAAATACGCTGTTCCACTGCAAACGAACTTCCACCAATCCCAGCACGGCGTTACACCAACCAACCTATCACAGCGCGGCGCACCCTGACGTCACTTCTCACTCCTTGCAGCGGCTCACCCGCCTTTACAATTTCACCGCAAACTCGCTTACACACATTCGTACCACAAGTAACTGTATATCCAAAAGTTATTAAACCAAGTAACTGTTCCTACACAATTACAATAACTTACAGTCACATAAAACAAGTAATTGTCTGTCACTAAAGATCGATAGAACACTCTCACAAGAACATTCAGCCGTTGTTACCCCCGACCTGCGTTGGTCACTCAATCGCCATAGTCCACCCCGGTACCTGAGGCTTTCTACCGCGACCTATTCCTCATTCACACAAAGTTCCCTAACACAAGTGGATTGTCGATAGCGCTTCACAACACCCACATTTGATCAGACAATTACAATACAAAACTATCCCGGGATCTTGGACTTCTCTTGAGTCCGCTCACCAAACTTCCTGCTCCGCACGTGTCCGGACCAGTAAACCAAAAACCACATTCACTCAACATACATCCCAACTCCGCAAGACATCACACACTTACTCATCACCGCAATCTAACACCACAATTCCTTTCATACTCACGCCACCACTGTTTCCGCCGCACCATCAACGTCCGCCGGTCTCCGCCGTCTTCCACTCCACTTCAGGGCTCTTCGACCTTCAACCCTACCCCTGATTATTCCCCTCACCTTAGAGATAAACCACTTTAGAGGTAAACCATCCTCTGCTACCATTTGATTACGCTAAATTGCACACCTAATGTTCCCTACTATGGGGCCGATTCCGATTCTGGCCGGAAAACATACCGACCGACTCGGTACGGGAATGTAGTCCGACCGACACGTACCGGCGCTGCCCGATCCGCGTAGTATGATGCAATGCATGTGAATTACGACCGACTCGTACGGAACACAAGCCGAACGGCCGAACCGCACGGAAACCAGCTATCCGGCCGGAAAACCACGCGAATCGAACCGACCGACACGCACCAGGAATGAACCCGACAGAAACGTACCCGCGAACTCCGACCCGCGCAGTACGATGCAATGCGTGTAAAACCAGACCGAGTTGCACGGAGCTCAAGCCGTATGACCGACACGCATACAAAACAGGGAGCCGAAGCAACCCAATACTCCGTGACCGACGCGTACGCCGCACATGAAACCCAGCAGAAACACAGCTAGAAAGACTCAGAGAAGCTCGCACAAGACAACTGCAGCGTCCTACTCGGTCAGAAGAACGTCTCCTACATGCCTAAAAACTACAAAGGAAAAAATACAAAAAAAAGGGCCAAACAAGCAATGACAAAGTCAATAAATACAGGTGGAAAAAAACATGGAACAAAGACACACCCACAACTCCACCCATATAAAGGCCACAAATCCCTACCATGATCCTTTGCAAATTCAACTGACCTGCCAGCACAGAACACCATCAGACAGCAACCACAGATACACTCACAACTCATCCATCACACAAGCCACACACCATTAGCACCTCCCAAATAGCACCCTCACATACACCCAGCAAAACCTACACTCACCCACCCTCACTTGCACACTCACACACACATCAATCCCCACCACCACCCATCACCATGCCCTCAAAGAAGAATCCAAAGTTCCTAGACAGTGAATTGGAAGTCCTGGTAGATGAAATCCTCAGGGTAGAGCCACAGTTGTTTGGTACATTGGTCCAACAGACCCCCATGTCGCAGAAAACCAAGATGTGGGAGAGGATCGTCGACAGGGTGAACGCACAATCACCATGTTTGCGCACAAAGGAAGACATCCAGAACAGGTGGTATGATGTGCGCAGGAGGGTCAAGGACCTACTCAAGAAGGATTACGCCTTGAGTCATCGCACCGGCAGTGGCCCTCCTGCCAAACCAGTATACCTCAGGCCCTGGGAGGAGAAGGTGCGGGCCATCCTACCACCAGAGAGCGTACATGGACTATCAAACATCCCAGAGCCTGGTGAGTACACAACCAATATACCCTATATTGTGTGACAATACACACACATCACTGTCAAGGGGATAGTGAAACCATGCACCATTAGCAAAACCACAGTAACCAAAAGATAATCATCCCAAGATGTGTATGTCAGTTAGACAAACACAATACCTGCCATCTCATAGTGATATGTAACTGTGTCATGACATGTACAAATCTAACAACAAATAGAGCAAGGCAGTGGCACAAATCTAACCAACAAACACTGTCAGACATTTTGCCACCACTAGAACACCACCTCACAGGGAAGCTCACTGAAAGGAAGGAATTGTGTGTATGCTGGTGAAGTGAGTGTAGCCAATAGCATGATGGGAGTTGTAGTCACAGATATTGGTCACCCTCACAATTGGCCCATCAACACCACTCTGAACCATGCTCACATCACAGGGAGTGGAAAAGAACTGACAAGATGGCTGACACTGGGTACTGCTGTGGGGAGCACAAGGCCCTGCTGGGAACTGTGCACCAACCAACAGCAGGACACCACTGACTGACATCCTGAAAGCCAACTTGCACTCCCTGCAATGGAAGCACGTTCCATGGTGGAATATCTGGCTGGGTGGGAAGGAGGACTGACAGCTCTGGCCATAGTTACCAGCAGCTTTTCTCACACACCCCCTTAACACAAACTCCACACAACTCACCTGGGAGAATGCATTGCCTCACACACTAATTAAATATCCCACAAAGAACCACCACACTGGGTTATGCTGTGTGAAGCACAGGGACACTTTTGTGACTTGTAGCCAAACAAACGCCAGGACAACACTGTCAGCCATCCTGTCAGCACAGGCACACCAACCCACAGGGAAGCAGAGTCAAAAGGAAGGAAGTATGGGCATGCTGGGAAGTGGGGTGTAGGCAATAGCATGATGGGAGTGGTAGTCACAGCTCAACATCCCCCACCCACATGGCCCAGCAAGCTCACACTGAAGCATGCACACCTCACAGGGAGTGAAAAGCCACTTCAAAGATGTCTGACACTGGCCTCAGCTGTGGGGAGCACAAGGCCCTGCTGGGAACTGTGCACCAACAAACAACAGGACCACACTGTCAGCCATCTTGCCATTGCTGTCACACTCACACACAGTGAAGTCGACTCAAAAGGAAGGAAGTATGGGCATGCTGGGAAGGGGGTGTAGGCAATAGCATGATGGGAGTGGTAGTCACAGCTCAACATCCCCCACCCACATGGCCCGGCAAGCTCACACTGAAGCATGTACACCTCACAGGGAGTGAAAAACCACTTCTAAGATGTCTGACAATGGTGCTCTGTTGTGGGGAGTACCAGGCCCTGCTGGAAACTGTGCACCAACCAACAGCAGGACACCACTGAATAACATCCTCTAAGCCAACTTGCACTCCCTGCAATGGAAGCACGTTCCATGGTGGGATATCTGGCTGGGTGGGAAGGAGGACTGACAGCTCTGACCATAGTTACCAGCAGCTTTTCTCACACACCTCCTTAACACAAACTCCACACAACTCACCTGGGAGAATGCATTGCCTCACACTCTAATTAAATATCCCACAAAGAACCACCACACTGGGTTATGCTGTGTGAAGCACAGGGACACTTTTGTGACTTGTAGCCAAACAAACGCCAGGACAACACTGTCAGCCATCCTGTCAGCACAGGCACACTACCCCACAGGGAAGCAGAGTCAAAAGGAAGGAAGTATGGGCATGCTGGGAAGGGGGGTGTAGGCAATAGCATGATGGGAGTGGTAATCACAGCTCAACATCCCCCACCCACATGGCCCACCAAGCTCACACTGAAGCATGCACACCTCACAGGGAGTGAAAAGCCACTTCTAAGATGTCTGACAATGGTGATCTGTTGTGGGGATTACCAGGCCCTGCTGGGAACTGGGCACCAACCAACAGCAGGACACCATTGACTGACATCCTGAGAGTTAACCTGCACCCACTGCAAGGGTGGCATGCTTCATGGTGGGATAACTGGGCTGGGGGGAGAAGGAGGTCCGGATGTCAACCAAATACCACCAATGCTGGTCATGCACATACCTCAACATTCACATTGAAATGCTTCAGGTTGGCAGGACAATGTGCTACACCAATATCAACCTCTGACTGTGACAACTTAGGACAATGCAATGTACAGGCCCGCACCCAGAGGTACAGTCACAACTGTCAGGTGTTTGAACCATTGATGCCTGTAGAAACATAACATACATTGTGTGTCTCTTCCAAAAACAGGTGATGATGGGGACACAGCAGCAGATGATGAGGAGTCCCTGTCCCAGGCTCCGGTGGCCCCTGAGCTCTCTGGTGTGGAACAGCCTCTGCCCTCTTCGGCTTGCGAAGACCTACCTGGCACCTCCGGTGTGAGTCATCATGCAGCACCAGCAGGACCACCATCTGCACCCCCTGCACCCACTCCTCCAACATCTGCCAACACACAGACCACCCCCGCCGACACGGACAGACCAAGGACACTGAATGACAACAGCACAGGGACCCCAGCCCACCGTGAAGCAACGGACAACAACCCCAGTACCAACCCCCAAGGGGGCCTAGGCTCACCTGTGCGTGCCACCGCAGGTCCCGCACGTGTGGCCAGGGGTGGTAGGCAGAGGTCGCTGTTTGCAGAGGGGTCTGGACTGCATGATGACCCACAACTGGTACGCATTGCTGATGCGTACCAGAATAGCACCGGAGAGGTCAGCCAGGTAGTGGGGATCCTCAAGGACATTCAACAGCAGCAGGCTGCCCATCATGCCCACTTGGACTCACACATGTCCCGTGTGGAGACACACATGTCTGGCATGGAGTCCAAGTGAGACACATTGGAAGAACTGACAGCGGTGCAGAGGGACATATTGAAATGCCTCCGCCAGATTAGCACCAACATGTCCACACCTCCCTGTGTGCCCACAACATCTGGTGCCGCAACAACTGCAACTGCCACAGGGAGGGAGGATGACTCTGGTGGAGAGTCCTCTGCACCGCAGTGGCCTGCACGTGAGGGTCCCCCCTGGAAATTCACCTTTGTGTGCAAACTGTTCACCCTGTCGAATGCAACCCAACTCTCCCACATGACATGGGGAGTTTAAGTTGGACTAATGTATCAGATGACTGTGGACTTTACTCAGGACATTTCTGCTACCAACACTTCCAACTCATCTGGGAACTTTGGATTCCAATCCCAATGTACAGCACCCACCATCCTGTGCACTATCCTCACACATGTATGTAAATAAACTCACTAATACACCATACTTGCCTCTGTTGTGATTCCAACGTTTTTGTCATGGAGATGATGATCTGCTAAATGACACTGTGCATGCTAACTGCTACAGCAAGTTCAACACCGTCATGTGAGTCATGGCGACGTGACACATATGAGGGAGACACACCACTAGGGCTACACAACACATACACACCAGGGCCATCTGACTCATCGCCTACACTGATGTTGCCAGGAAATACAGTGGAATGCACAGACACCACACCTATTCAGAGTATGTGTTAACTAGCCCACAGGTACAGTAAGCAAATGTCAGTCAGATGTGTGACCACAGACAACGCACATCCCAAACTGAAGCACAGGTTTATTACACATTTGCAACATGTTGTTTCCACTACAGATGTAAGGTAATCCCACGTGGCAGTGGCCACACAGTCACCAAGTGTAGAAGAAATAAGGTCCAGGGGTGTGTGGCACATCACCTGTAGGGAAACGACTGCTTCCACCCTGGAAGTTGAATCATGGTGTCGGGGGATCCGAGTTGACCAAACAACTCTGAAAGTACCCTGTGAAGGACAGACATGACACACAGTCAAAAGCACTGAAGAACAGGACAGAACTGCAATACTCATGCCCAATACATGTCACAAGATACCTACACAAAACCAAGTTAGCATGTCAACACTGTTGGGGAGTACAGACTACCTGTAAGGACACATACCTGCACGAATCCAGTCAAGTAGCACATGGCCACACTCAAACAGCAACAGAGCACCACCAACACATATCATGCAAACTCAAATCATTGACATACCAAATCTGTATACTCACATTCAGCTGAAGAAGTTGGTGATGAGCTGTGTGCGGACATCACCCTCATCATCATCATCATCATCATCACTGGCATCGTGGCCCAGGCCAGGATCCTCCACAGGTGGCGGATGTTGGTCATCGTCATCCAGGATGAGAGGCAACTCCTTCCGCACTGCCAGGTTGTGTAGCATGCAGCAGACGATGACAATCTTGCACACCTTTGCAGGGGCATATGGGAGGGCCCCTCCTGTCTTGTCCAGGCAGCGAAAGCGGCTCTTCAGGAGACCAAATGTCCGCTCGATCACTCTCCTGGTCCGACCATTTGCCTCATTGTAGCGCATCTGGGCTGGTGTTACAGGGTTCCTGAGGGGTGTCAGCAACCACGGCATGTTGGGGTATCCGGAGTCACCTACATACAGACATTTGCACATTAGCTGAGTTGGAAAAGAGGGTGGAATACAACATTGCAGAACACACACAATGGTACAAAGTCAGCACACACCGACAAGCCAGGCATGCTGGTTCTGCATCTGTGACATCATCCTCGGGATGCGACTACTCCTCATTACGTAGGCATCGTGTGCAGAACCGGGGAAATGTGCACACACATGTGAGATGCTCATATCTGCAAGACATACCACCAGGGCATTGATAGAATGGTAATGGTTCCTGTTCCTGTATGCCTGCTCATGTGCCTGTGGTGGTACCAAAGCCACATGTGTCCCATCAATGGAGCCGATGACATGTGGCATCCTCCCCAGGGCATAGAACAGAAGTCACTCTTGACGTCAGTGAGTTGTTGACGTTTAGGGAAATAGATGTACTGGTTCAAGTATCTCAACATCGCCTCCAAAACATCGCGTAGCACACGGCTGAACATGGTCTGTGACATCCCACCAGCAGACGCCATAGTGTGTTGAAAGGTACCGGTGGCAAAGAAGTGTAGGGCTGCCATCACCTTCACCTTGGGGGTCAGCGCTGCAGGGTATGGCCGGCCAGGTTGCAAATGTGGGGCCAACCGCACCGCCAATTCCTCAATAAGCGGCCTGTTGAAGCGGTACCGTCGGATGCAGTCACGTTCAACCATGGTTGCAAGGTCAGGGAATGGTCTATGGACAGCTGCTGCCCTGCAGTGCATAGGTGAACAAAGAAAGACTGTCAGTCACCCCACATATGTGGCATTGACCATACTCAATATCACATGATACATCATTACGAGACACAAGTACTTGATGTGTGTGCCGTTCTGTATGGACATATATGGCACCTACATGGCCAACATCTAACATCTCAGTTCAACATGTGTTGACAACAAGTTCCAGGTTGTGCTATGGGAAATCATTAGGCTGTGTCACAGTACCCATGTACTGCTGTCACGTTCCAAACACACACCACAGTGACAAGTGAGGACAGATGTGCCCCAGGCATCACAGCTCTTTGACAGGTAGATTCCCAGGGACCCTGTATTGCCACATGGACACTGGCATGACATGGCGTATCATGTACACGTCAGCAAAACAACCATGACTCCCACAGGTAGTGGCCCCTGTTGCCTGTGCAGGACAGACATGGACGTCTGTGACACACACACGCACAACATCAAAGTCGATGCACAAACAACGTGGATGTGGAGACTGTCTCCCATTGTGCACATGGAATCAGAGACATCTGAAACACAACATGCACACAGACTGTGGAGGGCCATCACAATTGTGGCAATGGGTCACCCTGTGACATACATACCATCCCACATGGGACTCAGGGTGTATGTGACATAACATACACATACACAACCTGGAAATGTGACCGTGCCACATGCTCTGAACTGAACAGTTGCACATCACAGTGGTCATGTGCACAACACACAAAGGATTCTGTCCCCATGAACACGTGCACAGCCTGGGAGTGGCTGCCCCCAAGTGCCACCCAACAAACCACATGTTGACCCCCATACACACACAGGTAATGCAGCCTTACAAGGCTGTGGTGTTGTAGGTGTGCCCCTGAGTCCCTGGCCAGTAATTGTGGCTGGCATACGTTCACCAGTGACAACCATGGTGACATATGCGAGTGACTTGTACAGGGACGCGTCGTACAGCAATGGACCGATCCGTGTGCACGCATTGGCCATTGCATATGATGTGGACGGATGCGTGTTGTGCTCCGAAATACGCGTTGTACAGCAATGGACCGATCGGTGCGCACGCATTGGCCATTGCATATGATGTGGACGGATGCGTGTTGTGCTCCGAAATACGCGTTGTACAGCAATGGACCGATCGGTGCGCACGCATTGGCCATTGCATATGATGTGGACGGATGCGTGTTGTGTTTCGAAATACGCGTTGTACAGCAATGGACCGATCGGTGCGCACGCATTGGCCATTGCATGTGATGTGGACGGATGCGTGTTGTGCTCCGAAATACGCGTTGTACAGCAATGGACCGATCGGTGCGCACGCATTGGCCATTGCATATGATGTGGACGGGTGCGTGTTGTGTTTTGAAATACGCGTTGTACAGTAATGGACCGATCGGTGCGCACGCATTGGCCTGTCTTGTGGTTTGTGGCCTCCTGGCCTGCCTGGATACGTTGGCATAGGCCTGGCTGCCATGATGACTTTTGCGCACGTTACTCTTAGCCGTTGTTCTGTGCCCTCTGCTCCTGCCAAGTTATTTTACAACTGTCTGCATTTTCTGTTTCTCACCTTTTCTCCTGTTCCCTTTGGGCTCAGTCTGAACAACAGTTACAAGGTCGAAAAACACGTCCCTGGTTCTTGCTGATATGGCCAGTCCCTCGCACCTAGACATAACACTATGTACAGCTGCCATGGGGAAATTGGTGGGCATTTATTATTGCGTTTTTCCCTCTTGAGGGAGACTTGGAGAAAACCTTTCCAGAGAGAACAGCTGTGATTGTCTGCTGATTTAGTCTTTGCATCTAGAGACTGAGGTATGGGGGTTCGCTTGTCAAAGCCCAGAGGTCTTCTATTTTTATAATACAATAGCTACTAGCACGGGGAGGGTGGTAAGGTCATTCAGCCCTATATCCACTGCTTTATGAAATGCTTTCCCCGTTTGTATTCTATGGAGTTGTAACTATGCTGATTATATTATTCTTATGCATTATGCTGATAGCACTGACACGTGTACTGTATCTTAGAGCACGTAAGTTGAAATAAACATTTTAACCTATACTGTGTCTCTTCTTACGCACGTTGTGGACAGGTACGAGTGAGTGACGAAAGAGTGTTCTTGCTTCTGCGAGTCCTGAGAGAGAGATACCGTGTTCTGGGTTGTCTAATCATTGGTACATTGTTGCTAATGGGACGCTAAGGCTAGTTGGGTTGGGGTTTTAGGTGCTAAGGTTTATGTTTGGCTCACCACTATATTCCGAGGTCCTATTATCCTATGCATAGCTCTGTGTGTGCAGAATCCCTATGACATGGCGCCCAACATGGGGCTGCTTATCTGCGAGACGCTTGAGTAGTGCTTGTGCTTGTCCACAACTCCCCTCACAGACGCTTCCGGAAGCGTGTGTGACGGTGATACCTCCTATATTGACGTTTTTATAGGTTCTTTCAAGCTTGAGGTTGTTAAAAGGTTTCTTAGCTAAAACCCTATTTGTGCTGCCGCATTTTAGATTGTCGACTACTTCTAGCCTACAATGGCTGTTCAAATTGCGGCACATAGCCGTGCAGCGCTCCGGACACACTTAACAGTGTATGGAGTGCCTGACGCGGGTGTCGAGCTGATCTTTGTGGTACAAGCCGATCCGGCTTTCCACTTTGAGGTGTTCTACTCTTGGGTCACATTTCCGGTGGTGGATGGGACAGACAATTTGTTCCATGAATATACAGCCACCGTAGTTCCTAATCACTATAGACCGTATAGGAATCTTGAAGTACCGCTCACGGCTTGGCAGCACCATGTTTGGTTTGATGGCGCCCTCCCCCAACAGGTTACCACGGTTCGTTTAGGCCCCTTGTCTATTGATGGGGCCACTTGGCCTGTTTTGGCCGGGTACACCCCACATCCGCAATACATGACGATACCAGTAGCGGACCTGCGCAACATGTATTTGGCTTTAGTGCGAGTGCATCGAGCCTTAGTGCAATATGTTACAGGCAACATCCAGGGAGCCCCACCTGGAGTTGCGGGCCCTCCCGCTGGTGCAGGCGCAGTGACCATAAGTCCTGTCATGGTGAATTCGGTGATGGGCAAGCGCCCACAAAATAAGGATGATTTTCCTTATTGGCTTGCCGAGAAATTTGACCAGCTGGAGGCAGTTTTTCCAAACACAACACCGGTGGATAAACATAGAATTCTTACAATTAGTTTGCCAAAAGACTTAATCCCCGAGTTGACAGCATGCAACAACTGGGGTAGGGTATTCGCAGCAGTTTATTCAAAGTGTTTCGGCACTCCTTCCATGACGGTTCTACCCTCTGTAATTAAACGAGTGCAGGATGAACATGGCCCTGAAGCGGCTGTGGAATTAGGGATGAGACTGGTGGGAGTGTTCGAAGTAGTAGCTGAGCTGATCCTTGCGAATGTCAAGGGCGATGCAGTGAACTTTCAAGTAGCTAATGCTTTGGCTTTGGTCTCAGAATTGGACAAGCCGCGCGAATTACCGAAAATTATAACCCAGGCTTATAAAACTATTGGCCGAAATAGCCTGGGCAATAAGCCTTTTGCAAAACAGCAAACACAATCGCAACAATAACAACAACAACCTAAAACTCAATCTGAAAAAGATGAGAAACCAGTTTTTACTAAAAAGAGCTGGAGGTTGAAAAAACAGGGTAAGCAACAGAAGAAGCCGGGGTCGCGAGGCGCATCCCCGGCTTCTGTCTCTTCTGAACGCACATATGATTTGCGCGATAGGACGAGATCAACCTCAACAACAAGTCAGAGGGAAAGCAGAAGACTTTCAACGTTCTCGCCCACAATTTCAGAAGAAGAAAGTTGCCGCTGTAACAGCGAAATATGCCACAGACGGTGAGAACGAGACTCCTGAATTGGACGTGGGCAGTGACCCTCCTAGACAGCGCCGCGGAAGTTACCATAGTGCGGGAGGCGCTACGTCCTCATATGGAGGCGACAGCAACTGAAACATTAATTACTGTTGAGACAGCAGACACCAGAGTGGCACCCCCTGACAGACTATTTAATATCGCCATTCAAATCGAAGGTGATATACAGCGTGTAATTAAAGGGATTTTTTGGGAAAATCTGACCTCTTCGTATGACATTTTGTTAGCGGAGGCGGATTGGCCACCTCCATTCGTACTTGCTGCGCGTAAAGGGGAGGAGGTAATCCTTCCGAGCTTTTCTCGACATGTCCCACAGGACAAAGCGGAGGCTCTTGCAGCTGAGTGGGGTGTGTCCCTGGCTCCTGCGTTATACCGCAACCACGTGGGTTGGGATGAAGACTCTCCCCCCCATGAGATACCTTTACGGTCCCTACCGCAGCCACAACCCCAATATCCCATTAAACATGATGCCAAAGGCCCCGTTTCTGAAATTCTGACTCAGTTAGAATATCAGGGAGTAATAGAAACATGCGTATCACCCATGAATAATCCCCTTTTCGCGGTTTCTAAACCCGATGGATCGTACCGCCTAGTATTGGATTACCGGCATTTGAACTCTCATTGTCGGACCTTTGCAGTGCAAAATACCCACAGTTCTGCGCTTGTAGACAGTCTTGTTCGTAAAAAGTATAAAACGACACTTGACTTATCCAATGGATTTTACACGCACAACTTAGCCACGGAGTGTAGCCAATGGAGAGCTTTCACCTCCGGTGGTAAACAATTCAAATTAAGGCGACTCCCTATGGGCTACAAAAACAGTCCAGGTGTGTTCGCTGCCCGTGTTGTCTCTTTGTTAGACAGCATAGACCCAGATGCATGTTCGTACGTCGATGCTATTTACCTGACAGACGACGAGTTATACCCGCATCTTTCCAGAGTGGACCGCATTATTCTCGAGTTTGCGGTTTTAGGTTACAAGTTTAACTTTGCCAAATCACACATTGCTGAATTAACAGTTTTGTTTTTGGGCTACGAGCTCAACAATGAAGGTAAGGGCTTAGCCCCCCACTTCTTAGAAAAATGTGCACTTTTGTGCCCTCCTACTACTCTGAAAAAACTTCAGTCTTTGCTGGGTTTCCTGAACTTCGGGCGTACTTATATTCCCGAATACGCCCAGCGTATCAAGCCATTGTATGCCTTGATACAACCAAACTTTCGAAGTCTTGTTGGCTTCCGGAGCATTCCTCCATTCTGCAGTCTTTGCAGACAGACCTTCTTGAGTCTAAATACCTGTTGACGCGTGATAACCACACAAACCTGGTGATCAGAATAATTCCGGGGACAGTGGGTTTCACGTACTTAACCTTTAACGAAGGTGACACAGTTCCCATCGCATACAAGTCACATCTGTACACGTCCGCCGAAATGCGCTTTTCATCTGTGGAGAATGTTTTGACTGCAGTGCAAATGGCGATTCTGCGCACTGCGCACTGGCACAGGGAAAGCGCATTCTAGTGGTAACACCCTTTCTTGCTCTAGAAGCTGTGACAAAGGCAAGTGTACCGAACTCTAAAGCTTTGCATCCCTGTTGGATACAATGGGCAACCTCTTTGACGTCTCCGGATGTCACATTCATTTTCGATTCTTCTCTACAGACGCAGGAGTTTTTACAGTATGAATTCGTTCATCCTCCTCCTCTGTCTATACTGCCGCTTGAGGATTACGACTGTGTCATCTACACCGATGGTTCGGCACAACCGGCCACGGGGTCCAAGCATGCTTATTCAGCCGCATGTGCTATTGTTGCAGGTACCTTTGTGAACGGAGAGTTCAAGTCCACTGTAGTGCATACTCAGACACTCGGGGACAGTACTGCGCAACTGGCCGAGCTGCGCGCATTGGTGCTTGCGCTTGAATTTGTAAATCCGGATGTGACCACACTTATTGTATGCGATTCTTATTACTGTGTTCAATCATACAATGACAATCTATTCTTTTGGTCGCAAAACGACTATAGAGACGCTAAAGGTAGCACAATCAAACATAAGATGCTTTGGGTTCGGGTGGCAGAATTGAGACAACGTTTGCCACTCACACAGGTGGTTCACACCCTAGGCCATCAGCGGGTGGGCGCACACGCTGTTGGTAACGGTCTGGCAGACGAAGCTGCCAGATCAGCAGTAATCACGTGTTCAGTAGCAGCAGTTACTAGATCCATGTCTAAAATTGATACTGATATTTTGGCGGCTATTGCTGCAACAAAGGAAGGTGCTAAATACCCTAGGGGTTTTCCTTCCAAATATTCTTACCAGTTAGGTCCCGAACAGGCTCCTTATGTAACAATACCCGACGTTGGTGATCGGCTGATCCCCAACGCGGACCGCAGACCTTCCTTGATAACGGCAGCACACGAAGGCATGGCTTCGGCTCATGCTGGAGTGTCTGCGACCGTTTCCATCTTGCAGCAGCGGTACTGGTGGCGTGGTTTATATAAAGACACCCGTACTTATGTGCTTTCTTGTGACGTGTGTCAACAGATTAAGCCTTCTACGGTTACACGACCACCACAGACCTCGCTCTGCATTTCTAACAGACCCTTTGGGTGTGTTTACCTGGATCACTGCGGTCCATTTTCTTCAGACACTGCCTATAAATATATCTTAGTGGCAGTGGACTCGTGCACACGTTTCATCTGGGTCTGGCCACAACGGAGTGCTGACGCTCGAAATGTCATTAGGGATTTGCGTGTCTTTGAGGGAATTTTCGCTTGTGGCACCTTCCATTCTGACCAAGGTCCAGCGTTTGCCTCTAAGGCTTACAAGGACGCAATGGGTTCACTGGGGGTGCGGGTGAAATTTTCGTCTCCGTATCGGCCTGAGGGCAACTCGATCGTTGAACGAATGAACCGTGACTTAAAGCAATCCTTGACAGCTAGAGTCTTAGGTACTGGCAGGAACTGGCTGGCCCACTTGTATACTGTACAACGTGCACTTAATAATCTCCCTAGAAGACCTCTGGGTGGGCGGACCCCATACGAAATGCTCTTTGGCATACGAATGTTTGTGCCTGACCTTGATGGTCTAGACATGGCGGCGCAAACCGCCAAGTTTGATGTAGATAACCATTCTACTATGTTACAGGACTTACAAGAAGCCCGAGACAAACTTGCAATCGCACATTTACCTTCAGCCACAGACCCTGCTCTGCAGATTCCGGTTGCCGGCTGGCTTCCGAAGATTGGAGATCTGGTTCGAGAGAAGGTGGAGAACAAGAAAGAATTCGGCCCCTCTTATCGTGCACCGGTTCCAGTCCTGGGCTTGAAGGGAACACGTACAGTCGTCTTACCACCGCTTCCTGGTCGCAAGGAGAACAGATACATCTCAGTGGAAAATGTCAAGCTACAACATCTGGCCGATCCTGAATAGTGTTACACCAGCGGTCTCTTGTCCTGCCATTTACCGGACTTGTGTTCGTGGCCCTCCTGCCCGAACGGTCACTGATGTTACAATTGAGATGGTTGATTTGCCTGAAAGTATACTCGAACCCCTGTCTCCCCCTGCATCGACGAGAACGAGTATACCTATCCCGATACCGAATCGGTGGCACACCTACCAACAACGCCATTGAGCCCAACACGTTATTCCTTTGACTCGGATTCCGCCTCCTCAATTGTTCCGTCCAAGTTCAGTATTTTTGTATCCTGGTTCAGAGACAATTTTTTGATTCCCCCCTGGACATACATCTGGTTGGTGCTGTTCCTCATTTTTTTGTTCATGTCCATTGGCTTTGTCACAGTTTTTTTTTTACTCATCAATGGTCACTATCTACCGGAACGCTCTGCTGTGAACAGTGTTGCTGGAACTTTGGCTCCACATTCCTCATCTCACATCATGAAGCGTGACCACACATTTGTGAACTTTTCAGCTTTTCCAGTTGCTGATGGCATCGTATGGGATGCAGTAAACTTTCAAATTCATGGACCAACAGAAATTATTAATGTACCTAATGTCCTTCGAGTTTCAATGGGTGATGTAGTAAAAGTAATATTCATTCTGACGATTGGGATGTGCATGCAGTTGAAGCATTGTTTGCTGATTTAAAATATTATGCTTCCTTTAATGCTGAAGATTTGTACATGAATTCTGCAAATTATGCTGATTTGTATTGCTACCAGCATTGGGGCAACCATTTTGTCCATAAACCGAGTAAACTACGTAGTGCTTTTGCCTACACCCAATGGGAACATTGTCCAAACCCTTTACCGGGTAGCTCCCAGACTCTTAGAAATAAATTTACGTATTTTACAGATTTTAATAGATCGAACCCTGGGTCCTATTATTTTAAGTTAAACGCCCCATCCACTCAGAAAGTCATGTTGACCCACACCAAATTGCTATATTCGGGTTCCTTTTTGAGCGCCTTAGCTGTGTGTGGTTATGAGTACTGGAAGGACACTGTGGATTTGAAATCCATCTGGGGCTCAAAACTATGGCAGGTGCAAGGCACCGAGGCCTTGCACTGTGCTTGCCTTATCCCGGCCCAAATTGTATTTCTGAATACTTCCATCTATCAGACTACGTGTTGGGGTTTGGCTATCACCAAACAGTTAAACGCACCTTCATTTCCGTCCCTGTCTTCCACTACAAACACTAGCGTGCACCTTAATATGTCCCTTGCGACTTTGCAGGCTTGGTTGCAGAACAATTCGTTTAATGTTTCTACGCTTGTTCAGTCACCCTGGTTGGCCTGGCCCATATCATCTAATGCGTGCCAACTGCGTTTTCATGACTCAGTCCCTGGCTACAAACAGGATAGGCCAGATCCTCGGTTTTCAGACTCTCGTACTGTCACAACATATTCTGTAGGTAAATTATGTAAACAGTGGTTGCAGCATTCTTCCCTAGAATCTGTTAAACAACATTTATCCCTCATATCAGGCAACATTGATCTGTCCGAATTTATATTGGGACCTCGTGGTCCACGACCGAAGAGGTTCATTTATGAAGCTTATAATGAACTCTGGAAGCTATCGCAAATGGAAGCTGCTTCCCGTTTACGGGAAATAGACCAAGCAAATTTGGAAAAGGTGCTTGCTGTTGTTGACAACAGTATTAATACCCTGTCTTCCCGCATTTATACGTTGGAGAATATTGTGTCCTCTGTTGTTGATATTGTACAAGATGATGTTTCTGTGTTGTATCATGGTCAGAATCAATTACGTTCAGTTATGCAGTTTGCGTGGACTTTGCAAACACTTAAGTTGGGTAAGGTTCCTTGGCATTTTTTGAACATCACTGCCTTATTTCTGCCTTTTAATTTAACTGACAAACAGCAGTTCATGTCCATGAAAGATGCAGCTTACACTCTGTTACATATCGAGAAAGTGGAACCCTTACCATTCTCTGTAGCGGAAATAGATTCTGCTGTGTGGCTAGTTCATGGGGTTATCGCATTACCTTTTTCCTTGTTTGAATTTAGTTCATGCATGAAACATTATCCTGTGGGCCGTTTCCAGCCTTTGGGTAGTGCCTTCCTGCATGAACTTTGGTCCCTCCCTTTCATGTATAAATGCCTTAGAGATGGCAAGGAAGTTTTTCTCACGGGGGAGTCATGCGATTCAACAGTGGGTCATTCCCTTGTTTGTAAACATATTAAATTGCACGGAGCTTGTAATGTTTCTGCTCCGAATCTTGCTTGTGTGTTAAGGGGCATTCCTGCTCCTGCTATTTCTCCTACCTTTACTTTGCTTACAAATGGTAGCTATTTGCTTTTGAATAACGACAACTGCTGTGGCATGCAGGCCGGCATCCCCTATATTGTTACTGTTTCGCACAGGGTTGTCTGCTGCAAGAATGTGCTTTTTCCTCCCCCTCACGACATCATAGATAATTCTCTTTGGCCTTCCATTCCTACTATGGAGGCGGATTTCAATAAACTGAGCAGAATAAAGGCGCTATTATTGAACGAGAAGGTTATGCTCACTTCCGCCCGTGAGACATTTGTTCTCCAGGTGGCAAGTACCCACAGTGAAATACAGGCCCTTTTGAACACTAACCTCCCACAACATTTCGGTGAATTAATTCACCGTATTTTTAACGCTTCTAACACTGTAGGTCTGGTGCATTTTTTTAAAGTGGTGGGGTCCGGCCTAGTGTCCTCTTTCCAAACTATTTTTGGTGTGATACCTGCGTTTATTCATTCGATTTTTTCCAGCGTCTTTGGTGGCTTTCCATTAATCCTTGCTTTGGCGGCTGGTGTACTGCTGTTGATCTGCTTCCTTCGCAATGGCTGCTCCCCGATGGGCCCTTCTCGACCCCGGACGCCTACAGCTGCTCCGTGATCGCCTTCTATCTGGTTTCGGAGTTCTGCCGTTGGCGACACTGAGTGTGTCCTATACCCTTTCTTTTCGCTTTGCGTGTTTCACTTGCGTGCAACCTGTGATGTCTTGCATCCGCTGCCCTTTCACCTGGGCCATGGATTATTGCCTCTCCAATACGTCGTTGTCTGTTCTGGATTTTGTTCGGTTGATGGGTCCCTTAGAGGCCCATGAACGGGACTGTTCCGTTGCAGGCTGCATGACGCGTGCGGCTGCACTGGGGATTTTGGCACAATGGGATATCTGGGCGGCTGCTCAGAATCTCCTACAACAAAGCTATATTGAATATCACGCAAGCTGTCCCGCATTGCTTTTGGATGCTCCGTCCTCTGAGGAGCATTCCTGCAGCTTTGATCTGTTGGACTGGATGGCGTCTACGTTTTCTGACGATTCCAATGATGTCCTCTTGGACGGTATAGCATTTTTCTGCACTTCCACGTTTTTGGATTGATTTGCCGTTCACTATCCGTGAACTGCCTCGCTGACTGTCTTTTTACCACCTTCCCCGTTCGTTGTCCTCCATTAGGACTCCTTCCACTGTGGACGCCTCTGTTCTGCTCAGGTGTTTTGAACTCTGTCTTCGTCCTTAGTCTTGGCCGATGGACTGTCCAGGGGAGGGTGTCTTGTGGTTTGTGGCCTCCTGGCCTGCCTGGATACGTTGGCATAGGCCTGGCTGCCATGATGACTTTTGCGCACGTTACTCTTAGCCGTTGTTCTGTCGCCCTCTGCTCCTGCCAAGTTATTTTACAACTGTCTGCATTTTCTGTTTCTCACCTTTTCTCCTGTTCCCTTTGGGCTCAGTCTGAACAACAGTTACAAGGTCGAAAAACACGTCCCTGGTTCTTGCTGATATGGCCAGTCCCTCGCACCTAGACATAACACTATGTACAGCTGCCATGGGGAAATTGGTGGGCATTTATTATTGCGTTTTTCCCTCTTGAGGGAGACTTGGAGAAAACCTTTCCAGAGAGAAGAGCTGTGATTGTCTGCTGATGTAGTCTTTGCATCTAGAGACTGAGGTATGGGGGTTCGCTTGTCAAAGCCCAGAGGTCTTCTATTTTTATAATACAATAGCTACTAGCACGGGGAGGGTGGTAAGGTCATTCAGCCCTATATCCACTGCTTTATGAAATGCTTTCCCCGTTTGTATTCTATGGAGTTGTAACTATGCTGATTATATTATTCTTATGCATTATGCTGATAGTACTGACACGTGTACTGTATCTTAGAGCACGTAAGTTGAAATAAACATTTTAACCTATACTGTGGGGTCGATTCCGATTCGGGCCGGAAATTTCCCGACCGAGCCGGACCCGGAGAGATTTCCGACCGAATCGGACCCGTGCAGTCCGACCGAACGAGTCCGATGCGTCCGTATGTTATCGGACACGAGTCGGTCGGACTCCCAGTGAACTCAATGGGAGCCGGTCGTACAACGCGTGCGCGGGCTCCCATTGCCTCAATGGGTGCGAGGCGGACAAGGGCGCCCCTACAGCGAGTACGCCGCGAGCGCTTCGCGGCGTACACGCACAGGTAGGGGGACCCATGGGTCCCCCCTGTGTGCGCCTCGCACGGGTACGCGTACAGGGGGTCCGACACGGACCCCCAAAGTACGGCTCCGACAGCGAGTTCGAGTCGGACGGCGCGAGTCGGTCGGAGCGGTCGAGGTGCGCATCGTACTTACCCGGCCGGAAGACGTCTCCATTGCGCGGTGCGAATCGGGTCCGACCGAGTCGGTCGGAGCGGTACGGTCCGGGTGCGAGTCGGTCGGAGCGGTCGGGTCGCCCGGACGCAGTCGGTCGGCGAGTCGCATCGTACTCGCTCGGCCGGACCCGCGTACGGTTCGGTCGGGAAACAGGCTTTCGCATGGCTTTTTCCCGACCGAATGGTATTGGGTGCGCCTCCGACCGAGATCGGAATCGGCCCCTGTGTCTCTTCTTACGCACGTTGTGGACAGGTACGAGTGAGTGACGAAAGAGTGTTCTTGCTTCTGCGAGTCCTGAGAGAGAGATACTGTGTTCTGGGTTGTCTAATCATTGGTACATTGTTGCTAATCGGACGCTAAGGCTAGTTAGGTTGGGGTTTTAGGTGCTAAGGTTTATGTTTGGCTCACCACTATATTCCGAGGTCCTATTATCCTGTGCATAGCTCTGTGTGTGCAGAATCCCTATGACAGGCCATTGCATATGATGTGGACGGATGCGTGTTGTGTTTCGAAATACGCGTTGTACAGCAATGGACCGATCGGTGCGCACGCATTGGCTATGGACTGACATGGTTACGGACGCGTTTTCGAAGCTTTTACGAGCCGGATGCAGTGAATTCAGTTGGCCACCCACAACAATGTTGCAAATTCATGGGTGTCATGAAGTTGAACTTTTGAAGGATGCTGTGGGTGTGTATAAGTGGTGCAATTCCATGGATTGGCCAGATTCAGAAGATGCAAACGACTTGGACCTATCACTTTGGACACATGGGACAGTATCTGCCTCAGCAGCACACATATAATGCTGGCTGTTCCCCTGAGAGCTCACTTGCCTGCACTACATGCTCCAGGACGACATCTGCCACCACCACTGCTGCTGTCTCTGCATCCTCTGGCTACTGCAATGGCACGTACTGTGGAGAGAGCCCCAGCCTTCAGCACTGAGGAGAACCAGGCCCTGCTGGACAGCCTCCTTCCACAGTACAGCAAGCTGTATGGGAAACCAGGGGAGCAGGTGAGTGTGCTGTCCACTGCCTTACTAATTGTGCATGTTGTCTGACTAGCAAGACTTACAGTGTGTACACCAGTGGCTAGCATGCTCACTGAGTAGTTGTCAGCCCCCAAAGTGTGTAGTTACATGCACTGAACAGGTATAGTGCAGTAACAGTGCATTCGAACAAGGTTTTACTTCCCAGGCAATGATACCATTTAGTAACTGCTGGACAACTGTTCATAGCCATAGTTGCACTACCTGTGTTCATCATATGCCCCTGTGATTGAGACATGTATATCCAACTGTGTGATGCACGGATATGTTGCATGTGTAGTAATGGCCTTTTCACTTTGTCATCCTCACAGGTTGATGCCCACCAGAAGCAGGAGATCTGGCTGACCATCGTCCGGGCAGTAAGATCTGTGGGGGTCTACAGGCGCAGGATCCGCAACTGCCAGAAGAGGTGGCAGGACCTTCGTGGCTGGACCCGGAGGATCGCAAGGGTCCAGCTGAAGCTGTCGCCTCCTCGCAGGAGGGGCGGACACCGGACCCTGACACCCCACATGCTCCGGATTCTGGCGGTGGTCTTCCCTGACCTGGATGGGCAGCTGAAGGCCAGACAGCAGCAAGGAGGGGGTAAGTGCTAGCCTTTTCTGTGTACTATGACTAACATGCTCTATGCACTCCTTTTGCCTGGTTCCACTTCCACAGTACAACTGTCTTGTCGTACTGGACTCATGTCCCTCACTTGTGTCATGCCCCCTCCTCATCTGATACACAGGTGTGACCCTTACAGTCTGTGACTTAGGTCACTTGGGTACTGTGTACTTGCAGTTACCTGTGGTTCAAGTTGGGGACAGCATCAGTTACAGGAACTTTGTTGTGGGCTGCATGGGTGGTACAATTGCTCACACAATGCCTGTGATCTGACATGTACTCTGGGTATGGCTTTACAATGTGTTCCAATTGCTGCTCTGACTCACCACATGTCTGGGGTATGTGCCACACACCCATGCTGCAGCAGAGACCAAGGGGGAGCCTCAGAAGTATGTACATCATGTGTGTGACACATGCATATCCACCTGCCTAGTGTTCAGGGTAATACCATGTTGCACATGGACCAGGACGGTAATGCCTACTCCGTACATCGAAGGCACTCTGTTCTCCCACTCCTGTGTGTCAGCATACATATTGGGCATTGTGAAGAGTGCACTCAGGTGTCTGCCTCTGTGTCACCATGGTGTGACCTTGCTTTTTGGACTCCTGGAGTGTTTAACAATTTGGGGTGGCCAGCCATCTGAGTTGTGACTATAGGATCTGCACATTGGTTAATGCATAGGTCTCTGGTCCCTTGACTGTGCACAATGGTGTATGAAACATTGAGGTGCAGGCAGCTTTGGTTCATTCTCATCAGACGGTGAAGTGCTCATGTGTATGGATTTGTGTTTGCAGTCACTCAAATGTCTCATTTGATTGACGTGGGATCATCTTAGTCCTCATGATGTGGGTGGCCAGGGGTGCACATGTGCACCTGTCAGCTACAGGGCTTGCATTCCCAAAACTTCTATGATTGTGACACAGTGTAGACTGGTGTTGTGTGTATGCACTGCCCCTGTGACAGGAGACAGTTATGACTGACTTGCCAGACAGGCCTGTGCCATGACATTCAACTCGCAAAGGGTGATCCAGCAGTAGTGTGATATGTCCTGCATGCACACCATTGTCGCATTGTCTATCAGGACATGAGGACATCATTGTGTCTGGTGATGGAAGCAAAACCCGCATATCTACAGAGACTCTGCCCATCACTTTTCCTGACACATGTACTGAGTCAGTGGCAGGAGATGGCATGTGTTTGGAGTGACACATTTCCATATGTTCTCTTGGATGTCCAACAACTGTGTATGTGGTGCATGTGTGCACATATGATTAGTCGCATACAACAGGCACCAGACAGATGGGTGCATGGACAGGTAGGATATGTGTGGCATGAATGACTGTCAGGCATACAATGGGCTTCTTCAAATCAGTGTCAGCACTTATTGCAATGATGGCAGGGCTTGCTCTGTGATGTGCTGTACTTACTGTGGTGTGTGTGGTCAGTACAGGTGACTAATGTTGCTCTGTTTATCCTGATTGTTTGCAGATACATCCACGGCCACAGGAGGAGACAGCTCCATGGACCAAGAGGAGCGGCAGAGCCAGACTGGGTCCACTGCAGGGGAGACCGAGGGACCCAGTGGCACGGAGGGTGAAGGGAGCCACACTGAGGAGACCTCAGCTGCGACCACCTCGGCTGAGGACCACAGCACTTCCAGTGAGGACTCCCTTGTGGAGGCAGGTGTCAGCAGACCACAGACAAAATCAAGCAAGTCTGTCCCCGCCACCACCACCATCTCCACCCTCCCATCTGCTCCCATCCCACGTGTCCATGGAGGCTCCCGTGTAGGGGAGCGTGTCTCCTTCATGCCAGGCACCGCACCCCCTGCCTCTGTCTCCCCTGCTGCCCTGAGTGTGGAGTCTGTGGACTTGCTGAAACAGATCCATGTAGGGCAGACATCAGTGCTGAGTGTCCTCCATGCACACAAGGGTCTGTTGACACAACTGGTGTCATTCATGGAGGGCATGTCATCTGGCATGTCTGCCCTACATCGGACCAATCAGTCCATGGCCTCCTCACTGATGGCAGCAGTATCCCTCCTGCAACAGTCCCTCACCCCTCCTACCTCAGCTCCATCCACAATCCCCAGCACCCTACCTGTCCCAAGCACACACACACCGGCACATGCACCCACCAGCACAGACACAAGCAGCACACAGACACACACACCAAAATTCAGACGCACACGCACGCACAGTCAGGGGTCTGATACCTCACTCACAGGGGATGGGGCCCAGACACACACACACGCATCCACGAGCACTCCGCAGTCCTCAGTTACCTCTCCCTCCAAAACCCCTTCCCTTGCCTCACCTGCAACCCCCCTCCCAGAAGCTCTTCCTCTGTGAGCTTGGCCTCTTCCCCACAGATCCATCTGACCCAACGCACAGGCGGAAGAGGCGACCACCACACACAGAGGGAGTGCCCCTCACACCCGGACACCCTCCCCCAGGCACAGGCAGACTGAGGACCCCATTAGGAAGTCCCCCGGACCAGGAAGGGCAAGACCCCACCACCACCACCACGCAGCTCCACCACACAGTCTCTCTCCTCCATCCCCCAGGCCACCACTCCACTGGTTCCCCCGCCACACCCTGCCCCAGGTTCCCCCACACACCCATACCGCATCCCCAAACTGCTTAGGCCCTCCCCCTACCACTTGCTCTTCCACCCCCAACCCAGACGCTCGGCCTGTTTGTGCCACTGGTGTGGAGACCGGGTCCCCCCTCTGTCCTGCCCACCTCATCTGCCCCCCCTTCTACTCCCTTGGAGTTATGCACTGCAGTGGAGTCCACAACCACCCCGTCTGACTTGGGCACTGCAGTGGGGACCCAGTCCACTCCATCTGACCGTCCCACTGCAGTGGTGCCAGCACCCACACCATCTGACTTGTGCCCTACAGTGGTGCCGGCCCCCACTGAGTCAGACACCTCCACTGCAGTTGCCGGTGACACTCCTGCACCCACCACCCCTTCACTGCCTCCTTCTGGCATCCCCTGATCCTGTCCCTGCGGTGCCTGGCCTGCCCCTTGTATGCCCCTCCGAGGGGGATGTCCCCTGTCCGTACCAGTGCAGGCAAGCAATGGGTGACAAGTTGTCACATATCACCCTGTTCGGACTGTGTATGTGCACGGTGAGCAGTCAAAATATCGAAAATTAAATATCGACCTACACTAATATCGAGGTGACAATATCGAAGGGACAGAATATCGATGTTAAGAATATCGATGGACAGAATATCGACCCTAAGGTAAGTAATATTGAATTTTTTTATATCGATGTAAGTAATATCAAAGTTAGTAATATCGATATCAAATATATCGATGTTACTAATATCGATGTTACTAATATCGATATTTATATTGTTGTTATGTATTTTGTTATGTATTTAATATGTAGGTGTTATATGTGTTTTTGTTAAGTGTTCTACTTGTCTAAAAATATATGTATACAATTTTTATATGTTAATAATGTTTTTATAAGTTATTTTTGTTTTTTAGTACTGTAGCGGGTTGTGGGTTTATAGGGGAATAGGGTTGGAAGTAATTTAATTATACTAAATTAATTATTAATTTTTAGGAATTATAAATTAATTTTAATTATTTTTTGCGTTTAAGTTCTGTAGCGGGTTGTGGGTTTATAGGGGAATAGGGTGGGAAATAATTTAATTGTAATTAAGTAATAATTTATTTTAATTAATTGGTATTGATAATTTTATTATTGTTAATTAATTAATAATTGGTAATTAATTTTTATTAATTGGTTATTAATTTTTATTAGTTGATTAATTGATCATTATGTTAAGTGTATTATTTTATTATTGGAGTGTGTTGTGCGTTTATAGGGGAATAGTGTTGGAAGTAATTGAAATCTAATTAAGTAATTATTAAATTTATTGTTGGGTATTGATATTTAATTTATTGGACATTAATTATTAATTGGTAATTTTTGTAAATTATAATTTTTTGTTATGAAAATTAATTTATTGTTATTTTATCATTAATTGGTAATTAAATATTATTAAATATTATTTATTGATAAATTTCATTAATATATTAATAAGTAATTATTAATTGGTAATTAATGTTTAATAATTATTATTATTGGTATAAAAAGCATTTAATTGTTCAATATTTGTTAATTGGTAATTAAGGGGCTCATTACGATGGCGGGCGGAAGCACAACCGCCGTGCTGGCGGATGCAAAAACCACCAGTTACCGCCGGCACGCAGCAGTCCACACGCCCGCCCAATTACGATGCGAAAAGTAGGCCAAACACCGCCGGCAAGCCAGCAACACCGTCCGCCATCAAAGTGCGCCCGTACACGTAGCGGCGCAGCTAACTGACACACACCGTCCGGCGAAACACGTCCCGCCCGGCGCATAAATTACGATGCCGCAAACAAACGGCTCCCACGGCCAAGAGATACCGTACGACAAACCGAAGCGGTAACACGGACGCCGAGCACGGACAACGAAGAAGCGGCTCCCCGAGCATGAATCCAGCACTGCAGGCCCTCCCCATGCTCCTGCTGATGCACCACCAAGGACGCAACGTACCGCGGAGACGCAGGTAGGCACACACACAACAAGTGCACGCAAACAGCGCACACAGTGCAAGGGCGGAAAAAGCGGACAACCCCCACCAGCGCGTGTACACTACACATCCACCATTGCATCCACATATGACACACAAGCCAAATCGTAACATCGCGTAACACATGTGTACACACCACCTGGGACTAGGAACCAACAACCCCGTCACGGCCCCAAAGCGGCGATGACGCCGCCACACATGCGCACAACGCAGAGGCCAACCGCAGCGCCATGCATGCGTCGCACACAGACACAGGGACACAACCAAGCAGCACACACATCAGCCCCACCCGAACGCACATGACACGTGACAGGCCTGCCACAGACATGTCCCCAACGCCCAATTCACGGACAACACCCAACGCCACACAACCGACGAACACATGTCAGTGAAGACACGCAACAGCAGGACACACCCCAGTGTAACAAACATGGCGTAGCACACAGCGGCGGCAACACCAACTAGGAGAAGCAGGGCCCCTTCGGGAAGAGGAACGCCAGTACCACACTGAAACACCCATACCACCCTGCACATATGAACAAGACATATAAAACGGAACACCAAAGAGCCCGGGGACCGACAACAGGTGGCCCAAGAATAACATTCACACACAAGGCCCAACGCAGAGCGGAAAGGCAGCCTGCCGCCCACACAAGGGAGAGCAGACAGCACTGAATGACCTTCCATTCCAACTCCGAAACCACAGCCCTACGACAGAAGCCGGTGAATACAGCCATTGTCCAAGAATAGACCAACACAGGCTTGCCGAGGAGACCGACCACAGGGCAGATAGCGCATATCACAGAAGCACACAACGGACGGGGAAGAAAGAAGAAAACACTCCCCCATGTCGGCCACATGCAAGTTAATTGGAAGGAGTCACACATCACTGACCTTGAACTGTCTGAGAAGCATGTGGGAAGAGGGCCCGTGTCCTCCAAACAAGCCAACAGAACACAAGTCCTGTCTCCCTACGACTACACAGAGCTCACAGCAACCTCGGAGCGTGCACATTGCAGACTGCACACACAGCCGGAGCACGCCACCACAACGCACCGCTGCGAAATGGCAACCGCAACACACCTACCCAACTACGCCGAACAGCTCAAGCTGTACAAAACCAACCTGTTTCATACATTGGGATGCGATCTCCTGTCCCTGCTGAACGTAAGTTACCGACTGACTTACCGCATCACATTGTTCAGCTGCGTCATGCCCGTCTTCTACTGTCGGAGGTGTCCCTACCAGCATCCCGTGGAGATATGCCTCTCCAACCCGGCATGTCTGAAGGCGGACCTGCTACCACTACTCCTCCCTCTGGACGCACACGACAGGGCCTGCTCTGCCTATGGGGGCATGGCGTATGTGGCCAACATCGCACCCGCACTGAAATGGGACCACTGTGCCTCCACACGACGGATCATCGAGAACAGCTACATCGAATGTCACCCAGCATGCCCCATCATGGTCCTCCAAGGGACAACTTACGAACAACACCTTGACAGCCACCATCCGCTACATTGGCTGGCAAACATGTACACCACCAATGACATGGAAGCCCTGCTGGGCGGCATCGCATACCTGACAACCTGTAAATTCGTCGGACCACAACGCAGGTTCCCGATTGACCTATGATGTCCAACCCCACACCCATGCTTAGCTTCCGCACGGACTGGCCAGTCACCACCACAACAGCCATACCAAACGACCGGCAACTGTAACCACACCATCAACGACATCGCCATGACATCGGATATGACCGGGACATGCACACTGTTCCCCATCACATCCAGGAACACCGCATGCATCGTGGGAGGCAATTGCATGGGCTCTGTGTATCGCACCTACATGGACGGAACTGCACGAACAACCAGGACACGACATGGATCCAGCGCCCATGGACACACACACCGCTCAGTGGACATGAATAGGTCGCCTGGAGTCTGTGGGTGCTGCACCCCTCCCACCCCCGCCCCGGGAATCCCATACCAGGACCTTTGCATGGACGACAAGTGCATACAACAACAACACAACCCCAGTGACTGTGACATGTCCAGTAACCACCACAGTGCAACAACAAGTGGCACGCCGCTGCATGCACGCAAGCACATGCCCTGATGTCATCTCACATGCACGCGTGCATGAGGAACAACCGCAGCAAACCTGTCACATGGAACTGAGATGGACTGTGCCCATGATGCCAAGCGGTCTGGTAGGCTACATGTATACCGTCTGTGTCAAAGTCCGCAGCTCCGCAGCTATACGTAAATGTACATTAGCACAGCCTTGGCCAAGCAGATGTCACTCTGAAGCCCACATCCCACATGCAACAGCCAATCACATGTAACCCCACACCCTATCCCATTTGCAATCATGCTCAGTATATCCTCAACATGTATTCCGCTGCCAGTAGTGTCCACTATACTGCATCACAGAGGACAGAAGACTCAATATAATGTTTGAAACCAAAACTGTCTCCGCTGACTCATTTCACAAGTACGAATGAGAGAGGATGAGAGTATGTGAAGTACACGGCAGTCGTGACATGACCATGTAGTCCACTGGTATTGGATGTCAACGCAAATGAGTAGCACAACTGTGGAAGACACACATGTGTCGTGTGAAGTCGTATGGACGCAGTGCTCAGGTGGGTGGGTGTGACGGGTAGATGCGCACATGCCAAGTTGGAGCACGCCGTGTTGGGAGGGGTCATGAACAGTACACCACCGCTTCCCTGGGCATTGTGAGAGGACACCTGTCGGGGGAGTGAACACGTGTGTGCACAGCAGCCGGGCACACGTACAAAGCGGTACCAGGCGCACCTCAGCCCACCCTCTGTGGACAAGCTGGATCCTGTTGTGCGCCCGCCATGCCCCTTGACAAGGCACACACAGCCCCAGTCGACCAGGTGTAACCCCAACATAGTCAATCCGCACAGGCGATACAGGGCACGGGATGGCAGTGGAGCATGGTGTGTGAGAGGTCTCCTCGCGCTCCTCCTGGTCATATCACGCAGGCAATAGAACCTCAACGTCTAGCATGGCACAAGTCAAATGGAAGTGTAGGGGGACGCACCACAGCACGAGCAGCACTGACGTCACGGGAGGTGGCTCGCACCATCCCATCCATTGCCCATCATACCAACCACGCCACATGCCATTGCGACTAAGTGCAAGCGCGTGCGCCACCACCCCGAGCCCTCCCCAGAGAGGCCAAAGAGTGAATGTGTGGGCCATCAGCCACAGACGGACGCGGCCTGGCCGCAAGGGCAGCCACAGCCACTGGGTGTCGCAGGTGGCGGATCCGGAAGGCGAAGACTGTGATGCATAGTCCATGCAGGCCGGGTCTCCATTTGGGGCACCACGCAGGTGGACGGCGTCCCGCCACACATCATACCCTGAGACAGCCCACTCGTGCAACTGGACCCACACATACACTCCTTGCCCTCTCTGGTGCGAGCTTGGGGCTGCCTGTGCAAGCGCTAGCCTCGCAGGTGAGCATGCATATTGGGGGAGCGAGGGGAGGACATGAGGGCTGGGGCGAAGATGACTGTATCACTGTCCAGTTAGTACAAGGGATGACCCAGATGTGGAAAGGAAGAGACGTGTCCCGTGTGTACTGCAACTAGACGCCAATCCAACTACCCCCATGTCCGGAATGTAAGCCCGCACCTAGGCCCGCCCATCCGCCACATCGAACATACCACCAGCACGACAACCTTCCCATTCGAAACACTGACTGGGGGTGGCGACCAGTGAACAATCATGTGTAGCCTACCCACGCGTACATGTGGGCCCTCCATGATCCATGTCACCTGCGGCAAAGTCATGACATGCGCAATGAGGGAAGTGAGGAGAGCTGTCCGCCCCACGCGCAGAAGGTGCATCAGCTCCACAGACCCAGCAGCGAGTCCAGCAGGGGTCACATGTGCAGGGGCAGCTGTGCCTGGTGTGAAGGCACATGCATATAGACAGCACATCGACCAATGTGTAGTCTGCCCACATCTACAGTCCATCATCATGCGGACATAGGAATTGAACACAGGGCAACACATCTGAGTGGGTGCACCCACCGTGACGAACAATGCGCAATCATCGACGTACCCGCCCTGTGCATGGCCCCCACCCAACGGAGGCACATCCAGTGCCACCATCCCACACACACACGCCTTCCACGGAACATGCTGTGTCCAATGGTCAGTACAGAGTCAGCGCCAATCTGGTGGATCCTGAACAGGAGACACATGCACACACATGCCAGCTCCCACTATGTACGTCTGCCACCTGGCACGTGCAATGTAACCTCTCACCTGTGACGTGTGACTGCAAGCACACAGCCGTCTTGGCATGGGGCTGTCAATGTGGACACCTGTCAATGTTTCGGGAGGTGTGATCCGTACAGTGCTGTACATAGGGTGCAGTGCTGACACCTACTACTGTCTCATATCCCCTCGTGCCACAGGTCCCACTTGTTATGGCCGCTCAGCCTGTGCCCACATCGTCGTCGTCGTGTGCCATACTCATCCAGCCGCGGAAGCAGTTCCATGCTCAGCAGACATTCATGTTGCCGTGGCGTTGCCGCTTGACGGATATGCAGTCAGTCCCCATCAGCACGCCCCGCAAGTCATTGGGGCCTAGATCCCCATGTGCATGCACATGGCAGTGGTTTGTATCACTAGCCATTGCCATTGTTGGGAGACCTGTGTAAGTGTATTGTGGCCGTGCCGTCCCAGCTTGACAGCTGGGCTGTGGCTCATGTGCTTGCTCAGTCATGTCAGTGATGTGTATGCGAAATTGCTATGTGTCGTGTTGCTTTGACATGTGTCCTCTGCCATTGTCCCTAGGCGGAGACCGAACATTGACCGCCCATACCAATTGCTGGTGGACATGGACGATACAGAGGTTATTAGGAAGTTTCGGCTGGACAGGCCAACCCTGCATCGACTGTGTGCCATGTTAGAACCCCATCTCCGTCCCCGCAGGGTGTATCCGACTGCTGTCACCCCCACGGCTAAGGTGATGGCCGCCATGCATTTCTTCGCCACTGGGTCATTCCAGCACACAGTGGGCATTGGAGGAGGGATGTCCCAGCCCATGTTCAGCAAGGTGCTGAGGGATGTACTGGCAGCCATGATGCTGTGCCGAAACAGGTACATCCGCTTCCCCAGGGCTCGTGAATTGGCGGCAGTGAAGGGTGCATTCTATGCCCTTGGCAGAATCCCACACGTCGTTGGAGCCATTGACTGCACACATGTCGGCCTTGTTCCACCACAGGCCACTGAGCACCTGTACCGCAACAGGAAGCACACGCACTCCCTGAATGTGCAAGTGGTGTGCCTTGCGGACATGGTGATCACCCACGTGTGTGCAAAGTTCCCAGGCTCGGCCCATGGCGCACACATAATGCGCAACAGCATCTTGCCACGACTGATGTCCAATATGCAACAGGATCGTGGCTGTATTGTCGGTGAGTATGTGGAGTGGTGTAGCGTGCTGGTTGTGCGATGCTGTCCCCTGTCCAGTTGGAATAGCAACGGTTCTCTGTGTCCCTCACACCCAGGTGACTCTGCGTACCCGAATGGGGCATGGCTGCTCAGTCCATTGAGGAATCCTCGCACCCCAGCAGACGATCGCTACAATGAGGCACATGGGAGGACCAGACATGTGGTCGAGCGTACCTTTGGCCTCCTCAAGTCCAGGTTCAGGTGCCTGGACCGCACCGAGGAGTGCGCTGGCGTACTCCCCACAGAAGGTGTGCCGGATAGTGGTGGCGTGCTGCATGCTGCACAATCTGGCCATTCGGAAGCAGATCCCCCTCATCGTGGATGACGGAGATCAACCAGGGCCCCAGCCCGCAGACCAGGACAGCTCGAGTGAGGAGGACAGCGGAGAGGAGGAAGCTGGTAATGTGCGGCAGCAGCTCATCGCCCGCTACTTCACTTGACGGTGAGTGTCCATGTACGGCGGCTGATGTGGCTGTATCTGTGCAGGTGTGTGTGTGCTGTGTCAGGGTGGCCGTTTGTTCACTGAGTGCTGTGTGTCAACGCTCCATGGCCAGGGTAGTATGCCACTGTTGGTGGCTGTGGCATTGTGCCCTATTGCTCTGTGCGATGTGTGTACATTGCTTGTAGTTGTTGACATGTACTGTGTGATGGGTGTGTGACACACTCATTGAATGTGCTCCTGTTCTGTCTCCCACCCCTAGGTCCCTACAGGTCCTCCGGATTCCATTGCCATGCCACGCATCAGGTGCCTTTCCGCCCAAGGTGGCCGTTGTATTCCGTACAAATAAAACACAGGGCACAAACAGTAGTTAGTGTAAAGGTGCATTTATTTCAAACTGTGGCATGTGATTGTGTGTAAGGTGATGACAAAAGTGGTGCGTGCAGTGACAATGAGCTGTCGGTCATGGCTGCGTGATGCTCAGGGTGTACCCACTGGTTCTATGTCCATAGTCCAACACACACATGCCATCCAGATGGCTGTGTGGAGTGGGATCGTAGTCCAAGTCAATGCAGTGGCTGGTCAAGGAAGGCTGGCGGAAGGCTGGCTGGCTGCCTCACTTGCGTTTGGAGCGTGCGAAGTCCTCCCGGGAGATCTGTTTCCGCTCGGACGGCCCCTTCCACGTTTGCGAGGGGGTGCCTGCTTGCGACATGCTGGTGGTTGAGGTGTGCTCACTGGCTGTGGACGCAGGGGAACTGGACACTGCTGCTCGACCCTGCGCCCCGGCAGGTGGTGGCGGAGGGGAGCTGCTGTCCCTGGCTGTGACCTCACCGCCACCACCAGCTGGCCCATGAGGTCCACGAGTTGGCCCATACGGGCGTCCATGGACCTCAGCACCCCCAGCACCTCACGCGTGTCTGAAGCAGACCGGACCCATTGTCCTTGGGCCTCTTCATAGGCCCCAAGGACTCTGGCCATTTGAGGCAGGGCATGGCTCCCAGGGGAGGCTGGCGTTTCCTGACCCTGCTCCTCCTACCAGTCCTGCTGCCACCGGCCTGCCCACTAGCCACATTGCTCACCACGGTCCTCGCTGTGGCTCCCAGGGTGGATCCAGTCGGCCGGGCCACCACCTGCGCTGGGGCTGGTGCCAGCGAAGACGTGGTGGTGGTGGCGGCGGTGGTGGTCGGTGCGGCGATGGTGGCGGTTGCGGCAGTGGTAGTGGCCACAATGACCGTGGGTGTGGCCGCAACGACAGTGGCAGCAGGGGGCTGGGAGTGTTCAGCAGCCCTGGATGATGGGTTGGTGGGTAGGAGGGGTCCTGGGGAGCGGCTGGGCCCTGCCACACCAGATGGGCCTGCTTGGTGGTCCGTGTCCGAAGAGGAGGACAGATCCTCCAGATCCGTGTGTCCTCGTTGGGGGCTTGTAGGCTGGCTGTGCTGGCTGCTGGCTCCATCCCCAGCATCCAGCAGTTCGTCACCTGTGGAGAGAATGAGATTTGTTATTGTGTTGCACCTGGCGAAGTATGTATTTGTCGTCTGACATTAACAGTTCGTGCAATCTCGTACATGGGTTTCCCGGAGGCGTGTGTGTGGCTGTAGCATCTGTAGTTGTGTGTGCTTGGCAATGGGACTGTGTGCTGTGCACATGTGGCATGGGACGGATTGGCCATGCCGATGGGTATGTTGCTGTGCCCCTACTTATTGTGACTCTGGTGTATGCGGGCTCCTGGCCCATCCTGGGTCTGGTTTGTACTTTGCTTTTGGTGTTCAGATGGGACGCTTAGGAACGCATATGGCAACATGGGGGCCATGCCCCAGATTCGCATTTGGGAGGGAATATGCTTTTGGGGTTCAAATGGAACGCTTAGGAACGCATATGGCAACATGGGGGCCATGCCCCAGATTCGCATTTGGGAGGGAATATGCTTTTGGGGTTCAAATGGAACGCTTAGGAACGCATATGGCAACATGGGGGCCATGCCCCAGATTCGCATTTGGGAGGGAATATGCTTTTGGGGTTCAAATGGAACGCTTAGGAACGCATATGGCAACATGGGGGCCATGCCCCAGATTCGCATTTGGGAGGGAATATGCTTTTGGGGTTCAAATGGAGCAGCTTAGGAACGCATATGGCAACATGGGGGCCATGCCCCAGATTCGCATTTGGGAGGGAATATGCTTTTGGGGTACATGCTGTGAGCCATGGGTGCCGAACGTGACATGTGTTGTGGCAGCATGACAGTGCATGGTTTGAGGTGTGTGCATGCTTGACATGGCCTGCATATTTGCTGTCTGTTGTGATTACTGGACATGGCATTGGACGCATCGTTATGAGTGAGTGATGGTTGTGTGCCAGCCAACGTATTGCAGTTGTCCCATCTCCTTGGTGTGCGTGCTGCCCTGTGCCATGTGCATCACTGCAGTGCTCGGGGGGTGGCCCATGTTGTGTGTTGTTGCTCACAGTGTGTCGTGCGCTTCATTGACTTCTGGCACATGGTTGGTCATGGGCATGTATCTTAGCGTGACTGCTGTATGTGTGGCAGCTGTGCGGATGACATGCCTTTCATGAGACTGGGGCTGACGGATGGGATGGATGGTATGTTGTTTGTGCATGGTGTGTCTGTGTGTTTGATGGGTTCAGTGGTGTTCGTGTGCATTTATGTTGTTCCGCTCTGTTGCGTCTAGTGTTGTTTGTCTTACATAGGCGTAGTTGTGGGGTGTGTGGTTGACAGGCAGTAGGGGCTACATGGACAGGACTTCAATGGTGTTTCGGTTGTGTGTGATGAGTTGCACAGTGGCTGCCGTGTGGTACTATATTCAGTGTGGCTTGTGCATGCAGACGTGGCTCCTTGGGTGTTGCTATGTCTGTGATGGGTCATGTGGGGTGTGAGTCTGTTGTTCATGTCCGTGTGCACATTGTTCACTTGTTCGTGACGGTGGGCGGTGCTGCGTGTTCGTCTGCTACGTGACATGTCCCATGTGTTGGTCGTGTTCCGGTCCTCATGCCTCCAGTAATCCAGCCCTGTCCAGTTTCCCACCTGCAAGTTGTTCGTGCGTGCACTGTACTGGATGCCACATGGCTCTAAGCGGGGGTGCTCCATGTTGCAGGTCTGTGGGGGTGGGGGAGTGTTGTGGGTCGTGGGGGTGGCTGGACACCCACTGACACCGATTGCTGTGGACCGTGATGTCTGCCTTTCAGCTGTCGTTGTGCACTGCGGTGGCTGACACGTGGCTGTGGGGTGTGGGGGATGCTCCTCCTTGCTGTGCTGTGGGACTAGGGGCCTGGTGTGTGTTGTACTTGGGCTGTCCACCGTCCCACCCACTGCACTTTGTGTTCCTGCCACTTACCTGTTACTTGTCGGTTAGTGCAGCTGTGGCGGACACATGGGTGTGGTGGGTGCTCGTTGTGGCGCTTCTGGCATATTTGGGGACCTGTTGGTGGTTACGTGGCTGGCTGAGTGTACACATGTCCCCACGTATCTTACAGTTGTTCGGTTTGGGCTGTGTGTGGTGGTGTCTGTTGCATGTGTGTGTGATGTGTTGTGTATTGTGTGCTGGACATGGGGGTGTTTGTCCCTGGGAGCTGTGGCATGGTGGTAGTGCATGTGAGTACATAGCGGTGTGCTGGTATACATTAGTTTGTACTTACCAGCCTCCACTCCCCCTGCTAATCCGGCGAGGATCTCCGGATGTATTATGACTCGCACCTTCTCCTCCCACGCTTTGAAGGTCTTGAAGAGCGCGGGATTCCCTCCGCCAGTGACGGCAGCCAGCTCTCTGTTTTTGCCCTCCTTCTTCTTGACCAGGCTCTTGACGTCATTCCAACGTTTGTTTATTTCTCCTCTGTTCCTGGGCAGGGTCCCGACTGCATTGACCTGGTCTACGATCCGGTTCCACATTCTGTTTCTGGTGGCTAGTGGTGTGTGCTGGACCATGTTCCCATAGATTTGTGGGTACACCTTGATGATCTCGTCGACCATGACCGTCAGCTAAATGGGCGTGAACTTGGGCATTCTTTGTGGTGCCATGGTGTTTGTGGTGCTGGTGCGGTGTGTGTTGTGTAATGTGCAGGGGTTTGTGGTGCAGGTGTTTGGTGGTGGTGGTGGTGGTGGTGGTGGTTGTGATGTGTGCGTTTCTGTGGTGTGCTGCTGTCCTTGCTGTGTCACTGTGTCCTCTCCTCTCCGGTTTGCAATGTTGCAAGGGGTTGTGGTCTGTGGGAGTGCTGCTTTTGTACTTACCTATGTGGGTGTGTCCTCATGGTCTGTTGTTTTCAGGTGTGTTGTGTCTGGGGTTCTGGCCTTTGTAGTTTTTGTTTGTCCGGGGGTGTTTTCGGGATGTGTACTGTGCTTGTGTATTTGTGCGTGCCTTGCTGTGTGGACTTGTTGGCCATGTTGTGTGCTATTGGTTTTGTGAGCGGATGGTTTCTGTGCAGGTACGTGGGCGCCATGGCTTCTGCCGTGTCGATTCTCATCGGCGTTGTTTGCGCTGGCGGGCGGTATATTTGTAGTTTTCCCGCGCTCATGGCGGTGCGATCGTAATTTCACGTGCGGTGTGTCGGCCGTGAGGGCGGGCGGTTTTGTGTTGTCGTGCGTGTTTCCGTCCGTGGCGGGCGGTTTGACTCCGACTCCGGACGTTGGCGGGCGGTATTTTGTGTGATTTTTCCGCCGATGGCGGTTTTCGGTTTGTGTAATCGTAATGGCGTGGTCGGTGTTCAGGCGGTGTGTGCGGGCGGATTTTGCCGCTTTCATGCCTGGCGGATTTTTTACGCCGGGTATCGTAATGGGCCCCTAAGTTTTAATAATTAATATGTTTTTGTTATTAAAAATATTTTATGTTCAATATTTATTATTTGGTAATTAATATTTATTAATTATTATTTATTGGTATTTATTATTAATTTATTGTTAATAAATTTTTCATTGGTAATTATGTTTTTAATAATTATTTATTGGTATTTGTAAATAGTTTAGAGTTATTTAATAATTAATTCATTAATTATTTTAAAAATTATTTTATTTATAAGTATGTTATTTTTAACTTCTACGCTATCCAACACTTTCCCTACTGTTGCACTCTCTGGAGTTGGAATAGTAATTTTTACCCCTACGCTATCCAACACTTTCCCTACTGTTGCACTCACTGGAGTGGGAAAAGTAATTTTACCCTTACGCTATCCAACGCTTTCCCTACTGTTGCACTCACTGGAGCGGGAATAGTAATTTTTACCCTCCCGCTATCCAACGCTTTCCCTACTGTTGCACTCCCTGGAGTGGGAATAGTAATTTTACCCCTACGCTATCCAACACTTTCTCTACTGTTGCACTCTCTGGAGTGGGAATAGTAATTTTAAGCTCTACGCTATCCAACATTTTTCTTACTGTTGTTTTTTTGGAGTTGGAAAAGTAGTTTTATTCCCTCCGCTATTTAATATTTTTTGTATTATTTTAGTTAATGTAGTATATAATTAATTTTAAAAATATTAAAAGTAAATTTAATTTTTTAATTTGTTATACATAATTATTTAATTTTTATTTATGTTATTGTTTTATGTGTATAGATGTATTTGTAATTTATAATATTTTTAATAATTTATAATTTATTAAAATAATTATTAAAACTGATTATTAAGTATATATATTATATATTATATGTATATGTTTAATTCATGTTTTATTAAATTATATATATTACTTATTAATTTTAAACATTATAAAATATTTTTAACTATGTTTATTTTATTTATAAGTATTATTTAGTTTATTTTACATATTTTTTTACAAAAAAACCGATATTTTGAATAACGATATTTTTGACATCGATATTTTTTCCGATATTTTTGTACTTACCATGTTGTAGATAGGATATCGATATTCTTGACATCGATATTCTTGCTCCGATATTTTTGTAGGTCGATTTTTTGACCTTCGATATTTTGTCAGTGATCCTATGTGGACTGGCCATTGGCCTTAGTTTCTTTTGGACTTCAAATTTTTCTTTCACATTTGCTGAATAAAGCCTCTTTTTGTTTACTAGTGGTTTTTCTTTTGATGTACATGATGTAGATGAGTATCATCATGCATTTGCTGTTGTAATAGTGTTCAGATCAGGAAAATGAAGGGTTGCTGTGATGGACTCCATGTGGTCCATGGGATATGTGTCCTAATCTAGTCTGGATCCATAGCATCCTTTGCTGCAGTCTGAGGGTGTAATGTTCAGCATTTGACACAGGGATGTACGTTTTGCATTTGTAAATTAACATCTGTGGCTTACACTGATGCACATCTGGTGGGCTTACCACTGTTCAATGTTTCTATTTCCCTGACTGTGTGCCCATCTCCACTGGACATGCAGTTTAGCACATCAATGTTGAAGGACTCATCTGTGTATACAGTGCATACTTGCTTGACACGTGTTTTGGGTATATGCAGATGACTGAAGTGACACTCCCCTACCCAGGCTGATGTGAGCAGAGCCTTCAGTGTGTTGTAATTGTTGACTCACTGACCGAGTGTTCTGCTGACATGTTTGAGTCGTGCACAGATCCAGGTTTGGCACAGCGGACCTTCCACAGGAGTGGAGTGCCCTCATGGCAGTGTGTAATCCCGTGACATTGCCTGGGCCTGTGTTGTGTAAGCATGTCTGTGTGTGTTCCCTTCCCTTTTCCTACACCGGCTGTGTCCCTACGGATGTTCCTGTTTGTGATGCTTGCTGAGTTGTCCTGTGTTCATCCAGCATCCTGTACCTGGTTTCTCCGTGATGTGGGTGCATGGCAAACTAATGTTCATCAGGTTGTCATCCCTAGTTGTCTTTGTTGTCAGGGCTGGGGATGTGGGCAAACGCAGATGAGACACAGTCAGGATTCCCCTTGGCACTTGTTGGTTACACAAGTCATGTAATTTACAGTTTGTGGTAGCTTTCAGTGATTGTGACACGTTGTGTGTGTGACTGCTGCCACTCCTCAGGGTCAGAGCTGCAATGTTGGAAGTTGTCTACGTGTGTTCTTTGTGGGTGACCTTGGCTTCTTCATTGGTGTGTGACTGTGGCCGGGATCCCATTGATTGGGGTGGATTTCACGTCATGCCCATGTACGGCGTACAGTGCAGTGTGTCAGACATTCACGAGTCTTGTTGACTGCCCAGGTGTGATGGGTTTCTGCACCTTAGTTCCCACAACCACCCCTGGGATTGTCATGGGTGCATGTGCAATGTCACCTGTCCATGTGAGCTTCACTGCTGCACATTGGTGGAGATCAAGGTGTGTGGTGTTGAGTGTGTGCAAATGTGAGTTGTTGCACGGCTAGACCCCTACCTCCATATTGGCCTTGGCTGACAGGCCGTGCTGATTGATTTGTGCTTGTGTAGGTGTGATGGTAGTTTGTTGCTCAGGACACATGGCTGTGGTTCACAGTGTGAACAACATCTAGCTTTGTCATCACAGTGGGATTATCATGCAGGCTAGTGTCACCACAATGTGGGGTCCCTGGGGGTAGTGCTGTGGTGGGTCTGTCTCTTGCTGTGTTAGTTGCTGTTCCTACAAGTTTGTGTGACATGTGTAATTTGGGCTCCCTCTCATCTAACAATGCCTGATTGCCCACATAGGGGAATCCGATCCATGAGTTACTTTTGTATGGCACTGTATACACATCTGTGTAATTGGAATTCAGGCCTCCTCATGTGTTGTGCGGTTGCCTGGGGACACTGGCACACCCCCCCATCACCTGTTGTGTTTGATATGCAGTGTGAGGCTGCCTGTTTGTGTTTGTGCATCTGCACCACTGCATTGGCATATCTTTGGTGTGCCACACTGCCATTGCCTGTATGTTGTTTGGAGGATTTCCCATGCTATGCCTGGAACTCCTAGGTCATCAGTCAGCACAATAATCATGGTTCGTATGTCCCATTGCTGCCATGGTATGGTATTTGTTCACCTCACATCTACAGTCTCCCCAGGATATCTACATTTGTGTGTCCATTAGTGCAGATATGTGGGTCTGGATTATGATGGTCACTTCTGGCATTGTGTAATTGATAAATGGAGACGATGTCAGTCCCCATGGGTGATTTTTGTCTGCACGTGGCAAAAGGTATATTTTATTTGCACTGCACTGTTTGCCTCACCCAATCTATGTTGCTATTGGACACAACCACTACTTTGCCACTGATGTGTTTGTTGTTCTGTGACCAGGGATCATCCATGCTGTTTGGCAGTTGCAGCTTTTCCATGACAACACTTACCTTTTGGTCACTGTGATGATGGGGGTTTAGACCCCATTGCCACAATGTTCAAAATGTGCTTCAGCTATGGACCCCACACTTACCTTTTGGTCACTGTGATGATGGGGGTTTAGACCCCATTGCCACAATGTTCAAAAGGTGCTTCAGCTATGGACCCCACACTTACCTTTTGGTCACTGTGATGATGGTGGTTTAGACCCCATTGCCACAATGTTCAAAATGTGCTTCAGCTATGGACCCCACACTTACCTTTTGGTCACTGTGATGATGGGGGTTTAGACCCCATTGCCACAATGTTCAAAAGGTGCTTCAGCTATGGACCCCACACTTACCTTTTGGTCACTGTGATGATGGGGGTTTAGACCCCATTGCCACAATGTTCAAAATGTGCTTCAGCTATGGACCCCACACTTACCTTTTGGTCACTGTGATGATGGGGGTTTAGACCCCATTGCCACAATGTTCAAAATGTGCTTCAGCTATGGACCCCACACTTGCCTTTTGGTCACTGTGATGATGGGGGTTTAGACCCCATTCCCACAGTGGTCATGGTCTGCTTGCATTGTGAAGGGCACACACATTTTTGTGTTACACATGTGATAGGGGGTCACATTGTATGTTCAATGTCATGTTCAGTGTTGTAGGCATTTGACACAGACTACACACTCTTGTCATGATGTTGGGGGGATGTATTTTGCTGACATTCCTTATGTTGGAGTATGCTGGTTGTGTCATGCATTACCCGTCCTATGAGTGGGGATGGTAGTAGTGACAGGCATCCAGCCCCCCATGAGTAGGGGTGGTGGTAGTGGTAGGCATCCAGCCCCCCATGAGTGGGGATGGTGGTAGTGACAGGCATCCAGCCCCCCCTGAGTAGGGGTGGTGGTAGTGGTAGGCATCCAGGCCCCCATGAGTAGGGGTGGTGGTAGTTGTAGGCATCCAGCACCCCATGAGTGGGGATGGTGGTAGTGACAGGCATCCAGCCCCCCATGAGTAGGGGTGGTGGTAGTGGTAGGCATCCAGCACCCCATGAGTGGGGATGGTGGTAGTGACAGGCATCCAGCCCCCCCTGAGTAGGGGTGGTGGTAGTGGTAGGCATCCAGGCCCCCATGAGTAGGGGTGGTGGTAGTTGTAGGCATCAATTCCCCTATGAGTGGGGATGGTAGTAGTGACAGGCATCCAGCCCCACATGAGTTGGGGTGGTGGTTGTGGTAGGCATCCAGGCCCCCCTGAGTAGGGGTGGTGGTAGTGGTAGGCATCCAGCCCCCCATGAGTGGGGATGGTGGTAGTGACAGGCATCCAGCCCCCCATGAGTGGGGGTGGTGGTAGTGGTAGCCATCAGGCCCCTATGGGTGTGTATGGCATTGGTGATAGCCATCCCGCCCCTATGGTTCGGCTGTTGCTAGTGTACGTCATTTCTGCATCCCTATGTGTGTGTGACATATGTCGGGTACGTGTCGTTTGTTTGTGTAGTGGGTGTTTGACTTACCGTCTGCGCCGTACGCGTCCGTACCGGTTCCGGTAATAGATGTACAGTATTGGTAGGACCTGCGCGATGGGATTCATGGTTGGGTCGTCTCGTTCGGGTTTCTCGTGGCTTCGACTCGTACTCGTAGCTGGCTTGTTCGTCTCGTAGCCGTGGATCGTCTTGTGGTGCGAATCGGAGCTTATGTGCGGCTCTCCTGGATGCTCTGACGTGCCGGACGTAGCGACCAGTTCGGCGCGTACGGAGTGCGCATCGTACTTGTCCGGCCGGAAGGTGCTGTGTATTTACTTCCGTGCGACTCGATTCGGCGTTTCCGGATCCAGCTCGGTCGGGGAACTGGAGCTGGAATGGGTACGTACGGCTCGCTCGGAATTTTAGCAGTAATGCGCATCGTACTTGCTCGCTCGGACGACTGTTCGAATCGTTCGGGAAAAACGCGTTCGGCTCGTATTTTTTCTGAACGAATCGTATTCGGTGCACTTCCGGCCGAGATCGGAATCGACCCCTAAGTATAGCGTAAGCAATCGATCTTTTATTTACCTACTAAAAGTGGTTGAGGGAGGAAATAACTCAGACAGATATCAGCAAAGTCGTCATGCCTGAAAAGACCACCAACTCCAAAGTGCAGTTTGAATATTTATTATAAGGCCAAAAACAATTGGATGTAAATACATCTCAATAGCAAAGTATAGAGGTACAGAAACATTAATACAGAGCCAAGTTTACGAATATAAGTAATGCAGCCCAAAAGACAGATGATTATAAATTCCAAAATCACAACGCAACACAGAATAGATGCGATATTCAGTTCTCGGCTCATTGAAAGAAATCAAAATCTTTCCCTACACTGCTCTACATGAGGGCCCTTCCTGTCTCTCTTCTATCATTCCCCATCTGTGTCAGCACGTGTTGACTTCCTAAGAAATACTCACGTCAAATGGGTCGTTTTAGCTTATGGCTATGGAGCTTGCTCTAAGATGCTCCTTCTCCTCCGAAAGCTAGCAGAAGTCTGGTTTCGCTGTCCCTGCGCATCATACAAAAGATGGGATTCAACCCACAATACGTCATTCTTCTTAAAACTTTCCATTGCACCTCTATGCAGTAGCTTTTTCTTTTCATGGCACAAATTTAATTAATGATATCTTCTTTCCAGTGGCCTTGGCTTTCAGACAGACCAGATACGCAAGGCATCCTCCTTCTCGCTTCCCAAACATCTTCAAAGACATTTCGGGTCTCTCCTTAACTCTGAAAATAACGATGTGTATTCTTTCACCTGCAGTAGGATGAGAACATTCTAACTTCGAACACAACAACATTTAATTATTTATTTCTCAAGAGCAAGGAGAATCGAAACTTATGACTTTGGGCCTATAATTCAGGCAACTTAAACTAACCACAATTACGGTGTATAGCAATAATATCGTCCTGCACGTTATGCATGAAGGAATCGTAATACATACAAAGTTCTACTGAAATGCGTTCACTAGTTTTCAACATCAAATGATTCAAATAAATGTTTCTTAATAATCATAAAACACTGCAAACAATACGAATACATGAGAGTGCGTTTAAACCATGAGTATAGTGCACTCATACAAAATAGAGTGCTATCAGCGCTCTATCAGGCCCATCAGTTTCCCAATCAATTAATTTGTTTCTATTCATATAATGCCTTTTCTGCATTTATTGCATCGTACAAAACAGATTGTCCTTATCACTCAGATCCCCTGATATAAAGATGTTGTCTCTGATCAAATACTTCCAATCATAATATTATCCTGAAATGGCGAGACTTCCCTGAGACAGACTTCAGCCGTGGCCCATGCAGGTGAGAGCAGTGGGGCGGCGGGGCCGGGTTTGGAAGGGGGGGATTTCGACAGACAACGACGAGGGAAAATTAATTATTTATTTTATTTTCCCTCATGGTCGTCTGTCGAATCTCCCCCACCCCCCAACGCAGCCCCACCGCTCTTACCTGCACTGGCCGCGGCTGTCAGGCTTATCTTTTGTAATTACTCCATTGATAAAGTGGCTGCAGTGGTGCCATAACTCTGCTATAGTATATTTCTTTATAGTGCTTCATACAGTGCCAGCATTCCCCTTTCAAACAAGATGTGCCCAAAAAAGCAGGAACCTTGGTGCTAGATGAAAAGGAGTCTTTCCCCTAAATGAAGAGAAAATTGCAGTGCAAAACAGGGTGCTCTGCAGCCTCCGATGGGTGACCTCTTATCTCTTTCCTTATTGTGGTGATGGTGGTCCTTGAATTACTGAAAGATCTCCCCGATGTGGCTCCAAATACTTTTGACAGATTAGAGACTAACCTATATGCCAATGTTGCTCAAGAGGTGTTGCACTGAATAAACATGTGGGAATGTATACATTGTGCAACATTTGGGACATAAAGAGACTGTTCTCTATTTCAACCAGCCGCGGCCCGTGCAGCTAAAAGCGGTGGGGCGGTGGGGCCAGGTGGGGGTGGGTTTCGACAGAGGATGACGATGGAAAATTAAATAAATAATTAATTTACCCCCTTCGTCTGTCGAAAAAAAAACCCTCCCGGCCCCACCGCTCTTACCTGCACGGGCCACGGCTGATTTCAACTGCTACTTCTTCAACAGTGATGACTGTCAGCATTCAGATCCATTGTTCAAGCCACTCGTGGTATTTCCTAACCAATTACTATCAAATAAAAAAATGATCCGGAGTAAAGAAAATGAATGTCGAAACTCTAACTCTCCAACCAAGTTTTTAAAAAGATGAGAAAATAATTCTGACATGCTATTCTATCTGGCATGTCCAACTTCAGGAGAGAGCATTTCACCCTATAGTGCCCACTCCTTCTGGCATATCAAATCGAATACTACAACCCACTGCCACTAAATAGTAAATATGATGAATTCTGCTTTTACTGTGTCCCATAGGAACAAATTCAAAACTGACCGACCACAGAGTGGAGCAGATCCACAGAAAACCACAAAAAACTAGGATTATTTTCTACCCCTCCTCAACAATGACCTATCCGCCATCTTATAACAGCTTAAAACAATTGATTGCTACCTTGACCCTCTACCTGCCAGTATTATCAAAAGCAATTTCCACATCCTTTAATTTCCTTGTGGGGCCTGATCAATGCTCCCCTTTCCCAAGTCACTTTCCCAGACTCCTTAAAAACGGGTCAAATCACCTTCATACTCAAAAAACTCAATGTAGACCAGCTGCCTAATTTCTATCTTTTGTTTAACCTTCTCTGGTTAGGGAATGCCTACAGAAAGATGTAGGCAGTCATCCAAATGCCATCAAAGCCAAGCAACACCGGCTAGCAACCTATCTTTCTGGATTCAGCCCTAGTTAATTCATCAACAGACACTCTGAATGTACAGGATTGCATGCACCGTATACTGGGCAAAGGAGATATCTGTTTACTCATTCACCTAGACTTTCAGGTGGCTTTTGGTATAGTCAACTATGAGAGGTAACTTCTAACCTTAGGTTCTGGCTGAGGAAGCCTATTTGATATTCTGTGTTAGTTCTTCTTTAATACATCTGCATCACTGCATAAATTGTATAGCATACTCCACCCCTCTGGTTCAAGTCTAAATCAAAATTTCTCTTACCTACTTTTTTTCACATAAAACAATCCAAGGCACAGCATTTTTGTTCAATCCGAAGTGCAATTTTCGTGTAGGAGTCTCAATTGTTATGGGTCTGTTTTCATATTCAATATATCCAGATTATTTTATGTTCAGGAGGTAACTGTGATAGGGACTACAATTTAAATGATTGAGGCAGTTATACACATGGCTTGATATATATTCCTTGACCAGAGGTGCACCCCTGAGCATGCAGAAGAGAATAATTGACAATTATAGAATAGAGAAATGAGTGTGCACAATACAGGTTTAAAGCATTCTTTCTCACCAACAGAGACCAAATAGTGAAGATTAGAAAAGTGTCAAGAGTCTACTTAAGAGGGTGTCAGTTAGGAGAAAACCACACAAAGAAGAAAATGCCTGCTTGATTGTTTTATAGATCTTGTTTGAAGATGAAGATTAATACCGAGGAAATCAGCAAGGCTTGAACTCTTGCTGACACCAGGAAGGAGAAAAGTGTCAAGCAAGAATTCCAGGTATAGCAATCCATAAGAAGATCAAACTGCTTGAAGCAAAGTATGGGACAAAAATAGTAGCAAGGAGGTGAAGAATGTGGTGAAAAATAAGAGAATGAATGTGTTGCAAGCGTATCTTCCTCTTGTGAATGCCTACTTATATGTGATTCAGACAGGAAGCTTGCAGGAAAAGGCTCTACCGCTCCTTAAATTTGGAATCTCAAATAACATCCTATGAACATACCACCATTTTTGGAAAGACTGGTTGTAAGGCTTGTCCACATCCCTTTTCAGAAAATCAATTAGCTCACTTGAAAATTAAAGATGTTCAAGTTTGACCTCCTTCATTTCATGCTGGATTGCAAAATCCCGCTGCCATCCTTAAAACATGGTGCTTAAAGCAGTTTTTATCAAGAATTCTACGTATTTAGCTGCAAGTATTACTACTAGGTATGTTATACAACGTGAGCTGACAGCTGTATACACAAGAACCTCACAAAGAAATACGTCTGGTATATACATTAAAGAGAAAGGGAAAAGACAACATGTTGGTGTAAATGTCACGAAGTAAGAGTGCTTCTTTTAGGACAAGAACCCTCACTCACCTAAGGGTGACATGCTTCATCACTAGGTTGTCTCCTCATACCAGGACCGCAAGGTGCCTGGTATGGGCTACAACTCCTCTACGGGGAGGAGCTAAGGTGTTTTCAAAATGATGAGCAGAAGTTGGTAGGGAGTGAGGGGCAGAGTGCAGACCAAAAAGTGAAGAAGGATAAAACTATCTCCGAGGGGCTAGATAAGCTCTATTCGAGTGCTCCCCGGGATCAGGTTAAAAATATATGAGAGGACACTGGGAATTCACCATATATATCCCCTTGGGTTGTAGTAGTGCACCCAAGGAATATATATGTTGAAATCTCTGTGTCCTCTCATATATTTTTTAACCCTTTCCCGGGAAAGACTCAAATAAAACTTATAGGAAGTTGTAGCCCCCACCAGGCACCTTGCGGTCCTGGTGTGAGGTGGGAACCAAATGATGAAGCTTGGAACCCTCGGGTGAGTGAGGGTTCTTGTCCTAAAAGAAGTGATCTTTCTTTGCGACATTTACTCCAACATGTTGACTTTTCCCTTTCTCTTTAATGTATATACCAGATGTATTTCTTTGTGAGTTTTATGATTTGTAGGGAGTAGTACGTTTCTGGTTGGGCCTCTCCCTTTGGAACCTATGTGGGAATGTATGAGCTGTATACACAAACCAGGGTGCTGAAAGGCAAGAGAGAGAAAACATGGGAATAAGATAGTACATATCAGTAAAATAATGGTGGTCGATATGAAGCTGCCTATTGTCATTTTTAATATCATTATTAGTATTATTATTATTAGCAATTTACAAAGTGCAACGTTCACCTGAAAGGTATCTTGGCGCTATCAAAGCCACCAATTGACGCAGGGAGTGACCATTCTTAGTGTTTGCAGACAGAAGAACTGTAAGCTACCTTATCTAATTTGGGAAGAGTCGCGTTTTTAGGCTCAGCAGATTTCCATTCACTCTGAGGGAGTTTGGCAGCCTGCTTCATAAATGCGGTGCCTTGACTTGAAAAGATCTCCCGCCTACCATAGTTTTCTTAAACCTAGGCACACAAACAAGGTTTGCTGATGAAGATCTTAAGGGCCTCAAAGGTTTGTAAGAACAAAATGTATTTTGTAGTGCCCTAGTTCCAGTTTCCTTTATAGCTTTATGGACTATACACATGGCTTTGAAAGCACTTCTTTTTTTAACCGGTAGATAATGGAGTTCTTTTAAGGTACCTGATGCGGAATCAAATCTAGATGTATTCAGTGTTAATTTAGCAGCCCTCACTTGTATCCTGTAAAGTCTTTTAAGCAGGTAGTCTGAATCTCGCAGCACAAGGGAGTTACAGTAATCAATTCTGCTTAATGGGGGTTGGGGGGGCGGCCCACCCACAGGGAGGCTTGCACCCCTGGGGATTTTTGAGCCGGGTGGGGCAGTCCGAGACCAATTGGGCTCCTTCTGGGCTTGCTTTGGGCTGCAGGCAGGGGATACTTAACCGGCCATCACGGGAGCCGTGTCATCATTTTGGAAGGTGACACGGCGACCGTTTTGCCAGCGTAGGGAAAGGCTTTTGTCAGAGGTTAGGTAGGTTAGAGCAGGGAGTTTTGATGATGGCAGAAAGCGACGCAAGGGTGCAGGAAGCCATGAGGCTCCTGGCGGAGGCCGGCCGCATGGACCTCATCAGAGGCCATGAAGAAATATCAGCCCGGCAGCCGTGTCGCGCGGCGGGGGGCGTGGCTGCTGCCATCCTGGCGTGTTCCCCGCCCCGGAGCAGCTCCAGGAAAGCAAAAACAGTTGAGGTACGTGGCGGGGGCCGCAGAACGAAGGCGGCCCCCGCAAAGCAGGAAAAAAGGGGGAGGAGCACCACGAGGCGCCCACCCCTGGCATTTGTGGAAGAAAAGGGGGGGGCGGTGCGCGAGAATAAGCGCAATGAGGGCCCCGCGGTGGTGGTCGCCGCGGGTGCCACTAGCAAGCTAGAATCTTCCTGGGCTGCTGGTGGGCATGGGCCTGTGGGGGGTTCTGATGGGTTGGGGGGCCAGAGGAGGTTTGGGGGTGGGAAGGCGCTGAGGGATACTCGGGTAGTTCCAGGGCCCGGGGTGGGGGAGAGGGAGGTGTGTCTGGTGAGGAAGAGGAGTAGGGGCAGGCAGGAGGACACTCGGGGGAGGGAGGCTGGGGAGGCCCAGGAGGTCAGTGGGGAGGAGGAAGGGGAGGAGGGAGGGCCCAGGGAGGAGGCAGTGGCAGCTCTGGACATTAGAGGGTGGTTGGACAGGGCCCCCTGGGGGATGAGGGACAAGTGGTCCTTGGAGGGGGGGTGGGCACAAGGGGCCCGGGGGGGGCGGATGGGGGCCTGGGGGGGGGAGGGAGGGACAACCCGGTGTCCAGCATGGCAGGGAGAAGGTTAGCGTCGCTGCTAGAATGGAGCAAGGGAGAGGAGGAGGGGCCAGGGAGGAGGGGGGAGGAATCCCCTCCGGTCCGCATATACGGGTGAAAGGGGGACAGGAGGGGGGTGGGCCCGGCAACAAGGGGGGACAGGAGGCGGGTCCGGGCCGGGGAGGGGTCGGCTTGGGGGGGTTTGGGGAACACAGGGGGTTTATTCAGGCGCCCTTTGGTGGTGCAAGTATGGGAGGGTATTGGCAGTGGTGCCCAGACCAGGGGCAGGTACGGACAGACAGGGACACTAACCACGGCCTGCCGGACCTTCCATTTTCTTTGCAGGATCTGCAAGCGCAGGACGCGCATACTTCGGGTGAGTCGCATGCGGGTCCTAGATACCGGGAGGAAATGAAAGCAGGGTCCAGGGCTGCCAGCTGGAACACGGCGAGGGACCATGGTGGTAAAGTGTGCCCAGTGGGGCGGAGGTGCCCTCTAGGGCGGCGGTGACGGTGTGCGGGCAAAAAAGGAAAGCTGAAGTGGGAAGCACTATAGGAAAATTGAGACCAGAGGCAAGGCACAGGGTGGTACAAGGGGAATGGTCACATCTGGGCGACAGCCCGGAGGGGCAGAGGTGCCCTCCAGGGCGGCAGTGACAGAATGCGGGCAAAAAAGGAAAGCTGAGGCGGAAAGCACTATAGAAAAATTGTTACGAGAGGCAAGGCACACGTGGGTAACAGGAGTAGAGGAAGAGGGGGAGTGGGAGGACATCCCATTAGATTATGATGAGGATAGCTTGGAGGAGGGGGAAATCGTGGACGAAGAAAGGGGGGATCAAGTAATTTTGTGCCTAGTGTGTTACAGGTTGCGGGACAAGATACGGAGTGCACGACTACGCATCAGACGGCTCAACCTTCTGCGACACTGGTCAGGCGGTTGGATCCGGTGAGGACACCGACCTTGATGCCAGGTAAGAAAGGAGGTTGGGGTAATGCTGATAGCCCAAAACGGAAGGTTTCCACGGGGACAGATGCCAGAGGTGACAAGGGGTACAGCGAGATAAAATTATGCAAGGGAACTTACGTGAGGGATACAGGGGTGGGTACAGAAGGGCAGAAGACGGAAAAGGAGGTAGAGAAGGGCAAGAAGGGGGGACGACGGATGACAAGGCACAGAAGTACTCAGAAGCGTTAAAGGGTTCAGGGGAGGGCAAAGGCGAGGGGGGGACTAGTCAGTTGACGGAGGGCAAAGAAAGTAAGGAGGTCAGATTGCCAAAGATGCCGTACATGGGGGTGACAAAACCATTTGGGAGCACACCTCATGTTAGCCACGAAGGAAATAATCTGGAAGGGTGAGTATGTAGACATGTTGAAGCTCCTACATAGGGAATTGCGATCCAAGGAGGGATCGAAAGAGGAGGAGCTAGAGTTATCTCGACGGCCCAGGGTGCCCATGACAATAGAGAACTGGACGGCAGCCTTTTTAATTTTCGCAAGTCTGTACTGCGAGAAATACCCGGATAGGTCCGTGGCCTTGTTTAAATACATGGATGTAGGTAGGAGGGCGCAATTGACGTACGGGGGTTAGGCGTGGTCACACTACGATGAGGCGTTCCGTGCCAGACTGGCATGGGACCCCGAGACAAACTGGGGGGAGATCGACACGGATCTTTACCAACAGACGATGGGGGCGGTAAAATTCAGGAAGACAACATACACTGCCAGTGGGTTGCCTTTAGTCCATCGCCCCTTTCAAAGTCGTCCCACGCGGGGGGATACACTCCGAAGCTGGCAGGGGGAGGTCCAGGGGCCTGTTGGGACTATAACAAAGGCACCTGTGCCCGGGAATATTGCAGATTTCGGCACGAATGCTCGAAATGCGCAGGAAGGCATCCATTGGTCCAGTGTTTCGGGCCAGGGTACGCAGGGACAGGCAGGGGGCAGGGGCTGCAACATCAGAATGCCAATAGCGGACAGCAGGGGATGGGAGGCAGGGGAGGTCGAGGGGCACAGGGTTACATGGGAAAAGGCTCATACTGAATATGCCTCTTTTTCCCACTGCCCGTCACCCCACATGTTGTTACAATGCGGTCGTTACAACGACCGCGTTGTAACAACGCATACCATTACCACGCAAGTCGTAACCACGACTTGCGGAGGGGGGTGCTGGATGTTGGAATAGTATAATTTACTATTCCAACTCCAGTCTGTGCGGAGAGTAGGGAAGGTGTTGGATTTTAAATCCAACACCTTCACCCCCTCCGCAAGTCATGGTTACGACTTGCGTGGTAATGGAATGCGTTGTTACAACGCGGTCGTTGTAACGACCACGTTGTAACAACATGCGGGGTGACGGTTTCGTGGTCAGGATTGTTTACCCTCATACACCCATTAAGCTGGATTGCTTAGAGGCCTGCCTAGCACATTACCCACGAGAGCAGGACGCGCGAATTCTGAGTGCGGGTTTCAGGGAAGGTTTTAAATTGGGATACGAGGGGCCGAGGCTGGCAAGATGGGTGGAGAACTTGAAGTCAGTGGCGGCTCACAAATCAGTTGTGTGGAAAAAATTGCAAAAAGAAGTACAGGAGGGGCGCATGGAAGGGCCATTTGCAGTTAGCCCGCTAAAGGACTTGATTATTTCTCCGGTGGGGGTGGTGCCCAAAAAGGAGAAAGGCCTGTATTGTCTAATTCAGCGCTTGTCATGGCCGCAAGGGGGGTCAGTAAACAATTTCATTCCGGATGACTTGACGTCAATGTCGTACTCCTCGGTGGACGTACCCAGGGCACTGGTTGAAAGGGTAGGAAAAGGGGCCAAGATGGCAAAATGTGACATCAAGGCCGCCTTCCGGCTGTTGCCAGTACACCCGGAGGATTTTCAGTTGCTGGGCATCCAAGTGGACGGGAACATCTTTGTCGATAAGGCCTTACCCATGGGGTGTTCAATATCATGTGCACTATTCGAAACGTTCAGTTCATTCCTGCAGTGGGTTTTCTCTTGGAAAACAGGGAAAGAGATGGTGACAAACTACTTTGATGACTTTTTCCTAGTGGGCCGGCCTGGTTTGACAGACTGCCAGCAGCAGCTGGACAGTTTCCAGAAGCTCATGGGGACACTGGGTGTCCTTTTAGCGCTGGAGAAGACACACGGTCCAAGCACGGGGTTGTCATTTCTGGGGATTGAACTAGACTCCGTGGCTATGGAGGCCAGATTGCCGGAGGATAAAAAACTGCATATGAGGTTGTTGATTGATGACATTCTGGCCAAAAAGAAAGTGACAGTGAGGATGGTGCAAGTGTTACTTGGGCATCTGACCTTCGCATGCAGGGTAGTGAGGGCAGGACGGACATTTTGCAGGAGACTGAGCAGGTCATTGGCAGGCCTCATCCTGCCACACCACCACATGCACCTGTCGGCAGGGACAAAGGAAGACTTAAGAATGTGGTGCAGGTTTCTGGAGAAATTCAATGGGATACCCATGTCCGCACCAGAGGAGTGGGAATGGGATGTTCAGATATTCTCGGACGCCCCCGGAGCATGCGGGTTCGGTCTGCACTGGCAGGGCAAATGGTGTGCAGAAGAGTGGCCGCAGCATTGGAAGAGCGGGGGCAGGAGCATTGCTTTGTTAGAATTGTTTCCCCTAGTAGTAGCGGTCATGCTGTGGGGGCAGAGTCTAGCACACAAAAGGGTCACTTTCAGGGTAGACAACATGGCTGTGGTACAGGTGGTCAACAGGCAGTCTGCAAGGGATGAGCAGGTCCTAAAGTTATTGAGAGTATTCATGTTAAGTTGCTTAAAGTACGGCATTCTGTTCAGGGCAAAGTACATCCCGGGTGTAGACAATGACATTGCGGATGCTTTGTCTCGTTTTCAGTGGGAGAGGTTCCATGGGCTGGCCACGGAGGCGGAATCTCACAAGACGCCAGTGCCCGAAGGGATGTGGTCCGTAGGAGAAAAAGAATGCTGCAACTGGTGGTAGGGTCTGTAGCGCTTTCCACGAGGAGGGCTTACGGACACGAGGGGCAGGAATTTCTGCAGGGAGGTGCGAAGAGGAGACCTGGGACTTGGGCCAGGGAAGAGGACGTCATTCAGTTCATTATGGACTTGATCGAGAAGGGTTTGTCGAAGGTTACCATAGCGGCGAAGTTGGCAGGGATAGCGTTCATGGGCAAGTTAATGTGGGGATATGCTCCAACAGCAGGGGAGCTGGGTAAGCGGTTGGGCCAGGGAGTCCGGTAGGCAACAGCGGGTCAGGTTACCAGTGACTAAGGTGATGTTGGGCAGACTGATAGAGGTATTGCCAAGTATATGCATCAGCTGGCAGGAGGGGGTCTTGTTTGCAGCGTTAATGTCTTGGTTGCATTGCGGAGCATTCCGAGTTTCGGAGTTGTTGGGAAGGAAAGGGGCCCCAGGGCTGCAATGGACGGAGGTTCAAGGATGCGAAAATGGGAGCGATGCAGTCTCCATCTTCCTCAGGCACTCGAAGACGGATCAAAAGGGGGTGGGGAAGTCAGTGATGCTTTGGGCTAGTAAGGATCCCTTAATATGCCCGGTGCAATGGGGGTGCGTTTCGCGGGGCGGATCAAAGAGGGAGGGGGGGACGTTTTTAACAGAACCTCGGGTCGGGAAGTGACGGCTGCGCAGCTGCTATGGGTCATGAGGCGTGCGTTAAAATGCCTGGGGGAGGTGCCTGAGGCGTTTGGAACTCATTCCTTCAGGATAGGGGCGACTTCTGATGCGGCGAAGATGGGGTGGGACCCAGGGAGGCTGAAGCAGTTGGGACGTTGGTCATCAGACTGTTATAAACGCTATATCAAATCGGGGAAGGAGGGGGTTGGGGGGAATGTGGATATATGATCTTTTCTCACGCATGTGTCTTTTCAGGTGCAGTAACAGGGCCAGAGTCAGAGGCGCTATCAATCTGGATAGTCGGGCACTCTTTTGTGAAATGGGCGGAAAGACACGAACAACAAAAAGGGAAAGGCGTGAATCTAGGATTGGACACAGCATTGTTTAAAGTCAGTTGGCACAAAAAAGGGGGCATGCGTTGGCAAGAGCTTTTCCCCCTTTTAAATAAGTTAATTCATTGCCATGTTTGTCCGGATGTGCTGATAATTCACTTGGGGGAGAACGATCTAGTGGTGTGTAAAGGTTTGTCTCTGCTGAAAGAAATGAAACGGGATTTGAAGGAGATTAGGAAGCAGTGGTCAGGGTGCTTCGTGGTGTGGAGTGAACTTATTCCCAGGAGGCATTGGAGGGGGGCAGAGAGGCCTGTCGCTATTGATAAGGCCCGGAGGAAGATAAACAGAGAAATGAGGGTTTTTTGCAGAAAGGCAGGTCTGGGCAAGGTAGAGCACCCAGAGCTAAAGTATTCGGCGGTGTATTTTTTCAGAGATGATGGGGTGCATTTGTCTCACTTCGGGATGGAGCTGTACTTGATACAAATAAAGGAAGACCAAGATGTAGCCCTGGACATACGACGGTATCCTAGGAGTGGCCGGGGGGAAGGGGGGTCAGAAAAGCCGTAGGGACTATGTCTGAGTGGCGTCGGGTAGCTATTTTTGGCCAGTTGTACTGTTTCATGTTATGGTTGGGGACAAGCAGGTAATGAGGTTAGGATAGGATATACTTAGTAGATAGATCTTTAGACAGGTAGAGAAGAGATTACAGGGTTTAAAGGGTTGACAGTTATTGATCGAGTAGATAGATCTTTAGACAGGTTGAGAAGAGGTTACAAAGTTTTTAAAGGGGCGAAAGTAATTGATCAAGTTGGGGTCTGTTAAATAAATTGCAATTGTGTTTGGGGAAACCTTAGGGGTGGGGGAGGAGGATACATAGATGAAGTTTGTATAGTTAGTGATAGTTTTGTGAGGCAAAGGCCAAGGTTATGTTTTTTGTAAGGTGCACCTGTCTTCAATAAAGCGGCCTTTTTCACACTTCTGGAGAGTCAATTGTGGTACGTTCTGCGCCCTGCTGCCCAATGGGGCTTTGGGGGGGGCGGCCGACCGAAAGGGAGGCTTGCTCCCCCGGGGTTCTTTGGGCCGGGTGGTGCAGTCCGAGCCCAATTGGGCTCCTTTTGGGCTTGCTTTGGGCTGCAGGCAGGGGATACTTAACCGGCCATCACGGGAGCCGTGTCACCATTTTGGGAGGAGACACGGCGACCGTTTTGCCAGCGTAGGGAAAGGTTTTTGTCCCGCCCACCCACACATCTGAAAAGGGGAGGGGGTGGGTCCTGGTGTCTAATATTAAAGTTTTCTGGTCTTTTTTCATTGGGTACAGGTGCATCAAGGGGCAAATATTATGTATTGGTTGTCGCTTGAAGCAGGTGCGTGGCGTCGGGTAGCTATTTTTGGCCAGTTGTACTGTTTCATGTTATGGTTGGGGACAAGCAGGTAATGAGGTTAGGATAGGATATACTTAGTAGATAGATCTTTAGACAGGTAGAGAAGAGGTTACAGGGTTTAAAGGGTTAACAGTTATTGATTGAGTAGATAGATCTTTAGACAGGTTGAGAAGAGGTTACAAAGTTTTTAAAGGGGCGAAAGTAATTGATCAAGTTGGGGTCTGTTAAATAAATTGCAATTGTGTTTGGGGAAACCTTAGGGGTGGGGGGAGGAGGATACGTAGATGAAGTTTGTATAGTTAGTGATAGTTTTGTGGGGCAAAGGCAAAGGTTATGTTTTTTGTAAGGTGCACCTGTCTTCAATAAAGCGGCCTTTTTCACACTTCTGGAGAGTCAATTGTGGTACGTTCTGCGCCCTGCTGCCCAATGGGGCTTTGGGGGGGCGTCCGACCGACAGGGAGGCTTGCTCCCCCGGGGTTCTTTGGGCCGGGTGGTGCAGTCCGAGCCCAATTGGGCTCCTTTTGGGCTTGCTTTGGGCTGCAGGCAGGGGATACTTAACCGGCCATCACGGGAGCCGTGTCACCATTTTGGAAGGAGACACGGCGACCGTTTTGCCAGCGTAGGGAAAGGTTTTTGTCCCGCCCACCCACCCATCTGAAAAGGGGAGGGGGTGGGTCCTGGTGTCTATTATTAAAGTTTTCTGGTCTTTTTTCATTGGGTACAGGTGCATCAAGGGGCAAATATTATGTATTGGTTGTCGCTTGAAGCAGGTGCGTGGCGTCGGGTAGCTATTTTTGGCCAGTTGTACTGTTTCATGTTATGGTTGGGGACAAGCAGGTAATGAGGTTAGGATAGGATATACTTAGTAGATAGATCTTTAGACAGGTAGAGAAGAGGTTACAGGGTTTAAAGGGTTAACAGTTATTGATCGAGTAGATAGATCTTTAGACATGTTGAGAAGAGGTTACAAAGTTTTTAAAGGAGGCGAAAGTTATTGATCAAGTTGGGGTCTGTTAAATAAATTGCAATTGTGGTTGGGGAAACCTTAGGGGTGGGGGAGGAGGATACGTAAATGAAGTTTGTATATTTAGTGATAGTTTTGTGAGGCAAAGGCCAAGGTTATGTTTTTTGTAAGGTGCACCGGTCTTCAATAAATCGGCCTTTTTCACACTTCTGGAGAGTCAATTGTGGTACGTTCTGCGCGCTGCGGCCCAATACTGTACTCTGCACTACCATTTTTCTCGCTGGATGTGGAAGCAGAGGAACAATTTTTCTCAGGTTTCTCAAATGTCCATGGCAAGTGACTGCAGTTTTATTGACATGAGTTTCCATAGAAGGTTTCTCGTCAATCTGGACTTCTAGATTTCTAACTGACCGGGCTGTTATTAGATCTGCATCACTTGTCCAAGGCCAGAAGTTGCTTGGAAGCTAATACGGTACTTTGCCGGGGGAACAGCACAAAAACACCTTCTTAATTCCGTTGAATTTAAGTGTGTTCCTTCTGAGCCAATTTGGCATCTCAGTTAGACAGGAGTGACGTTTTTCTAGCTGGGTGGAGTCATTATTATTTAGGGACAATGTTAATTGGGTGTCGTCTGTATATTTTATGAAAGAAAACCCAAATGATTTAATCAAGGTCAACAGTGGGCGTATGTATACATTAAAAAGAATGGGACTTAAAGCTGGTCCTTGTGGCACCCCATGTAAAATGTCTTTGAACTCTGACCTAAAGGGAGGGAGAGAGATTGCTTGACATCTCCCAGATAAGTAGGAGTCAACCCAATTTAAGACGGTTCCCTTCACTCCTATCTCCTTTAGTCTGCTGAGTAGAGTCTGATGGTTAACGGTGTCAAAAGCAGTCGATAGGTCTAGTAGAATCAGGACTGCAACCTGACCACCGTCAACCCTCATCCTCAATTCATCCATTGCCAGGATTAGCGCTGTTTCCGTGCCATGGGCTGGTCTAAGGCCCATTTGCTCTGGTTCTAGCAGATTATTGTGCACTATAAAGCCCGCTAGTATTTAACTGGCATATTTTTCTACAAACTTGAGACTGGTGACTTTGGTTGGGGTTCCTGATAAGAAGTATAGGTCTTCACTATCTGACCCTCTCTTCATCAGGGTACACTCTTAACTGGATTTCTTAACTGTGTCCACTGCAAGCACAACTCAATGAGCATCATCATGATATCTTAATGGCTGTTTTTTTAAGGCAAAAAGAACCAGAAGATTGGCTCAAGTGGGCCAGAAGATATACTCTGCAAAGCCCCATTAATATTCAAAGTGGCCTGGTAGGATCAACCTTTAATAGCTAGTACAATACATGATGGGATACTAAAGAACATCAATTTGAGGTCCACTGGCATCTCTAGGTGGTGGTGGTGGTGGTGTTAATATGGTGACATTGTGCCAGGTTTATTTGTTCTGGCCACAACTTTTGAATGTCCCAGGAGGTGCCACTGAAAAATAAACAGACATTGCATCTTGGCACACACTACAATTTGTCCAAATACAGTTCACTGCAAAGTAGTGTTGGTTGCTTAAAATGCTTAAATCTGACTTTGTATGTAGGGTGTATAAATCTATGTACAAATATTATATACATGCTTACAAAGTTTTATTTAAACATTTCAAACAAACTTATATACATATGCATATATATGTGTGTGTGTGTATATAAATATACATATTTATATGTATTATCTGTGGCTCAATGTGTGCTCCCCTTGAAATTCACTTCTAAAGACACTGCTGTTGAGGTCCTACCCTTGTATGCGGCATCAGGGGTGGCTATTCTAGGACAGGAGTGATCATCCACTAACACTGCAACCCTGGAAGGTCGATGAAGGAGTCGCTATTAGAAGACACCTCCGGGCAGACAATGACCAGTAGTGAGTGGTGATCCAATTCTCCCCACCACTTACGACATTGTTCAAGTTCTTCTCTAGAAGCCGGAGTTAAAACCCAAACATTTACATTGTAAGATAGGAAGATAAATCACATTTTTAAAATCTAGATGTAGACATTGAGGACAAAGGGGGCCTCCTCAATGGGAAGCCTGGTAGGAAGGGAGGCAGGAGCGCCGGAGGAGGTGTTAGGTGAGCAGCACCAGAGGGGTGGATCTGTTTAGGGTCTGGCTCTGCTCTCGCTTGGAAAGGAAGTCCCCCTCCACTCCGACCTCATTAAAAAGGCACGGCTCAGGCCCGAAATACCATCGCGTTTTGAATGGCTCTTAATTCCCCAATCAAGAAGTACAGCAAACAGAAGCACCGGTAATTCGCTTCCCATTAAACTCTGTCCGTGGCTTTGAAGCGGGCCGCTGGAGGCCCGGGCACTGATTAGCGGTGACTGAGGCCTCGATCCAAGGAAGGTGGGATGAGTTCTGAGGGACTCGGGGATGTTGGTTTTTGCACCTGGCTCTAATGAAGTTTAATAGAGTTTAACACATGGAAACAACAGCTTTTGTTCCCGCCAACAAAGGCCTTCCCAGCTCCGGATCGGCGCTCACACACTGTTGCTGTTGTTTCCTCTCCAGTGCCCCTTGTCACTCTGCTTGTCAGGGTTTAATTAAGACAACGAGGTTTCGCAGGCTCATTTCTCACTTGAGCAACTTTCTAACACTTCCTAATGAGGGGAGATTTAGAGCATCGGGGAGGGGCGGGGTGGGCGTCTGGGGTGAAGGGGGCGGAAAGGGAGCAGGGGAGGGAGGCGTGGAGAGCGTATGTATCTCTGTCACATCCACGCACTTACATCAAAAGGAGAGACAGCTTTGTAAGTCACGAGACAGTGTGTCTCTTATCGTGGGAAGTGGGATACTAGACGCAGCTAACCTATGGCCAGGAGGGTTGGATCCATGCCAAATATTCAGGATATGTGTGCACCACACGTTTACATAAAGTCAATCTCGAAAGGGCTGATTTACACAGCTCGTCACTGGCCTGAAAACCCACCATGGGTCAGGCCCACATTGGCCTTCCTACGTCTTCCCTGCTCCATTCCCACTGTCAGAGGATGCTACACTTCTACTTCTGGGTAGAATCCACTGTAAGATCCTTCTCAGATACTTGTGAGAGTTTATGTCTTGCATAAGGCAGAGCTGAATTGGAAATGCTATGACTATAGATTGTGGCGTGGACGACCAAAATCCTGTGATGTCAAGCAAGTATGTTCTTCATGTTTGTGTTCCTGTCACTTACCTCCATAATAATAGTGTTGGACTCGCCTTTCGGGCAGTCTGGCACTGTCAGGTGGCCCAGCTTGAACAGGCAAATAGTGTGCAGAATTTATGTTTAGAAATAGAAAGTTAGAACAAAACCATGCAGAGAGTTTATGGCTAAGACAGGTCAAAATCCAGAGCTTTGCCCACACAGAGGTTCATTATCCAGACATGCCCGGATTAAATTTCAGAGGAACAATTTTGTTTTAAATGCTGTATGTTGTCCACACGTGGGTTTGTAGCCAGTACAAACTCTAATTTAAAATGAAGTAACTGGTTCACAAAGCAGCATTTGAACTCGCAGTAGAGTCCGAGATGTCTGTCTTATCTTGACTGCTGCCCCCTTCTTACTAATCCATGGGACGTGATAGGTGCATTCCCTGCAGTGATATGGTAACCTGCCCTCTGGGAAGCAACTAAACTCCATTTGTTTCAATAGGGTACAGTGGTACATGTGTATTATTTACTTATTTATTTGGGGGTTATATAAAGCAATGCAGGCCAACGAGGAAGTCCAGCGCTCTATTGATTTACATACAGGTAAGAACTGTAATTGCATTTATATAGCGCTTACTACCCCTGACGAGATGATCTTAAACTGTGATCTCACGATAAAGGTAAGCGGATGGTAAAGCCAGAGATTGAAAGTTAATAGTTGACCCAATAGCTGGTGGGGCAGCTTGCAGTTGTCCAACCAATCTATGGAAAGCTAGCATCTAAAAGGACATAGGCTCAATAATGCTACAAAATTAAATTTAACCTATACGACAACATTTATCACAAGCTAAAACTGTTCACAAAAATAGTCACCCTCTAAAAACTGCATTGTTAGATTACTCCCTCACTGTGATGGCTGCTAGAGATGACTTACACATTTGGCTCCAAACCCTAGAGTCCCTTCTTTCATTTCGATGGAATAGTTTTAAAGTGGGGGTATTTTCCAAAATGACACACGGTTACTAATGGAATACAAATGGCATGGGAATGTATTTTAATCATTTTAACAGTAGTAAAAAAAAAAAAAAAAGCGTTTTATAGAGACAATTAAAGAGCCAATTAATGTCTGGTTGCCCACTTTCTGGGAGTACAGAGGTTTATTCCTCATGTTTTAGGGGAAAAAACGTGTTTTTCCAATTGTTCAAACATCCAGTCTGTGAATTAGTAATTCAAATCAGGCAAATAACAAGTCGAATGCTGTGCAGAGTAAAAACGTCAGCTTAAAAGCACCAACTGCATTGTGCCCATCATCTCTTTACCCAGGTGTTTATAGAGGTATTTTTAGCAAGTTTAACTAAATTCAAACATGAATGGCTCTACCAGGTAAAACTGACGCTGGAAATCACCAGTCAGCATTAGACAAGCCAGATTTTGCAAGAAGAAGTATTCTAATGTGAATGTATTTTTGAAGAGAATTGGCATTAATAACAGCTGAAGTTGTGCTGTCACTCAGGGGTATAATGAAATCTGATGCCCCCCTGCGAAGTACACACCTCCCCACCACCCTGCAAAGTACATGGAGGGGTGCCCCGTCACCCGAGGACCCCAACCTACCACTATGTCTCACTGCCACAAAATCTTGTATATTTTTAAAACTCTGACAATTGATAGAATACCTCGCTATTTTCTTGTTCATTTCATGGACAAGCCCAGAAATTATACAATTTGAAAATTCTAATAAGAAGGTGAGAAACACCTTTAACATATAACCTATGTGGCTGCAGGGCCAGTCCGGCCAGGCAACGCAGGACAGTGGCGTTTGTGAACCAGGTTCAGCCCTGTCCTCGATCATACTTAAGCAATAGCTAATAGCTACGAGTGCTGAGAAGTATTGGACGCTGTACCTTCATCATATTGGTAAGCATTCATCCTTTAGAGAAGCTCCACTGGTCCCAAAATCAATATTCTTTCGTTATGGCGCTGTTGTGTCACTAATGTATGTGTGGCTCAAGCAAGTGGCTGTGGTGTAGTGCTTATGCTAGCCGCTGTAGTGTGGGTTCTAAGGCTATTGGTGGTGGTTTGTGGTCTATTGTATTTAGCAGTTTAAGCGAACGGCTTGGGGGTGCCACTGCGCAGTGTATGCAACATTAAACTTTTGCAATGTTGTCAATGGCTCCTGTCATTTTGATCAGAGACACCATTCTCCAAACAGAAGCTCACGCATGCGACTTCAGGAGAACAGCAAGATGGCACTCTGGAGTGAGGGAACAAATGCAACAAAAGAACATGAAAGGAAAAAAGGAAGCGAGAAGAGAGGAGAAAATAATGGAAAACAGAATGGATGGATGAATGCTTGGAAGGAAGGATCGATTGATGGATGGAAGAATGAGAGATGGGTGAAGGAGAGACGGAAGAATAGAATGGATGAATCGATTCCAGGCTAGAGAGAAGCAGTGGAGGATGGATCGGCATGGATCGGCAAGTGAAGTTAGTGAAGGATGAATGAAGAGAAGGGTGGATGGAGATGAATAGAAGACCAAATTCAAGGGGTCAGTCGAGTAAACCTAGGCTTGTTCACCTCGTTCGCTCTCTCACTGCCATTCATTTTCAAGGTGGTTAAAAGTGTGAGGAAGTTTATTTTTCTGGTTAATCCCTTAATTACTGCTTTGTTATTTCTAGATCCTCATAAGTGACTGATGTTACCATACAATGATTGGGTTTCATCCACTGTACCCAGCTCCCATATTTACCTGCCTCCAGTCTTTCGATTGCCATACTACCCTACATGTGGCTTATGACTCATCTTTCTATTCCAGCTTTTTGCTTTCATCTTTTGTGTTTTTGGCACTGTTGTCTCTCTAAAATCTCACTTTCTCACCTATATGTGATTGAATAATTAACTTCCTTCCAGGGAGGGTAATTGAAGATGAAGTTTTCCTCTTCTGAACCTTTTTCATCATTATAGGTCCCTTTGTTAATAGAATAGAGGGTGTTTGTTAACTGAGCGATATGCTGTCTACTGGTTAAACTGTTGGCTGTGGCACCAAATGACAAAATGTCTAATCCCAGATCCCATGCCTTACCAAATTGTGTAATCCTGGGCAAAACATGTTATATTCATGTGAATTGTGAGCAAAAATTGTGAGTGTGTGAAAACAGGGTCAGTCATAATATTAAATGGTGTATATGAAAATACAAACTGAAGTGGTCTGTTTTAGGTTGAGTGTCCCCTAAGATCTCTACCCCAGTGGCTCTGGCCTTAAAGGGTCTAAAAATATTACTGTGTGGTAGATGTGCACGGACAATTGACCTGTAAATAGCACTAAATGCCTTTATTCCTTTCAAATTAACCGTTGAAAGTGACAAACAAACTACTGAGAGGTTATTTAGTTTATATATGGTGCATAGAACAGCCACCACTGGTGGAGTCCATACTGCTCAGCTGCCTCGACCTGGGGATACAAGCAATCCACAGCCTCCTGAAGTGTTCCTTAGTTGGGAGCACTCAATGTGGAAATGCAATTACTTCTAGTGCCTGGACACCCCATTTTTGTTATGGTAAGGTCCCTGGACAGAAGACCTCTTGGTGAACACTTATCAGCCCCATAGAAGCTGGCTGCCCCCTGGCATGGGTCCAGGGCCTATTTATTTAAATCATGGTCATCCTGTGGGATTCATAATGTGCCCAAGAAAGGCAGTGGCTGTGGAGTGCCTGTCGTTGCTGCTGCTTGGACTGTACCTGGGAAGCCTGCTCTCGTGCTTCAGCCTTGTTGGCAAGTACAGTCAGAGCACAGGAAACCTTTCTTCATCTACTGGTGTTGGGTGCATACAGGGTCTGAGTGGAGCTGATCCAGATTGGGTGCCTTTGAAAGACCAGAAGGTTTAGTGTAGGAGCCAGTGGGGCTGTGGTAGATGCATGCCTGTGGCTTTTCACAGTAGGTGGTTGCCTCTGGATTACAGTTGTGCAAGCCAGCAAGCTAACAGGGAAAGCTGAGCCAGAGTTAAGTCAAGGGTCTGGCTTGGCTCTAAGAGCCTGTACATAAGCTGAGAGATAAAAATGTTTGGATTGGACATTGTGCAACAAACATCATGTAAAAGTAGGATCAACGTCTCTTCAAATTTCAAAAACATGTATTTCTTAAACATACATAAAAATTACACGCTAGTACATCACATTATATCACTGAAGCAACAGAACCTGAACTTAGAACACAGCACTTAAATAACAATCAAGCGCAAATACTGAGCTGAAGGCCAGGCAGAGACTATGTGCCTCACCAGTCAGGGACAGTCAGACGAGCAGACTAAATAGGCCTGTGGTCCCTACGCACTGATGTAATCCATGATTAGCAAAGATCGACAAATCAATAATTGACCTCTTTGAACAGGTAACAATCAATGGTCGTCACAGAGGTGTCTGCACTGGCCCTTCACCGATATTTGACAATCTGCATGCACATGAGGGGTTGTAAACTTTAGGAAACAGTCCCATGGTCTGCAAGTTACATGCAACATAAAGGTGGCCCAAGTACAGCCAAAATAAGAAGCATAGGAAGAAATGGTCTTTACTAAAATTCTAATGCACTTTCTTTCATATAGCGTTACAAACCACAATTCTGAGTGCATTAAATAACAGATATGAATTAACGAATGTGGGAGACTGGCATGTCCCAAGATCAGCATAAAAAGGAGTACCAATTTGACCCAATCAACTCCTGGAAAACATCTACAATCATTCAGTGAAACCATCTAGAAGCTCTTCCCTGGACTTGAGGTAATGTTTCAGGACGTGCAAGTCTGGTGTTTGAAGGATTGAGAAAAGTCCAAGGATTGTGGTCAAATCCCCGCTTCCAAGAAATGTGAGTATTATTATAATATTCAAAAACAACTACTCTTGGCAAGTGAATAACCAATCCATACATACGCTATTTTTCAAACAGTCACACCATACTACTTCACCAGTCTGGGAAAGGAAAAACCAAAGGATATGTATGTATACAAAAATTTAATTGGATTAAAACATCATCAGAATGTACATTTAAATAATAATAAAAATTAATAAGATAATTAGTCATACAATGATTCAATATATTAAAAGAGAACATCAAAGAGAGATAAAAAAACAACAGACATGAGCATTTGTCATTGGTACTGGTTATTCCAAAAGAATCAATAACAGTATTGGCAACATTTGATTTTTTACAGTCAATATGTTTGCTCCTCAGATGTAACCCCACAAGAATAAGCGTCGACGCGTTTCGGTGGTATCAAAGCAGAATAAGACCACCTTCTTCAGGACAATGTATAAATTACCCCTCTTTTCCTATGAGCAACCTGTTTAAAAACATAAATCAAGTATCAACTTAAATTATCCTCACTATACTTTTTTTCAAAAAACACAATTTGTTGCCACCTACTTTATAAACATTATAAAAAATTAAAAAAAGTGATTCTGGTGTTGCTTTAATATACATCACCACATGCCCCGTGTCATCCCAATCCAGACTGTAAGGTGAAGACACATATCATTCATACATTCCGTCAGCCCCTAATTTTCTGAAGCTTCAATGCTATCCAACTCACCTATAACATCAAGGTAACTTTCACTTAGGTGGACCGTTCACACTTGGATGCTTGATGAATCGGCCATTTTATCATAATAGGAACCTAAAAAACATATATATGAAAGAAAATTAGGGGACCATCCGATTATTTAAATGTTGGTCTCCCCTAGATTGGCATAGGTTTTAACCTACCCTTGATCATGTAAATCATCAAGTATTTCTTAAATCTCCCTCTTTTTTCAATTAGGGACTGGTAGGCTGGTCATCAGTATGAACCTATTTCGGAATTAAAGGATACAAAAATATATGAGTCACCTTGAGGGAATAACCAGTACCAATGACAAATGCTCATGTCTGTTGTTTTTTATCTCTCTTTGATGTTCTCTTTTTAATATATTGAATCATTGTATGACTAATTATCTTATTATTTTTTATTATTATTGAAATGTACATTCTGATGATGTTTTAATCCAATTAAATTTTTGTATACATACATATCCTTTGGTTTTTCCTTTCCCAGACTGGTGAAGTAGTATGGTGTGACTGTTTGAAAAATAGCGTATGTATGGATTGGTTATTCACTTGCCAAGAGTAGTTGTTTTTGAATATTGACTATAGTACCCTGGCTCTTGGCTTTGAGGGGTCACTCTCGTGTTTTCACACTTTCAGTACAACCTTTGGTTGGGGGTTTCGTGTTTTTGACGTCTATTGACGCATTCAAAATTATTTAAAATAAAAAATCTTTCCCGCCTATGAGGGGTCCTGACATAAAAACTTGCAATGGATGAATTTAAGACGTTCGGGTTCACTGAGGACCAGTATAATAAAATAATTAATATGAACGCTATAAATGGGAATAAATTTACTGTTATTTCTAGCAATAGTGAGAAATGGGGAAAGATTCTAAATCTGAAAAAGAAGATGATAAGAACGGAGCTCCATGCAGAATTTTTAATCAAATATCTTAAATCTGGGGTGATCCCAATTGGTCTCCAAATAAGAAATGAACCGGGTCTCTTCATTGAACATACAAAATTCCTGGAAACTTGGACACAAATTGCCAACCGGTGCACCAGGGATTGGATCCTACTCATAATAGAGACTGCACAAGAAATTATTGTATTAGAAAAGGCAGAAATTGCAAAATTAGAGACAAGTATGAAGGAGGGTTCCGCTTTAGAGGAAGCCAAAAGAAAATTAGAGGAATTAAATTTGGAGGTCAATGGATATAATGAATATTTGGTTAATAAGAAAACGATTAAGTTGAGAAAGGATATTAACAAATTTAGTGCAGAACTTGCATATCCTTACCTCAATCAGGATTATTACCAACAGAAGAGGGAACAAATAGGGGAGCGCCCTTACCAACAAAGACCAAGATATTCGAGGGGGGGTAGAAAACATATCACTTTTTCAGAAACGTCGGGCTCAAGCAGCGAGGATGAGGGCACCTCTAGGTCTGAGCAAGGGGGACAATTTCATAAACAAGATTATGAAACTTTTTTAGATCATCACCCCAGACGGGGTCAGAGAAACAATTCAAATCAGGGCAGGGGACAATACATGAGGAATCCCCCACAACAGGAATATCTCAAAACACGCAATCAAAAATATTGGCGATAGAGAAATTCCTTATAATCAACCTTTCCAGAAGAGACCTCAGCGGATGGGAGAGAGAGGTATTAGAAAGAGGGTTCAGTTTTGCGCCTACCTCTAGAATTAATAAATATACATTAGAGAAGGACCTTAAAGCCTTTTTTAGAAAGATTAGATTACAAGATTTTTTTAAGGATAAAACTTACACACCAAAGGAGAACATTTCAGGCCTTAAGAATAAATCATCTTTTACCCCCACAATCCAACAAGTCAGTAAGAACATTGAAATGTTTGAAAAAGTAGTGGAATGTAAGGTGCGTAAAGCAGTAGAGGAATCACGACCCGATATACAGAATATCCGAAGGGAGCATAGGGATGCAATCCTCTCATTAAAAAATGATTGGAGTATCACAATCAAACCGGCCGATAAGGGCGGAGGGGTTGTGATTTTCGAAACTGATGACTATGAAAATAGGGTAATGAACCTTCTTAATGTGGAGGCCCATTACCAACAGGTCCCGATGAGGAATTTAGATGTCTTAAAAAATACAGTCTCAAGGCTTCTAGAGGAAGCGAAGAACAATGAATGGATAGGGGAAGAAGAATACAAGTTTTTGTTTAACGACAAGGCACTTATCCCTGCCATTTATGGGCTCCCGAAGATACACAAACATGAGACGGACCCACCTTTAAGACGAATTGTTAGCTGTATCGGATCGCTTCTTGAATCCTTAAGCAAATATGCTGACAGCTTCTTACAACCTTTAGTTGTCAAACAAAGATCATATATTAAGGATTCGGCCCATATCATCTCCTAAATTGAAGGGCTAGCTTTTAATTCCAACTCCCAAATATTGGTTACTTTGGACATAGAAGCTCTTTATACGAGCATTTCTCAAGATGATACGATCCGAGTAATACAAAGAGCTTTGAAGGAAGAGGACACAAGGGGAGCCAATAAGGATTTTATTATTGAGTGTGTAACTTTGTTTTTAAAAAACAACATGTTTTTATTTAAGGAGGACCTATATCTCCAACGTAAGGGCACCAGCATGGGGGCAACCTGTGCTCCAAATCTGGCCTGCCTTTACGTTGGGGAGTTTGAGGAAAGGCATATATATAATGAAGCAGGCCCCTTCTCGGAAAATATTTCTAAATGGTATCGTTTTATTGACGATATCGTATTTATCTGAGATGGTCCTATTGAAACATTAGAAGAGTTCCTAGAATGGTTAAATTTGGGGGATCCCAATTTAAAATTCACAGCGCAGTTCAGTCGAGAGTTTGTAAACTTTCTGGACCTTACTATAAAAAATGTAGGAGGTAGCTTAGAAGTAGAACTGTTCAGGAAGCCAACAGACAAGAATACTATACTTAACTATACCAGCTACCACCCTAAGGCCCAAAAGCATAACATTCCTTTTGGACAGTTTCTCCGTCTTCGGAGGAACTGTTCATCTCTTGAGGATTTTTATAAACATTCAGAAATGTTAAAAACAGAATTGAAAGAACGGGGATACCCCAAGAAATTAATTAACCACTCATTCAAAAGGGCCAGATTTTATGACCGGGAGAGCATGTTAATGAATACTGGACAAAGAAAAAAGAAAAATTCCACCAAGGACAGGATTGTTTTTGTCAGTCAGTTCTCTGAAATAAGTAATAAAATTAAGAATATAATAAATTCTAATTGGAATATACTGAATGATAATGAGGAAGAAAAACTGAATAGACCGCTGTTTGCTTTTAAAAAGAATAATAATCTCCGTAAAACCTTAGTCCATACCTATAGGGAAAAAGACACCCTAAACCAGAGAACTCTGATGGGGCCAAAAGCAGTGGGCAATAACAAATGTGGAGGATGTGTGGCCTGCCCTATGTGTATTATAGAGAAGAGTATGACACATAATGGATATACAGTTACCCTAAGGAATTGAACAACTGTAGAACTAGCAACATCGTTTACCTACTAATTTGCCCATGTGGCCTTGGATATGTGGGGGAGACGGCGAGAGAACTTAGAGTCCGGGTATGTGAGCACAAATCAGCCATAAAGAACAACAAAGAAAATGCACCATTGGTAGAACATTTTAGATCAGCTGGGCACAATTGTATGGACATCAGATGGTTCATTTTAGAACGAATTTACGGAAGTAGAAGAGGAGGAGATCTAGAATCAAAAAGACGAAATAGAGAACAGTGGTACATTTCCACATTAGATACAGTGAGGCAAGGGCCTAATAGCAAAGAGGACTGGATGAAGCTTTTTAGATGAATTTCGTGGTGGCAGTTATGTACAATAGGGAGGAATCTGACATTTGGAAGATACTAAAGCCGTTCTCATGATTATCAATGCATTAATTGTAGTAAGCACTGCATTATGAAATCCCACCAGGAGTTTAGTATAGTGTATGTGGTTTATCCAAAAATAAGGATGTTTTTTATGCCGCATTCGGTATTATTAACAACGGGGTCTTCTACCCAGTTAGGCGGTTGCTGTAATTGTATCTCTAAACACCGACTGGGACCCCTAATATTAATTGAGGCAACAATACATTAATACACTATATAATGTTTTAGTCCCCTCTAAACAGGGGGTTTGCTTACGATGACCTACTGTAGTACAATTAGGAATGGGATCCTTTGTGCATCCAAATTGACTGAAATGGAACATTACCAATAGGGGAATGCGAATGAACCGCAGCATGTAGTAGCGTATCAAAGATACTGGGGCCTTCTCCAACATGGCCCCGATTTTATCCCTTAATAATTAGGTACCAAGATGAGTGTATATAAATTATGTCATCATGCCATCCTTTAATGTATCATGTATGAACGTATAAGAATTATGTCATCATGCATGTAGTGCCACACATTACGGATGTGGACCCATTCTTATTTAATTCTTGGCCTTTTTAATATTATTGGGTTTGGAAGTATAAACAGGAATGGGAAGGTACTCTTTTCAAAATGGCGCTACGCTTATAACTCCGAATTCTAGGTAGAATCAAGGTCGTGCATTAACTACGTTATCACGCTAGTAATACCCGGGCACCCGTATTAGAGGGGACGGTAGAAAGCCAACTAATCTTCCAGCGTCTATCGGCACGCGGAGATTATCGGCACAACAGAAGAGAGTTTTTTAAAGGTAAGGAGGGGGGCTATAACTCCTGGATATCCCCTGAGGGGTGCAAAAGAAATTTTTCCAATTGTTTTGTTAACCGCATAATGAGCTATGATACTTAGCGTTACAGACATACTAGTCATGATTCATCCCGAAATATGTACCGACGTAATCAGGAGGGTTGGATAAATGAGACTGCCACTGAAGTTAGTATGTGTTTAAAAAGGCGGTATGTGCACCAGGGAAACATTTATCAATACCTGGGTACAACAAAGAGACTAATTTAATCCTTCTAAATATAGTTGGATTCAAAGGAGACATACCAAATTCGGATGTAGAGCGCTTTTATTTGGAAAAAATAATTTTTTCTTTTAAAATTTGCATAGTAAGTAGAGATGCGACTAGTTACACACAAATATTTTTTTTCCTATACAGGCTACGTTATGAATGCTAATCAAGAACATGCCTATGCATTCATTTACCTAACAGAAGGTGGGTCTTGCAATTCAGGAATATTGTGAATATCTGTAACTCGAGCCTTTAGGAAATTAGACCTCTTGATAGGCGTTTGGAGGTATTATTAACGTGAAGGAACTACTAATGTGTTCCTCTTTTTTGTAGGTCTTATTTGTTTATAGGACCGACCATTCAGCGGTACCTAATAAATTTGAACTTTTTATGCCTTTTGAGGTGAAGTTGGAGAAAATTTAATCCCTACGGACTCATAAAATGAAGGGTAGGTCTACCCCACAAGGGTCGAGGTTAACATTCTGCGGTTGACGTATACAGTTAATATTAGATATCCCCTCAAGTTGACTCATATATTTTTGTATCCTTTAATTCCGAAATAGGTTCATACTGATGACCAGCCTACCAGTCCCTAATTGAAAAAAGAGGGAGATTTAAGAAATACTGGATGATTTACATGATCAAGGGTAGGTTAAAACCTATGCCAATCTAGGGGAGACCAACATTTAAATAATCGGATGGTCCCCTAATTTTCTTTCATATATATGTTTTTTTAGGTTCCTATTATGATAAAAGGGCCGATTCATCAAGCATCCAAGTGTGAACGGTCCACCTAAGTGAAAGTTACCTTGATGTTATAGGTGAGTTGGATAGCATTGAAGCTTCAGAAAATTAGGGGCTGACGGAATCTATGAATGATATGTGTCTTCACCTTACAGTCTGGATTGGGATGAAATGGGGCATGTGGTGATGTATATTAAAGCAACACCAGAATCACTTTTTTTTTTTTTAATATAATGTTTATAAAGTAGGTGGCAACAAATTGTGTTTTTTGAAAAAAAGTATAGTGAGGATAACTTAAGTTGATACATGATTTATGTTTTTAAACAGGTTGCTCATAAGAAAAGAGGGGTAGTTTATACATTGTCCTGAAGAAGGTGGTCTTATTCTGCTTGGATACCACCGAAACGCGTCGACGCTTATTCTTGTGGGGTTACAACCGAGGAACAAACGTATTGACTGTAAAAAATCAAATGTTGCCAATACTGTTATTGATTCTTTCGAAATAACCAGTACCAATGACAAATGCTCATGTCTGTTGTTTTTTATCTCTCTTTGATGTTCTCTTTTTAATATATTGAATCATTGTATGACTAATTATCTTATTAATTTTTATTATTATTTAAATGTACATCTGATGATGTTTTAATCCAATTAAATTTTTGTATACATACATATCCTTTGGTTTTTCCTTTCCCAGACTGGTGAAGTAGTATGGTGTGACTGTTTGAAAAATAGCGTATGTATGGATTGGTTATTCACTTGCCAAGAGTAGTTGTTTTTGAAAATGTACTATAGCACCCTGGCTCTTGGCTTTGAGGGGTCACTCTCGTGTTTTCACACGTATTATATAATGCACAGTGTACATTATTGTTGGATGCTCTCATTAGAAGCCTGGTTATGTTGTTTGTTAATATGCATCTTTTCACTTCTTGGGTACGGGAAGCGTGTGGGTAACCATGTGCATCAGGGAAGCCGGGGAGTAAATGGCTACTTCAGATGAGAGTCAGGTTGGTTACCCACTAAGGACAAGCGGCATTCAGTTGCCGATACAATATTGTGGGAACGATGTGGTCTACTGGCCAAGAAAGCCAACCTGTGGACCTCGGTTCTAATCCAATGACATTTCGCTGGTAATCACTTGACTTTTTGATCCCATCACTATTCTACTTGGGCCAAAAAAAGCTTGAATATTTGTGAAATATAATGCACCTGCAAATATGAAACATGCAGCTACAATGCTTTGTTTCAACCCAGATAGCTTTGTGCTATATAAATGCCAATATATTCATGTTTTGAGATTCAGAAGGGGCCATGAACTGGTATATGAATAATGATTTCTATAAAGTCCTCTGTTCTCTTTGGTAAAACGAAAAATATTTCCACTGATCACTTTTATGATCATTTAGCAAAATACTAAGACATTTTGAATTGGTTTCTTCTTGTATTTACTATTTAGCTTCACATGAAAATGTGGGAAAATGGCTTTTGCAGATTTTCAATATTTTATACCATATTCAGGGCCACTGGAAATATGCGATTGTGTGGCCGTGGCGGAATTTCACATAATTATAGATTTGCCACACAATCCATCATCTGCTGCATATTCTGCAGGTTTTAACAAAAAAAAATATTTATAGCTCAAACAGTTCAAAAGTTACTACAAATGCAGCAACACATGTTGCCAAACACTGAAAGGACTTTGCAATGCTTGACTGGTCATCTTTATGTTGCTCATTGCTATATTTGGGAGTTAAAATATATTTGGGAGTTAAACTGGTACAAATTTGTTGCAGAAACACACGAAAAAGCAATTGTCGCACACCACATGTCAAGTCATTACTTCTTGGTTCCCTCACTACTCATTGTAAACAAGGGAAGTTCTAGTATATACCTATGAACCCACCCACTATGTGTATTTTTAACAAAATTAAAACAGGTTAGGTGTGTTGTGGTGAGTCCTACATAAATGAGGAAAATATGAGTGAGTATAGGAAGTGCCTCACGTAAGCAACCACCAGGGAGCAACTGGCAGGTTCTCACCAAATTGCTCACTCTTTCATCACCAACATTTTCCTATATTAGGGAATGGAACCAACACCCAAAACATGTGTGGAAGTATCTTGTGTGAGTGGCTGTACAGGTATGTGAGTGGGTGTGTAAGTGGTTACATGGGTGTGTGAGTGGGTGTGAGAGTGCCTGTGTGAGTCTGTGAGTAGTTTTCTGGGTCTCTGAGTACATGTATGAGTAGTTTTCTGGGTCTCTAAATGGGTGTGTGAGTGGTTTTCTGGATTTCTGAGTGAGTGTCAGAGGGGCTGTTTGGGTGTGTGAGTAAGTGTGTGAGGGGTTGCATGGGTGTGTAAGTGGATGTGCGAGTGTGTGAGTGGGTGTGTGAGTGCATGTGTGACTGGCTGTGTGGGTTTTGTGGGTCTCTGAGTGGGTGTATCAGTAGCTGTACAGGTGTGTGAGTGGGTGTGCGAGGTGTTGCGTGGGTGTGTACCTGAGCTTGTGAGTGGGTATGTGAGTGTGTGGGTCTGTGAGTGGGTGTGTGAGCGGTTCACTAGGTCTCTAAGTGGGTGTGTGAGTGGCTCCATGGGTGTGTCAGTGGGTATGTGATTGGTGTTCTGGGTCTCTAAGTGGGTGTGTGAGTGGCTGTATGAATGTGTGAGTGGGTGGGTGTGTGTGTAAGTGGGTGTGTGAGTGAGTTTGTGAGGGGGTCTGTGAGTGGGCATATTTTTTAATTGAGATCTGGATCAGTGGATCTGCTGCGGATGCACACGGGGTCATGCTGAGCACCACAGTAGATCCGCAGATCCTCACGAGCCCCACAAACCCTATTTTACGACAATTTCTTGCCCATGAGGGGTCCCTCACAGACCCTTCCATCAGTCCCACGGGGTCAGGGTAACATCTATCCTGACCCCTTAAATCCTATTTCTACTTTATTTCCATTCAGGATCTGAGTCCCGATTCACAATCTCTGACTGGGTTTACAAGTGACTGTATGAGTGTGTAAGTGGGTGTGTGAGTAACTGAAATTGGCCCAGGAGGGGGGCCGCTCATCCCATGGGACCAGGCCTATTTTGAATGGGGGAGGGGGGCTACGTGGCATCCCTCCCGGGGCCGATTTTGGGCCCGGGGACCCCATCCCTCGGGCCTGGGAGTTTTAAAATAAATGTATGGAAGGGGGGGCTGAGAGCAGCCCCCCTCCTGGGCCAATTTCGGCCCCAGGGACCCCATCACCTGGGGCCTGGCCTCTACTAAGCAATATTTGGGACTGTGGGGGGAGGATCAAGGCCATCACGGTCCCTGCCAGCTACCCACCTCCTGCGGGAGCCGGCATTGCTTTGACACAGAGGGAGCTGCTGAACATGCAGCTCCCTCTCTGTAAAAAGCAATTGTGCTCCGCTTTAAGCAAGCAAGAGCAAAATGCTCTTGCTTGCTCAAAGCGGAGCACAGTCTGCTATTGCTTGGTGGGAGCGGTAAAGCTCCCGCCAAGCCATAGCAAACAGCTATGTCCCGGGAGTGGGCACCCAGGGACATAGCAGGAGCCGGCCCTGAGGGTAGCGGTCCCCAGGGCCATGTATAGCTCCAGGAGGGGGTCGTGAGGCACTCCTCCTTTCTTGTAATTTGGAGAAGTGTGGCTCAATGGTTAGAGCGGCAGACCCTGATGCAGAGATCTGGCCCGGGACCAGGGTTCAATCCCGCCTCGGCGGGTCTTGAGCTCAATTTCCTCGGACCTGATAATTCTCGCCTCGGTGCCTATTCTAATCATGGGTCCCACTCTGCAACTCTGGGCAATAGCTTGCTTAATCTCCACAATGGCCCCAACAGCGCTGGGATGCCTGGCTTCACCCTGGGGGTGCCCAGGAGTGGACATTTCACAGGGAAAAGCCAGGAAGGGTTCCACAGCGGTATGCGTACAGCGCCAGGACACCCCTTTGGGGGTATAAGTGCGCTTTACAAGTACAAATTTCATTTCATTTCATTTCATCCCTGGGGCTGCAGGGGGGCTGTGTGGCCCCCCTGCATTTAATTTTACTTAAGCCCCAGGGAGGTGGCATAGTCATAACATAGTCCGCATTTCTATGTTGATTTCCCCAGGGAGGTGGCAGTTCCCAGTGGTGCGGGGGGCGCATGGGCCCCCGCACTTCTATAAAACAATGCCCTGGGGAGGTGGCGGTCCTCTGGGCTCCCAGGGGGCGCATGGCACCCACATACTATTACATATGCCCCCCAGACTGTGGACCCTCTTAATATATTTAGTAGGTTGCACATGAGCAACTTGTGATATTCTCACTGGCTCTTACCTGTGAGAAAACATTCACAGGTGGGATTCCAGAGATTGTCAGTTGGCCCAGGTTTCTTTCTCTGACCGGTGCTCAATGTTATCTCTGAATAAACTTAACAGTAAATTGTATGGCAGCTCATTTGGTTTCTTTAAAAGGGATGTTAGACTGGTGACAGGGTGAACACGGACACACCTGGCGGTTCGGGGAAGAGCCTGGAGCCCTGTGGCAGCGAGGAGGTATTGACCACCACAGATCACGGACCCGGCAACTGGAGTGAAGTAATAGTGAAATGCTGATAGTGTTGCCTGGATATCTGAGTATTGGTGAGGTTTGGGGTGTCCAATTTTTATTAAAACAAGCATCCAGGCTGAGCACGAGACAAAGTAACAGTATCACACACAGAGTAAAGGGGCGTGGTGTGTGGGAAGGAAGCCAGCCTGCATCAAATGACTATGAATGAGAGCAGTGAAAAAAAAGACTACAGCATTAAACAATGTTCTTTAGGGTGCACACCAGTCAATGAAAAATTGACATCCCATGTAGCGTGACTCCATGCGCGTGAAAACGAGAGCGACATAAAACCTGTTAGCAAATGAAAATTCTATTGTGCAATGATGTGAAGGGAGCAGCAGCAAACAGTCACTATGTTAGAGCGGATCTCAAATTTATATATCAAACAGTAATTTGCACACCTAAAATTAACTGCAACTAATTGCAGGTTGAATATACGGTGATTTGCACACCATTTTGCATGTTTAAAGCAGATCACCTCATTTATAAAAAATACGGTGATCAGCACATTGGTGATTAATAGTACATAACCGTATTTGAAGAGATGACGATATGTACACAACTATTAATATTTAAGGCGAATCGCATTATACCTTGATGATGCAGTGATTTGCACACCTATAAGTGAGAGCAACTACTGTCTTTTACATAACGGTGATTCGCACTCCAGCTATTCGATAAGTGTGAATCTAATAATCTAATTCTATTAAGTTCTATTGAGTGGAACTTCTCAACCATATTTTGTCACATATATATATAGCGGCAATTTGCACACCAGTTATTCAACAAGTGTGAATCTAATAATTTAATTCTATTACATTCCATTTAGCGGCACCCACAATTTGTCACATGTAATATGGAAGGCATTTCAGCTCCTGTGCCTTTCTTCTGCACTCCTGCGGATCCTATTTTAGAATGGTCACTTTAGAAAGATTGTTTTGAGGTATACTTAGAAGCGATAGGTGGAGATGTGTACACACACAAAAGTAAATTTGCCATATTGAAACATTGTTTGGGGCCAGAAGGGAGACTGATTCTGTATCATTTACCACTGTTAAATGGAGAGGAAGAGGATGACAATAAAGAGGATGTGTATGAGAGGTGTCAGGGCTGAGTCTTAACCCAGGGAAATCTAAACTCTTCCCCATGGGACTTCTGACTGGAAAAGGGGAGCAGAGCTGCCGCAGCTGGGGATGAGATGGATGTGCGACGAGGTGAGATATCTTGGGGTCAAGTTAGTGCACACACCCTTGGCCTTTCTGGAGAGCAATATGGGGAGGTGTGTGGTGGGCATTCAGAGGTCTGTGGCTTTCTGAAGAGAACTCTCTCTATCGCTGATGGGGAGGGTGGCGCTCTCCAAGATGGTTATCTTACCACGTTGCCTGTATGTGGTGCAGAATTCCCTTTGCAGAATCTCACGCACTTATTTTCGACGGTTGGAACGCCTATTGGTGGAACTGCTGTGGGGATCTAAGAGGAAGTGAGTCAAACTAGATACATTACAGAGGCAATGGGAGCAGGGGGGTCTGAAGGGCCCTAGACTGGGGTTTTACTCTATGGCATCGCAGCTTCAGCATGCGGTGCACTGGTTGGACGACCAGGATAACTGGGAGAAGAGGTTTCTGGCGGGCACACACAGTGGTGCGACACTTCCTGAGCTCCTCATGATGGGGACCGGAGTACCGGAGCATTTCCCGTATATTATTCGACATGTGGCAGCGATATGGGAAACAGCAATAAAAACAGTAGTACAGAAGGCCACGTATGCCCCAGAGGCTCTGTTGTGAGCGGTACAGCCCTTCAAAAAAATAGGACAGACTATGTCCATTGCTAAATGGACGGAGGGGGGATGTCAAACGATGGGGGATGTATATACAGCCCAACAATTCCTGATGAGCTTGGTAGGGGGCAATATTTACAGTATGCAAAAACTTCAGCTGTGGCTCGTGAGTTATGGCCGACGTTCCCTCAGGAACCGCAGGTTACAGCAACTTTTTAGGTGCTGACCACGTTGGCGGGGGGACGTAGGCTGGTCTCTCATAACTATGGGGCGCTCAGGGAGGACCTCCCCGCTGGCCCCCTTACTGTCCAGGCTAAATGGGACACTACACTGGAGGAACCTTTAACAGAGGCGGAGTGGAGGCGAGTACACGTGGGAGTCAAACAAATTAGCTCCAACGCTAGATTTAAGTTGACACAATACAACATAGTGCACCAAACGTATTTGACCCCACAAGTGCTTCACAAAATATTCTCAGGCCGCTCCTCATGTTGCCCTAGATGTAGACTTATAGACGCCCATTTTCTACATATGATCTGGGACTGTCCTGCATTAACATCATTCTGGGGGCAGGTAATGCAGTGCTTGCAGAGGGTCACAGGTTGGACGGTGCCGCATAATGTGAAAGGAGTGCTGCTTGGGCTTCTCCCTGCAGCCAAGGCTAAGAAACTTACTAGGAAGTTCCTTCAGTTGGGACTAGTATTAGCCAAACGATGGGTAGCCATTAGATGGATGAGTCCAACCCCTCCTGCAGTAAAGGATTGGGTTAAAGACATGCGCGAATGGGCCACGGCAGAGTTAATGAGAAGGAAGAGAGTCAGGCGGTATGATAAGCTGGAGGAGGATGCGAGGGCGTGGTACGCCATGGTCGCTGACTTAGCACAGACGGACAATCCACCTATAGTAGAGACGGATGGGCTGTCGGCAGACACGAACGGGCTGACGATACAGGGGTACAAGAGGCTTTCCACCCAATTACGAGTGACCAGAACACATAGATTGCATAAACAAAGATTGAGTTCTCAGGCACTGGGATTGTCCTAGCTGAATAACATGACCCGGGGGTGGGAGGTGGGGGGGGGATTGCGTTCAATGTTAAAGTTGTTTATACTTAATGGTTAACAGAATGCTTGTAAAGAACCTTGATGCAATGTACTGTAATACAAGCTTGATATTGAAGATAATTTATCCTTGGTGGAAGATGTCAACAGTGTCATGATACCACGATGGAATGTACAGCTCCTGTTAAGAAATGTTTCTCCTGTTTGTGTCTCTTCTGAAAAAGGCTAATAAAAATTATATTTAAAAAAACTAGAAAAGAGGATGTGTATGAAATAGCTTTAAGACAACTAGATAAATACTGTAAATAATATAATAAATTAGGTCATTGCAAGGCATAAGTTTTTGGAAAGGAGTGAGCTACCAATGAGTTAACTGATGCATTTGTCACTGATCTAAGAATATTTGCTGCGAAGTGTAATTATTGGGCTTTTCAAGATGTTATGTTATGTTATTCACATTTCTTAAGCGCAACTGTTACCCGAGGGTGTCCTGGCGCTGCACGCTATCTTCCTGTTACCAGAGAGTGAGATGCCTATAAGGTAAAAAGCCAGGTTTTGAGTCCCTTCCTAAAGGCCAATAGATCTGTGGCATTCCTAAGATGGAATGGCAGCTCATTCCAGGCCCTAGCGGCACAGGTGCTGAAGCCTCTGCCCCCCCATTTTGCTTTCCTAAAGGAGGGTACTATCACTAGTCTTGCTCCTGCCGATCTCAGTGCTCTCCTGGGGGCATACCATTTAAAGCATTGTTTTAGATGTTCTGGGCCTCTTCCATGGAGGGCCTTGAAAACTGTGCATAAGGATTTAAATTGAATCCGTTGTTTAACAGGGAGTCAATGCAGCTGTTTCAGCCCTTTTTTTACTGAGACACATTTCGGTGTTCCGGTCAGGAGTCTTGCTGCTGCGTTCTGCACAAGTTGGAGTCTATTAAGATGTTTCTTTTGGATGTTTAAATATAAGCTATTGCAGTAGTCCACCCGTGATAGTATATGGGATATTATTATTACCTTATGGCTATCTGCTGGCAGGAACGGCATGATTTTCCGTATCATCCTAAGAAGATGGAAGCAGGTCGATATAACCGCACTCACTTGATCTTCGAATGTCAGTTTGTTGTCAATTAGGACTCCTAGATTTTTAGCCTTTCTGGTTGGCTCCGGGAGCGACCCAAGTTCTTCTGGCCACCAGCCTGATGTCCAGAAATTGGCATTGCTGCCAAATATAAGAACTTCCGTCTTGCTAGAGTTTAGCTTTAAGCAATTCATTGACATCCACAGCCCGACTGCTTTCATGCAGTCGTGGAACTTTCTCCCTTTCTCTGCTTCTTGCCCAGGACTTAATGACATCACTATTTGTGTGTCATCTGCGTAGGATGTCAGGTGAAATCCAAAGGATCTGATTAACGCGGCTAAAGGTGTAACATAAACATTAAAGAGCGTGGGTCTCAGGGAGGACCCCTGAGGTACTCCACATGGTAAGGAAAATGGCGATGAACGGGCTTTGTCAAGATCCACAGTTTGAATCCTTTCTGTCAGAAAGGATTTCAATAGGTCCCAGGCCTTTCCTGTTAGATAAACGGTCCATCAAAATTCCATGATGGACCGTATCAAATGCGGCGGAGAGATCCAACATGATGAGCGCCGCACTGTCTCCCTTGTCCAAGGCTTCTTTTATTTCCTCTGTTGATTTTATCAGGGCTGATTCTGTGCTATGCTCTGCCCTGAACCCATATTGAGTGGAGTCTAGTGAGTTCCTTATAAGGAGATGGGTAGTGAGTTGGGTGTTCATAGCTTTTTCAGCCATTTTTGCTGGCAGAGGTAAGCGGGAGATTGGCCTATAGTTGTTGGGATCCTTATAGTCAAGGTTGTGTTTTTTTAGCAATGGGAGAATGGACGCTATTTTCCAATTTTTTGGGAAATACCCCGATTCGAACATCGCATTAAAAAGCGGAGTCAGTGCCTTGCTAATAAGCTCTGGGACGAGTTTGATCACTGGAACTGGACATGGGTCATTTGGTGATCCTGACTTAATGGAGACCAGAAGTTTAATCGTGTCCTGTAGAGCCAGTGACCGGAATTTATCAAGGGTTGGTTGATGCTCCATCAGATTTGTCACTGGTCTTACACGCTCCAGGGTCAGTGTGGTTAAGGGAGATCTGAACGAGGAAAAGATAACTTCTACCTTCTGTTGAAAGAAGGTGGCTATTTCCTCACAGAGTTCTGGACTGCTTTGACATTTTGAGATGGGTGGGGTTGTCAAATTAACTACTCTTTTAAAAAGTTCCTTTGTTGATGATTTAGCCTTTGTAATTTGCTCCATGAAGAAAGTTTTTTTGGTATCGTGCAGTAGCTGTTTATAAACAGTAATGCTTTGTTTATAAGATTTTTTCTCATCATCCTTATAGCTTCTTCTCCATCTCCGCTCTAGTCCTTTACATATAAGTTTTTGCTTCCTTAGTTCTTCAGAGTACCAAGGAGTACCGAGGAGCTGAAGGCTGGGTGCGTTTGGGAGTCCATTGTTTCACTGGGACTAGTTTCTTGCATGTTGCGTCTATCCAGTTGGTGTAGGAAGTGGTAGCTTATTCTACATCTGCCGGAAGACGGTTAGCTGTCGCCTGAAGAGAGGCGGCTAGCTCCCGCCTGTTTATTTCCTTCCAGGCTCTAGTTTCAATTTCCTTGTTAGGTCCTAATGTTTTCCGGTGGGATTCTATATGTGTTAAATCAAATATCACCGCAGCATGGTCAGTCCAGGTCAGAGGTAGTACCTTGGAGAGCTTTATTAGGGGATTGTTTGAAAATATCCCATCTAATGTATGTCCTGCCACATGTGTCGGACCTTCCACTAATTGTCTTAGCTCCCAGCTATTCATCATCTTAGCCAGAGTGCTGGTATCTGGATCAAGGTGAGCTTCCAAATGGAAGTTAAAGTCCCCCAGGATCGTGAAGGTGTCACTGCAAAGGCCAGCTTCTAGTAGAGTCCCAATTGACTCTAAAAACGTGGCTCTGGGACCAGGTGGTCAGTATATAAGAATGCCCTTAAAGGTCAAATGATACGTCACCAAATGGTACACAAAACGTCAGATATTAAACTTCAGGAGAAATTGTTATTAGTTGAAGGTTTAACTTTCGAAAAAATAAATATAGCACATCAATTTGAGGGAATGAAACTAGGTTTGAAAGAGTTATCTAAAAATAACTGAGGAAGTATACTCTATAAAGAAAGAGAAAACCAAGGATCCCGAAACAAGAATGGATTAGCGTAGGAAATCGACTGAAAGGGAGGAAGTGATTTGCTTTTAATGTGCTTTAGCTGGGCATATATCTAACAACGAATTGTGTCCAGCAATTGGGCAAATTTGCTGATTTTGTGGAAATAAAGGACACTATGCAAGAATGTGCAAAAACAAAAACAAAAAAGTGTATGTTAAAAGCAATGTAAATACCAGGCAAAACAAGTCAAATTATATTAAAGAAGTTAAGTTAGAGGTAAATGATGTGGCGGAGCAGTACATTCTAGGCATATGACCAGTTATTGCTGAGTCCCCCTCCAACAGACAGACCCCTTTACCTCATCACTTGTTAACCTAGGCCAACCAATGTTCCTCCACTTTCCCCCAAGGCATCAATAGAAACAACACACCATGGTTTGGATTAAGGGTCGTAAAACCCCAGCCGTATTTTATTCATAACATAACAAAACATTAATTTTCATAATTTACAATATTTACAAAATACGCAGGAAAGTCCGGTCCATTACATTGATATGTACAATAATACAGTTGGCTAACCTTAACATGTTTCTAATACATAGCCATTCCTGTCATAAGCTAAATGATCAACATCATTCTTTTCCTGCGTATCCCTGTTTGAGCCTACGGCAAGGTCAATGACTGTTCCCAGATCTTGCTAGGTCCCACCCTCCTACCGGAGTGACCTTGCGCAGCAGGCCCAGTTCGCCAGAAGGTTATCTCCCCCGGGCACCCCTTACGCCCTCAATATTATCTCCAAAAGGGGCTGTGCTGTTATCCCAAGTTTTCTTGCGCCACTGCACTTGTGAGGGGGTTGGCCCAAAAGCCTCCTGGAAGCGGAACTTCACCTCCCCCGCACCCTTCCAGCCTATTGGCTGTAACTGCCCCCTGGAGTTCCATGAGAGACCAACTGCCCCCCCTCAGGCGTCCTCATTTGACAATGGTGATGCATACTAAGGACCGTAAAAGATGCCCACCAATCATGACCTTACCACCACAGGCCAGTATAGTTGCCCGACTATCTGGCCCCCCCCTGCACCTAGAAGGTCATGCCCTGTTCCGTGCTCCCTCTAACCAGGCAAGTAAGTTCCCCAGATATATTTCATTACCAATTTTGGAGAGATGCACTCCATTCTGCATGAAAAACCGATCCCCCCTGATGCACCTGTGCACGATCGTCTGCAGTTTTGGGGATCGAAATAACTTATCAATGCGGTTGTTGATTCTTTTTACAGAGTGGTTCAAAGCCCACACAGACTCACCCCACCTCCATTGAAATCTGGGGACCAGGCCAGCACCGCCTGCGGGCATCTCTGTGCCAACCATCCCACCTCGGTGATCAATGCTTCCACCACACCCTTTCTCCCAAGATGAACCAGATCATTGCCCCCCAGATGCAAGATTACCGCTGCAGGGGGTATGTGAGGCATGTCAAGTAAACTCACCAACATATACCTTAGCTGGTCAAGAAGTAAACCCCCCCTGCCATGGAAAGAAACATTGAAACCGGCCTGATGTGCCCGGTGTGCGTAGTTGCCTGAAAAGAAAAATTGTCTCAATCTGCTCATATATGAGTGACCAACTATCCATACTTCCACTTCCTCTCGCCCACAGGCGGGTACCTGGGCTGCGATAGTCTCCGGAGACCGATGAACCGCTGCAAGCTTCCTCCCTGTGGGACAGGACATGGAAACTGCAAGCCAAACCAAAGATAAAATCACCGTCAGTAACGCATAGAAAAACCCTTTCTACAGCATATGGAGACACACATAGCACTTGTAACAGTCTGAGGACCACCTACCAATCCTCTGTACCGTGCTCCCCGATAGACCCCTGGCCATGGCTTCAGTGGCGGCCCCTATCCGGAAAGAGTGGGTCCCAAACCTTAAAGGGTCCAGACTGGCCGCCTTGAGGGCCACGCTCATGACCCTACTGAACTGGAATTTAGTGAGCGGGGTTCCATCGCTGTGCATTAATAGCAGGCCCTCTGCGCCCTGCGGCCTGTGTGCCAGGAATGCTTCCAGGTTGGTAATGGGGCAGCAAACACTCCCCTGCGTCTTTTGCAGTATAATTTGGTTCCCCCTACCATCCTGGTCAGTCTTAGACCTGGGATGGATAGAAATAGGGATATTCCGTGCACCCTTACGTGGCTGAATTGCAGCCCCCCGTGCCAGTCTTGTTTATTCTTCGCTACCAGTTCTCCTACCCTGAAAGTGCCATAGAAAGCCAGAGTAAAGGCTGCTTTAAAAAGATGCACTTCCCCATATGATTTACAAACCTGACCTAACGCACTAAGTAGCGCTGCCAGGGTGTCGATACCTATCAGGTGCCTAACGTCTGGTTGGGGACCTTGCAAGCACTGCCACCCCCTTAGAGCTCTCTGTACTATGAATGTGTTGGTGGGATCACGCTTGCTCTGCATCTTCGCAAAAAAGGAGACTGCTGCCATGTGGCGACTTGCGCATGCCACGGAACGCCCCCCGTCCTTCATTGCCCTCAAAAAGGAAACCACCGCTGCTGACTTGTGCCATGCCCCTTCCCATTCCTCCCCCAGGAATTTGCAGTAGGCCCCAAAAGCCCCCTCATAGGCCCGCCTGGTCCTGGTTGCTAGGTTAGCTGCCACGAGGTCCGGTAGCTGGGGGCACCAAACTGCCACAGCTGGTCTGGGAAAGGCATTGGGTTCTCTGCTGCTCCGGGGTGATGGGACCTGAAAACCTGCATCTTAAAGCGAGATAGGGCATCAGCAGCATGATTCAACACACCTGGGACATGTTTAGCCTTAAACAATACATTTAACCTCATGCATAGCAGTATTATTTCTTTCAACAGCCGCAGTATAATCTTACACTTAGCCGATTGGTGGTTAATGCACTCCACCATGGACATGTTGTCTGACCAAAAAACCACAGATTGGTTCCTCAGCTGCTCTGGCCAAATGGATAGTGCCACCATGGGGAACAGTTCCAGAAACCCAATGTTACCTGTAAGCCCGGACTCCATCCACCATGCTGGCCAATGCTGCGCAGACCATGCCGGTCCTCGAATGGCCCCAAAACCCTCGCTACCTGCCGCATCAGTCATCAGACCCATCTCAGGGCTGGATTTGGTTGCGCTGGGCCACAATACTTTGCCATTGAAGTCACGCAGGAATGCCATCCAAATACGCATGTCCTGCCGGACCTCGCCGGACAACCCGGTGTGGCGATGCTTTTCCTTGAGTCCTGACATTGATTGTGCAATGGTGCATGAAAATGGCCGCTCCATGGGAATAATTTTTAGCCAAAATTCAACTGTCCCACTGTTTTTTGCAGCTGGTACAGGGTAACCTTCTCCTTCCTCAAACATTCCTGTAATGCTAAAGTGAAAGCTGTGATTTATTTCCCTGGGGAGTCGTGACACACCGTTCACTGAATCCAGTTCTATGCCTAGGAATACGATCTCGGTGGCTGGCCCTACCGTCTTGCCTTGCGCCAAAGGGACCCCAAAATCATGCATGAGTGTGCAAAACTTCTGCAATGCCCAGCCATACTCCCGAGAGCCCGGCGCTCCTAAGAAAAGGAAATCGTCCAGGTAGTGCAACACTGACTGGTGTCCTGACACCTGCCTGAAAACCCATTCCAGAAACGAACTGAACATCTCAAAGTAAGAGCAGGAAACAGACCACCCCATGGGCATGCATTTGTCCATGTAATATCTCCCTTGGAACTGGAAACCGAGCAAGCGAAAGTCCAGTGGGTGCACTGGCAATAAGCGGAACGCCGATTCAATGTCAGATTTTGCTAGCAGTGCGCCTGGTCCCAGCCCCCTAAGCATTTCAACTGCTTGATCAAACGATGCATATCTGACCGTGCATAGGTCCCCATCTATGGCGTCATTTAATGATTGACCCCTGGGTGCCGATGGATTGTGAATTAAATGGAACTCCCCCTAGTCCTACTTGGGTACTACCCCTAAGGCTGAGCACACAAATCCCTCCACTGGTATTTCCTCAAATGGGCCCGCCACTCTCCCTAGTCTCAGTTCTTTTTCAATTTTTGTTGCCGCAACCCCCTTGTTGGATCTTACAGATAATTGGTTCCGGCAATGTGAAACCCCCAAATAACCAGGTGCAGGAATTCTAAAACCATCCCTGAAGCCTACCAGTAGGATCTGCGCTGAATTGTGGCAGCTGTACTTATTCAACCATGGGGTTAGAGCACTGATTATGATCAAGGAGTGGGCCTTGGTGAGAGCTATGCCCTCAATCCTGTTTTTGCCTCCCCTATCCTCTGATTTTTTAAAGCATTTTGACTCTGGGTGGGAGGTGTGACCACAGAAGGAACATGCATGTTTAAATTTGCATGTGCCCGATGCTCTGGTGCATGTACGCTTGTTAAAGTCCCAACATGCCCTCTTCTTTCCCCCTACCTGCGTTAAATGGGGGGCCTGACCGAAAGGACTGCCCCCGCGTGTTGTCGTGGACCCCGGACTTCATGTGCCTCAGCCACATAATGACGTCAATTTGGTCCCAAGTGAGGCCAGGGTCGGTTGCCTTTGCCCTTCTGAAATCCTTATCATACACCTTCCACCCCACTCCACCGTATTCATCGTGCACACAAACTATCCTATTCTGGTAGCATGCCATCTGCGCGCCTAAACCCGGGAAACGTTCAACCATTATTGCTATATAATTAGAGAAAGCCTTGAACTGGTTGACCAGAGTCTCCTCAATCTTTTCCTTTGGGGTCCAACTATACCATTCCCTTGGGTGCACCCACTCTTTGTTCTTTTTTGCTTCCTCCTTATCCGTGTTGTCAACTAACAGGGCAAACATATTCACATATTCCCCTTTCCAAATCTTATCTCTCACCTCTTGTGAGATATGCCTCCCCAACCGATCCCTGGAAGAGCGCAATTCACCCAAACCTAGGCTTGGTAACATCAGTGGCATACCTGTTGCTGCCGCCTCCGGTTTCTTGACCTTTTCCTCCTCGGATGGCGGATTTGCTTTGGGAGGGTCCTCTCCGGTCGCATTAGCTGTTGCTCCGCTAACCACTGCATCCCCCGCTGGGAAATTCTGTCCTCCCCCTGGCTTGGCCCCTTCAAACTGCGCCACCAATTTCCTGGCCTTCTCCAGCACGCTATCCTCGGTCAACAACGCCCCCGCGCCCGCTGCTGGGGTCCAAGTCCCCGCCTTGGCTAACCAAGGTAGCACCGCTGCCAAAATGGTGACTAAATCTGGATGCCCAGGTGCACTACCGGAAGGACCCTCGCCCACAGACGGAATAACCGGACACAGTGCCACTGGGTTAGTCCCAGGTGTACCTGGTTGAACGCCCTCCTCGGTTCTAGGTAGAGTGACTGGTGTTACTGGCACACTCCCTACAGCCATTGGCACCTCCACTACTGGCACCCTCCCTGCAGCCACTGGCACCTCCACTACTGGGGCTGCCGGCCCCGCCCCCTCAGCATCCACTGCCCTCGGGGGCAATGGGGTATGGCCCCCCACTCACTTGGCTCTAGACCTCTTGGGCACTGGAGGGAATGCCGCCTTAGGGGCAACCCCTGCCCGTCTGGGCCTTTCCTCAGTACCATCCTGCCCATCCACTCGGCTCCTCAACTCCGCTAAAGATTGCCCCATCTCTTCCATTTTTGAATAATAGTTTCCATAAAATCCTCCATTTGCGGGCGCTTTTCGCCCTTCCTAGCCTTTGGAGCATCACACTTTCTTCGTGCCCCACAGCCTCTAAACCAAACTTCAATTACCTCAGTTCACCCGGTGATTCCACCACAAACCACTGTTCTTCCAGCAACAACACTGCTCCAACCTGCTTGTGTAAACCCTGATCACCCCCCGGCTTGCTACTACCTTCCAAATTCAGCCAGGTCCACAAAAAGTCACCCCAAGTTGGTTAAATGCTATTATCCCCCTTAAAAGACTGGCAAAACAGCTCTCAAAACAGCTCACTGCGCCAAACAACAATCCCCGAACCGGATTCACTGTTCTGTGGCGCCCTCACCCTACCCTAAACTTTTTGCAGCCTTCTATTATCACCTTGCTGCGCCCTAAAATCCCAAGAAACGCTTCCCTTGAAGCAGCTCCACACCCAACCCCTCACCTTCGCTTTAGTCCCTCCAGATTCGGGCCGCACGTGTGCAGTGCGCCTTAACAGACCCAGCTGGAGCCACCACCGCAAACACTAATCGTGCGGGGCCGCGAGTATGCACTTAGCCAGCGTGGCTCCCAGCTTGTACAAGGCTACATCGCACCGCCACCGTCTCCGTAGGCTCTGTGTGAATGCTTGCTGCTCTCCCCGACCTGCAACAAACAGAAAGAAAGGGATGGGCGAGACAAGGAAGGGAAAAACGCTGAAAAAAGTTGATGGGTCTCCATCCTGGAGACCGTCCCGATGTCCTGTATTCTGGCTGCGGAGCGGCGACGCGAAAGGCCGTCCCGCCGCTCGCAGCCCCCTTTTAAATCCTTTACATCCGGGAAGCCAGCTAAAACTGGCCTACCGGCTTGTCTGGGTGTGAGGACCCGGAAGCACTTGAGTGCTTCTGGGTCACCTAACCTTGCGGACCAATCAGGAGGCTCGGCGGGGCCACACGCGTCACTCCGCACGCGACGCCCATCCCGCCCCTCGCTCAAAAATGGGGACCGGCACAAACCGCCATACACTGCGGCTTGCCCCGAGTCCTTCACCGCCTGCGTATCTATGAGATCAATGAGACAAAGGAGGACACTCCTTTCTGTAAAGTGAGCATTGGGGGGGGTCAAGATATAAAGGTGATGGACTCGGGAGCAAGACACACTTTGGCGATGATTTGTTACATTTGTTTCCTGGGATTGAATTATTACCTCCTGACATCAAGTTGGTGGGATATGATAATAAGACCTTTGATAAAAGTGGGCATTTTATATCAACTATTAATTTCAAAGGAAAATCTATTGAGTCCAAAGTGTATGTAGCAAAGAATGGGTCTTGTTTATTAGGTTGGCCTCAACTGAGAGATCTTATGATGACACTAGACCTGAATCATCCTAACGAAGTTTTGGGTGACACCGATTGGATCTCACAGATTGATGAGGACAAAGCTCAAGAATGGGAGAAGTTATTTCCCAAAGTTTTTTCTTCGGAGCTAGGTTTATTAAAGAACGTTGTGCATAAAATCACATTGAAAAGGATACCAAGGCAACAGTTCATAAAGTTAGAAACATTCCCTTGTCAATGAGGAACGCACTGAAGGCAAAATTAGAGAAGTTGTGCAAGCAGGACATTATAGAAGAAATAGAGTTGTCAGAGTAGTTGTCACCTGTGGTGGTTGTGCATAAACCCAATGGTTAAAATCCGATTATGCGTACATTTGAGAGATCTCAATGAATGTGTGGGGGTAGATCGTCATCCGTTGCCCAACATTGGGGAGTTGTTCTCCCAATTGGGTGGTGCAACAGTGTTCACCACCTTGGATTTGTCTGGTGCGTACCATCAAATTGCATTGCATGTGAGTGCAAGCACTATACACCCTTCATAACAGGTGTACAGATATAAGAGAATACCTTTTAGAATGACATCGGCCTCTTAAGTGTTCCAAAGGGTTATGCATACATTTTTTAAGAATGAGAAAAATGTAATGTATTTTCAAGATGATATACTTGTATTCAGCAAAACAAAAAAGAAACACTCAGAAACTTTGTATAAGAGTTGAACCATTTTTCAAAACAATGGGTTGACATTAACAAGAGATAAATGTAAATTTGAAGTGGAAACTGTTGATTACTTGGGACACAATATTGGCAAACTGGGACTATCTCCAAAATAGACTCTCGTTAAGGCCATGGAAGATGTACCTGATCCACAAAACAAGGATAATCCTAGATCATTTCTTGAGCTAGCAGAATGTTATGCAAAATTTATACCAGAGTTCGCAGACAAAACCAGACACATGAGGGAATTGTTGAAAAGAATTCAACTGTTTATATGGAGTAATGAATGTGCAAGTGAGTTCAATAAGTTAAACAAAAATTAATTTCGGGTGCGCCACCATTTTGATATCAACTGTGAGTCTATTATAATGACGGACGACAGCAATATAGGAATAGGTGCTGTCTTGTTACAGAACCAAAAGACACACAATTGATGGACTGGTGCAGAACAAATCAAAACATTCATCCCCAGTCAAGAGACCTGGGTTAAATCCATCATTCTTTTGCTCACCATGTCACCCCAGTACAGACCTGGCCAAATGCAAATCAGTCTTGACCCTGTGCCTCATGTGAACAGTCCAGCCTGAACCTCCAAGCCAGGTCCTCCCTGGAACAGAAACAAGCATCCTAGGACCGGTTTTGGGGTTTCACCCCTCATCAGCCAGGATAGCTTAAATCCAGTAGCACAGGGAGCCCAGGACCCACGTCTGGGCATACCCTGCACACTTAGGGCGAGGAAGCAAAAGACACACAATTGATGAACGGAATGCAGAACAAATCAAAACATTCAACCCCAGTCAAGAGATCTGGGTTAAATCCATCATTCTTTGCTCACCATGCCACCCCTGTATAGACCTGGCTATATGCAAATCAGTCTTGACCCTGTGCCTCATGGGAACAGTCCAGTCTGAGTTCCTTGAAGAGAACAACTAGAAGAGATTTCTGGTGGCCTTGTGTAGATAGAGGAGTTGATGACAGTCAGATCCTGCATGGAATGTGCCATCGGTGACAAATCTCAGAAGACATTTGAATACACAAAAAGTACCCATGTCAAGATCAAGCAAGGTATGGGAGAAAGTTTCCTTAGACATAACTGGTCCCATGTGTCTAGCCAAGAGTCAAGTATGTGCCATAGTTATGATTGATCAGTTTTCACAATGGCCTGAGGTCAAATTTGTAAACCAGGTCACATCTAAGTGTGTAATTCAGTTCATGAAAGATGCTTTTGAACAAGAGAGTTTTCCTAAGAAATTAGCACTGGATAATGGTGTATAATTGACATCAAGTGAAATGAAGGCGTTTTTGACAGGCCATGGTATTGAATATATTTGCACATCTGTTTACTGCCCGCAGAGTAATGGCATTGTAGAAAGATGAATAAGAGGTTTTAAAGAGGGTTTGCAGTTGGCTGTAGCAAATAGAAGGGATTGTTATCAATGTATCAGGGGTTTACTGTGGAGTTATCACACCACACCTAGATTGAATGAGGACAAATCTCCATTTGAGAAAATGGGAGGAAGAGAAGCAGTGTGCACTCTGAAACTTATGTGGTTATTAACTGTAAAGTATAGATGCGGAAAAGAGTAGGTGAGATGTAAGAAAAGCAGATGGGCTGAAGGAAAATCTAAAGGAAGATCCATGTCTGAACCTAGAACCAATTTTAATTCCAGCAAAGCGTCAAAAACTCTGAAGGTTGGTGAGTGGGTTCGAGTAAAGAAAGGAATGATTGGAAAAACTGGGGAATCAAAGTTTTCAAATCCTTTAAAGATTATCTGAGCGGGGAATCAGGTAGGTTAATTATTGGATGGTAATGTGCGGTGCATGAGTAAAGTGGTCAGGGTGCCTAGGTATTTGTGGCCCAAGGGTGATATAATATTTGACAGACCTAGTTTGTCAGCGGCTATGGGTGGGAGAAAGTCACAAGATGATCAGCATTCCAATCAGTCAGGAGTTTGTAAAGTACAGAGGTATTGTGTTATGTGGCTGTGGCGGGGGATGTTAAGGACCAGTCTGGCTGCAGCGTTTTGAACATTCTTTAGTTTCTGGAGCTGTTTCTGGGTGACGCCGGCGTAGAGTGCGTTGCCGTAGTGGAGTCTGCTGGTAATAAGTGTGTGGGTGGCCGTCTTTCTGTATTCTGTGGGGATCCATCTGAATGTCTTTCAGAGCAGGCAGAGTGTATGAAAACAGGACGAGGATATGGTGTTGATCTGGTGGTTCATTGCGAGCGAGGAGTCCAGTATGATGCAGAAGTTACGTGCATGATCTGTCGGGGTGGGAGGAGTTTCCAGTGCGGCGGACCACCAGGAGTTGTTCCCGGCTGAGGAGGCGGGTCCCAGGATGAGTACTTCCGTCTTGTCCGAGTTGAGCTTGAGGCAGCTGTCTTTCATCCAGGTGGCAACGGCCTTCATTCCGCTGTGAAAGTTGATTTTGGTGGCTGTGGGTCCATTGGTGAGGGAGAGGTCATCAGCGTAGGAGACGATGCTAAGTCTGTGGTTTTTGACGATGGCCGTGAGTGGGCCATGTAGACATTGAAGAGGGTGGGGCTCAGGGAGGAGCCCTGGGGCACTCCACAGCTGATCTCTGTAGGTTCTAAGAGAAACGGAGGTAATCTGATTTGCTGTGTTCGGTCGGTAAGGAAGGAGTGGATCCAGTCCAGGGCTTTGTCGCGGATGCCGGCGTCATGGAGTCTCATGGTTAGGGTGCAGTGGGAGATGGTATCGTAGGCGGCCGAGAGGTCCAGTAGGATGAGGGCTGCGTTTTCACCCCGGTCAAGGAGGGAGCAGATTTCGTCGGTTGCGGCAAGGAGTGTGGTCTCAGTGCTGTGGTTACTTCGGAAGCCATATTGAGAGATGTCCAGGACGTGGTTTTCTTCGATGAACTTGGAGAGTTGGGTGTTGATGGCCTCTTCGATGCCCTTGGCGGGGAAGGGGAGGAGGGAGATGGGTCTGAAGTTCTTGAGGTCTGTTGGGTCGGCAGGTGGCTTCTTAAGCAGGGGGTTGATCTCGGCGTGTTTCCAGTCGTCGGTGAAGGTGGCAGTCTCGATGGAGCAGTTGATGGTGCTGCGAAGCTCTAGGGAGATGGAGGTGGCTGCTCTGTGGAAGATGTGTCACAGGCATGGGTCCGATGGGACTCAGTAGTGGATGCTCTTCATGGTGTTGAGTGTGTCGTCTGAGGTAAGCGGAGTCCAGTTGAGCAGGGTCTGTTGGGGTGCGGTGGGGGTGCATGCAGTGGTGACGGGCATTGTGGCAGGTTCTTGGGTGTTGAAGCTGTCATTGCCTGATCTTGTAGTGGAAGAAGATGCCGAGTTTGTTGCAGAGGTTTCGGGAGGGTGGGATGCCTGTGGTCTCGCTGTTGGGCCTGTTGAACTCCTTGAGGATGGCGAAGAGCTCTTTGCTGTTCTGTGCATTGGTGTTGATTCTCTCTTGGAGGGCCATTTTCTTAGTGGTTTTGTGGAGGAGGTGGTGCATTTTGAATCAAAGTGTGAAAAAGACCCACCTAAATGGCATAGAGATTATCACAAGTGCCCGTATCTTAGTTAATTCACTTTGTTACTTTAAATATAGAATCTTTAGTAAATTATAAGGAATAGACAATGGAAATACAAGGTTAACACATATCACTTAGTATGTTGATAATAGATATTACAAATGTATACATTGTTCAATTTAACTACTTTGTGCATATTTATATTTATGTCAAATCTGTGTTGATTTTTTTCTCATATATTTGTGTAGAGAATAACAGGGGAATGCTTGACATTCTCACTAGAATCTTGCCTGTGAGAGAACGTTCACAGTTGGGATTCCAGAGATCGTCAGTTGGCCCAGGCTTCTTTCCCTGACTGGAGCTCAATGTTATCTCTGAATAAACTTACCAGTAAATTGTACTGTGGCTCTAGTGGTTTCCTTAAAAGATGTGTTACAGAACTCCAGGTCAAACTGTTTTATGTCTGGATAATGATCCCTTTCTGTGCGTTCCTTTACAGCATAGGATTTACATTTCGCCAGTAGCGACACACTTACAAAGGTGTAATGCCTCTAAATGAAGGTATGGGAATATTAGCAATTTTATTGCTGATTTGATTGTAGTGCAAGGAGGTAAGTTCATTGGTTTTTTAACCAAATTGGTAAGTCCCCCACTGAGGAGGCACTATAGTTGTGGTATGATTCTGCTGTACTGCCTAAATTATATATGTTAAAGTCATCAGCTATTATAATCTCATGGGTGGGAAATAGGCAGACTAGGTCGATAAGCATCGAACAGAAAGATGAAATCATGGCATTTCTACTAGTTCTGTGGGTGTTCAAGTGCACGTTGATTAACAGAATTGGTTTGACCCTTTTGTTGAGTTTACACCCCTTAATTATGGCTGTCAGAAGTGATGGACAAACCGTTTCAACTATGGCGGTGTCAGGATTAGCAGTTATGGATATGTAGATTGCAAGGCTACCTGACAGATGATGAAGTCATTTGTTATGGTAGCCAGTTTGTGTAAACCATAAAGCCTGCGATCGGAAACGGAGACAGCACTCATATTTCCTGCAAGCAGAGGAGATCAGCGTCCTTAATACATTTTAATGCCTCATCTTGAGTTAGCATCTGCCTTAGGAATGCTACACTCCAGGAAATCATGGGAAAGTTTGACCCACGAAGAATAGTCCCTGCTGCAAGCTTTTGTAAGAGGTGCTAGGAGCAATTATTCAGCTTGGCATAAAGCGATGCTGTGATCCAACCCCAATCTGTATCTGTCTTTGTATATGAGTAGGTTTGGACTGTGCATTTTGCCTTTGTCTATTGTTTGAGCAGACTTGGATCCTGAGATTGCTCGGCCGATTGGAGTTTGGGCGCCATTTGCACCCTTTAAGATGCCTGAAGTCAATTTGTGTTAAGGTGAAAAGCAATTGCAGTTCAAAATGTGGGGGTAATTCTCTGGTTCCATGGTTCGTATGTCAATGCCCCATTGTGCAAGAGTATGTATTTCACAAAGAACTTGGGTTGCTATTGGCATGGATGGCACTGTGCTAATACAATGCTTAAAAACTCTGCTAGAAAAGACAGACATTTGAAGTGAGCAGATTCTGAGTGTCAGTGGTGTTGTTGGGTGCGCCATATAAAGAAGCTACTCTCGCTAAACTTGGGAACTACCCAGAGTTCCCTGCTCTCTTTTTTGCATAATGTAAGCAACACTTTAAGTCTGAAAGTGTATTGTCTTGATATTAGCGGCGGCCGCCATAAACAAAGGGTGGTGGGCCAGGTGGGGATCTGTGCGGGGGGGGGTCGCACGGGGGATTAAATATATAAAAAAATAATATAAATAAAACTTACCTTTTGCCGCTGGCCGCACCAGCGTCGCTTCTCCTCACGCCGCGTCTCCTCTTCCTGCCAGATGGATGGATGGATGGATAGATAGATAGATAGATAGATAGATAGATAGATAGATAGATAGATAGATAGATAGATAGATAGATAGATATTCACTGGAAAAAACAAAGGGTACAGGGATGCTATAGTTTGGAAATAGATTTTAAAAAACCTTAGAAATTCACTAAAAAACCAAAGGTGACAGGGACATTATGGTTAGGTGATTTTACATATAAAACCATAGAAATTCAGCAGTTATAGTTACAGTTATCTCAAGAAACTATAACTTGTGTCCTAAAGTAACTATAACTCACGTCTCTGCAATGCACAGTTTTCTCATCAATAATTTTATGCAAATGTTACAGTGATATTGTCAATGATGACATAGAAGATGTCATGACTGAAGTAATATGTGGGTTAATTAGCAGTGCATGATGAGGGCGCGAATTATAGTTACCTTACGGAACGAGTTATGGGGCCATATGTACGAAGCTTTTTTGAGGTCGCTAATGGCCCGATTCACAGAATCGGACTGTTTGCGACCGCAAAAATAACTTTTTATGTACAAAGGCCCAATATGCAATCCAGTAACCTATTACCGAATCGTAAATTGGGTTTGCGATTCGGTATTAGGAAGGGGTGTGTTTAGGGTGTTCCTTCCTAGAAGTGACTCACAGTGGTATGTGTGAATGTTTTGCAAACGAAATGGGGTTGCAAAACATTTGCATTTTACCACCAGCTCTGAGTTGATGGTAATCCATTCGCAAATGGGAAAGGGTCCCCAAGGGACCCCTTCCCCTTTGTGACTGTAGGTGAAAACATTTTTTTTTACTCTTAAAATATGTATCTGAAAGAAAAGGTCTGCATTTCAAACAAAAAAATTGCTTTATTTAAAAGAAATCATAGACATGGTAGCATGCTGAACCCAGCAGGCCACCATCCCTGTGACTTTTGTGTTTCCAAATGGGTTGCAAGCCAAGTCCTACTTCATAAATATTGATGAGGTAGTTCTATTTGCGACCCACTGGGAATTGCTAAATGTGTGAAACACACATTTGTACATAGCTGTTTGCGATTACCAAATAGAGAATTGCAAAAATTTGCTATAAGGTAATCAACACCCAAACCTATGTACATCGGGCACATAGTTTGTATTTCCTAACTATAACGCCCCTGGAACCTTTGTTTTTTTCAGTGAATTTTTAGGTTTTTCTTAATGTAAAGTAATATATAATTACCATACTTTAAACCAACCGATGCCGCGCACAGCCAAAGGCTGTGCATGATGGGGGGGATGGTTGTAGGGCCAGGCCTGTGGCATTGCCCTACAGCCAACCCCCTGCATACAGCCAACCCCATTCTGCACACAGCCTTTGGCCATGTGCAGTGGGGGCTTGGCCTTGTGGCCATGCCCTGTGGCCAAAACCCCCCAAAGGCAGCCAACCCATGGGCCCCTGGGTTTGTAAATGGCTGTGTGGGTCTGTGAGGGAGTGTGTCACTAGCTGTATGAGTGTGTATGTGGATGTCTGAGTGGGTGTGTGAGTGCCTGTGTGAGTCTGTGAGTGGATGTATGAGTGGTTCTTTGGTTCTGCAAGTGGGTGCATGAGTGCCTTTGTGGGTCAGTGAGTGGGTATGTGAGTGGTTCTCTGGGTCTCTGAGTGGATGTATCAGTGACTCAATGGGTATGTGAGTGGGTGTGTGAGTGGCTGTATGGATGTGGGACTGGGTGTGTGAGTGGCTGTATGAGTGTGCAAATGGGAGTGTGTGGTTTTCTGGGTCTCTGACTGGCTGTGTGAGTGCCTATGGGTCTCTGAGTGGTTGTGTGAGTGGTTCTCTGGATCACTGAGTTAATTTATCAGTGACTGTATGGATATGTGAGAAGCTGTATGGATGTGTGACTGGGTGTGTGAGTGTCTGTATGGGTATGGTAGTGAGTGTGTGAGTGGTTTTCTGGGTCTCTGAGATGGTATGTGAATGGGTTTCTGGGGCTCTGAGAGGCTGTGTGAGTGGCTGTATGAGTGTGTGACAGGGTGTGTGGGTGGTTGTGTGGGTAGGTAAATGGGTGTGTGAGTGTGTGGTAGGTGGGTGTATGAGTGGGTGTGTAAGTGACTGTGTGGGTCTCTGAGTGGTGTGTGAGTGGCTGTATGGGTGTGTTATTGGGTATGTGAGTGGCTGTGTGGGTCTGTGAGTGGTATGTAAGCGGCTGTATGGGTATCTATGTGGAGGTGTGAGTGGGTGTATGAGTGCCTGTGTGGGCCTGTGAATGGGTGTGTGAGTGGTTCTCTGAGTCTCTGAGTGGATATGTGAGTGACAGTATGGGTGTGTGAGTGGGTTCATGAATGTGTGAGTGAGTGTTTAGGTGTGTGAGAGAGTGTGTGAGTGGGCCAATGAGTGGGTGTGTGAGTAGTTCTCTGGGTTTGTGAGTGGATGTGTGAATGACTGCAGGGGTGTGTGAGTGGGTGCATGGATGTGTGAGTAGGTGCATAAGTGGTTGTGTGGATATGTGAGAGAGTGTTTGAGTGGGTCTGTGAGTGGGTGCAGGGCTGGCTTTAGGGCAGTGCAACTGGTGCAGCGCACTGGGTACTGACCTAGGGAGGGGGGCGCTGACCACAGAGGGGAGTCGCTGTGTTTAGCAATAGCTTATGATTTAAAAACATCTGTGGCAGAGCTCCTTGTGCGTCCAGTTTTCAGGCAACCATTAAAAATGTAAAGATAACTCTTGTGATAATGTTCCTGCTAGAGAGTGAGCTCAGAGTTTTTTCTTGTGGCAGTTTTCACTTGCCATAAAGTAGCGCAGAGGGTTAATATGCCTGCTGCAAAGAAGGGTTACGGTGCAGATCACAGATCTGTATTTTATGTGGATAACTGTGTGGATTACTGCTTTTGTCACAGGGGTCCTTTTGTCACCACAGTTCATAAGATACATCCCTAATCTAGAACAGTGACAGTTACAAACTGTAATCAACGCGCTGCATGCAAACTTCATAAAATAGTTTAGGACAGTCTGTTTTTTCCCCAGTCTTTCACTATCTAGTCCTAATGTTGCCGAAAAGGGTTTGTTTGGGTAGATATACATTCTTATTAGTAAAGCCAGTTTTTACCAGTGCTTTAAAACAAATGAAATGTATGTTAGAGAGGGGCCATGGAGAGATGAGGGGCACTTTTGCCCGGTGGGCATGAGGGAATTCAAGGAGGTGGTCATGGCGGGCGCCAAAAATGATTGTCACACCGGGCGCCACCAGTGCTAAAGCCGGCCCTGAGTGGGTGTATGTGTTTTTAAAATGGGGTCTGGATACACAGACCCTGCCATGGATTCACACTGGAGGTCCATGCTGAGCACGGCGGTGGATCCGTGGATCCTCGTGCGGCCCCAAAAAATAATTTTGGGCAATTTCTTGCCCATTAGGGGTTATTCACAAACCCTCCATCAGTCCAATAGGGTCAGGACTCCTATATCCTGGCTCCCTATATTCTTTTTAGATTTTCTTTCCTCCCCCGGGAACTGTGTCCTGATTCACAAAATGGTGGCCGTAACTTTTCTCTCAGGTTGCGGCCAGTCAATCACTGCATTGCTGTTGGCACGTGGATCCACGGATTCACCACAATGAATCCACAGTGGATCCACTTTTCTACATATACATACATGTTTTTCCTTTAATACTACTGAACAGATTTACACCAAATTGCAAAAAGCACTCTTTCTGGACCAAGATCTAGCTTTCTGCCAAATTTGCCTTAATTCCGTTCAGCTGCTCGTGCTGTAGTCGTGTCCAAAATCCATAAGGGAAATTGCATGGGAAAACATACTTTGGGAACCAACCTTTTCCTCCGCCCCTGCTTGACAAATCACCTCGAAACTTTATGGAGAGGAGCTGAAATGAATGGCAAACTAGTTTTGAAAATTTCATTTCAACATGGCGCCAAAGTTAATAGCAAAACAAAAGACGCTTTTCCCATGGAAACTCGGTCCTAACTATACCTTACCTTCTGTGGATTATTTTTGCGTGCTGAGATGCTCAGTGAAATTGTAATATCTGAAAGGAATTGAGATCATTTTATACTTCCATTATGGTTGAACTTTAATTTTGACAAATAACGTGGGTGTTGGTCTTGGAGGAAAAGACCCAGGGCCCGTTATCCATTAACCCCGATCTGTTGTTATCAACATGCCAGTAAGGAATAATGCAGTTGATACTTGATATCATTCCAATAAGGGATTATATGGTTAAGAAGAATGTTTCTTGGAGAAATACACAATAGCAACATTTTTCTGAGGTAAAGTAGCTTTACATTTGTTAATTTTAGCCATCTAGAACTGAGAGAGAATATTGAAATAATGCAACCCTCTTCATCCATTGGCCTGTTGTTGTGTTATTCACATTTTGTCCCACCCACTATAGCAAACAGCATGGGGAAAGTCCACTAAAGCCAAACTCCCAAATTTACGGTGAATGATGGCACAAGGAGCACATCCTCCCATAAAAGATTTCCCTTCAGTGCTTAAGACTGCTGTGGCAATGTATTTTGAGACCAAAAAAGTCTGATTGCATCTAGCCAATTTGTTATGTTGGTGAGGGCCCAGCAGCTCCCTCAGCAATGAAGACTTACTAAAATCAAAACAAAAAAGCTTAAACAAAGTCAAAAGGCTGGCAGGCAACACCAGACCTCTTGTCTTTGCCTATGCTTGTTTTCATTATTGACAGTATTGCAGAAAAGGCATTTGACATAGTCTCTTAGTGTTCCCCCTATGTTTGCAATTTATTAGCTCTGTAAAGGCACCATATTACGCACCCACAGCCAAAATATTGAGGATGAAGAACACTTTACATGCCATACAAATATCCAGAGGAACTCACCAGGGCTATCACTGCTCACATTTATTCTTTGCCTTGTATTTAGATCCATTCTTAAATATTTTAATAAGATCTGCTAAAATTAACTGAATGATTAACATATATTCACCTCTCCTTTAATCCAAAACATGTCCACATCAAACTAAGATACCACCCTTTCACTCAAATGAACACACTGAACCTAGTTTATCATTTTTTTCATCATTTTATTTTTTACAAGTGACATATTTGGTATGCTGGCCAAAACTGAGTCTTCTGACTTTTATCATTGCCAGTCCTTTCAAGTATATTTACAAACCTTACAACATATGCCTTTGCTACTATTTGCCTAAGTGCCTGTGACCTAGATTTGTCCATCTTATGTATCCTTCTCTGAAATATTCCCCATTCCATTCTTAATACTTGATGTTGAAATATGTAATGTTTTATGTCCATGTACAAGTACTTACAAAGCAATGGAGAATTGTACTGTGATAGCGTATGAACCCAGCAGGCCACCATCCCTGTGACTTTTGTGTTTCCAAATGGGTTGCAAGCCAAGTCCTACTTCATAAATATTGATGAGGTAGTTCTATTTGCGACCCACTGGGAATTGCTAAATGTGTGAAACACACATTTGTACATAGCTGTTTGCGATTACCAAATAGAGAATTGCAAAAATTTGCTATAAGGTAATCAACACCCAAACCTATGTACATCGGGCACATAGTTTGTATTTCCTAACTATAACGCCCCTGGAACCTTTGTTTTTTCAGTGAATTTTTAGGTTTTTCTTAATGTAAAGTAATATATAATTACCATACTTTAAACCAACCGATGCCGCGCACAGCCAAAGGCTGTGCATGATGGGGGATGGTTGTAGGGCCAGGCCTGTGGCATTGCCCTACAGCCAACCCCTGCATACAGCCAACCCCATTCTGCACACAGCCTTTGGCCATGTGCAGTGGGGGCTTGGCCTTGTGGCCATGCCCTGTGGCCAAAACCCCCAAAGGCAGCCAACCCATGGGCCCCTGGGTTTGTAAATGGCTGTGTGGGTCTGTGAGGGAGTGTGTCACTAGCTGTATGAGTGTGTATGTGGATGTCTGAGTGGGTGTGTGAGTGCCTGTGTGAGTCTGTGAGTGGATGTATGAGTGGTTCTTTGGTTCTGCAAGTGGGTGCATGAGTGCCTTTGTGGGTCAGTGAGTGGGTATGTGAGTGGTTCTCTGGGTCTCTGAGTGGATGTATCAGTGACTCAATGGGTATGTGAGTGGGTGTGTGAGTGGCTGTATGGATGTGGGACTGGGTGTGTGAGTGGCTGTATGAGTGTGCAAATGGGAGTGTGTGGTTTTCTGGGTCTCTGACTGGCTGTGTGAGTGCCTATGGGTCTCTGAGTGGTTGTGTGAGTGGTTCTCTGGATCACTGAGTTAATTTATCAGTGACTGTATGGATATGTGAGAAGCTGTATGGATGTGTGACTGGGTGTGTGAGTGTCTGTATGGGTATGGTAGTGAGTGTGTGAGTGGTTTTCTGGGTCTCTGAGATGGTATGTGAATGGGTTTCTGGGGCTCTGAGAGGCTGTGTGAGTGGCTGTATGAGTGTGTGACAGGGTGTGTGGGTGGTTGTGTGGGTAGGTAAATGGGTGTGTGAGTGTGTGGTAGGTGGGTATATGAGTGGGTGTGTAAGTGACTGTGTGGGTCTCTGAGTGGTGTGTGAGTGGCTGTATGGGTGTGTTATTGGGTATGTGAGTGGCTGTGTGGGTCTGTGAGTGGTATGTAAGCGGCTGTATGGGTATCTATGTGGAGGTGTGAGTGGGTGTATGAGTGCCTGTGTGGGCCTGTGAATGGGTGTGTGAGTGGTTCTCTGAGTCTCTGAGTGGATATGTGAGTGACAGTATGGGTGTGTGAGTGGGTTCATGAATGTGTGAGTGAGTGTTTAGGTGTGTGAGAGAGTGTGTGAGTGGGCCAATGAGTGGGTGTGTGAGTAGTTCTCTGGGTTTGTGAGTGGATGTGTGAATGACTGCAGGGGTGTGTGAGTGGGTGCATGGATGTGTGAGTAGGTGCATAAGTGGTTGTGTGGATATGTGAGAGAGTGTTTGAGTGGGTCTGTGAGTGGGTGCAGGGCTGGCTTTAGGGCAGTGCAACTGGTGCAGCGCACTGGGTACTGACCTAGGGAGGGGGGCGCTGACCACAGAGGGGGGGTCGCTGTGTTTAGCAATAGCTTATGATTTAAAAACATCTGTGGCAGAGCTCCTTGTGCGTCCAGTTTTCAGGCAACCATTAAAAATGTAAAGATAACTCTTGTGATAATGTTCCTGCTAGAGAGTGAGCTCAGAGTTTTTTCTTGTGGCAGTTTTCACTTGCCATAAAGTAGCGCAGAGGGTTAATATGCCTGCTGCAAAGAAGGGTTACGGTGCAGATCACAGATCTGTATTTTATGTGGATAACTGTGGATTACTGCTTTTGTCACAGGGGTCCTTTTGTCACCACAGTTCATAAGATACATCCCTAATCTAGAACAGTGACAGTTACAAACTGTAATCAACGCGCTGCATGCAAACTTCATAAAATAGTTTAGGACAGTCTGTTTTTCCCCAGTCTTTCACTATCTAGTCCTAATGTTGCCGAAAAGGGTTTGTTTGGGTAGATATACATTCTTATTAGTAAAGCCAGTTTTTACCAGTGCTTTAAAACAAATGAAATGTATGTTAGAGAGGGGCCATGGAGAGATGAGGGGCACTTTTGCCCGGTGGGCATGAGGGAATTCAAGGAGGTGGTCATGGCGGGGCGCCAAAAATGATTGTCACACCGGGCGCCACCAGTGCTAAAGCCGGCCCTGAGTGGGTGTATGTGTTTTTAAAATGGGGTCTGGATACACAGACCCTGCCATGGATTCACACTGGAGGTCCATGCTGAGCACGGCGGTGGATCCGTGGATCCTCGTGCGGCCCCAAAAAATAATTTTGGGCAATTTCTTGCCCATTAGGGGTTATTCACAAACCCCTCCATCAGTCCAATAGGGTCAGGACTCCTATATCCTGGCTCCCTATATTCTTTTTAGATTTTCTTTCCTCCCCCCGGGGAACTGTGTCCTGATTCACAAAATGGTGGCCGTAACTTTTCTCTCAGGTTGCGGCCAGTCAATCACTCCATTGCTGTTGGCACGTGGATCCACGGATTCACCACAATGAATCCACAGTGGATCCACTTTTCTACATATACATACACGTTTTTCCTTTAATAACTACTGAACAGATTTACACCAAATTGCAAAAAGCACTCTTTCTGGACCAAGATCTAGCTTTCTGCCAAATTTGGCTTAATTCCGTTCAGCTGCTCGTGCTGTAGTCGTGTCCAAAATCCGTAAGGGAAATTGCATGGGGAAAACATACTTTGGGAACCAACCTTTTCCTCCGCCCCTGCTTGACAAATCACCTCGAAACTTTATGGACAGGAGCTGAAATGAATGGCAAACTAGTTTTGAAAATTTCATTTCAACATGGCGCCAAAGTTAATAGCAAAACAAAAGACGCTTTTCCCATGGAAACTCGGTCCTAACTATAACTACCTTCTGTGGATTATTTTTGCATGCTGAGATGCTCAGTGAAATTGTAATATCTGAAAGGAATTGAGATCATTTTATACTTCCATTATGGTTGAACTTTAATTTTGACAAATACCGTGGGTGTTGGTCTTGGAGGAAAAGACCCAGGGCCCGTTATCCATTAACCCCGATCTGTTGTTATCAACATGCCAGTAAGGAATAATGCAGTTGATACTTGATATCATTCCAATGAGGGATTATATGGTTAAGAAGAATGTTTCTTGGAGAAATACACAATAGCAACATTTTTCTGAGGTAAAGTAGCTTTACATTTGTTAATTTTAGCCATCTAGAACAGAGAGAGAATATTGAAATAATGCAACCCTCTTCATCCATTGGCCTGTTGTTGTGTTATTCACATTTTGTCCCACCCACTATAGCAAACAGCATGGGGAAAGTCCACTAAAGCCAAACTCCCAAATTTACGGTGAATGATGGCACAAGGAGCACATCCTCCCATAAAAGATTTCCCTTCAGTGCTTAAGACTGCCGTGGCAATGTATTTTGAGACCAAAAAAGTCTGATTGCATCTAGCCAATTTGTTATGTTGGTGAGGGCCCAGCAGCTCCTCAGCAATGAAGACTTACTAAAATCAAAACAAAAAGCTTAAACAAAGTCAAAAGGCTGGCAGGCAACACCAGACCTCTTGTCTTTGCCTATGCTTGTTTTCATTATTGACAGTATTGCAGAAAAGGCATTTGACATAGTCTCTTAGTGTTCCCCCTATGTTTGCAATTTATTAGCTCTGTAAAGGCACCATATTACGCACCCACAGCCAAAATATTGAGGATGAAGAACACTTTACATGCCATACAAATATCCAGAGGAACTCACCAGGGCTATCACTGCTCACATTTATTCTTTGCCTTGTATTTAGATCCATTCTTAAATATTTTAATAAGATCTGCTAAAATTAACTGAATGATTAACATATATTCACCTCTCCTTTAATCCAAAACATGTCCACATCAAACTAAGATACCACCCTTTCACTCAAATGAACACACTGAACCTAGTTTATCATTTTTTTCATCATTTTATTTTTTACAAGTGACATATTTGGTATGCTGGCCAAAACTGAGTCTTCTGACTTTTATCATTGCCAGTCCTTTCAAGTATATTTACAAACCTTACAACATATGCCTTTGCTACTATTTGCCTAAGTGCCTGTGACCTAGATTTGTCCATCTTATGTATCCTTCTCTGAAATATTCCCCATTCCATTCTTAATACTTGATGTTGAAATATGTAATGTTTTATGTCCATGTACAAGTACTTACAAAGCAATGGAGAATTGTACTGTGATAGCGTATGAGTGCACTCTTGTACGTGGTATTGTGACTGGCTCTCCATTTCCTTCCTTGCTGTTTACAGTGTCGTTTGGTGTCTTTGAAATCTTCAGTGTACCAGCTGGCCTGTTTGTTTGTTCTACTATGCTTATTGGGGTTGATGGCTGCTAGGGAGTCCACGCAGTTCTTGATTCAGTTGTTAAAGTTGTTGATGTCCTTATCGAGGTTGGGGCTAGGTTGATCGGTGCTGAGGGCACTGAGCCAGTCTGCTTCTGTGATTTTGTCCCAACTGCGTCTTGGAATGCTAAACCTGATAGGGGTATTGACTTTAGGTGTATTGATTTGGAAATGAATGATGGAGGGGTCGGTCCATGTGAGCGGTGTGGTGGAGTTGTATTTGATGCGGATGCTGTGGTGAAGATGGGGGCCAGTTTGTGTCCTGCTGTGTGTGTTGGTTCCGGGATGAGCTAGGTGAGTCCGATTTTGCTCAAGCTTTCTAGGAGTGCTGTGGAGCAGAGGTTGTTTCGGTGTTCCAGGTGAAAGTTGAGGTCACCAAGGAGAATGTAGGCTCTGGAGTCAATTTCGAGTGGAGGGACGAAGTTGGTGATGAGGTTGGTATAGGTGGCTCATGGTCTAAGTGTTCAGTAGGCTAGGGCTCTGTTCATGGTGAAGTTTTCAGAGATTTGCAGCTTGAACTGCAGGTGTTCCTTGAATGGGGTGGCGTTCCCTGTGGATGTTGTGCATTTGATAGGAACCTTGTAGATGGTAGCAAGTCCTCATACTGGCTTGTGAAGGCAGTCCTGTCAAGCGATCTTGTAGCCCGCTGGGATTGCCGTGGCGATGTTGGGAGCAAATGAGGGGTTGAGTCAGGTCTCTGTGATGAAGAGGACAGTGGCGGCTGCCAGTAGAGGGCACCAGGGCGCCGCCCGCCTAGATTTCCAAACTATGTGTATGGTAATTGCCACGAGCAATTACTATCCACATAAATTGCTTTTTAATTATATAAGGGCTTTAAGCCCATGCTGGGTGCTGCCCTCAATGCCTGGCTGCCTCTTGTCATCCTTGCGGAGATGAGTCAGGAAGCCAGGCACACTCGAGAAGGACACCACACAGCGAGGATTTCTTTTCTTTTTTTATTCCTAAACAGGCTAAGGGCTCTCCTAGCGCCTGCCCTGGCTTGCAATTTTCGGGGGTCTAAAGAGACCTTCCATTTATGACGTGCAGCAGCGTCAGATTTTTAGGCAATCCCGGGCGTCCAGGGTTTAAGCCCTGTATTCCTAGGGCTGTCTGTCAATCACTTCAAAGGCGGCAAGCAACACCCCTTGTGACGAGTTGGAAATGGGTGTTGCTTGCAGCCTCTGAAGGGAATGGGAGCGAGCATGTGACCTGACGTCAGAATCCTAACTCCGAGTCGAGTGGACACACAGACATCATGCACAGTGAAGTAGAGAAGGCCGAATTCCAGGCAGGCTTTTCAAAAAGAAGACGGTAAGTTGAAATGCATGTTACTAGAATATCAAAGCTTAATCATGTATACAGAAATGAAGTGCAACAGTATGGTACATGAGCATTAGACTTTGATATTCCGGTGGCACGCATTCCCTCTTTGAAAAGCGTTTCCTCTTACCAACTTTTGTTCAAGGGCAGGCTGCTGTATGCTACTTTCTGCAATCATATTATGCCATCCGAAAACGGGCTTCCCAAATCCTGTACATTGATTGTGCGATGGCTGCTCGTGTTTTTTTAGGTCTCGCCTGAGCCAGCGCATTCGCTGCTCTGGCGAGACATTTAGTGAGTGGGCTTTCAAAAGTCCTACCGGGGTGGCATAGAGCGTGCGGTTACGCGCACAAGCGCGCGCGCCTCGCTCCGCCTCTCCGTCTTGCTTGCTTCAGGCTTTAACACTCCTCCCCCTCCCCCACCAAAGAGTGCGTCTCGCGGCCGCGCGTCTCTGGTCATGCGTCTGGCTGCTTCCAATCTAAGAGCCATACTCCTTGTTTAGGACTTGTGCCCTGGTTGTGCCTACTTCTTCTGCCTACTTTTTGCCTGCGGTGCTCTGGCCTGCTTGTAGGGACAGCCCTTTAATTAGACAGTACACCGCCCTTATCAAATGCGGGCCCTGCTGTAGGCTGGGGGCGGGCCCTGGCCTCACCCGCTCTTCCTTTGGCAGCCGAGGGTGTGTGCACTCGTCCTCCTTGTGGGGCTCGGACTTCTTTGCGTCGGTCGCCCTCTTTGCTCTGTAGCACCTGGAGGCTGTACTTGCAGGGTGTCTGTGCCCGTCTGTCTGTTCTTCGGTGTCCGCCTGCCTGCATGTTCATGTCACTTTGTCTGTGTCCACCAGTCAGTCTCTTCGGCTTTGTTTGTCCGTCCTTGTGTGTGTATTTCCGTCTACCTGTCTGGACGTTCATGGCTGTTTGTCTGTGGTGGTGCGTATGCATGTGCATGTCAGTTTGTCCGCGTCTGTGTGCATGTTCACGTCAGTTAGCCTGTATGCACATCCATGTCTGAGTTCACCGGTCTGTGTCTTTGTCCGTGTGTCTATCTGCCTCCCTCCGCGCCTCTGCCTGCCACTGTCCGTGTTGTTTCGCGCCATGCTCTAGCTCCTCCCTACCTGTCTCCACTCCAAGGCACTTGGCTCAGAAAACCAGCAAGTGTAGCTCTGAATCACAAGTTCACAACACATGCAAGGAGACGTGCTCATGCATCAGAGTCGGAAACACCAGGGCACCCTGGTGGTTTCACTCAGATGTTTATAACCCCAAGGAGTTTACCACTCACATTTTAAAGGGTGGTCTGAGTTTGCCAAGCACAGTGAGTCAGAATGCAGCACTGTGCCTGCTCGGCTCACAGCCGCAGCAAGAAGCAGTCAGACAGCTCAATGAAGTGGAATAGACACAGGGGTGTCAGTAGTCTAGAGTGACAAAGACAGGCAGGAAGTATAGAGTTGTTTGTGGCCTGGACTTACGGTCTTATTTACCTTCGATGCTCGGACTTGCAGTCTCTCATTCTTTCATAATCGCTGATACTTTCAATACCTCAATAGCCTGGAAAATAACAATAGACTATTTCTATAGGGCCAAAGGCGGGGTGGGGGATGGGGGCGGGGGGCAGCACTGGTACAGGAAATAGGTCTGGCGTTGGCTAGCAGCCTTTTGGCTTTGTCAATTACTTCTGTCATGGTTTTTGTCAAACTTTTCTTGGTCTCAAAGAGTAAGCATTGCCATTAAAGTCCCTGGCACTGAAGCGAGCTACTTTGAATGTGGGTGTGCTGCTTTTGGATCAGAGTGGAATGTGTCAATCACAGTGAAGTTAGCCTGTGGGTGAAGTGGGCTGACCCACTGATCTGTGCAGTCAGCTGTAGTGAATGAAAGATGTTTTGTAGAGCACACAGTTACTCCTGCGGGTTTGCAGAACAAAAACCAACAGAACACCTGACCTTTAGGGCACAAAGAATAACCATATCTTACGCTTCTTATGAAATAAAGATTCCGACTTGAGAATGGGAAGATCCAAAGGAAGCTGGTACCAAGCCTTTGCAGCCAAATAAGACAAGCATTGGCATAGCCAATAGGTCTCGTTTTTGGGACCTTATAAGTATTTAGTTATGCAGCACAATATCCTTGGTGCAACAACATCTATTGTTGCATGGCTAAACACTTATAAGGTCCCATAGGCGAGACCTATTGGCTATGCCAATGCTTGTTTTAGATACTGCAGCAAAAGGTTAAAGTTTCAAAGTCCGGGTTAGATGTTTCAGGTCACATGGGGGGCCCTGCACAGGTGCAGCGGAGACACTAGCTTTCTGTGGTTCCTATCAAAGTGTATCATCAGGCACGCAGTGCAAACAACATTAATTAGGAACGTAACAAGCTTTAGCAAAGCCAACAGGTATGGCTTTCCATAATTGAAAGAGTTTTTTAATTGATGGGTGTTACAAAGACGTCTGGAAGAGGTTGCATGGATGGGCAAGTCGGTGAAGGAGGAAGCTGAGCGGGTGGGTGGGTAAATTGGTGGGTGAATATCAGTAGCAATACCTAATGTCGGTGGGTGAATGTGAGTGGATGTGGTGATGGTCGGTAGGTGGGTGATTGAAATTGCATGAATGTGTAAATATAAAGAAAATGGGTTTGTGTGTTTCCGGTGGTTGGAGGAGAAGACAGCTCTGTTTACATACCACCATTGTTTTCATTCTGTGGAGCCGCTAAGGGCATGGTTGACTGCCGGCGTGAGAGTCCCAGGGAGCCAAATAGCTACTGTAGAGGGTTCAGTTCAGACCTTCTCTTAGAGACACCAACCTCATCTCTTCATTAGAATTAAACCCTTGTTCAGGGGCCACATAGGGCTGAGTAGAAAAGTAGTATTTTTAACACCCGACAGACCCTGAAAGCAAATGCCGCCTCGCAAAGTAGCACGTGCGATGTAAATAAAAACATTTTTTAAACGTACATTTTCGCAAGGTCCACAAAAAATATTTTCTTCCATTCATATTCAGAATGAAATTCCTCGTCTAAATCTTCAGTGTCATTAGTGCCTGGAGCGTGCTATTGTACATAACTACAGGGGCAGTGACCGACGCTAATAGGTGACTGGACCATAAATGATGAGGTCAGCCGTGGGCTTTGGTCTTGTCGCAGGTTATCCGCACAAACTCCCCTCAAGTTGTCGATTTCTTGATTCTATTGCTTCCACTTCTCTCCCTGCCTGTAATGTCTGTGGTGGCGGATAGGCGCAGGATAAGTCTGCTGAAAAGCGAAATAGGGTTGTGAACGACAAGTGCGAGATTTGCTTTTGGTTGTTGTTGAAGGCCCGTATTCATTGAAAGGAATGGACACTAGCAAAGAACAAATGGGACACTAATAGTGTATGGCACACAAGGAAAGTGCATACATCCCTAGCTCTTGCCTACTCTGTCTGTGATTGGTAAACATCCCAGAGTGAGATATGTGCGTTTCTAGTGTGTGAATGTGTATGTAGGGGCTGGAGATTGATGTTTGTGTTTGTTGTGTCTGTGTGACATGTCTACATGTGTGAGTCTCCAAGCTTGTCTTTGCCGACCATGTAAATCAGGTGACTTCCTCCTGTTTCTTTACACTAAAAGTCTTGAAAATTCGCCCTTTTCTTCCCTTAAAGTGTTGATAAGTTTGTTTGAGTAAGATGTAAATAGTGTAAGCACTAACCTGTGCAACAAAGAACACAGTGGTTGTGAGCACGAGTGAGTAAATACACTTGTATAGTGCACTGCACGGCTGAGGCCATAGCCGCCATCATGTGGTTCTGCGCCGCTGTTTTTCTGTGAGATCGTGTTTGTGTTCCTGTTAGCACTGCAGAGATTATGTTCCTGGAATCTTTGGCCCTAATACATAACTGGTGCTTATATAAAGTGCTCCAATGAACTTGAGCCGAGTTCACGCTATATAAACCTGCAAACAGGAATCTGAAATTCTGCCATCTCTTTGAACACCTTTTGCCATGCATTCTTTTCGGTGCTTAACCAGGCCGCAAGAGAATGGTGCATCGGCGCCAAGGCACTGCTTCTCCCATTGTTTTATTAAAGGAAGGGATGTGCGACTATGTGCAATGCAGGGCCGATGGTTTAGGTCCAGGCCTGCTGTACGTTAGGACTTGGCACGCAGAGTTGTGGCCATTTCACAGCATCCATAATTCTTCTGTGGGGCCTGAGTGATAAATAATATTAGCACAAGTAATTTTAGTGTGTGTCTTAATGTGTTCTGTTGTGGTGCAGGTTCATTTCTTCCTTCAGCTTCGAGAGCTAAGTGAATAATGCACCGTTCTTTGGCACACTGGATGAACACTGACACCTTCATCACATAATCTTTAGAAATTAATGGCTCCTTCAACTGGCATCACTGGCCTTACCCTGCCTTCAGGTTCATCGGATCAGGCCCCCAAACGTAGTCAGGAAGCCCTTCCTTCCCACAGCCATTCAGCTTCCAGATCCTGAAGACAAATTAGCAGATTTTGTTTACCGTCATTAAAATCTGAGGGAACACAGTCTACAAATCAGCGGTGCATTCACATGAGTGTACATCTGAGCCCTAATAATGAGCTGATAAGCTAAGAAGGCAGCCGCTGTTCTTGCACGTGAAGCCTGTACACCTGTGCTCGTACCTGCAACCTCAAGGGACTGCCCATGTGTCAGTGCCAGGCTTGTGTAATGTATGTACCTGGTGCTCATGTAAAATGCTCCAATGCCATTGGGCCACGTTCGCGCTATATAAAACTGCAAAACAATAATCTCAACGTCTGCTGTCTCCTTTGGACTTCAGCCACGCAATATTTTAGATGCTCAACCTGTCCGAAAGAGAATGGGGAAGGGGCACCGCCAAGGCACTGCTTCACCTTGTACCTTATTTTTCACAACGGCCCACCCTCACTTATTTGCATTACGTACTGATGCCTCCTGAGTCTGTTTTATTCCTCAAATCTCTTTAAAAACGAAACCAGGACACAAAAGCATCACACTGCCCAGTATACAGAATCGTTTTAAAAAAAAAAAACTGTTAGCTTCTGCAATGCTTTACGTGTCGCTCTGTACAATTTGCACACTCCAGTTAGGGTTCAACATATTTAATGCATCAACATATGGGGCAGTTCTCAAGTTTAAATATTTAAGGACTATATATCAAAATTGCCTCATTAACGACCTTGCTTCTCACCATATCGTTTATGAAAATTTGCTTTAACAGTGCACCATTTTCCACTACTTTTTCTCAAACTTTTCTCAGGGATGGGGGATGAACCTCCAGTAATGTCCTAAAAGGCTTTATTCGGCACTGTACATTTAAAGTGTTGAACCACTGAAGTTGAGTGATTTCAAATTATAGCATGAATGGAGGCAGTGTATAATTTAAACCCCTGGAGGGCTTTTCCATTGGCATAACTTTTAGGGACACATTTTCTTTAGGATTCTTTCCAGTGAATTCTTCGTCTTCCCCTGCACTTTCAAGAAAATTGGCTAAAATGTCTAAAGTGATGTTGGCATTGACCTTTCACTATAGAAAATCATTTTAGTTTTGCGCAACCAGAATTCGATGGATCTCTTTCGCCATCTAATTTTTAAAGTATTTGCAATGTACGGTGTTACCAATGGTGTGAGCCTTGATGACTTCATCAACCAATACAGTAAAGAGGCAGAGATGTGTTACAGGTAGAAAACACTTAGAGGGCCTGTTTCCACTGGTTGTGTGCTTGAGGGTCATTTTGCAAGCTGACCAGTTAGAGGATTGGGCACAGTTTTGATATGTTTCTAATGTTTTCTTCACACTTGTGCTTACAAATGCTATATTTGGATCCCGTTTTTGCAACAATTTGCAGTAAATATGTGGTGTAAAAGCCATCATTTGAATCCATTTTTTTCAAAATTTTCTTGTGGGGGGAAAACCCCCCCGCACCCTCCTTGTGCAGTTCGGGCTCGCTTCGCTCGCTCGTTATACTAGGTTACAATTTTTCTCCCCACCACTTTCAAAATCCACCAGCCGCCACTGGAAGAGGATGCCGGTATGTCGCTACTCAGCAGGCCCCATATTTTGGTTGTGTTTGCTGAGTGATGGAGTGTTGAGAAACATGCATGCAAGTGGGTGTTTATGTGTGGGTTTGCTGTGGCATGTGATGTAGGGTGGAGTTGTAGGCTGGTTGGTGCTTGTGTGGTGTGTGTGTTGGGAGGGGGTGTATAGGGTGTTCTTAGTATTTGCATGCAAGTGAGTTGAGGGGTGGCTGCTTGAATCCAAGCAGTGGGTGCAGGTGAAAACACCAACCGTGGTTTGAGGCACGGCATGGCAGCAGTTGGGTGAATGGCATCCTGGGCACAGCAGTCTAAGGAGTGTTGAGGATTATTGCTAGACAGCGATTTGACTAGGGTTCCTGGAACTGGGCATGGTCCAGGCACAGATGGGGTTGCCTTTGGTGCGCCAGTGGCGCACCTGCTATGCTCATCCACTGCGCGTCCGGGTTGCAGCTGCCATTAAGTAGGCCCTTATAGTGGGGAGGAGTGCAGGGTGCTGTGATGCCCTTTCCTGTTCTGATGGGTGATGGGAATAAAACCTTCAGAGGGGAGATAAAAGATAGCTTTATAACATTTTACTTCCTGGCACTGATTTTGCCCATCCACTGTATATAATTCTTCATAGTACTCATAAAATTAATTGGCAATGCCATTCACATCTGTTATCTTTTTGGCTTGAGCTTCTGTTTTACAAGGTCTAGTGTTACAAGTAGCCACCACTCTAACTTTAAGTGTTAACACCTTACCAACTAATTCAATATATTCATAAATCCTTTGACGATTCGTTTGGTAAACCTGTGCATCTTCTCTCAATAATCTTGACATACTGCAACCCTAGTGGCTATCATCTGCTGATATCTATGGGACAAAGTACCCTCAGCTTTAAATTATAAGGATATTGTAAGTTACCAAGAAGTTCTGCAAACATTTAGAAATATAAGACCTCAAGCGACGTCCCTTTATAAGGTTATAGAACTCTGAGGTGTTTGGCAGTATCCTTACCTTATAAAATATGGTTGAGATATTTTATTTCCTAAAATACATGGGCCCCTCTGACCTTCCTGCTTTTCTTTACCCACACTCTTTCCATATTTCCCAATCAAAACTGTTTGATGACAATACTTAAAACACACAAAAGGTGACGAGAGGAATGCTTGCAATAAGTCTAACCACAGGCAATGGGGTGGGTAGCAATTCAAACCATCGTTCTTTTACTCACCATGCCACCTCAGTTTGGACCCACTCATATGTAAATCAGTCTTGAGCCTTCTCCAATAGGAACAGTCTAGCTCGAACTAAGGCCATGTCCTCCCAGAACTGGACGACAAACCACCTTAGACTGGTTTCTCCTTGACTGAGGCTGTTCAATGAGGTGTAGCTTGGTTCCAGTGGCACAGCGTGCATAGCACCCACGTCTGGGCATGCCCTTATGGGTCTTATGGATAGACACCTATGGGTCCTCAGAGGGAATAGATCTGAGAAAGCTAATTAACAAATCAAAAATGTACTTGACATAATTTTCATGTTGCTAATTGTAGGCCTCTAAAACGTACCTGACAAATAAATGTCCACAAGTTTCTTTCCCTGTAAAATAGAAAAATATTGTGAAATAGTTTTAATGTGAATGTGCCTGATAGTATGGTCTCTGCATTTTTCTTCAGGTACTAAGATGTAATATTTCAAGGGCAAAGGTTGTAGGCTATAGACAGAAGTGAATATTTTAATTGTCTATTGCGTGAAGCTTCCTTAAGCATGATACCTGCACGAAGAAACGATGTGGAAAAAAATGAATGGATGCAATGTATTTTAAAGTTATTATTTTACTTCTGGTGCAAAGATTGCATAACTAGTGAGTGCTTGCAGAATATTAGAGTATTTGTATTTTAACAATACAAATGTCCAGACAGAAAGCAAAAGAAATGTTTTTATTTTTGTGTAACACCTTGTTTCCTATTTCCATTTCTGATAGAATGTTATGTATTTAAGACTGTCTCAATTTGTTTTGTATAATGTGTATTCTGCAAAACAGTATAAATTAACTTTATCCTTTTGCACATTTGCTCTTTTGTTGCCAGAGCATTTTAGATCATAGTATTGCTTTGGAGCTCTTTTGTTAGCAGGCTCACTCTAACGTACTTGGCACAGTTGCACTGTTGGCCTATATTTAATTATTATCAGGCTTGCTAGTCAGGCCTTGTTTTTCTTATGTTGAGCATTTATTTACTCATTCTGAGGGACTCGACTATTAGATTATGTCCTTTTAATCTGGCTTGTCTATTGTTTCCTTAGCCAAATCCTATGCCATGCGAATACAATTAATTTTCTGTTTTGTAGTATTTTTGTTGTCTGCATTTTCCGAATAAATCTAATGATAAAAAGTCTGAGTGAGAGTCTCTTGGTGAATGATTAATGGCACAGTTTTGAATCCACTTTGCCTTCTACTGATTCTGTGGATGGACCCTTTTTTATACCTCCATTGGTTTGGCTATCATTTACCTCCTTCAAAAATAACATCGGAAAACACGGCAGGAAGCAAAGGCATCTATACCCTTCTCTTCCAGGGAAGAAAGGGGTTTAAGGTTAAATAATCTTTTTCCAATAGGAAGGATTCTGACCAGCAAAGGAAGGATATTACATGACCTACCCTATTTAGGGTGTACAGTGTAATGCTTTTTTTTCCTGTTTCCAGGAAATCCCTGGCAGTGATGGACAGAAAAACCACAATCATTACTGCCACTCCCTGGGAGAAAACTCTCAGGGTGTGAGGATTATTTGTTTTGTGTGTTTGAAAAACAAAGGGGCATATTTACAAGCCCCTATGGCCACCACAACGTCACTGAAAGTGACGCTGTGGTGGTCATAGGGGCTTTGCCTTATTTTCAAGGCAGCGTTTAGCCACTTAACCTGGCTTAACACTGCCTTGCAAATAAGGCACCCTTTCACACTGTACTTAGCGTGAAAGGAGAGGGAAATGGGTGTTGCAGTGGGCGTTCCACCGCAACACCCATTGATTTTGATGTTGCCCCCTATTTACAAGGGTGGGGTAAATAGGAGGCAGTGCCAAAATTAAGACCAGGGAAAATGTGGGGGCATATTTACAACGAAGTGACGGAGTGCAGCGTTAACCATCCTGGCTTAACGCCGCACTCCGCCACTTCAGAAACGCAGGGCTGCACCATATTTACAACAATGCGGTGCAGTCCTGCATTTCCCCCTGCGCTGGTGCTAAACTTAGCAGCCGATACCAAAGGGGATGATGGACGGAGCGTTAGAGCAAATCAAACACTCACCCCCAGTCAACTGATCTGGGTTTAATCCATCATCATTCTTTAGCTCACTCCACCACCCCAGTTCAGACATATCCATATGCAAATCAGTCTGACCCTGTGCCTCATGGGAACAGTCCAGCCCGAACTGCCAAGCCATGTCTTCCCTGGACCGGAAACAAGCATCCTGGGACCGGTTTCGGGTTCAAAACCCTCATCATCCAGGCTATCTTGAATCCAGTGGCAAAGTGAGCAAGGGACCCACGTCTGGGCATACCCTGCCAACTTAGGGTGAACAAAGCGATACCAAAGGGGAAACTTAGCAGCCTAGCGCCAATGCAGTCACACTTGCACCATAGTGCAAGACTGTCTGCGTTGAGCGGAAGATTGTTCATGTGCAGGAATGTCTCCCTTCCTGCACATAAACAATGTTTAAATGACGTTTTGTAACTTTTATGTGTGCTACTTAATGCAGCACACATAGAAATTGCAAAACATCTTTTTTTTATTGTTTATGTGCAGGAAGGGTCACGTTCCTCCACATAAACAATCAATGACAATTTGCTTTTTCTATGTGTGCTGCACAACGCAGCACACATGGAAACAGCAAAAACGAGGAGAAATAATGCATTTCTCCTCGTTTCGCCTGTTTAAGACCAGGGGGCATATTTACAAGCCTCTATCGCCACAGACTTTACCATTTTGGGAAGAGATTACAAAGGGTCAGAGAGTCAGTTGAGGAGTATATAACTTCCTTGCACAAACTGGCGTCTACATGCAATTTTGGAGGTTCTATTGAAGAACGGATTTGTGAAGTTTATACTTGTTTGTTTCATTGAGAAAGTGAAAGAATTGATTTGGAGAAAAGATAACCCTTCTTTAGAGGAGGTTTTAACTATTGCCAAGACGTGAGAGCATGCCTTAGCATGTGTGGAAACGATTTGGAAGGATAAAACGGCTTCTGAGGATGGTGAAGGAGACAAAAGTAATGGAGGAAAAAACTGGTAGCGCAAAAAAAATTATTCTAAAACTTTAATGAAGGTGACAATAGAATGTTTTCGTGTGGCAGCACAGACCATGAAGCAAATTTTAAAGAATGTCCTGGGTGGAAATCTTGGTGTAAGAAATGTGGAAAAAAGGGACATTACACAAATTGTTGTAAATCAGCAAAGATTAAATAGATATTAAGAGAGATAGCTTTAATGTCCATAGATTAAAATGAGGAAGTGATATTACAAATCAACATGAGTGACAGTGAGTGTCCATATGACGAAGTCTTAGTTCTGTGAAAATGCTTTTTGACTCAGGAGATAAAATAACTTTGATCCCCAAATGTTTTTGTGACCTATGTCTGAAGTAAAATTACTCAAGCCTGACATTAGGCCGAAAGGATATGGTGGGGAGCATATAAGATTGCTGGGTTATTTTAATGGCTGTATAGAATTCACTGATAGGTTTGCTGAAGGCAAGGTATATGTTTCTATCAAAGGAGATTCTTTGATTAGCTGGGTACATCAAAGACGTTTACTTGGATCCTAACGAACCTATTTCTGTGAGATTCAGAGAAAAGGTGAATGAGATTAATGAGACTGCGTGTGCAAAAATTGTTGGCCATCTGCAGAAAAATATGTTGAGGAATTCCTGAGAGTAGTCTGCAAAGATATGGGGTGCTTAAAAAATGATGTAATCTAATAAAACTGAAACCAAATTCAATACTGATAGTCTGTAAAGTTAGAAATGCTCCTTTAGCGATAAAAGATGAAATGGCATAGGGAATTGAAAAATTGAAAAGTAATGGCATAATCAAAGAAGTTGAGGCATCTGAGTGGCTTGCGCCAATAGTTTTGGCGTGCACAGCAAATGGTGAGGTCAGGTTGTATGTAGCTCTGAGGAAGTTAAACAAGAATGTGATTGTAGACCGTTATCCACTACCCAATAATAATGAAATGTTAAGCTCTTTGGGTCAAGCAAAACATTTTTCTTCACTAGATCTCACTTCAGCGAACCACCAGATTAAACTTCATCCCTTGTGCCAGGATTTGATATCATTTATTACTCCCTTTGGGACCTTTAAGAAAACCATTTGGGTTCATTTTTGCTTCCTCTGCATTTCAAAGAGCAATGGATGGAGTACTGAAAGGTTTACTGGGTGTAAAAATGTATCAGGATGATGTTCTGGTATATGATGCATCATCTGAGGAACATGATGAAAAGGTGCGTGAATTTTTAAGAAGGATTGAATCTAGTGGCTTGACACTTAAACTATAGAAATGCAAATTTGATGTTCCTAGTATTGAGTATTAAGGTCACATGTTCTTGGCAAAGGGCATGTAACCTAAGCATGATCTTGTAAAGGCAATCACTGAGTTGCCAAGCCCTGGCAATAAGGAAGAACTCATGAAATTTCTTAGCATGGCTGAGTATTATAGTAATTTTTTTTTAATTTTGCTGAGAAACAAAAAGAATGAGAGAATTATGCAAAAAAAGGCAGAGATTTTGTATGGGACAAAGAATGTCAGGAGGAATTTATTAATTTGAAGGCAAGTTTGAAAGGAGCTCTGTGTCTTAGTGTTTTGAACCAGGTCAAAAGACCATGTTAATGGCTAATGTCAGTTCCAAGGGTTTAGGAGCAGTGCTATTGCAGAAAATTGATGGTCAAGAGAAATCGATTTTGTTTGTGTCTAGAACTCTGAGAGGAGCAGAGCTGAATTATCCAGTAATTAAGAAAGAGGCACTAACTACACATTGGGCAGTAAGGGAGTTAAGAAAGATTTTGTGGGGAAACAGTTTTGAGATTAAAACTAACAACAAGCCTCTAAAGGAAATCATCTTTACTTCTAAAGGAGTTGACTGTGTCTCCACAAGAATTTGTAAGTGGGTAGTAGCTCTTCAAGAGTTTGATTTTGCTATAGGGTATGTCCCAGGTATTCGAAATTCTATTGCCGACTGTCTTTCTAGGCTGTGTAGTGATGAAGGAACAAATGAAAATGCGGATATTTCTGATGTTGAAAGTGGTGAGGATGGTTGGAAAGTGTATAAAGTCACTGATGACATCATTCAAGGACAGGATTGATTAAGAGAGTTGCAATCTGATCAACTTTTGCAAAAAGTGACACTTATTGTATGAAATGGATGGGGCTCCAAAGGTGGCTGTGATCCTTAGGTTAAGTTGTTTTGGGAAATAAACAATGAACTTAGTTACAATCTATTATTACGAGGAAGTAGGCTAATTCCTCCCATAACTTTGAGAGAACTAATTATTGACAAAGCACAGGAAAGTCACATAAGAATTAAAAAAACTAAAGAGTGTATTTGTGAAGATTATTGGTGGCCTAGAATGGACATAACAATTGAGAGAAAAGTGAGAAATTGCAACAAGTGCATGTGCAGTGACAAAAAATTAAAATGGTGCTTTCAACCCATGTGTTTATGCAAGCAACCTTCTGGGATGAGATAGCATTGGACATAGTAGGCCCTATAAAGATTTCTAGTGTAGACCATTACATTATAATGTGTATTGATGTGTACTCGAGATGGCCCGAAGCAAAGATTGTCAATTCTGTTGAAGCAATTGATATTATATGTTTACTGGATGAATTGTTCAGTAGAGAAGGAATCCCTCTTCCATTCTAACAGATGATGGTGTTCAATTTACCTCAAGGAGAATGAAAGACTATTTGTTAGCAAGAGGGATAACTCATAAGAAAGCGGCACTTCATCTTCCCGAGGCTAACAGGATGATTGAGAGATTTAACAAAGTCTTAAAGAAAACTATTCAGAATGCAGTAGTGTGTGGGAAATATTTAATAGAAGAATTGAAAGATAAAGTGACGATTTACAGATTGGCACCTCATTCGACAACTGGGAGATCACCTTTTGAACTCTGTAAGAGTAGGAAACCCAGTTCTTTGGTATGTCCAAGCTGGGAGAACAAGAGAAGGGGTTTCACTGGGAGACAGATCTTTGGAAGTGTGGATGTTGAAGAGAGAGACAGACATAAGATGAGTGGTAGCAAAACGTGATTTTATGATCAAAAGAGGGTTAAAAGAACAGTTGTGTGTGAGGGTGACTAGATCAAAGTAAGGCTGCCAAAATCAGGTATGAATTACTCCAAGTTTAGCTGCACTTTGAAGGTAATTAAATTGATTACAAATGTTGTTAAAGCAGAGGATAATAAAATCTAGAATCCTACAGGGTGATAAGGTGTTCTGCTCCTGGTATAGATTCAGGCAGCAAACCTGTTTCTTCATCGGATTATCAGTTATCACGAGAGGGAAGAGACATTTGCTACGGGACCAGGAAAAGTCTTCACAGTACAATGAGACCTTCTTATTTGAAGGATTACTTATGATTTTGTTTTCCACTCTGATTTTCTTATCTTAAGTATAAAGTTGTATATAATGCAATATGTGGATTTAATGAAATGTTTTCTTCCTTTTAATATGAGCTAAGTGTTTATTATTATAATTGAGAGGAGGATGTGTGGCATCCTAAAGATGTTATTATAAGTATGTCAGTGAGAATGTAAATAGGTCAAAGGGAATGTTGTGAATGTTCTAGAAGCCAGCTGGAGAGGCGGAGTTGGAGAGATAACTGACTGGATGAGCATGGATGTCATTTGGAGGTAGACGGGGGTCAGAGTTGTGACCTCTAGCTTGCTCTCTGGTACTCCTGGCCTTTCCTTTGCGAACTCTGACCTCAGATGGAGCTAACCCTTTGCCTCCTCTCAGGCCAGGGTTCACAAAGGAAGTGCCAGGAGTACCAGGTCATGACTGCGACTCCTGACTACACCTAAATGACGTCCATGTGGATGAGGTTGTTATATGGAGCTTATCTTTATTAAAATAAATCAGAACAAACTTATATGGATGAGCCTTTTATTGATCTTCACACCTACACCTTTCCCTGAGGACACAACATCTAATACTTCCAGTAGAGTCCTGTCCCCATTGCGCTCATTGTTGTCCCCCCAAAGCCTCCAGTGCCCCAACAACAACTGTGGCCACCCCTGTCTTGTGCTATAACATATGCTGTGCGGCCCGAACACACTGCATCTTATGTCCACATATTTCCAATCCATTTCTGGGCTGTTGTCTGGAAAAGGACTTTAAGCAATTCTTGGGTCATGTTTAATTCCTCATCCAACACACATGTTAACTTAATTTCAAAGAATCTGAAATTAAATTGTTTGTTATTATGTTACAAAAAAGAATTAATACAAATAATGTGTGTTACGACCTTCTTAGCATAAAATGAATTATATTTTGCATTTATAGGAAAACCAATATAATTCTCTATAAATTTTAGATCCTTGACAACCATTTGGTATATACACACAATGCACAATTCCTCATAACACTAATGTTTATTTATTGTCATCTAAGTATGTCTAACTACATATATAGTAATTTCTTACAGTTGCATTTTGATAAAAAAAATGATTATACATCCCAAAGACCAGTAAGGGAGGAGGCTAGCTCAAGAAAGTTTACAAACATGTGTCTTCAGAGAAACCATTCAGAGAACATACAGCATTAGGAAGTACATAATCAAATAAACAAAGGTTTGTGCAGCATAATGACAAAAACAATCTAACTTTTACAATGCAATGTATATAATGATTCCATTCTATTACAAAGATATAAAGTCAGTGTTAGCTTTTGTTAGCAACTACTCCATATAAATACATTAGCAACACTGGTAGTCTTCAGCCACACACTGGGTTGTCCTCATATTGCACCCAGACATTATGTTCAGATGCAGTCATAAACTGCACCAAATTTTAACAGATATGCTACAGTTGATATCATGAAGTCTGAGTTCTAGACTTTGAAACCATGTAATATGTGTAAGGTACTTTAGATGAAACTCATTTAAAATGGCATCACTCCACAACTAAGAGCAAGTGTAACACATTTGTTTCCAAAAACATTCACCAATGGGATACCAACCTGCACTGCAGCTCTCTTGATAACCAGAATCTGAACCTCAATCCATAGTTTCCCAGCAGATGACAGATTGACATGGCCTAGGAATGATTAAATAAAAATCTTAATATGTTTGTGACTAACATGCATAAATGGTAAAAGAGGAATTGTTTGTGACACTTACCTTAAATTCACCAACCATTAGGCAAAGATATTTTCAATGAGTTCATGCCTTGGTCACTGCCTTCATCCTCATCACTGTCAACTTGCTGATTCTTGTCACCAACATCACCACTGATAAGCGTCAGCATGGATGAATGGAATATTTATTCTCAGGGTGATGTTGTGAAGAATGCACAACAGCACAACAATATTGCAGACCTTCCCACAAGAGTAGAGTAGGACCCCTCTGGTCTTGTCCAGGCACCTGAACTGGGCATTCAGGAGCCCAAAAGCCCGCTCCATTGGACCTCTCCTTGGCACATAGGCCTCACTGAAGTTGACTTTCTTTGGTATTGTTGAGCTTCTCAGAAGTATTAAAAGCAACATACAACTAGGATAAGCTGAGTCCCCTGACAATTATAATGATATAAGTAAACATAAGTGAAATGATGTCTAGAATTCCCCAATTTTCATACAAACATTTACATCAACATAATTTGTATAACTTACCAACAAGCCAGAACCTCGTCTGTGCAAGGTCTGCCATCTGTTGTGGGTTGGAGCTGTGGTGCAGCACTAGCGAGTCAAGGGTGCAAACTGGAAATCTTGCACACACACAACCACACACACACACGCCCGCACACACACACACACACACGTGATTTAGATGTCTCCTATGCAAACCACCTGCACATTGATGGAGTGAAAATGCTTCTGAGTGCAGTACACTTGCTCCTGGACATGAGGAAACACTAGTGTAACATGGATTCCATCTGTGCACCAACCACATGTGGTGCACCCCCCATGTCATAGAACTTTGTCCTGATATTTTCAGTGTAGCATTTGCTGTTGAAGACTGGATGTTGTCATTAATAGGTCTGAGCATAACATCCAGGACCTGGTTGAGGACTGAAAGAAGCATTAGCACAGAAATATAACACTGCCATAAATTTCACAATAGGTGAGATATCAGTCTGAATTCTGGTGTTTGGCATACATTTAGATTAAATTGTTGCAATAAATCCTCAATGGTAGTACGGTTCAACCTGTATTTCTTCATGATGTACCTTTCGTTCATGGTTTCTAAATATCAATGTGGTTTGTACACTTATTTCTTCCGTCGAAATATACTTCTCTGTCTTCTCTGGGATGGTTGATAGACATATCAGAAACATATGAGTGGACTGTGTCAATGTTTTATGTTCATGCACGATTGATGGACATAATAGAACTATTTCTAATTTTTGATCAAGCCAAATAACAAACACACATAACGATAACAATGTCTCTCCATTTTAAAAAATATATATCTTTAAAACGATATCTAAACATGTATTGTCAATATTACAATTTTAATACAATATGTCAAAGACATTAAAGGAAATATAATTTTAGTTTAAAAATAAATGATTGTTGAAAACATCTCCTATTTTTGTAGGTTTTTTCTTTAGATAACGTATGTAAAGTCAAAATGCTAAGAAAAAAATATTTTTGTAATTATTTGTAAAAAAAACTCTGTCAATGCTGATATAGATTACACAGTGGGAAATGTATATCTATTATTTGTAATATGGATGTTCCAGTTGTTATTGACAGAAACAATGTCACAGATGATTGATGCTTCCGTCAATAACGCACTATTGTTTGTCAGCCATTTTGTCAGGCATACTCTTTGCTGACAATGTTGGTTTTGGATCACAAACATGGCGGCTGCCTAACATATCCCTTGAAGATGACAGACAATTAAGTGTAGTATGTACCTACCTTTTCCAGTGACCGTGGTCCCTCATTGGTTATAATGGTCCGTGATAGAAAGAATCCATCATATAAGAGTACGTTGACAGAAATGCCATCACGTGACATACAAGCTTTTTAAGGACATTGGGTTACTTCCTTCCTAAACATCAAGTGTAGCAGACCTGAACAGTTGCTGCTCATGTTCTTCTGCTAGCACCAACCATGGCTGATAGAACAGGTGACAGGGCCTCCAACTTTACTCATAAGGAGTTGGATATCTTTGTAAAGAGGGCCTGATGAACTACAGTCAGCTGTATGGTCCAGCATAGAGTCAGGTAAGCTGCATACATGAAATCAACAAAATGTTGTATTCAGTTATTTATTAATAAGATTGGGAGTTACGTCACACTCTGACCCTAATGTTACAAGTACAAGTAACATAGAATCTACTAACAATTGCCCCAGGTTTAGAGTTTGCTGGACAGCGGTTCCATCACAAATGTGCCTGATAGCCCGTTCATCCTTATTACAAGTGTAATTGCATCTAGTGAAATCTGTCACATTTGTGATGCAGTTACAAAATCACTAAAGTATAAATAAGGCACAGTATCTTTACTATATTTGTAACTTTCTTGATGGAATATCTGGTAATAATGGATTATGCTCTCAAAATTCCAAACTGTCCTTTCATCAGGCGGTTCATGAGACTCAAACTGCTGTGGCGCACTTAAACAGTTTTGGACGTGCTCTCTTAAACATGATGTGACACAACTGTGTTTTAAATTATATTATGTGACATAGATAGTGGGTCGAATCGTTGATAAATCCATAATTTCTGCCAGTATAAAAAAAAAAGGCCTTAGTTGGGCATATACAATCCTTGGAAAGTAATCGGTAATGTCCAAACTGTAGAGACTCTATGAACTATGTGTTGTAACCAGCCTCTCATATAGAAAGAATGTGAATGTTGCTTATGTTTTCTTGGTTATGTTTTATACAGCAAATTTTGCACTGCACAAGAACATTGCACTTCATAGCACCTCAGCAGAAACCATTGTAAGCTTGATGGGTGCAATGTTTTCATAAGCTGACATTTATGATCATTAACTCCTATGTGTTTTTGCAAAATCTTCTTTTCATACATAGAAAGTGAATCTAACAGAACAATGTCAAGTGATGCGATATAGTTTGTACCAGACATCCGGGCCTGGATAAGTGTATGAAGACACTTTTGTTAAAAAGGTGGTTTACGCATTGACATACACACAGGTATTTTTTTAACCTTTGGTCCACAGCCAATATATGCAAATGTGATTGCCGGGCATGGGCTACTAGCATACATGAGGGGCAGAAACCTTGCTATCAACAATATTTCAAAGTAAAAGAATTGCCAATCATTTTGAACAGACATACACCTTTTTTAAAGTGCATACACCTTTTTTAAAGTGCCCTAAATCATATCTAATTTGAAATGTGTTGGCCGAAATGTAGGTCAGATATGTGACTGAGGCTCTATTTTAGACTTTGAAAGACAGGTTACTCAGTCAAAAACATGACAGAAATCCCATCTGCCTCATTACAAGTACAGTATATCCTATAGCAATTGTAATAAGGCAGGCCAATATATGTACATCAGGTCCAGTGTGCCCCCTACAACTTACTCTATAGATGTGACACAGGGTTGAGATTGGAGTGTGCATAGTTAGGGAAATGTGGGTTTACTTGTAATTAGTTCGTTAGCCGATATAGCGATGATTTTGAGATTTGACTATGGGTAGTCTATCACAAAAGTGACAGATATTCCATCTCCCATATTAAAAGTGCTATAAGATATATTGTACTTGCAATAAGGCAAACAGAATATCTATGGAACTCGTCTTAGACTCATGCCCTTTATGATGTCCCATTGGGTGCCCTTAATTGAGATTAGTATGCTAAAATGCCTTATGTTTGACCCTCTTTGATGCACCCTTTGCCATTGACTTCTATAGTATATAACTATATAGCTGATGTGTGCTTTCAGTTTCCTCATGAGGAAGTGAGGGAGACCAGACTCCGGGGGACATGCAAAGAGCCACTGGTAGGTGGAAAGTGGAACCATCGCCACCAAGTGGCACAGTGGCGATGAGGGTGTTGGGGCTGGACAGAAAGACACAACAATATTGGATTCTGAGATTTCTGACTCGGGTCACCCCTTGTGGTGCCCACCACTACCACCAGCAACACCCTTACTCCTGTTTGCTCCAGTACAAAGCCAGCACATAGTCTGGAAACTGGCTGGGGTCTCTTTCGCGTTGGGAACCTCTCCCTCTGTCCTGATCCCGCCATCACTGATATCAGAAGAAGCACCTGAAATTCTAAAGAATTACTATGTGGGCCGACAGCAACTCACACAAGTGATTCACATCCTGCATGTCCTGTGCTCTTCCCCATCTACCTTATGGAGAGGTTCTCATTCTTTAAGTGCCTGAGCTGACACTGGTGCTTCCAGAACACCAGCCCCTACTTCTCCTACTAACCTCCAACCCAACACCTTACCCAGTTACACCACATCCCCCAATTCAAAGACCTGACCCCATTCCACAGTCCACCACAATTTCTCCATCCGATCCAAATCCTCCACCATTACACCAGTTGTGAAAACACTACCACCCCATGCTCCTAACCCCCAAACATTCCCTTACCCCCAAAAACTCTCATACCCTTAAACCTCGCCATTCCCTTTACCATTCCTCCCCAGAATCACCTGGCTGTGCCCCACCAAAAAGATTCTAAAACCCCCCACTCCATCCCAATAATTAGGTGCCTGGACATCCATCTGCTCCTGGAGGATATACAGTCCCCTTGAGGAGTAGACCGGAGAGATGTGGAGGCAAGATCACGGCATGGAGCAACATAATGACTGTGCTAGGACTCTATTTTTTATTACCCAACACCGGACTTTACTTTACACTATTATTTCTAGTTACTAAAATTTGATACCCAGATTTTTGTTGCCCTTTAGAATCCATTCTTTATAAAGATGCATAATTCAACTTTTTGCGTCTGTTGAGTACTTGGAGATATAATTAATTTTTAAAGAATTTTGTAATGCTTGCCATATGTGATTGCATATTTTATTTGTTGCATAGGTTAACCATTTATTTCCATTAGCAGATCTTCTGATTTCATATGCGTTATGCTGTTGAAGATGTAGGACATACCCTTTACTATGTATGTTAAAAGAAATGATAATGTTGTAGCGATGGCCTAGTGTGTGTGGCATTTAGAGTGGTATTTGTGTGACGGCATTTAACTTCATTATTTTTCAAATTAAATGTAGGAATTACTTCAGGTTATAGTGGTTCACATCCATGCTATACATCTTGGTTAAGGCAATGAGTGCAAACTCTGACATGTGAGTGTGTGTTCAGCCCTTGATAATATATGCCCAATTTAAAAACATAATATATCAGTGAGTGGGTAGTGGAAATATGTACTTAGGGTAACAGGTTGAATCATATGATTGTGCTAAATGTGGTAAGTTGGTAAAGGGGTATAAATGTTAAGCTCACAATACTATTTTTTTTAAACTGTTACGTTATAGAGTTTTAGCATGTTTGTCTGACCATGAAGATTTATACAAAAATGTGCTTGGCCTTTTGAGTTGAGATGTAGGGGGGTTAGTAAAATTCTATTGATGAGTACTTAATATAGGTATCTAATTTGAGGCATGTGACCAGACGAGGATTCAGAGTAAAGTGATGTTAGATATAGTTTGTTGCACACAAAGTTAAGTTTAGCGGCTCTGATAGTTAACAATGAAAACCGTTTAAAAAGTTGTTCTTACCATCTATTTGTAGTGAATTGTGGTGTTGTTTCTCCAGCGCTGTCATATAGAGCACCAAACCTTGGAGTAGCAGGCACATGTTGATAGAGTAGGTATTATTGGTTGTTGTGGGACGGGTTGGACTATGTTATGCTCTTTTTCCTCCAACACAGGTGTGGAGGATGAACTGCCATGTATCCATCTACAGAAATTATACTCTACATATGGCGAACATAGTAGTGGCTTTCCGTTGCTCCCTCCATGCTGTTTAAAGTATATTATCTGTTGACAGAGGAAAGAAATTGCAACACAGGCAGTGAAGGGTTGACGGACTTTCAGCCATCAAAACGCTACACTCTAAGTCTGACGGATGGACCTCCATGGTGGCAGACGGGTAAATAGACATTTTTTAACTGCCCATCCGCATTCGCCATGGCCTGAATCAGGCCCTTAATCATTATTTTCAAATCAACGCCATGGCCCGGAGTGCATGGTTCCACATAAGGTTTTTGGGGGGTATGTTTCAGCTCATTCCAGCTCAAGATCTCAAGACATTAGGAAAGTCCCTGGCACTCTCCAGGCTTGAATATTGCAATTCACTTTTGACTTGCCTCCCCAAATGGCTCCTTGCCCCTCAGAAAGAAGTTCTTCATGCAGTAGCTCATTTCCTCACTGGAAGTGGCTTGATCATATCTCACCTATCCTAGTTATGCTTCAGTGGCTCCCTACTGATCAGACCCTCCAGCATTTCGCGATTTTGCGCTTGGCGAAATAATCTCAAAATCAGATGAGGAGCGCATTGAACGCAATTTTTACAGTTTTAATGCAAAAAAGGTCTCCCGGCAGACATGCACACTTTTATTGGCTGTACGCACCCACGTACAGCTGTCTGTCAGGAAATACAGCGAGGTTGAGGGAGTAGAAATGGGCTATGCCGAACTTGCTCACACACGAGCATGGCTTCTACAAGCAGACAGGGCAGGATGTTTGCGCTTTGAATGAAATTTGACTTTGCCTGTGCCACTGATGGATCCGGGTGATGTCTTGCCTTGTTCTCGACGGGGGGGGGGGTGCTCTAACCCTATGACCATGCACACAGGAAGGATTGGATCCGTAGGCTGGCAGACACAGAGGGCCATATTATCAAGAACGGCGATAACATTATCGCCGCTTTAGTGGCAGGAAACTACCCGCTAAAGCGGCGATAAGGGGCTTGATAATATGCCCTAAAGAATTCCAATAGAAGCCCAGGTTCTGGTGTGAATGTCCAAGATACAAGTCTCCGTTTTACCTGGACATATAGTAACCAAAAAGTTGTATATTTGGACTTGGACATTTTGGTCGAGAATGATACACTGTGTACAAGGGTACATCAAAAAATGACTGACAAAAACTCCCTCCTGCATTACCATTCATGTCACCCGAGGGCTTTGCGTGATAACTTGCCAGTGGGGCAGTTTCTGCGATATCGCAGGAATTGCTCCAGTACGGCGGCTTATCTAGAACAATCAGAGGGATTATGTGAAAGATTGAGGCAGAGAAGTTACCCGCACAAAATTGTGAATCAAGCAAGAAAAAGAGCGCTTAATACCCCACGCAGTGCGCTTTGGAAAAGAATGTAAAGGAAAAGAACGACTGTCTTCCAGTGGTTATGACTTTTGATCGATTGGCAACCCAGATTAGACAATCAATAAGGAAACACTGGAGGTTATTATCCACAACTGACTTTAAGATGCCACCCCCAAGGTTTGCTTTTAGAAGGTCCAGCAATCTTAAGGATAAATTGGTGCATTCCCGCTGTAAACCATTACAAAAAGAGACTACAGTCCCTCCAGGGCATTATCCTTGCGGGACATGTTCAGTGTGTAATTTGACAAAAAAGACGCTGGAGGTGGTTTTGCAATCCGGAAGAATATGGTATTTGAATCAGTTTAGTAACTGTAATACGATGAATGTCGTATATAGGTTGACATGTCAGTGTGGACTACAGTACATAGGGCTCACCACGAGGAAGATCAAAGTGAGAATACAGGAACATCTTAGTACTATAAAATCAGGAAAATTGACGACTAAACTAGTACAACATTGTAACGAATATAAGCATTCCTTTACATGGGTGGTACTAGAAAAAGTAGGGGGGGACCCATATAGTATTGATAGGGTCCTGGCTACTAAAGAGGCGCGCTGGATTTTCAGGAAAAATGTGATCAGACCGGGTTGAATGATTTTATTGAATGGAATAAAGTCAGAAACTAAACATCTTTGAAAGCGATGTCTGTAGTCCTTGGTATTTGAGAGGGTGAGTTCTTTCAGTGTATGCCAGTGTCTCTGGTACTAGTGCATATATAAAAAACGGCTGTGTTAATAAACATTTTGGAACGATAAAAGCTCTAGAGACAGTATTTTAGAAAAAAAGAGTTGTGCATAATAAAGTAAAACCCACGATGTCTGAGTAACTTTAAAAACTACGGAGAGGTCATGTGTTAAAAATACTGTGGAACAATAAAAGCTCTTGAGACAGTATTTTGAAAAAAAGAAAAAAGCATTAAAAAGTTTTGTTTAAAACTTATGATGTTGTAGTAATGTTAAAAACCACTGAGAGGGAATATCATAATATTAGTGATTTTAACTGAAAACGGAATAGACTACCCTTTTGCACAGTGTGGTGATCACTACAATTTTGCGGGCTGACTATGGGCGGTCAAAGATGGCCGCCGTAGTCGAAGCCGGGATCACGTGATGTGAATTACAAGCTCCGATAACGTGACGAGCGTGGTGACGTAATGTGAGGCGGAGCGGGAGGTTTTTAAACCTCGGTTACTCTGCTTCGAGAGCGAGGGTGGATGTAAAGCGCTCCAGGGAGAACAAGGCGGTAAGGTGTTGTGTGTGTAATGAAGGGTTTGGATGAAGCAACCCATTTTTTCAAAAAGAGATGAGGTGAGGTTGGAGGCTCTAGAATTAGAGTGACCCCGGTCTTAGGAGCGAGAGGGTAATAGAATGCGCTTTCCGATTACGAAAGAGAAGAGCACTATGATTGACCCGGTAGAATCATTCAGTATCGGGAGTGAGATAGTAATTTAACGCGCTCCATTGAAATGAAAAAGAAGGTGGGCGAATGAAGCGTGAAAAGCCAGTCTTTATTAGAGTAAAGTTGGTCATGGAGAAGAATAACGAGACTACTTTGGGGTAAACACCGTTCAGTGTAGAATGATTGAGGTGTTCAGTTTGGGGTCACATGAGAAACGAGATGTTTATCATTTGATGTTTAGAAATTGGCACGACAAGTGAGTGTACGCCTTGAGAGAGGGATTCACGATTGGAAGTCTCCTCGCATTGACGGAGTGGAGAGCTGGTACGATTGACATAGGCTCCCACATGGTAATGAGATTTGTAATGTATATTAATGATGTGGATGTGAATCTTTGGAGAATGAATGATTGTGAGTAACTGGGCCATTTCTCTTTTTGCTTCTGACAGTCATTTTATACCAAGTTACCAGTGTCCAAAATTGGTGATTGATGACCCAGCCCTGACGAAATTGCCTTGAAGTAACAGGGGCAATGAAACATGTTGGCAAATGTTTGCGGCAAAGGTTTGCGTAAAGCAGCCGGTTTTTAAATTTGAATTAGTACACAAGTGAAGAATAAAAGTTGGTGATTGTGTTACTTATCTCAATTTTATTCTGCACGGGGTCATGTTCTGGTGGTGGTTGTGATATACAACTGGCACTAACACTTTTTGGCACTAATATATTTGTTTTGGGAACACACATTATTTGGGCAATATGGTGGCCGATGATGAGGAAAGTGAGCATAGCTGATGAGTACCAATCAGTAAGCTCGACTGGTGGTGCGCACGTGAGGTGCCATTTTGCCCTTTCACAATTTTTTGTTTTTGGGTAAAGGTAACATCTAGATGGGTGTAACCTGTGTATTTTTCACAACAATTAAAATACACCCCTATGTGTAGAGGGGGTATATGGTTGTTTGACTGTCAGTCGCAAAAACGCTGTTTTTAAGAAAAATTAGGCAGTAAAGTGGTAGGATATTACCTCTTTTTCCAAATGAGGAGGTATAGATAGATAAGTAGTGAAGGAATCTCTACCACCACTTATACATATACCTCAAGTAGAGGAGCCTTACGTACACAGGTCTTTTTGATTTAATGAGATGTTGAGGGAGGGCGACCTGTGAATTTGTTTCCCTCTTAAGCTCCTTTTTTGATTGAGTGAAGGACATCAAACCTGGGCTTCTATTGGAATTCTTGAGTTGTCAGCATTGTTTTTCATCTTGCCGTGCTCGTCATAATAATCATGTCTTTTTGGGCCCGACTGGCACCTGGGCAGCCAGGCCTCTCTCTGCATTTTCGAGTTCTGAGGGTGGGCCAGAGCCCCACCTCTTCGGCCCCGCAGGTGCCTCTTGCTTGAGACATTGCTGGCAGGGGCCTGCTTGCAGGTCCTCAGTTATGTTATGTTCTCACTCTAACTATGTGTGTTTGTTGTGGGGCTCGAGTCGGGGGTGCACTGTGTCTGCTTCAAGCAAGCCATGTCCTCCGACGACGCAGCCGGCCTTCTGACTCCTCAGCTCTGCAAGAGAGCAGCAGACTCCTGACTCCCCCAGAATTGTGCAAAACACAATCTTGAGGCAGCAGAAGAAGCCTGTCGCCGAGAGCGGGCAGCAGCAATTTATGGCAGCAAGTCGATGTCCTCCTGAGCAGTGCACAGATGATGACCGGTGGCTGCAGCAGACACAGTTGAAAGGCTGCCCACTGAGTGCAGTAAGTGGGTTGACTTCTAAAGCTTCTCGTTTAAGACCTCATTCAGTGCAACGATTACCATGAGAAGGCCCCTCACTTTACCCCTTTGGTCACTCTTTTTTGTGTTCTGTTTTCTTTGACTGCCACTGAATGTATTAATAGTGACACTATTTTTTGTTAAATATATTAGTCTTGCCAGATTAGAACAAGGCGATTTCTGTCCCCATTGCACTTCGGGGCGTATGGAAGTTACCAGTACATTGTGGTATGGAGAGGAAAATAACATGTACTCTCACTTCTGTAAGGATTTTGTGTAAAAAGTTAAACACTTCTACAACATTTTGGAAGAAAACTTTCTATTTCGAGAGATGTCTGTGCTGTTTTTGAACAATTCGTCAACTTTCAAAACTCTTCTGAACTGTTCTAAAATAAAGCACTGCTAAAAAACTGCAACAATCATGCGCACTCTAAAAAGAAATCTCAAGTTATGACTTACCCAAATTTCAAAGCCAATTTTGCTTGCTTTTCCAACAAATTCTGTGCTCATCCACTACAAATGCTCCTTTCTAGATAGTTAAAAATAATCCTGTTATTTAAACATAGTACGTTTGCTCTTTTAAAGGTTGTAAAATTGCAATACCAGCACCAGATTTAATGGTATTCAATGCATCGACCTTGACAGTACGAAATGCAGAGTAAACACTGATATAGTAAGAATATGTGGCCTACAGGTATCATCAGATGTCAGCAGCAAGCACTTAACTTGTTGAACTACAAAGCACTCACGCGACCCATCCATGACACACTGCTGCCACGATTTATTCTTTGCTACTGATGGAGCAGGGTTTTCGCGAAATAAAACCTGCTCGGATTGAACTCCTCATTGTGTGGATTGTTAACAAAATGGTGTGAAAATTAACAGTGCAAAACTAAAAAGGGGTAAAATTGAAAATTGTGTAAGCACGTGCTGGGGAAAGTTAGTGTAGGCCGCAACTGCACATGATTAATGCAGAAAATAACAGCCAAAAGCCGCAAGTTTCTTTTCACTAACTGTTTGAAAATAATGTGCAGAGCTTTAGAAAATGCAAGCAAAAGCATTCATAGAGCGTTTAATAGTGGAGTTTTATAAAATAACAATGATAATCACACTTTTATTTGTTTTTCCTAGAGCGCATTTTACTGCTCTGCAGAGAAGGCCTCAAGAGTCTTTTTTGGCTTAGTTTGCTTATTAGAATGTAGAATGAAAATATGTAATCTGTCCTTCGTGAGTTCCTGATGATGGCCAAGGTTGTGTGGAGGAAACAATGAACATTTTGAATGGAACTTCCTTGCCGAGTGGAGTATGTGGACACTTGTACTGCAAAATTCATACATTTGCGAGATGGAGAAATGTACAAGCCGCGGAAGAGCGATAACTGTATTTCCTCTGCTGAAAGGTTGATGACGTGAGCAGCCAAATACAAAGGAACTGTTGAAAAGTTAGGCGCATTGAGAGTGGAGTGATTAGACACCCCTTGTTTTGAACCAATGAGATTTGAGAATTCTATCTGTTATGTACATGAGGGGTTGGTCCTTAGTGATTTTAGGGTATAACTACTAGTAGTAATCAGTGGGGTTTGAGGTGCGTTTATTCCTACTTTGCAAGAGGAGAGAGCTGTGTTGCTGTTTCCTAACTTTGGCTGGCTGTTGTTCTGCTGAACCTGACTCTTTGACTTTGCTCCTCAATTCTTCTTGAGGGTGCCCAGCTTACTCTCATGGCCAGAGGGTAGCTTTTCTGATTTCTAATACTTTGCATGATTGATTAGTATGATATTCTGTATTTGCATTAATCTTATTTGCAAATGTCTTTATCCTTTTGTCTCTACGCCTATCCACTCTCTGATTGCGCTGATATTTGAGATGTACAATTGTGATTTATCTCATTACTGTTTTCTTGTGTGATGATCAATGATTCGAGCTGTATTTGTACTTGATGAGCAATCACATTATTTTAGGTAAAGCATACTGATAAGAAAACAGAGTTTGTCTTTATTAGAGTCAATTTGGTTATTTTGATTGATTATTCTTTGTGATGGTATTTTCTTTCGATTCTGATATTATTTTGCCAATCCCTGACCACAATCAAAGATTCATCGAATAAGGAAGAGGATAAATAAATAATGAGCAAATTCGTAAGATTCGTTTAAACTCCAACAGCGTGAAAGTGATTAGGTATTACATTGGGTCCAGATGTTAGAAAATTGTCAGTCCCCAAACGCTGGATCACTACCTTAGTTAAAATAATTCCATGCAATTCTTTTAAATGGAATTCCGAAAAATTGAGCACAACTAGTTGCGAAAATATGCAGAATTCTTTGAAGATTAATCACAATTGTTAATCATTCATTGTACCAACAAAGGAAGTACACACAGATGACAGATAAGGGTATCAGGGGTGCCTATCACCAATATCCTGCAGATTTCCATAATCTGAATGTTTCAAAAAGGATCCGGTAATCTGTACGTGATTATGCTTCCCATTCTACAGCTACTGCATTAGACCATAATAAAGTCCCACTGCAGATGAAACTACCCATTCACGTTCGTTGATAGCTTTTCAAACAATCTGGGACCCGAAATCTGGTCCGGTGATAAGTAATACTCTGGCAATACCAAATGCGAAGATAACAAACACTCTCAGAAACTTTAAACATGCCTATTTCAAAGAGGAATACTCTGCTAAAACAGATTCTTAAGGCTGAAAAGGAATGATTATGAGTAAAATAATGTGCCGCAATAATGGAGCTCAATTTCCATTTTTGTGCCGCAAAATTTACAAATCTATGCCACAATATCCTGGGGGGTCTGATTGATGATAGATCCATATACAAGACAGTGTGTATCACACAAAAGGTTTTTGACTCCTTGCTACTTGACTCCAAGTTGACTCTCTCAAGAGACAAATGTTCACTTTGTAGTGAAGAAATGCTTTACATAGAACCTCTAGCCTTCAGAAGAGAACTCATGATGGCTCAATCTTTCTCAGGCAGGGGGACTAGAATTTGGAACTTCCTCCCACCAGCCTTATGTACTACCGAGACCCTGTTCTGTTCAAGAAATAATTCAAACCCACTATTTTTCAAAGATCTACCACTCTTGTCTTTACTAATTGCTCTAGTTGTTGTCTGTCACTCACAACTTTTTCCCCACTCTCAGGCGGCTTCCTTTCTCTTCCTTAGTGCTCCACTTTCTTGTTGCAGTTTTCTTGCACGCTAAGGGGAATTTTGCAAACCCGCTCCTGTCTTGTACTTATCTGGATGCTTTTTATTTCTTTAACAAAATCGGATTGGATAATGTTGCCATCTGTTTCACACAGTGAAGGATTATTTTCCTGCTGCTCTTTAATGTACTTTATTTTACATCTTTTTACGATGTCATGGTTTATGCACGGCTGGTTTGCCTCTTAAAAAATCCCTGTTCTTCTGTTACAAACAATTCTAATGCCCTGGTGCTGTCTTTCAATTCTGGTATTCACAGTTGCTGCTTCCTGGAAAAAATTATATTCCTTTTTTGTACTCCCTCCCCTCTTCAACCTGCATATTGAGTTGTTTTTGTTTTATTCTGTTTGTCACGAAGACCATGGTTAAGGGCAGCAAAACCAAGAATCAAGGCACTGGGGGAAAAAGACAACCCAGGGGCAAGCCACGAATCATCAACTCAAAAACATCGCTTACCGGAACTCCCTCTGTTAAAACTCAGACTGTATTGATCCAATCTTTAGAGGCGCATTTTTCAAAAAGTGCAAACGGTAATTTAATTCTTGTTTTTTCCTTAAACCCATTTTCATTGTTTTAGTTAGTGCCACTTCCAGACTCTGAATAAATTAAAGTCCTTCAGACAGCAGTTTACGGGACACTGTATTTAGGTCTCGGGCCTGTGAGAATATTCCTCTTGCGAGATTGGGTAAGTCTCGGCGGTCATCTTGGAACCAAGGGCCGTATTATGGTAAAAGCGCATTTTCATTGTTTACGCTGGGAGCACCTTTAAAAAGGTGTGCCGGGGGCAAACTGTGAAAATGTGCTCTATTACCATGAATGCGCTGCCCCCAAGGCAGTCGCGAACTCGTGCTGCCCTGGGGCAGCGCATTCAAGTGAAAACCGGAACTGTGGCTTTACAGCCACCTGCACTTTTGAAGGGGATTATATATCCCCTTGCAGGTGGGTGCAGTCAGTGACTGCACCCGCCTGCAAGGAGATGTCTGGGCAGTCCATAGGACCCCCTTTTCCCCCTCCAGGGGTTGCCATCAGGAGGCGCACTCCCAGTGCGCTACCTAGAAGGTGGTGCACTGTGAGTGCGCTCCCTGAGGGCTTCTTTGCCTCTGCACCCATGCCTGTAATATGGCACGGACGCAAAGGCAAAGGAATTCCCTCGTTTGCATAGGGCACGCCCCTATGCAAATGAAGGAACACCTCCTGAAGGTAGCGCTAGAGCTTTAAGTGCGCCAGCGCTATCAGTATAACTGAAGGGGACACGTCTGCACCCCCTTCTGTAATACCAAAGTGCCGCGTGGCACAAAAAGCGGGCACAAACGCCCATTGCGCCCCCGCGGCACTTACTGTAATAAGGCCCCAGGTGTATATACACTGCACTTCCTTGGTTTCTCGATGTTTTGCATTGAGGATTTGTGGGGATCACGCATCGCTGAAGACATTGAGAACCTGATTGGACAACCTGCAGGAGGCATCAAGACAGCAACTCAGTTGAGTGGCGTATTGCTGGTTTGGCTTAAGGTTGGTGCACTCTCACGGAACTAATTGCCCAAGTATACTTGTGATTTTAAAGTCGAACTTTGGAATCTGTGTTTTCCGAAGAGGATCTGGTTGTAAGAATTTACGTGTATAGTTTTGGGGACAACAATTAGATACTGAACCAAGTGAGCAAGCACACGACAATTTTTGAATCTATAATTGCATGCATCTGTTATTCTAATACCGTAATCTTCATTCCTAGGACCAGGTTGTGTGTTTTACGAGTGTTTACGTTTGAGAGCTCTAACGCACCCTATTCCAGAGAAAGACTAAGAAAGGATGAACTCAAACTCTTCTGTTTACAAAGAATTTGTAGAAACTCACACTGTACAGTTGAGTGGTGTCCATAATAACACCTTTCCTCAATCTATTAGGAAGGAGATTCTGCACAATGGAAGTGCGTCTGACGGCCACTCCAGAATCCAGAGAGCGTGCCAAGGTAACGTCATAGAGTTAGTGACTGCACGAGACCGGAAGCAATCAGACATTCAAGAGGAAGATGGGCTAGCCATACTCTTTTCTCTGCAGGCTCTCACAAGATAGAGGGAACCAGAGCAGCACCTCATCCTTCTCCCTTTTAGGTGATCCGATTAGAGCGCTCAGCGCTCAGGTAAGATCCTCCAGTTGTCTAAATAAAGAAGAAACTGAGTCGAGGGTACTTCACCGGGGTTTAGTGCATTTGCTTTTCTTCTCCAGGTAATGTGCAACCAGCTCTGTGCTCATTTATTATTTCATCCTATTGCTTTAGTTTGCTGTATTCTCTCTACTGTGTTCCCTTGGGGCCTTCCTTCCACTACCACGCAAGACACTGAACCAGTGATGGTTGTATGGCCACGCGGGCCCACGCTGTCTCTGCTCGACTGTACAATTTGAAGAAACAAGACATTGCATTGACACTGTTCTATATTATCTTATGTTCTATGTTGTCACTTTCCTCTACAGTAATTCTGTTTTTTGTTTTATGCTGTACTGTATTATTTTATGTACTATATTGTCACGTTCCATTGCGGTACTTCTACCTTTCTTTTTGTAAAGCACTCTAATGCCCTCAGGATATGTTTGTGCTGTATAAAGCTACATAATGGCATGAACAAATAAATACATAAAATACTATTTTCTCTTTCTCTTTGTGCTGCTTACTGGATGTAAAGGTCACTTGGGGGCCTAGGATGTGCCCAGCTGTGTTCTGTCCACTCTGTGTGCGCAGTAAATTAGATCTTAAAAGCAAGTTGGAAGTAAGGATGATGCTAATGTGAAAGTGTTATGTATTCAGCCTTGTAAACCTACAAGACACGTTCCTACTTTCCCCCAAACCTTGTGTTATCCCTCTCTATACTGCTAACCACCCACCAGAGCCCCTTCACCTTTTGTCAAGCCAAAAGCAGAGTAACTATAAAGGGGCTTTGTTTCTCATGTGACATGCCCACCTTAAAATTGGCATCACATTATAGCTGCAAACACCAAACCCTACAACCCCTATTCCTTATGTGAGGATCAATCCCCACATCCTGGCCACATTCACATGTACTATATCAAGCAGAATGCCCTCGGCTATGTGACCCTTGACATGCCTTCACGAGAGTTCTAAAGCGTTGACCCCACATGTCGCTCATGCAACATCCAAATCCCACAACTGGTAGGACTCCACTTTCTCTTCAGCTAACTTTAAACCCACACAACCTGCCAACTATCACTCAATCCTCATGTCACTTCTAAGCCTCACAACTAGCTGGCCATGGCTCATTCTATATAAAGTTCCAGCACCCAGAACCCATAGACATCACAAGTGTGACTGGAAATACTTGTAACTGTATTCCTAAAACCACCACTGGTCTATACCTCATGGCCTCTGCTCCTGTTAACCACAGAGCCACAATTAGGAATGCAAACCAATACAAAACTAAAGCATCTGCAACAGCAGCAACAATTAACAACTAACTCCACCTAGGTTAGAAACTGAATCCAACTAATCCTTATAACAAGTCTAATAATGTTACATAATATATGATTAACAACAACACTACAAACTGCCTCTGGAATACACAGACTAGGCTGCTACCTGACCTCAAAGCCATTCAATGCCTTGACAAGGGTAGTAGGTACTGATAAAAGCTACAATGCAATACAGTAACAGCTTACAATTTCCAAGCCCAGCCGCCGGTACCCACTGCATTTGATATAGTAGATATGATATGTGAATTCTGAAAGTTACAGACAATATAGAAAGGAGGCTGGAGGGACACATTTTAAAACAATATACTTCCTTTACTACTGATGGCAGTTAACATATTCTTGAATTAATATTTTCCAGGTAAACTGTGGCCCTCACTGATAGGAAATCCCAAATGTAGCCCTTTAATATTAACAGCTCTATTTCACTTGTGATCTCCCCTTAAAATCTTTGCCAGTATTTTGGCAAAGTTCTACAGTTAGTTAATTTCGTCTGCTTTGACTCATCAGCAAAAAAGTCTCCCCCTTCCATTTAAATGTACAGTCATCTCAGATCGAGTTGCCTGGTCTCTGTGAAAGAGAATGAAGTCACGGCGCGCAGACACCACTGAATACCAAGACAAGGAATTTTTGCGAAACAATGAAAAGAATCACATGGTGACTCAGAAGAGGACCTGGGAATTTGGGTGTGTGCTAGCAAGAATCAGGTAACCTCCAACTCAGACATTTATTTTTAGAAGTGCTTTTTATAATGTGTGAACAGTGATCCCATGACTCACACGCACATACACAATGACACTACTTCACGTTTAAAGTCTGGGCTCTGGTTTAGTTTCAGAGATGCATTTCTGTGTTGCAAGAGTACCATTTGAGATTCCTCTCTGACTGTGTTACAGCGCATTCATTTGACAAAACAATAGCTTGGTTCATTAAACATTTCATTGGCAGGGCCCACGCATGACTATAACTCAGCCATTATATACGGAGCAACCTACTAGTGACCTCTGTACGCGTAAACCTAAAGCCAGTTGTGTCTCCCTTGGCAACAGTATCCAAATCAGGACCAGAGAACAGTCTTGCCAGTAAGTAAAGTTACACCAGCTTTGAGTAAAATGGGATAAAGTAATCACAACCATTCATGATCGGTATATGGTCATTGATATCGGCAACCAGACATAATTTGAATGTTGTACTTCTTACCTGTTAACACAACCAGGATACTAAAGTCACCAATAACTTCACCCTGACATAATCACCATATTGTAAGCCAAGTTGGCCTCGATGCACTAAGGCTTTGCACCATCACAAAACTTTACAGAACAATCCATATTTTGCACTGGAACTGCGCCTTTTTTTCAGCAAAAAAGCACAATTCCCCATATTGCATCTTATATCAATATTGGAAAAACGCTGTATTAAAATTTACCTGATTTATGGGTAGGGCTTTTTGTCTCTATTACCTTTCTATTTGAATGGGACCCTCTTTACACTCCCTCCTCTGCCTGCCTCAGTACTCTGAATGTACCATGGTTTAGTACGTTGCATTTGTTTAGTAATTAGACTAATGCTGTTAACTGTCCAAATAACCTCTGGAGATAAGTGCAATAATTTTGCACATAAACAAACCACACACCAGATACGAATTGCAGGTATGTATCTACGTATTGCCGTAATTTATGCATCAGAAGCGTCAGCCTAGGAGAGCACCATAGTGACCGTCATGCCAAATACTTGCCATTCTTATCGGCATGGGAGCGTGTGGCTGTAGATCCAATAGTCTGGAAAAAAACAACAACGAGACAGAAGAGCAAAACATAACTATATTTCAGAGACAGCCCAAAATGGAATCCACCAGCCCAGTGACCCCAGGCTGGCCAGATACAGTACTGGTGAATTTCCAGATCAAGAGGACCTTTTCATGGAAAGATTCTAGTAAATGTAACAAAAAAGAACACCAGATAAAAAGGGACAAGTAAAAAGGTAAAATACAAAGAACAAAGTCTTAATGAAGGAATGAAGGTGGGGAGTGGAATAGGTGCTATGGTAAAGGTACCGAGATATAGGTAGGAGTAGAGATTCTTGAGTAAAAGTGAGTATCGTTGAGGTACTATAGCATTGAAGAAGGTTCTGGGTGTGGAAGCAGTGTTAGGGGAACTGGGGTACAGGGGTCCAGGTACTAGGTTAAAAGTAGGTATAGAGGTTCTGCAGTTTATGTAGAGATACAGTTAGCAGGGTAGAACCAGGTGAGAGGTACTGGGGCATAAGCAGAGGTAAAGGTAGTAGGGTAAAAATATTGCTAGAGGTGCTACAGTATATCTTTTGATGAAGGTTGTGGGATAGAAACAGGGTTAGAGGAACCAGGAAGGCGGAAGGAGTAGAGGCACTAATGTGGGATTGAGGTACTACACTATATGTAGAGGTACCAGGGTGTAGAGGTACGAGGCAGGTGGAGCGCTACAAGGGTCTGAAACAGAGCCACATCCACAATAGAATTTTCTTACCTTCCATGATAGTTCGAACACCCCAAGGCAAAGATGTGCTTCGAGGTCTCTTTTTCTATTATCTCGCTGCAGTGGCCACTGCAAGAGTGTGTGCTGGGGGTGCGGTGGGGGTCCCACTTATCAGAGCTACACTTCCAGTCACAGTTAATACTAAAGTAGGTGCCTAGCGAGATCACACTATATGACACTCTCATTACTCACATCACAAGCTCTTGTCTGAGACGCGGTCTTTACACATGAATGCATATTTGCCTCTCCTCTCATTCCCCTTGCTTCTAGTACAGCCAGGGTTCTAAGGTTTCCGCTTTTGTATTGTCGCCCAGTTAATCAAATTGCCAGGAAGGCAATTTACATTCAAGTTAAAACAAAAATATTTTCACTTTTTAAAAAGCTTAATAAACTTTTGAAAATGTCCTTATTCTTTTCCATAGGAGATCTCCATCCTAGTGGCAGAGACCTCGACCTATGTGTGAAAAGATACTAGTAGTAGCTTTACACTTGTAAATTTGGCTCCACCCCATGTTGCAGGGAGTGGAAACATGCAAGTCTACACGACGTTGTAGTAAATTTACATTCGGAAATGGAGAATAGCCAAAAGTAGTAAATGTACTACAAAGTGTAAGAGTACATTTACATGTGTTGATTTACTCACATGTAAATGTACCATTGTAAATAAACCCCAGTGTGTTTAATTCCAGATTCCCCACTTGACCAACTGTGTGATGTTGGAAAATCTGATGTTTTCCTGAAACCAAATGTTTTCACCGACCCAGCTGCTTGGATTCAAAGGCACTTTTCCTTAGTGAAAATACGACTGAAACTTGATAGCACATGCAAGTATTACAAAACAGAAAACTTTGCAGAGTCGTCACGTGATTTACACATTCATTCTCGCTCCAAATCTTCCGATTAAGGGAGTAGCCAACAACAAGTGAGCAGGCAGACATATAAAATACACCCCACTTTGAACCATATCTTAACTGGCGATGAGTAAGCGAGTATGGCCCTCGTTCGGGGCGTTGTTTCCCCAGGGGATTCTGAAAACAATGTAGCCAAACGGTGCATGTGAAACACCGATTTTCAACTTGTCCAAAAAGGTAGAAGCTTTCCAGGAAGTTGTGCGCTAATAAAATAATGAAACTCACCGAACAAAATGGGTAAATGGCTTCAAATTGTGCATTTTGGAGAAAAATATTTAAATAAATTGCAGGCAGTTGAGAAAGAGCACACATGCATAAGACAAGGCTTATCTCAGAGAAAATTTGAGTTCCCATATATCTTTCCTTCATTCCATTGATTTCTCTTATTTCATCTTTCTTTCTATATCTCTTTCCTTACATTCTGTTCCTCCTTCGATTCTTCCATCTTTGATTTTTTTGTTTCCAACGTTGTTTCCTTCTTTTTAGTTTTGTTTCCTTCTTTCTCTATTGTTTTCCATATTTCTCTTCTTGTTTCCATTTTACAGACTTTCTTTTTACCTAAGCTTCTGGTTATCTTTTTTCGTCTTTATTTCTTACTTTTGTTTTTCCTTTCTACATTTCCTTCTTTGTATCTTTCCCTTTCTTTTCTATCTCCACTCGTTCATTTCTTTTTCTGTTTCCACATGTTTTCTTTTTTCTTATACCTTTATTTCAGTCTTCAGCTACTTCTTTCATTTTTCTCAGCATCATTTTTCCACTCTTCTTTCCAAATTCCTTCCCTTCCTGTCTCCTTCCCTCTTTCCATTTTGCATCTTTCTTTCACTTTTCTTTTGTTGAAACCATCCTTCTGTCTCTTTTCCACCTAAAAACCCTTCTTTCTCTCCATTCTCCATTGCTTTTGTCTTTTTTCCAACTTTGTTTCTTTTTCATATTTCTTTTTTCTTGTCTCCATCCTTCTTTCTGCCTGTATCCGGCCGTCCATCCAACCATCTGTCCTTTTCTCTAGCCTTGTTTCTGTCTTTAACCCATCCATCATTCATCAATATTCCTTTGTTCCATCCATCCATCTTCCTTCTTCCACTCACCACTTTTCTGTTTCCTTCCCTTTTCTAGCATTTATCCATATATCCATGCCTCCTTCTTTCCATCCGCCTTTCCTTTCTTCTTTCCACCCGTCCATCTATTAACTCGCCAGTCCATCTTTCCTTCTCTATCCATCCATCCTTCGTCGATCTTTCCTTCCTTCTCTCTATGTCACTCCATCCTCCTCTCAACCATCGATGCAACCATCCCTCAACACATCCATAAATCCTTTGTTCCAACTTTATCTAGATTCATCAGTCATATTTCCCTCCAACCACCCTCCTCTGCATCCTTCTCTCCATCTCTCTCTCTCTCGCTCTCTCTTCCTTTCATGCTATTTTGTTCTCTTTGCACCCCCACCCGATAGCTTCCTCATGCTACCCTATGGCAGTGTTTTTACGATACCAACTTCTCCGATCAGAGCAGCCATAAAAACAATTGAAATGTGTTATGCTCCACAGAACCGCTCAGTGGCACCCACCCCCGCTTAAGCTACAAATATGTTGAGTTTCTGACGCTCTTGTGTCCGATCTAGCGTCTTGTCCCCTTTCTAATAATGCGCGTCCTCCCCGTGGGATTCGGAGTTCGGAGACAGCTCAGTCCACCTCCAGCCTCCCAGCAGAGACACAAGCAGATGTTATATCTTCTGTGCGGCTTCCTGGGTGTAAAGACATGTATTGTGCCCGCTAGCCTGTGCTTCGAGCAGGCTGGAGCTTACATTGGGCGCCGTGCATCAGTGTACAACAGGATAAAACGTGCACTAAACCTGTTGTGTGTGAGCGACGGTGTGCTCCACCTGTGTTGTGTCTAAGTGTGTGACGGAAATACGATCCTACAAAGCAGTTACGAACTAAGGGGTTAATCAGAATGCCGAAAATTGATTTATTGGACTTTGTGAGCCTTCAACACCTGTTACATTTTTACCATTCATCGTCCCATAACGCACTGTTCAACGAACCACTCATCCGCGTCCCTTTCTGCCCACATCGAAGCAGACCAGGGGTAACAGGAGAATGAATCCCTGTTCCCAGTGTCAGTTCCAAACCTCATAAACTGTCTACTTTATAATCTTCATCACCTGATTTGAAAAAAGATCAAATAGTATCTAAGGATCAATGTTTTCTGTTGTTAATGATGTGACTTTTGATATCATATATCATTTCACGGGTAAAATATTGGAGGGGTGCACACGTACATTTTCAATCTTAGCTATTCAGGTTTGGCACTACATTTGTACTTTTCAAGCGACAGATAGATGTCTAAACAGACATACAATAAGACAGACAGATATTGGTACTTGCTGCAGCCAGAAATTGCCTGAAATATATAAACCTTTAACTTAAAAATAAATATTTACGTTTATCTATTTAACAGTTAACAATTGCTTTAATTTGCTATTCTGTTTGTCTCATGATTGGATAAAATACATTTAAGTGCCCTCTCTGTATCTGTAACATAGTTGATTGTCTTGGGTGCATACAGCACTTACAGCATGCCTTGCCTGTGACATTAGAGTGCAAGCCCAGAGCCCTGGCAGGGAGGTGCTGAGGTCTGGTGGCTAAGGAGGATCATGATGGCCTAGTTTGAATCCTAGTGTCCCAATTCGAACTATGGGGCCGATTACGATGGCGGTGAAACCGCCACCGGCAGGCTGCCGGTGGCGGTTTCACCACCATCGCCAAGCACTTCTCCGCCCGACAAATCATGATGGCGGGCGGTGTGCTGGCAGACGCAAAGTCTGCCCGCCACGGGTCCGCCACAGGCAATCGTTCCGATTGCCTGGCGGACCCAGCCAGCATGCATAGAATGGTGCCGGTGCCTAGCAGGCACCGTCCGCCAAATTACAATGCTGCTTAAAGCCAGCCTTTCCATGGTGGTGAAACCGCCATGGAAAGGCTGGCGGGGATTGGATTCGGGGGCCCGTTGCGGGCCCCCCTTGTGTTGGGGGGAGGTGGTTGTGCACTACATTTTCCTGCACCAGGTGGCAGGCACCGCGTGGTGCCTGCCACTTAGTGCAGGAAAACTCACAACATGGTTTTTTGACATTGCGGCGGGTGCTGCAGCCAGCAGCACCCACCGCAATGTTAAAGTTGCAGTATGCGACCGTCACGGTGGCGGTCGCATCGTAATCGGGGGTGCGGGACCGCCGCCTTACAGGCGGGCGGTCCCAGTCCCCGCATCGATGGAAGGCGGACTCAAGTCTGCCTGCCATCGTAATGAACCCCTAATTCATGTCGGCCCAAGGAAGTCACTACCTCTCTACCTATCAGCTCCTTACCTATCAGTGTAAGGGGGCTGTGGGAACAGTCTGCATGATCAGTGGAGGGTTTGCCCAGACACATTTCCTGCAGATGTTTTACCCACAGCAGCCTGCTTGCCCTTTGTGAGCAGCTTGCTGTCCTTGCAACTGCCCTGCCCCGCTCTCTCTCTGTTCTCTAACTGCGTCTTGTGCCCCCTCCCTCCTGCTCTTCATGGTGCATTGTGTAGCCACTACCCCTGCCCCCCGCCTGTTCTCCTTCTGCATTCCCCTGCCCCCTCCTGCCTGCCCTCTGTGGTATGTTGTACTGTCATTGCCCCTCTCGCTTGCCCTCCCTGGTCAGTTTTCTGCTACTGACCCACTGCCACTGCCCCTACCACCCGCCCTTCATGGTCAAATTTCTGCTCCTGTCCCACCCCCCCTGCTCTCCATTCTCCATGTGTGCATGCCCCTGTCCTCTCCCTCCATGGACTGTTGTGCTGCCACTGCCTCTGTGCTGCTACTGCCCTTTGTTGTTGCCCTGCTCATTCCACTCTGGTCTACTGTGCTGCCACTACCCCTGTGCTGCCACTGCCTTCTGTTGCTGCCCCTGCCCCTTGCACGCCACCGCCTGCCCCGTTCTTCATGTGTGTTTCCCTGCCCCCTCCCTCCCTGGTACGTTATGCTGCCACTGTCCCTGTTTCTTCCATTCTTTCCCCTACCCCCTCACTCACTAGTCCATTGTGCTGCCACTGCTCCCGGTGCAGCCCCTGCCCCCCTTTCTCCATGTGTGTGCCTCTGCCCCCTCCTCTCTGGTCCATTGTGCTGCCACTGCCCCTGTGCTGCTACTGCCCTCTGCTGGTGGGTCTGTCCCTGCCCACCTTTCCCTTCTCCCCATTCTCTCTTTGCGTGCTCCGCCCTCTCCCTTCCTGGACTTTTGCGCTGCCACTGCCGTCCGTAGCTCCCCCAGCCCTTGCCCCCTTCCATTAAGATCACTTTTCAATGTGGAAGTGTAGAGATAACACTCTTAGCATCACCTTGGTCAAGCACAAAGATTCAGGCTCATTTTAACACTTACAGAAGTGGAGCCTCAACTGGTGCGCCTGATATGTTCATATTTGAGTGCTTTCTGTTGAGGTTTAAGTTCTGTGAATTGAGCATGTGAGTCATCATGAAAACATGCCTGTATAGTTAGTCAAGATTCCACAGTTTCACATCAAATGTCACTGAACAGTAGTCCTTTCTATTGGTTGATGCTACCTTAAATACCTAGTGCATACTTTTTTAAGTATTGGTGGTACTGCGGTACTGCTGCCAGTGCGGTACCACACGGGGGTTAGCGATGGGTACTGTGGTACCAAATGTTTGGTACCACAGTACCTGCTGCCTGAATATGTCACGGTAATGGGGGTCCCCCCATATGGCCTTAGGAGTAAGGGATGTGCCAACATGCCCCTAATGGGCTTTTCAAAAATGTTAGGTCTTGAGGACCGAATCTACAAGTCCTGAAAAGGCTGCCACAGCATTCTATGGAGAGGTGGCAGCCAATCAAATCGATTTGTACCGTGCAGCCAGTCCTGGTCCCACATTACCAAAATGGCTTAGGGAAGAAACTGCATCCTGGGCCATTCCGAGGGCCCCAATTTGTAAAAGACCATCCAGTGGGACTTGAGTGAGTCCAACTGACCAGACAACACATTTTTTTTAACCCCTTCATGCCTATTCCAAGCACCTCTTTAAATGCTAATTTCTCGAAAACGGCTGAACAGATTTACACCCAATAATGAAAAGCACGCTTTCTGTGTAAAGTTCACATTTTTTGCCAAATTATGTGCAATACTATATTAAACTGTTTTTCTGTACCATTTTCCAAAATTTCCCCAAGAAATTAATATGGTAAAATGACGTTTTGTGGACCTCCAGATAAGCCTTAAACTTTACCGGAAGGAGCTGAGGTGCATGAACATTTTTTTTAATGTTTCCTGATGATTTGTCAAATGGCACCAAAGTTATTAGTGAAACAGAAAGGCTCTTCTTATGGAAACTCTGACCTAACTATAGCTACACAGTGGTGACTGTCACTGTACTGTGTAATTACCTGCGGGTAAAACTGCTATTCCCATCCAGGTAAAACTGCTTCGCCCATCTACACTCCATTGAGTTTTGGGTGTGCTGCTAGGGATGTGCTTGTTTTTATATTACTTCAAGATACACTTCTGTCATTTCTAAGCACTGTAAAAAACATATACATTACGACAGTATGAGAGTGCCACCTGGGATACCACTATCAGCGGTGCATTTAAGAAGGATGAAATATGGCTTCCTTACAAGGGCACAAGAGAAATGACAGTCATTTCACCTCATGCACCAAGACTCCTGGGACCAGCCATGCTTTTCTCTCATATCATGATTACTATCATCTTTCTGTCCTTGGCCTTTTTGATACTTGTTACTGAGCTTCACCTTAAACTCTGCTGGACAGAAATGCGATGTATTCACCTCTCTGTGATGAACGTCAGTTTGGTACTCCCTAGCTTCCCCCTAAAAAGTCTTCTTGTAAGGTCCTCATCCAAGAAACACACCTCCTCTGACAAAGAACATTCGGTACTTGACAACAAAAAGAACTTGATAAAATGGGGATTAAATTAGCACTTGACAACAAAGTAACTCAACACTGTATGGTTAGGTCAAATTGTTGTGCCTTGCAGGGTGTTAATGTGCATTTAAAATTTATATCAATTGCATCTTACTTTGTAGAATGAAAGAATGAGATCTGAGGCTCCTGCTTTTATCATTCCTTAGCAAACTCTGCAGTGCATTAACCCAACTCATACCCCTTGACCTTTCATCTCCCACGGCTCAGTCAACATCTAGACAAATTGTCAACCACTCTGATACTGTGATCGCAATTGAATGTTTAGAAGCCATCAAAATGAGCATTAGGACCATCTTGGGACCTAATGGCAGCAGTTCTGAATGGATTTTATTTGCTAGCATAGAAATCCTAATAGGATCACCAGCTGTGTCATGGGTGTTATTTCCGGTATTTAAATCTGGCCTTTTAAATCCAGTAGGCTTTATCCAGCAGCGGCCGGTGCAGATAAGCGCGGTGAGGCGGAGTTGGGGGGATGTTGACAGACAACGGAATAGGTAAAATTAAATAAATAAATCCTACTCTGCCTCAGTAGCGGCCCGTGGTGGGAGTGCTGCCGGAAACTGACGCGGGGTAGGGGAGGGGCAGGGTGAGGGGTAGTAAACTACGGATTTCGGCCGCACTGAGGTAAGTAAACAAAAAAAATAAAACGAATTTCGTTGCGCGCGCTGCATCGCCAAATGCGATGCAGCGCCCGCCCCTCGTCAGCGCCCGGCAGCACTCCCACCACGGGCCGCTACTGCTCTGTCGTCTGTCAACATCCCCTCCAGCCCTGCCCCACCGCGCTTACCTGCACCAGCCGCTGCTGTATTTATCCCATGGAGAAAATATTTATGGGCGATTTTGTGCTAGCAGTAATGCTTTTGAGTACTGATTATTTGCAGAGGGGGTCTTTAGAAAGAGTGGGAGCAGATGCGTTTCTGTCCTGGCTCCACATTTGGAATACTCTGCCTTTTGACTTTCACTTGCTTAAGCCAAAAGTTGATGGGTTGGGTATTTTGATCTCTCTAACTCTGGATACAATTTCTATACTTACTAAACGTCAACTCTAGAAACTGCTCGATGTCACATCGCTTCATAAATAAGTTTATTAAAAAAAACATTTACACTCTGTTGCTTCTTATCAAACATATTTGAAAATCAGGTGCAATTCCTTGGTGTGTTAGCAAGATCCGCTCCCCGAATACTTGGGTGAAATGGCTGTGAGAGTTCTGAAATTTCCCTTTCTTAGTTTTCGCCAGCATCTTGCTCTTAACATTGACTCGCTGATTTCAAAAGCAGCCCAACCCTAGTTGGGTTCCCTCTATTTAATGCCACTTTGTCTTATTTCGAAGATCCTAAGATATGAACACAACACTCTTGTTGGGGTTGCACCTTTATTGAGCAAGAGGTAAAACATGAATGACTTGATGCCAATAATTACTGGCAGGAGCAACCCAACCCTGGGAATCATTCCCCTCCAATGATTCCCTGATCTTATCTCCAGGTCGCTTACTAATACCGCAGTGGTGGATGGGACGTCCAATACCCGCTCGCACGTGGGCGGATGCTGTGACTTCAGTTCCCCGAAATGTTGGCAACAACACACCCCAACTGCTCGCCCTGGGAATTTCCCTTTCCTGGGCCTTCTCAGTCCTCAGTCTTCGGCTTGTCAGGTCTCTAGCATACCTGCCAGTAAAAGGTCGGATCACTGCTCCTTTGATCTCATTAATGGGCGTTTTATCCAATTTCTTTCTCACCGATTCATAACTTAGCCACAGATTCAGAGAGTGAGAGAAACCTTTGTACTGTAAGATGAGAGCAATTTGCAGGCGCAGCAGAGAGCGGTCCCAATAAAGAGGGCATAGAAGAGGGATCTGTCAGCACTGGCATAGGACGAAGCCCTATCATTATCGCCCACTTAAGCATCAATCGGTGCTCTCCAGACCATGCTCGCGCTTCACACCGCTGGCCAGCTGCCATGGCTGCGATCGGTTTGCATTAACATTTTGAATGTACATCAAAATTAGGCTAATTATTTTTTTTTATTTGAGAAAGTAGAAAAGACGTAAATTCAACCTTCAGCATGAATTGTAGAAGAGTACCTATAAAAAAAATCAAGTTTAAAAACATGAAGAAGTTTCTATCAAACATTCCATGATATATTTACAGCAATAAATACATTTTCCTATTATTACACTCTGTGCCAATCTACCAACAGGCCATCAAAATCCCCTCTGAGTGTCTCTAAGAATGGTGTATATCAGATTTTGACCTGGACCCAACATGCAGTATTTCCATCAAATAGATCGTGTGCATACTTTTATGAAAGTCCCAGATTTGTTAATTTTTGTAAAATAGTACCTTGAATTTGACTGCACGTTCACATCATCACCTTGAGAAACATTTCACCCAGAGTACACAGACAGAAATGTGTCCATGCATGACATATTTGATCAAGAAACATCGGGAGAGAGAACTCGTCTCAAAGCAGATTGTATAATAGCAAAATTACCGTAGCAAAGGAGTAGTAGCTGTGTTTCAGGAACTGAAGATTGATCGACAGCCTATTACGTGATTATTTATCAAAGTTGCATAGTTTAATTCGAAAGCACACCAGTCATTGTGTCAAATCTAAGAAAAAGAACACTTTAAAAAAATGCAAATGTCCATCTGGTTTGTTCAAAAAGCTGCAGCTCCCTTCAGACCAATATATAGGATCTCACCTGATCCTAAAACTACTAGGCCTCTTGAAGTGCGCGAGACCCCATGTAAGACTGTATGTTAAACTAAAGAAGGGTGCTGCTTCAACCAACCTTCAAGCATGTCACTTTATCCGAGGATATAACACCGAACACCCATAGAGAACAGGAGACTCCATCGAAAGATATAACATTTAGCCCTCATGATGCACAAGGCTCTCAAACATGAGACTTTGTCTGAGGATACCACAACCTTTACATTTGGAGCACATGAGACTCCATCGAAAAATACAAAACTAAGCCCTCATGATGTACGCGGCTCTCTCGAACACTACAACACTCAGCCCTCACTGTGAGCCTCAGTCTCCACCTGAGACGTTATATGTGACTAAAGGAGGCTACTGCAATCCATCTGGACATATGAACTCCATCTGAAGCAACAAAACCCAGCCCTCATCATGTGCGAGTCGCCATCCAAAGCTACAATAACCAGCCCTCATAACATACGGACATACAAAGCCATCTCAGGAGCACTCAGCCCCCATGTTGCACATGAGACTCAATCTGAAGTTATGTATGTGACTAAAGGAGGCTACAACAACTCACATACCTACAACATACATGAGACTCAATCTACGGCCACAGTGCCCAGCCATCAAGATCTATGTGTAACTATTGGCGGCAACTACAACTAACCCTGCTACAGGATATTTCATGTGAGAATGCAATTTACAAGATATCCATGAGATTCCAGCCGAGACCCCTACAACCAATGTTAATCATGTACATGAATCTTCCCCTCAGTCTACAACTACCTACACTGCGAAGACCAGTTACCATCAGAAACCAAAATAACCCACTATCATGATTTACACGAGGCTCCATCTGAGTCTACAGAACATGGTCCTCGCAGTATACATGAGACTCCCTTGCAGACCCGAACACCAAGACCTCCCAGTGTATGTTAGCCTCTAACTGCAGCTAAATCCAGTCCTTATGATGTACTTGAGAATCCATTTGAGACAACAACACTCAGCCGTCCTCCATCCCAATGAATATGAATCTCCACCAGAGGTTACAATAAGCAACATTTATTATGTACATGAAACTCTATCTGAAGATGAAACCCTCCAGCCCGGATGAACAGACATTTCCCGCAAACGTACAACACCCAACTCTCTTGATGTACATGAGACTATATGAAGCTCCAATACCCAACCCTCTTAATGGAAATGAAGTTGCATTATGATATACAAGACATCACCATGAAGGTGCATGTGATTTTCCTTCAGATGCCAACGCACCCAAATATCATGATGCACGTGAGCCTTCAAATTGAGTCAAGAACATGTAGAAAACGTAAAACAATCTGAAGCTACAACATCTGAGACGCAGGGCGTACTTGGGGCTTCATCTAAGGCTGCCGACATCCATAATGATCTCTTTGGACTCTGTGTGATGTGAGAATTTCCAATCTCCCAGATGTACAGGGGAATGCATCTGAGACCACAACACACCTCATCTCGTATAGCAAACTGCATCTGAAGCTACAACATCTCATGACACTTTGTTATAAATATCTGTCTTACTTTCATGAAGCCTAACTCAGTTATAGAAGGTAATTATGGTTCAAATTTCATTAATCGATGCATCTTGCATTGCACACTAAAGTGTCATGACTGGTGGCCTACCAACCCGTCAGGGCAGTAGAGGCCTTGATCTCCACCCCTCCAGCAGGTGACTGCCTGCCATATTTGCAAATCCCTACATGTTTAGTGGGGATCTCTATGCTGGAAGTGCATCCACTGGTACAGCGGATGAATTTTCGACAGTGATAAATTCTGAGAGGTCTCTGCATTTTTTTTTTGTTTTCTCAAATAAACTACCAACGTGGAAGTTTGTTTCTGGAGAGCAAACATCAATAGCAGTGGCATGTAGAGATATTTTCCCTACATGTCGGAGTCATTGTTTGGTTTAATTAACCAATGGTGGACAGAAGCCGGGAAAATATGCATCATGGGGCCTGCCCTAAATAGAGCTCTTCTCCTAATGTACGAAAGGTGACCATTCTGAATAACCACAGGGGAAGATGGTGGTGGCTTCATCAGCCTCAAATCAGCAATTCCCCCACAGTAAAAGGGGAGAGGAACCTCATGCTTGGTGGGGTGGGAGAGCCACTGTTTTACAGAGAATCTACAATAGCACCTAACTGAAAATAACCCTCAAAGTTTTACATCAATTTGTATTTATTGGTATTTTGTTAGGCACCCTGTGTCCCTTGCAAGCAACTTTAGCATGCAGAGTAGTAAATGAAGGAGGGAAGATAGTAAGAGAAGAGATAGATAACTTACACAGCTTCCAAGTAGATGCATTTCATTTTGTTGTTGTTCTGGGTGTATGAACAGAATCTAACTCTGTGTGTGAGATCAGATTCTTTTAATGAAGCATTTTATTAGATAATCCAAATCAGTAAATTGTGATGTTTATCGGGTAATTTCGATTTGCAGGTAACCTGATAGAGAGGAAAATTAGCTTGGCTAAAACTGGCAGACCGAGATTGTTTTAATGTTTTACTCCCTCATGTACTAGCAGTGGCCTTCTTCCAGATCGGAAACAGGTTTACATTTGTTCCATGTTTATGAAGCTCAAGGTGCATTGATTTTCGAGCCAAACTCCTTTTTAGGCCTGGCCTGGGAACCGTTTTAACTGTCTCACTAAGCTCCTGTAAGCAAATCAAATACATAAACAAGAATACATACACAAAGAGGCTTAGGGTAAACCCTCTTCAGCACTGGCATATGCAACTGTGTTTCTTTTTATGCGTTCATCCACCACTGCATGCAGAAGGCAATGGGTCAGCCCACTTCGGCCACTGATTCTCATACACTGTGAGTGACAGCATTGTGCCTCATAAAATGTACAAGTCCGCCTGAATACAGTGCACTCAGTGCCAGGATTGGAGTCAATGCTGAACTTTCCCAATATTTTTCGTGCCATTTTTTATCTTTTTTTTAGTCAGTCTTTTGTATTTGAAATATGTCCTCAGGGTACAGTAGGTCAAAGTCAATAGTACTTTTTTCTGTGCACCAAGAAGAAGAAGACCTTCCTATGATGCATTAAAACTAATATGCGTACTCTCATACCGTACTTCCGCCTGCTAGAGAGTTACACTCAAATTATATGTGACACTTTTTTGAAAATATAAAGTTAGCATATTTTATGGCAACATTTAGGCGACGATATATGTTTCTATTTTTTCTTCTTTTTATTTTTGCTTGAAATAAAAAAAAGTAGAAACAAATAAATAACACACCAGCTTGCCAGAACAGACCTCCTGGCTTTGCCATTGCTTGTTACAGATGGGAGCTGGGATGATCCTCCAGTCTGATTCGGATTTCAGGTGGTGGCTCCCTTTGAGCAATAAAATGGTTTTGTCAATTATTTGGGCCCAAGACTAACCCCGGGCGGGTAACTACGCTGCGCCAGCGGAGTTTACGTAGTTTTGACTACTCCGCGTTCCGTTGCGAACGCGGAGTTCAGGCAAAACTACGACTCCGTGACGGAGCGTAGTTAGCCGGCCCCTCCAACCTCCCAAATGAATTAAAAGGCACTTACCTGCCCCGTGGCTGCCTCCTCCTGGACATCACCGCTCTCCTGCCTCCTCCTCGCCGTCCTGCTTAACTGATAACCCCTACGTTGTACGTCTTGCGCACGCGCATGTGCAAGATGTACAACCTAGGGGTTATTAGCGAAGCAGGACTATGAGGAGGAGGCAGGAGAGTGGCGATGTCCAGCAGGAGGCTGCCACGGGGCAGGTAAGTGCTTTAATTAATTTTAATTATTTTGGGAGGGGGGAGGGCGCGGAGCGAAGTTCCACGGAGTTGCTTTCCAACTCCATGTAACTTCGCGTAGAGGCACTACGCCTGCTCCGCCAGGGTTACCCAAGACCAGTATGCTCTTTATGTTATGGAGAGCATCTTGAAAGTCTATTCCTAGGCTTGCAAAGGGAAACATTGAGAGAAGATATGATATGCCCCATCCTCTTCAATGCGACAACCAGTCTTGCTCATTTTTACAGTTTTACACAAACTGAAGATGTTTTAATCAGCAGAAGTGTCCGACATAGGCCCAGGAGGGCCAAATCCATGCCAGATGTTTAGGTTAACCACTGAGGTGCCTATTCACAAACTGCATTTGTGGTACTTTGGTAGTACTACAGTAGCACTACAACATACTATTCAAAAACCTATGCTGCCACCTATCCCATCTTTTCTATGGCGAGACCCTCACATATGCAATTTTACTACTTAGTAATAAATGAGCCAAAAAGGGACCAAAACAATAGTAGATTACACTAGCTCAAAGCTAGAGTAAGGCCAGCACCATATTTAGCCAACCACTAGTACTGCAACACCCGCCCATAAAAAATAATGGCAGTAGGGTTTTAAAATAAAACCCCAAAGGAAATATTGTTAAATTAAATTAAAGCATTTAAAATAGTTAAAAATACAATTACATTTAATGTAAAAAGAAAAAATCGAAATTTAAAACATGTAGGGGCAGATCTACAACAAAGTGCCGCAGCGTGGCGCTGCAAGCCCTTTGGCTGCGCCACGCTGCGGCACTTTCAGAGCACAGGAATGCGACATATTTACAAGAATATGTCGCATTCCTGTGCTCTCCCCTGCGCTAGCGCACAAACAGCTGCCAAGCGCCGGCGCAGGCACCCTTGCACCATGGTGCAAGGGTGCCTGCGCCATCGGGAGATTGTTTTTGTGCAGGAAGGGGCACCTTTCTGCACAAAAACAATCAGTACAGGCTTTTCCTCTTTCAATGCGTGCTGCAGAATGCAGCACGCATTGAAAGAGGAAACTGAGGAGAAATGAAACATTTCTCCTCGGTGCGCCTCGCTACGCCACCTCTAGGGTGGCGTAGCATTCACACGCATCTCCAGAGTTACGATTTCTCGTAAATCTGGAGATGTGTCTTGTTCCATGGGTGTTGCGTGGGAACACCCACACGCAACACCCATGGAACGCCCCTTCAGCGCAAAGTGCTGCGTGTGAAGGGACGGTATTTACAAGGAGAGGAAAAGTCACGCATGGTGGCTTTTCCTCTCCTTGTAAATATCGAGGAGCCCCTGCGCCACCAGTACGTCACGAAAAGTGACGTACTGGTGGCGCAGGGGGCTTGTAAATCTGCCCCGTAATATTTAGTTAAAAAATATACAACTTTTATAAATGTATAAATGATTGTAACATTCACTTTTATTAAAATATAATTAGATTGCTTTTAATTTTTCTATACATCATCACTTTTAATAATTATTAATGCCTAATAAAGTATTTTTTACTTTAGGTGGAATTTTATTTTCAATATAAACTTCTGATTTTTTTTTTAATGTAATACATTTAAATTATTTAAAGAGTTAATTCAAAATTAAGTTTATAGTGTTGTAACATGTTTATTATATAAATATATCAAATTATTTTACATCAATATTTAATATATTTGTTTTCAAGTTAAATAAAGATTTTCCCTTCTCACTATACTTTACCATAGGGAGACTCCACAATTGAGGTGACGGTCTCCCTACGGCAAAGAATAGGAACATTTAAGAAGATTATTAAACTTTGTAATTGATTAGTTAAAAAAAAAAAACATGACTTCATTTTTTACATGAGTTTGCTGCTAAATTTGGAGACGTACATTTTTTGGCTAAGAAGTGTATTTGGCTAAGAAAAAATTAATAAGCCAACAGGTGAATGAGGGGTTTAAGAAGCCAAGAAAAGCTACAGTGGTGCCTGCGTTAATATTTTGGCAGTTCTACTGGTTGCACGTTGTGTGTGAAGCGTCAAACTCTTAGGGGCATATTCACAAGGAGCTATCGCCAAATTAACGGCACTTTATCGCAGCCAAAGTCGTGATAAATTTACCACCCCATTCACAAGCCGGTGTTAACAGCCCACAGCACCAGTTTACCAGCGATAGCAGCCTCAAAAAAACATCGCCACAGAGGACCCCCGGAAATATCGCTAATGAGATGCAGAGTAGGCGTTCCCGTGCCAAAAGCCGAGACAACATCACATCTCAACATTCACAACGACCAGCCACATCTGCGATAAAAACACAAAACAGGCGATAAGGCGCGTTAGCACCAGGAAATTTACACCTGCTCTGACCTGGTGTAAAGTCGGACGGCAGCCAGCACCACAAAAGGGAGCACAGCCGAAGGGCAACAGATGACATGGAGCCACTCATCATGCGGCCCGGACACCCAAGAGGGCCACAACACCCACCGCCACCACCCCAGGACCCCAACCCACACCCGGAACACCCCCCCCCGGACCACCACAGACGCAGCGCAGACAAAGACAGCGGAACCCCAGGAAACCTACCAGCCTCACAGACCCAACATCTGACAATGTCAACGTCCACTACAGGCTGAAAGGGACAATCATCCAAAGCATCCTGACCATCATCGCCTAACAGGCCTACGGCACCAACACAGCGGACAACCAACATCCCACCCCACACAAAGCTGCTGGCTTGGCTGCACCTGTTGGCCCCTGGTACCCCCCAAACAACACCCGCCAGAGTCTGAGGAGTCACACAGCCAGCCACATCCAAGTCTCCCACACCTGTCCTGGACATCACCATCACCCTGGTACCCCAGTCCCCATACGTACAACACAATGCGCAGGATCCGCTGGAGACCAAGCAAGGACCATACGCCATAGCAGGATGCACGCACGTGCTGGGGGCAATCCACAGCACACATGTACTACCTGTGCCCCCTGGTGACACAGCACACAATCACCTCAACAGGAAGCACACGTCTTACATCAATGTGCAGGCAACAACAGAACACCGTGGAATCTACAACAATGTCGCCTTCAAATACACAGCCAGTGTGCATGATACCTTCATCCTCCGACAGTCAATCATCAACCAGCGTTCCCAGGATGCCAACAAGGGAAATGCACAGCCCCTTGGCAATATCCAAATGAACACCCCCCCCCTCAACTCCACAACCATGCAACTCACAACTCTGGCAATGCACACGTCACAAAATCACATACAACAAGTACAACAACATGCCCACCCACCAAACACGACAGAACAACTTACAATGTGCACATGGGCAAGCCCTGAACATGAGCCAGCAATGGCATGGCACCACAGCCACATAACAGCCGAATGTGTGGCGAGGTGGCAACCAGGCATGTGTGAAGGATGCAGTAGAACCATGATTGGGAAAGTACACAATGCCAAGAGTGGCAGAGCTGTGCTGGACACACCGCAGTATGCAGAACACACCCCTATCCATGGCGACATACACCGCTGGTGTATGGAGTGTAGTGGACAGTGGACGCCACCATGTCACCCCAGCCAGTGGGGGACCTCACGGAAATCTTGCGTGTTACGCCCCCCCCAAGCGTCACCGGAGTGGGATGGCCCGGCGTACGCCACGCCAGCGTAGGGGGTGTGAATAAAAAGCACGTAGGCCTGGGCGTGGTCCTCTTCCGGAAAGACCCACGTCTCTGCCAGGGTGGCACCTCCCACCCCGCCACGAGGCCGACGCCGTCCTCATGAGCGGAGTTGCCTGCGATGCTGTGCGCCTGCTGGACCCCGGCACGCTGGACCACGAACCCGTCAGGCCCGCCCCTGCGCAGCCAGGCCACACAGATCACCTGCCGACACCGGCGTGTGTCAAGGAGGGCCCACCACGTGCCGGCGCAAGCTCCAAGCCCGAGGCCAGTGACCTTGGCAGCCACCTCTGACCATCACGGCCTCCACGACACAGGCCCGCTTTATTCCCTTTTCGTTGACGTACTCCACTGCCGCCTTAGGCCTACTCTTCAGACCAGTAGGTCCCATATGTGAAACTGTGTCCTGAGTCATGAATGGCAGTGACCCCAAATCCGGGCCAGCGGCCACAGCACCAGACCCCCCCGATCAGTGAGGCATAGTTCAATATGGGCATCTTGCGACACATGGTGCCACTAACCCTGTTTAACGCCAGCCGGCAACACGTGGTGCCACTGAACCTGAACAACGCAGGCCGGTGGGGCCATCCAACCTATGCTGGCGACACCAGGTGAATGGGCCGTGCTGACCGCTGCCTCAGGCCTACACCACGGTCAGGTAGGTCACACATTTGGAACTGAGTCTTGATTACACCATGGCAGTGAACATCATTGAAGGCAGAGAACAATTCACTATACTCCCTTCGATGTGGTGCCAACCAGTCTGTGCATGGCATCACAACCACACGTGTCTGTGGGCCTACGCGGACCACTGACCTCGGCCCTACGCTGCGCACTGCAGTGGGATCTGCAGAATTGGAACCTGAACATAGGTAACTCAAAAGGCAGAATACATATCATCCCACGCACGGAGAGGCGTAAGAGGATGACTCGTTGCAGTCCGGAGGGAACAGGATCATCGTTACGGAGGTGATTGAACACTACCGACAACTGCCACTGTGTCACTAACTCTGTGCCTCCCGAGCCAACGACACGTGGCTCTGGGCCACTGCTGACCGCTGCCTCTGGCCTACACTGCAGTCCAGTAGGTCACAGACTCTTGATTTGGCAATGTTGGAGTTCATATCTGTGTACCGGCATCATCGCAGACTGCATCCCCCTCAGCACCTGTGCCATTAGGTGTGTTCCCCGACATTCATGGACACTCACTGGTCGTACATTGGTGGCGTCTGAGTCTATGGACTAGGGGGTAGTTTTCATCCTCATGTAGCTGATACAGAATTGTTGGTGAAAACGAGGGTTGCGCTTTCCACTCCTCCATTTGCTGCTTCCAGATAACATCAGACCTTCCGCATCATGCCCTGGGGATCAGCTCCCACTGTACCCCGCAACCCTCCACAACATACACCTCAGACATTGATGGGGACCCGCTCAGGTCGCATGGCCCATCTGACTGCACCGCAAGTCACCGTCCCGTGGCTGGGTGCCTGTGCCGGCCGCAGTGCATCCGGGGCCACTAACTCTGTGCAGGTCAGGCCTGGGACCCCTTCTTCTGAGACATTGAATGGCCTCTGTAGCGATGGTCTTGGGGTCATCAACACCATGTGTCTGTGGCCCTGCGCTGTCCGCATCCTCCGGCCTCAACTGCGGGCCACCAGGGCCCACACATAGCATCGAGTCTTGACCGGCCCGGACGTTGCATCACCGCAGGAGGCACACGCCACCACCGCAAGGACCACCTCCAACCGCCATCTGCCAGAGTCGAAAGGGTTGTCCTGACAGACCTGCGGAGTTGCTCAGACCTGTCGTGGATACCATCATGGGCCTGATACCCTGCTCAGCACTCCAGGTGCCAGTGACTCAGTGCACCGCAAGCCATTGTCCGTTACTGATTGAGTTTTGTGCTGTTGTGAGGTTGCGCAGCAATGTCACCTCATGCAGTGGGGTAGACCTGGGACTATGATGAGAAAGATGTGTCAAGTGTGCGGACGGGAGAAGGCACAGACAATGGGAGGGCAGGAGGCAACAGCCCCAAGGCAGGAATGCAGACTGGTGGTGCACACACCCGGATCTATTACTGGGTATTGCGCTGTGGACTGCGGACGCAACTGTCACCTCAGGCAGTGTGGGAGACCTGGGACGTTGATGAGGAAGTTGATGCAGGTGTAACACACCCCACTGCATCTGCATCAGGACTAACCCGAAGGGACACAATCCTAGCAATTTCCTCACATGAGCGCGCTCTTCTCTAGTGCCCCTACCTCAGTGCACTGCAACTCACGGTACCTCCTGACTGAATATTGGGTGACCTCTGTCCTTACTCCAGATCCCTCCATGTTGCTCTACAGTTGACTCTGTTATGCTGGTGTTTTCTGTTTCCATTACACTGGTGTCCACTGTTGAGGTTGTTGCCAGCACCAAGCACTCCATGCGGGCTGGCTTATACTCACCCCACACACATCCAGCACAGGCATCACTGTACATGTGGCCCTGCCAATAAAGGGGCCGGGCGCACGTGCCCGTAGCCAGTTCAACATGATATGTGCATGTGTCCCTGTGGTCTTGTTGTATGCATGGGGGCCCTGGGCCCTACGACATTACATTGTGCTGTGTACAGCGGACGCAGACATGTCAACGCAGGCAGGGGCCTAGAACCTGGACATGTTGCTTTGTCGTCACCCACTCAATTCGTAAGGGGAGTGGACTGTGCCGTCGTACGCAGAGCCAACGTGGGTGTGTGAATGATATGTGCGTGCCCCTGGGCGTGGTTCTGTAGTGGGTATGTGCATCTGCATGTGTCTCTATGGCAGTGTGGGTCTCCTTTGTGGGGTGTAGGTGGTCCCTGAAGGGTATTGGACACCCACATATGTGCTCTAGTTCGCATTCCATGGGTTGGGCAACACCCGCACCTGTTGGGCCACCTCCTTTTGGTGTTCTGACACCTGGCATTGGGGTGCCATGTGTGGGTGGGTGAAGTATTGTGAGCCAGCTGTGCTTGCGTGTGCTTCCTGCTGTGTGGTCTGTTGCAGGCTCTGTGTTCTCCTCTGAGTAACTCGGCTGCCCGGGTCCTGGTAGTGGGTTGCGTGGGATATCCATGGGCTGTTGTAGGGCGTCGGTGTCGATGGTGTGGTGGTCCTCTCTGGCATCGCAGATGTGTTGTCTTCTGTGCTCTGCTGGAGGTGTTGTGTGCCCCTCTGCGATGTGCAGGGGAGATGCATGTTGACATTGTGTTGCAATGTATGTTGGCGCATTGTTCTGGTTTACATGCAGACTGTCTGGCAATGTACATTGTGACTGTTTGGGAGGTGCTGGATTCTTCTGCGGGACAGTGTACATTTGGACTACATGACGGATGTGAGGTCGTACGCGTACATTTCCATTTCACACTTTCCAGCTCTGTCAGGTGTAGTGGGCATGTTTCTGGGCATGTGCGGAGCCAGTTGTGTCCTCTGTTCTGCAGTGTCGGCTATGCGCATTGTACCACATTATCGTGGATGTGGGTGTGCTGTGATTGCTATGTGTGTGTGCTGCAGTCTGCCAAGGGGATCTGGGACATGATCGTGGATAATTGTGGGTGTGCAGTGTGCTACACCTGGTTGTGCATGTGTGCCATTGTGCCCATCTCCCCCGTCCCCCAGTCCCTGTTCGTTACACTCCCTGTTGATGTTGTGTCAGGTCCTCTCGAGCTGTGTCCGTACTCCCAACTCCTTGCACCGTCTCCACACTGACTGTGGGCTGGGTTTCCTCCAGCTCCTCCTGTGGCGCAGGACTGCCACCTCCTGTCGCCGTTGCTGCCTTCCTGTTGGCAGCGGGTTTGTACCTGGTTTAGGTTGTCACGTCCTGCCGGTGCCTTTTGGCCTCCTGGATTGGCCTCCTGGGCACTCCGACTGCATTTCAGGTGTTCTGCTTGTGGGTCAGTTGCTGGTAGTGTTCTGTCACCTCCGTGAAGCTGGTCTTGTTTTCCTGGGGTCTGCACCCCGTCTTCCTCTCCCTTTTCTCCTTGGCCTTCCCGGACCCAGTTGTTCCTTGCTGGTGGTCTGTGGGGGTTGTGGGGTTCACATTGTACTCTGCGCTGGGTCAGGGTGCATCCATGTTGATACGTGCTTTGGCTTGTTTCTGGTGTGTTCTTTCTGTGGGTTTTATGGTGCATTTTCCCGCCAGACGCGTGGAATTTGCTGGCCTGTGGCTGGTTTTCGCTACTTTTTGTAACGCGATTGGCCTCATCGCATGATTTTTCGCGTTCGCCTGTCGCATTTTTGCGGCGTGGCGTTGATTTTCACGCTGACATTTGACGCGTTATCTGGTGTCTATCGCATGCTACCGCCTTGTTGTGAATTCCACGTTGACACGGGGTTATTTTCCAGCGATAGGCTGCGATATTGAAAGTTGCGTTACGCTACTCTTGCGGTAGTTATCACACGTTCTTGTGAATATACCCCTTAGAGTGAAGCAGAGCATTAAGGCCAGAGCAGATGAGGCTGTAGCGGCTACAGCTGGTATGGGTCCTGTACTGCAAGGTATGTGTTAACGCGGAATATTGGTGTTTTACTATGGCTTGCGCCGATTCACTGGGGATTTCAGTCCTTAGTGGATGAGTCATGTATTCTCGCACTGTTGCTGTTCGAGTGCCATTATGGGATTCATCTGTTCACCAGAGTGTAGGCTTGAAAGTTTGATTTATTTTTCACATTTCCAGAGTAACGTGATGGGGGAAAGTCTAAATCGAACTCTAAAATAGGTATTGCAAAATACTATTTGCATTATCAATTGCATTTAGTGAGAACATCATGTTGCATGTAGTTCTATATAGTATAATTGTGAAATTAAATCTTAGAAAATTCAAAATATATATTTAAAAATGTCAAAATAATGAATACTTTAATTTTATCATTGGAAACATCGAAAAATATGGAATTGCAGTAATTTTGAGAAAACCTCTTCCTTTTGAAAAACGGTTAATTCACTTATTTTGAACCAGGTTCTGGCAGAAAACATTGGTTCCTTCTCCGTTTTGAAGTATTTCATGTTTTCTCACAGTTTTACCGCTTAGATGACCAAATATGTAGCAGAGTAAATCACATTTTTCAATTAAATTGACTCTGGAACTGTAATGTGAGGTTGATAAGGGAACTTGTCACAAGTCAGCTGAAAATATGGGGTCAAATCGTTTGAGTATTAAACATGAAGACTGAAATAAAATTAGACTTTCTGTTTCCATGTATGTGCAGTGAAGTAAATATGTAAAACTCCAAAACGGTACCTAAAATGCTAAATTTCATTATCAACAATTTTTTTTTTTTTTCACTACGACCCATTTAAACATGTTTTAGACATGAAGTTGAAGAGATTAATTTTTTTCAGTTGTAATCGGTGTTTTGTTATTGTGATGTTTTATATTCACAATTGTACCACTACATCATCTGCCAGAAAAAAATACATATTGTAGTTTGCTCTTAGTCTCGATTATGTACCGTCATTTCCATTCCAGAACGAACTCTTCCTCACCACTGTCCTTAATGAAAAGCATCTCCACCCCGGGGCAGGCATCCTGCTCGCCTACTCACCTGTGAATGGACTGCTTTTAAACATTCACTCACCTTCATATTGTTTTATGGCTAAGAGTACCACCAGATCTCAAACCTTCGCACAGCTTCTTTCCCCTGCAGACCTAGAGAGAAACACCGGCTATGACTAGGAAGAGTTCAACTGGCATTGGCAGGTAGTACCTTTGTCTTATCTATTTGCCAATTTGCCCATCTGTACCCTCTGCTACAGTGGATCTCTGGTGTTGGCAATATTACCAAGAGATTGATTGATGATTTGATCAAGTGGTCAAAGGATGCACAAATGCAGTGTAGAAGATCCTAATGGAGAAGAAGACTGTGAAAAAAGAATGGGATTCTGCTGGGCTGGTATTGCCATTAGGCTTTTTAAGGCAGCAACCTTAGAATGTTAGGGCTGGCTTGTGCCACACTACTAGAAACAGCCCCTATAATGTCCTTTTTAGGTCGCAGCCTACCAGACAGCTGAGCTGTATGGTTTGCTCAAGACATCTTGGGGGCATTCAGAAAGTTGATCTAGGAATGAATTCTGCCCGTCGCTTGCCATTGGATTTGTGATTTGTAACTAATGTTTTCTTGCTTTCCATTTGCTGGCTTTATTTGTTTTGAGCTGTCCAGCTTGAGTTCGTGCCTTTCCTTACCCAAACCTTATTTAGAGGATCCTTTCAAGTGCTCCCTTTCTGTAAACAGGCCTGTAAATCGTGTTCTTATCTCGGTCATTTGTTGTGCATTCAAACACCGAGGTCAAATGTCAGGCGCTGTCTTCAGAGAGCACTTGTTTACTTTTCTTTCTCTGACTTCAGAGTGAAAGCATTTATGTGACAATCTTTATGGGTACTGAGGGTAGGAAAGAGTTTTTTTTTCTAGCCCACAACAACACTTAAATGAACTGTGTAAGTATTTCAGAATATATCAGAATTAGGAACACAAATGAAGCACATTTTTCGTTATTTCTGAAGTGTGTTGGAAACAAATACTTTAATATGATCAGAACAAATCATTACATTAGGTGATGCAATTTCCACACTTTTTCATCTGTGCACTCTATAGTTTTATTAGTAAAACTGTATATCTGTGCAAATGTAATGATCATTTCAATATGTGTTTTCTGTAATGGTAGTACGCTACCATGCCATGCACACTATGCTCTACGCCACTCCACTCTACTCTGCATCACTCCACACCACTGCAGTCTGCACCACTCCACTTTACACCACTCCATGCCACTGCACTCTGCACCACTCCACTCTATGCCACTGTACTTTATGCCTCTCTACTCTACCCTGTACCACTCTACTCTATGCCACTGCACTATGCACCACTCCACTCTACGACTCTCTACTTTACTCCATACCACTCTACTGTATGACAATGCACTCTTCGCCACTGCACTCTATACCACTCCAGTCTAGGTCACACCAACATACTCTGCACAACTCCATTCTATACCACTGTACTCTACACCAATCTATAACACTACACTCTATGGCACTGCACTCTATGCCAATACACTCTACACCAATGCACTTTACTCTGTAACACTCAACTCGTTGCCCCTGCACTCTACACCCATCCACTGCCAATCCACTGTACACCACTCTAATCTACTCTGCACCACTGAACTCTACACCACTTTACTCCACACCATTACACTCTATGCAACAGCACTCTACCATGCACCACTCCACTATATGCCAATTCACTCTACTCCAAAACAATCTACTCTACGTCACTGCACTGTACGAATATGCGATGTTACATCACATGCACTACAACGCATGCGATTACAACACGGTCGTTACAACGACCGCATTGTTACAACGCAAACCATTACATTGCAAGTCATTTCTACGACTTGCTGTAGGGGGCGCGCTGGACTTAGGAATAGTATAATTTACTATTCCAACTCCAGCGTGTGCAACAGTAGGGAACGTGTTGGAATAGTAAATTATAACTATTCCTTAGTTTAGCGCGCTCCCTACAGCAAGTCGTAGAAACGACTTGCGATGTAATGGCTTGCGCTGTAACAACGTGGTCGTTGTAACAACCGCGTTGTAATCGCATGCATTGTAGCGCATGCGATGTAAACGCTGTTTCCCCACTGTACGCCACTCTACTCCACTCTGCACCACTCCACTATATGCCACTGCTCTCTACTCTTAACCACTGCACGCTACGCCAATGCACTATACACAAAAGCACTCTGTCACTGCACTCTACGCCACTGCACTCTACATCACTGTACTCTATGCCACCACTCTCTACACCACTCTACGCCACGATACACTGCAGCACTCTGACACTCTACTCTGCAACACTGCACTCTCTACCGCAGAACTCTACTCCACTCTACCCTGCACTACTCCACTCTACGCTACTCCACTCCACACCATTGTATTCTATGCCACTGCACTCTACATCATCATACTCTACTCTGCACCACTTTATGCTACTCTACTCTGCACCACTCTATGCCACTGCATTCTATGCCACTCGACTCTACTCTGCACTCTACGCATCTGCACTCTAAGCCACTTGGCTCTACTATGCTCCACTGCCCTCTGCATCACTCAACTCTATGCCACTCTACTCTGCACCACTCTATGCCACTGTACTCTATGCCACTGAACTCTAAGTCACTGCACTTTATGCCACTCTACTCTATGCCACTCCACTCTGCGCCACTCCACTCTGCACCACTCCACTTTGCACCACTCCACTTTGCACCACTCCACTATGCACCACTCCTCTCTGCACCACTGCACTCTACTATTGTTGGAAGGTGGTTTATTAGTAGGTGTAGGTAGGTACCTACCACTAATATTCTAGAATTCTGATTCTGATTCACTAGTAATAAGACCAACATCGCAATATATGGTCCAGTCACGGTCTCAAAAATATTCCCTTGGTAGCTGGCTGCGAGCAGGCAGGCTTAACTTAGGAGACAGGTGTGTAAAGCATTTAAAAACACCAATACAATAAATAAGCAAGACACCACACACAATAAAAATCCAACACCAATTTATAAAAATAATAAATATTTCTATGATTAAAATGAAACCTCAACAACAAAATTCCATTGTAGGGAACCAGAGATGTCAATTTTTAAAGATTAAAAGTAAAACTAGCGATTAGAAGCAAATAGCGCTCAAAGTGTTAAAAAAAGTTGCGCTGGCTGGAAAAATTCAAGAGTTCAGGCCACCCATGATGTAACACTTTTACATTTACTTCCGGTAGTGTTTCTTGGTGCAGGAAAGTGGTCCACAGCACCAGCCAAGGGTTCAGAAGCTCTGGTTTGCCTTTTGGAGTCTGGGACTACAACTCCTAAAATGCGCCTGGTCAATCCAAGAAAAATCCACATGAAACTTGTCAGCTGGAGTTGTCCTCATTGTTTTTTTTAATAAAACTTTTTATTTGAAACAAGGAGCATACACAGTGGTAAATTTTGAACTTACATATGCCTGGTTTTGTACTGGCACGAGCTTCACTATACATCTGAAGTCCCTTAATCGTTACAAACCATTTACATTGGGGCCGCCAACATCCAGCCCTCCCATAACAGCACCCCGCCCGTGTTCCGGGATCACATGTCCCTCCCCTGTAATCATTCCACTTCCCCCAAATCTGTGTCCATTTGGTGGGACATCCCCTGGATTCATATACAGTTTTCTCTGTTACCATACACCAGTCCATGTCCTTTTGCCAGTCAACCAGTACTGGTGGTTCTTTCGCCCTCCACCGTCTAGCGATATTTCTCTTGGCAATTGCCATCCCAAGTGTCACCCATGTCCTTTCTTTGGTGCGTAGATCAGTAGGGCCCCAGATATTTAGGAGACATAGTTTAATATTGCAGTCGAATGTGCAGCCCATTACACGTTCCATACATTTCTTCAAGGACGACCAGTATCTCTGAATTAGTGTACATTCCCAAAGTGTATGTATAAAAGTACCCTCTTGTCCACATCCCCTCATGCATCCTGCCTCCTCGCTATAACCCATCTTTACTAACATGGGTCCTGCTAGGTATATACGATGGAGTATTTTCAGCTGCACGAGTCTGAGCCTGGAGGATAAAGCAATTTCTTTAGGGGAGGCCAAGGCCTCAAGCCATTCGTCATCCTCCAGGCCGGCGACATCGTAGTCCCATTTGGCCCTTAGTCGAATAAGAGGGTCTGTCATGTTGTTGACGAGTTTTCTATATATTAATGATATGGCTTTTTCCGGAAGATTCCCATCCAGGACCCTATCTTCTAGTGAGGTGGAGTCTGGCGGCGTCTCTCCCTGTGCTATCACCGCGAGTAGCGCATGTCGGACCTGCAGGTATCTAAAATACTCAGTATTGGCCAATTCATACTCCACTTGTAATTGGGCAAAGGGAATACTTTTTCCTGCCTTCCATAGATCCCCAACCTTAGAGATCCCTATTAAGTCCCAATGGTTGAATCCTTCGGTGTGCCGCAGGTTACCAAGTAGGTCGGTATCCCAGAGTGGGGTGGCCAGTGTGATATTACCCTCCCATCCCAGACTCCTTGTAGCCACCCGCCAAACTTGTATCACGTGTCCAGTGGGCCCGACAATTTCTTCCTGGCTGGATTAGTTTATAATGCCCCTGCAAAACTCCCTCCCGGGAGTAGCCACCTGTCCATGTTAAATCCGGGGTCTCCCTGTGGTCTGTACGTGCACTGATTTATAGCGGCTAGTTGCGCCGCCCAGTAATATTTCTTAATGTCTGGGAGGCCAATTCCCCCATCATACCACCCCAATGTAAGCTTTTGTATGGCAATTCTAGGTGGTTTGCCATCCCACAGGAGTTTCCTCAGGGCAGGAGTTCTAAAGTAATCAGCCCCCACTGGGTGCGGCGTGTTCTTTAAGACATACAAAAACCGTGGAAGGGACATCATTTTAAATAAGGCTGCACGCCCCAGCAGGGTCAATGGGAGCGACCTCCAGTGCTGGACGTCACTTTTGAGTCTCTGCAACGGGGGTAGAAATTATGATCATAGAAGTGAGTCGGGTCTTTAGAGACTCGGATCCCCAGATATTTAAACCCCGTCTCTGCTTCCGTTATGTGAAAACCTCTGGGTGGGAAGGCATTTCTCCACTAAGGACATAGATGACCGATTTGGACTAATTAATCGTGTAGCCAGCAAATTGTCCAAATACCATGAAAATGTGAAGCACTCTATTTAGGGAGGCCGAGGGGGATGCCAAATACAATAGAATGTCGTCGGCATATAACGAAATACGGTCTTCCCAACCCGCTGTCCATTTGAGCCCTCTAATGACGGGATCCCTCCGTATCCACATCACCAGTGGTTCAAGCACCAGAGCGAAGAGCAGTGGGGAGAGGGGACAACCCTGCCTGGTACCCCTACCAAGTTCGAACACGGGAGACTTCCTATTGTTGACCACCACTTGGGCAAGCGGAGTAGAATAAAGGAGGTGGACCCACCCCAAGTAGCCTGGGTCAAACCCTAGCTTTTTTAATACTGCAAACATGTAGGACCATTCTATCGTGTCAAACACCATGGCCACGTCCAGGGACACCCCCACTGCGTCTTCGGATATCGTGTTGGCTCGGTCCAGCACTCCCTGTAGTCTCTGCAAGTTAAGAGAAGTGTTCCTGGCTGGCATAAAGCCCGATTGGTCCAGGTGTACCAGTTGCGTCAAGACACGTAGTATCGAGTGGCTAGGACTTTCACCAGTACAGTATCTTGGCTTCTGCGTTGAGCAACGATATCGGTCTGTAATACGAGCATAGATTCTTAGGTTTGCCACTCTTATGAATTACCACGATTGTCGCCAACCTCTGGTCGACAGGAAGCAGCCCCGCCTCTCTACTCTCTCGAAACATTCCGGTAAGATAGGGTGCGATCTTACTCGAGGCTAACTTGTACAGTTCAATGGGTAAACCATTTGGGCCCAACGCCTTTCCCACCCTTAAGTCATGTATGGCTTTCTCGTCCTCTGTGGTGTTCAGCTCCTGGTCAAGTTCTGACCTCTCCTCCTCAGAGAGAGCAGGCAGGGATATATCCCCCAAAAAGGAGTGCATGTCTTCTTCGATGTATGGCGTCTGAGACTTATATATACCACAATAGTAGATACCAAAGGCATCCGCGATCTCCTGCGGCTCAGTGAGTCTCTCCCCGGACGCCACCACTCTACTTGCTTGTTCCCTACGGTCCAACCAGGCCAGCAATTTCCCGGCTTTATCCCCGACCTCATAGATCTTGCTGAGCGTTGCCCTGTGCAATGTCTTGGCCGCATCAGTGGCCACTGCAGAATACTCTTTCGTCTTTAATGTTAAGGCGTGTCTCGTCTAGGTGCGCGTCCTGGAGCTTCCCTTCTAGTTCCAGTATTTCTGTTTCTAAACTCACTAATTCTTCAGTTGTCCTCATTGTTGATGTTGCAGGTGGCCCTTCCAGCACTTTTCTACCTGTAGCTGATCAGGGAGTCCACTCCTTATCCTTTAAGACAGGCAAAGCCCTTTTGTTGTGAAGTCTTGTGAATGCAGCAGGTACAGTCCTTATGAGTGCAGTACTCTTTTGCACAGTTCAAGAGTCCAACAGGGCAATCCTTCTTCTCCAGATGTTTCTTTTGGGTCTTTGAGGGTGCACAGCACCAATCCAAGATTCCAGACTCTCTGAGTTGCTCCTTGGAAGTTGGGACTACAAGACCCACAATGCACCTGGCCAAATCCTTAAAAGTTCACTGAACGCTGTCCAGCTGGGTTGTTCTTGGTGGAGATGATGCAGGTGAAGCTCTTTTAACCAGTTGCTTTCAGGGAGTCCACTCTCAAACTTTTAGAGTCAGACAAAGGCATCTTTTGCTGAAGCCCAAAGTATGCAGCAGGTGCAGTCCTTCTGAGTGCAGTCCTCATGTTGCAGGCCAGAGGTTCAGCAGGGCAATTCTTCCTCTTCTTGTTTCTTCCAGGCAGGGATCTGAGTAGCTGGGCAGCTCTCCCTTTTATAGACCATGGTTTTGGGGTGGCAAGCAGGGGGGCACCCATGATCAATGGGGTACAGGGTGCCACCCTCAGGTATGAGAACTTACTCCAAAGTATGGCATATTTTTGTCCCAGAAAGCACAGTTTGTCAAAATCCAAAATGGAAAAACTCTCTCCTGGAGCTTAAGGTCTGGCTAACCTAACCCACAAGTGTGGGCAACTTTCCCTAACACTTTTCTTCCAGCCCCTCTACTAATTCAATCACTGGGGTGCTCATCTGGCTGGGGGTGCAGGAAGTCAGGGTGGGCCTGTCCCTGCTCTAAACTGTCATTCCCTCTTTGAAGACCAGTTTGGCTATCCAGCCCCCTTCTTGTCCTGTGCTTGGCAGCGGCAGTTCTCCTCCCACCAGATGTCTCCCTTGTCTCAATGGAGGCCACTTCACACCTCATCAGAGCAGTTTGGCTCAGCCTGGCCAATCAGGAAAGGCTGCTAGAAGGCTGGATTTTGGCACAACATAAAAGCAAGTTCTATAACTTCTTTTCAGTCATAGTTATGATAAATCCAACTATGGCAAGTTGCTGAATTTAATCTATTATTTAGACAACTTGAAGTATCAAATTAGCTCACCCCTGTCAATAGTTAGACTTTATTAAAGTTTAATAAGGCCTTCTTATGTTAGCCTATGGAGCTAATGCACTGCAATGGGGAAACACTGAATTGGCACTTGTTCCCTCACCAGGGCGTGTAAAACATCTTTTATAATGTCTTTGCTTATAGTTGCAAGGCACCGTACCCCTGGGGCACTTAAGGAAGACCTTAGGGTTGACCTATATGTAGAAAATAAGGTAGTTTAAGACTTTGTAAGTACCTTTAATTTCAAAGTCGAATTTGCATATAATTCTAATTTTAAAGCAGCCTGCAAAGCAGGACTGACTTTTAAAATGACAGCAGGTCACACAGCAGTGCACACTTAAGTGCATTAAAACTGGTGGGCCTCTAAACCTACATACCCTATCATATACTAAGGACTTACTGGTAGGTTGTCAGTTCCCATTGCAATTATACCTACCTACCATGTACCTTTTACACAGAGCACAGGCCGTGGGTCTGGTTAGCAGAGCCCAGGTCACAATCAGAGTCAGAAAACCAGCATCTAGTAGTTAAAATGGTGGCAAAAACTGGGGGGACACTGCAATAAACCCTGGTTTTTCACAACTATGCACCACTCTAATCTATGGCACTGCATTCTACGACACTGCATTGTATGCTGCTGACTTCAATGCCACTGCACTCTATACCACTGCACTCTACAACACTATTCTCTGCAACACTCTAAGCCAATGCACTCAACACCAGTCCACTCTACTCTATGCCACTCCAATGTATGCCACTCTACGCGACCCCACACTATGCCACTCCAATACACAACACTTTCTGCCACTCCACTCTATAACACTCTATTCCACTCTTTGCCATTGCACACTACAGCACTCCATGCTACTCTCCTCTACGCCACTGACTTTTAGCCATGCTGAACAGCAGCCACACTTGTGTACAACATGGCTAAAACACATTTGCAAAGCCAATAGTTCTTGCATAAGTGAGACCTAGTGGCTTTGCCAATGCTTGTTTTAGCAGTGAAGAGAGAGCGATCCAAGGCAAAATGTTATTCAGCATGGAGCACCCTTCCTTGGAGGATGGGCTGGAGTTAGAACCTTCAAAACCAAGGCACAGTCTGGAAGGAGAAGAATTTGTGGAAACAAGGATATCCATAGTATCAAATTGAATCCAAACAGGAGATCTGGTGAACTTGCAATGACAGGAGCAAAAATGAAGAAGGAATTTTGAACTGAGCTACATTTCTTAAACTGGTATTAAATTGCAGTCAGCAACTGTCAGGAATCGGTCAACAGGGCAAATTTGAGGCAGTTTCTGATGATATTCCAACAATCCACCCTCTGTGAGTGTAGGTCAGTGAATACTAATGTAGAGGTTCACGGCCTTGACCTGGTCAAGGGAAAAACACAGGTAAGGGATTTCAGAGAGAAAGAAAACAAAGCACAGCTGCTGCACTGCGTGTATTGGATGCTGAATGGAATTCAGTAAATAATGTTATATTATTGATGTCAAATCTCACAGTACATGGGTGCAATCCTCATGGAAATGAAGGGTACTTAAATAAATGATAACCAATGCACACACAGATCATTGGTATCATAAGCTGTCCAAAAAAGGTGCAGGAAACACTAATAGTGGACAGACTGAGCGGAGAAGGAATTGTGCAATACACCAAGTTTACAAGACACAAACTGTTTTCAAATGCCTCTACTTAAAGTCACTTGAAAGTACCTACGATACCCTGTTGACAGAGAGACTGTTCCTAAATCATTCCGTGAATAAGTTGTACCAGTCCCTCCTTCTTACCCCCGTCCTTCGCAGGCCTGTCTGACATTTCTTCCAACCCAGTTTAGGTCCTGCTCAATGCTTTCTGTTCCATGAAGTTTGTTCCATGAAGTCTTCATAAGTGGTAATCTGCAAGCAAGCCTTTTTCTCCTCATGCTGGCCTGGCTAGTTTCTGGCGCTCTGTCTAAGTGTCTCTTTACAGACACACAATGATGGGGTTTTGGTGGGCATCTTGGAATAGAACAATCAAGTGTGTATTTGTTGATTTTTGTAGAACTTCTTAGAAACAGTGGGGCAGATTTACAAGGCACTTGCGACGCATTTGCGCCGCCGCTGAGTCACTTCTGTGACGCAGCGGCGGCGTAAAGCAAGCGCCATGCTCCGACGGATTTACAATGTGACGCATCTAGGGAGATGCGTCACGCCGTAAACCCCTACGCCACATTATACCTGCGTCAGGTATAATGTGGGCGTACCGTCGCAGTGTGGGCGGTCCGTCGCAGGAAAGCCTCGGAAAAGTGCCTGAGTGAAATCTACAAGATTTCACTCAGTCACTTTTCCGACGCCGCTGCGTCAAAATCTTGCGCCTGCTTGAAGCAGGCGTAAGGCATGACGCAACATGTTAGAGATAGGCCCGTTGGAACAGTGCTGGAGTTGCGTCGCGCCCGCAACACGACTCTAGCACTGCGCCAACCATACGCCGGCAGATACGACACGCATCTGCCTATCCGTGCGCCACGGCGCGCCGCATTGTAAATGCGGCGCATCCGTGGTGGCGCATGGGTAGTTTTGCGTGTCGCAAGTTTTCTGGCACATCCCTGCTGATTTGCAGAGATGCGCCAGACCTTGTAAATCTGCCCCAGTGTGTTTGTCACGCTGCACAAGGTGAGCCCACTTCCACAAACGTATCCTGTATAAACCTCTGTGTGCAGGAGGGTGGCAAGTTAAGGCTGAATGGCAAGGAGGGTTATGAGAAGTGGGCTTCCTGGGTCCACTGCTGACCCAATAATTGCTGCCACATGATTCAGGTAACCTTACATTCAAGAGCCCTTACCAATAATTTCCTTCAGTATACTCCTGGGCTTCCTCAACTAAGGGCAGACAACAAAATAATATTTCTTGTTCAACCAAGTAGTAACCTACACTGAGTTCCTTTGAGCTCCTATCCTGCCACTTTTGGCTTGACTCCATTTGATGCATCATGTGCCATCTCATCTACCAGTCACTTCTTCCTAAACCAGTGTTCAGCCACCTTCACCAGCTCCTTGAACAACATCTACCTAAGTAATTTAAACCTTATGGGAGATAGAGCAACAAAATACATGAGAGGTGCCTCCCATGATCCACTTACTATGACCAACATCTCACAAATCATGACACAACTGACCAACAGGAAAACCACCATCTGGGAGGTTCTCTGTAGCTCCATGGTGAAGGTCTCCTTCCATCCACCTCATTACCATTATTGAGCCTATCATGTCTGCATCATCATCAACCTGACCTATGTAATCTCAGACCACCCATGGATAGTTTAAGCCAGCGAAGATACTTAGTACAATTTCGAAAACAACTCTACAAATACCTTCCACGGAATCTTACAAGCCTCCGACGGCATCCCTATCACCAATGAAAAAAAGGCTCATGTAAGACATCCAAAACACCCTCTAGCTGACCGCAGACACTCATACCTTACCGAAACTATAATGCACGTAACCCAGTCTCTCAGTATCTTGATACAACCAGAAACTAACTGATAGCAAACTCATCATCAAACAACAAGAAAAGAAATAGAGATACACAGAACAGTCAGACAATATCTTGGGTGGTTCACCCTGGCATCTTCAGCTAAAGGTAGATAAGAAAAATGTGTTTCCTGTTTTGTCCTGTGTAGGGACAGGAGCCCTACACGTTATACCCCACAGTTCGATCATGGTCATCCTCACAAACCGCGAGGAGAACGCCAGCTCCCACCGAAATACGATAAGCTTGTGACACGGGGACACTGGCCAAACCAATTATTGGCGTTATGAGGAACTTGTGACAACCAGATACAGGGCCCTCTTGGAGTCACGCAATAATCGAGTGACCTCAATCAAGCAGCAGAGAAAAATACGTTTTGCACTATTCTCACTGGATCCATATATACAAACACCTACATATATTCTATTCCTAAGCATTTTGGACTAAGATAATAATATCCGGTTTTGGGACTGGACTTGTTGTGAGTTTCAGTAGAAACATCTAAGAATTCAAATATACCCCCTTTTGTTTGTTCCACCAACCCTGAGTTGTCATCATTGGTGGTCCTGAAGAAGGTGGCCTTGCAATATTTTTCCCACTGAAACGTACGTAGACCGGAACACAAAGACTCCAACCTACAATACAGCAACAGCTGAGGAAAAAAAAACCAATTTTCCCGTTGTTCCTGGAAAGTGATTGTATTTATAGGTTGAAACAGCTGTGAATGATCACAATGAGTGTATGAGTGCGTATGTGTGTAGAGGAGAGAGTGGAGTTGAATAGATGGGGGTATGAAACCAACTTGAAGCATTGATTTTTTGCATATATTGTTCACATATAGAGATTAGTTGCCTAGTGTTTTCCAGTCGGAAACGTTCATATAATTGCTTCAGAATAGGAAATGATAATAACTAATTAAAGAACAATTGAAGAATCAGAGAATAGGCATTACATATTAGAGTACATTGTATAGCACTGTATATATTGTATGTATTCACATATTGTTTTAGGTATAATTCAATTGAGAAAAGTAAAAAGCAATAAGAGATTGTTAATCAAAGAAATTCGTATTTAAATAAAAAACAAAAGAAACGAATAAAAAAAGTATGAGCATGACATATGGCCAGCTCTTGGAGCTAGTTCTAGCCCTTGAAGAAGTAATACAGGTCTAGTAGGGCATTTCATTTATAGTCATCCTCCCAAACCTACCACATCACCCACATAAGCACACATCAAAATCCATGCCTTCTCTTACAATGCTCTTACAATTCCTTAGCATCCACCACATTACCAGTCATAGCAAACATTCCGAACACAAATAACACATCCATTAAGTCATGTTAATCAATGCTCACTCAGTAGTCCAGTGTGCAGCCTACAAACCTAACCAGATTATACATGGTATGGTAAGCGTGATGCCATTTTACAGAAATCTGGCTAAAGTCTATCATGTCCAACATCACTGCCGTCCTCAAGACTACAATATCCAGCATATCTAAAGAAAAAGACAATTAAAATCAGGTATTTCACCAAACTTCATGGCCCTGCTCGACCAAGCGGCAACCAACACTGAGTTGCTACAAGCTCCTACCTTGCCACTTTCAGTTGAATGGCATTCAATCCATCTTGTTCATTCTCATCTGCCAGATAGATACTTATTCCACCCCTGCATTCAAATCTACTACAGGCCTTATCACAGCTACCTCCACCAGCTCCATGGTCAACAACTATCTAGATGGTTTCAACCTTCTGGAAAATGTGTTTGGGAGCACAAAACGCGTGAGGGGCATAGCACCTCTCTCAAAACTGCTATCCACCCAGCAAGGGACATAAACATGTTTTCCTTTGGAGAGTTGAAAATGTTTTGCTTCTCTAACTAGATTGCTAACCAGATCAATTATAATTGTTGATGTAAAGGCATACTAGGTATTTGAACACATTTATACCTGCTGCATTAGACAAATAAAAACAAAATGTGAAATGCACTATGTGTAAAAGTGTTTGAGGGTGCTAGGCAGCATTTTCTGTGACTGGGGAGGCTTACAGTCACTCAAAGCGCTTTAATTCAGTTGGAAAACTGCATATTGGCGCTCAATAAAGCACCCAGGGCATGATGTATCAAAGGGTTTTTATCTATTAAGTCGATGAGATCTTACAAATGGAATGCCTTGTGTGATTCAACATAAAAAGAACAGTTTAAGCACCACTTTAACTTACTTTCCTAAAATCACTCTCCTCATTTTGTGCCAATGTTGTTCAGGTGCCAGGATTCACTCAGCTAAAGTAATTCAAGGGCACAGCCTTAGGGAGGCACCAAGAGCCCTTGGCATCATCTTCTTGGCTAAAATGCTGGGAAGTAGTCGACTTTGCTTAAGAGGGCTGGGCTGGGCGCCAGTTTCCTATCAGGATTAAAGAGGCAGTATTTCCTGACTACATGCAGCCACGGGCCCCAAAATTGCGGATATCCAGAAATCACAGGCAGAATTGATGTTTTAATGGTTCAGCATCCCAGGCTGAGTAATGGGCTATGATCTCAGGCGCAGTACTTCCAGGAACTACTGGAAGGCAATGTCCATCTCACATCTATCTACACATACCAAGAGTCATATTTACTAGGAAACTGTTGGAGCGCGCGTTAAGCCAAGAAGGCTAACGCCGCGCTCCGACAGTTTCCAAATGAAGGGATGCGCCGTATTCACAAGAATACGGTGCACCCCTGCCTTTCCCTTAGCGCTGCCGCTAAATGTAACTGCCTAGGGCCAACGCAGGCATTCTTGCACCATTGTGCAAGGGTGCCTGTGTTGCAGGGAAAGATTGTTTATGTGCAGGAAGGTGGCCCTTCTTGCACTTCATCTTCAATGGTGTTTTGTAACTTCTATGTGTGCTGCACAATGCAGCACACATAGAAGTTGCAACTCGTCATTTTTTAAAATGATTGTTTATGTGCAGGAAGGGACACATTCCTGCACATAAACAATCAATGGCATTTTGCGGTTTCTATGTGTGCTGCGCAATGCAGCACACATAGAAACAGCAAAAACGAGGAGAAATAAAGCATTTCTCCTTGTTTCGCCAGGTTAAGGTCAGATTTTGCATGGTCTTAATTTTGGCGCTGACCCATATTTACGCCACCCTTGTAATATGGGGCAGCGTCAAAATCAATGGGTGTTGCGGCGGAACGCCCACCGCAACACCCATTGCCCACCCCTTTCACGCTGAGTGCAGCGTGGAAGGGGGCCTCATTCACAAGGCGGCGTTAAGTGGCTTAATGCGGCTTTCTTGAATAAGGCGAAGCCCCTATCACCATAGGGGCTTGTAAATATGCCCCCAAGTTGCCTAAGTCGCACTCCCGTTAAATAGCAAATATTAAGGATCAAAACATAACACTGTCAGGCATCTGCTCTCAACATATGTAAGGCATATAAATAAGCATTAGAATATGTGAGGCCCCTGAATCCAAAGGGCTTCACCCCCACAATTCACTGGGGCACTCATGAAATACCAGGCATTTGACTGGTATGTCTCATTACCCCACAGTAAACGTAAAAATAAATTTATGAATAGTTTGAGAATACAAGTTTGATCATGGACAAAGAAAGAAATATGTTGACAATCTTTTGCTGCATCAGTGCACTTTAGCTGTGCCGCAGAGACACAGGTCATTGTTGGACCTATGCTTTAAGCGCTCACTCTCTGTCACTAGAAAGACCCTCCCCAAATCCTCTCTGTCCTCCCTCTCCTGGGTTCATCCCACTCCCAATCTTTCAACACTGCCATACCCTTCACTACATACGGTCTTTTCTCAAAAAGTGAAAAAAAGACACACCATCATTAGAGACACTCACATGTCCCATGTTCCTAGCCTCACAAAAACCAGACACTTCACTGTTCACCTCCTTGCATGTCAGGTTAATGGCGACTTGCTTCCTTGGTCATAGCAAAAACCGTTCTAGGCAAAAACTTCATTTAAAACACATCAGCCTAGTCCCATTGGTCCTGGATCACCTTCAGATGTCTCATTGTAAGAAATTGTGTTTTCAAGCAACAACCACAATCCTTCCAAGGGTAAACCACAAAAAGTCACTAAATTAACCTGTGCTTAACTCTATGTTAGCGTGGCACAAAAGGAGTCAGGTTTAACTTAGAGGTGCTATGTTAAGTAGTTATGTAGAAATCAAACAGTAATACAGTGAAAACACAACACAATAAATATTCCACACCAACTTAGAAAAATAGAGTAAAATGTAATAAATAATGAAACCAAAACAAATTAAACGCCAATCAGTAGAAATGGAGGCCTCAATTTTTTATGTTTTAAATGAAAAAGTAGCACCTGAACGATCAATGCGCCAACCACAAGTATCTGGTAATGTGAGATCGAGGCAAAGTCAAATGTTAATTTTTATATACCAACAAAAATTAAATTCAGAAAACTGGAGAGGAGAAAGCCAAATGTTGGGGTGAAGACCACTCCAAGGATAACAGGTCTAACACTCATGATCATCTTAATCAGGCCCAATCCCTCAGTATGTGTAGAAGCTGGTCCAAGTATTCCTCTTGTCCATACCAATAACCCCCCACTTTCGCATCATCGAGGCTCCACTTTGGTCATGGCTTTACCTCCCTGCTTTTTTACTGGCCTGCTTCACTATTTAGTGGTCGCATGGCCTTCCTCCAATTTTTCAAGGCACTAGACACAGTCAACAAATAAGCACATTAGCACTCATAACCCTGCTGACTGGGCATTAGGGCAGATATACCTCAACATGCATCTTAACTTCCATCACTATAACCCTTTCAATCTGCGTTTGCTCCAACCCAAATGTTTCCATTCCGTGACCATCCCCATCCTGAACGAATGTGTGCCAAATCTGGCTCGGCCAACCACCTTCCTCCAAGCACTGCCTCATAACCCCCAATATCTGCCTATCTAATACCTTCATCCCATTCTTGTGCTCATATGCTACCCATCTGTGTCTCCCATCGATGTTACATGACTCCAGTATGTCCTAACCTGGCATACCTTGCTGTTTTCGGGCATATGTTTCTGTTACCCATGTACCTAGACTCCTATGGTGTGTCTTGAACTTCCTCACCCTAATGTACTTTGTGCCACTTGCACACTCTTATTGTTCCCTTCAGTTCAAATAATTCTTTGTTCCCGCTATGTTGGAAACACTTAAAGAACCAAAGAACATCATAAATATTAGATACGGTGCACAGTCAAAATATCGAATTTTTTATATCAATGTACAGAAATATCGAGTTCATAATATCGAGAGAATGAAATATCGATGTTCTGTATATCGATGTAGTTAATATCGTTTTGAGGTGTTTTGGTAAATATCGATGTCAGTAATATCGATAGTAAAAATATCGACAGGTCAAAATATCGTTTTTGTATGTTTTTTCAAATATTTTAGAGTTAATGTTAAGTAGTAAATTGTTTTAAATTTTATAAAATAAAAGTATTTTTTTTTATTGTTTTAGGAGCGGGATGTTGGGTTATAGGGGATAAGGGTGGGGAGTGTTTTAAAAAAAGTAACTTAATTTGTTTAAATTTAAAAATGTTAAGTATGAATTTATATTTAAATTTCGAATTTCAATTTAAAATTTAGGAGCGGGATGTTGGGTTTATAGGGGATAAGGGTGGGGAGTGTTTTAAAAAGAAATAATTTAGGGGCCCATTACGATGGCGGGCGGAAGCACAACCGCCGTGCTGGCGGATGCAAAAACCACCAGTTACCGCCGGCACGCAGCAGTCCACACGCCCGCCCAATTACGATGCGAAAAGCAGGCCAAACACCGCCGGCAAGCCAGCAACACCGTCCGCCATCAAAGTGCGCCCGCACACGTAGCGGCGCAGCACAACTGACACACACCGCCCGACGAAACACGTCCCGCCCGGCGCATAAATTACGATGCCGCAAACAAACGGCTCCCACGGCAAAGAGACACCGCACGTGAAAGAGAGGCGGAAACACGGACGCAGAGCACGGACAACGAAGAAGCGGCACCCCGGGCATGAATCCAGCACTGCAGGCCCTTCCCATGCTTCTGCTGATGCACCACCAAGGACGCAACGTACCGCGGAGACGCAGGTAGGCACACACACAACAAGTGCACGCAAACAGCGCACACAGTGCAAGGGCGGAAAAGCGGACAACCCCCCACCAGCGCGTGCACACTACACATCCACCATCGCATCCACATATGACACACAGGCCAAATCGTAACATCGCAGAACACATGTGTACACACCACCTGGGACTAGGAACCAACCACCCCGTCACGGCCCCAAAGCGCCGATGACGCCGCCACACATGCGCACAACGCAGAGGCCAACCGCAGCGCCATGCATGCGTCGCACACAGACACAGGGACACAACCAAGCAGCACACACATCAGCCCCACTCCGAACGCACATGACACGTGACAGGCCGGCCACAGACATGTCCCCAACGCCCAATTCACGGACAACACCCAACGCCACACAACCGACGCACACATGTCAGTGAAGACACGCAACAGCAGGACACACCCCAGTGTAACAAACATGGCGTAGCACACAGCGGCGGCAACACCAACTAGGAGAAGCAGGGCCCCTTCGGGAAGAGGAACGCCAGTACCACACTGAAAAACCCATACCACCCTGCACATATGAACAAGACACATGAAACGGAACACCAAAGAGCCCGGGGACCGACAACAGGTGGCCCAAGAATTACATCCACACACAAGGCCCAACGCAGAGTGGAAAGGCAGCCTGCCGCCCACACAAGGGAGAGCAGACAGCACTGAATGACCTTCCATTCCAACTCCGAAACCACAGCCCTACGAAAGAAGCCGGTGAATACAGCCATTGTCCAAGAATAGACCAACACAGGCATGCCGAGGAGACCGACCACAGGGCAGATAGCGCATATCACAGAAGCACACAACGGACGGGGAAGAAAGAAGAAAACACTCCCCCATGTCGGCCACATGCAAGTTAATTGGAAGGAGTCACACAGCACTGACCTTGAACTGTCTGAGAAGCATGTGGGAAGAGGGCCCGTGTCCTCCAAACAAGCCAACAGAACACAAGTCCTGTCTCCCCACGACTACACAGAGCTCACAGCAACCCCGGAGCGTGCACATTGCAGACTGCACACACAGCCGGAGCACGCCACCTCTACGAACCGCTGCGAAATGGCAACCGCAACACACCTACCCAACTACGCCGAACAGCTCAAGCTGTACCAAACCAACACGATACATACATTGGGATGCGATCTCCTGTCCCTGCTGAACGTAAGTTACCGACTGACTTACCGCATCACATTGTTCAGCTGCGTCATGCCCGTCTTCTACTGTCGGAGGTGTCCCTACCAGCATCCCGTCGAGATATGCCTCTCCAACCCGGCATGTCTGAAGGCGGACCTGCTACCACTACTCCTCCCTCTGGACGCACACGACAGGGCCTGCTCTGCCTATGGGGGCATGGCGTATGTGGCCAACATCGCACGCGCACTGAAATGGAACCACTGTGCCTCCACACGACGGATCATCGAGAACAGCTACATCGAATGTCACCCAGCATGCCCCATCATGGTCCTCCAAGGGACAACCTACGAACAACACCTTGACAGCCACCATCCGCTTCATTGGCTGGCAAACATGTACACCACCAATGACATGGAAGCCCTGCTGGACGGCATCGCATACCTGACAACCTGTAAATACGTCGGACCACAACGCAGGTTCCCCGAGTGACCTATGAAGTCCAACCCCGCACCCATGCTCAGCTTCCGCACGGACTGGCCAGTCACCACCACAACAGCCATACCAAACGACCGGCAACTGTAACCACACCATCAACGACATCGCCATGACATCGGATATGACCGGGACATGCACACTGTTCCCCATCACATCCAGGAACACCGCATGCATCGTGGGAGGCAGTGGCATGGGCTCTGTGCATCGCACCCACATGGACGGAACTGCACGAACAACCAGGACACGACATGGATCCAGCGCCCATGGACACACACACCGCTCAGTGGACATGAATAGGTCGCCTGGAGTCTGTGGGTGCTGCACCCCTCCCACCCCCGCCCCGGGAATCCCATACCAGGACCTTTGCATGGACGACAAGTGCATACAACAACAACACGACCCCAGTGACTGTGACATGTCCAGTAACCACCACAGTGCAACAACAAGTGGCACGCCGCTGCATGCACGCAAGCACATGCCCTGATGTCATCTCACATGCACGCGTGCATGAGGAACAACCGCAGCAAACCTGTCACATGGAACTGAGATGGACTGTGCCCATGATGCCGAGCGGTCTGGTAGGCTACATGTATACCGTCTGTGTCAAAGTCCGCAGCTCCGCAGCTATACGTAAATGTACATTAGCACAGCCTTGGCCAAGCAGATGTAACCCCACACCCTATCCCATTTGTCATCATGCTCAGTATATCCTCAACATGTATTCCGCTGCCAGTAGTGTCCACTATACTGCATCACAGAGGACAGAAGACTCAATATAATGTTTGAAACCAGAACTGTCTCCGCTGACTCATTTCACAAGTACGAATGAGAGAGGATGAGAGTATGTGAAGTACACGGCAGTCGTGACATGACCATGTAGTCCACTGGTATTGGATGTCAACGCAAATGAGTAGCACAACTGTGGAAGACACACATGTGTCGTGTGAAGTCGTATGGACGCAGTGCTCAGGTGGGTGGGTGCGACGGGTAGATGCGCACATGCCAAGTTGGAGCACGCCGTGTTGGGAGGGGTCATGTACAGTACACCACCGCTTCCCTGGGCATTGTGAGAGGACACCTGTCGGGGGGAGTGAACACGTGTGTGCACAGCAGCCGGGCACACGTACAAAGCGGTACCAGGCGCACCTCAGCCCACCCTCTGTGGACAAGCTGGATCCTGTTGTGCGCCCGCCATGCCCCTTGACAAGGCACACACAGCCCCAGTCGACCAGGTGTAACCCCAACATAGTCAATCCGCACAGGCGATACAGGGCACGGGATGGCAGTGGAGCATGGTGTGTGAGAGGTCTCCTCGCGCTCCTCCTGGTCATATCACGCAGGCAATAGAACCTCAACGTCTAGCATGGCACAAGTCAAATGGAAGTGTAGGGGGGACGCACCACAGCACGAGCAGCACTGACGTCACGGGAGGTGGCTCGCACCATCCCATCCATTGCCCATCATACCAACCACGCCACATGCCATTGCGACTAAGTGCAAGCGCGTGCGCCACCACCCCCGAGCCCTCCCCAGAGAGGCCAAAGAGTGAATGTGTGGGCCAACAGCCACAGACGGACGCGGCCTGGCCGCAAGGGCAGCCACAGCCACTGGGTGTCGCAGGTGGCGGATCCGGAAGGCGAAGACTGTGATGCATAGTCCATGCAGGCCGGGTCTCCATTTGGGGCACCACGCAGGTGGACGGCGTCCCGCCACACATCATACCCTGAGACAGCCCACTCGTGCAACTGGACCCACACATACACTCCTTGCCCTCTCTGGTGCGAGCTTGGGGCTGCCTGTGCAAGCGCTAGCCTCGCAGGTGAGCATGCATATTGGGGGGCGAGGGGAGGACATGAGGGCTGTGGCTCATGTGCCTGCTCAGTCATGTCAGTGATGTGTATGCGAAATTGCTATGTGCCGTGTTGCTTTGACATGTGTCCTCTGCCATTTAACCCAGGCGGAGACCGAACATTGACCGCCCATACCAATTGCTGGCGGACATGGACGATACAGAGGTAATCAGGAAGTTTCGGCTGGACAGGCCAACTCTGCATCGACTGTGTGCCATGTTAGAGCCCCATCTCCGTCCCCGCAGGGTGTATCCGACTGCTGTCACCCCCACGGCTAAGGTGATGGCCGCCATGCATTTCTTCGCCACTGGGTCATTCCAGCACACAGTGGGCAGTGGAGGAGGGATGTCCCAGCCCATGTTCAGCAAGGTGCTGAGGGATGTACTGGCAGCCATGATGCTGTACCGGAACAGGTACATCAGATTCCCCAGGGCTCGTGAATTGGCGGCAGTGAAGGGTGCATTCTATGCCCTTGGCAGAATCCCACACGTCGTGGGAGCCATTGACTGCACTCATGTTGGCCTTGTTCCACCACAGGCCACTGAGCACCTGTACCGCAACAGGAAGCACACGCACTCCCTGAATGTGCAAGTGGTGTGCCTTGCGGACATGGTGATCACCCACGTGTGTGCCAAGTTTCCAGGCTCGGCCCATGACGCACACATAATGCGCAACAGCATCTTGCCACGACTGATGGCCAATATGCAACAGGATCGTGGCTGTATTGTCGGTGAGTATGTGGAGTGGTGTAGCGTGCTGGTTGTGCGATGCTGTCCCCTGTCCAGTTGGAATAGCAACGGTTCTCTGTGTCCCTCACACCCAGGTGACTCTGCGTACCCGAATGGGGCATGGCTGCTCAGTCCATTGAGGAATCCTCGCACCCCAGCAGACGATCGATACAATGAGGCACATGGGAGGACCAGACGTGTGGTCGAGCGTACCTTTGGCCTCCTCAAGTCCAGGTTCAGGTGCCTGGACCGCACCGGGGGTGCACTGGCGTACTCCCCACAGAAGGTGTGCCAGATAGTGGTGGCGTGCTGCATGCTGCACAATCTGGCCATTCGGAAGCAGATCCCCCTCATTGTGGATGACGGAGATCAACCAGGGCCCCAGCCCGCAGACCAGGACAGCTCGAGTGAGGTGGACAGCGGAGAGGAGGAAGCTGGGAATGTGCGGCAGCAGCTCATCGCCCGCTACTTCACTTGACGGTGAGTGTCCATGTACGACGGATGATGTGTCTGTATCTGTGCAGGTGTGTGTGTGTGCTGTGTCAGGGTGGCCGTATGTTCACTGCGTGCAGTGTGTCAACGCTCCATGGCCAGGGTAGTATGCCACTGTTGGTGACTGTGGCATTGTGCCCTATTGCTCTGTGCGATGTGTGTACATTGCTTGTAGTTGTTGACATGTACTGTGTGATGGGTGTGTGACACACTCATTGAATGTGCTCCTGTTCTGTCTCCCACCCCTAGGTCCCTACAGGCCCTCCGGATTCCATTGCCATGCCACGCATCAGGTGCCTTTCCGCCCAAGGTGGCCGTTGCATTCCGTACAAATAAAACACAGGGCACAAACAGCAGTTAGTGAAAAAGGTGCATTTATTACAAACTGTGACATGTGATTGTGTGTAAGGTGATGACAAAAGTGGTGCGTGCAGTGACAATGAGCTGTCGGTCATGGCTGCGTGATGATCAGGGTGTACCCACTGGTTCTATGTCCATAGTCCAACACACACATGCCATCCAGCTGGCTGTGTGGAGTGGGATCGTAGAGCAAGTCAATGCAGTGGCTGGTCAAGGAAGGCTGGCGGAAGGCTGGCTGGCTGCCTCACTTGCGACTGGAGCGTGCGAAGTCCTCCCGGGAGATCTGTTTCCTCTTCGGACGGCCCCTTCCACGTTTGGGAGGGGGGTGTGTGGTGGCGACCTGCTGGTGGTGGGTGAGGTGTGCTCACTGGCTGTGGACGCAGGGGAAGTGGACACTGCTGCCCGAGCCTGCGCCCTAGCAGGTGGTGGCGGAGGTGGTGTTGCTGGCCTTGCCTGTGACCCCACCGCCACCACCAGCTGGCCCATGAGGTCCACGAGTTGGTCCATACGGGACACGAATTGGCCCATATGGGCGTCCATGGACCTCAGCACCCCCAGCACCTCCCGCGTGTCAGTAGCAGACCTGGCCCATTGTCCTTGGGCCTCTTCATAGGCCCCAAGGACTCTGGCCATTTGAGGCAGGGCATGGCTCCCAGGGGAGGCTGGCGTTTCCCTGACCCTGCTTCTCCTACCAGTCCTGCTGCCACCGGCCTGCCCACTAGCCACATTGCACACCACGGTCCTCGCTGTGGCTCCCAGGGTGGATCCAGTCGGCCGGGCCACCACCTGCGCTGGGGCTGGTGCCAGCGAAGACGTGGTGGTGGTGGAGGCGGTGGTGGTCGGTGCGGCGATGGTGGCGGTTGCGGCAGTGGTAGTGGCCGCAATGACCGTGGGTGTGGCCGCAACGACAGTGGCAGCAGGGGACTGGGACTGTTCAGCATCCCTGGATGATGGGTTGGTGGGTAGGAGGGGTCCTGGGGAGCGGCTGGGCCCTGCCACGCCAGATGGGCCAGCTTGGTGGTCCGTGTCCGAAGAGGAGGACAGATCCTCCAGATCCGTGTGTCCTCGTTGGGGGCTTGTAGGCTGGCTGTGCTGGCTGCTGTCTCCATCCCCAGCATCCAGCAGTTCGTCACCTGTGGAGAGAATGAGATTTGTTATTGTGTTGCACCTGGCGAAGTATGTATTAGTCGTCTGACATTGGCAGTTCGTGCAATCTCGTACATGGGTTTCCCGGAGGCGAGTGTGTGGCTGTGGCATCTGTAGTTGTGTGTGCTAGGCAATGGGACTGTGTGCTGTGCACATGTGGCATGGGACGGATTGGCCATGCCGATGGGTGTGTTGCTGTGCCCCTACTCATTGTGACTCTGGTGTATGCGGGCTCCTGGCCCATCCTGGGTCTGGTTTGTACTTTGCTTTTGGAGTTCATATGGAACGCTTAGGAACGCATATGGCAACATGGGGGCCATGCCCCAGATTCGCATTTGGGAGGGGATATGCTTTTGGGGTTCAAATGGAACGCTTAGGAACGCATATGGCAACATGGGGGCCATGCCCCAGATTCGCATTTGGGAGGGGATATGCTTTTGGGGTACATGCTGTGAGCCATGGGTGCCGAACGTGACATGTGTTGTGGCAGCATGACAGTGCATGGTCTGAGGTGTGTGCATGCCTGACATGCCCTGCATATTTGCTGTCTGTTGTGGTTACTGGACATGGCATTGGACGCATCGTTATGAGTGAGTGATAGTTGTGTGCCAGCCAACGTATTGCAGTTGTCCCATCTCCTTGGTGTGCGTGCTGCCCTGTGCCATGTGCATCACTGCAGTGCTCGGGGGGGTGTGGCCCATGTTGTGTGTTGTTGCTCACAGTGTGTCGTGCGCTTAATTGACTACTGGCACATGGTTGGTCATGGGCATGTGTCTTAGCGTGACTGCTGTATGTGTGGCAGCTGTGCGGATGACATGCCTTTCATGAGACTGGGGCTGACGGATGGGATGGATGGTATGTTGTATGTGCATGGTGTGTCTGTGAGTTTGATGGGTTCAGTGGTGTTCGTGTGCATTTATGTTGTTCCGCTCTGTTGCGTCTAGTGTTGTTTGTCTTACATAGGCGTAGTTGTGGGGTGTGGGGTTGACAGGCAGTGGGGGCTACATGGACAGGACTTCCATGGTGTTTCGGTTGTGTGTGATGAGTTGCACAGTGGCTGCCGTGTGGGACTATATTCAGTGTGGCTTGTGCATGCAGACGTGGCTCCTTGGGTGTTGCTATGTCTGTGATGGGTCATGTGGGGTGTGAGTCTGTTGTTCATGTCCGTGTGCACATTGTTCACTTGTTCGTGACGGTGGGCGGTGCTGCGTGTTCGTCTGCTACGTGACATGTCCCATGTGTTGGTGGTGTTATGCTCCTCATGCCTCCAGTAATCCAGCCCTGTCCAGTTTCCCACCTGCAAGTTGTTCGTGCGTGCACTGTACTGGATGCCACATGGCTCTGAGCGGGGGGTGCTCCATGTTGCAGGTCTGTGGGGGTGGGGGGGTGTAGTGGGTCGTGGGGGTGGCTGTACACCCACTGACACCGATTGCTGTGGACCGTGATGTCTGCCTTTCGGCTGTCGTTGTGCACTGCGGTGGCTGACACGTGGGTGTGGGGTGTGGGGGATGCTCCTCCTTGCTGTGCTGTGGGACTGGGGCCTGGTGTGTGTTGTACTTGGGCTGTCCACCGTCCCACCCACTGCACTTTGTGTTCCTGCCACTTACCTGTTACTTGTCGGTTAGTGCAGCTGTGGCGGACACATGGGTGTGGTGGGTGCTCGTTGTGGCGCTTCTGGCATATTTGGGGACCTGTTGGTGGTTACGTGGCTGGCTTAGTGTACACATGTCCCCACGCATCTTACAGTTGTTCGGTTTGGGCTGTGTGTGGTAGTGTCTGTTGCATGTGTGTGTGATGTGTTGTGTATTGTGTGCTGGACATGGGGGTGTTTGTCCCTGGGAGCTGTGGCATGGTAGTTGCGCATGTGAGTACATAGCGGTGTGCTGGTATACATTAGTTTGTACTTACCAGCCTCCACTCCCCTGCTAATCCGGCGAGGATCTCCGGATGTATTACGACTCGCACCTTCTCCTCCCACGCTTTGAAGGTCTTAAAGAGCGCGGGATTCCCTCCGCCAGTGACGGCAGCCAGCTCTCTGTTTTTGCCCTCCTTCTTCTTGACCAGGCTCTTTACGTCATTCCAACGTTTGTTTATCTCGACTCTGTTTCTGGGCAGGGTCCCGACTGCATTGACCTGGTCTACGATCCGGTTCCACATTCTGTTTCTGGTGGCTAGTGGTGTGTGCTGGACCATGTTCCCATAGATTTGTGGGTACACCTTGATGATCTCGTCGACCATGACCGTCAGCTCCATGGGCGTGAACTTGGGCATCCTTTGTGGTGCCATGGTGTTTGTGGTGCTGGTGCGGTGTGTGTTGTGTAATGTGCAGGGGGTTTGTGGTGCCGGTGTTTGGTGGTGGTGGTGCCGGTGTTTGGTGGTGGTGGTGGTGGTGGTGGTGGTGGTGGTGGTGGTGATGTGTGCGTTTCTGTGGTGTGCTGCTGTCCTTGCTGTGTCACTGTGTCCTCTCCTCTCCTCTCTGGTTTGCAATGTAGCAAGGGGTTGTGGTCTGTGGGAGTGCTGCTTTTGTACTCACCTATGTGGGTGTGTCCTCATGGTCTGTTGTTTTCAGGTGTGTTGTGTCTGGGGTTCTGGCCTTTGTATTTTTTGTTTGTCCGGGGGGTGTTTTCGGGATGTGTACTGTGCTTGTGTATTTGTGCGTGCCTTGCTGTGTGGACTTGTTGGCCATGTTGTGTGCTATTGGTTTTGTGTGCGGATGGTTTCTGTGCAGGTACGTTGGCGCCATGGCTTCTGCCGTGTCGATTCTCATCGGCGTTGTTTGCGCTGGCGGGCGGTATATTTGTTGTTTTTCCGCGCTCATGGCGGTGCGATCGTAATTTCACGTGCGGTGTGTCGGCCGTGAGGGCGGGCGGTTTTGTGTTGTCGTGCGTGTTTCCGTCCGTGGCGGGCGGTTTGACTCCGACTCGGACGATGGCGGGCGGTATTTTGTGTGATTTTTCCGCCGATGGCGGTTTTCGGTTTGTGTACTCATAATGGCGTGGTCGGTGTTCAGGCGGTGTGTGCGGGCGGATTTTTGCAGCTTCCATGCCTGGCGGATTTATTTACGCCGGGTATCGTAATGGGCCCCTTAATTTCTTAAATTTTTTAAATTTTAAGTATGAATTTATAATTTAATTTCGAATTTTAAATTAAAATTTAGGAGTGGGATGTTGGGTTTATAGGGGATAAGGGTGGGGAGTGTTTTAATTTTTTTATTTAATTTGTATTAATTTGAAAATTTTAACTATGAATTTATAATTATATTTCGAATTTCAAATTAAATTTTGGGAGCGGGATGTTGGGTTTATAGGGGATAAGGGTGGGGAGTCTTTTTTTTTAAAAAAATGTCATTTGTTTAAATTTTAAAATTTTAAGTATGAATTTATAATTTAATTTCGAATTTCAAATTAAAATTTAGGAGCGGGATGTTGGGTTTATTGGAGATAAGGGTGGGGAGTGTTTAAAAAAAAATTAATTTAATTTGTATAAAATTGAAAATTTAAACTATGAATTTTTAATTTAATTTCTAATTTCAAATGAAATTTTAGGAGCGGGATGTTGGGTTTATAGGGGATAAGGGTGGGGAGTGTTTTAAAAAAGAAAAATTAATTTGTTAAAATCTTAAATTTTTAATTGAATTTATAATTTAATTTCGAAATAAAAATAAAAATTTAGGAGTTGGATGTTGGGTTTATTGGGGATAAGGGTGGGGAGTGTTTTTAAAAATATTATTTTAATTTGTATAAATTGTAAAAATAAAATATTTATTATAAAATTATTTTCGAATTTCAAAGTAAAATTTATGAGCGGGATGTTGGATTTATAGGAGATAAGGGTGGTTATTTGAGAAAATAAAACATATTTAAATGTTAAGATCAAAAACATTTTTTATATGTATAGTATAAACAACATTTAAAATTTTAAAAAATGTAGGGAAATTTAAAAAAATTATTGTGATATTAAAAATTACAAAAATTAAAAAATATAATTTAAAAAATTAATTATAATGTTATACAATATATGTAGTAGTGTGAACATGTGTTAATTAAATAGTGACTATAGTGGGAATAGTAAATGAATTAAGTTTAGTGTCCAGCACTTACCCCAATTAAATACAGAGTGGAGTAGGAATAGTAATTAAATTAAGTTCAGTGTCCAGCAGCTACCCCAATTAAATACTGACTGGAGTGGGAATAGTAAATTAATTAAGTTTAGTGTCCAGCACCTACCCCAATTAAATACAGACTGAAGTGGGAATAGTAAATTAATTAAGTTTAGTGTCCAGCACCTACCCCAATTAAATACTGACTGGAGTGGGAATAGTAAATTAATTAAGTTTAGTGTCCAGCACCTACCCCAATTAAATATTGACTGGAGTGGGAATAGTGATTAAATTAGGTATAGTGTCCAGCACCTACCCCAATTAAATATTGACTGGAGTGGGAATAGTAATTAAATTAGGTTTAGTGTCCAGCACCTACCCCAATTAAATACTGATTGGAGTGGGAATAGTAAATTAATTAAGTTTAGTGTCCAGCACCTAGCCCAATTAAATATTGACTGGAGTGGGAATAGTAATTAAATTAGGTTTAGTGTCCAGCAGCTACCCCAATTAAATACTGACTGGAGTGGGAATAGTAAATTAATTAAGTTCAGTGTCCAGCACCTACCCCAATTAAATACTGATTGGAGCGGGAATAATAAATTAATATTAAGGGGTCGATTCCAATATCGGGCGGAGGCGCACCTAACACTATTCGTCCAGAAAAAAAACCGAGCCGAACGCTTGTTTCCTGACCGATTCGAACATTCGTACGAACGAGCAAGTACGATGCGCATAACTGCCCAGATCCCGACCCAGCCGTACTTACCCAATCCAGCTCCTGTTCCCCGCCCGAGCCGGATCCGTAAACGCAGAATCGAGTCGCACGGAAGCCAAAATACAGCACCTTCCGGCCGGACCAGTACGATGCGCCTTCCGTACGCGCCGAACCCGTCGCTACGTCCAGCACGTCAGAGCATCCGGGAGAGCCGCACATAAGCTCCGATTCACGCCACAAGACGATCCACGGCTACGAGACGAACACGCCAGCCACGAGTACGAGTCGAAGCAACGAGAAAGCCGAACGAGACGAACCAACCATGAATCCCATCGCGCAGGTCCTACCAATACTCTACATCTATTACCGGAACAGGTACGGACGCGTACGGCGCAGAAGGTAAGTTAAACACCCACTACACAAACAAACGACACGTACCGACATATAACACACACACATAGGGATGCAGAAATGACTTACACTAGCAACAGCAGAACCATAGGGGCGGGATGGCTATCACCAATGCCATATACACCCATAGGGGCCTGGATGCCTACCACCAACACCACCCCTACTCAGGGGGGGCTGGATGCCTACCACTACCACCACCCCTACTCATGGGGGGCTGGATGCCTGTCACTACTACCATCCCCACTCATGGGGTGCTGGATGCCTACCACTACCACCACCCCTACTCAGGGGGTGCCAGATGCCTGTCACTACTACCATCCCCACTCATAGGGGGATGGATGCCTACCACCAACACCACCCCCACTCATAGGGGGATGGATGCCTACCACCAACACCACCTCTACTCAGGGGGGGCTGGATGGCCACCACTACCACCACCCCTACTCAGGGGGTGCTAGATGCCTGTCACTACTACCATCCCCACTCATAGGGGGATGGATGCCTACCACCAACACCACCCCTACTCAGGGGGGGCTGGATGCCTACCACTACCACCACCCCTACTCAGGGGTGCTAGATGCCTGTCACTACTACCATCCCCACTCATAGGGGATGGATGCCTACCAGCAACACCACCCCTACTCAGGGGGCTGGATGCCTACCACTACCACCACCCCTACTCAGGGGGGCTGGATGCCTACCACTATCACCCCCCACTCATGGGGGCTGGATGCCTACCACTACCACCACCCCTACTCAGGGGGGCTGGATGCCTACTACTACCACCACCCCTACTCAGGGGTGCTAGATGCCTGTCACTACTACCATCCCCACTCATAGGGGGATGGATGCCTACCACCACCACCACCCCTACCGATGGGGGCTGGATGCCTACCACTACCACCACCCCTACTCAGGGGGCTGGATGCCTACCACCACCACCACCCCTACTCAGGGGGGCTGGATGCCTACCACTACCACCACCCCACTCATGGGGGCTGGATGCCTACCACTACCACCACCCCTACTCAGGGGGGCTGGATGCCTACCACTACCACCCCCCCCACTCATTGGGGGCTGGATGCCTACCACTACCACCACCCCTACTCAGGGGGTGCTAGATGCCTATCACTACTACCATCCCCACTCATAGGGGGATGGATGCCTACCACCACCCCTACTCATGGGGGGCTGGATGCCTACCACTACCACCACCCCTACTCAGGGGGGGCTGGATGCCTACCACCACCACCACCACCCCTACTCAGGGGGGGCTGGATGCCTACCACTACCACCACCCCTACTCAGGGGGTGCTAGATGCCTACCACTACCACCACCCCTACTCAGGGGGTGCTAGATGCCTGTCACTACTACCATCCCCACTCATAGAGGGATAGATGCCTACCACTACTACCACCCCTACTCATGGGGGGCTGGATGCCTACCACTACCACCACCCCTACTCAGGGGGGCTGGATGCCTACCACTACCACCACCCCTACTCAGGGGGGGCTGGATGCCTACCACTACCACCACCCCTATTCAGGGGGTGCTAGATGCCTGTCACTACTACCATCCCCACTCATAGGGGGATGGATGCCTACCACCAACACCACCTCTACTCAGGGGGGGCTGGATGGCCACCACTACCACCACCCCTACTAAGGGGGTGCTAGATGCCTGTCACTACTACCATCCCCACTCATAGGGGGATAGATGCCTACCACTACCACCACCCCTACTCAGGGGGGGCTGGATGCCTACCACTACCACCCCCCCACTCATGAGGGGCTGGATGCCTACCACTACCACCACCCCTACCTATGGGTGGCTGGATGCCTACCACCAACACCACCCCTACTCATAGGACGGGTAATGCATGACACAACCAGCATACTCCAACATAAGGAATGTAAGAAAAACACATCCCCCAACACCATGACAAGCGTGTGTAGACTGTGTCAAATGCCTACAACACTGAACATGAAATTGAACATACAATGTGACCCCTATCACATGTGTCACACATAAATGTGTGTGGCCTCCACAATGCAAGCAGACCATGACCACTGTGGCAATGGGGTCTAATCCCCCATCATCACAGTGACCAAAAGGTAAGTGTGGGGTCCATAGCTGAAGCACATTTTGAACATTGTGGCAATGGGGTCTAACCCCCATCATCACAGTGACCAAAAGGTAAGTGTGGGGTCCATAGCTGAAGCACATTTTGAACATTGTGGCAATGGGGTCTAACTCCCCATCATCACAGTGACCAAAAGGTAAGTGTGGGGTCCATAGCTGAAGCACATTTTGAACATTGTGAAATGGGGTCTAACACCCCATCATCACAGTGACCAAAAGGTAAGTGTGGGGTCCATAGCTGGGGCACATTTTGAACATTGTGGCAATGGGGTCTAACCCCCCATCATCACAGTGACCAAAAGATAAGTGTGGGGTCCATAGCTGGGGCACATTTTGAACATTGTGGCAATGGGGTGGAACCCCCATCATCACAGTGACCAAAAGGTAAGTGTGGGGTCCATAGCTGGGGCACATTTTGAACATTGTGGAAATGGGATCTAAACCCCCATCATCACAGTGACCAAAATGTAAGTGTTGTCATGGAAAAAGCTGCAAATGCCAAACAGCATGGATGATTCCTGGTCACAGAACAACAAACACATCAGTGGCATAGTAGTGCTTGTGTCCCATAGCAACATAGATTGGGTGAGGCAAACAGTGCAGTGCAAATAAGACATACCTTTGGCCATGTGCAGACAAACATCACCCATGGGGGCTGACATTGTCAACATTCATCAATAACACAATGACAGAAGTGACCATCATAATGCAGAGCCACATATCTGCACCAATGGGCACACAAATGTAGATATCCTGTGGAGATGTGAGGTGAACAAATACCATACCATGGCAGCAATGGGACATACAAACCATGATCACTGTGCTGACTGATGACCTAGGAGTCCCAGGGACAGCAGGGGAAACCCACCAAACAACATACAGCCAATGGCACACTAAAGATATGCCAATGCAGTGGTGCAGATGCACAAACACAAACAGGCAGCCCCACACTGCATATCAAACACAACAGGTGATGGGGGTGTGTGCCAGTGTCCCCAGGCAACCACACAACACATGAGGAGGCCTGAATCCCAATTACACAGATGTGCATACAGTGCCACACAAAAGTAACTCATGGATCGGATTCCCCTATGTGGGCAATCAGGCATTGTTAGATGAGAGGGAGCCCAAATTACACATGTCACACAAGCTTGTAGGAACAGCAACTAACACAGCAAGACACAGACCCACCACAGCACTACCCCCAGGGACCCCACATTGTGGTGACACTGGCCTGCATGATAATCCCACTGTGATGACAAAGCTAGATGTCGTTCACACTGTGAACCACAGTCATGTGTCCTGAGCAACAAACTACCATCACACCTACACAAGCACAAATCAATCAGCACGGCCTGTCATCCAAGGCCAATATGGAGGCAGGGGTCTAGCCGTGCAACAACTCTCATTTGCACACACTCAACACCACACACCTTGATCTCCACCAATGTGCAGCAGTGAAGCTCACATGGACTGGTGACATTGCACATGCACCCATGACAATCCCAGGGGTGGTGGTGGGAACTAAGGTGCAGAAACCCATCACACATGGCCAGTCAACAAGACTCGTGAATGTCTGACACACTGCACAGTACGCCGTACATGGGCATGACGTCAAATCCACACCAACCAATGGGATCCCGGCCACAGTCACACACCAATGAAGAAGCCAAGGTCACCCACAAAGAACACACATAGACAACTTCCAACATTGCAGCTCTGACCCTGAGGAGTGGCAGCAGTCACACACACAACGTGTCACAATCACTGAAAGCTAACACAAACTGTAAATTACATGACTGGTGTAACCAACAAGTGCCAAGGGGAATCCTGACTGTGTCTCATCTGCGTTTGCCCACAAACTCAGCCCTGACAGCAAACACACCTATGGGTGACACCCTGATGACCAGTAATGTGCCATGCACCCACATCCCAGAGAACCCAGGGAGAAGACTTTGGGGGAACATAGGTCAACTCAGCAAGCATCACAAACAGGAACATCACTAGGGATCCCAGCCTGCCTAGCAAAATGGAAGTGAACACACACAGACATGCTCACACAACACACACCTTGGGCTCAGGCAATGTCACGGAATTACACACTGCCATGAGGGGACTCCACTCCTGTGTAAGGAAAGCTGTGCCATACGTTGTCTCTGTAGGGCTCTATCATGTCAGCAGAACACTTGGTCACTCAGTCAACAATTAGCACAAAATGAAGGCTCTCGTCATATCAGCCTGGTCATGGGAGTGTCACCGAAATCATCTGCACAGATCCAACACACATGTATAGCAAGTTGCACTGATAACACAGATGAGTCCTTCCCCATTGATGCCCAAACTTGCATGTCCAGTGGAGATGGTCACACGGTCAGGGAAATAGACAAATTGAACAATGGCAAGCACAACAGATGTGCAGGGGTGTAAGCCACAGATGTGATATTGCAAATAAAAGTAGGAAATCCCATTGCCAAATTTTGAAAACATGACACCCTCATATTGCTGCAAAGGATGACATGGATACACACCAGGATAGGACACATTCCCCCTGGACCACATGGGGTCCTGCACAGTAACACTTCATTTTCCTAATATCAAAAATCACCATCACTGCAGCAAGGGCATGGTTAGCATCATCAACATCATGTACATCAGAAGCAAAACCACTAGAGAACAGAAAGTAGCTTTATTCAGCATATGTGTGTTTAAAAGTGAAAGTCCAGAAAAAACACAAAGGCCAATGGCCAAGTCCATTATCAAAGTCCAAACAGGGTGACAGTGGCAGATGTCACCCTTTGCATGCCTGCACTGCTACACACCAGGGACATTCCCTCGGAGGGGCATACGGGGGGCAGGCCAGGCACCGCAGGGACAGGATCAGGGCTCACCAGAAGGAGGCAGGGAAGGGGTGGTGGGTGCTGGAGAGTCACTGACAACTGCAGTGGAGGTGTCTGACATGGTGTGTGCCGGCACAACTGGGGGGCATGAGTCAGATGGTGTGGGTGTGGGTGCCGGCACGACTGCAGTGGGCTGGGCAGATGGAGTGGACAGGTTCCCCACTGCAGTGCCCAAGTCAGACGGGGTGGTAGTGGACTCCACTGCAGTGCCTATCTCCAGGGAGTAGAATGGGGTTCAGGTAAGGTGGGCAGGACAGAGGGGGAGGACACGGTCTCCACACCAGTGGCACAAACATGCACAGCGGGGGTGTGGTACTGGAAGAGCAAGTGGTAGGGGGAGAAGGCCGGATCATTTTGGGGATGGTGTATCTGTGGGTGGGGGAACCTGGGGCAGGGTGTGGTGGGGGAACCTGTGGAGTGGGGGCCTGAGGGATGGAGGAAGGAGACTTGGTGGTTGAGCTGCAGGGCGGCGGCGGGGTCTTGCTCTTCCGGGTCCGGGGGACTTGCGGATGGGGGCCTCAGTCTGTCTGTGCCTGGGGGAGGGTGTCCGGGGGTGAGGGCACTCCCCTCTGTGTGGGTGGACTTCCTCTTCCCCCTGTATGCTGGATCAGCTGGATCGGAGGGGAAGAGGCCGAGGTCACAGAGGAAGAGCTGCTTTGTAGGTGGGGTTGCAGGTGAGGCAAGGGAAGGGGCCTTGGAGGGAGAGGTATCGGAGGACTGTGGAGTGACTGTGGATGCCTGTGTGTGTGTCTGTTCCCCATCCCCTGTGGGTGTGGTATCAGTCCCCTGAGGATGCCTGCGTGCACGTTTTGTTTTTGTATTGGGTGTTCCTGTGCTGCTCGTGTCTGTGTGTTTGGGTGATTGTGCAGGTGTGCATGTGCTTGGGACAGGTAGGGTGCCAGGAAGTGTGGATGGGGCAGAGGTAGGAGGGGTGAGGGACTGTTGGAGGAGGGACACTGCTGCCATCAGGGAGGAGTCCATGGACCTATTGCTCCTCTGTAGGGCAGACATGCCCGATGAGATGCCCTCCATAAACGACACCAGCTGTGTCAACAGAGTGGTGTGGGCATGGAGGACACTCAGCATTGCTGTCTGCCCTACATGGAGCTGGCAAAGTAGGTACACAGACTCCTCACTCAGGGCAGCAGGGGACACAGGGGCAGGGGTGCGGTGCCTGGCACGAAGGAGACACGCTCCCGAACACGGGAGCCTCCACGGACCTCTGGAATGGGAGCCGATGGGAGGGCAGTGGTGGTGGTGGTGGTGGTGGCGGGGACAGCAATACTAGCTGGGGTGTGGTGGCTGCTGACACCCGCCTCCACAAGGGAGTCATCCTCCGAGCTGCTGTGGTCCTCAGCTGAGGTGGATGGTGCTGAGGACTCCTCGGTGTGGCTCCCTCGCCCTCCGTGCCACTGGGTCCCTCCGACCACTCATCGGCTGCTGACCCAGTCTGGCTCTGCGGCTCCTCCTGGTCCGTGGAGCTGTCCCCTCCTGTGGCCGTGGATGTATCTGCAAACAATTAGGGAAACAGACAAACATCAGTCACCTGCACTGACCGCACACACCACAGTAAGTACAGCACATTACAGAGCAAGCCCTGGCATCCTTAGTTGAACATTGCCAAAAGTGCTCAAACAGAGTAGGAGAAGCCAATTGTCAGTCTGATGGTCAACCATGGCACTCACATCCCTCCTGGCCTTGCACCCATCTGTCTGGTGCCTGTCGGATGGCAATACCCCAGTGTGGACACATGCACCACCTACACAGTAGTTGGACAGTGCAGAGAACACGGTGAAGTATGTGAACATGCACACATCACATCTCTTGCCACTGAGTCAGTACAGGTGTCCGGATAAAGGGATGGCCAGAGTCTATTTTGAAATGCATGTGATGCATACCAGCACCAGACACCATGATGCACCCATGTCCTGATAGTCAATGCCACAATGGGGTGCATGTAGCACATGTCACTCACCTGCAGGATCACTCTTAGGGAGTTTAATGCCATGGCACAGGCATGCCTGCAAAGTCATACATCACTGTCTCCAGTCACATGGGCAGGGCAGCCAGCCAACAACAGTCTGCACTGTGTCACAATCCTAGGTCATGGGGAATGCAAGTTCTGTAGCTGACAAGTGCACATGTCCATCCCCCACAAACCACATCATCTGAACTCTTATTTGTCCACGTCATACCAATTGGACATATGGGAGACATGAAACACAACCCTCTGAACCTGAGCACCTCACAATCTGCTGTGAATGGGAAACAGCTGCCTGAACTTCACAGTCGCATACCCCAGTCTGCACAGTCAAGTGATCAAACACCTATATGTCACACAAGTATCGTCTCCTATGGTCACATCTCAGGTGGCATGCTGAGCCCTAACCGATAAACACCCCAGTAGTCCTGACAACGAAGCCACAGCACAATGACACAGAGGCAGACACCTGAGGGAACATTTCACTGAGCACAACGTGTCAGCTGATACACGGGAGTGGGAGTACAGAGTGTATTGTATGGCCTGGAGTAGGCATGACTGTCCTGCTCCACGTGAAAGAGGGATGAGCCCTGGACAGTAGGCAGGTGGCTAAGTATGTGTGACACACTTGATATACATACTCCTGAGGCCCAAACATTGTTCCCACCCGCAGCATGGGTGTGTGCCAAATACCCCAGGCACATGTGGTGAGTCAGATCAGCAATTGGACCACATATCAAAGTTACACGCAGATTACATGTCAGAACTCAGGCATTGTGTAAGCAATGGACCCACCCATGAAGCCCACCACAAAGTTACGGGAACAAATGCTGTCCCCCACCTTGAGCTAAGCAAAATGTAAGGACACAGTACCCAAGTGACACAATTTCCTGACTGTAAGGGCCACACCTGGGTATCAGATGAGGAGTGGGCATGTCACAATTGAGGGACATGGGTCCTGGACCACAAGACTGATGTACTGTGGAAGTTTAACCAGGCCAGAGGAGGGCACATAGCATGTCAGACAAAGTTCACAGTGCAGTCATGGACTCACCCCCTCCTTGCTGCTGTCTGGCCTTCAGCTGCCCATCCAGGTCAGGGAAGACCACCGCCAGGATCCTGAGCATGTGGGGGTCAGGGTCCGGTGTCCGCCCCTCCTGCGAGGAGGCGACAGCTTCAGCTGGACCCTTGCGATCCTCCGGGTCCAGCCCCGAAGGTCCTGCCACCTCTTCTGGCAGTTGCGGATCCGGCGCTTGTAGACCCCCACGGATCTTACTGCCCGGGCGATGGTCAGCCAGATTTCCTGCTTCTGGTGGGCATCAACCTGTGAGGATGACAAAGTGAAAAGGTCATTACTACACATGCAACATATCCGTGCATCACACATTTGGATATACATGTCTCAATCACAGGGGCACATGATGTACACAGGCAGTGCAACGATGGCTATGAACAGTTTGCCAGCAGTTACTACATGGTATCATTGCCTGGGAAGTAAAACCTTGTTGGAATGCACTGTTACTGCACTATACCTGTTCAGTGCATGTAACTACACACTTTGGGGGTGACAACTACTCAGTGAGCATGCTAGCCAGTGGCGTGCACACTGTAAGTCTTGCTAGTCAGACAACATGCACATTTAGTAAGGCAGTGGACAGCACACTCACCTGCTCCCCTGGTTTCCCATACAGCTTGCTGTACTGTGGAAGGAGGCTGTCCAGCAGGGCCTGGTTCTCCTCAGTGCTGAAGGCTGGGGCTCTCTCCACAGTACGTGCCATTGCAGGAGCCAGAGGATGCAGAGACAGCAGCAGTGGTGGTGGCAGATGTCGTCCTGGAGCATGTAGTGCAGGCAAGTGAGCTCTCAGGGGAACAGCCAGCATTATATGTGTGCTGCAGTGGCAGATACTGTCCCATGTGTCCAAAGTGATAGGTCCAAGTCATTTGCATCTTCTGAATCTGGCCAATCCATGGAATTGCACCACTTATACACGCCCACAGCATCCTTCAAAAGTTCAACTTCATGACACCCATGAATTTGCAACATTGTTGTGGGTGGCAAACTGAATTCACTGCATCAGACTCGTTAAAGCTTCGAAAACGCGTCCGTTGCCATGCCAGGCCATAGCCAATGCGTGCGCACCGATCGGTCCATTGCTGTACAACGCGTATTTCGAAAAACAACGCGTACCCGTTCACATCATATGCAATGGCCAATGCGTGCACACCGATCGGTCCATTGCTGTACAACGCGTACCCGGTCACATCATATGCAATGGCCAATGCGTGCGCACCGATCGGTCCATTGCTGTACAACGCGTACCCGGTCACATCATATGCAATGGCCAATGCGTGCGCACCGATCGGTCCATTGCTGTACAACGCGTACCCGGTCACATCATATGCAATGGCCAATGCGTGCACACCGATCGGTCCATTGCTGTACAACGCGTATTTCTGTCCACATCATATGCAATGGCCAATGCGTGCGCACCGATCGGTCCATTGCTGTACAACGCGTATTTCGGTCCACATCATATGCTATGGCCAATGCGTGCGCACCGATCGGTCCATTGCTGTACAACGCGTACCCGGTCACATCATATGCAATGGCCAATGCGTGCGCACTGATCGGTCCATTGCTGTACAACGCGTACCCGGTCACATCATATGCAATTGCCAATGCGTGCACACCGATCGGTCCATTGCTGTACAACGCGTATTTCTGTCCACATCATATGCAATGGCCAATGCGTGCGCACCGATCGGTCCATTGCTGTACAATGCGTACCCGGTCATATCATATGCAATGGCCAATGCGTGCGCACCGATCGGTCCATTGCTGTACAACGCGTACCCGGTCACATCATATGCAATGGCCAATGCGTGCGCACCGATCGGTCCATTGCTGTACAACGCGTATTTTGGTCCACAACATATGCTATGGCCAATGCGTGCGCACCGATCGGTCCATTGCTGTACAATGCGTATTTCGAAAAACAACACGTACCAGTTCACATCATATGCAATGGCCAATGCGTGCACACCGATCGGTCCATTGCTGTACAACGCGTCCCTGTACAAGTCACTGGCATATGTCACCATGGTTGTCACTGGTGAACGTATGCCAGCCACAATTACTTGCCAGGGACTCAGGGGCACACCTACAACACCACAGCCTGTCCACACTGTATCCTAAGGCATGTAAGGCTGCATTACGTGTGTGTGTATGGGGGGTCAACATGTGGTTTTTTTGGTGGCACTTGGGGGCAGCCACTCCCAGGCTGTGCACCTGTTCATGGGGACAGAATCCTTTGTGTGTTGTGCACATGACCACTGTGATGTGCAACTGTTCAGTTCAGGGCATGTGGCATGGTCACATTTCCAGGTTGTGTATGTGTATGTCATGTCACATACACCCTGAGTCCCATGTGGGAAGGTATGTACGTCACAGGGTGACCCATTGCCACAATAGTGATGGCCCTCCACAGTCTGTGTGCATGTTGTGTTTCAGATGTCTCGGATTCAATGTGCACAATGGGAGACAGTCTCCACATCCACGTTGTTTGTGCATCTACTTTGATGTTGTGCGTTTGTGTGTCACAGACGTCCATGTCTGTCCTGCAGAGGCGACAGGGGCCACTACCTGTGGGAGTCATGGTTGTTTTGCTGACGTGTACATGATACGCCATGTCATGCCAATGTCCATGTGGCAATACAGGGTCCCTGGGAAACTACCTGTCAATGAGCTATGATGCCTGGGGCACATCTGTCCTCACTTGTCACTGTGGTGTGTGTTTGGAACGTGACAGCAGTACATGGGTACTGTGACACAGCCCAATGATTTCCCATAGCACGACCTGGAACGTGTTGTCGACACATGTTGAACTGTGATGTTTGATGTTGGCCATGTAGGTGCCATATATGTCAATACAGAAAGGCACACACATCAAGTACTTGTGTCTTGTAATGATGTATCATGTGATATTGAGTATGGTCAATGCCACATATGTGGGGTGACTGACAATCTTTCTTTGTTCACCTATGCACTGCAGGGCACCAGCTGTCCATAGACCATTCCCTGACCTTGCAACGATGGTTGAACGTGACTGCATCCGACGGTACCGCTTCAACAGGCCGCTGATTGAGGAATTGACGGTGCGTTTGGCCCCACATTTGCAACCTGGCCGGACATACCCTACAGCGCTGACCCCCAAGGTGAAGGTGATGGCAGCCCTACACTTCTTTGCCACCGGTACCTTTCAACACACTGTGGCGTCTGCTGGTGGGATGTCACAGACCATGTTCAGCCGTGTGCTACGCGATATTTTGGAGGCAATGTTGAGATACCTGAACCAGTACATCTATTTCCCTAAACGTCAACAACTCACTGACGTCAAGAGTGACTTCTATGCCCTGGGGAGGATGCCACATGTCATTGGCTCCATTGATGGGACACATGTGGCTTTGGTACCACCACAGGCACATGAGCAGGCATACAGGAACCGTAAACATTACCATTCTATCAATGCTCTGGTGGTATGTCTTGCAGATATGACCATCTCACATGTGTGTGCACGTTTCCCCGGTTCTGCACACAATGCCTACGTGATGAGGAGTAGTTGCATCCCGAGGATGATGTCACAGATGCCGAACCAGCGTGCCTGGCTTGTCGGTGTGTACTGACTTTTTACCATTGTGTGTGTTCTGCAATGTTGTATTCCACCCTCTTTACCCAATTCAGCTAATGTGCAATTGTCTGTATGTAGGTGACTCCGGATACCCCAACATGCCGTGGTTGCTGACACCCCTCAGGAACCCTGTGACACCAGCCCAGTTGCGCTACAATGAGGCACATGGTCGGACCAGGAGAGTGATCGAGCGGACATTTGGTCTCCTGAAGAGCCGCTTTCGCTGCCTGGACAAGACAGGAGGGGCCCTCCCATATGCCCCAGCAAAGGTGTGCAAGATTGTCATCGTCTGCTGCATGCTACACAACCTGGCAGTGCGGAAGGAGTTGCCTCTCATCCTGGATGACGATGACCAACATCCGCCACCTGTGGAGGATCCTGGCCTGGGCCACGATGCCAGTGATGATGATGATGATGATGATGATGGTGATGTCCGCACACAGCTCATCACCAACTTCTTCAGCTGAATGTGAGTATCCAGAGATGTCATGTCAATGATTTGAGTTTGCATGATATGTGTTGGTGGTGCTCTGTTGCTGTTTGAGTGTGGCCATGTGCTACTTGACTGGATGCGTGCAGCGGTGTGTCCTTACAGGTAGTCTGTACTCCCCAACAGTGTTGACATGCTAACTTGGTTTTGTGTAGGTATCTTGTGACATGTATTGGGCATGAGTATTGCAGTTCTGTCCTGTTCTTCAGTGCTCTTGACTGTGTGTCATGTCTGACCTTCACAGGGTGCTTTCAGAGTTGTTTGGTCCACTCGGATCCCCCGACACCATGGTTCAACTTCCACGGTGGAAGCAGTCGTTTCGCTACAGGTGATGTGCCCCACACCCCTGGACTTTATTTCTTCTACAATTGTTGACTGTGTGGCCACAACCACGTGGGATTACCTTGCATCTGTAGTGGAAACAACATGTTGCAAATGTGTAATAAACCTGTGCTTCACTTTGGGATGTGCGTTGTCTGTGGTCACACATCTGACTGACATTAGCTTACTTCACCTGTGGGCTGGTTAACACAGACTCTGAATAGGTGTGGTGTCTGTGCATTCCACTGTATTTCCTGGCAACATCAGTGTAGGCGATGAGTCAGATGGCCCTGGTGTGTATGTGCTGTGTAGCCCTAGTGGTGTGTCTCCCTCATATGTGCCACGTCGCCATGACTCACATGACGGTGTTGAACTTGCTGTAGCAGTTAGCATGCACAGTGTCATTTAGCAGATCATCATCTCCATGACAAAAACAACGTTGGAATCACAACAGAGGCAAGTATGGTGTATTTGTGATTTTATTTACATACATGTGTGAGGACAGTGCACAGGATGGTGGGTGCTGTACATTGGGATTGAAATCCAAAGTTCCCAGATGAGTTGGAAGTGTTGGTAGCAGAAATGTCCTGAGTAAAGTCCACAGTCATCTGATACATTGGTCCAACTTAAACTCCCCATGTCATGTGAGAGAGTTGGGTTGCATGCGACAGGGTGAACAGTTTGCACACAAAGGTGGATTGCCAGAACAGGTGTTGGGTTCCTGGGGGATGTACATGGCCATCGGCCTCTCAGTTGTCCTTCCTCGGATGACCCCTCTTCTTTGGGGGGGGACCCTCATGTGCAGGCTGCTGCGGTGCAGAGGACTCTCCTCCAGAGTCATCCTCCCTCCCTGTGGCAGTTGCAGTTGTTGCGGCACCAGATGTTGTGGGCACACAGGGAGGTGTGGCCATGTTGGTGCTAATCTGGCGGAGGCATGTCAATATGTCCCTATGCACCGCTGTCAGTTCTTGCAATGTGTCCCACTTGGACTCCATGCCAGCCATGTGTGTCTCCACACGGGACATGTGTGAGTCCAAGCGGGCATGATGGGCAGCCTGATGCTGTTGAATGTCCTTGAGGATCCCCACTACCTGGCTGACCTCTCCGGTGCTATTCTGGTACGCATCAGCAATGCGTACCAGTTGTGGGTCATCATGCAGTCCAGACCCCTCTGCAAACAGCGACCTCTGCCTACCACCCCTCCCACCAGCCCTGGCCACACGTGCGGGACCTGCGGTGGAAACGCACAGGTGACCCTAGGCCCCCTTGGGGGTTGGTACTGGAGTTGTTGTCCATTGCTCCACGTTGGGCTGGGGTCCCTGTGCTGTTGTCATTGGTGGTCCTTGGTCTGTCCGTGTCGGCGGGGTGGTCTGTGTGTTGGCAGTTGTTGGAGGAGTGGGTGCAGGTAGTGCAGATGGTGGTCCTTCTGGTGCTGCATGATGACTCACACCGGAGGTGCCAGGTAGGTCTTCGCCATCCGAGGAGGGCAGAGGCTGTTCCACACCAGAGAGCTCAGGGTCCCCCGGAGCCTGGGACAGGGACTCCTCATCATCTGCTGCTGTGTCCCCATCACCTGTTTTTGGAAGAGACACACAATGTATGTTATGTTTCTACAGGCCTCAATGGTTCAAACACCTGACAGTTGTGACTGTACCTCTGAATGCTGGCCTGTACATTGCATTGTCCTAAGTTGTCACAGTCAGAGGTTGGTATTGGTGTAGCACATTGTCCTGCCAACCTGAAGCATTTCAATGTGAATGTTGAGGTGTGTGCATGGCCAGCATTGGTGGTATTTGGTTGACTGTAAATATCAAAGGAGGGAGTGGAGAGTCGGTGTCCTCCACGGACACCTAGGGTGGATACGACCTCCCCTAACAACTATTTTTAAACATCAAGATCCACCCATGAGGTTTTGAGAAAGGTAATACTGGTCAGTGATGGGGTGTGTTTCCTACAATGGTGGGAAGCACAAAGTGTTTCTTAAATACCCCTCACACACCAAAAGGGCCCTTGGTGTCATGCTTCATCATAGGGGTCTTCGCGTCCCTCTACGGAACGCGGCGTGCTACTACCAGCGAAATACGCGGGAGCACTGTTGTTTTCACTATGTGTGGTGTGAGAGAGAGTGAGTGATAGGGTCAGAAGTGAGTGATAAGTGAGTGTTAAAAAATACCTAGCACCTGCGGAGCAGAAAAATTTAATATCCCTGGATGCCGGTATTATTAAAAATGTGAGGTGGAGGTATGTTGTGTCAATGTACAAAACCTCCTGTGTGTGTCAACATGTTTCGAAGCGTGCTGCTTCTTCTTCAGGACGGGTACACAAATCCCTACCCTACTCACATGAAATGACTGAATATGTCTTGTAATAGTTAAAATGTCCAGTGTAGACAGATAATTAATGTTCAAGATGAGACACAATGGTCTTAATCTGAAATGCGAAAGGATAATTCTTTCAGTACAATCTAGAAAAAAGAAACACAATAAATAAATTCATCTTGAAAGCCAAAATTACTCCGAAAGTAACATAAGTGACCTGTAAAAGTGATACAAACAGTGCCTGTTATAGACCGTATAGTGAAATACTCATGCCGGTGTGGTGTCCTGTAAAAAAGAGAGACTGATGACGAGACTCACAAACATGAAACAGAAAACACACACGCTATATGTGGTACAACCCACTGTCGTCCTTGCTGTGGCTGAGGGGTATAAGTCATAAAATAAATATTGCCAAAAGAGGAACCAGGTTACATACTTGTAGTATTGTCGGTGTTAGCGTCATGAGCCTGTTAACGATGGGGATCAGGTTCAAATCGTACTCTGTTGGTAAAAACCGAGTGAATCAGGTAGGTAAAAAAGGGCTTGATAAAGAACAGCTTATGCAGGTTGGCTCCTTTGGTGCGGCTATGCCGTACTTACATGTACCGGGGTACTACCTCGTACTGTCATCCCCTCTCGCGGCTCCGTCGATGTGGTTCGGCCGGGAGAGGCTCGTATTTATATGATGCTTAATTGGCTCGGCGCTCCCGCCTGGGCGAGGTGTGGACGTGCGCTAGAGGAGCCTCTCCACCCTGAGTCAGAACTCGGACGCCCCGGAAGTGGATCAAAGGGAGACGCTCCCTACAACCAGTCTGCCTAAATCGACCCGGATGTGTAGGTGTTGCTTAGCAACCAGAGCGCTCGCAGTGTAGTAACCATATACCAAAGGGCATCAATACATGTGGATATTTACAAATAGGCTGCAGGGAAGTAAATGGCAATAAAAATTAAAAAACGTAATGATAAAGAGCGATGTACCCATGTCGGGGTTTTGCAGAGTAAATAAAAAATAATAATAAAAACGGTCACTAAGTAACATCACTGTGTGGTGGTGCTAAGGTTATCAAGGAGGCCCACAGGAATAGCGGCAGGTAATGTGTGCTGTCTAGCGTTTACAGGTGTTGCAACCCAGAGAGCACAGACTGGGGACATCTAGGGCAACCCGATTGGGGATGTCGGGGTAGGTAGAAGGTGGGGGAAGAAGGAAAAGAAGGAAAAACGACTTGGTTATATGATGGTAGTTGTAACAAGTAGATGGTCACTAGACCCATGCTTTCAAATACTCAGTTTGCAGTTCTACAGGATACATAGTCATACTGGAGAGGAGAGATAATTAAGAGAATTGGCTCCAAGGTATATTATCATTAAGGCCCGTTGTATGGGTGCCCAGACGGAACACCCATCTTTGCTCTTCTTCCAAGAGGCCGTTTTCAGAAGGCATTTGCTCTATTATCGTCCATTGCAGGTCATTTACTGTGTGAGTTTCTGTCAGAAAGTGTGTCGCCATTTTAGTTGTACTCTTCTTGCATCGTATGTTGCTTCTGTGTTCCCCGATCCGGATTTTAACCGGTCGTGAGGTCATACCCACATACTCCAATTTGCATGGGCACGTGATCATGTAAATGACGTTCCGACTGTTGCAATTTGTAAATTTTCAATTGCTCCCATACACTGCCATTACTAAACTTAATTTGTCTGCTCTTTTTGGTGTGTGAGGGGTATTTAAGAAACACTTGGGGGCCGATTCCGATTCGGGCCGGAAATCTATCCGACCAAGCCGGACCCGGAGAGATTTCCGACCGAATCGGACTCGGGCAGTCCGACCGATCGAGTACGATGCGCACGCATGCCATCGGACTCGAGTCGGTCGGACTCCCATTGAAGTCAATGGGAGCCTGTCGTACAACGCGTACGCGGGCTCCCATTGACGCAATGGGTGCGAGGCGGACAAGGGCGCCCCCTATAGCGTGTACGCGTCCAAGCGATTCGCGCCGTACACGCACAGGTAGGGGGACCCATGGGTCCCCCTGTGTGCGACTCGCGCGCCCTACGCGTACAGGGGGTCCGACGCGGACCCCAAAGTCCGGCTCCGACAGCTTTTTCGAGCCGGACGGCGCGAGTCGATCGGACTCGCTCGCGGCGCGCATCGTACTTACCCGGCCGGGAAACGTCTCCATAGCGCGGTGCGAGTCGTGTCCATGTGAGTCGGTCGGAGCGTGTTGAAGCCGCGTTCGAGTCGGTCGGAGTTTTCGCGGGTGCCTGCATCGTACTCGCTCGGCCGGACCCGCGTACGATTCGGTCGGGAAACAGGGCTCCGAATCGGATCCGGTAAATCCGAATCCGATTCGGAGCCCTACCGGCCGAGATCGGAATCGGCCCCTTGGTATTTGGTTGACATCCGGCCCTCCTTCTCCCCCCAGCCCAGTTATCACACCATGAAGCATGCCACCGTTGCAGTGGGTGCAGGTTGACTCTCAGGATGTCAGTCAGTGGTGTCCTGCTGTTGGTTGGTGCCCAGTTCCAAGCAGGGCCTTGTGCTCCCCACAGCAGTACCCAGTGTCAGCCATCTTGTCAGTTCTTTGCCACTCCCTGTGATGTGAGCATGGTTCAGAGTGGTGTTGATGGGCCAATTGTGAGGGTGACCAATATCTGTGACTACCACTCCCATCATGCAATTGCCTACACCCCCCTTCCCAGCATGCCCATACTTCCTTCCTTTTGACTCTGCTTCCCTGTGGGGTAGTGTGCCTGTGCTGCCAGGATGGCTGACAGTGTTGTCCTTGCATTAGTTTGGCTACAAGTCCCAAAAGTGTCCCTGTGCTTCACACAGCATAACCCAGGGTGGTGGTTCTTTGTGGGATATTTAATTAGAGTGTGAGGCAATGCATTCTCCCAGGTGAGTTGTGTGTAGTTTGTGGTAAGGGTGTGTGTGTGAGAACAGCTGCTGGTAACTATGGTCAGTGCTGTCAGTCCTCCTTCCCACCCAGCCAGATATCCCCCCATGGAACGTGCTTCCATTGCAGGGAGTGCAAGTTTGCTTTCAGGATGTCAGTCAGTGGTGTCCTGCTGTTGGTTGGTGCACAGTTCCCAGCAGGGCCTTGTGCTCCCCACAGCAGTACCCAGTGTCAACCATCTTGTCAGTTCTTTTCCACTCCCTGTGATGTGAGCATGGTTCAGAGTGGTGTTGATGGGCCAATTGTGAGGGTGAGCAATATCTGTGACTACAACTCCCATCATGCTATTGGCTACACTGACTTCACCAGCATACACAGAATTCCTTCCTTTCAGTGAGCTTCCCTGTGAGGTGGTGTTCTGGTGGTGGCAAAATGTCTGACAGTGTTTGTTGTTTAGATTTGTGCGGCTGCCTTGCTCTATTTGTTGTTGGGTTTGTACATGTCATGACACAGTTACATTTCACTTTGGGATGGCAGGTATTGTGTTTGTGTAACTAACATACACATCTTGGGATGATTCTGTTTTGGTTACTGAGGCTTTGCTGACGGTGCATGGTTTGACTATCCCCTTGACAGTGATGTGTGTGTCTTGTCACACGATATTGGGTATATTGGTTGTGTACTCACCAGGCTCTGGGATGTTTGATAGTCCATGTACGCTCTCTGGTGGTAGGATAGCCCGCACCTTCTCCTCCCAGGGCCTGAGGTATACTGGTTTGGCAGGAGGGCCACTGCCGGTGCGATGGCTCAAGGTGTAATCCTTCTTGAGTAGGGCCTTGACCCTCCTGCGCACATCATACCACCTGTTCTGGATGTCTTCCTTGTGCGCAAACATGGTGATTGTGCGTTCACCCTGTCGACGATCCTCTCCCACATCTTGGTTTTCTGCGACATGGGGGTCTGTTGGACCAGTGTACCAAACAATTGTGGCTCTACCCTGAGGATTTCATCTACCAACACTTCCAATTCACTGTCTAGGAACTTTGGATTCTTCTTTGGGGGCATGGTGATGGGTGGTGGTGGGGATTGATGTGTGTGTGAGTGTGCAAGTGAGGGTAGGTGAGTGTCAGTTTTGCTGGGTGTATGTGAGGGTGCTATTGGGGAGTTGCTAATGGTGTGTGGCTTGTGTGATGGATGAGTTGTGGGTGTGTCTGTGGTTGCTGTCTGATGGTGTTCTGTGCTGGCCGGTCATTAGGAATTGCAAAGGATCATGGTAGGGATTTGTGGCCTTTATATGGGTGGAGTTGTGGGTGTGTCTTTGTTCCATTTCCCCCCCCAGTATTTATCGACTTTGTCATTGCTTGTTTGGCCCTTTTTTTTGTATTTATTCCTTTGTAGTTTCTGGGCATGTAGGAGACGTTCTCCTGACCGAGTAGGACGCTGCAGTTGTCTCGTGCGAGCTTCTCCGACTCTTTCAGGCTGTGTTTCTGCTGTATTTTATGTGCGGCGTACGCGTCGGTCGCGGAGTATTGGGTTGCTTCAGCTCCGTTTTGTATGCGTGTCGGTCGTACGGCTTGACCTCCGTGCGACTCGGTTTAGTTTAGCACGCATTGCTTCGTACTGCACGGGTCGGAGTTCGCGGGTACGTTTGTCGGCTTCATTCCTGGTGCGTGTCGGTCGGTTCGAATCGCGTATTTTTCCGGCCGGGTAGCTGGTTTCCGTGCGGTTCGGTCGCTCGGCTTGTGTTCCGTACGAGTCGGTCGTGATCCACGTGCATTGCATCGTACTACGCGGATCGGGCAGCGCCGGTACGTGTCGGTCGGACTAAATTCCCGTACCGAGTCGGTCGGTACGTTTTCCGGCCCGAATCGGAATCAGCCCCTAAGTTTAATGTCCAGCACCTACCCCAATTGAATACTGATTGGTGTGGGAATAGTACATTAATTAAGTTTAGTGTCCAGCACCTACCCCAATTAAATACTGACTGGAGTGGGAATAGTAAATAATTAAGTTTAGTGTCCAGCACCTACCCCAATTAAATACTGACTGGAGTGGGAATAGTAATTAAATTAGGTTTAGTGTCCAGCACCTACCCCAATTAAATACTGGTTGGAGTGGGAATAGTAATTAAATTAGGTTTAGGGGTCGATTCCGATCTCGGTCGGTAGGGCTCCGAATCGGATTCGGCATTACCGGATCCGAGTCGGAGGCTTTGTTTCCGACCGAGTCGTACTGAGGTCCAGACGCCCAAGTACGATGCGATTGAACGCGAAATCGCCGACCGACTCGTTTCCAGGTGCGAACCGCTCCGTCCGACTCGTTCGCACTCAATTCGTACAGCGCAATGGAGACGTTTTACGACCGAGCCAGTACGATGCACGATCCGGACAGCCGGATCGAGTCGGAGCCTCCGACACGAAAAAGCTCTCGGAAGCAGACTTCGGGGGTCCGTGCCGGACCCCCCTTCACCCGTAGCCGTACGAGTCGGACACAGGGGGGACCCATGGGTCCCCCCTATACCTGCGTGTACGGTGCGGATGGCACCAATGCGTACCCACTACAGGGGGCCCCCTTGTGCGCAACGTACCCATTGAGTCAATGGGAGCCCATGTACGCGTCGTACGACCGGCTCCCATTGACTTCATTGGGAGTCCGACCGAACCGAGTCCGGCAGCATACGGCCGCATCGTACTCGGTCGGACTGCAGGGGTCCGGCTCGGTCGGAATACAATCCGGATCGGTCGGAGAGCTTTCCGACCCAGATCGGAATCGCCCCTTAGTGTCCAGCACCTACCCCAATTAAATATTGGCTGGAGTGGGAATAGTACATTAATTAAGTTCAGTGTCCAGCACCTACCCCAATTAAATACTGACTGGAGTGGGAATAGTAAATTAATTAAGTTTTGTATCCAGCACCTACCCCAATTAAATACTGACTGGAGTGGGAATAGTAAATTAATTAAGTTTAGTGTCCAGCACCTACCCCAATTAAATATTGACTGGAGTGGGAATAGTAATTAAATTAGGTTTAGTGTCCAGCACCTTCCCCAATCTAATACTGACTGGAGTGGGAATAGTAAATTAGTTAAGTTCAGTGTCCAGCACCAACCCCAATTAAATACAGGCTGGAGTTGGAATAGTAATTAAATTAGGTTTAGTGTCCAGCAACTACCCCTATTAAATATTAACTGGAGTGGGAATAGTAATCAACTTAGGTTTAGTGTCCAGCAACTACCCCTATTAAATACAGGCTGGAGTTGGAATAGTAATTAAATAAGGTTCAGTGTCCAGCACCTACCCCAATTAAATACTGACTGGAGTGGGAATAGTAATTAAATTAGGTTTAGTGTCCAGCACCTACCCCAATTAAATACTTACTGGAGTGGGAATAGTAATTAAATTAGGTTTAGTGTCCAGTACCTACCCCAATTAAATACTAACCGGAGTGGGAATAGTAATTAAATTAGGTTTAGTGTCCAGCACCTACCCCAATTAAATACTGGTTGGAGTGGGAATAGTAATTAAATTAGGTTTAGTGTCCAGCACCTTCCCCAATTAAATACTGACTGGAGTGGGAATAGTAAATTAATTAAGTTCAGTGTCCAGCACGTACCCCAATTAAATAGAGGCTGGAGTTGGAATAGTAATTAAATAAGATTCAGTGTCCAGCACCTACCCCAATTAAATACTGACTGGAGTGGGAATAGTAATTAAATTAGGTTTAGTGTCCAGCACCTACCCCAATTAAATACTGGTTGGAGTGGGAATAGTAAATTAATTAAGTTTAGTGTCCAGCACCTACCCCAATTAAATATTGACTGGAGTGGGAATAGTAATTAAATTAGGTTTAGTGTCCAGCACCTACCCCAATTAAATACTTACTGGAGTGGGAATAGTAATTAAATTAGGTTTAGTGTCCAGTACCTACCCCTATTAAATACTGAGTGGGGTGGGAATGGTAAATTAATTAAGTTTAGTGTCCAGCACCTACCCCAATTAAATACTGACTGGAGTGGGAATAGTAAATTAATTAAGTTTACTGTCCAGCACCTACCCCAATTAAATACAGACTGGAGTGGGAATAGTAATTAAATTAGGTTCAGTGTCCAGCACCTACCCCAAATAAATACTGGCTGGAGTGGGAATATTAAATTAATTAAGTTTAGTGTCCAGCACCTACCCCAATTAAATACAGAGTGGAGTTGGAATAGTAAAATAAGTTATTTTAATGAAAATTATTATTGGGTATTTATGTTGAGTGGAGTAGTAAGCATAATTTAGGTGAGTGTTTTTAAAATATATGATCATAATATTATTAGAGTTAAAATTAGTTAAAACATATTAGTTATATTTACATCAAGAACAGCTATATCATATATATATATTATACAATGAAAATTATGCATTTTATAATATAAAATTTATTACAAAATATTTAATTATCTACATTAAGTGTGATAGCAATGAAAAGGTAGTCAAAAAATAGAAATCTCATTTTTATTAATAATCTTTATTATATAAAACATAAAAATGACAGGTAAATCCAAAATGTAAGTTTTTTATTAAACAGTAGAAAATTAATCACAATATATATATATATATATGTATATATATATATATACTCAATAACAGCAACAGTTCAGCGCGCTCAGGAAAGCAGAACTCCAAGCATTGAGGTTCCAGTGGAATAAACACTGTGGAACCTCAATGCTTCGGAGTTCTGCTTTCCTGAGAGCGCGCTGAACTGTTGCTGTTATTGATATTGGATGACCGGTGTGCTCCGCCGGCGTGCACGCCACTCTCCAGGGGTCCCCGACAGTCCAGAAGGAGCTCTTCTTGTATATATATATATATATATATATATATATATATATATATATATATATATATATATATATATATATACACAGGAGAGTGTATTTATTACATAAAAATACAGTTTACCAATATGTATATTTTAACAAGTAAATAATACCAAAACATTTTTAACAATAAAAGAAATTCTATTTCACAATTGTTTATATGTTAGAAATATAGCATGATGCATATGAATCTTTTTTATGCACATTTTATACATTAGTATATATTTTTAATAAGTGCTAAATATTGTTTGTCATTTTTAACATTTTTACAACTGTTACAAATTTTGGTAAGTATTTATTAACATTATATACTGAAAATATTTGTACAATACATTTCAGATAAAAATAACATAGTTTAATTTTGTAATACAAACATAATATATTTTAATTATTAATATTAATAATATTAATATGAATAATTATTACATTTAATAACAGTTCATTTTATTTACAACTTAGATATTTTTTTAACAAAAAACAACATTAATAAAAAGTTTTAGTAATTGTTGTTTGACATGTATACATTTTCCTAATTATAATATTAAATATTATTAATTCATAATATTTATTATTATAATTTTACATAATATAAAAAGAGATAATAAATATAAATAAATCAGGTACATTTTTAAGTATTTTATTAGAATGTAACAGTAATTTTTAAACCATTGTATAATATTAAATAAATAGTTTAGCTATTTATTTAATATGTTTATAGTTGCCATCTTTGTTTGGGGCTTTAATTTAGTAACCGCTCGCTGTTGTTTTGGGTCATTTGGGAAGAAAGAAGCTCGCGGTTGGGAGCTGCTGTCGCGTCTGAGAAGGTAAGAGTAATTTTCTTTAATATTAAACTATTTTAAGTGTATTTTGAAGGTAGTAATGTTGTAATTAGTGTGCGTGGAGTTATGTTTTAGAAGTTATGGTGTGTTTAGTGTTTTATTTAGTTATTAATTGTTAACGTTGTGTTCCGTATTTGCGGCCTAGTTAGATTTTTTCTATTTATGTCGTTTTTACGTTAATACTGTGTGAATAATGTTTGTAGTCATGTTTTTAAGTGTATTATGTGTACATTTGTGTGGGTGGGAATGTTTTTTTTTGTTTTGTAGGTTTTACGACGAAGAAGTTTGGAATTACGGAACATTGCGATATTTTTTTTTTTAAGGAAGTGTGTATTAGTTATATTAACTAATATTTATTTTATACTTCCTTCATTTTTCGGTTTTCATGGAGCGGTTCTTAATTTTATACTATTTTTCGGGTTTTTTATGGTTACTGGATTGTCGATTTTTACCTGGAGGATTAAGTTTTTGATACAGTTGTATTTTTACATTTTATTGGGGTTCCTTTTTAATATCTATGGATTGTGAACTACCTGGATTACTTTGGAAGATGTGGCATTTTCGTATTAGAGCAACGGGAAAGGTAAGTGTTTTTAAATATTTTAATTGTGGGAGGGAAATGATTTTAATTTAATTGCAGTTGTTGTTTAGTTGCTTTGCTGTTTAATTAATTTGTCTATATATATGTATATATAAATTTATAACACATATTAGACAAATTAATTAATTTTTTGATTTAAAAGAATGCACTGTTTTTATTCTAATAATTTTTTTCTTCAGAATAGTATATTTACATTGTTTATATGTTTTAGAGTAGAGTTTTAGCTATCATACTTAAGTACTCAAGGCCTCTTGTGGAAGGGTATAGCTGAACTTGCTGTTGGAGATACTGATACATTTGATTAGTTTGTCTAGATAGTTTTGGTTTTAATTGGATGACAGATTGTTGCATTCTGAGTTCTTGGAAGCTTTGTTCTTTTTGTATGGCAAGTAATAGTTTATGTAGGGTAGGAGTGCTTCGTCCTGTAGAAGATAGGAAGGCATTATGCCAATCCTCAACTGCATTGTTTGTTTTAGCTTCTTGGTTAAGTGTAGTTAGATACACATTCCACCAAGGAATTTGAAATTTAGGTTGACGCCTATGGCCTGATCTGTGTAATCTCCCCACCCAGGTATCCTCAAAATAATCTAGGAGGGGAGATAATTTTTGTTCATTTTGTTGGTAAAATGGACTTTCAATTAAAATGTTATAATGCTCAGCCACATCTGTCACTGGCACATAGGCCAGGGCAATTAGATTTTTAATTTGGTATGCAAAGGTAATATTTGTTGCATATTCCACACTAAGGGGCTCATTACGATGGCGGTCGGACCTCCTGACCACCACGGTAATGCGGGACCAGTCCGCATGGAGTGCGGCAGTCACCGCACCGGTCGAATTAGGATGACCACGGTCGAAATCCGACCGTGGCGGTCGGCAACCGCTATTCCTAGCATTGTGGCGGTTGCGGCTGCTCACAGCACCGCCGCCGCAATGTCTGAGAGTAGCATGTCGTGCATTTGCATGCACATGCGTGGCAGGCACCGCGCAGTGCCTGCCACCTGGTCCATGCAAATGCAGGGGGACCATAGGTTCCCCCATGTGCACCCATCCCCCAACTTCATTGGGGGCCCGCAATGGGCCCCCGAAAGACAAAACCCTGCATGCCTTTCCATGGCGACTTGACCGCTGAGAAAGGCTGGCTACCGCAGTCATCCTAATACTGGATGGCGGTGTCTTGCTCAGACACCGCCACCATATTATCCCTGTCTCTCCATCCGCCAGTCAGGACTGCAGATGGCAACCGGCGGAACAGCGGCAGTCGGAATTTCCGTCCGCCGCGGTCACCACCAGCCATCCTAATATGAGCGGGGGGTCTCTTGAAGTGTGGATGGCGGGCGGATCGCCCACCGCCAGGCCAGCGGTGACTACCGCCGGCCCGGCGGTGCGACATCCGCCCGCCATCGTAATGACCCCTAAGTGCAGATTTCTGTAAATGTCTCCATAAACATTGGTTGAAATGGAAGTAACATCCTTGTATAGATGTGTGGGGATACAATTTAAGGATAGAATTTATCATGGCTTGCTCAAAGTCTATTATTATTCTTTGAGGAAAAAAGTCGTTTGTTTCTTGCTTTATTTTACCTAACATTTCAGTATATGTTGCATTCTGTTTATTTGGTAACAATGCATATATAAAGGGGATGCAACTGTTATGATATTGCCCATGGATACTGTAAAGTTGGTAGAATGGTTTGGGGCATATTGTGAAGGTGCCATCCATCATCCAGGTTTGGCATTGTTGAAGTTTAGTTATATTGTTTGCTGTAGCAAACATAATAATTCTTTTATCTTTATTTTTATTGTCAAAGAAAATAAAAGGTTCATCACTGTGTGTTATACTTAGTTCTGGGGAAATTATGACATCTTCAAAATTTTTAGGCGTAGGTATTGTGGTTGTTGTTGCTTTTTTGGTCCTAGCTATGGTTCTTTTAATTGAAGCAATGGATGGTAATTGACCGGTTGCTTCTTTGGGTACTTTAGGTAAAATTCCTTTAAGTATAACACTTGTAGGAGTTTGTGAGCTAGTACTTAATTCTTTTATATTATCAAGGGTTGCTCTCACTTCAATTTCAGAAACATTCGGCGGATGGTTATGTTCTCTAGTGTATAATACAGTTGTTTCCCTGGTGGTAGCGCGACCATAACATTTATTTGAATAATATTTTGAACATTTCCAGTTCACTTTAAGGCCCGTTTGCTTCTCTTGGGTGTAGACGTACCCCATGTAACACAATAAGAATTTCCCTTTCTGAGATGTTATAAATTGGGCACCTTCAGTCATTGTGATGTGGAAAATTCTATAAAAAATGTATATGAACATATATGAAAAAGCATATTATACATGTTTATATGGTTAAAAAGAAAACATTTTTACATATACTTACCAAGTGTTATTTAGTTGTCTTTAAATGGAGATGTTCTTTGTTCAATAAAGGCTGTTTGGTCGAAGTTTTCTGTGAAAGGAAAATAAAGCATATTTTATTTGATGTTTTACAATTTTACATGGGGTGGTATTGGTGTTTAGGATAGACTATAGCTTCATTAACGCTTTTGTTAGATTTTACAAAGGCTTTTAAAAGGTTTAAAAATCTAAATGGGGTAGTTTTGGGGTCTAGGATATATTAGGTGTTTAGTTGCATTTTAGTGAGATTTTACAAAGGCTTTTTAAAGTATACTTACTTTGTTAGTGAGCTGTTTTTGCGAGGTAAATTATTTTTTCTCGTTCTTTGGAGTAATATCTGTAGTGGAAATATAAAGAGATAAAATATATAAGTTAGTAATTTTGGGGGCCCATTACGATACCCGGCGTAAATAAATCCGCCAGGCATGGAATCGGCAAAAATCCGCCCGCACACACCGCCTGAACACCGACCACGCCATTACGATAACACAAACCGAAAACCGCCATCGGCGGAAAAATCACACTAAATACCGCCCGCCATCGTCCGAGTCGGAGTCAAACCGCCCGCCACGGACGGAAACACGCCCGACAACACAAAACCGCCCGCCCTCACGGCCGACACACCGCACGTGAAATTACGATCGCACCGCCATGAGCGCGGAAAAACCACAAATATACCGCCCGCTAGCGCAAACAACGCCGATGCGAATCGACACGGCAGAAGCCATGGCGCCCACGTCCCTGCACAGAAACCATCCGCACACAAAACCAATAGCACACAACATGGCCAACAAGTCCACACAGCAAGGCACGCACAAATACACAAGCACAGTACACATCCCGAAAACACCCCCGGACAAACAAAAAATACAAAGGCCAGAACCCCAGACACAACACACCTGAAAACAACAGACCATGAGGACACACCCACATAGGTGAGTACAAAAGCAGAACTCCCACAGACCACAACCCCTTGCTACATTGCAAACCAGAGAGGAGGAGGGAGAGGACACAGTGACACAGCAAGGACAGCAGCACACCACAGAAACGCACACATCACAACCACCACCACCACCACCACCAAACACCTGCACCACAAACCCCCTGCACATTACACAACACACACCGCACCAGCACCACAAACACCATGGCACCACAAAGAATGCCCAAGTTCACGCCCATGGAGCTGACGGTCATGGTCGACGAGATCATCAAGGTGCACCCACAAATCTATGGGAACATGGTCCAGCACACACCACTAGCCACCAGAAACAGAATGTGGAACCGGATCGTAGACCAGGTCAATGCAGTCGGGACCCTGCCCAGGAACAGAGTCGAAATAAACAAACGGTGGAATGACGTCAAGAGCCTGGTCAAGAAGAAGGAGGGCAAAAACAGAGAGCTGGCTGCCGTCACTGGCGGAGGGAATCCCGCGCTCTTCAAGACCTTCAAAGCGTGGGAGGAGAAGGTGCGAGTCATCATCCATCCGGAGATCCTCGCCGGATTAGCAGGGGGAGTGGAGGCTGGTAAGTACAAACTAATGTATACCAGCACACCGCTATGTACTCACATGCACTACCACCATGCCACAGCTCCCAGGGACAAACACCCCCATGTCCAGCACACAATACACAACACATCACACACACATGCAACAGACACCACCACACACAGCCCAAACCGAACAACTGTAAGATGCGTGGGGACATGTGTACACTCAGCCAGCCACGTAACCACCAACAGGTCCCCAAATATGCCAGAAGCGCCACAACGAGCACCCACCACACCCATGTGTCCGCCACAGCTGCACTAACCGACAAGTAACAGGTAAGTGGCAGGAACACAAAGTGCAGTGGGTGGGAGGGTGGACAGCCCAAGTACAACACACACCAGGCCCCTAGTCCCACAGCACAGCAAGGAGGAGCATCCCCCACACCCCACAGCCACGTGTCAGCCACCGCAGTGCACAACGACAGCCGAAAGGCAGACATCACGGTCCACAGCAATCGGTGTCAGTGGGTGTCCAGCCACCACCACGACCCACAACACCCCCCCACCCCCACAGACCTGCAACATGGAGCACCCCCGCTTAGAGCCATGTGGCATCCAGTACAGTGCACGCACGAACAACTTGCAGGTGGGAAACTGGACAGGGCTGGATTACTGGAGGCATGAGGACCGTAACACGACCAACACATGGGACATGTCACGTAGCAGACGAACACGCAGCACCGCCCACCGTCACGAACAAGTGAACAATGTGCACACGGACATGAACCAGCAGACTCACACCCCACATGACCCATCACAGACACAGCAACACCCAAGGAGCCACGTCTGCATGCACAAGCCACACTGAACATAGTACCACACGGCAGCCACTGTGCAACTCATCACACACAACCGAAACACCATTGAAGTCCTGTCCATGTAGCCCCTACTGCCTGTCAACCACACACCCCACAACTACGCCTATGTAAGACAAACAACACTAGACGCAACAGAGCGGAACAACAGAAATGCACACGAACACCACTGAACCCATCAAACACACAGACACACCATGCACATACAACATACCATCCATCCCATCCGTCAGCCCCAGTCTCATGAAAGGCATGTCATCCGCACAGCTGCCACACATACAGCAGTCACGCTAAGACACATGCCCATGACCAACCATGTGCCAGAAGTCAATGAAGCGCACGACACACTGTGAGCAACAACACACAACATGGGCCACACCCCCCCGAGCACTGCAGTGATGCACATGGCACAGGGCAGCACGCACACCAAGGAGATGGGACAACTGCAATACGTTGGCTGGCACACAACCAACACTCACTCATAACGATGCGTCCAATGCCATGTCCAGTAATCACACCAGACAGCAAATATGCAGGCCATGTCAAGCATGCACACACCTCAAACCATGCACTGTCATGCTGCCACAACACATGTCACGTTCGGCACCCATGGCTCACAGCATGTACCCCAAAAGCATATCCCCTCCCAAATGTGAATCTGGGGCATGGCCCCCATGTTGCCATATGCGTTCCTAAGCGTTCCATATGAACCCCAAAAGCAAAGTACAAACCAGACCCAGGATGGGCCAGGAGCCCGCATACACCAGAGTCACAATGAGTAGGGGCACAGCAACACACCCATCGGCATGGCCAATCCGTCCCATGCCACATGTGCACAGCACACAGTCCCATTGCCTAGCACACGCAACTACAGATGCCACAGCCACACACTCGCCTCCGGGAAACCCATGTACGAGATTGCACGAACTGCCAATGTCAGACGACAAATACATACTGTCGCCAGGTGCAACACAATAACAAATCCCATTCTCACCACAGGTGACGAACTGCACGGATGCTGGGGATGGAGACAGCAGCCAGCACAGCCAGCCCACAAGCCCCCAACGAGGACACACGGATCTGGAGGATCTGACCTCCTCTTCGGACACGGACCATCAAGCAGGCCCATCTGGTGTGGCAGGGCCCAGCCGCTCCCCAGGACCCCTCCTACCCACCAACCCATCATCCAGGGCTGCTGAACAGTCCCAGTCCCCTGCTGCCACTGTCGTTGCGGCCACTCCCACGGTCATTGCGGCCACACCCACGGTCATTGCGGCCACTACCACTGCCGCAACCGCCACCATCGCCGCACCGACCACCACCGCCACCACCACCACCACGTCTTCGCTGGCACCAGCCCCAGCGCAGGTGGTGGCCCGGCCGACTGGATCCACCCTGGGAGCCACAGCGAGGACCGTGGTGATGCAATGTGGCTAGTGGGCAGGCCGGTGGCAGCAGGACTGGTAGGAGGAGCAGGGTCAGGGAAACGCCAGCCTCCCCTGGGAGCCATGCCCTGCCTCAAATGGCCAGAGTCCTTGGGGCCTATGAGGAGGCCCAAGAACAATGGGTCAGGTCTGCTACAGACACGCGGGAGGTGCTGGGGGTGCTGAGGTCCATGGACGCCCATATGGGCCAATTCGTGTCCCGTATGGACCAACTCGTGGACCTCATGGGCCAGCTGGTGGTGGCGGTGGGGTCACAGGCAAGGCCAGCAACACCACCTCCGCCACCACCTGCTAGGGCGCAGGGTCGGGCAGCAGTGTCCACTTCCCCTGCGTCCACAGCCAGTGAGCACACCTCACCCACCACCAGCAGGTCGCCACCACACACCCCCTCCCAAACGTGGAAGGGGCCGTCCGAAGAGGAAACAGATCTCCCGGGAGGACTTCGCACGCTCCAGTCGCAAGTGAGGCAGCCAGCCAGCCTTCCGCCAGCCTGCCTTGACCAGCCACTGCATTGACTTGCTCTACGATCCCACTCCACACAGCCATCTGGATGGCATGTGTGTGTTGGACTATGGACATAGAACCAGTGGGTACACCCTGAGCATCACGCAGCCATGACCGACAGCTCATTGTCACTGCACGCACCACTTTTGTCATCACCTTACACACAATCACATGTCACAGTTTGTAATAAATGCACCTTTTTCACTAACTGCTGTTTGTGCCCTGTGTCTTTATTTGTACGGAATACAACGGCCACCTTGGGCGGAAAGGCACCTGATGCGTGGCATGGCAATGGAATCCGGAGGGCCTGTAGGGACCTAGGGGTGGGAGACAGAACAGGAGCACATTCAATGAGTGTGTCACACACCCATCACACAGTACATGTCAACAACTACAAGCAATGTACACACATCGCACAGAGCAATAGGGCACAATGCCACAGTCACCAACAGTGGCATACTACCCTGGCCATGGAGCGTTGACACACAGCACGCAGTGAACAAACGGCCACCCTGACACAGCACACACACACCTGCACAGATACAGACACATCAGCCGTCGTACATGGACACTCACCGTCAAGTGAAGTAGCGGGCGATGAGCTGCTGCCGCACATTCCCAGCTTCCTCCTCTCCGCTGTCCTCCTCACTCGAGCTGTCCTGGTCTGCGGGCTGGGGCCCTGGTTGATCTCCGTCATCCACAATGAGGGGGATCTGCTTCCGAATGGCCAGATTGTGCAGCATGCAGCACGCCACCACTATCTGGCACACCTTCTGTGGGGAGTACGCCAGTGCACCCCGGTGCGGTCCAGGCACCTGAACCTGGACTTGAGGAGGCCAAAGGTACGCTCGACCACACGTCTGGTCCTCCCATGTGCCTCATTGTATCGATCGTCTGCTGGGGTGCGAGGATTCCTCAATGGACTGAGCAGCCATGCCCCATTCGGATACGCAGAGTCACCTGGGTGTGAGGGACACAGAGAACCGTTGCTATTCCAACTGGACAGGGGACAGCATCGCACAACCAGCACGCTACACCACTCCACATACTCACCGACAATACAGCCACGATCCTGTTGCAGATTGGCCATCAGTCGTGGCAAGATGCTGTTGCGCATTATGTGTGCGTCATGGGCCGAGCCTGGAAACTTTGCACACACGTGGGTGATCACCATGTCCGCAAGGCACACCACTTGCACATTCAGGGAGTGCGTGTGCTTCCTGTTGCGGTACAGGTGCTCAGTGGCCTGTGGTGGAACAAGGCCAACATGTGTGCAGTCAATGGCTCCCACGACGTGTGGGATTCTGCCAAGGGCATAGAATGCACCCTTCACTGCCGCCAATTCACGAGCCCTGGGGAAGCGGATGTACCTGTTCCGGTACAGCATCATGGCTGCCAGTACATCCCTCAGCACCTTGCTGAACATGGGCTGGGACATCCCTCCTCCACTGCCCACTGTGTGCTGGAATGACCCAGTGGCGAAGAAATGCATGGCGGCCATCACCTTAGCCGTGGGGGTGACAGCAGTCGGATACACCCTGCGGGGACGGAGATGGGGCTCTAACATGGCACACAGTCGATGCAGGGTTGGCCTGTCCAGCCGAAACTTCCTGATAACCTCTGTATCGTCCATGTCCGCCAGCAATTGGTATGGGCGGTCAATGTTCGGTCTCCGCCTGGGGTAAATGGCAGAGGACACATGTCAAAGCAACACGACACATAGCAATTTCGCATACACATCACTGACATGACTGAGCAAGCACATGGGCCACAGCCCAGCTGTCAAGCTGGGACGGCACGGCCACAATACACTTACACAGGTCTCCCAACAATGGCAATGGCAAGTGAGACATACCACTGCCATGGTGCATGCACATGGGGATCTAGGCCCCAATGACTTGCGGGGCGTGCTGATGGGGACTGACTGCATATTCGTCAAGCGGCAACGCCACGGCAACATGAGTGTCTGCTGAGCATGGGACTGCTTCCGAGGCTGGATGAGTATGGCACACGACGACGACGATGTGGGCACGGGCTGAGCGGCCAATACAAGTGGGACCTGTGGCACGAGGGGATATGAGACAGTAGTAGGTGTCAGCACTGCACCCTATGTACAGCACTGTACGGATCACAGCTCCCGAAACATTGACAGGTGTCCACATTGACAGCCCCATGCCAAGACGGCTGTGTGCTTGCAGTCACACGTCACAGGTGAGAGGTTACATTGCACGTGCCAGGTGGCAGACGTACATAGTGGGAGCTGGCATGTGTGTGCATGTGTCTCCTGTTCAGGATCCACCAGATGGGCGCTGACTCTGTACTGACCATTGGACACAGCATGTTCCGTGGAAGGCTTGTGTGTGTGGGATGGTGGCACTGGATGTGCCTCCGTTGGGTGGGGGGCCATGCACAGGGCGGGTACGTCGATGATTGCGCATTGTTGGTCACGGTGGGTGCACCTAGCTAAGATGTGTTGCCCTGTGTTCAATTCCTATGTCCGCATGATGATGGACTGTGGATGTGGGCAGACTACACATTGGTCGATGTGCTGTCTATATGCATGTGCCTTCACACCAGGCACAGCTGCCCCTGCACATGTGACCCCTGCTGGACTCGCTGCTGGGTCTGTGGAGCTGATGCACCTTCTGTGCGTGGGGCGGACAGCTCTCCTCACTTCCCTCATTGCGCATGTCATGTCTTTGCCGCAGGTGACATGGATCATGGAGGGCCCACATGTACGCGTGGGTAGGCTACACATGATTGTTCACTGGTCGCCACCCCCAGTCAGTGTTTCGAATGGGAAGGTTGTCGTGCTGGTGGTATGTTCGATGTGGCGGATGGACGGGCCTAGGTGCGGGCTTACATTCCGGACATGGGGGGTAGTTGGATTGGCGACTAGTTGCAGTACACACGGGACACGTCTCTTCCTTTCCACATCTGGGTCATCCCTTGTACTAACTGACAGTGATACAGTCATCTTCGCCCCAGCCCTCATGTCCTCCCTCGCCCCCCAATATGCATGCTCACCTGCGAGGCTAGCGCTTGCACAGGCAGCCCCAAGCTCGCACCAGAGAGGGCAAGGAGTGTATGTGTGGGTCCAGTTGCACGAGTGGGCTGTCTCAGGGTATGATGTGTGGCGGGACGCCGTCCACCTGCGTGGTGCCCCAAATGGAGACCCGGCCTGCATGGACTATGCATCACAGTCTTCGCCTTCCGGATCCGCCACCTGCGACACCCAGTGGCTGTGGCTGCCCTTGCGGCCAGGCCGCGTCCGTCTGTGGCTGATGGCCCACACATTCACTCTTTGGCCTCTCTGGGGAGGGCTCAGGGGTGGTGGCGCACGCGCTTGCACTTAGTCGCAATGGCATGTGGCGTGGTTGGTATGATGGGCAATGGATGGGATGGTGCGAGCCACCTCCCGTGACGTCAGTGCTGCTCGTGCTGTGGTGCGTCCCCCTACACTTCCATTTGACTTTTTGCCATGCTAGACGTTGAGGTTCTATTGCCTGCGTGATATGACCAGGAGGAGCGCGAGGAGACCTCTCACACACCATGCTCCACTGCCATCCCGTGCCCTGTATCGCCTGTGCGGATTGACTATGTTGGGGTTACACCTGGTCGACTGGGGCTGTGTGTGCCTTGTCAAGGGGCATGGCGGGCGCACAACAGGATCCAGCTTGTCCACAGAGGGTGGGCTGACGGTGCGCCTGGTACCGCTATCGTACGTGTGCCCGGCTGCTGTGCACACACGTGTTCACTCCCCCGACAGGTGTCCTCTCACAATGCCCAGGGAAGCGGTGGTGTACTGTTCATGAGCCCTCCCAACACGGCGTGCTCCAACTTGGCATGTGCGCATCTACCCGTCGCACCCACCCACCTGAGCACTGCGTCCATACGACTTCACACGACACATGTGTGTCTTCCACAGTAGTGCTACTCATTTGCGTTGACATCCAATACCAGTGGACTACATGGTCATGTCACGACTGCCGTGTACTTCACATACTCTCATCCTCTCTCATTCGTACTTGTGAAATGAGTCAGCGGAGACAGTTTTGGTTTCAAACATTATATTGAGTCTTCTGTCCTCTGTGATGCAGTATAGTGGACACTACTGGCAGCGGAATACATGTTGAGGATATACTGAGCATGATTGCAAATGGGATAGGGTGTGGGGTTACATGTGATTGGCTGTTGCATGTGGGATGTGGGCTTCAGAGTGACATCTGCTTGGCCAAGGCTGTGCTAATGTACATTTACGTATAGCTGCGGAGCTGCGGACTTTGACACAGACGGTATACATGTAGCCTACCAGACCGCTTGGCATCATGGGCACAGTCCATCTCAGTTCCATGTGACAGGTTTGCTGCGGTTGTTCCTCATGCACGCGTGCATGTGAGATGACATCAGGGCATGTGCTTGCGTGCATGCAGCGGCGTGCCACTTGTTGTTGCACTGTGGTGGTTACTGGACATGTCACAGTCACTGGGGTCGTGTTGTTGTTGTATGCACTTGTCGTCCATGCAAAGGTCCTGGTATGGGATTCCCGGGGCGGGGGTGGGAGGGGTGCAGCACCCACAGACTCCAGGCGACCTATTCATGTCCACTGAGCGGTGTGTGTGTCCATGTGCGCTGGATCCATGTCGTGTCCTGGTTGTTCGTGCAGTTCCGTCCATGTGGGTGCGATACACAGAGCCCATGCCACTGCCTCCCACGATGCATGCGGTGTTCCTGGATGTGATGGGGAACAGTGTGCATGTCCCGGTCATATCCGATGTCATGGCGATGTCGTTGATGGTGTGGTTACAGTTGCCGGTCGTTTGGTATGGCTGTTGTGGTGGTGACTGGCCAGTCCGTGCGGAAGCTAAGCATGGGTGCGGGGTTGGACATCATAGGTCACTCGGGGAACCTGCGTTGTGGTCCGACGTATTTACAGGTTGTCAGGTATGCGATGCCGTCCAGCAGGGCTTCCATGTCATTGGTGGTGTACATGTTTGCCAGCCAATGAAGCGGATGGTGGCTGTCAAGGTGTTGTTCGTAAGTTGTCCCTTGGAGGACCATGATGGGGCATGCTGGGTGACATTCGATGTAGCTGTTCTCGATGATCCGTCGTGTGGAGGCACAGTGGTCCCATTTCAGTGCGCGTGCGATGTTGGCCACATACGCCATGCCCCCATAGGCAGAGCAGGCCCTGTCGTGTGCGTCCAGAGGGAGGAGTAGTGGTAGCAGGTCCGCCTTCAGACATGCCGGGTTGGAGAGGCATATCTCGACGGGATGCTGGTAGGGACACCTCCGACAGTAGAAGACGGGCATGACGCAGCTGAACAATGTGATGCGGTAAGTCAGTCGGTAACTTACGTTCAGCAGGGACAGGAGATCGCATCCCAATGTATGTATCGTGTTGGTTTTGGTACAGCTTGAGCTGTTCGGCGTAGTTGGGTAGGTGTGTTGCGGTTGCCATTTCGCAGCGGTTCGTTGAGGTGGCGTGCTCCGGCTGTGTGTGCAGTCTGCAATGTGCACGCTCCGGGGTTGCTGTGAGCTCTGTGTAGTCGTAGGGAGACAGGACTTGTGTTCTGTTGGCTTGTTTGGAGGACACGGGCCCTCTTCCCACATGCTTCTCAGACAGTTCAAGGTCAGTGCTGTGTGACTCCTTCCAATTAACTTGCATGTGGCCGACATGGGGGAGTGTTTTCTTCTTTCTTCCCCGTCCGTTGTGTGCTTCTGTGATATGCGCTATCTGCCCTGTGGTCGGTCTCCTCGGCATGCCTGTGTTGGTCTATTCTTGGACAATGGCTGTATTCACCGGCTTCTGTCGTAGGGCTGTGGTTTCGGAGTTGGAATGGAAGGTCATTCAGTGCTGTCTGCTCTCCCTTGTGTGGGCGGCAGGCTGCCTTTCCGCTCTGCGTTGGGCCTTGTGTGTGAATGTTATTCTTGGGCCACCTGTTGTCGGTCCCCGGGCTCTTTGGTGTTCCGTTTCATGTGTCTTGTTCATATGTGCAGGGTGGTATGGGTTTTTCAGTGTGGTACTGGCGTTCCTCTTCCCGAAGGGGCCCTGCTTCTCCTAGTTGGTGTTGCCGCCGCTGTGTGCTACGCCATGTTTGTTACACTGGGGTGTGTCCTGCTGTTGCGTGACTTCACTGACATGTGTGCGTCGGTTGTGTGGCGTTGGGTGTTGTCCGTGAATTGGGCGTTGGGGACATGTCTGTGGCCGGCCTGTCACGTGTCATGTGCGTTCGGGGTGGGGCTGATGTGTGTGCTGCTTGGTTGTGTCCCTGTGTCTGTGTGCGACGCATGCATGGCGCTGCGGTTGGCCTCTGCGTTGTGCGCATGTGTGGCGGCGTCATCGGCGCTTTGGGGCCGTGACGGGGTGGTTGGTTCCTAGTCCCAGGTGGTGTGTACACATGTGTTCCGCGATGTTAGGATTTGGCCTGTGTGTCATATGTGGATGCAATGGTGGATGTGTAGTGTGCACGCGCTGGTGGGGGGTTGTCCGCTTTATCCGCCCTTGCACTGTGTGCGCTGTTTGCGTGCACTTGTTGTGTGTGTGCCTACCTGCGTCTCCGCGGTACGTTGCGTCCTTGGTGGTGCATCAGCAGAAGCATGGGGAGGGCCTGCAGTGCTGGATTCATGCTCGGGATGCCGCTTCTTCGTTGTCCGTGCTCTGCGTCCGTGTTACCGCCTCTCTTTCACGTGCGGTGTCTCTTAGCCGTGGGAGCCGTTTGTTTGCGGCATCGTAATTTATGCGCCGGGCGGGACGTGTTTCGTCGGACGGTGTGTGTCAGTTGTGCTGCGCCGCTACGTGTACGGGCGCACTTTGATGGCGGACGGTGTTGCTGGCTTGCCGGCGGTGTTTGGCCTACTTTACGCATCGTAATTGGACGGGCGTGTGGACTGCTGCGTGCCGGCGGTAACTGGTGGTTTTTGCATCCGCCAGCACGGCGGTTGTGCTTCCGCCCGCCATCGTAATGAGCCCCTTAGTTAGCAATTGAAATCTGTGTTACATTTTAATTTAACTGCTTATTTAGAAATGGTAATTTACTTACTTTTTCCTAAGTGTAGTAGGCTTTATTTTGATGCAGTCTTTGATTGTGGTCAAAATCTGGCAGAGTTTTGCCTTCCTTAATTATTTTGGTTTAAGGTGTAAAATAAGACTGATTTTTCTTTGTTTATATAGTGTCTTTTTAATTGTTTGTTGAATTTCATTGGTTTATTTCGATCTTCTGTATTTTTATTGGTTAATTTTTACTTTGTTTCTTCGTTTGGGAATTGTTTTCCTTATATGGAAAACGCTAATTAAGAGTAATTTATTTTTTGGGGATGAGGAAGGAGATGTTGAACTAATTATATTTTAATAAAATATATATAAGATGTATTAAAATGTTTGAATATGTTGCAAGTATATATTTTAAAATATTATTATTAGTGTGTTTATTATGTTATTATTTATTTATGTTGTTATAATTTTGATAGTTATGTTTTTGGTTCAATTTAATGTGATATGTATGTTTATGCAATTTACTGTATTTATGGTGTTTAAAGTAATTGTTTTAATGTATTATTGAGTTGTCGATATATTGAAAAAAACGATAATATTGATGTCTATATTTTTGTATTCGATATTTTAGACATGTCCTATATTTATTTATAAACGTCGATATTTTGTATTGCAATATTTATGTGTGCGATATTTGTGTTGTCGATATTGTGGTATCACGATATTGTGGTATCGATATTTGTGTATTTTTATAATTAAGTATGCAACATCGATATTTTTGATATCGATATTTTTGCGTCGAAATATTTGCAGTTCGATAATGTGACTTTCGGTATTATGTCAGTGATTCATTAGATACATATTGAACTCCTATGATAAAGCACAGATAGATTCTCATCTGAGCTGTAACACTTCTTAAAATATGAACTGCAAAAGCCTGTCTCCTGTCCCAATCTCTACTTTTTCCCCTTTATGATACTTCTCATGAATTTTCCTCCTGTCAGCTCCATTCTGGGCAGAGCTCTCTGTATGGTAAAGTGTAGGGAAAACTAAAGAAGTTTTCACCTTGTAAAAAATTTGTACAAATATTTTCTGTTAAATATTAATGTAAATTAATCTTTCGTGTTTATTTTAAATGCATAACAAAATAAAAACATGCTACTGCACTATTAAATTAATGCTAAATTAAATATTTAATTAATTGAAATTGATTAAATTAAAATTATTTTTCAGAAGTTTAAATTAAAACTGGATTTCCACCTAATGTAAAAAAATATGCATTAAAAATTATTAAAAGTGATGCATAGAATTAATTAAAAGTAATTTAATTATATTTGATTAAAATGAAATCTTGCATTAATGTTTGCATTAAAAAAGACTAGAATACTGTATAATTAAGTAATAAATATGTTTTATTTTTATATATTTTAACATTTAAGCATATTTATTAAAATTTTTAAATAATTTCATTAAATGTAACATTATTTAACATGGGGTTTTATTTATAAGTGCCCGCCACCTTTGTTTTTTATAGCAGGGTGTTGCATGATCAGTCGCTGGCCTTGAGTAGTGTTGGAATTACCACTGTTACATTTTTGACAGTAGTAACTTACACTTGTAAGTTTGGCTCCACCAACCCATTTTCAGGGGGTGAAGATGTGCAAGTCCACATTTTTGAGAACCTTACTCTAGAAATTTGTGAATAAGCAAAAGTAGTGAAGTTACTTAAAAGTGTAAGAGAAAACTGCACGTGTAAATTAGTCACAATTGTACCCTACCTTTGTTAAAATCCCTGGTAGCTGTCTGGTAGGAGTAGGAGCTATGCCATTGCTTCTTTTTGCTGTGGAGATAAAGGTGGAGAAAGGAACTAACACAACTATTTCCATTAAAGGGACCCAAGGGTATAGTTTATTTTTAACCTGAAAACTACACGCACTGCACCTGTATGAAGAATGTTCTTCTGAATAGGCTTAGGGACTGTGACAGTTATCCACATTATGATTTGTAAGATGGGGGACCCTGATAGCTGGAAGGATGATGGGAGAGTCTAGAAAATAAAGAGACGTAATGTTCTGCATGAGTTATAAGTCACGGAGCTTACACAGTAAAGTGCCTTTGGACAGACTCTCCTGCCTGTGGCATATGCCACAACCACAGAGCTGGTTGGCTCAGCAGGTCTAGAGAGTGATGGTAGATCCAGTAAAGCCCTGGGAGTTTTGGCCATGAGGTCAGATTGGGGCCAAAGGAATAGGGCGAGGCAGTGAGTGTGGGTAAAGTACCTTGCCCTTGGGTCCGCAACTAATACTTACTGGGGATATGAGATGTCTCAGAAATCTTATGGTAGTGGGAAGCCAAGAAAATGTATGACCCCCTGAGGCAGTTTTGAGTACCCAACCCTTAAAGAGGAGACTGTGGTGGTGCACAGCCATGTGAACTCTCAGATGGTCCCTTAGAATAGGGGTTCTGAGAACCCTAAGAAGGAGGAGGCATAGAAGGCAGGCAAGGCCTGCAGTGATACAAGCAGTGAGGCAGGTGTTGACTGCTCTAGTGGTAGAGGGCACTATGCTGAATCAGCTGCTTTGGCAGATACTTCTGTCTGGGGGCTTGTCTTTTTTTAGCTGTCTGTTGGACAGGCTGCAGAAGACTCACCTAGCAGACTCCTGCTTATTGCACAGAGAATGTGCAAGCCGTGAGGGGTATGCCTTGAGACTCCCTCACAGGTACTTTTCAGCTCCAAGAGTTAGCCTCTGAAGTAGTGGTAGTGGAAGAAGACCGCATGCCCTGACAGAATGAGGCTACGGATGGCCTGTCAAACGTCATGGAGGTACTGGTCTGGCCCTTTCCCAGTCTCCAGCTTGATAACTTGGAGACATGGGAGTTGCTAGCGGATTGCCTGGGTCAAATAAAACCTTTACACTTCCCATCAGTGCTCTTGGTTATCCTGGGTGGGCTTATCGGCTCCTGGTAGGCGATCCTGGATGCTACTCTCAAAAGAACAGGTGGGCCAGTGACCGGGGTGGTTCACTGTAGTGGGGCTACATTGTAGTGGGGGGTCCCCAGGTAGTGTTATGTGCCCGAGTTAGGCCTATGTAACATAGCTGCACATTATCTTATGTTGTCCTCTTTTTGCACAATAACATTACTGCTGTGAACTTTTGCACATATTTGTGTGTGTGACAATGTTGGATTAGTTTCTCTGAAACAACTTCTGTTTACACATCTGGCTTTGCATAACGTTCTCACGATGCCTCGAACACCAAGTACAAGGCGTTTACACACGATGTACAAATGTTGTTCTATCTTTATCCATGGGGTGACGGAGCTATCTACATATCCATAACATTGCTAATCTATATGTACAGTGCAAGGATACTTTTTTAATAAATAATAAGCATCTCAAAAGATTAGCAAAGGAGGTACTTCAGCTGACACCGAGGGTCCCTGCATGCTGAGACTTTCACCAAGCAGCGGTCTGACATCTTCGTGAAGGGTGTCCAATTCATGACCAAGACTTACTAAGTGGAACTCCATTTCCATGCGTAGTCCTTCTTTTGATCGAGAACTCTTTGCCACCATGTTCTAATGGAGCATAACTTGAATAAATTACTAAAATAATCATCAACTTACCGCATTTAATGTTCAGTCAATGATGAGAGGTTTGATAAAGTTTTAAAAGTTTTATTTTTCATGAAAGAGATGAATTCATATTTTTGTTCTTTTATTCAGGTTAGTCAGATAAGTCTGTTTCCAGAAATATACAAATTGTTATTAGAGACAGTATTGAAAAAAACAGCGTCTTCTACAAAGGAAATTAGTCCCTAACTTGATCTAAAGGACCTAACCTATCCTAGCTAGAACCCAGAAAGAGTTCTTTCAAAAAAGAGCAAGCAATATTCAGTAAAAAGCTAATAGCTATGGAAGGTTGAACTCCCCATAAAGAATAATTCTGGATTCTCAGCAGAGTTTCCTAACAGCTGCAGTAACAACCGTTAAAATAGGTAAAAGGAAGAAATCACAGCAATAGCTATGATTAGCATAAAGACAGGTCTCCTCACAAAAGGTGAGGAAAATAAGGGAAATCAACGTTAGCAGTAGCTTTACAGAAATCGTGGGCAAGATTAACCCAGTAAAGTGCTAAGAGGTATGGCAGGGAAGGTGTGCATAGAATGTGTTGCCTCTCTAGCTAGGAACACGTACTACATAGAAAAATTTCAAAACATGTTGCAAATTTGAACTGTTGACTCATCCTCGACCAATGGGAGAGGATCTTCCAATGGTCTGTCACCTTCTTCCTCGATTCCCACGGTAAACATCCATGTCAACATGTTGTTGTTTGATAGACATCTACAAAATGTTACAAAAGATTAATCTAGGAAGGTTCTCATGAGAACCTTTAGCAAGCCTACTCTATCAGTTATTCAGTGTCCCATTGTGTAATAGTGAACGGTTATATGAAATGAAACATGAATATCCAGCATGTCCTGGTTAGGTTATGGAAATTAGAGCAACAGCAAGCATTTTCTTTCACTTAAATTTTGTTCATTATAATCATGTGGCAGAAAAACTAACTAAACACGACAAAATCATATGGTGTGAGGTGAAAAGAAATACATTTTGCAGCAAACAGCAAATTTCATGAAAATGTCAAGTTCTGCAGTTCAATTCAAACGTTAAAGTCAGCACAAAAGAAAAGCATTTATTATTATTATTAAAGGGACAGTAAAGAATAAGAATAATTTTAAGGCATAATCGTGAAAGAATGATAGGAATGGGTACTTTCTGCAAAAACAAACAGCATTTTCTATGTGATACGTCTAATAAAGAATGCACTTTTCTCTAACCACTAAGTTGACAAGATATTTCCTAAGTTGATGTTAAAACACATTTCTATATTATTATGAGCCTAAATTTACATAAAAACTTTCAACTTCCACACTTCACCAGGTATTTTATCCTTTTTGCAAGCATACTACAGCCCTCCTTGCAAGGGTCTTGCCTAGCTGGTCCCAACCTGGGAAGGAAACCAGTAATCGGGGATCCTGGATCTGCAGCTCAACTATTTCTCACCCCCTCTCTCCCCTGTTATTTGGGTCTGACACTGCCAATTAGAATCGAGCGCGGAAATCTCTTGAAAATAATATAACCAGCCCCACTTTAAGACTAAGTGGAACTCCATTTCCACCCATATTCCTTCTTTTGGTCGACAAATCTTGCCACTGTGTTAGAATGGAGCACAACTTGAATACATTTCTAAAATAATCATCAACTTACAGCATTTAATGTTTAGTCAATGATGAGAGGTTTGATAACGTTTTGAAAACGTTATTTTTCATTAAAGAGATTAGTTCGTATTTTTTTCTTTTATTGAGGTTAGTCAGATAAGTCTGTTTACAGAAATATAAAAATTGTTATTAGACACAGTATTTAAAATAACAGTGTGTTCTATAAAGGAAATTTGTCCTGATTTTGATCTAAAGGACCTAACCTATCCTAGCAAAAGCCAATAAAGCGTTCTTTTTGAAAAGAGCATGCAATATTAGGTAAAAGGCTATTAACTATGAAAGGTCAAATGCCCCATAAAGAGTAGTTCTGGGAACTCAGCCAAGTTCCCTAACAGCTGCCGTATCAACCGGTAAAATAGGTAAAAGGAAGCAATCACAGCAGTAGCTATGATTAGCATAAATACGGAAGGTCTCTGCACAAAAGGTTAGAAAAATAAGGGACATAAACCGTTAGCAGTAGCTTACTGCAATCATGGGCAAGACTAGCACAGTAAAGTGCTAAGGGGTATGGCAGGGAAGGTGTACATAGAATCAGTTGCCTCTTTAGCTATGAACATGTACTATATAAAAAAAATACAAAACATGTTGAAAACTTGAACTGTTGACTCATCCCCAACAAATGGGAGAGGATCTTCCAATGGTCTGTTGCCTTCTTCCTCGATTCCCACGGTAAACGTCCATGTCAACATGTTGTTGTTTGATAGACGTCTACAAAATGTTACAAAAGATACATCTAGGTTGGTACTCATGATAACCTTAAGCAAGCCTTCTCTGTCAGCTGTTCAGTGTCCCATTGTGTAACAATGAGCTGTTCTATAAAATGAAACATTAATATCCGGCATGTCCTGGTTAGGTCATGGAAATCAGAGCTATAGCAAGCATTTTCTTTCACTTAAATTTTGTTCATTATAATCATGTGGCAGAAAAACTACCTAAATACAATGAAATCATATGGTGTGAGGTGAAAAGAAATACTTTTTGCAGCAAACAGCATATTTCATGAAAATGTCAAGTTCTGCAGATCAATTCTAATGTTAAAGTCAGCACAAAAGAAAACCATTTCTTAATATTAAAGGGACAGTAAAGAATGAGAATCATTTTGAGACATAATTTTGAAAGAATGATAGGAATGGGAACTTTCTGCAGAAACAAACAGCATTTTCTATGTGATATGTCTAATAAAGAATGCACTTTTCTCTAACCACTAAATTGACACGCATTTCCTACGTTAACGTGAAACCACATTTCTATATTATTATGAGGCAAAATTTACATAAAAATTTTCAACTTCCACACCCTATCAGGCATTTTATCTTTTTTTTGCATGCAGTCTACAGCCCTCCTTGCATGTGTCTTGCCTAGTTTGTCCCAACCTGGGAAGGAAATCAGTAATCAGGGATCCTGGATCTGCAGCTAAACTATTCCTCACCCCCCCCCCCATTATTTGGGTCTGACACTGCCTATTAGAATCGAGCGCGGAAATCTCCTGCAAATATTATAACCAGCCCCACTTTAAGACTTACTAAGTTGAACTCCATTTCCACGCATATTTCTTCTTTTGGTCGATAAATCATTGCCACCATGTTAGAATGGAAAAGAAACAATTGATGGACGGAATGCTGGACAATGCAAACATTCACCCCCAGTCACAAGGATCTGGGTTAAATCCATCATTCTTTTGCTCACCACACCACCCCAGTTTGGACCCAGCCATATGCAAATCAGTCTTGACCCTGTTCCTTGTGGGAACAGTCCAGCCCGAACTGCCAAGCCAGGTCCTCCTGGACCGGAAACAAGCATCCTAGGACCGGTTTCAGGGCATCACTCTTCTTCAGCCAGGCTAGCTTGAATCCAGTGGTGTAGTGAGCACGGGACCCACGTCTGAGCATACCCTTCCCACTTAGGGCGACAAATGCAAAAGAAACAATTGATGGACGGAATGCTGGACAATGCAAACATTCACACCCAGTCACAAGGATCTGGGTTAAATCCATCATTCTTTTGCTCACCACACCACCCCAGTTTGGACCCAGCCATATGCAAATCAGTCTTGACCCTGTTCCTTGTGGGAACAGTCCAGCCCGAACTGCCAAGCCAGGTCCTCCCTTGGCAGTTCGGTCTGGACTGTTCCCATGAGGCACAGGGTCAAGACTGATTTGCATATGGCTATGTCTGAACTGGGGTGGCGTGGTGAAGCAAAATAACGATGGATTAAACCCAGATCTGTGACTGGGGGTGAATGTTTGCCATTGTGCAGCATTCCGTCCATCATCTTGTGTGTTTTGCATTTCGCCCTATGTGGGAAGGGTATGCCCAGACGTGGGTCCCGTGCTCACTACGCCACTGGAGTCAAGCTATTCTGGCTGATGAAGGCTGATAGCCTGAAACCGGTCCTAGGATGCTTGATTCCGGTCCAGGGAAGACATGGCTTGGCAGTTCGGTCTGGACTGTTCCCATGAGGCACAGGGTCAAGACTGATTTGCATATGGCTATGTCTGAACTGGGGTGGCGTGGTGAAGCAAAATAACGATGGATTAAACCCAGATCTGTGACTGGGGGTGAATGTTTGCCATTGTGCAGCATTCCGTCCATCATCTTGTGTGTTTTGCATTTCGCCCTATGTGGGAAGGGTATGCCCAGACGTGGGTCCCGTGCTCACTACGCCACTGGAGTCAAGCTATTCTGGCTGATGAAGGCTGATAGCCTGAAACCGGTCCTAGGATGCTTGATTCCGGTCCAGGGAAGACATGGCTTGGCAGTTCGGTCTGGACTGTTCCCATGAGGCACAGGGTCAAGACTGATTTGCATATGGCTATGTCTGAACTGGGGTGGCGTGGTGAAGCAAAATAACGATGGATTAAACCCAGATCTGTGACTGGGGGTGAATGTTTGCCATTGTGCAGCATTCCGTCCATCATCTTGTGTGTTTTGCATTTCGCCCTATGTGGGAAGGGTATGCCCAGACGTGGGTCCCGTGCTCACTACGCCACTGGAGTCAAGCTATTCTGGCTGATGAAGGCTGATAGCCTGAAACCGGTCCTAGGATGCTTGATTCCGGTCCAGGGAAGACATGGCTTGGCAGTTCGGTCTGGACTGTTCCCATGAGGCACAGGGTCAAGACTGATTTGCATATGGCTATGTCTGAACTGGGGTGGCGTGGTGAAGCAAAATAACGATGGATTAAACCCAGATCTGTGACTGGGGGTGAATGTTTGCCATTGTGCAGCATTCCGTCCATCATCTTGTGTGTTTTGCATTTCGCCCTATGTGGGAAGGGTATGCCCAGACGTGGGTCCCGTGCTCACTACGCCACTGGAGTCAAGCTATTCTGGCTGATGAAGGCTGATAGCCTGAAACCGGTCCTAGGATGCTTGATTCCGGTCCAGGGAAGACATGGCTTGGCAGTTCGGTCTGGACTGTTCCCATGAGGCACAGGGTCAAGACTGATTTGCATATGGCTATGTCTGAACTGGGGTGGCGTGGTGAAGCAAAATAACGATGGATTATACCCAGATCTGTGACTGGGGGTGAATGTTTGCCATTGTGCAGCATTCCGTCCATCATCTTGTGTGTTTTGCATTTCGCCCTATGTGGGAAGGGTATGCCCAGACGTGGGTCCCGTGCTCACTACGCCACTGGAGTCAAGCTATTCTGGCTGATGAAGGCTGATAGCCTGAAACCGGTCCTAGGATGCTTGATTCCGGTCCAGGGAAGACATGGCTTGGCAGTTCGGTCTAGACTGTTCCCATGAGGCACAGGGTCAAGACTGATTTGCATATGGCTATGTCTGAACTGGGGTGGCGTGGTGAAGCAAAATAACGATGGATTAAACCCAGATCTGTGACTGGGGGTGAATGTTTGCCATTGTGCAGCATTCCGTCCATCATCTTGTGTGTTTTGCACCATGTTAGAATGGAGCACAACTTGAATACATTTCTAAAATAATCATCAACTTACAGCATTTAATGTTCAGTCAATCATGAGAGGTTTGAGAAAGTTTTAAAACCTTTATTTTTCATTAAAGAGATTAGTTCGTATTTTTGTTCTTTTATTGAGGTTAGTCAGATAAGTCTGTTTACAGAAATATAAAAATTGTTATTAGACACAGTATTTAAAATAACAGCGTGTTCTATAAAGGACCTTTGTCCCGAACTTGATCTAAAGGACCTAACCTATCCTAGCAAAAACCAATAAAGCGTTCTTTTGGAAACGAGCAAGCAATACTAAGTAAAAGGCTAATAACTATGAAAGGCCATATGCCCCATAAAGAGTAGTTCTGAAAACTCAGCCAAGTTCCCTAACAGCTGCCGTAACAACTGTTAAGATAGGTAAAAGGAAGCAATCACAGCAGTAGCTATGATTAGCATAAAGACGGAAGGTCTCCTCACAAAAGGTAAGAAAAATAAGGGACATAAACCGTTAGCAGTAGCTTGCAGCAATCATGGGCAAGATTAGCACAGTAAAGTGCGAAGGGGTATAGCAGGGAAGGTGTGCATAGAATCCTTTGCCTCTCTAGCTATGAACACGTACTATATAGAAAAAATACAAAACATGTTTTAAACTTGAACTGTTGACTCATCCCCAACAAATGGGAGAGGACCTTCCGATGGTCTCTCGCCTTCTTCCTTGATTCCCACGGTAACCGTCCATGTCGACATGTTGTTGTTTGATAGGCGGCTACTAAATGTTACAAAAGATACATCTAGCAAGGTACTCATGATAACCTTTAGCAAGCCTCCTCTGTCAGTTGTTCAGTGTCCCATTGTGTAACAAGGAGCTGTTCTATGAAATGAAACATTAATATCCGGCATGTCCTGGTTAGATCATGGAAATCAGAGCAATAGCAAGCATTTTCTTTCACTTACATTTTGTTCATTATAATCATGTGGCAGAAAAACGACCTAAATACGCTGAAATCATATGGCGTGAGGTGAAAAGAAATACATTTTGCAGCAAACAGCATATTTCATGAAAATGTCAAGTACTGCAGTTCAATTCTAACATTAAAGTCAGCACAAAAGAAAATCATTTATTAATATTAAGGGGACAGTAAAGAATGAGAATAATTTTGAAGCATAATCGTGAAGATAGGAATGGGTACTTTCTGCAAAAACAAACAGCATTTTCTATGTTATACATTCAATAAAGAATGCACTTTTCTCTAACCACTAAATTGACACGCATTTCCTACGTTAACGTTAAAACACATTTCTATATTATCATGAAGCTAAATTTACGAAAAAAAATTCAACTCCCACACTCCATCAGGCATTTTATCCTTTTTGCATGCAGTCTACAGCCCTCCTTGCATGGGTCTTGTCGAGCTTGTCCCAGCCTGGGAAAGAAACCAGTAATCAGGGATTCTGGATCTGCAGCTCAACTGCTTCTCACCCCCTCTATTTTTTGGGTCAAAAACAGTCAATGAGAATACTGGCACACTGATTTCGGTTTCTACCTAGTGCTCTTCTTATTTTTGTGGAGCTAGGTATGATTTTAGAGCTCCATCTCCAGAGCTTTTGTTAGGCAGCTCCTGATATTTTGTTCATTAGGCCCAGCCTAGTCAGAAAAAAGATTTTGAGCCTTAATCTTGGCAGGAAGAGGGAGTAGAGCTGGGTGTGTAAATTCAAATTAAGTTTGTTTATTTGTTAAAACCTTTCAGGCGCGGCAGGTTCAGGTAAGAAAGGTGGGGCGGTGGCGCGGGGCAGGGCGGGAGGGAGTTGACAGACGACAGAATAGGTCAAATAAAATAAATAAATAAATAAAACCACTTACCTTGAGCTCGCCGCATCACCCCGCACTCAACTCACCGCACTGCCTGCCCCATTGCCCTGCCTTTTACTGTATAAGACTATGTGCATAACACAATACAGTAATATAAACATGCACAGGTTTTAGTTCAATATGACCTAAAATTATTTACAATATTGAGAGAGTATGTAACTAGAATTTACATATAAAAGTTAACCTAATTAAAAATGCCATTACTAAACAAAGCTACTCCTTTTCAGGAAGCGGGGCTGGAGACTCTGCTTACTTCTTAGTTTGGATTGAACACGAGTAAACAGTACACCAAATCTGCTCGTACTAAGCTCCTTTCAGCAAAGGAAAGGCTGACGGACATTGTGGAGTGTCTTCACTATCTGGAATGAGGCTTTGCACATGTGGAGAACAAGAGCAATATGACAATGAACTACAACTCTCAACAATCCATGAACGTTTGTATATTCTGGAGAGGTGGAGGCTATCTTGGATTACTGGGTATAACTTCCTTATGTTTCACAGTGTCTTTGCTAGGCAATCGTTAGACAATATTGCTGCAGCCAGGACTTCGCTACATGGATCTCTTATTTTCCTTGTCAAAAACTGTTGCTTCCTAAGGGTTTTCATTGATGGACATTGAGAATACAGAGAAGTATTCAGAAAAGATGTGTTGTGGACGGCTGTTATATTACTCTAAGGGTTTTCCTGTGTTATCCTGTGATGGATCAAGAAGGATTCTTGAACTGGACTATGTTGCACTCATATGCATGAATGCAATTCACAAAGTATTCGGGTTCTAGTAAGGACAGACAAATTGCTTATAGGGATCAATGGAATATTAACATGGTTGGTTATTTTGCAGTTCTACAGAAGTCAAGTAAAAACTATAACTCACCTTCCGTAAGATAGTGCATTCTGACAACGCTTGAGATAGTTATTCAAACCATACAGAAAAGTGTAAATGTATTTATATTTGAGTACTCTTTCTGTGTTAGTTTTCAGAAATTGCAGTTTCACATCAAAATACAGAGAGTTGGTTACACGAAGATATTGCTAAGCTATATCCAGGGCCACTGGAATTATGATTAGATTACTTTTTTTCGGTTCAATTAAACCATAAATGTGCACAGTACAAAAACTTGTTTTTAAAAACTCATAAAAACACAGTAAAGTGTAAGACTAGTCATACAAGGTTAGCTAAAAATCTAGATTCCTCATTTGGGACTAAAAGTACCCTCCTGTTTGAGACTAACACCAAGTAACAAAAACCTCTAGAAAAGACCTAACAAATGGGCTTAAAAGGGGTTTGCTATTCCAACTGGGAAGTTTGGGGATTGCATATTGGAGAATCTTTGGTGCTGGCTAACAAAAAAGCTTAAAGTGCAAATGCAATTAAAAATGAGAGTGATTATTTCAAAAAACGAATTTCAATAAGCCATACCTACATTATCAGTTGAACAATCAAATATCCTGATTACGGCACAAACCAGTATGAACTCGTAAAATTAAGCATTGCACAATTTCATCAATGGGTGTTCAGTTCAATAGGCCTGACACATAAATTACAATATGATTAAAAACCACATACTTAAATTGACCTCCTATAGCAAATAAAGAATCGAAGCGTCTTAAGATAATGTAGAGCAATATAAAAATTACTACTACAGTAAAATCTCATCATAGTAAGAAGTTAGAATAATTGATATCTAGGGGGAAGGATTGTACCTTTGTCCACAATATTGCCCCTTGTCCTCCACACTCCCATCAGGTATCGAGTGAGTGCAAAGAGCATCACCTTATTGCTATCGAACCTCAGTATTCTGAGAGCTTCTTTGCACTCCCTGACCTCTATACACCGACATAGCGGAATTAACCACCGTCTCCTATTGTTAAAATAAAGCTGTCAAAAAAACATGAAGTGTTCCACGGTTTCATTGCAATCGTTACAAGCTGGGCAATGCTGATCAGTGAACCTCTGCCCTCGTTTCCACTTGGAATCATTCAATTTTGCAGCTGCAGAGCTTTCCTTATGATTATTGCTTTGCAACATTTGCTACACAATCCATCACCTGCTGCATTACTTGCAGATTTTAACAAAAATAATTTTGTTCTAGGCCAAATGGATCAAAAGTTGATAAGAGCGCTGTGACACATGCTGCCACGCAGTGGAAGGTCTGTCGCAAACATTAACAGGTCACCTTTCTGTTGCTTATTGTTGTAGTTGTGTGTCAAACTGGTACTAATGAGATGAAACCTTTGACAAGATCGTGTTAACGTGTAAAAACACCTAAATAATGAGGTAATACTATCACTAAATGTGCAGCATTATTTCACATAATTTCCCATTTCTTGCCACTTAATTTTAGTCAACCTTGTTGTGTAATTCGGTCTTCTCCTGCCGCATTATTCCAGTGGCCCTGAGTATATTCATTCACTATTACATTTAAACAGAGAAACGTTAATAAAAGCTACTTAAGATAACACTTTGTCTTGTTGATATCCACGCCACTATGAGGACATTGTAGTAAAGATGCTATACTTGGGTACGTTGAAAAGTCTTTATTAGTGACCAGACGTGCAGTAGGACCATCAGCTACCCAGCGCAACCGTCAACTGACCGTTCCCAGCTGCGAGATCCTAGTCTCCTGGGAGACCCTCATTATCGAGTCATAACTACAACATTCTACACATCTTAACTAAAGGCCTACACCACACACCTCCCTATTTATTTATTTATTTATTTATATATACCCAACCCACAAAATAACAAATAATGCAAAAACAAAAATAGAAACAATTACACAGCAATAATAACAGATATAGTTATAGCAATCAATAGGACATTTGGTGTCTCTTAAAACAAAAACACTAAACACAAATATAGTCATTCAAAGCTGTGGGGCATTTGATGTCTCTTCTCATTCTACTACTAATACTTTTACCATTACTCACAGCCATAAACTTATTGAGTTTCTCCATGAATTCATCAGAATTCTCGTCTGTAATTCTAACACTTGTATCTTCCTTGTCACAAATAATTCAGAATTTCTTGGTTCAAAAGCTGGTCTATCCTAAGTTTTGACTTCAACTCTCTGTGGTTTGCCTTTTCCTCACTATTTTGCTCACATAATGCCACTCTTTTAGATTCCAGCATTTACCATTTTCGAAATAACACAGAGTTTTTCCTCAACTCTACAATGCGTTGTGGCTCAAAAAACGTACTTTCATTTTTTGGAACAAATCCAGGTTTCTTAATCCTTACCCATTGTCCTACTGTGAGACTCATTTGTTTAGTATTGTGCTTAACATCATAATATTCTTTATATTTATGATGTCTGAGCAACAGATTGTTTTTAACCTCTGAAGAAGACCAGTTCACATTCCCTAGGTTTTTTAACCATCCAGGATTTAGATCTGGGCTTTCTCCCTCTCATGACTTCGAACGGAGAAAACTTTGTAGTATCAAATTCTGTCACTCTATACGACCATAATGTTTTAAAAACTTGAATTTCCCATGGTATGTTATTCCTGCAAGCCAGTTGAATAGCACCCTTTAACACTCTATTATAATGTTCTACCATTCCATTTCCACTGGGATTATATAGTGAAGTCAATCTATGTTTAATTCCACATTTTTCCATATATTGCACCATCACACCTGAAGTGAATTGCACCCCCTTGTCACTGATAATGGTAGCCAGGGTACCCTAATTTAAAAAAACTTCCTCAATTTGTTTAGAACATTATCAGTATCCAACTTCTTAATAACTTTCACAATAGGCCATTTGGAAAAGACATCCATAAGGGAAATTGTTTACCTCCCAGAACTCCCCACCGGTCCCATAATGTCTACAGCGACACACTCCCAGGATGAATCTGGACACAAACTCACTCATGGGAGGTCTCAACGTTTTGAGAGTTTTATCAGCCGATAGACATGAACTGGACTTAATAATTCCCAAATGTCCTTCATGACATAAGGAAATTATTTTTCCTCTGAAGTTGTCAGGGGGAACCAATCTTTCACCTCTCACAACATTACCATCATCACATGTCAACTGATCTCTAACCTCCCAAAAGGCCTTGAGTTCTTTCAATTCAATTTTTCGTGGCCAACCTTTATTTATGAACTCAACCACTTTCATCAAATTAACATCCTTGTTGTATTCCTCATTCCACTCTTCTTTGGTGAAGGCTTCCATCCCACGGTCCCATAACCAAGCTACTTGGACTTCATCCATTAGATCAAGTTGGTTTTCCACAATCTGAATAGGTAACCGTGACAGAAAATCTGCTACTGCATTTTTTTTCCGAGGTAAATATTCTATTCTGTAAACATAATCTGGTAACCTCACCGAAATTCTTGCCAACCTAGTTGAAACATTGTCCATACCAACCTTAGTCAATACCTTGACTAAAGGTTTGTGATCAAGTTTAACTGTTACTTCTTTACCCCAAACAAAAGAACGAAAATGTTCAAGTGCCCATGCACATGCCAATGCCTCTCTTTCGATCACCGCATATTTACCTTCAGCAGGGGATAAGGATCTTGACGCATAAGCAATTATTCTTTCATTACCATTTTTCTCAATTTGGTATAGAACTGCGCCAATACCAATACTACTGGCATCTGTGGTGATAATATTCTCTCCTAGAGGGTTAAACCCCTGCAATGCAGGTGCTGTTGCAATAGCATTCTTGACATCCCAAACTCATTTTCACATTCCATCGACCACTCAAATTTAGCTCTAATTTTTAGTAGCTGTCTAATGTGAAAAGTTCTAGTGGAAAATATTCTGACAAATTTTGAAAATAATTCAACCAGACCAAGAAAGGATTTAACTTCCTCTTTGTTTTAAGGCCCGGGAGCATCAGTGATAGCTTGTACCAACTTGGTCTTAGGCTGAATACCTGTCACACTGCTCTTGTGACCTAAATATGTCACCTTCCTTGCAGCAAATTTGCACTTTGTGTATTCCACTCTCAAACCATAGGTATTCAATAAAGACAGAACGTGTTTGAGTTTATCATTATGGTCACTACTATCCTTACCCATTACAAGGATATCGTCTTGAAAGATTAACACATAGTTCAATTTCCCAAAATATTGTACATAAAACGCTGAAACCCTGCAGCCGCAGAGGCTAACCCAAATGGCCTCCTAGTGAATTGGAAACATCCTACATGTAAGATGAATGCTGTAAATTGCTTACACTCTTCACACAAAGAAATCTGATGGTATGCTTGGGATAAATCAATGGTGGAAAGAAATTCCACCTCTCTGGTTTTGGTCAACATTTCATTGATTTTGGGTAGAGGAAATTGGTCCACTAAGATGTTACCATTAAGGTGGCGAAGATCAATGCACAAACTGATTTTTCCATTGGCTTTCCTTGCAACACCCAAAGGAGGAGAGATCCACTCAGATTATTCCACAGGTTCTACTACACCATCCTTAAACAACCTTCCCAATTCTTCTTCTACTTCATCTCTTAAAGACATTGGTACCCCTACTAAGTTTATTAATTTTGGGAGAAGCATTTTGTTTTAACAAACTTTTATGTTCGAATCAATTCAACCTTCCCACTTTACCCGAAAAAATATTTGGAAATTCCTACAAGCTCACCCTCATCATGTACTACACTTGTTCTATGCCATTAGGATCTAAAATAATTTTGAGATTTCTCTGATCCCTCCACTGATGGACCTTTCTTTGAAATGTACATTTTACATAAAGTCTTCCTGTTCTTAAATCTAAAGATCAAATTCCTATAACCCAATAACTCAATGGGTTCTCCTGTGTAGCTCTCAGGAGCATTGTGTGGGTCATAAAGATTTGGACCTAACTTCTCTACGAATTTGCTGATCCACATAGATTCATTTACTATGGTAAAAGGTGAACCAGAATCCGCGGCAATGCAAATTTTTACTACCCCCATAAACATAGAACACATCGGTTTACTAGAGTTATCACCACTAGTAATATTTAGGACCACTTTCTCTCTTATGTTCATAACACCAATATCCTCATAATCATCATTTTCGCTAGAATCATCAGTTGCACCTTCTTCTATACATTTAACTTTATCTTTTCTTACATTTTTTGTATTGCACACGTGACTGAAGTGTCCCAGTTTCCCACAGTTACTACACTTTTGTTTAACAGCAGTACAATTCCTATCATTCGCTAAAGGATATCTACTGTTGCACCTAAAACATTTTAACTCCTTATTTTTAACAGCATCCTTTTTTTTGTAAAGCTTTGCTTGACTTTAACATTTTGAGTTTATTGGTCAAAATTCTAGCAACAGTCTCTTGCTGTTCAACTAATTGATTATCTTTCTTAAGTGCTTTCGCACACCTGCCAGACATTTCAGCTTTCCTTACCACTGATAGTACATCTTTCAAAGGACTGTCCCCATTAATCCACAATCTTTCTGGAATCGAAGCATCATAACCATGCATCACCACTTGATCCCTCACTAATGTTTCTTGTATGACACCAAAACGACAACCCAAGGCTAATTTTTCCAGAGCAGTTGCATATTCGTATCTGGATTCATTTTTATCTTGTTTCCTTTGAAAAAAATTGTAACGAGTAATGCCTATGCATACTTTTGGAGAAAAATAATTATCCAGCTGTCTGATGACTTCATTGAAAACATTTTCATCTCCAACGATTACTTCTTTATTTAACTGATTGTAAATTCCCAAACCGTCTGGACCTAACAAATGAAGCAACAAACCTTTTTTCCTTTCAGCAGATAATTTGTTGGCATGGTCAATAGTAGAAATGTAATTTACAAAATATTCTTTCCACTGTAGCCATGGGACTGGCGGATCTCCATGAATGCACAAAAACTCTTTGGGTGGATTCACTGTGATGTTTGGTGTAGAGGTTACCATGGAAATGATTTACAATGTGATGTTTAGTAAAGTGACAAACAATATAATTAATGTTGGTGCACAGATATAATGACAAAGCTGATCCTAAATAGACTATTCTGTAGAAACATTGCTGTGTGAATCAGCGAAATACAGACTCTGCACCACACATATGTTGAGTACTTCAATGTGAAAGCCCAAAATAATTGGAGGTGTGAGTATACAACGCAGGGTGAACAACAATTACTGTGCGAATCAGTGTTGAAAGTTAAACACTTTAACTATGCACATCAGGGGGGGCGTGGTCTCGCCGGCGGCAAGATGGCTGCACTGTAAGTGAGCTCTGCCGGCCGAGCGCACAATCTGCCAAAATCCGAGAAGTATTGCCTACCTGCTGAAGCATAATCAGCAGGGTTGCGTTGCTGAACCCCTTCTACAGTGGTGCAGCCGGTTTGCTGGGGCCGGCAATCCCAGAACGATGAGAACGGCATAGCCCTCCGGCCGGATCGGAAAGGCCTCAAACCGCATGGGTGATCGCGGCCTGCAGGAGACGCGACTCGCCACACGCCAGCGGCTGTGACTCATCCGGGGCACCTGGGTTGGCGTCGCTGCCCTGCCATGATCCGGAGCCTTGAGTGGAGGCCCACTGCTGTGGAACGATTGATCGGGGCGCCGCGAGGCTATGGTGCATATGCCAAGCCCAGCCATCAAGGACTGACGGGCCTCACTGCTGGGACCTGAAGGCATCGACACAAGTAAGGTGCCGGGGCGTGGGGGCTGTGGGCCACCACATGGCGACGGCTCAGTGACAGTGATTTGTGGTGGCGAAACCCCGCGCCCCTAGTGAATGAACTGCTTAGACCGGGCAGCCCTGCAGAGACAAATGAACGCCCGTGTCGAAAGAGGTGACGGCATTGCGGGTGCACGAGCGCATAGGAGAGGCCTTTTCGGGCGGCACGCGGCTGGGGAAGAATCACCTGCCAGACTGCCAGTATTCGCTCGTCTGACGTGGGCGACCGCACCGGGCCTGACCAGACGGCGGGCCTCGCACCGGGCCCATTGCTCTTGCGGACGCCTGCTGTTCTGGAGATGGAGACCGCTTAGGGGGGCAGCCGACTCCCTCGATAATAGCTCAAGCTCTGGACTGACCGCACAACAGATCTTAGCACCCTACAAGTTGGCCCGCAGCTGAAATGTGCACACAGCCGGCACTCTAGCTAAGCAACCCTGCTGAGGATTGAGGGGGGGGTCTGCACGCGTATTTGGCCACGCTGCGTATTCTTGCATGGGACATATAGCACAGTTCCCTGATTCAAACGGCCTCACTCCCTGAAGCTTCAACTACTATAAACCCGCTGAGAAATCCGTGAGACGTGGCCGCTGTAGTGCGTTCCCCCGCTGAGACCAAAAGAAACACGTGTGCGTGCACAATTGGGAGGCCTCTAGCTGTGGGCCCGTGCTGCCTTCTTGTGCGTGTCGGTAAAGGCGAGCGTGAGGCTGCACGAGTGAGCTAATCGAGGGTCCACGGCGCTGCATCTGCGGCGCGCTGAGGGCAACCTGCGGTGCTTTCCTTGGCCCCGGGGCCTCAGCCACAGTCACAATGCGGAAAACCGACATCAGACAACCTAAGCTGACCTTCGAGGCCCATCGGGTCGGCAGATTGGGATACCCACCTCAAGAAGCAGGGGAGCAGGCCACGCAAACCGACTAACCTGAGGTACAAGACGAGGGCATTCGATCCGTGTTACTTGAAGTCAAGTCTAGTTTGAAAACAATCGACTCAAAAATCGACCACCAGCATCCCGCTTAGACTAAGTCAAGCAACGTTTAGACTTGCACGACAATTGGATAACCCACCTGGAAGCTAGAGTGTCTGACGCAGATGACACTGGGTCGGAAAATCGACAACGCCTACTAAAGATGGACAAGGTCCTGGAGCTCATCCGCGCAAAGAACGAAGATCTTGAATCCCGCTCCCGCAGGAACAATCTCCGCCTCACTGGGATTCTCGAATCTACAGCGACAGGCAAAATGGAAGATTACCTGGAGTCTCTGCTGCGCGAACTTTTTGGTACTGCCCTGTCTGGGCTATTCATAGTTGAGAGAGCTCACCGATCCCTTGGTCCGCGGCCCCCCCCGGGGCCCTGGCGCGACCAATTATAGCGCGCATTCTAAATTACCGTGACCGCGACACCATTCTGCGGAAAGCTAGAGAACTGATTGAAGTCAGGCACCAAGGTAACACCCTCTCATTTTATCCCGACTTCACCCTGGCCATCCAAGCAGCAAGACGTGACTTTTTGCCCGCCAAACGGCTGCTGCAGCAGTTGAACATCCCGTATGCCCTCCTATACCCAGCCAAACTGCGGATAGACACGGATGGAAAACCTCGCTACTTCACGGACTCCAAAGCAGCCATGACATATGCCAAACAACTGCACAAAACACACTCCCGAGACCCGCCCACCGTATCCGAAGACGGCCGCACCAGTGACAATGATTAATCATTTTGCAACGAGCCGACCGTCGTGCTGTGGAGCTCTGTTCGCTGTGGCCTGCATCGCTCAACGCGGGCACGCCGGCACCTTTGAGAAAAACGCTCCTCTTACTCCTGTCTGGTCATGAATAACCAAGTCTACATGCATTGCTTCCACTTGAGTACTTTTCCGCTCTGCCACCCTACCCTCGAGGCGGGGGGAAGACCTGCTGAGCCTATGCACCTCAACGGGATAATTCCCATGTACTCTCTTCACACTGCAAGTTGGGGAATCTTGGGGGGGTGGGTTCGAGTTTCAACCTGATTAGGGGGGGTTGGAGTGGCAGGGGGGAGGAAAAGGGCAGTTTATATAGGATACTGGAACTAGAACCGTATCCTTGGGGTTTGTTAAGTTTTGATATATATGTGATCGTACACAGGTTACCTATCATACCAAATGGCAGGTGCACAATGATTAATGGCGCAATTCCTTCCGGGCCCGAGGCCAGCAAAAGAATATGTGATACCACACACCCCCTAGGCTCTAGACATGGCTGAAGTGATGTTCTTAACCTGGAATGTTAGAGGCATGAATGATCACCGCAAATCACGACTTATACATGCCTACTTGTCTAGGCATAAAATTGACATATGCTATTTACAAGACACGCACCTCTCCACCACTAACACGACTAGATTACGCGCTCGCTGCTCGGGCGATTCCTACTCTTCGGTTTATTCCAACTACGCGAGAGGCATCACTATATTGCTAAAGAAAGGTCTTCCCTGGCGCAATACTCAAGCGTACATAGACACAGCAGGCAGATACATTGTACTATCAGGGACACTTTATTCACAACCACTAACACTGGCGGCCATATATTGCCCGAATTCAGACGACCCAGACTTTTTCCTCCACATATGGAGGCTACTCTCTTCTCTTGGCCCCTGCCCAATACTATGTGGCGGCGACTTTAACATTGCGCTACAAAACACGATAGACCACTCAGGTGCGAGACTGCTACACCCGCAGGCCAGCTGTGCACTCCCTAATACAGGAAAATACCCTAATAGATGCCTGGCGCTATGCACACCCCAACAGACGTGAGGGCAGCTGCATTTCCACCACACATGGCTCTTGGTCCCGAATTGACCTACGGCTGACAACTAGGGATGTGGCTAGCTGGACCTCTTCTGTTGAGCACATGGCATGCACACTATCTGACCATTCCCCTGTACGCCTGACCCTACAGATCCCAAAAACTTCACAGCGTATGTTTTCATGGCGCCTGCCCCCTTTCGCATTGCGAGACACTGTATTTCAGGAAGAGCTGCGTAGTGCTATAATTGAGTTATTTGAATTATACACTGGTTCGGTAGATTCTCCCTCAACTCTGGGAAACTTTTAAGGTGGTCGTTCGTGGGGTGTGCATCGCCAAACAATCTGGGGTGCTCCGCGCTATCCGAGGTACCTTGGAGCGACTAGAAGCTGAAATTAAAACACTTGACCAGATGTACGGTGTCAATCCCACCCCTGCTTCACTTGCGGACATTAGAGCAAAATTATCCGAGTATCATATTGAAGCCGAACCGGAAGTGAATTATCTTGGCCGAGAGGCGGGTGCCCACTGCTATGGAGAGGGGGATCGCCCTGTCAGAGCGTTGGGAAGCCTGCTAAGAAAGCCCCATGCATCCGCATACGTGACAGAACTACTAGACCATGCCGGTGGCAGGATCACGTCCCCTAGCGACATAATAGCGACAATTACCTCCTTTTATTCCAGATTATATGCGGCCGGGACAGAATATGCCCCTGACACTCTGCAACAATACTTTGATTCAATTGAGCTCCTATGGCTCGACCCTGGGCACCGGGGGTACCTGGATGCCCCGCTCACTACTGAAGAAATCACGCAAGTAATCGCTGGCCTCCCTGGAGATAAGGCGCCGGGGGCGACCTTACTCCAGCATTCTATAAAGAGTATGCTTCTATCCTGATCCCCCACCTTGTTGAAATGTAAAGTGAATCAGTCACCATAGACCATTTCCCCCCTTGTCCGTGAGGCGCTAATCACACTTATATTGAAGCCTGATAAAGCACCTGAAAGCTGCGACTCATACCATCCCTCTCACTAATAAACACGGACAATAAAATATATGCGAAGCTACTAGCAAACCGGCTCCTCCCGCTCATGCCCCTAATAATACGCCCAGATCAATCTGGCTTTGTACCAGGGCGCGCCACATCACATAACCTCCGGACCATATTCTCTGTAATGCACCAGATTGATCCCTCCCTGCCTGCGGTGGCGGCTATGTTGGACACCACCAAGGCCTTCGACACACTTGAGTGGCCGTTCTTATTCTTGTTCCTGGGCTGGCAAGGCTTTAGCTCGAACTTCATCCATAAGATCAAGCTGTTATACACCTCACCCTCGGCACGAATCAAAGTCAACGGGCAGATAACCCAATCCATAATGATTACCAGGGGCACGCGGCAGGGATGCCCGCTCTCGATGATGCTGTTTGCTATTGCGATGGAGCCGCTGGCGGCTTGGCTGCGTCAGCATCACACCCAGCGCGGCATCGGTTTCACTGCCCGCAGCTTAGTGACTTCCATGTATGCGGATGATGTCGCACTATATATTCATGAACCACGCACCAATCTAGCAACCATGACCAGAGAAGTAATACGCTTTGGCAGCTATTCTGGAGTGCACATCAACTGGAGCAAGTCCATTTTGTTTCCCCTTACCGACACAACGCTCCCCTTCCCTACAGAATACCCGCTAAAGTGGGCCACGGAACCGACCAGATACCTAGGTGTATGGCTGAGCAGAGACACAAACGAACGATGGAAAGCCAATTATGGTCGGGCGATAGAATGGCTGGAATATAAAATCCCGATTTGGAATAAACTCCCACTCTCCCTGGCAGGCTGCATTGCAATAGTCAAAATGGTGGTTCTGCTGAAATTCTTATACTTGTTCCTGAACTTCCCGCTCCCCCTCACAATGCAATTTTTTAAGAGATTACCCTCAGCTATAGTTACGTTGACGGGGCGGGACGACAGCCGTGTATTGCATATGACACCTTGACACTGCCCTTCTTGGGTGGTGGGTTACACTGTACGCCTATTGTGCTCAAGCCAGCTTCTTACATTTCTGGCTGCACCCAACACCCTTTCAGCCACATCTGGCAGTGGAGGCGGATCTGGCCTCCCCCTGTCAGCTTCGGACGTCACTGTTCCTGCCATATAGCGCACCCAGAAAAGAAATAAACACTGTGGAATGTGTGTGCTGGGCTTGGGAAGGCATTCGCAAACTAATAGGCACTGACACCTTATATGCGTGATCAATGCCGCTTGCTGAGAATCCCTCCTTCCCCCCATTGCATGGCAAGGGGATGGCGTGCCGTGCAAAGTCCCTGGGCATCTGCATTAATGCAGACCTCTATCCAGGTGGTCAGTTCCTTCTGCTCCCCGCGCACGCTGACATTACAACACTCACCCCGCTAGACAGCCTACTATACTATCAAATTCGTGCAACTTGCAGGAACATAACAGCGTATTTCCTAACCCTCCACCAGTTAATGCAGCACTTGAATACATTCATGCTTCTACATCACCTCGTAAACTTATCACCAGACTCTATTCTTCGACATTAGCGGCCTCCCCAATCGACACCGAACGTGCGCGCTGTGCCTGGGTGGCAGACCTAACCAATGGGCCATCACCAGAACAGTGGCAATACTGCTGTACTCCGACTGAAAAACTCTCCCCTAACTCTCCCCTAACTATAGGCTGACCTCCGACTTCGGTCTCAGGATCGCACTCTCCCTTGCAGCTCTGCTGTGCTCTGCATCGCCTGCCAGCCCCACCGTTGCAGGGTTCGAATCTACCCTGATTCTGGTCTTGTTTTCTCCGCTCTGTTCCTCCTAATTTCACTTCCTTGGGCCTGACTGCAGCTATAACTTGTTTTTCTCCGCTTTGTGCCCTTAATTTTACTTTTTGTGCCTGACCGCTGTTAATCCTGTTTTTTTTCCGCGCTGTGCCTCTTATTTGTACTTCTTGTGCCTGGCTGCTGTTTTAGCTTGGTATTGTGCCTATTGTGCCTCACTGTTGTGCCCGTTTTTTTCTCCCCTCTTCCACTCGTTTTCCCGCCGTTCCCCCCATTCCCGCCGCCGCTTTTCCCGTGACCCTTCCCCCTAACCGCCCCGCTCCCGCCTCCCAGCTTCACGTCCCTCCCCCCTCCCCTACATAATGGTGGCCGCTAGCGCTGAAGGCACGCCTAAAGCAAGCCCGTCTGCGCCCGTCCGCGACCCGACCGCGGCCAGCGCCAGGACCCCTGGTTCTCCGAGGCCTCACCGCTACGACTCAACCACCCTCCACGCACTCAACCCCGGAAGACACGCCGACTGCGCAAGATCCTCGCCGAACACCACCCACGGGCAGTTCTCGTGCAGACCCTGCCGCAAATCCTTCACCATCGACAGAGCCCCCGCGACCACCGAAGGAACGCCCGATGCACACACCACCGAAATCCTGACTTGCATCCTGCTCAACGTGCGCTCCCTGCACCGACACACCATTGAGATCTGGGACCTGCTCGACACCCTCTCGCCCGACGTCGCCTTCTTCACGGAAACCTGGACCAACGCCACCTCCGGTCCTGACCTCGCCCCCGCCATCCCCGACGGCTACAAGATCCAGAGAAAGGACCGTCCACACCGCCCAGGAGGAGGACTCGCCATCGCACACAAGCCCCCATCACCTCCACGGACTACATTCTACTCGGTGACCTGAACTTCCACCTCGACAACGGCAACGACCCCGACTCCACTACTCTCCTTGCCAACCTCGCCAACCTAGGGTTGAAGCAGCTCGTCACCACGCCCACCCACAGAGCGTGTCACACCCTTGACCCCATCTTCACGGGAGGAACAAACATCCGCTTCTGCCACACCACCCAGCCCCTCTGGACTGACCACCACTGCGTTTACTTCACCTTCAACACCACCACCGCACCCAAACCCGCAAAGTCACAGAGGAGCACCTAAACACCACCCTCCGTCAACACCCCCCCATCGCCGCTACCGACACCAATGCCGCAGCCAGGGAATTTCACCGCTGGGTCTCCGGCTGCGCCGACAAGCTCGCACCCCTCCGCCCCCCCTCCAAACAACGCCCGCTGAAAGCCGCCTGGTTCACCACAGAACTTCAAGAAGCCAGACGCTCCTGCAGACGCCTAGAGAAAACCTGGTGAAACCTGAAAACCATGGAAGCACGGAACAACCACAAGAGCGCCCTGAAGGAATACCACCAGCACATAAGAGACACCAAACGGACCTTCATAAGAGACAAAGTCCAGACCAACGCCAAGGAACTGTTCAACTTCATACAGCAGTTCGCAAAACCCACCTGCGAAGCCACGGACGTCACACCTTCCCAGGAACTCTGCGACAAGCTCAGCTCCTACTTCCATCTGAAGATCAAGGCCCTCTACGACAACTTCAGTGAACCAACGATGAGCACCACCCCCCTACCCATTGCCGCCGATAAGCCGACCACCACGTCCTGGGATCCCGCTACCGTCAAACTCATCACAGCGACCATGAAGAAAACCCACTCAGGAGCCCCAACGGACCCCTGCCCACCGCACATCTTCCACAGGGCCGCCACCGTCATCGCACTCGAACTAGGACGCACCATCAACGCCTCCCTCAGATCAGGCATCTGCCCAGATGACTGGAAACGGGCAGAGGTAAAACCCCTCCTCAAGAAACCATCAGCCGACCCAACGGACCTGAAAAACTACCGGCCCATCTCTCTCCTCTCTTTTGCGGCCAAAGTCACTGAGAGAGTCGTAAACGCCCAGCTGACCGCCTTCATAGAGGAGAACTCCATCCTGGACGCCTCCCAGTCTGGATTCCGCAGCAACCACAGCACCGAGACTGCCCTCCTCGCCGCCACTGACGACATCCGCATGCTACTCGACCAGGGACACACCGCTGCCCTTATCCTTCTAGACCTCTCCGCAGCCTTCGACACTGTTTCACATCGCACTCTCGCAACCAGACTGCATGATGAGGGAATACAAGGAGCCGCCCTCGACTGGATCCAATCCTTCCTCTCTGGCAGAACCCAGAGGATCTGACTCCCTCCCTTCCTCTCCAAACCCACGGAAATCAACTGCGGAGTACCCCAGGGATCATCACTCAGTCCCACGCTCTTCAACATCTACATGGCCCCCCTCGCCACCATCGTCAGACAACATGGACTCAGCATTGTATCCTACGCAGACGACACCAAGCTCATCCTCTCACTCACGAAGAATCCCGAAGACACCAGACTCTGTTTCCAGGAAGGTATGAAGAACGTTGCAGCCTGGATGAAGGACAGCTGCCTGAAGCTAAACTCAGAGAAGACCGAGGTCCTCATCCTCGGTCCCTGCACCTCCGCCTGGGACAACACCTGGTGGCCCTCCACCCTCGGGAGCCCACCCACCCCTACAGACAACGCTCGGAACCTCGGCATCATCCTTGACTCCTCCCTCTCCATGAACCACCAGATCAACACCGTCGCCTCCACTAGTTTCAACTGCCTTTGCATCCTCCCTAAGACGTTCAAGTGGATCCCCCCCCTGACTGCAGAAGGACCATCACCCACGCACTCATTACCAGCAGATTGGACTACGGCAACGCCCTCTATGCCGGAATCAACAAAACTCTTCTGCACAGACTCCAGACCATTCAGAACGCCGCAGCCAGACTCGTCCTCGGGACTCCGCGCCAAGAGCACATGACCCAACACCTACGAGGCCTCCACTGGCTCCCCGTCGAGAAGAGGGTCACCTTCAAACTCCTCACCCACGCCTACAAATCCCTCCACAACATCGGACCCAAATACCTCAACGAGAGAGTATCCTTCCACGTACCCAAGAGGAACCTCCGCTCCGCAGACCTCGCCCTGGCAGAGATGCCCCACATCCGCAGAAACAGAACCGGACAGAGAGCTTTCTCCTACATCACAGCCAAAACCTGGAACGAGCTCCCTGTGAACATCAGACGCTCCCCGACCCTGCACACATTCAGGAAGGACCTCAAGACATGGCTCTTCGACTGATCCGGAGCCGCCCCCCCAGCACCTTGAGACCCTCACGGGTGAGTAGCATGCTTTACAAACCCCTGATTGATTGATTGATTTATTGAGGCCTCAAATTCCTACATAGGCTATATCGTACCCCTATGGCCCTCCACAAGATGGGCTTAGCTTCAGACGCAAGATGCGTGTGGTGCTATGCGCCAGATGCCACGTTTATACACTTGGCCTGGACATGCTCAAAAGTGGCCATTTACTGGCAGGCAGTGTGCGTGATCATCAGCGCTATCACCTCTGATCACATCACACGAGACCCGCTCACGTGCCTACTTGGGTATGTTAAGGAGATCCCCAATGCTAGTCGCCGATTAGTGGCCATGTTACTGGTTTTGGCCAGATGCTGGGTGGTGATCCACTGGGGGCGTAAACAGGCGCCATCGACCAAGACTTGGCTCACTGATTCTGCACACTGCCAGACATGTCTGACTGAATATTGGAATCTTATGCCCCTTGCGAGCCGGCCACATGATATTTGGAGCCCTCTGGTCACATACCTCCAGCGCCTAGACGATACTGATGCGAGCCCAAACTCCCCAGGGGAAGGATCCCAACACGCATCACCTTAAACCGTTGTGTAGCTCCACAACGGGAACACACACGCAAGTCCCCTATTCGTGGTGCCATATATGGTGCACCCTGGACCGCCTCACCCATACCCGCATAACATGTAGAATGTCCTGTTACTACATACCCCTGCTGGGCTGTTGTTCTAAATGTATATTGCCAATGTACCTGTGCCAAGATGTACTAATTGAATGCTTGTACTGTAACATACTTAAAGCTCAATAAAAAGTTTTAAAAATGTGTTTTTTTTTAAAAAGGTCTAAAGGAAAAAAAAATGTGCACATCAGAGTGTAAAAACCCTGCTGAATCGCATATGAGAAACTTTAAGCTGTGCGAATCAGCGAGCACTGTAGGGTGAATCACACCGTTGCTGTGTGAATCAGCATGAATAAGTAAACTGAGATCGCACAGTAGAATTCCATAAAGAACGGGTTAAATTTAAGTTGTAGTGTTGGAGAAGCGGTTACTGGCATTAAAAATAGCCATGCAATATCATGAAAAGATTACATTTTTAGCTGTGCGAATCAGCATGTAAAAGTACATGTGATCGCACAGTAGAATTTTATTAATCAAATGAAAGGTGTAATGTTGCTATGCATCGCTTCCAGAGATGTGGAGTGCGTGCCAACATTTCTTAGCAACCGAGAAGGACATCAAACATCCGTAGGTCGTACGTGGTGACGTACGCGATGACGTACATGTTGTAATCTACATGTAAAATCTATTATATTTATTTCTTGTTATCTCCCCTGCCTACTACCGTTCCCCTCCTTTTCACCCTGCCCGTTCCACCCCTCCTTCCCTCCCTGGTTGGTACATCCCTGCCTTAGAATGTTGGATTGAAGCTCACCTTAGAATGTTGAAGCGCCTCAGTTGCCAGCTGGTGCCTTAGGATCTTGGATGAATAAACAGCTTCTCCAGACTCACCTGTGTCTGCTGTTTACTTCTAACAAATTGGCGACGATTGTGCTGCGCAGGGGGCAGCTCCAGATCCTCCCCCTGTTTCTTCATCACCAGCTGAAAGTCCTGCACTCGTCCGGAAGTTCAAAGAATAGCTGTCCGGAAAATATATTCTTCTCCATTTTTGGTGAGTGCCTCAGTTCGTGACTTCCCCAAGGAGGGAGGGAAAGGTATCCGCCTTTGTGTTGATCTTAGAGATCTTAACTCCAACATTTGGGTAGATAGACATCCCCTTCCCAACATCAATGAGATGCTTAGTGTCATACATGGTGCCAAATATTTCAGCGTCCTGGACCTATCCTCAGCGTACCACCAGGTAGCTCTCCACCCTGATTCCAAAACCCTTACATCCTTCATAACACCTTTTGGAGCCTACCAATTTTGCAGAATGCCGTTTGGCTTAGCATCAGCCGCGGCAGTGTTCCAACGTATAATGCAACACATTTTGAAGGGTTCTGACAAAGTTTTGTGTTTCCACGATGACATCCTGATATATGGAGAGTCAGAGACGGAACACAACAAAGTCTTGAAAGAAGTTCTTGGCTCTGTAGTGTACCTGGGTCACACCGTCTCGGGCGAAGGAATCAGACCTAAAACCAGCTTAGTGGATTCGATCAAACTAGCCCCAGCACCTACTAACAAGGAGGAACTAAAATCCTTTCTGGGCCTTGTAGAGTATATGTCCAAGTATGTGTAAAATTTCGCTGGACATGTACATTCTCTTAGAGAATTGCTAAAGAAAGGGACTCCCTTTAATTGGAATTCCCAATGCCAAATCGACTTCACTCATATTAAACAAGCCATTGTTAAAGCACCTCTTTTAGGAATGTTTGCCCCTAATGCAAGAACAACCTTGACTACTGACGCTAGCATGAAAGGTTTAGGAGCCTCACTCACACAAATTATTAATGGTCAAGAAAGAGTAATAGCCTTTGCGTCTAGGTCATTGAAGGAACCGGAATGTAACTATTCCACCATCGAAAAAGAGGCTCTTGCTTGTTATTGGGCGATAAACCACTTTAAGTTTTTCTTGTGGGGAATTCCCTTTACTCTACGTACGGACCACAAACCTCTACTTCCCATGTTCTCCACTAAAAGCATTGAAAGGGCCACTCCCCGTATCTCAAAATGGGTGTTAGGCTTACAGGGTTTTAACTATACCATGTGTTACTTACCAGGCGAAAAGAACCAAATTGCAGACTGTTTGTAGAGACTCCCTATTACTAATGAAAGTTCACAATTTAACCCCCCTGAAGAGACCATTCTTGCAATAGACATTCCGGCCATCAACAAGGAAGAATGGGAGAAAGGGTTAAAAGATGACACTATCCTGACGGAACTAAAAAACATGATTCGCAGAGGATGGCCCAAGAATCTTAAAGATTTACCAGAAAATCTTAAGTCTTTCTGGGTGGTGAGAGATAAATTATCTATAATTGGTGATCAGATCTACAGAGGAAAAAGAATTGTCCCACCTACAAACATGCACGAACGCATCATAGAAGTGGCACACGAAGGACATCGAGGGAGGAGTATGACCAAGAGTAAAATCAGGCAAGACTATTGGTTTCCCAACATGGACTCCATTGTGGAAAGAATTGTAAAAGATTGTCTAGCTCGTGGGTCCTGTGACAAATCCAAGGTCACTCGCAAAGCCCCTCTCATTCCAGTGTCTGTCCCCTCCAAACCTTGGGACAAACTGGGCCTGGACATTATTGGTCCCTTAAACCTACTAAACGCTTCTCAAAGATTCATGTTTGTACTTATCGATTATCATTCCCACTGGATCTCCACCAAAATGGTCTCTATCACTACATCCTCCCTTATTGAATTTTTGAAAGAAGTATTTTCAAAAGAAGGTATACCCAGTACCCTGGTCACAGACAACGGTGTTCAATTTACATCAGACGAAATGACACAGTTTTTAACCAAATTAGCTATTTCCCATCTCAAATCTCCTCTGTATTGTCCAAAGGCCAATAGACTGATAGAAAGGGCCAAGAGAATGATAAAAAACACTATCCAATTGGCTCTTGCATCACATGAATCAGTAGAGGAAGCCATGAGACAGATGCTATGGTCCTATCACACCTCACCCAATGCCATTTCTGGGGTTTCCCCATTTGTGTCTCTAAAGGGGAGGAATCCAGGTTCCAAACTCACTTCCAATTGGCTAAATGGTGGATGTCCCGTCTGGGTAGACAGGGAGTTAGTCATGGAGAAGGTTGTACGTCATCAATGTGATTACAAAGCCAAGTACGACCAGAAGTAGGGAACCATCAGTAAGGAATGGTGTGAAGGTCAATGGGTGGTTATCAAAAGACCTAGTGTAGGTCGTTCCAAAGTGTCCTCATTTTCCAAACTTCTTAGAATCCAACGGGTTAATAGTAATTCAGTAATATTGGAGGACAGAAGTACCTGGAGTATGGACAATGTAGCTCGCTGTCCCAAAGTGTGTCTCCCTATGTCTGCTAATAGGGAAAGCTGGGAGGATTCTGTCTCAAATACGCAACAACCAAAGGATGTTAGAATTCGCCGTCCACCACTGTGGCAAGAGGACTATGAAATGTAATGCTAATCTTTCTATTTATATTGTATGGTGAAAGTTTTCTTTGGTGATTGTATTCTCCTAGTATCACCAGTTTTTTTTCCTTCCCTATTCAAAGGGAGGTGTGTTGTAATCTACATGTAAAATCTACTATATTTATTTCTTGTTATCTCCCCTGCTTCCTACCGTTCCCCTCCTTTTCACCCTGCCCGTTCCACCCCTCCTTCCCTCCCTGGTTGGTACATCCCTGCCTTAGAATGTTGGATTGAAGCTCACCTTAGAATGTTGAAGCGCCTCAGTTGCCAGCTGGTGCCTGAGGATCTTGGATGAATAAACAGCTTCTCCAGACTCACCTGTGTCTGCTGTTTACTTCTAACAGTATAGTTGCCTGGACGTATGGTTGCCTGGACTTGAAAGTCAGTAAAATAGAAAGAAAAAAAAATCCAAAGGAAGCGGAAATATTTGAATGGAGGATAAACTCCCCTCACGTGATCACGACGTCTGGCTACACAATATCTCTCCCCAAGACGGAATGAAGCAGGTGGAGTCTTTTTCAGAATGAGCCGCAGGTCCGCATATAATGAACTTGACGAGGAGGCAATATGAAGAATGCGTAGGTTCACTCTCTGGTCGCTAAATCATTGCCATAAAAGTGTAGTAAAGACGCTACACTTGGCCCAAGTGTAGCGTCTTTACTACACTTTTATGGCAATGATTTGGGTAAGTTTAAAAGTCTTTATTAGCAACCAGACACGCAGTAGGACCATCAGCTACCCAGCACAACCGTAAACTGACCATTCCCAGCTGTGCGAACCTAGTCTCCTAGGAGACCCTCATTACCTAGTCATAACTACAACATTCTACACATCTTAACTAAAGGCCTACACTACAGACATCTTTTAGCAACAGAATTAACTAGTCAGAGTGGTGGAGTCCTGTGTCTCTTTTTTTGCTGTTATTCTTTTCCCATTTCCCTGCTTCTACTACTGGCCTCACATTAGTGTGTATCTGGTCACTGGTTGGGGGTGGTGAGGGATGGTGAACTGCATAGCTTCCATTGGATTCTTAGCACAAAGTTCAGTATACCCTCCCTGACACTCCAATAGTAATCTTTGCTGTGTTCAATACAAATAGGTTGCGTAAACATTTTCCATACCACCTATACCAGCTCGATTAAAAGGTGGTTTCGAAAACTTTTCTGTTTGTCCAATAATGCAATTGGACACATAAGTTTATTTTGGCATTTCATAGTGCAAGAGCAATTCAACCATGTAAATTTCTGTTTGGCATATTATATTTAAAGCAAAAGACCTGTCTTATTAGAAATAGGTGTCTTCTGATTTCTGCACAGGGTAACGTTTTTCAAATATTTTTCAGTCCCCAAAGTAATCTAGTATTCATACAAATATTGCAGGGACCTTTTGTTAGATACATAACTGGCTGTTGCTAGCAAAAAGAATCTTGTCTGTCTGCACCTTTAAATATCTGCCTGTAGCAAAAGCAAATTGTTTATGTCTTGGCGATTTTATACCTTTGTTAAGCTTGTGTTTTTAGATAATTTAATAACTTTAATCTCTTAACAATAGAAGGTTTGCTGGTAAATATTTGATTCTAGCCCTTAGCGGCTATAGATGGGATGCTAGCACTAAAAGATGTGGTCACAAATTTTATTCACAAGGCCTCCGCTTTAATCGGGAAAGGTTGCAAACCTATTCAATTCTTATGGTTTCCTCTCCAACAATGCCAGGTTCCCTTAGCGCTTTTCCTAAGAGCTTGACTTTGTGAGATTTATAATCAAGATGTTTTTTCAATACAAGGCCTGCACATCCATATGGCATCATTGGCAGAATCTTTTGCTTGTTTGCTACGAGCATCAAATATATCAAGAGGTCTTCATTTCTGGCTTTCAATATAATTAAACCATTCGTTGCCTGTGCCACAGTGAGATGCTCCTTGTAACCTTGTTTATTATCCACTACTACTCCTAGATATTTATGACTGTTTGCCCTTTGTACTTTCCCATCTATGTACCATTCATAATTAGGATTATTTGTGCCAAAAGAACAAAGTTTGAGTTTTGTGTTGTTTGATAGTTAAATGATTTTGGCTGCAAAAGTTAAAATCATCCGCATAAAGCAAGAGGTTTAGTTTTTGGCCATCAATTTTTGGATGATAGCCTCTTGCCTTTTTCAATCCTTCAGGTAAGTAATCCAGAACAATGAAGAAAAACAACGAGGCAGTGACACACTCTTGATGAGACCAATAAAAAGAGGATATTTTTGGTTAACGCAACATTTATCCCAAGTTGAACCTTTACCCAAGCATTACAGTTAAGTTCAATATTTATTGAGAGGAGGCCATGAGCGATACAAGGTGCATTTAGTTTCCTCCATAGCAGTGGCGGCTCGCATAGGGAGTGCTGCGGGTCGGTGGGGCGGGGGAGGGGCAGGGTGGGGGGTAGTAAACTCGGACATATGACGGAACGGAGGAACGTAATAATTACTTTCCACTGTTCCGTAGTATGTCTGAGTTTACTACCCCCACACCCTGCCCCTCCCCCGCCCCACCCCACCGCCCCGCAGCACGCCCTATGCGAGCCGCCACTGCTCCATAGTAAGGGACAGTTCAGAGCATCACATTATCGAAAGCTGAATTACAATCAACATAACAGACCAGCAGTGTGCCGTGTATGGTGAGCTTTCCTATAATATATGTTAAAATAAATATATGACATTGCATGCTCATTCCTACTGTAAATCCTGCGTGCTCAATGGAAATTCTGTATTTTTGAGCTGGGTATATATTGAAAGGGGAATCTGAGACAAAGGCACAAAAGAGATTGAGGTTTTTGTATTATGCTAATACATGCACTGGAGGCTGGCATCTATGGGGAGTGGCGAGGCGGGCAAAAATAAACAAGCATTGAAAATGCAATAGGTCTCGCCTTTTATTAAGTTAAAGCCATTTGCTTTGCTAATGGTATTGTATAGTATTGTATTGTATAGTATATTTGTAAATATATATATGCATAGATGTACATACAGCTGTATATGTATCTGTATGCATTTATAAAAACGTTTAAAAAAAGTGATGATTCATTGACAATCTGTGATACCGACTATGCTCTAAATGTGGAAGACATGTCTCTCTTTCAAAATTTGGCAATACTTCAATGTGAGGAATTAGACTGTCTGGAAACACCAGCTGAACTGGCTATGGCGACAGGTCTTGATATCTGTGGCACGGTGCACACACAATTCAGACCCAAATCGGTGTTTATCCCAATGATGCCAAAAGATGGGCTTGATATTTTTGCATAAAATGTGGTGAGAGACCTAAAGGAATTGGCTGAAATGTGTAGCAAAGAGTTTATCAAAACCAACCACAATAAAAGGACCCAATACAATGATCTTATACAAAAAATCAAACAACGTCAGGATATAGTTGTCCGATGGTCAGATAAAGGCGGCAACGTGGTCCTATGGCCATTGGACAAATACAACATGGAGGCCCAAAAACAGCTACAAGACAGAGAATGCTATAGCCGCATAAGTCCAACTAGTATCATTGGTATAAAAGAGAAATATCACAAAGCACTATATGAATGGAGAGGAGTGGGATTGATATCAAAACTAGAATTTGAATTTTTGAAAAACGACTACCCAATGACACCACAACTGTATTTAATACCTACAATACACAAAAATTCCACTGAGCCCCCGGGAAGACCAATTATAGCGGCTATAGGTGGACTCTTTGAGAATACCTCAAGATTTTTTATTGACTATTTTCTTCAACCTGCTGTTCGTGAACTTCCGTCTCACATTAGAGACACTGGTGACTTTTTGACTAAAATCTATGATATATCTTGGAATGTTGACTGTGTACTAATGACACTTGATGTAAACACACTAAACACAAGCATAAGACACAGGGATGGACTGAATGCTCTAAGTCATTACTTGGGAAAGAGACCAATACATTTACATCAGCATACCATGATGCTGTTACAAATGTCAGAGTGGTGCTTAGACAACAATATTTTCATCTTTGATAAACTCTTTTACAAACAGCTACGGGGTACAGCCATGGGTACTTGCTTCGCCCCCAGCTATGCTAATTTGCATATGGGCTGGTGGGAGGAGCAAGTACTCATGAGGACACATGAAAAATCCATGACAGAGAATGTCATTCTGTATGTCAGATATATTGACGACATATTCATTCTCTGGCAGGGTACCCAAGAAAGTGCCAAGACTTTTGCTGAAGAACTAAACAGTAATAACCTGAATCTCTCATTCACGTGCAACACCAGTAGGGAGTCCAGACAATTTTTAGATCTCGAAATATATGTGGAGAACAATAAAATACAGTCTAGGACATACAGAAAACCTACCGCTGGAAACGCCATCCTCCACGCTAGTAGCTTTCACCCCACCAGTTTGAAAGAGAGCATTCCATATGCAGAATGCCTGCGCATGAAGCGCAATTGCAGCACCAAAGATGGGTTAGAACGATCTACTGACGACCTTTTCCTTAGACTGGAACGGAGAGGGTACAGCAAAGAAACACTATCCACAGCAAAAGCTAAAAGTACTAACATGAAAAGGGAGGATCTGCTTTTTAATACCAAAAGTAAGAACAAGTGTACTAACAGTAAAATCGATACACCTAGACTTATTACAGGCTTTAGTGTTTATCATGTCAACCTGCGTAAGATATTACACAGACACTGGGGCACAGTGCGCAATGATCCAGTCATTGGCCCTATATGCGCAAGAGCACCCCCAATAACCTTCAGAAGAGCGAAATCGATGCGCCAAGAGCTAGTTTGCAACGCACCAACAATTGTGAAAGGATCCAACTGGCTTCAAACACAAAGAGGGTTTCACAAATGCATTAAATGCAAAGCCTGTAAACATGGGGTCAACACCAAAACAGTACAAATGCCATTCAGACATTCCCCCTACGAGATCCGAGGCAGCTACAACTGCAAATGCTGTCTACGTCTTGCAATGCACATGTATCATAAAGTACATGGGTAGTACCATTCACCCCGTACATGTCCGTATATTGCAACACCTCAGGGCCATCTCCAATAATGACCAGACTTATCCTGTGGCCAGACACATAAACTCATGCCATGGAGGTAGGGCCCAAGATATTTCCTTCTTTGTGATTGACAGTTCCTAAAAACCCTAGGGGAGGAAACAGACAGTTGACACTTAGAAGATTAGAATCAAGGTACATCATCCTACTCAATTCAAAAATCCCCAATGGGATGAATGCAGATGAGGCACTTAATGTACATCTGTAACATACCTGCTGCTTGTCCTGCCCCTGACTGTTCTCCGTAACGTTAGGTCATTTTATTCACTTCTATTTTTCCCCTTTTTATTTACAAATTTTAGCACTCACTGATAATTAGTTCTCTGTGCACATTTCTAGACATAGGGCTCTATGTTAAATATATTAATAATTTAACAATAGCACCCACACTGAGGTAGACGGACCAGCCTGCCCACTAGGGCTTGATCTCAGCTGTTTCTCTCGTTTCTATTCCCTGTGTCCACTGATATCTGTGCCAGGTAGAACCTCGATTCAGGATACAAATCCTTTTTTTATAAATTAGGTTCCTTGGATGGCATCAGGTACCCCATGACTAAAAAATCTATTCACTCTATTTAAGAGTAGACACACATATTAGACCCGTGTACCTTCGCGCGTTTCCCAGTTAGGAATTTCCCTTGGATTCAATAACTCTATGCGCGAGCAAAGTTGGGCATTACAGTATCACTATACTTCTTTGGGGAGAATACAATGATCTAGAGAGAAACTAGGGACATTTACTGGTCCTTGATATAGACCGTACAGAACGGGCAATTGTAACAGTACCTCTATGTCTATTGACTCACGGGGAAACTTTCACTTGTCTAATGGTTACAAAGTGTTAGTTAAAAGTATTTGAGTTGATTATTATTGTGTCGACATAGTTGTGGCTTATCAACAATGATAATTTATATTTTATTTCATTCATTTACAAAAATGTTTTTTTTGCATTGTCATGTATGAGGCGGCATATGTAAACTTCTATGTCCTTTGCCGAAAACAGGTTACTGTGACAACCGAATGTGAGTGCTTAGCATAAATAGTGACAATCGAAATGTACCTGATGTAGTGATCAAGGCGGTTCGCCGTCGAAACGCGTCTAGGTCGTTGTTGGAATAAATTTTCTCTGTCAAATTCTCACGGAGTCAGCGCCTGTCATTTGCTGTTGCCAGGATTGGTAAAGCATTTGTATATATATGCATATATATGCGTAGAAATATATATATATATATATATAATATATATATATATATATATATATATATATATATATATATATATATATATATATATATATATATATATATATATATAAAGTCTCAAAGTTTGTCTGCAGTGAGGGGCCCACACAGGTAAGTTCAATAGCCACCTTCTTTAATGAAGAAACTGCATGACAAACAGCAAAGGTGCTTCGCCTTGATTCAATCCCGCCCGACGCGTTTCGTGCATGAGCACTTCCTCATGGGCTGCGGGCTTTCAATTAGGTCTATGTCACGGCAGTTTTCACAGCATACTTTTAAAGTCAAATGTCTCCGCCCATGTGGGCGTGGCCATCCTGTGGCTTGATGGTTAATGTAGTGCCGTGGATTATACTCAAGTGAGTCTCCGTGCAAGGACCCTGGTTTTCAACAGTATTTCCACAGTGGGTTGCGAACAAGCAGCTTCACCCGCCTGAGATGCACGTAACCATTTCTCCATTGGGCATACCTGATCCCAAAGCTGCCACGCCGGTTGACGAAGCAGCAGGACTGTACCACCAGTATAGCGGGGCTTACCTCGCGGCTCAGACTGCGCCGCTAAATACAAAGTCTCAAAGTTTGCCTGCAGTGAGGGGCCCACACAGGTAAGTTCAATAGCCACCTTCTTTAATGAAGAAACTGCATGACAAACAGCAAAGGTGCTTCGCCTTGATTCAATCCCGCCCGACGCGTTTCGTGCATGAGCACTTCCTCAAGGGCTGCGGGCTTTCAATTAGGTCTATGTCACGGCAGTTTTCACAACATACTTTTAAAGTCAAATGTCTCCGCCCATGTGGGCGTGGCCATCCTGTGGCTTGATGGTTAATGTAGTGCCGTGGATTATACTCAAGTGAGTCTCCGTGCAAGGACCCTGGTTTTCAACAGTATTTCCACAGTGGGTTGCGAACAAGCAGCTTCACCCGCCTGAGATGCACGTAACCATTTCTCCATTGGGCATACCTGATCCCAAAGCTGCCACGCCGGTTGACGAAGCAGCAGGACTGTACCACCAGTACAGCGGGGCTTACCTCGCGGCTCAGACTGCGCCGCTAAATACAAAGTCTCAAAGTTTGCCTGCAGTGAGGGGCCCACACAGGTAAGTTCAATAGCCACCTTCTTTAATGAAGAAACTGCATGACAAACAGCAAAGGTGCTTCGCCTTGATTCAATCCCGCCCGACGCGTTTCGTGCATGAGCACTTCCTCATGGGCTGCGGGCTTTCAATTAGGTCTATGTCACGGCAGTTTTCACAGCATACTTTTAAAGTCAAATGTCTCCGCCCATGTGGGCGTGGCCATCCTGTGGCTTGATGGTTAATGTAGTGCCGTGGATTATACTCAAGTGAGTCTCCGTGCAAGGACCCTGGTTTTCAACAGTATTTCCACAGTGGGTTGCGAACAAGCAGCTTCACCCGCCTGAGATGCACGTAACCATTTCTCCATTGGGCATACCTGATCCCAAAGCTGCCACGCCGGTTGACGAAGCAGCAGGACTGTACCACCAGTACAGCGGGGCTTACCTCGCGGCTCAGACTGCGCCGCTAAATACAAAGTCTCAAAGTTTGCCTGCAGTGAGGGGCCCACACAGGTAAGTTCAATAGCCACCTTCTTTAATGAAGAAACTGCATGACAAACAGCAAAGGTGCTTCGCCTTGATTCAATCCCGCCCGACGCGTTTCGTGCATGAGCACTTCCTCATGGGCTGCGGGCTTTCAATTAGGTCTATGTCACGGCAGTTTTCACAGCATACTTTTAAAGTCAAATGTCTCCGCCCATGTGGGCGTGGCCATCCTGTGGCTTGATGGTTAATGTAGTGCCGTGGATTATACTCAAGTGAGTCTCCGTGCAAGGACCCTGGTTTTCAACAGTATTTCCACAGTGGGTTGCGAACAAGCAGCTTCACCCGCCTGAGATGCACGTAACCATTTCTCCATTGGGCATACCTGATCCCAAAGCTGCCACGCCGGTTGACGAAGCAGCAGGACTGTACCACCAGTACAGCGGGGCTTACCTCGCGGCTCAGACTGCGCCGCTAAATACAAAGTCTCACGAAACGCGTCGGGCGGGATTGAATCAAGGCGAAGCACCTTTGCTGTTTGTCACGGTAATTGGTAAGCGGCATAGCCCCTTCGAATTTGTCGTTTTCATCAGCGTGACTATAGGCTGCAGTCAGAGTATAGACGCGTTGTCTAATTTGGATTGTGACTTTGCATGAATATGTGCGCATATTTTGTTTTGTTTTGATTATAAATGTATAATAATTTTTTGTATGCGGCTATATTCTTCATTTGGTGATATGCATAGGAGATGGTATTGTATTATTTTACTGTTCCATCATGGCCGCCAAGTTTCTGTCCTCTGACATGTCCTCTTTTGATTTCTAGTGTTTGTACTCGTGAAAACTTTATCAGCTACCGTAGTCTGTGTGTTCTTTTCACGTGATCAAGGCTGTTTACAGCCGAAACGCGTTGTGGAATAAACTTGGATTAACTACATTTGTGTCCTGCTTCTTATCCTGAGAGCGTACTTCATTGGACTTTTGTTTTGGGATATTATTGCCGGTACGCTCTGCCGGCGTGTACGCCACCCTCCTTGGGTCCCTGCACTCCAGAAGGAGCTTTGTGCGTTTTTAGATATTGACTGAGGAGTGCTTTTGGACCGGCCTGGCGTGTGTACTTCACTGAGGAATTAGAAGCCCTGAGTTTGGCAAGCTTCACACAGAGGTAAGCCTGCTTTCTACTCGTCCGTCCCTTGTGGGGGTGTCGGTGACGGGCATCGGCGGATGCGGGTCCGCGACGCTTCCCCGGGGCAGCGGCGATACGAGCAGTCACTGCCTTTGTGAGCGCCGTACTTACGTGGAGGTGGGTTTAGTGGCTCATCTGTGCCTGTTTATATCTCCCCCCCCCTGCCTTCTCGGGGTTACTTGTACTGTTGTGATACGCTGTGATCACTACCGGCATCACACTTCTTAGAGGATGGTGCAAGGATGAGATTTTCGGCTCATAAATAACATTTTCTTTCGTATGTGAAGTACTACAGTGTTCGTGTTACTATCTACCTACGGCAGATAATAGAGACACGACGCATTAGGCAGAGGGAACTTTCCACTCTATTGGAAAGGGATTCGAAGCTTGAGATACTGTATTACGAGTCCAAGTGAAGCACAGTATGGAGGAGGAAGCGGAGAGGAGAGCGGCTGCTCTAACGTTATTTAGCAGAAAGCCTGGAACTAGTAACAAAGCAGACAAATCAATTCCAGCTATACAGCCACTTGAGGAGAAAATTAGAAAACTAGAAAAATTAAAACGTTCGGAAACATCTAAGTGGTGGGAGGCAATCTCCCTTCAGAATTATGTTGACCAGGCAATGGTACCTAGGGGACTCAGGATATTCATAACTCCAACCTATGAGGCACCAAATCCTAGAATGCTCGAAGAGTGGTCTGAGCATTCGGCGATGAGCTCCAAGAAAATGTTGGAAATACTAATCAAGTATGCCTGGCTGGACAGGGATGAGATACTTAAACAGATCAAAGACATCCTGGCCGAATTACAACAGGTGATGGACTCTGAAACTCTGAAAAAAACACTTGAATCGATGAAAGAGCGGCTTAGGAGATATGAAGATGAAATCAAGGCAAGGAAACAAAGAAAACTAAATCGGGACTATGTGGATTATGAGTCTGGGAGGATACTCACTTTCAGCAAGAAATATGATCATTTGTATCTAGATCAAGACACCAATGATGAGGTACCGGTAGACACGATAACTCCGATAGTCACAGTGAATTCAACTATAAGTGATACGGAATCTGACATATCTGCTGGTAACACATCAGGTGAAGAACGTAATCCAAGACAGGTGAATTTTTTAGACGAGTTCCGGGTCCTACGCAAGGGCCAAAAAATAGCGAGGGACAATCAACCACCGAGAGCACGAGGACGAGGACGAGGCAGAGGCCAATCAAACGCCGAAACAGAAAAAAGAGACTCCATCAACGCTGGCAATACAGGCAGAGGAAGGGGCACCATGGGAAATCGCAGGACACGCTCCAACAGGAACTATTAATGGATACCGAAATGGTAAATAGAACAGTTGTCAACCTCTCTAAAAGACCTATGAGTGATGTGGAGAAACGGACTCTGTGTTTAGGGCTCTCCTTCTGTCCCTCCTCCCCCTTCAATTATACTAGCACTCGTATTGATCTTTTTAAATTTGTGAGAAAGCTGAAATTGAAGAAATGGCATACATTGAAGAGATTGGGACATAGTCATGTTGGGAGTAATAGTAACAGGGGGACTGAAAGTAATCTTTTGATTAGTGATGTAGACACGCTTATTACCTTGATTGAATTGGAACAGAATACGGGAGAGAGCAGTGATCCTATTGGTGCCACGCAAACTCTTGAGAGTATGGATATTGAGTATGATGCAGCCGCACGAACTGATTTTAGGGTTAAATCAACTTTTGTACCTTTACTCCCACATGATAATATCGATACATTTCACGACTGTACTGTCAGGGCACTCAGTGATTTGAGACAGAAAATTAGAAAACAACAAGGATGTTTTAACAACAATCTCTCTCTCTTGCAGAGACAGGCACTTAAGGCTCTTATTGAGGATCCCAACATTGTCATTCGTCCAGCAGACAAGGGTGGCAATGTGGTCATCCTTGATAGGGATGACTACATTAATGAGGCCTTAAGACAACTTGAAGACAACAGATTTTACATGCAGGTTACCCATGAAATATACAATCTTAGTATTATTGATATATGGGACAAGCTGGTTATTTGGAGGGACAAAGGTCTTCTGGAGTGGGAGGAGTTCTGTTATTTGAAGAATGACCATCCCAGACTACCTATATTGTATCTTCTGCCCAAACTCCACAAAGACAGCACTAGACCACCAGGGCGCCCTATTGTGTCATCTATAGGGAGTGTCACCGAACATATTTCTAAATATGTCGATAATTTTTTGAGGAATTTTGTCACACAATTACCTAGCTACATAAGGGACACAAAGGATTTTCTGTGCAAAATGGAAAATCTGACATGGAATCCGGACTATTTTATCATTGTCCTTGATGTACATTCCCTTTACACCATAATTGATCATCAGCAGGGTCTGGAGGCCTGTGAACATTTTTTGAAGCATAGACCACTGAAGTATCGTGAGCATAGTCGCATGATCATTGAGATGACAGAATTCTGTCTTAAAAATAATATTTTTTCCTTCAATGGCGCCCTCTACAGGCAGACTACAGGCACGGCGATGGGTTCTTGTTTCGCTCCCAGTTTTGCTAATTTGTTCATGGGCTACTGGGAGGAGGAAATTTGCCAGCCTCACCCTCAAAGAGGACCTCCGGAAAGTCATCATGTGGTTACGTTACATTGATGACCTTTTCATCATCTGGAGGGGCTCTAGGGGTGAGGCTGAGGTTTTCATCAACAAACTGAATATTAACAAGTATAACATCTTCCTCGCTGGGAACATCGATGCCACTAAAGCAGAATATCTTGATGTTTGCCTTGAAATAAAAGAAGGGAAAGTATGTACTTCTCTGTTTCGGAAGGCAACGGCAGGTAACAGTATCCTACATGCCCTCAGCAGTCACCCTGAGGCACTAAAATGGAGTATACCATATGGAGAACTGCTGAGGGCGAAAAGGAATTGTAACAATGCTGTAGCCTATGCTGAGGAGAGCAAGATCATCATCAGCAGGTTCAGAACCAGGGGTTATCCAAACTGGGTCCTGAATAAAGCTAGGGAGAGGGTGGCGGGGGTAGAGAGATCTCATACTCTGCGAGATAAACCAGTGGATGAAGGGGAACAGGAGATGGACAGTACACGTATGATTCTTACCTACAATTCTGACTCTCAGGAAGTCAAACGTATTTTAGCAAAAAACTGGGACATTTTGAAAAGTGATGGGATCATAGGCAATACCGTGACAGACAGACCTAACGTGACATACAGACGGGATAGAAATATCCGTGATTTGGTGGTTAAGAATGATATCACCCACTACCCCACTACCGCTAGCCATGGCCTCATAGGGTTTTTCCCGTGTGGCCATTGCAAAGCGTGTAGACATAGTAAATTCAGGGGTACATTAGAGTATAGGGGTGTTACCAAGAAAATCACCCAATTTCTAACCTGTAGCACTAGCTTTGTCATCTATGCTATTGAGTGCAGTTGTAAGCTATGGTATATTGGGAGCACCACATGTACAGCAAAGAAAAGGGTCCTCGAGCATCTGAGGGCAATTACTAATAATGATCCTAAATATCCTGTGGCACGTCATTTTTATGAAAAACATTTTTCTAACATAGCAGAGTTAAGTTATCTAATTCTCGAACAAATTCCTAAAAATCCTAGAGGAGGAGACAGAGTGCTTACACTCAGACAACGTGAATCTAGGTATATTATTGATTTTCACACTAAAACCCCTGGAGGGTTGAATATGGACGAGGAATTATCTATACATCTTAGGGAAAGCTGCTGAATTCTCCCTTGTGTCTGATTTGCTGAGCTGTATGAGTGTACTTTGTTCCGTATAGGCTTTGTTGACAAGAGGATTCTTGCAATTTTTTGCCGCTTCCTCCTTGCAAAGTGTGCATTAGAAGTATGTTTTTAATGGATCTTCATATTTGTTATGTGATAATGTTTGTTTAACATCATGTTACTTGGTTTTAACCTATATAATTTTCTTTTGTTTTTGTTGCAGGCGGAAAGGAAGGGGCCCATTCACTGGTACAGACCTACACGGGCAACCTACCCTTTTCATTCTCCTCCTTTTTCACTGAATACTTCCCTTGTCACTGTTCACTTTTGTATATTTGAGATGTTACGGTAGTTGATGAATATCAGATGCACGAGTTTGTTTTGCCACCTATGGATGTTGAATTTAGTGGCTTCGTCATTACATCACGTGATTTATTAAGAGCCACTGTACTATGCCAGGGCACTTGCCCTTTAGCTCATTTGGTTCGACTAAAAAACTATATTAAATTAATATGTCGATCATGTAGGCAGATTGAGGATAATTGGTAAGCGGCATAGCCCCTTCGAATTTGTCGTTTTCATCAGCGTGACTATAGGCTGCAGTCAGAGTATAGACGCGTTGTCTAATTTGGATTGTGACTTTGCATGAATATGTGCGCATATTTTGTTTTGTTTTGATTATAAATGTATAATAATTTTTTGTATGCGGCTATATTCTTCATTTGGTGATATGCATAGGAGATGGTATTGTATTATTTTACTGTTCCATCATGGCCGCCAAGTTTCTGTCCTCTGACATGTCCTCTTTTGATTTCTAGTGTTTGTACTCGTGAAAACTTTATCAGCTACCGTAGTCTGTGTGTTCTTTTCACGTGATCAAGGCTGTTTACAGCCGAAACGCGTTGTGGAATAAACTTGGATTAACTACATTTGTGTCCTGCTTCTTATCCTGAGAGCGTACTTCATTGGACTTTTGTTTTGGGATATATATATATATATATATATATATATATATATATATCACACATATATATGCATATATATATGTGTAGATATATATATATGCATATATATGTGTTTTGGTAGATATGTATGTTGATAAGCATGTAAACATATATAAATACACCTGCATATATGTGTTTAGATATAATTTTATATACACTTATATATAGTTATATGCATATATATGTATTTATGCATTTATATATAATTGCATTATTTGTATATATATATATTTTTAGACACGTTTACATATATAAATATATATATATATGCAATTATATGTACATTTATTTATATAAATGTATACATATGTATAAATGCTTACATATGCATATATTTATATATATATTTAGATCTATATTTACATATATATATATATATATATGTATATATATTTTATGAATATTTATTTAAATGCATATATATTTTATATATATGTAGATGTATATATGCATATATATATGTATGCAGTTATATATGTATGTATATATTGAAGGGTATATATATATATGTATATGTCTATATGCAATATATATATGTGTATATGTATACATATATATATATATATATGCATATATATGCGTATAAATGTGCATACATATATATATATATATGCATATATCTATATATGCATATATATGTATATATATGCATATATATGTATATATATGCATACATATATATATACATATGTGTTGACAGCAGTTGTTTGCAGATGTTGTTAAGGAACAGTACACCCGGGTGTACACAATGCTGTGCAGTTTTTCAGGGAACACCACACAGCGGTGTATGTACAGCACTTTGCTGCTGTTAAGGAACAGCACACGCCGGGTGTGCACGAGGCTTGTCACTGGTGTATGTGCCCCAAGACTTGGCAGTTGCAAGGAGCATCCTACACAGCGTGTGTACATGACTGTATTTGTGAAGGATCGGGACACACGTGTGCACAGCAATTTTAAGTAAAACGCTCTGCCACCCTGTGCCGAGAGGCTAGACGTGCCAGATGAAGAACCTAACTAAATAAATAGTCGCAGGAGTAAAATGTATACCTTAAGCCTTTGTGCCTTGCAAATCTTAAAATGAATGAAACTCAAGCAGCAGGTGCTGCGGCAGATATGTAGGAGGCGAAAAAAACGTAGCGTGGTTGCCGAGACTCGAACTCGGTCCCCCAGATATGAAGTCCACCGCCCTAAAGGTTAGGCTACATCCTCTTCCAGATTTATCACGAGATATGGTCTCTTTCCTTTAACCCCTTCAATGCTCATGACGGAATGGTTCCGTCATGAGCATCGGTGCCCTGTGCTCATGACGGAACCATTCCGTCATGAGGACAGAGGCATGAATCCCTCTGCTGCAGACAGCAGAGGGATTTCTATTTCACCCCTGTGACCTTGGGAGCTGGGGAAGAGCTTCCCAGCTCCTGAGGCCCCCTCCCTGGTTTCTGTGCCATGAGGATCAGCGCGCACGTCGCGCTGTCCTCATTGCACAGAAAGCGAAACTGAAATGAGCCGTTAGGCTCATTTCAGTTTCACTTTCTATGTGCTCAGGGGCTATCTCAGCCCCCGGGCACGTAGAAAGACGGGAGAGGTATCATTGGAAAGGGGAGAATCTCCCTTTCCAATGGTACTCCTCCCAGTGGATCCCTGCTTGTGGATTGCCCCAGGAGGGCGATCCCCAAGCAGGGACCCACCCACTAGACACCAGGGAGGGGGGAGCGGCCCCTTGGGCAAGGGCTTTTGCTCCCCCCAATTTTTTTTGGTGTGATTTAGTCTATTTGCCCCCCCTGGGGGGCAGATGGGGGCAGTAGCCCCCAATCTGCCCCCCCCAGGGGGGCAAAAAGCCCACTAGACCCCAGGGATATTTTTTTTTGCCGCATAATTTATTAGGGTGGGGGCTACCCATAAAGGGCATGTCCATGCACCCACCCTGCAACATTTACACCGTTTCTGCCCCCCCTGGGGGGCAATTGGGGGCAATCTGCCCCCCCGGGGGGGCAAAAAGCCCACTATACGCCAGGGATTTTTTTTAAATTATAATTTGTGGGGGGGGCTGCCCAATATGGGCATGCCCATGCCCCCACCCACCCCCCGCAAAAATGTCAGCCTTTCTGCCCCCCCTGATGGGCAACTTGTGGCATTAGCCCCAAATCTGCCCCCCCGGGAGGGCAAAAAGCCCAGTAGACGCCAGGGATTTTATGGGCAAATTTTAATTAGGGTGGGGGCTTTGGCATGCCCATTTTGGGCAGCCCCCACCCTAATTAAATTTGCCCAAAGCCTCCCTGGCGTCTAGTGGATTTTCTGCCCCCCTGGGGGTAGATGGGGGCATTAGCCCCCAATCTGCCCCGCCGGGGGGGCAAAAGCCCACTAGTCGCCAGGGATTTTTTGGGGCAAATTCGAATTAGGGTGGGGGCTGCCCAAAATGGGCATGCCCATGCCCCCACCCCCTCCCCGCAAAAATTACAGCCTTCCTGCCCCCTGGGGGCAGATGGGGCAGTAGCCCCCAATCTGCCCCTCGGGGGCAAAAGCCCACTAGACGCCAGGGATTTTTTTAGGCAAATTTTAATTAGGGTGGGGGCATTGGCATGCCTGTTTTGGGCAGCCCCCACCCTAATTAAAATTTGCCCCAAAAACTCCCTGGCGTCTAGTGGACTTTCTGCCCCCCATGGGGGATCCACGCAAGCCATACCTCCCTGGAATCCCCCGGGTGTCTAGTTTTTAGAACTGTGTGGGTTTGGTAGGTTTCCCTAGGTGGCCGCCGAGCCCCGGGCCAAAAAGTCATGGGACCCCCCTTGCAAAACCAGGTCGTTTTGTGATAGGCAATTTTGATGTCGCCTCAATACGTTTTGGGCCCTTGCCTGTCACGGGTACTTGGGCCTCCCACCCGAGTGAGGCACCATTTTTATCGGGAGACCTGGGCAAACGCTGGGTGGTAGGAAATTTGTGTCAGCCCGGGATGCCACAACTTTCCCACACACAAATGTGTGAAAAAAGTGATTTTTTCAGCAAAATTTCAGGTTTGCAGGGGATTCTGGGTAAGAAAACGTTGGGGGATCCACGCAAGCCATACCTCCCTGGAATTCCCCGGGTGTCTACGTTTCAGAAATGTGTGGATTTGGTAGGTTTCCCTAGATGGCCGCCGACCCCGGGGCCAAAAACCCAGGTAACCCCCCGTGCAAAACCAGGTTGGTTTGTGATAGGTAATTTTGATGTCGCCTCACTAGGTTTTGGGCCCTTGCCTGTCGCGGGTACGTGACCCACCCACACAAGTGAGGTACCATTTTTCTCTGAAGACTTTGGGGTATGCGGGGTGAGTGGAATTTTGTGGATCCTAGTTTTCAGAAACGTGTGGGTTTGGTAGGTTTCCCTAGGTGGCCGCCGAGCCCCGGGCCAAAAAGTCATGGGACCCCCCTTGCAAAACCAGGTCGTTTTGTGATAGGCAATTTTGATGTCGCCTCAATACGTTTTGGGCAATTGCCTGTCGCGGGTACTTGGGCCTCCCACCCGAGTGAGGCACCATTTTTATCGGGAGACCTGGGGGAACGCTGGGTGGTAGGAAATTTGTGTCATCCCGGTGATGCCATAACTTTCCCACACACAAATGTGTGAAAAAAGTGATTTTTTTCAGCAAAATTTCAGGTTTGCAGGGGATTCTGGGTAAGAAAACGTTGGGGGATCCACGCAAGACATACCTCACTGGAATCCCCCGGGTGTCTACTTTTCAGAAATGTGTGGGTTTGGTAGGTTTCTCTAGGTGCCGGCAGAGCTAGGGTTCAAAAACTACAGCTAGGCACTTTGCAAAAAATGGGTCATTTTTCACTGTGAAAATGTGGTGTGTCCACGTTGCGTTTTGCGCTGTTTCCTGTCGCGGGCACTAGGCCTACCCACACAAGTGAGGTACCATTTTTCTCGGAAGACTTTGGGGAACGCGGGGTGGCTGGAATTTTGTGGATCCACGCAGATTCCAGAACTTTCCACCACAGAAAAGTGAGGAAAATGTGTTTGTTTTCACACTTTTTTAGGTTTGCAAGGGATTCTGGGTACCAGAACCTGGTGAGAGCCAGTCAAGTCACCCCATCCTGGATTCCCCTGGGTGTCTAGTTTTCAAAAATTTATAGGTTTGCTAGGTTTCCCTAGGTGCCGGCAGAGCTAGAGTTCAAAAACTACAGCTAGGCACTTTGCAAAAAAAGGGTAATTTTTCACTGTGAAAATGTGGTGTGTCCACATTGCGTTTTGCGCTGTTTCCTGTCGAGGGCACTAGGCCTACCCACACAAGTGAGGTACCATTTTTCTCGGAAGACTTTGGGGAACGCGGGGCGGGTGGAATTTTGTGGATCCACGCAGATTCCAGAACTTTCCACCACAGAAAAGTGAGGAAAATGTGGGTTTTTGACAATTTTTAGGTTTGCAAGGGATTCTGGGTACCAGAACCTGGTGAGAGCCAGTCAAGTCACCCCATCCTGGATTCCCCTGGGTGTCTAGTTTTCAAAAATGTATAGGTTTGCTAGGTTTCCCTAGGTGCCGGCAGAGCTAGGGTTCAAAAACTACAGCTAGGCACTTTGCAAAAAAGGGTCATTTTTCACTGTGAAAATGTGGTGTGTCCACGTTGCGTTTTGCGCTGTTTCCTGTCGCGGGCACTAGGCCTACCCACACAAGTGAGGTACCATTTTTCTCTGAAGTCTTTGGGGAACGCGGGGTGGGTAGAATTTTGTGGATCCACACAGATTCCAGAACTTTCTACCACAGAAAAGTGAGGAAAATCTGGTTTTTTTGACAATTTTTTAGGTTTGCAAGGGATTCTGGGAAATGTGCAAATATCTACTGTTTCTAAACTCTATATTTTGTTCCCATTTCAGAAATACATAGGTGTCTTTCATACCGATTTTTCCATGTATAAATTTTCCCAGAATAATTGCTATATACCCGGGACATAATAAAAAAGCATTGCAAGACGCTGCTCAGTTATTGGCTCTGGGTTCGTCGGGTTCTTGGTGAACCTACAAGTCCTATATATCACCACAACCAGAAATGTCCAGTTGATGTAATGGTATATTGCTTTCGAATAGCTGTCATAATTAGAAGAAGTTACAGGGGAAAACGTTGACACAAATGGCTGTTTTTTAAACTAATTTTCAATTTTTCCTATATTTAACTGTTTGTTTCTATAAAGAAAACTTGAAGGATCTACACAAATGACCCCTTGCTGAATTCAGAATTTTGTCTACTTTTCAGAAATGTATGGCTTTCCAGGATCCATTATTGCTTTCATACCCATTTCTACCATTAACTGGAAGGAGGTTGAAGGCACAAAAAATAGCAAAAATAGGCTATGTCCCAGAAAAATGCCAACAATGTACAAAATTTTGGTTTTCTGACAAAAGTCTGCTTGTCCCTGAAAGCTGGGAAGATGGTGATTTCAGCACCACAACCCCTTTTTTGATGCCATTTGCAGGGAAAAAACCAGATGCTTTCATCTGTGGCACTTTTTTCGCATTTTTCCCAAACAAAACAAAATTTAGCTGTATTTTGGCTAATTTCTGGGTCCCCTCCAGGGGAATGCACAAACCCTGGGTACCTTTAGAATCCCCATGATGTTGGAAAAAAAGGACGCAAATTTGGCATTGATACCTTATGTGGTCAAAAAGTTACAGGGGCCTAAGCGCGAACTACCCCAAATAGCCAAAAAAAGGCTTAGCACAGGAGGGGAAAAGGCCTAGCAGCGAAGGGGTTAAGGGTTTTTGAAGGCAGTGTTGTGTTTTTTTTGTTCAAAGGCAATGATACACAATGCATTGCCCTTGGTTTAAAGCTAGAGAAAGGAGTAAATGTGATTTGTAACAGAATTACAGACTTTGTGGCCAAGAACTATAGGTGCAGGGAGAGCTGCGAGGCGCTGTGCCGAAAAGAGGAGAGATGCGAGGCGCTGTGCCAGTGCAGAGAGGGTTGACTGAGGACACACAGAGCCCCCTCTGTCCTTTACACAAAAGGTGACAGCATTGTTTGTGTGAGAGGGACAGGCGAGCAGTAACAGGGAGGGGTTCTCTATTAACTCGGGAGGGAGGGAAGTGGGGTGGCCAAGAACTATAGGTGCAGGGAAAGTTGTGAGGCGCTGTGCCTAAAAGGGGAGAGCTGCGAGGCGCTGTGCCGAGGAGGGCTGAGAGGCACTGTGCCGAAGAGAGGAGTGCTGCAAGGCACTGTGCGCGCAAGGGACGCTGCGGCTCCTGCACTCACACATTGCTTCACAGAGCTAGGCACAGCACAAGGCTCACGGCTGCACCCACGGGGTGTGCACAGCAGGGCTTTGTAGTCAAGAAGAAGGGCACTCACTCTATTGTGCACAGCAATGCATTGCAGTTGTTAAGAAGCAGTGCTCATCTGTGTGTGTACATTGTTTTCAAGTTAAGGGCAGCGCAGCATTGTGAGTGCAACGCAAGGCCTTTTGTGTTTGTAAGAAGCAGCACGTCGTGTTTGTGCCTCTGTGTGTGCGTGTGCATCGAAGCTTTTTAGGGTTAATAAGCAGCACAAAGTATGTGGGTGTATGTGGGTCTGCGAGTGTGTCTATGCACGTGCATCTGCGTGCGTTTGCAGGGTTTTGTATTTGTTAGGCAGAAGCACTTAGTGGCGTTTGTACAATTCTTTCGAGTTAAGGCGCAAACAGTATTGTGTGTACAACTATATCTTTTCATTTGTTAAGAAGCGCCATATCCTGTGTGCGCCTCTATTCGTCTGCGTGTACAACAGTGGGTAATGAGCAGCACAACCTGTGTGTGTGTATCTTTGTGGGCGGCTCTGTCTCTGTGCGCGTGCAAGGCTGAGTTGTTAAGAAGCACACAGTTGTGTGTGCACGGAACACAACAAGGCATTGCAGTCCTTACAGAACATAATATCCTGGGTCTGTTGACAACACGGCCTTGCAGTTGTTGAGAAGCAGCACTCCCGGGGTGTGTTGACAGCAGTTGTTTGCAGATATTGTTAAGGAACAGTACACCCGGGCGTACACAATGCTGTGCAGTTTTTCAGGGAACACCACACAGCGGTGTATGTACAGCACTTTGCTGCTGCTAAGGAACAGCACACGCCGGGTGTGCACGAGGCTTTTCACTGGTGTATGTGCCCCAAGACTTTGCAGTTGCAAGGAGCATCCTACACAGCGTGTGTACATGACTGTATTTGTGAAGGATCGGGACACACGTGTGCACAGCAACGAGTTAGAGTTGTCAGCGCACAGGCACCCTCTGTGTGTTTACACACTGCTCTGGATTTGTGGAGGGTAGCAGGCTTGCACTTGTTGGAGTGCAACATACATACACTCGTGTGCGCTCCGACACCCCAGCACAAGACACATTTGTCATCAAGCATTAAGAAAGACGCAACCACCCCGTTTCCAAAGCGATGCCATCACTGATGGCCCCGGCATATGTGCCGGGTTTATTTACCTCCTGTACCACTGTGATATATGGAATAATAACACATTCAAACATATTTTCAAAAACAATTCCGGAGTGTGCGTAAATACATGAAACGAGCGCAGCCAAAGCGAACCGCGCTCAAAATGAAAACAAAAGAGTGCTTACGGCCTTTTAAAGGAGAGTGTGTGAAGCCGCAAGTAAACGATCCAGTCCGGGTGGGCGTGGAAAAAAGTTGACAGGGTGGTAACCAGGAGGGACAAAAAAGCCTCCGGGACAATCATAACACCCCGTTTACCATAATTGGTGACGCAAAATGACGCGTACCAATAGAAATTACGGGCGGAGCAAAAAGCGAACTTCTGGAACCGTATTGATTCCAAGAAGCCCGCGCATGGCGAGAGCAGCGCATGCGCGCTGCTAACACCAGGCGAGACCTAAAAAACACTTACCTGTGATACATCTGACTCCGACCCCTTCCTCGCTGCACGTCTTCCTCCTGCAGCGCGAGCCGTTGACAAGTACCTTAACCAATCCTGGCGCTGCTCTCATGCTGTGACAGCAGCACCCTGATTGGAGGGGGCGGCCTCACTCGCCGCTTCCAAGGACACTGGAGCCATGCACTTACTTTAACCCAGCTGTTTTAAGACCGCTGGGTTAGAGGTTTCAAAGTGCGCATGTCTACCTGGCTGCAGCAAGACGGCTGGCTAAAAAGACATGTGCACTTTGAAAAGTGCCAGGCAGCCCACTCACCTCCTTGCTGCTGTCACTCAGCAGCAGCCCCACCTCAGTCCTGACGGACGGGGTTATATTGAAAAATAAAATGGTAATAAACCAACATTATTACCATTTTATTTTTCAATTCTGGGTCATGGAGGGGCAATTTATCCAGTGGGGTGACGCTACTCCACTCAAACGGAGTACATGGAACTATCTACAGTAACACCTCTGAATCAGGAGGATAGGAACTGTCCCTACACTTCAAAGGCTGTCTCCCTCCTTCCATTTACGGAAGCATTGTTCACATGAAATGACCTCATGAATTTTCCTACAATCTACATACTTGTCTGGCATTTCCTCTCCATCCTCTATGAAATGGCCCATCATTCAACTCATTAGTTCATCTTATTGTCAGGAACTCCAAAGCGACATCCCTAAATCCTGGACCACTCACCATGCCTAACCTGAAGGACGCATACTTTTCCCCTCTGGGCTATAAAATTTTGCGAGAACCAACATGGATCACTGAAGGTGCATCAGGGCATTACGTGCCACCATGACCAGAACATATCTGTGCCTTTCCTCATCTCCTGTCACACAACTTAGCTCATTTACTCCAAAGAGTTGTGCTGAACAGACCTCAGCACCTTAAAACCCCAGTGTCTCAGCACTGTTGCTGTCAAACCTGACAAGTGACATACTAGTCAGAAGGTACATTGTCTTTTCTCCCTCTGGAGAGACCACAAAGACAGTAGGGCCTCCATGGGACAGAAACATGGAACCTGCGAATTCTTCAGGTCTATCCAGACACTTGTCGGCTCGTTTAGATTCATCTAGAGCTAAGAGAATCCCTCTCCCTCAATTCCTCACAGTAGTGGGCACACAGTGGCCAAACCTTCTTTCTCAGTCTGCTCTAATAAAATCAAGGGGTGTGGCGTAACAGCCAGAACTGCTGAATTTGGAGTTGGGGAACCAGGTTCGAGTCTCGACGTCGGCTCAACATCCTGTTATTCTGGGCAAATCACTTAATCTCCCTCGTCCCTACCAAAAATGAATGTGGCCTTGTGTAATGTAACTGGTGCTCATGTAAAGCACTCCAATACCTTCAGGTCGAGTTTGGACTATATAAAACTGCAAAAAAGAAGAGTGGCATGGGCTATCACATCCTCACGGTGAGAGGGACAAAACACTCTCCACATTACTTAAAGTGTCATTGTACCCTAAAAGCACAATGTATGACCCCACACTACTGGGCCTTGAACCCTCAAACTTAGCACACAGTATGTGGTCATTTGCTGCCCCCTCAGGAAGACTAGTCTCACCAACAGGGCTCAGTCATACTCCCGGGCATCCACCCAACATGGAGCTATGCAAGGGATACTGGTCTGAATCCCCTCTAGATAACAGGGTCCAATACCCTTCAACCAGACTTCAGGCAAAGTTTACCACCACAACAGCGCTGGCAAGAGGGCTGTATTTTTCTACAGTAAGGTGAACAGGGGCATAGCTTAGTCAGTGACATTTCCTAACTTTAAAAGCAGTGGGTTCCAGGGTAGAGGGTGAGATTACCCAAGGTTCGGGATGGACTGTTCGCATGAGGGACAGCGCCAGTACTGATTTGCATTAGGTGTTCCTCTGTCTGGAGAGGCACAGTGGGTGAAAATGATGGAGTGGAATGTTACCCAGAGCGATTACCACTTGTTAGACTATTTGCATTCAATCATCCCATCTCCTTTTGGGTGTTTGATTGCCAGTAGTTACCTTGAAAACTTGAGATTGATGCAGCTTTCCAAGCCTTCTACTACTAATGTTAGTGAGTTCCAAAAAGCAGTACATTTGCACCTATTCAAAGAGTACTTCTATGGGTGCAGATAATCTATTAAATCAAACGTAAAATTGGTTGTACAGTGCACATCCTGAACTCAAGTATTTAAATGTGGGTTCATATGTGATAACAAAGAAAAAGGAGGTTCTGTGAAATAAACTATTTGTCTAGGACCACACAAATTGGACAAGCAAAGAAGCAGGTATTGAACCCAGGTTATATGCTTTCACATTTTGAAATTTAGCCAAAAGATGAATATCCCTGTCTCTCTTCTGTTTTCATCAAAGGAGACAGTTTTGTCTTTCATTCTTGTCTCACGATGAGAAAAACCACACAGTGAAAGGAGGCCCACCTGAGGGCCCCCAGGTCCAACTTAGGGGTGGGTGATAAATTCCGCTCCGCCGGACGAGTTGGTGGAGTTTTGGCCACTCCTCATTATGCATGTAACGCGGAGGTCCGGCCAGCGGTAAATTGGCGAGCATGAGCGAGATTTGGAGTCCCCTAGCATGATTTTTGATCCCTAGGAGGGCACCCGGCGAAATTTCCCCAATGTGGTCGATCGCATTTGATCGCAACCGTTCACGGTGAGAAAGCTTCCGCTCGAGTAGAAAATCTACTCGAGCTCCAGAAAAATCAACTCAACAAACAGCGCCTTCTGATGTGCCACGATGTGCCTTTTGCACTGATTTTTCAGCAAAGATTAAGCTCCTGGCACTAAAAATCAGCACGAGCAGAGCGACTTTCCTAATTCTGCACGTTCGTTGAACTCCGCGGAATCTCAGAGTTTTCATGCAACTCCATGGAATTTCGCGGAGTGAAACTCTGCAAGTTCCACCCACCCTTAGTCCAACTACCAAGCCAAGAATGCATTTATATAGGGGTGTCACACCCCAGGCACCCTCTTGAAGCTACGACCCTGGAGGTTAACTAGCCAGTTCCTCTGGGTGACCAGTACACCCTTCGTCTATAGACGATTAATGAAGCATATATAGGAAAGTAGTATCAAACCAAATACATTACTATATTGCTGCCCTTTTGGTTCAGCACTGCAGGTGTATAGAAAGTTAAACCACAGTTGGCACAGTATATTTGACATACATGGTTTCTGAATTTGTTTTATCTCTTATCCGTTACATTTTCAGTGCTAATTTCAATTCTTTACATTATATACGCATTTAGTGACACTCATTAAAGAACAGACTGTTCCTTCTTTCGTGTCTCCCACATGATCGCTTTGGCTGTTTGGCATCATCCGAAGGCTCACCTTTTGACCTTACTTTGATGTTGAACACTACCTTAAGGCGTACACACAGTAGAATGTACAACCAGCACACCATACACACCTCCACCTTCTTGAGCAATTGATATTGCGGTGGTCTCCCTCCTCTGGTATAGTCGTCACCTGCATTCTGACCTCGGCATCACTGTACTTAAGGACTACTAACAGATGTGCAGCTTCAGTTCTGCTCGGTTACATTTCTTTATTTAACCTTAACCCAGGAAGTCGTCAGCTCCCCAACAACACGCTCTCGTTTCAAAGGCAATAGTTGGGTGGAGCAGCTGGACGGTGCTTGAGATACAGATCTAATTTGGGGCTTGCGTGTGGAAAAATTAAACCGCTGATCCTCCATTAAGATATAATGCTGAATCACTATAACTTTTATTCAAAGCGTCTGGAAATGGTTTGTATTCTACATTCCTGAAGGCATCCGCCATTGCAGCCCGCAGACTATTTGGGTGTGTTTACGACACTGAATCAGAGAGTCTGAGGTGTTGAGCACTTTGTTTTCAGTGCAGATACTGTGAGGATTTGGGAAACCTTGTGTAGCTTTCCTCCTCGTGACCTCCAATGGCCCTCCCTCATTGTGTGTTCACTGCCAATAATTAAGGAATGTGTATCTAGGACATTCAATTCCCAGTAGCAAAAAAGTGTAGGACAATTACAATTCTTTCTTGGGTATTCACATTTGCTACATACACGGAAAAATGCCAAGTTGTAGCGTAGTCTAAGATGGGAGCAGTACAGCCATACTGGCACTCTAGATGGGCAGCAGTGGGTGCCATATAAAATGGGCGCCAAATTCGAGAGAAAACCATTGACAGTATTGATGGCATACCTCGGCGAGTTTGCCAATTAGCAGCTTGACTGGGTTTTGCCCTGCTGCAAGGCTTGTGCTCCAGAACCTGCAGGGTGTGTGGAGCACCGAGCACTATCAAGTATAAACATTGCATGCTGTACTGATCAGAACTATGTACACCTGAAACTGAGTAGGCTTCGATCATTCTCTTTCACCAACAACCTAGATTAACAACATCTCCTCTTCACCGTTTGCGGAAGTTATTCCTTATTTCTCACTATCCTCTCATACAACAGTCAGGCATCAGTCATCCAGGCCATCATTCTCAGCCGGAAGGACTATTACAACTGTTTCAGCCTTCCACCCTTTCTCTTGTGTTGTCTTCAGAGAGCTCAGGACGCTGCTGAGCTGGCTTTTGATTCTGCCTAGGTACTCGCACGCTGCTCCCTAGAGGAGCTCTCTTGATTGGCTTCTGTTTCGAAGCTGAGATGTTCTAATCACTCTGTTTAGGTCATGGTCCTTCCACAAATCAGGCCTGATCCATTTGCAGTCTAAATTCCTGCACTACAAGCTGGTTTGTGATCTCTGTTCTTCCTCAACCAGACTTCTAACCATTCCTTCGATCCCGCTCTGCCACAACAGCAGGTGAGCCTCTTCGGTTTTGGAATGCACTTCAACTTACTTTATGTTTGTTGGATGATCATCTCTATTTTAAAAAAGCTCTTAAAAACCAGGCTGTTTCAATCTGGCTAACATTTTCCTTTCTTCAATTATTTTACATTAGACTGTTTTTCCTTTCCTTTCCATTTGGCTGAATGATACCCTTTGGGGGGTTGCACGCTCTGTTATAAATTCTTTTTCATTCATTTATTCATTACATAGGATCCCGTAGTTGCATTTATTCTTGAGGTTGCTGTCCTTTTCGCAGTCACGGTGCAGCTTATGGGAAATGCTGCGACAGTGGATATCTGATGAAAACAAATTACAGTGTCATCACAGATATTCACTTTCTAAGTGGAATATCCCTTTTATTACATATCGGATAAACAATACAGCTCATTAAATCACAGTAAAGTAATAACAGAAGGTACTAGCACCAGATATTTATGAGTTTGGCCCCAAACAATGTTGACACAAATATGATATACCACTCTCATAGAAATGCATGGTTCAATGTAATCTAAAGGGGTATTCATGATTGTTATAATCTGCCATTAATCCAGCATTTACAAAGACGGAAGGAAGTGTAATCTTCGGGACCAATGCTAGTCTATGTGTGGTCCTCACAATCAGGCAAGTGAATACGTAGGCATGAATGGTGCAACGTTGTCCAGTGGGCCCATGTTAGCCCATGTGTTGTAGCATCATGTATAGATATGGAGCTGCTAATGATGGAGAAGGTCTTTATAATGAGAGTTTATGGGAAGGCACAGGGTCTCTAAATTGTGGTTCAGTTTCTCAAGATTCTTGTGCTTTGTGTTACTGCTAGAGACTCCTAGTTTGAGAAATAATTCAATGTCTGTGGGAAAAACTGGGCTTAGCTAGCATTAAAGCAGCCAATGCAGTGTATCAGGGCCCAGTGATGCAGGTAAGAAAAAAGGCCACTGCACACCTATTGTGGCTGTCTTTTCAACTTTTACTATATAATTTGCTACCTGCCAATTTTCTTTACTCGCAGTATTTGCAATCAGACTCTCTGGGACAATTGTAGAGCTCTGCCATAATATTCTTGAGATATGGATTTCTCTATATTGCTGCCACATTCTCATACATCCCCATGTTACTGGGCCTTTACTAGCTAGTGGTTATTGCCACCACATCCTCTCCTCCCATCTTTTGGGTTCCTGATGATCAGAGTCAGAGGTGGAAGTGAGGACGTTGGCACCTCACAGTTTGCATTAGCAGTTACCAAACTGCCAACTGGATGCGTATTGTGGTTCTGTACGTTCCTGTGGTGTTTTCCTTCTTCCTTGCGGTCCTTTGGCATTTACAGCTTCATGCTTTATGTCAAGAGCTGCAGCCGTCATGGTAGATCACAGTTGTTGGATGCTTAAGCAGTGGAATGTTTACAAATCTGGACACCAATATAATGGCCACCAGTCCCGGATTTCAGCGCTGCACTGTTGAGGTCTATTTGAGTTTGTAGTAAAAGTAAATGGGTGAGAAGTCCTTGCTCGATGCCTTTTACATAAAAGAACCTAAACTGTAGATGTGCCCAGAAAGGCTTTCTTTTCAGGAGTGAGGAGAGACTTGGCATAGATTCCTGCATGGTCTCCCTGGGCTAAGCTGCTGTTGCTCGAGGATTTGCAGGAAACAGATTAAGGTTGAGGATTAAAGTTTTTATATAGAGGTCTCACTATGAATGAAGAGAACAAATCCTGGTCCATAAACCGGAAGTCTCTCATCAGGTCAACTCGTGTCCTTAAGACTTTTCAAATGTCAGAATACATTGATCTGAATTCAAGATTCCATGGGAGCATTTAACTTTTGGGCACTTCTCTGTATCCGCAAACATTCATACACAAAAAGAATATGTTGATTAGCAATAGACCAAGGAAAAGGGAAATCGGAATATGAAAGTAAGCCGAGACTCTGAACATTAGGACTCTGACTTGTCTCTCTGCATGGCGCTGATATCTACTAGGTCCCAGTGCACATCTTATAAGATAAGACTGATATATTTAATAGCTTAACCCTGTCTAAAATCAGATACATTTTGTAACATATGATATATCTCTGGGATATTTGTAGAGCTCTGACATTCCTGGAAATGAAAAAAAACCAATATAGATGTATTGTGAAACTATTAACAGTTTTTATGGGTGATAAGGATCCTTTTGTACCTCATGAAGCTTAGTATCCAAAATAGAACAAAAATGTAAGCTTATACTCTTTCAAGATTACCTCTTAGACTGCAATTTAAACTATGCAGATTTGTTTCCAAAATACAATTACGTTCCTTAGAATATTTCGCTATATTCAGCTTCACCTTAAAAAATGCTTCCAAAAATAAAACATATTATCTCTAATGTTTTCACAATATCTAGCAACAGGTTCTTGGATGCAGAGAACAAAGTATCTTAATTGCCTAGCAAGGAGGCTCTGAACCATGAGGATCCTTATACTCAATATTTTCTAAATGTTGACCTACATTTCCAAACATCTCAAGAGTTCTGTGGCTTTCTTGGAAATATAGTCTCTTAATGTGTTCAGTCACTTATCCATAGTGTGTCTTCCAAAGATGTGAAGACCTTTGTCAAGTGATGTTGACTTTGTGAGTGCACTGGCTGCCTGTCCATCTCTTCCATCTCTAGAATGAACATAGTGCTAATGAACTCAGAGTACAATGTTGGAGTGTGCACGCAAGTGTAGAAAAGTAAGTCCAAGAAACAGATCAACACATCAAAGTACTGACTAGGAGGACCACTGCTTTTACAATTAGGGTTACTGTGAAGGGGCCATAGCTCCTAGTTACAAGAAATCATTATTTGAGTTTCAAAAGTCTTGGACCATTTAAAGATGAGGGCTGTTTTTTTGGCTTCTTGCTGAGAAAACTGGTAGGAGTTTGACAGGAAGTTCTGTGTATTCCATCCAGCTTCTCCAGACAGAAATAAGGACCTCCTTTTATGGGCATTGCCAGTTCCAGCAGTAGCTCACGAGAATAAGGAGAGTGCTGTTAGAAAAGGGGGTCTCTAGTTGGCAGTGGTATGCACCCTGTCCAAGTAGGGAGCCTTCCTTCTAGTCAGGGTAAGGGGATTACACAGCTAAGATAACCCCTACTCACCCCCTTGGTAGCCTGGCACGAGCAGTCAGGCTTACCTCAGAGGCAATGTGTAAATCCTTTGTACATAACACACACAGTAACACAGTGAAAACACTAAATAATCTGTATCTAAACCAAACCAGACCAAAACAACAAAAATCCAACATACATAACTCAAGATTTCACTTTAAAAAGGTTTAAGCAAATATGTTCATAGAACTCTATGGATGCGTTGATTTTAGCACAGAATACCTTTGAAGTGTCAAAATTCAAGATGAAAAACAGCCACAAAGGGAAGAAAACATCAGAAAACACAGCGATGCGTCGGTTCTTGTGTCCCAGGGGAATGGAGGTGTCAGTTCTGCTGCATGTGGGAGAAGTATTGCGTTGATTCCTTACTGCGAGGCGAAGCGATGCATTGACTTCCAGAGGAGACTCCTTTCCGCAGGGCGGATGCGTTGGAAACTTGGCACACAGGTGCGATGCGTGGAAATCCGGATGTGCTGGGGTCGATGAGGCGGCAGCGTTGGAGTCAGAGCGGGGGTCTCCTACATCGGAGACACAGTGCTCTGGACTCGGGCTGCGGCAGTTCTTCTGGCCGTGAACAGGCGCTGCGCTGATTTTTCAGCCGCACCATGGCGATGCATTGGTTTTTCAACTGCACAGCAAGCTTGCAGCGTGAAAAACATAGCTGGAAGGTCAATGCGTGGATTTCAAGTCTTTAAAGCAGCCAAACCATCTCCAAGGGCCCAGAACTGGAACTGGCACCATTTGGCAGGTCAGAACTCCCAGCAGAGGAGTTCAGGGGGGCTGCAGTTGAAGTCCTTGATGGCCCTGAGACTTCTTAGCAGGAGACAAGCACACACAAGCCCTCAGAGAATCCTTTCAACAGGGCAGACTTTGGCACTGGTGGCGCCCTGTGCGACAATGTTTGTTGACGACCCCCAATGACCATCTCTGCCACGGATTCCCTGACTACCACCATTTAACAGTGCCCCTCAAGTCTCCATAACCACTCTCTCTCAGATTAATTTAGTTTTATAGCGCCACTCGTACCAGTGTAAGATGTCAGGGCACTTTACATCTCACACACACATTGCACAGAGACAATCATACGTGTGTAAATTAGTGTATAGCAAATGTTACATAAGACAGAGGACTACAAGGTGTAGGACTCACATGTCATCCGTACTGGTAGGCAGTATAGTTTAATAGTCCTTGGTCTGGAAAAGCACAAATTCAAAATTTAAAACATAACACCACGGCTAGGGGGCTCTCTTTAATAATAAGAATTCATTTCTACCCAATTTAACCCTTTTTGCAAGATAAGAATAATGACAGATAAGCCAAAAAATAATATATAGCTCTAATATATACCTTGCAGTGTGCATGCTGCTCTTTGATGACAGTTAATACCTCACTGTTCTATATTAGGATTTTAACTTATAAACTGCAAGTAACAAAGGATCTCTCTGACAAAAGTAGTAATCCACTGACCTATTAACACTAAATGCACTTTGTTATCTGCATGGTACACGATATTTGCAGCAGGCATATTAACCCACTGCACTACCTGATGAGTCAAAACTTCCACTAGACAAAACTCCAGTCTCTCTCCAGGAAGAACATTAATCACCGGAATTATCTTGACATTTTTATTAATGTCTGAAAATTGTTGGAGGCAGAGAACATCGCAGCAGGTGCTTTTAAAACGATAATATACTTGCAAACATGGCGGCCCCACCCCAAGTCAGCACCCAGTACGGTGGCACCGATCTCACCGCCCTAGAGCCAGCCCTGCTTTTCAAGCTGGATACAAAGCAAAGTCCAGTCCTTTTCCTCTCCAAGACAGAAGCAGGCCAACCCAGCAAAGCAACACAGCTCGCTTCTGATGCCCTCAAAATAGGTCAGATGACCCCACGTCTTAAGAAACCATCCGCTGATGTGAATGGCCTTAACAATTTCCGTCCTACCACCAACCTCCCTTTCCTTGCTAAAATCACTGAAAGATGCGTAGCTGAGCAACTCTCCCAACATATTAAGGACAACAACCTTCTTGATGAATCACAATCTGGCTTCAATCAAGTCTGGAGCACTGAAACAGCACTGCTCCAAGTTATCAATGATGCCCTGCGAATGCTCGACTCAGGCAACTCCTGTCTCCTGATCCTTTTGGACCTTTCTGCAGCTTTTGACACTGTAAACCATAACACTTGTCTGAACACACTAAAACAAAGAATGGGGTTTGAAGGCATGGTACTCAAATGGTTTGAATCATACCTCATGGGAAGATCTCAGATGATAAAAATTTGCGAGCTGTCTGAGTTCATCAAAGGCTGTGGACCAAGGTGTCCCTCAAGGCTCGATCCTCGCACCCACCCTTTTAAATCTTTACATGGAACCACTGGGAAACCTACAAGACAAAAAGTCCGGGATCCATTATCACCTCTTTGCTGATGACACCCAACTCTACCTCAAGATGTCCTTCATATTCAACATTCAAATCCTCTCTACCACCCTCAACTCCATCCAAGAATGGATGAAGTCTCATTATTTAATTCTGAATCCCTCCAAAACGAAATTCCTTCTTATCAGTGGCGGCTCCTCCGCTAAGGCGGAAGAGCGCACCCCCCTGCTCAAAAGGAAAAATAAAATGATAATAACGTAATGTTATTGTCATTTCACTTTTCCTATTGTAGTCAGTGGTGGGCGGGGCTGGCCACAGCAGGGGGAGGAATGGTTTGCACTCCCTAAGTGCTCATGACTGTTTGGCCGGACTTTTTGGGCCAGCCAAACAGTCACGCGCACTTTGCATGTTCCCACCAGGATGCATTATACAGCCTGGTGAGGAACACGCACAGGCTCCCTGTCCCCGTCTGAGCGCCGAACCACGGCGCTCAGACCAATCACAACGCTGCATTGCAGCATTGTGATTGGCTCAGGAGAGCCTGTGTGCTGGGTGCTTCCTGCTGCCGGCCAGGACAGGAAGAAGGAAGATGAAGAGGACAAGGACAGAGGAGAGACGGTGACCGGCCGTTCCAGGTAAGTCCTTTTTTTTCATTCACTCCCTCCCCACCGCCGCCCCACTAATCCCATCTGGTAGCAGCCGCTACTGCTTCTTATCTCAACCTCAAACTCTCCACCCCCTGTTCAATCATGGATGGATAGTCTAAACATTCTTAACATCAAACCTACCATTGTTGACAGTGCCAAATCCCTAGGTGTCATCCTGAACAAAAGACTCAACCTCAATTCTCAAATCAACACCATGGCCAAGAACGCACACTTCCAACTGCACCTTCTCTGGGGGATTCAGCGTTTCATTCCTGAGAAAGATCTGAAAACTCTGGTTCAATCTTTGGTACTCTCCAGACTGGACTACTGTAATTTTGTCCTTGCAGGCCTCCCCAAAACCCACCTATCTCCTCTAAAATCCATCCTCCATTCAGCTGCGCGTTTCGTCTATGGGGGCAAAAGAAACGACCATATTGCACCCATACTGATTTCTCTTTGCTGGCTTCCCATTGAAGCTAGGTCAATATATAAGACTGCTTGCATCACCCATTATGCCATACACATTTCCACCCTTTGCTACCTGGCCAACAAACTCAAAATATCAGGCGGCTCCAGACCTTCACGCAATGCTGAAAATTCCCTGCTTGAACCCCCAACTTACAAAAGGGAAGGGCTTAGGGCGCAATCCTTCTCAGGTAATTCGTCTAGAATTTGGAACTAGCTACCTCCAACGATTCGCACCACCACCTCTTTCTGGACTTTCAAAACAGATCTTAAAACTCTTCTCTTCCAAAGACACTTCGATCAATAATTCTCCTCCCCAAGCTCCCCACCAGGCACACGCCCCCTCATCCCAGGTCATGACCCGATTGTTACATGACACTCAGGAGAGCTACTACGACTCTCTGTCTCAATTTTGTAAATATGTATTATGCATTTGTGTAACCCTAATCGATCTACCTTTTCTTAATATGTAATCTTGAGTGAATATGTAACTTGTTAATCTATAACTCACACCACGAGTAACTGTTGTACATATAAGTAGTGATACCTTCTGCCATGTTACTCTTTTTCCTTATGTAATTTACTTCGCTCTATTGTAAAGCACTCTGCCACCTCTGGGTAAAGTACGCTCTATATTAAAATGCATAACTAAATAAATAAACACAGCAAAGGGGCAGCACTCCTCCTAACAGCTCTCCAGCTCTTTCTCTTGGCAGAGTCTCCTTTTGATCCAGACGTGTTCTAAAAGTCTGGTTTTTTAGGTCCAGTACTTATACACCTTTTGGCCTTTGAAGTAGGCATTCTTCAAATGATTGTCTTTGTAGTGCACAAGTTCTTTTCCTGCCTGGGCTTGGCTTCAGAGACACTCCAGGGGGTAGAGACAGCATTGTGAGAGGCCAGGCACAGTCCTATTCAGGTGTATGTGACAACTCCTCCCACCACTCTAGCTCAGGAAGGCCCATCAGACTGTTGATGGGCCATCAGGATATGCAGGGCACACCTCAACTCCCTTTGTGTGACTGTCTAGTGTGAATGCACAAACAGGCCCCTAACAGTCTAAATCAGACGTAGATTCCAAAGGCAGAGGATCGTAAAACAAGAAAATACCCACTTTCTAAAAGTGGCATTTTCAAACACACAATTTGAAAACCAGCTTTACTAAAAGATGTGTTTTTAAATTCTGAGCGCAGGGAGCCCAAACTCCAACTCTCTAGCTCTTCCCAATTGAAAGTTACACTTCTAAAATGTTACAAGTCAGCTCCAATGAGAGCCTATGAGAGAGCTAGTCCTTCCAATAGTGAAAAACGAAATTGGCACTATTTCACTATCAAGAAATGTAAAACACACCTGTACATGCCCTACCTTTCACGTATACTGCACCCTGCCTATGGGGGTACCTTAGGCCTCCATTAGGGGTGCCTTACATGTAGTAAAAGAGAAGGCTAGGGCCTGGCAAGTGGGTGCACTTGCCAGATTGACATGGCAGTTTAAAACTGCACTCACAGGCAATGCAATGGCAGGCCTGAGACAAGTTTACAGGGCTACTCATGTGGGTGGCACAACCAGTGCTGCGGGCCCACTAGTAGCATTCTGTTTACAGGCCCTGGCACACATAGTGTACTTTACTAGGGACTTACCATGACATCAAATAAGCCAATCGTGGATAACCAATCAGAAAACCAATTTACACAGGAAGCACTTGCACTTTAGCACTGCTCAGCAGTGATAAAGTGCCCAAAGTACATAAACCAGGAAAAACGAAGTCCAGCATAACATCAAAAATACAGGAGGTAAAGACAAAAAGACAGGGGGAACCACACCAAGGGTGCCAGGTCTAACAAGTGCTAAGAATAGTAGTTCCCTACGGATGGTCTATTATTCCTGAATGTATCTATTCCACCACAAAGGATTTCCTTTGTGGCTAATAATGCACTTGTGGTGAAAGAGCAAGTTCTCACTAAAGAGGATTTGCATTAATTTAAAAGTTGATATAGCCCAGGCTGTTGTTCCAAAAACTATATAAAGCTGCCACCAACCAAACAATTTTCCTTTAATCTGTTGAGAGAACCAACATGGGGAAAAGAGGAAGCATGTTAAGAATGCTCCCCTCTCAGTTAACCCATCCCCACCAGCAGCAGTTTTTAACTTTTCTAGTTCACTCCAATGTGTTTAATCCCAAAGTCTGTAACATAGGGATTAGACCAGATCATCCCCCTCCCCCCCATTTTTGAAAATGTACATCAATAGAAGAGCAATTGAACCTGTCCTAAAGACTTTAAACTCCATCCTGGAGTGCTGAAACCCTAATGCAGAGGACTTAAATTCCATTCTAGAGGGATACAATTGTATCCCAGAGTGTTTCATCCCATAAATAAGTACTTAAGCATTATCCCAACACAAGCTCAAATTAATTAAACGGTAGTTACACCCCTGAATAAGCAATGAAGCGTTATCCTATAGCATGTAAGCCCTTTCATAAAGCCCTTATACACTACCCCAGGGCACCTATCCTATTCTTAGAACACTTAACTCCATCAAGAGCTTAAACCAATCCAAGAATATTTAAATCCAGTGCAGAGAACACTAAGTCATATTCTTACATGTCCACCATTCTACACAGCATGGGCATGTATATTAACTTTGTACACCTTGGCATAGCCTCCCAGGCACTCACTGAGAAGGTATTGCAAAAACGAAGGGAGGAATGGAGCTGTACCCATGTGGATGCATGTCTATTTCTGGAGGACTTTTAGTGCCTTGTATAATGTCTTTTGAAATCTAGTACACCCAATAATGTGTTGCTGTTGCTCTGGCCTCTTTGCTGCTCTTCTCCTGTCTACATACAATTACTCTCTGGATTTGACATTATGTTATTATCATACAGTTCCGGTGCAAAGATTTGAAGAGCCCAAGGCAAAATTATATTTTGCTGTCTAGTAACTCTTTTCTCCTAGCATAAGACAACGTTTAGGTCATTTATTTTTTATTTTTTAAAGACCTTTATTAATTTGAGCACCATAAACAAAAGACTCAGTTTCATCAATATGACAATTGTAATGACAAACAATTTTCAAAAATCATACAGCACAAGTTTAAAAAAAAAAAAAAAAAGGCAGCAGGCAAGTGTTGTCCCATGTCAGTACAGCCTTTGCACGTACCACCCACCTGCCCATGACTGCCCTCTTTGCCTCCGCACTAATTACTAAATTGTCCTGAAGATAGCAAATGGACTCACTCTTCATTACATCAGTTACAGGTCTCAGTTCACGCAACGATCAGCAGCCCCGCCCCTGTGCCGCTAAACATCGGAGCTGGTTGCTCTCAGTACTTGATGCACCTCATCAGTGGATGTACCATCCCCTTCCTTATTCGCTCTATATGTTCTATACAGCGCCCAAAAATTCTTAGATCTATTGCGGGGAGGGAGAAGGTCACTGTAATTCTCTGTTTGAGTGCTGCAGTACAGCATGTCGCTCGCCCACTGAGCAATCGTAGGGGTCGGTCCTCTCGACCAACAAATCGCCACTCTGCGTTTGGCTAGCAGCAATCCCATGTCAACTAGTCTGCGTACCCCTCTAGGTATTAATTTAGAATAGCCCAACAGGGCCAATGCCGGCTCCGGTGCGAGTTCCAGCCCAATCACTGCTTCCAACTCCTTAAATACCCGCTCCCAAAATCTGGCTATCCCCGGGCAAGTCCAAGCTAGATGCATAAAATCAGCTAACTGTTCGCTGCAACGCTCACACCTCGACTCTTCACGAAGGCCGTATCTACTCAATCTCTCTGGAGTATAGTATACCCTATTTAGATATTTAAAATGGATCAGACGATGTCTTCCATTTAAGGAAATGCGTTTCGTGTTGTTGCAGCAGTACGTCCACATTGCGTCGTCTATGTCTCTGTCGAGGTCTCTCTGCCAGGCTAAGCAGGATTTAGTGAAATAGTTCTCTCTGTAGGACATGGACAATTTATATATTTTAGATACTATATGCGTCGGTTCGTCAGTTCTAATAACATAGGACAAGGCGGTCAACTCCGGCGGCTCCATTAAGTCCCCCCCCAAAATCTGTAACAACGTGTGCCTTGTTCTGTGAAACTGGAATTTGGTAAGAAGGGTGGGCGCTACTTCCCCAGTCTCCCACTCTTCCCAGATTCGTGCTGTACCTCTGTCAAACAAGTTCCCTATTGTTCGGACCCCTACTGAATTGAGCGCACGTACAACTCCCCCATCCCTACACAGGGGCAACCAGTGGCACCAGTCCAGAGGGGTAAGCGGGGAATACAGAATGGCTCCCGCCTGTAACTTTAGAAGGTGGTGCCAGGCATGCGTTGTCGCATTGACGGAGTCAAGTATCCCCGTCCTACGGTCCGGAGGTGAGAACAGTAGAGCAGGTAGTGGACGAGGTGCAGCCACTACCCTTTCTATGCATAAGTGGGGGATGTCCGATGAACCATGCATCCAGTGGTAAGCATGTGCACTTTGTGCTGCCCTATAGTATAAGTCCAAATCTGGCACCCCTAGCCCCCCCATATGATACGGTAGGGTAAGTATTTGCCATCTGACCCGTGCCTGTTTGCCAGCCCAAGCTAATCTAATCATCAATGCTGTAAGCCTCCTAAAGAACGTACTTGGAAGTACTAACGGGATATTAATGAAAAGGAACAGAAAGCGGGGCAGTATCACCATTTTCATTATAGAAATTCTGCCCATCAGTGATAGTGGTAGACAAATCCAGCCTTCCACCTCATCTTCCAATTTACTAATCGCTACCCCATAGTTATCACGAAATAAGACTTCAGAGTCCATGTGTACCTGGATACCTAGGTATCACACCGAGTGTGTCGACCACTGCAGGGGGTAGTCAGGTTCAAATGGCGTCGTGACTGGGGTAAGGGGGGAATACGATAGACTTTGGCCAGTTTACTCGAAGGCCAGACACCGCCCCGAAGCGCACTACTTCACGCAGAACAGGGGAAAGGTTACGCTCTGGGTCTCAAATGTATAGGAGCATATCGTCAGCATAGGTAGAAACGATCAGCTCATAGCCCGGGAATCATATACCCTTATATCTATGGTATTCTCGAAGCGCACAGGCTAAAGGCTCTGCCACCAGTGCGTACAGAATCGGAGACAGCGGGCAACCCTGCTGCGTGCCTCTCGTAATATGTATAGAGTCCATCACCAGATTACCAATTTTAATCCTGGCTGTGGGAGCATTGTACAGAACTCCTATAAGCTGTAGAAAGACTTCCCCCAGGCCCATCCTCGTCAACACCTGTCGCATAAAGGGCCATTCGACGGAGTCGAAGGCTTTCTCCATGTCGAGAAATACTGCCACTGCTGGGACCTCCGGCTTAGTGTGCTGCACTGCTCCGAACACCGTTCGCAGGTTATACGCAAGGTTTCGACCCGGAACAAACCCTGCCTGCTCCGGAACAACCAGAGTCCGGATCAATGGGACCAGCCTGTTCGCTAGGATCTTCGCGAATATTTTCGTGTCAACGTTAAGCAAGGAAAGCGGACGATATTATGCGCATTCCTCAGGGGGCTTTCCCGGTTTCAAGATAGCATGAATGATCGCCTCTCTCATCGAGGGCGGCATAGTGCCTGACACACACATCTCGTCAAATAAAGTGGCTAAGTGCGGCAGCAGCAGGTCCAAGTACGCTTTGTAAAAAGCAACTGTTAGACCGTCTATACCTGGTGCGCTACCCGATTTCATGCTTGATAACGCCAGAGTGATTTCTTCTCTCTCCAGGGGTCGCATCAGGAATTCACGGTGCGTGTTTGTTAGCCACAGCAACTTTATGTGAGTTAAATAGTCCAGAATTTCCGCTTCGGTACCTCCGCTACGAGTAGAATAGAGCTGTGAGTAATATTGCCTAAATCTCGCTGCTATGGCTGCTTCCTCATTGAGTATGTCTCCCTCTGCTGACTTGATCTCTGCGACTACCGTCTTTTCTCGTCTCTTTTTGAGTAACTGGGCCAGAACCGCGCCCGGCCTTTCGCTCTCGCCAAAGGAGCGAGCAGTGGCGTATTTGCCAAGATGCTTTATTTCGGCATCCACGGCATCGTGATATTCTTCTAGCTGGATTTTGAACTCCTGTACTACCTCTTCATCAGCGCTAGTCTGGAGACGTGCTTCCAAGTTAGCTAGGATCTTTTCCAGACCCGTGAGTCTCCGCCGTATTGCTCTAAGGACACCAGAGTGCTTAGTCATGGTCACTCCGCGGATATAGACTTTAAACGCCTCCCAAACCACCTGGAAGCTATCCACCGAACCCACATTTGTGGCAAAGTACGTTTCAATCGCTTCTGCCAGTTCCTCCTTAAATACTGCATCTAGTAAAGAGTAAGGTGGGAACCTCCAGGTAAAGGGGGGGGATAGTCTTCTGGGGCGTGTCTAAAACTAGTAGTATAGGGGAATGGTCCGAGAGTCTACGGGGAAGCACCTCGCAGGACCGGGTTCGTTCATACAACTGCCTGGTTGCTAGCCAATAGTCTATGCGGGTGTGTAGATTGTGGTACGCTGAGTAATGTGTGAATCCCCCTTTGTCTGGGTATCTCTGCCGCCACACATCGTGCAAGTCTAGCTGAACCATTACATCTGTCACTGTCCTAGCTGCCGCCGTGGCGTATCTCTCCGGTCCCCCGGATCTATCCTGGCGTGGGTTCAAAACTAAATTGAGGTCACCACCCCAGAGCTGCTGTCCGTCCCCGCAACCACGCACTTTTTCAAACAGTGTAGCATAAAAGTTGGGATTATCAAAATTCGGGCCGTATACATTAACTATAAGTAGGTCCATTCCCTTTCCCCTACACCGAGAAAGCACATACCGCCCATCCCCGTCTGTGTCCAACGGTTCTAGTTTGAGAGTGACCTTGGGATTCACCCATGTAAGCACACCTCGCGCATGAGTGGTAAAACCTGCTGCGTGTATATTTCCTTGCAATCCCCTGCTGCGAAGCATGGGGCTGTTGAGAGGGAGGTGTGTCTCTTGTAGTAGTGCAATATCTACTTCGTGTCTCGTCAAGTAGGCCATGACCTTACGTAACTTCCTATGGTCATTCAGCCCTAACATTCCATGTCAGTGCACGGATCCTACCGTATATCGCTGTACTAGTGGACCTACAGTGGGCTGTCATGTGATCATGCACTATCTATCCAACTGTGCCTGCCATTGGAACATACAATTGTGTAATCAACTTGCGTGATAATGTATTGATCAGGAAAATTGTCATGTCGTCTGAGTCTCCATTCCCTCCCGCCCCCACCCACGCCAGGCTGACCCCAACAGCGCCTCGGCGAGATATCTTCAACCATTCCCCTTGTGCCATCTGAACAATCAACAATTGAAAACAACGTAACATTAAACCAAGAGATCCTCCCCCCCCACTGAGCAATTCCCCAGTTGTGTGCTTCACTCGTGGGCGGATGTTGCTCGCCTAGCAAGCTAGAACGTCTAAACCTAATTAGGTATCCTCTCCGCTCACCATCAAACAAATGTTGTTCATCTGCAAAAAGAGAATCACTAACCCCCCTTACAGCTTCACATCTATGAAGTCAAAAAAGCTCGTAACGGAACCCTCACCAAGAGCTAACCCCTACATAGCTAATGTAATATCGCAATCAGTCCCGCATTGCACTTCAACCAACAATAACTCAGTCAAACATGCTTATTCTTTGCAGCCCCAAGCATTTTCATGGTTAGCCTCCCCCAACCATCCCATAAGCAGCGGTCTTATCTGCAGTTAGAGTAGGCTAGAGTTCAGTCCTGATCGTCTAAGCTTCCACCATCCGCACCCTCCAAGGAGCCTCGTTCCGGGCTGCGCCGCTTTTCTTTAGACCACTCCTTCAGGGCTTTCTGTAGGGCTTTTGGATCAGTGAAGATTCGCGAATGGCCCTGCCGATTGACACGAAGTCTAGCCGGGTATAGCATGGCATAGTCGATGTTGTGCTCTCTTAATTGCTTCTTCAGTGGAGCAAACTGTCTGCTCGCCTCTTGGACCTTGATCGTGAAGTCGGGGTACAGAGATATAGTGGATCCTTCATACTGCAATGACTGTTTTTCCCTGGCCACCTTTAACGCCGAGTCTCTGTCGCGGTAGTTCAGCAACTTCGCGATTATCGGTCTTGGGGGAGCACCAGGGGTTGGGCGAGGGCCCAGTGAGCGGTGTGCCCTCTCAACCACAAATATGGGAGAAAATGTTTCGCAACCGAGTAGCGTTACTAATAATTTCTCGACCAATTTTTTCATGTTGCCAGTCTGGCTCGACTCCGGAAGGCCCGTGATCCTGAGATTGTTGCGTCGGGAACGCGCTTCAAGGTCCTCGGTCTTGTCTTGTAAAATCTGCATCACTCTCCCCAATTGCTTATGTTCGGCGTCCAACGTAGTCTGTGCTTCCTCTACCTCCGTGACTCGGCGCTCCGACATGTCCAACCTCTCTGCATGCTTGTCCATTCTCTCAGACATTCTATCCATACGGTATGACAGGGAGTCCATCTTAGTGCCCAGAACAGATAGGCTGCTCTGCAAGCCTTTTGCCATTGCAGCCAGCATAGTGCGGATGTCACCATCCGCCTCCTCTTGGGGCAGTTCCTGCATAGGGTCCCCATCGTCAGCAGCAGTGTCTCGGACCTTAGATTTCCTGTGATCAAACGTCAGTTTCAGCTGAGTCTTGTCCACTCTACCCATTTCAGCAGGCTCGCCGTGTTAATTGGGGTCCAGAATCACCAAGCACCCAGGCCGGCCTCCAGTGCCACGCAGCTCACCTCTGGGAATATGTAGTGGATCCTACAGTGACTCCAGCACTATGGGGCGGCCAAAGGGAAGTCCCAAGCTCGGTGGATCATCGGTCTCGTCCCACCGGAGAGTAGTCGCCGTAGGACACCCAGCTGATGGCGCTACTTAAGCGCCCGCCACTCTTCAGCCCCGTAGGGAGTCCGCCTGTCTCAGCCAGCCAGGGGCAGAGACCCCGCCGCAAGAGGTATCTTCCGGCAGTCTCCACCGCAGGAGGTAACTCCCCGTGGCCCACTCCGAGGTAAAGGTGTCCCGCGTGCACTCCCTGGATAGCGGCACGCAGCAGGGGGCACAGAGCAGCGCAAGATCAGTGGCCACTACCTGACGAGTCATTCAGAGGCAGTCCCACAGTCAGCTCCTACAGGCGCCACAGTAGAGAGCACCAGCCCGCCTATCTTCACACAGTATGGCGTTGCTGCCCTGCAGGCTCACCACTGGCTCTGTGCAATGAGCAGGTCCTCTCCGGGTATTCACTCTATCACTCTGGTCACCTGGGGCCGCCGGAGTAGAAAAGAGCCCGGCGCCTCACGCTCTTGTAAGATAGACACCGCCTCCAGACAGCGGTTACTCTGATGCGCCGCAGGAACCGAGCTTTCCGGCAGGAGACCCCCGGACCCTCAGGCTCCAAGATGGCGGATCTCGTCCAATGCACCACACAGTGTTCGGAGGCCCGCTGTTCAGCCCTCCGCTCCCGGAGAACGCAGGCTGCTTAGGGGACCCCTTCTACTTTGTGACGGTCTATAAAAATATTTTTTAAGGGCAGGCAGTGGTCCCAGGGACCACTACCTGCCCTTAAAAATGAAACGAAAACGTTTCATTTTTGTTTTTTAAATGCATCCGGTTTTCCTTTAAGGAAAACGGGTTGCATTTTTTTTTTTTTTAAACTGCTTTATTTAATAGCAGTCCCAGATATGGTGGTCTGCTGAGCCCAGCAGGCCACCATCCCTGGGAGGGCCTGTCATTCCCAATAGGGTTGCAAATTGCGAGAGGCTCATTAATATTCATGAGCCTCGCAATTTGCGACCCCATTGGGAATCGCAAACAGTGCTAAACACACTGTTGTACATGCCAAATAGCGCCTCACAAATTGCGAGTCGCAAATGAGTCGCAATTTGCGAGGCACTGTTTTGCAGGTCGTACATCTGGCCCTTAAAGAATAAACCAACCTTACTTAGTAGACATGTACTCACTTTAAAAATGAAATCGATTTACATAATATGTGCCTTAATACATTACATTTTCTGTATAACAAGGGGTGGGCCCTATACCACACAGCTAGATTGGACCAGTAAATTACAAAAAATGAGATATCTAGCTGACCATTTATTATGCTGTCAGCTATTTAACAGACTACAACCAAAATCATGAATAAGATGGTCGGCATCATTTAATTATTCTTTTTCTGAAAATTATTGTGCATTTTAGAAGTACACAAGGTAGAAATGAACAACACTTTACAATTTACATAGTGTAAAAATTAGGCTCAAAAGGTGGAAACAACAAACATGAATATAACACAATCAATTAGTGATTTCACAAGGCAATACTTCACAAGTGAAAAATAAAATGAAGACATCAAGACTGAACACATAAAGATCAATTGAAGCTATTACCAGTCAAAAAAAGAGCAATAATCAGGTAACCCATTATTTAAAGGGAACAAACTCGAGATACCATCCAACGGGGGTATTTACATTTCATGCAAAAGAGGATATACATTTTAGAAAGATTATTTCCCTCAATTGCTATACATTTATTAACATAAACTAGTCCCCTGTTGGTAAAAATGTGCCAACGCGTTTCGAAACCCTTATTATTTTGAGGGATTCTCTTCAGGGCTGTGACTGGATTCTGTGAAACCAAAATAAAAAATTCTTATTTAAAGAGAATATTTTCTAAAAGGAAAGAGAGGTTAGCCCTCCTTTTCTCAATATTTAACAAGGCTGTTATGCAGCTGCTAGGAGATATGCACCTGTTATTCTACTGCGACATAGCCGTTCCTTAGGTGTGGGTGGGTGGGACAAAGATTCTCGCCGGTGCTGCTCCCCCGCTTCCAAAAGATAGGAGCTTACCTGGGGGAGCAGTGCTTATATCCCCCCCCGGGTGCTGGGCCGCCTTCTGCATGGCCTCCCCCCATTGGGGGGTTTGTATTACGCCTAGGCCCCCATTGGCCGGGGGGGCCGGCGCCTCTCTGGCGGTCGCAGCGGGGGGGGCGCGGGAGCTTCCCTGCTCCTTGGCGCGAAAACCGGTTTCGTCCGGGGCTCGGCGTCGGTTATGGCGCCGGCCCTCTAGGCCCCCTTCGGTGGCAGCCTTTGCTACTCCCAGTGGTAATGTAGAATTATTCAAAACCGGAAAGCCGAGTGATTTTCAAGCGCGGTATGTGTGTACAATCATTGCACGCGCTGTAGGAGTCTGTGAAAGTAATTACAAAATGGGTCATATTTCGCTTGGCTTCCTTTTTATAAAACCAAATACATTGTAACAAGTGTGAAAACTCACGTTTATTTCTCAAGCGACCATCCTTTAGTCTTCTCGGCTACCGTCTGCCAAACAGAACAGGATCTGTTGAGCTTAGTTATTCAACAGTAAAGCGGACTTCCTGTTCAGGGCCCGCAGTTTGGGAGGCTGCCAAACAATGAATGCTGGGTCTTGTAGTATCTAACTGAATGTTATCGCTTTTAGCCCTATCGATGCCTTTGCGTGCTGCGGTGTATGCTGGATTTTTGAAGCGGCTTAAATTGCCATAATCATATTAAATGACTATTTGAATTATAGTACAATAATGTAGTCATGACCCAACATGTACATAGGTCATTGATGTTTTACGTCCTAGATATTTCGGACATCTCATTTAAACCTGATGTGGCGCTATTAAATTTAAGAATGAGGTAGGCTTCTTTTTGTAGAAGGGTTCTTTCCATATCTCCACCTCTCGGTGTCTGTTTGACCACACAAAGAACAGTCCATTTAATGTCTCTGTCACTGTGATTGGCTTGTATGAAGTGGCTTACCATGGGCGCATTCATCACTTTTGTGCGTATTCTAGATCTATGTTGAACGATTCGTAATTGGATTTCTTGATTGGTTTTGCCAATACACAATTTGCCACACGGACAAGTGATTCCACAAATTAAGTACTGGGCTGCCGTGGTGGTGCGTGGACACTGACCATGCTGGGACACCCATCGTGTCCCATCACAGATTGAAACAAGTTATGCTGGGACAAGTTATGCTGATTGCAATCCCATGCCATCTTCTGGAATAGAAAGGAAGACATTCCCGGAAACTCTGTAAACAGCCACCCGGTTTATAAACAAATAGGAGAAAATTACAGCAGTTTTCAAAGAGATTTATTTACCTGATCCCACTTTATTTGTGATCAAACCTACTTAGGATTAAATTATTTACTCCGACATTCTTAGGCAAAAGCAAAATACAAAAAACTGTTCTAAATACAAATTTCTGGAAATGGGATGTTGTCAATGAGGAGCAAGGCAAAAAGGGAACAAAACCCATCCTTTGGGTAGCAGTAAGCAAAGCATATTTTTCCAAATTCTAAAAAAGAGTAAGACGAAACCGAACAATAAACATGGTCTCTGTTTATATAAAATGAATTTCCTTTTAAGGAGAAGTCAATATTTTGGTATCAACTAATATTATCGATTGAGTTTAGTTTCTCTGCCACCGTTTTAAAAACTCATAAAACATGTATTTTTAGTCAATATTTTTAGTTTGCAATACGCAGATCTTTAAAATTTGTTGGACGGATTTTTTTCATTGTTTATGTATTTAGGGTGCTTTATGAGTGACTATCTTCTTTGCAGAGTTTAGGTCGCCATGTCAAGGGCTGAGACACCTTTTGATCGTGTTCACACTCTCGTCTAATTTAAGGAAAATATTACGAACAAATTATACGTTAAAATGTAAATGGTAATTTCAGTGAGTCAGTCGCCTACAGCACTGGGAGGAAATCCGTCTCACTTTGGGTACAAAATGTCCCAAGTGCGAACCTGGGTAAAGATGGAACATAAGACTTCTGATGAACAGATCTGTGAATCCCGAGTTTTCTTACAGATCAAAGAGCGGCATGCTTATCCCAGACACTGCATCGTTTTTACGAAGAAAATCAGGGTTTGGAATAAAAAGGTTGAAGCCTGGGACTTAAGAAGGATAATTCAAATGTAGCTAATATGCTATGTCAGTCTAGATGCATTTCTATGCCAAACATGTTGTCATTGGTATGGTCTTGCAGCACTAACAGGAGTATAGGTGCCTTCCAAAGCCTTTTTTAAGGTGGGTGTTTTACTCACAATCAGCTGCCTGTCCTGGTCTGCTTCAGCTGCTGGAGCATGGATCCCTGGCGCATGGATCCCTGGTGCATGGATCCCTGGTGCATGGATCCCTGGAGCATGGATCCCTGGTGCCTGGATCCATGGTGCATGGATCCCTGGTGCATGGATCCCTGGTGCCTGGATCCCTGGTGCATGGATCCCTGGTGCATGGATCCCTGGAGCATGGATCCCTGGTGCATGGATTCCTGGAGCATGGATCCCTGGTACATGGATCCCTGTTGCATGGATCCCTGGCGCACAGCCCTCTCATGAATCAGGCTCTGAAGCAGGAAACTTGAAGGACAGGCAGGCTTCAGCTTCCTTTCTTGATTTCTCACCTGATATCCCATGGCACTGCAGGGCTTAAGCCTAAAGTGCGTAGACTACCTCTATGGGTGACACAGCAGCACATTACTAATGGGGTGGCACCTCGGTGTGCTAGATATCTGAGGTCAGAGCTGGGATCTGTCTGATGGCAGGTGCAAGCACCTCTATGTACCTGCACAAGTCATAGGACAGATTCACCGCTCTCCGCCTGCAGCGAGGATCTGCATTTTTTTATTATACTAATAGTGATCAATAGACTATCACTCCCAATTGTTATTATGAACTTGAGGCAGAAAGCAAGGAGAGCAGATCTCCAGCTCCCATATTGGGGGACCGCCGCCTTCTCTCACTGATCAGACTTCCAAATCCGCATCACATCTATACATTTTGCTCATGCACAGTGCTCTGAAGGAACCACAAGACACCATGCAGCAATATATAAAACTACATCATATATGGCATAAAGTAACCCCACGTTCATTATGAAGATTTTGCAATGCATTGATGAGTTCTATGACCGTATAGAGGAAGGATGCAGAAGGCAGAGTTCCGTTATAAAATCATGGCTCTCCGAGGTGTCTTGCATTATCTTTTAAACGTATGGCAGAGGATATTTTATTCCTCATAATGCATGATCACAGCATCACCCTTGCACCTTCCACTTAAGTCTTTGATGTCTTGCTCTTTCATAAGGAAGTGATAGTTTGATTGCAGATATGTAGAATAATAGTGGAATCTTTAGTGCAAAATTCAACATACCAAAAGTTATACATACCAAAAATCTGTTAGTAATTTGTTGCAAAAAAAAGTATTAGAAACAGTTTAATGCAAGTCAGATTACAAAATGCTGTAGCTCAGAATATGTAGAGTTATGCAAAGAGATTCTATTGTTCCTGTAATCACCAATAGCATGCAAAAATTGGACATTTTTTCCATAAGTATCACCTTTTTCCCGATTACTGTTTATTTTAGAAAAACAGACCAGAACAAAAATCAGTTCCAGTTTTGTTTGTTTAAAATGCAGCTATAATTATACTGTGCGACCACGCTTCGTTGTGGCTGCTGGCAGCAGGCATAATAATGTAACAATTCAACTGTAGTAGCAATTGAGTGGCTGTATAAGCTCACTATTAAAGATAACTAGAGATGTCACAACTTGACTTGGATAAGGAAATTAGAGGCACCTTTATGCGCGGTTGCAGGCTCTCATGTAATATGTGTGGGATAAAGTGCCCTATGTCACACATGACAAGAATATTGCAAGTCACCAAGGAGGACTGTGACCACACAAAGGTCTAAGGCTGAAGGCCAGGTTCCTTTATAATGTCATGGAATTGTAAATCTTTGGCTTCTTAACTCTTTTTATTGGCGTTTCAATAAGAATACATACAGAACACTGCTATGCACTGACAATCCCATGAATCTCTTTGACATTATGACATCCAACTTCCAGTCGTCCTACGTTTCCCCCTCTCGCACACTACTGACAGTGCTCACAGGGGTGGCACAGCAATTCAGTCCTGCTTCTACATCAGTGGGGCCAAGGAAGGCTCAAATGTTCGCTCTATATTCATTCCAACGTCCCCAAACCATCGCCCATTTGTGGGAGCAGCCCTGGGGCCATTTCTCCCTCAGACGCAGCAGGGCATCAGGAGTGTTGTAAGTCAATTTTCTATATGTGATGGATGTGTCCTTTCGGGGCATATATTCATCTAGCAGCCTGTCCTCCAGGGGCGAGGACTCAGAGAGTTCCGCCCCCATTGTCAACACGGCCCTAAGTGCGTGTCGCTCCTGTAGGTAGCGATAGGCCTCATATGGGGCAAGTTGATATTCAAACTGTAGCTCTACCTAGGGCATTATATCACCATGAGCCCATAAATCACCCACATGGGAAAAGCCAATTAGATCCCACTTATCGAATCCTGGCTGCGTCCCCAGCGTCCCGAACACAGTCACATCCCAAAGGGATGTTGCCTGGGTGATCTTGCCCCTCCATTCCAGGGCGGTAGTAGCTGTGTAGCAGAGGTTCACCACAATCGCCATTGGGCCTTGAGTATGTCATGGTTTGGGCTTGCCATATGAGGCCCTAAGGTGCCCCCTTGGGAGTATCACCAGTCTGTCCATGCGATAAGTGGGCTCTTTCGGGGAGAGGAAGACCCAACTGTTAATGGTGGTTAATTGAGTTGCCCAATCGTGCTTCTGAATATCGGGCAGGGCAATCCCACCATCATACCACCCCCTTGCAAGCTGGTGCAGTGCTATCTGTGCTTGGCCCCCATTCCACAGAAGTGTCCTCATCTCTAACTCTCAGTGGCTTTAAAATTGGAAGGGTAAATTGTGTAGGGTGTGTTTTGTAGAACGTATAGAAAACGGGGCAGGGGCATCATTTCAAGTAGATCCAGGAGTGACAGCGGTAGGGATCTCCAATGGCAGACATCCCCCTTCAGTCTGTCCAGCAATGGTGATTGATTGTTGCTAAAAACAGGTCTGGGTAAGTCGTTATGTAGATACCTAGATAGAAGAATCACTCCATGACTATTAGCGCTTCACAATCTCGGGGAAGTCGGACTCTGGTTATATATTAGGGACTTCCGTCAATTAATAGAGTAGCCTGTGTACCGACCAAATCATGTAATTATGTGCATCAATCTATCCAGCGTATATACGGGGTTCGTCACATACAGTAGAATATCGTCTGCATAAAGCAATATTTTTCCTCCAAAGTGCTCATCTAGCGCATACCACAAACCAGTGGGTTCTGTCTGATCCAGGCTGTGTGGGGCTCCAGTATCAGAGCAAAACTGAGTGGCGACAAAGGGCAGTCCTGCCTCGTGCCGCGGTGCAGCCCAAATATGAGATGTTCCTCAGTTTACTCGTACTTGAGCCAACGGTTCAGGGTACAAGAGTCTTATCCATTGCAGGAAGCGTGGCCCAAAACCCAATCTAGCCAGTAACTCAAACACGTAGTCCCACACCACTGTATCGAATGCCATTTTGGCGTCTAACGAGAGTACAAGGGCATTCTCCTGTAAGTTGCCCGCCAGGCTAAATCTTTGGCTTCTTTCCATGAACGAGTATAGTTGCACATCTGTAGAAAAAAAATATGATAAAATAACCACATCAATATACCACTGGCAGTATTGTAAGCAATTCTATGCGACATTTACAATAATAGCTATAGTTCATGATGTATGGTAACACCTGGAGAGATGCCCGATTCCGTGTAATGAACTATATCAGGGCAAAGCATGAACATGAACCATAAAAGGGTGTTTACTTCTAAAGACTGTTCATTTCAGGAAAACATTGATAAGAGCTGGAAAAACTCGTTTGAATGTAATCTGCCTCTCACACTGCCCACTGGCTCTGGCAGTAGGCACCGTGACATCATACTTCAACTCTAATAATGTGCGTTCTGTAGTTGCATTATTTGCTTATTGCAGGTGAGCAGTAATATTACAACTAGAATGTAATGAAAAATAGACACAGGTTTTCATCTAGGGATTGTAGGCTTTGTTATATTATAAATAACCACATAAAAATGTAAGCAGGACACCCTTGGGCGACCCGGAAAGACGTCTATTTTGACACTACTTCCTACTGCATATCCCTCGACAAAGTCATCTAGGATACCTTTATGGCACTCCTCTACACAACAAACAAGCTGGAGAAATACCCATTGCTTAAACGTAGACTTAACAAAGAGCTTTAATTACTTATCCACATAAAGAGGACTAAAGCAATACAATACCCACAACAATTCAAAATTTTATCCGGAGTCTTGGACTCAATCAACAAGAGTCAAAATATATAGTTATTGTGTTACAAACCGCAAGTTTGTCGACAAAGCGGCGTGTTTTGGAGAAACCCTCCCATCGCAGAGGTGCAAATGTGGTTTTCGTGTTGCAGTCTCTGCCCGCGCCACACCACATGTCAGGCCGCCGTCATTTCAGGGCTCGGCCATTTTGGGAGACAATGACGCTCAGGCACAAGATGGTAAAAATCATTATTGGTAATTGCTGAAATTAAAGCATGCCTCCAAAACAGAAACAAAGACAGATGAAAGCTTTGTGACTTTGCCAGCTAATTCGGCGATATTAGGAGCAGCTGCTGCCCCTCCACCCTATTTCTGAAATATCCGAGCGGGAGACGTTTACGGTTTAATTAGGTCGGGTACCCTTCAATTTAGGGCTCAAAGAGGGATGGGAGAGGCTCGTTAAACCACAGAGAGACCCACGTCATGAAGTGAATTAGAGCTGCTGTTGTTTAGTTCTGGGGCCACCACCCCATCCAAGCATGTTCCTGAAATGCATTAAATTGGGCGGGACAACCTGGCTCCGTATTACAGGGCGATTAGTTGTGTGTTTTGTTTATATCGTTCCTAAAATCGGAGCTTTAAATGGAAATATAGAAGTGCATGTACCTACTATTTAGAGCACCTGTTTGCCCCAGAATAGTGCCAATACTCTCTCATTACATGTGTTGCAGCAGTAATGAGAAGTGCCAGTACTCTCCCATGTAGCGTCCTCAGGGCGCAAATCCTAAAAAGAAGTAGGGGGACTAACCAAGGTAGGCAGTATGCAAGTGACATCATGGCGCATGCCATCACAGCACATGATGTCACGACGAGTGACATCACACGTGGCATCACAGGAAGTGACCTCACTGGAAGTGACATCACAAGAAGTGACACCAGATCTCACACATCTGTTTCTCAGATATATCATAGGTACATTTAAGCGCATTAACAAATGAGATTTTGCTTTGGAGTTGTGCCACAAAAGTGGTGCAACCCCAACGCAAAATCTGGGACTCAACTAAACCAATTTTTTTTTTTTAAACCCTACCCAAAGCAGCATATTAGTAGATCTGTTCTGCTTGATTGGTTGTAAACTCTGCATTTTAAAATATTTTATGGGGTTAAGGCACCTGCTGCAGAGATCTCTGTGTGCCCAATAAATCTCATGGAGTAGTAATAATGGTAAAATAACTCTGGAGATTAACGCATTTGCTGGAGAGATCTGTGTTTTGTGTCATCCAGGATTTGAATCTAAGGAGTATAGAAGGTTAATGTGCCTCCTGCAAAGCACATCATGTAACATGCAGATGACAGATTTCTATTTTATGGAGATAGGTAAGTGGTTTACTGCTTTCAAAACAAAGATACTTTAGCTACTTGCAGTTCAAAAATTGTAATTTTTCTAATATAGCACAGCGAGATATAGACACCTTGCAACCCTCACTGTCTTATGTAACACATCTTGTACATTGATTTACACACTTACATGATTTATTGTCAATGTATAATGTGTATATTTCGTAAACCGCTCTCAGACCCTCCTTTGAGTTGAGTAGCGCTGTAAAAGAAATAAAATAGTGCTATTTAAATTGTTATTTGTGTAAATACTGGGACAGACCAACACATCTGACATTCTTACAGTGCATACACTTACATACAGGGACTGAACAAAGTCAAAAGCATGCCTCACTTAAGTACCCGTGAAGAGAAAGCAAGCTGTGTGCATTTGTGTCCCATCCGTAGCATTTGCATTTAAGTGTAACGTTCCAGGCCGCCTCCAGTCAGGATACTCGATCAAAAGGAGACCTAATGGGCCCCTAACTTCAGCCTTTATCTTTGGCCCAGCTGGAGGTGAATATAAAAAAGCCCCCTTGCTAAGAATGGAAAGCAGACAAGGTGCAGGCGCTGCCGAACGTATCCCGGTGTCTGAAATTTACACCCGGACGAGCTCAGCATATTTCTGTAGGACCCAACTTGTTGGCAGGGTGGACAGCGTCCACCCTGTGAAAATAGTGGGTGGATGCAGTGTACCCCCGTGTACCCTTGGCTTGTGCCCTGAGTGTCCTGCTGGACACTTAGCTGTTTCCAGCCACTGCCCGAGAGCTGGCCTTACTCCCACCCCACACCCATCCAACACAGGCATCACCAGTCAGGTGACCCTGTCAATAAAAGGACCCGAGCGCATGTGCTTGTGGCCAGTTCTCTACCCCACGTGACAGTGTCTGTGCCGTTCTTTTTCTAACACGGTGTTACTCAAAGTACGGCCCGGGGGGCCGCATGCGTCCGTCCTCACCTTCACATGCCGCCCTCTGCTGAACCACCGCACTTGGCTGCATTTTACTTGAGAGAGAACATTCGGCAAAATATTAAATAAACGGAAAGTGTTTATTTACAAGCTAACTGAAGCAAAAGAAAAGAAGCAAATAAGGTATGTTGGAGCGCATAACTTTTAGAAACACATTAATTTTTTAAGACATCTTGCAACAAACATTTAAAAATATGACAAATTCTCTTCAAAATGCCAAAAAGTGTATTTCATTAACATGCAGAAGTGTTTAACCTTAGTACATCAGATTATATCATTGCATTGAGAAGTATTTTTTTAAAAGAGATAGTTTTAAAAACTGAACAAAGAAACATTCATGCCTACCCCCACCCTACAGCAATGCCAATAGTGAACTTAAAGGCAAGTCAGTTGTCACGTCGAACCCTCTGGGTGGCCTGAGTTGTTATTATACATGGACAACATTATAGTTTCTTAAATCAAATAGAAGAGAAGTTTTTGTACAGTGCATATCCTGAACGCATGTATTACAAGGTGCTTTTACATGTCATAATGAGGAAAAGGAGGCAAAGTGAAATAAAACAATTGTCAAGGATCACACAATTTTGGCCAGGTGGGGAAGCCGGGATTAATTCTAGGTTTTGTGGTTTCACATTGTGCAATTCTATTTCATTACAATCAATAATGAAGTTACTTCTTTTTTACCCTTGACACTTCCAAGGTAGTGCTAGCATGTAGATAAGGCTTACCCTAAGGTGAGGTAGAGGGATAGCGATTCAAATATAGCATAACACAGGATTGCCAATTCTATGAGTCTTCTAGATACTGGGGGCTTTAGTTAGATGGCAGTGTGGAATGAAAACCTCAAAATAGCTCCACAACTCACTGACTACACCATGTACATGCTTTGCTTTCCCAATGCCAACTACACCAACTTTGCCTCTCCCCCTCCAGCAAAGCACCACTCTCACCATGCTGGCATCTATGCGGTCCTCCAGCACACTGGAGTCCATACTTTTTGGCGCTAGGAAAATGTTCGTGAGTACCCATGATCTAACATGTGGGCCTGGGTCACAGAACACCAGTGGCAGCCGGCACAGGTAGGAGCGGCGGGGCAGGGCAGGGGCTGGGCTGGGTGGCAGGGGAAGTCGACAGATAGCGGGATAGGTAAAATAAAATTAAAAAAGAAATAAAACCACTTACCTTGTGCTTGCCGCATCCCGACTTGGCAATGCGGCGACCGTAAGGTAAGTGGTATTATTTATTTATTTTATTTTACCTATCCCGTAATCTGTCGACTTCCCACCCACCCCGCCTGCCCCACCGCTATTACGTGTGCCGGTAGCTACTGCAGAATACCACATTGGCGATGAGGGGTCTGACCTCACATGCCGTGCCTCAGCTACTGCAGTGAAGGAGGGGGATATCAGCATCAGCACTGCTGCTGTACCCTGCCCGGGGAAGAGGTCACATCGCCCCAGAAAAGGGCGAACCTTTTCCCTGCCTGACGGAGGAAACAGAGACCGTTTGCCTCCTACACCGTGCCATAACTACTGCCAGTGCTGTGAGATACTGTGAGTTGGCGTGCAGCACGGAGAAATGAAAGAAGCGCTATCAGCAGGACGCCAATAACGGATGCGCCGTGGCCTCTCAAGGTGAGGCAAGGCCCATGCTTAAGCCCCATTGCAGAGCAGCTGCCACCCACCATCACCCTACCTCACAGGTCCATACCACTTGCCCCACCTACTTGCTGAGCACCACGCGGTGCACGGAGGAGATACAGTGACCTGGCCAGCAGCGCTCTACCATCTACGCCATCTGCTGACAGTCGTTCGCGGCACTCCGCCAGAAGGGAAGAAGAGCTCAACCGAAGGCTGCATCTGCACTGAGTGCCCCTTGCTCCTGAATCTGCAGTGCCCGTGTGGGCAAAAAGACCCGCAGCATCAGAGAGGCAGCCGGGAAGGAGAGGCTGCAGCACCACCTAGCGGTCGCTCGCAGCACCACACCTCAGAGACAGAGAACATTCCTCGCAAAGAGGCGGCCCCGATTAAGCAAACACATTTTACAAACTATAAGTCGCCTCCCGCCCGGCATAACAAAGAGCCTGCAGTTCCCCCGCGACCTTGCCCCAAGCAGCAAACACACAAACAGTACCAGATGAAGACGTAAGAATGTAGCATGTAAATAAATAAACCTGAATTGCAGTCACATTTCCCAACACAGCAAACACAAAGAGATGATGGACGGAGTGCTGAAACTTTTCAGACACTCACCCCCAGTCACAGATCTGGGTTGAATCCATCATCGTTCTTTAGCTCACTTCACCACCCCAGTTTAGACCCAGCCATATGCAAATCAGTCTTGACCCTGTGCCTCCGCACAAACTGAACAGCTCCCCATCTCCCATGCTGTAGCGGAGATCGGGGCTGGGAAGAAAAGCCAAGACTGACCGAAAGAGCACTACTTGCCCCCTGGTGGTGAACTGCCACCGACGCATGCTGCCAGAAAGTTGCCTATTGGTGCGGTCAATGGTGGAAACTGACTGGCATGCTTCCCCTGAGAGGGTTTGATGCATATTGGCCTGACTGCAGAGGAGACACGAGAAGAAACAGCCGGTCAGCCCGGCCACCACAGAACAGGGCAGGAGATCCGGCAATAAAAAATCCTGCAGGCCAAGTACCTGTAGAGCTGGGAGTAGCTTCCTGCGGGGTGAGGAAAGTCCATGACGAGCGATGAGAGCATCACACACCCCCTAATGTCAGTGTGCGGCCACCGCACCCTGGGGAGAGTGCCACACCCCCTAGTGGCAAGCTGCCACCACCGCATGTAAAATGGATTTTGATGCTGCCCCAGATTTACAAAATCACCTATACCTGGGGAAGAGGCAAATTCTTACACCTCCCCAGTGGAGGTGTAATGAGGAGAAATGTTTTTATTTCTCCTTGTTTTTTCCTCTTTCTATTTGTGCTGCATTCTACTGCTCAAATAGAAAGAGGAAAATGCCTCTTGGTATTGTTTTAGTGGAGGAAGGTGCCCCTTCCTGCACAAAAACAATCCTTCTTATGTTGATGCTAGGCAGCCATTTGTGCGCCAATGCAAGGGGAAAGGACAGGAATGCACCATATTTAATAAATATGGTGCATTCCTGCCCTTTCACATTGGCTTAGGGCAGTGCAGCAAGAAAACTTGCGGGCTGCCCTATGCCAATTACTCATAAATAAGGCTCTTTGTTTTTAGCTACACCTTTGACCACGCCTCCATGCTCACTGACCTTTGGTTTTGCTAAACATTGTTTAATATTTTTTCCCCACCGTAAAAACTATTTGCTGTGGGAATTGGGGGCATTTATGGTTGTCGAGAACGGGGTGGTGGTGTGGGGCTCGGCCAGGGGGGGTCCTGTTTGGGGGAAGGTGAAAAATAAAAATAAAAAACCACTTACCTCTTCTGCAGGGCCGCCGTCTCACCGTCTCTCCTCCGGCGTCATCTCTCCTCAGGAAGCACCCAGGCTCCCCTAAGCCAATCACGATGCTGCTGTCACCATGACAGCAGCGTCATGGTTGGATTGAGCGCCGTGGTTTGGCGCTCAGACAGGCAGTGGGAGCCTTGGCATGTTCATCACCCAGGCTGTGCATTACAACCCGGTGGAGACCATTCTAAGTGCGCATGCCAAACCGTCATGCGCACTTAAGTGCATGAACCTCTGCTGACTGTGAGACAGCCCAGCCCCACCCTGTAAAACTGCCTCAGTGAGGAAAAATAAAATAATAATAACAACGTGTTATTATCAATTAATTTTTCCTTTTTTCCACTGCTGAAAAGCAGTAGGGCGACACTCCTCCACCTTAGCAGAAGAGCCACCACTGCTCATTGCCGGTTCTATAGCACCACACACCCACACCCCCCACGCAAATACTAACAATGCCCTTAACACCCCCTCCTAAAACCCACACGACACAAGTACCAACAATGCCTACACACCCACCCTGCACCACAGGCCACAGCAACCCAACAAGTCAACACCCACTCGCATGCATGCTTCTCAACACATGATCACTCAGCAAACACACAACCGAAATATTGGGCCTACTGAGTAGAGACGCACCTGACATCCTCTTTATCACAGAGACCTGGCATAACCCCTCATCAGCTCCTGACATCGCCGCGGAAATCCCAGCGGTTAACAATATCACTCGACAGGACCGCCTTCACAAGAGGAGGACTCGCTATCATTTACAAGGAATCCATCAAATGCACAACATCCACAGAGAACGCCACCCCATTCATGGAACACCTGCACTTCAACCTGCAAATCTCAGAAAACCTCACCCTGAACGGAACCCTCGTCTACTGACCACCGGGACCATGAGCCACCTTGATCAATCTCATCACCAACTTTGTCGCTGCGCTCACCATTGACTCCAGAGCCTGCATTCTCCTCAGTGACCTCAACTTACACCTGGAAGATGGAAACGACCCCTGCTCCACAGCACTCCTCAAAAGCTTGAGCAACATCAGACTCACCAAGCTCATCCCAGAACCAACACACACAGTAGGACACACACTAGACTCCATCTGCACCACAAGCGACAGCATCAAATACAATTCCACCGCACTGCTCATATAGACCAACCACTCCATCATCCACTTCCAAATCAACACACCTCAAGTCAACACCCCTACCAGGTTCAGCATTCCAAGCCACAACTGGGGCAAAACTACTGAAGCAGACTGGCTCAGTGCCCTCAGCAGTGATCAACCTAGCCCCACAGACAACCTCAACAAGGACATCAACAACTTCAACAACTGGATAAAAAAACTGCACTGACTCCCTCACAACCATCAAACTCAACAAGCATAGTAGATCATACAAGCAGGCCAGCTGGGACACAGAAGACATCCGAGACACCAAACAACGCTGTTAACAACTCAAAAGGAAATGGAGATCCAGCACAACAGCACCAACAGAATTACCTACAAGGCTGCACTCAGATGCTAACACCAGCAAATAAGAGATACCAAGAAAAAAGCACTAGTATACCTCATTGAAGGAAGCTCCAACAGCTGCAAGGAGATCTTGATCATTATGAATTTCACCTTGCCCTCAGCCACTGTCACCAACATCGCTGCCTCCCAGCAACTCTGCAAAAACCTATCCAACTTCTTCCACAGCAAAATCGCAAACATCTACAACAACTTTGAAAACCAACCCAACCCCATAGAACTCGTTGCTAACCTACCCACCACCAGCCAAGACAGCCGCCTGACCAAATCGACAACCCTCACAACAAACAACACAGCGGCGATCATGCAGACCATCCACTCATGGACCCCAATGGACCATGCCCACACCACATCCACAACCTGGGAACATGACCAATCAGCACTACCCTGACCCACAACATCAATACCTCCATCACGTCCACCACTTTCCAGGGTGAATGGAAACTTGCAGAAATTAATGCCCTCCTCAAGAAGCCCACAGCCTACCTGAATCAACTGAGCAACGTCCGACCCATCTCCCTGCTTCCCTATCCAGCCAAAGTGATTGAGAAGGTCTTCAACAAGCAACTCATCTCAAACTTCACCATCTTCCAGACAACACTCGTCCAGAATTCAGAAAGAACCACAGCACCGAAACAGCACACATCATGGCCACCGATAACATTCGAATCATTCTGGACTGAGGAGAAACAGCAGCCTTCATCTTGCCTGACCTCTCTGTGGCCTTCAACACTGTGTCCCATAACACCCTAATCAGAAGGCTCCACGAGATTGGCATACAAGCATCCGCTCTCAAATAGATCTGTTCCTTCCTCACTGGAACAACCCAAAGAATCAGGCTGCCACCCTTCACATCAGAGACAAGAAATTGATATGCAGATTTCCACAGTGATCTTCCCTTAGCCCCACCCTTTTCAACATATACATGACACCGCTCGCCAACATCATCCAATCACAAGAAATCACCGTCATCTCCTATGCCAGTGGCACCCAACTCATCCTCTCCCTGATAGACAAAACAACCACTGCCAGACCAAACTTCACCAACTGCATGACCATGGTAGCAGAGTGGATGAGAACCAACTGTCTGCAGCTCAACTCTGACAAGACAGAAGTACTGGTCTTTGGCAGCAAGACCTCCCCATGGTACTCCACCTGATGGCCTTCAGAGCTAGGACCAACACTCACTCCCTCAGACCATGCTTGAAATCTAGGGATCATCCTAGATGACAAGCTCAACATGACAGTTCAAGTCAAGGCAGTGTGCACCTCCTGCTTCCACATCCTATGCATGCTGCGAAAAATCATCAAATGGTTGCCTCTGATACCCAGACAGGCCATCACGCAAGCACTCATTACCACAAGGCTGGACTATGGCAACACTCTCTACGCCAGAATCTCCAAAGAACTCCTACACAGACTCCAGACCATTCAGAACACTGCTACAAGACTCATACTCAACCTCCCATGTCGCACCCACATCCCAACTCACCTCTGGAAGCTTCACTGGCTCCCAAGTCACAAGCGTAGTCAATTCAAACTTTTTACGCACACATACAAAGCCCTACACAGCACAGTACCAGAATACCTGAACAGCTGTATACACTTTCATCAACCCACCACACACCTACGCTCTGCCTCACTCTCACTCGAACACATTCCCCGCATCCGCAAAAACAAAACTGGAGGTCGCTCATTCTCCTACATTGCACCTAAGACATGGCACGACCTCCCTCAGCATATCAGAGACTCCTCCTCATTTCTTGAGTGCGCAAGAAGCTGAAGACCTTGCTCTTCGTATAAGTACCTGGGAGACTACAAACCTACGCATCTGCCTAAGTGCCTGGATACCCTCTTGGGTGATTACTGCGCTATACAAATCAATATAACATAACATATAACATAACATAGTATTGTGTCCAAAATGGGAAACAGCCATTTACAGTACTGTGCCAAATTCTAAGAAACTTGATCTGAAGTAGTGTGCACCGTGGCCACGGTTTCAGCTGTAGTGCTTGTTCCAAGAAATGCTGTAGCTGTAGTTTTATGCCCAGTCCCAGAGGCTTCATCTGTAGTACTGTGTCCCATTCACCTGTAGTACTGTGTCCCATCCCAGAGGCTGTATCTCTGGCATTGTGTCGAATCTCAGAGGATTTATCTGCAAAACTGTGGCCAGTCGTGGGAAGTTTCATCTGTAGCACTGCTCAAACCCAAAAAGCTTAATTTCAAGTACCGTGGCCAGTCATGGTGGTTTTATCTGTAGTATTGTGTCTAGAACAATAGGCGTCATTTGTTGTACTGGAAGTTTCATCTGGAGTGCTGTGTGCCTTTCTCTGGGTTTTATCTTTGTTGTTGTTACTGAGTGTCTTTCTGGTGTCTTTAATTGTAGTACTGTGCCCAGGTCTAGAAAGCTTCATTCGAAGTACCGTGTCGAGTTCTGGAAGCTTCAATTTTAGTAATGATTCTTGTTTCTGAGGTTTCATCTGGAGTAATGTATCCAGTCTCACAGACTTCATCTGTAGTTCTGGGTCCAGTCACAGGTTCCATAGGAGAACTGTCTCTAGTCCCAAATAATTCATAAATGGTTCTGTGTCCGGGTCCAGACTTCAATGTTGCATATCCTTTTGCTTTGCTAGTGAGAGAGAGGGAAATGTCTGTTTGTAGTGGTACTCACTTACTGCACATATATTAATCCCTGGTTTAATTGCTGGGCAGAACTTTCTACATATGCATGTAAGTGAGTGTTTCTGTTTGGAGATGGCAGCAAAGTGCTTTCTGTACTAATTACAAGGCAAGACAAGTATTTGGAGGACTCAAAGGAGGCATACAAAAGTATCTACTTCAGGAAGGGAGACTACAATAAGAACTGGGGAGGTAATCGTTTTTGTACACCTGGGGCTAAGTGCTGCCATCTGATTGATGAATGCACATGCTGGAATGTGTTAGGTTAAAACATTGCTGTAGTTTAAGAGCATAATGGAGCAGGCATCTGAAGAGAGCAGAGTCAAGCTTGTGTGTATTGTCTCCAGGATGCCTCCTCTGCCAAGCCAAGCATGAGTGGCAAAGACCTGAGAGGTAGAAGAGCCTTCTTAGTCCAGGTCTCTCTGTCTGACCGGAAGAATCGGGTCTTTTCGGGACTTAAGAGCTGAAGGGCCAGGAACCAGGTATTGTTGAGACACTGGTGGAAGATTCCTCTTGGTCTATCCATGTCATGCATCCTGCGTTCCCTAAGCACAGATAAGCAGGAGATAGAAATGAGTTGTCAGTCCTCCCAGGGCACATTGGGGCAGATGTACAAATGCTTTTACTGGTCACAAAACCTGCAATTCCATAACTCACAGGGTTTGTGAGCAGTAAATGGGTTTTGGAAATGTACTAAACCCATTTGGTGGTTTGGTAACAAATTATCGAATCACTAAATGGCTTTAGGCAGCCATACCAACTTGAAATTTGGAAGGGGCATGTTTAGGGCATCCTTTCTAAATACTGATTCCTTATGTTATGTATTAATGTTTTCTAACCGAAGTCTGGTGACAAAGCATTATTTTACCAGCGTTTGAAAGGTAGTAGCAACCCATTCGCAAATGGGAATGGGTCCCCAAGAGTCCCCTTCCCCTTTGTGAAAGGTTAAAAAAAATGTTTTTAAGAAGTAGGCCGGTGGTCCGTATGACCAGTGCCTACTCTTAACAAAGTTTTCATAACTTTCAATCTTTTTGTCTTAAGTGAAGCCCTAAACACAGCCTGTTATTCTTTGAGGTAAATGTGCGGCATTTAAAAAAAATGCTTTATTTAAAAGCAATCACAGACATGGTGGTCTGCTGACCCCACAAGGCCATCATCCCTGTGATAGCAATGCATTCTGGTGGTTTGTCATTTGCGACCTACCTCATTAATATGCATAAGGTAGGTCAGATTCTATCCCACTACGATTTGGATTTTAAAGAACTGACCTATTTGTACTCAGGTTGAATCTTAAAAATATTTACAGGTGCAAAAATACTGGTTGCAATTCGTAAATTGTGACCACTATATTGAGACCAGTAAATAGTACAGATGGCCCATTATTGTCTCCCCTGCACACAGGTCAAGTTGTGCTTCCACTGTATGCAGTTCACTGGTGTAGGACATTCCTGGGACAAGTACAATCTTTGTCACGTATGGAGGACTAAGGTGCACCTGTCCAAAAGGACTGGGAGGAGAAAAATTGACTTATTAGTGTGAATGTGTCTCTAGGGCACGATATAGTGAGGATGAGAATAGTATGTCTAAGTATATGTTTTACTGCATGAGTGTCAATCCAGCCTTTCAAGAGCTTTGAGCATGTTTTCTTTTATTTACTTCTGCTGCAACAAGGGATGCTGTGAATAAATCATGAGTATGATACACAGCCAGCTTGTGTATGTGTTTACTTTCATTTCGAGATACACGAAGGGGGTGTTTCTGGTTCCACAATCTAGACTGGAGGCACTTTGATTCGTACTAACATACTACAAGTTTCTATAGTGCAAGAACACATTGAACAAGTAGTGTAACTGATCTTGTGCACATAGTGTCACACAGCTTTAGAACCATATAGAGGAATGCCACCAGATTGGATAGTAAAAAGTGGCAAGTATGAAAAACTGGTCACAGATAAGTGGAGTTTTGATCTAATGCACTTCAGTGTTACTTGCATCACCCTGTTCAAAACGTATTTCATGATGATTGTAATAAATAACGTGTTCCTTAAAGTACTACTTTTGTCCATTTTGCCATGGTGCAACTAGAGGAAACTATTAGTACAGAGGATTACAAAAAAAGGAATACAAAGGAGGCGAAAGCTGAGTGCATCACATGGCATTGATTTATAAAATGAAAGGGTCCACTTTTATGTCCAATCTGTACCTGTTTTGTGAAGGAGGGAAGCTTGTGCTGCAGCCTTGGTGGACCTATTCTGCGAGGGAAAGAAGCTTGCGCTGCTGCTGCTCTGCTGTGCCTCTTCTGTAGGATAGATAAGATTGCACTGCTGCAAACTCATCTATCGATGCTCCTATGCCCACCTCTTGTCTATGCCCCATTTGCAACCCACCCCCATTGCTCTGAGCCCGCTGTCTATCTGCTGTTTGGCCTTCTTCCCTGAGCCCTTAATCCCCCTGTCCTTCTCTCTTCTGCTCCCTTTCAATGTCAGGTTTGGCCTCATCATCCCTGCCTGTTTCCTGCTCCTCCCCTCCCCCAAATGTCCCCGGTCCCCACTCCCTTGTTGCTGGTCTGTGTCCATGCTGTGCCTGCTCTGAGGGATGGGATCTGGCACTAATGCTGTCCAAGCAGTTCCTGTTCTGTGATCGAGGGAACTGCTGCTGTGATTTACCTACTGTGAGGGAGAGAAGCTTGCAATGCTGCCACCTTGCTACTGTTCTTCTCTGTCTGATGAAGTCTTTCGTTACACTGTGAGTGCTCTGTAAAGGAGAATTGCTTGCACTCACGGCTCATGCTTATCCCGTACATGTTTCAGAGGAAGCAAAGCTTGCACTGCTCATCCCTTGATGTACCTGTTCTGGTAGAGATTGAATGCTGCTGAGATGCTGTCCTGTTCTTTGAGGAAGAGAAGCTTGCCCTGCTGCTGTCCTGCTGTGCCTCTAGTGCCATTATTGGCAACCTCTCCCACCCCCTGTCTGAGCATGCAATGAATAAATACACAAGACAACTTTGTAGTGGGAAAATATTGCTGCAGGTTTATTCCATACAGGAGTATGCAATATGTGGGTTATCTTACGGGCGATCCAAGGGCGGGGCAGCTGTGCCAACCTATGCTGCCCCCGCCCGCCTGGTGAGCCAGCACTGTGGGGCACCCCGTCAGTGCTACCTTTGTCGATCCTCTTCCGGATCACGTGACACGTTGGTCTGTTCTACTCACGCCCTTTTCAGGGCGGAGCGTAGCAGGGCAAACCCCGGTTGGTCAGGCCCCCAACCGCCCGAAGGACTAACGGGGCGCCGTCGCGGTTTTCCAGGAACCTGCCCTGAGGCTCCCGGTCTTTGGCTCTGGCACCCCTACTGTGCCGCGCAGAGGTACCCTTACTGTACCGGTCTGCCGCAGAGGTACCCTTACTGTACCCGTCTGCTTCCAGATCGCCCTGTAACTCCGCCTGCAACACAAAAGGAAAACATTAAAACATTCAGGATACCCTGTCCCCCAGCCAGGACGCCGGGTAAGAGGTGGGGCGGGAGACGGCGTGGCTGGCAGACAGAGACCGCCAGGAGGGGCAGGGGAGGCATATATGCCCTCCCCCCGGCGCACAGGAAGGACGTCACGGCGACCTAGCTAGAGGGCTCACAGACCCCTCCAGAGACTAGAGCGGGTGGGTGGTGCCAAGATGGCACTAAAGGGCCGCCCTGCTGAGGTGGCCCCTGCGGGGCCGCGGACAGCCGCATAGTGCCATTATTGGCAACCTCTCCCACCCCCTGTCTGAGCATGCAATGAATAAATACACAAGACAACTTTGTAGTGGGAAAATATTGCTGCAGGTTTATTCCATACAGGAGTATGCAATATGTGGGTTATCTTACGGGCGATCCAAGGGCGGGGCAGCTGTGCCAACCTATGCTGCCCCCGCCCGCCTGGTGAGCCAGCACTGTGGGGCACCCCGTCAGTGCTACCTTTGTCGATCCTCTTCCGGATCACGTGACACGTTGGTCTGTTCTACTCACGCCCTTTTCAGGGCGGAGCGTAGCAGGGCAAACCCCGGTTGGTCAGGCCCCCAACCGCCCGAAGGACTAACGGGCGCCGTCGCGGTTTTCCAGGAACCTGCCCTGAGGCTCCCGGTCTTTGGCTCTGGCACCCCTACTGTGCCGCGCAGAGGTACCCTTACTGTACCGGTCTGCCGCAGAGGTACCCTTACTGTACCCGTCTGCTTCCAGATCGCCCTGTAACTCCGCCACAGCTCTGGAGGCGGCTCCCGTCGCCGCGAGCCCCCACCAAGACAGCTAATTTCCGACTTGCAACCTGCTTTCTAAGGCTTCGTGCATGTCCAGTGGAAAGTATCCATGCCCACCTGTTACAATTGCACCCCAAGTTAGTCAACCTGACCTAGGCGTACGCCTGGATGGCAATGGTGACAATGGACCCCATCTTTAGCAAAGTAGCCTTTAACATTAGCCTGCATCAGCTCGTGTCTGATGGGGCCCAGACCCCTCTGGTCTGCGAGCTTACGCCATAAACAGATGCCTCTACAGGGATGTTCAACGGCCTCGTCAGACTTAGCTCTGTGCCACCTCTGCGGGGATCATCTCCGCCCAACAGAGCTTCACATTGACCCATGCAGTTGCTGAACTCACCAAACAGCGCATTTCAACATGCGACCGCTCATACCAGGCCTCCTGCGAATCTAAGGAAGAGATCACTCCCTACTGGTGATAGATGACCCTCATCTCTATCACAATAGCCCTTGACTTCAGCCTAAATCAGCTTGTGTCTGATGTAACCCAGACCCCTCTGGTCTGCGAACTTACGCCATGAACTGTTCACTCTTTCAGGGATGTTCAACGACCCGCTCTGATTAATCTCAGACCACCAGAGCTCACATTGACCCATGTGTTTGCTGATCTCCCCTAAGTCAGCTTTCATGGCTTGTACGAGCGACCTCCTCCCCATGGCCATGAGGTCGTTGCCCCCTAGGTGTATCACTGAAATTTTTAGATGGGGGGGGGTGACCCCCCCTTAGGCCAGCCACTGAGCAAGGGTGTACCCCTGCCCTGCATCCCTTATTCCTTATGGGAATTTCGCCTGCTCAGCTCCCTCTGAGGTGAAAACCCCTAGGCATACCGGCTAGTTAACCTGTCAGCTTTAATACAGTTGTGCCCTATCTGCAATCTGGTGCCTAACTTTCCGTATTGACTAAGTCCTACCTTCGCCCCATTGTTCCCCGGTAGGAGGGGGGTTCACGCTGCCCACCCTGTGCAGCGGAAAATGTCCTGCCCCATTAAATTTAATTTTTTGAATCCTGGACATGCCAAAAGTTCTTTAACCTAGTCGCCTTTTGTGCTTGACACCCTGTTATCGGGACAGGAGCACCTATGTTGGCTGACAGCGTCCCCACCCAGCGTTGCTAGTATAGCTGACCGGGCGCAGCATTCGAGCTTAACTGCAGCAACATGTCACCTTCCTAGGTACGGGGGTGCACTTACTTCGCCCCGTTGAAAAAGACAATTTGCACAAGCCCCTTTGATTGCTAAACCCTGGTGAACACTTATTGGCGTCAGATCTGGTTTGAAACAATATATGTATTGTGCCCACTATTGGCGACGCCTCACCCTTTCGTGTACTGACGCCTACGCAGCGCACCCCGCCTGCTTAACTGCCGTCGGATCCCAGATGCCAGTACCTGCTAACCATCTCCGACCCTGGATGCTTAAACCCGCAAGTGTCGGAATCCCAGATTCCCAGTTTCATTTTGGCTGCAGTACACCTTCAGTGGGTCCGCTGAGAGATGCCACAAACCGCATTGGTCATGCGAACCTTAAGTGCCCAATTTCACCTGGGCGTACCTCTAAATGAGACTGGCCCCACACAGCCGTAAGGCCAGAGACACACATATATTAAACCTATTTCTGGTTTTTGCTACTTGGCACCCTTCTGGTTGAAGATCTGTGTTATTGTGAAGCGCGCGTGCCCCGGGGCATGAAGTCGCTGAATAACCGGTGGATGTTACCCAGTTGCTGATGCTATGTATCGCTAACTGCCCTACTTGGATTGCCGGGACGCTGAATGCTTCCTAAGGCCTGTAGGCTTACAGCTCCAACCCAGTTTGACCCCCAGATTTTGGGACAATTTAAGAGTAACCATGCCCTACATGGTACATCTACCCCAGCGATGACAATCAACGTATTTGGGACACAGGTCGCAGAAGATGCCCCTTCCAGTCTCTGGTTCTGGCCCATGGAAGGATAATTTGTTGAAAAGGAGGGACAGGGAGCTGGGTTAGGAGGTCCTGCACACAAGCTCCCGGGTATAGCTTAGTATCTGAAAAGGGTGTGCAGTTCCTATCTGGACGAATGGGAAAGACAGGTCTTTCTTCTTGTTGCCCTCACACACCCCTGGAGGTGTCATGCTTCATCATCGGGCGTTTGCCCCTCGTCAGGCCGGCGCTGCAATGCCTGACGGGCTCCCGAAACCGGGGCTCTTTGCCGGGGATCTTTTAAAGAAGAAGCCGTAGGGTGCGTGCGGGTATGAAGGATAGGTAGTGCACGAAGTGATAAAATAATTAAAATAGGTGTGGAGCAGTCCTATTAAATCAAATTTTAATAAACTAGGTAGCTCTAGCCTAATTAAAAACTATGTGTGTACCCAGGTGGAAATAGTGTTCCTCAAGGGCAAACTAAATACGAGTGGTCAACATGTTTCGTGCCCGATTCGCCCCTAATGGGTCAATTGGCACTTCGTCAGGACCGATAAGCAAAAGAAAAATAATAAGGTGCACTACCGTCTGGTATTCGGTATATTAACATAAATTACCAAGACCGGAGTAAGGGTAGGACGAAGGCTAGTTGCTTGTCTACGCCTATTACCGGAGCAACGACGTGCTCTGGCTACTCCCGTCAACTCTAGACGTTGTGACTAGGGGTATACAGTACTCTTCAGTACACGTCTTTAAGGACAATTCTACCGGTCTTGGTAATTTATGTTAATATACCTATCCTTCATACCCGCACGCACCCTACGGCTTCTTCTTTAAAAGATCCCCGGCAAAGAGCCCCGGTTTCGGGAGCCCGTCAGGCATTGCAGCGCCGGCCTGACGAGGGGCAAACGCCCGATGATGAAGCATGACACCTCCAGGGGTGTGTGAGGGCAACAAGAAGAAAGACCTGTCTTTCCCATTCGTCCAGATAGGAACTGCACACCCTTTTCAGATACCATGGAAGGATAACCCAGGCGGCAGACAAGTCTGTGGGAACCGGAGGTGAACATTATGAGCAAGTACCTGCCCTTGTCTGGATGTTGGGAATGCCAAATGGTCTATAATACCTCCTCGTCATTAGTCCTCTAACGCAGTGTTTACCAAACTTTTGCATCGCAGTCCACTTGTTAGATGACAACTACCACAACCCGCCTGCTGCCCTGGCAAAAACGAGGGTGAATAGGTCTGGACTGAGGTGACCTGTGCCCTGCCCTTGTTTCATAGGGCACATTTTAGCTGCATGGACCAGACATAGCAAGACGCGACGAGATTGCGAGCCCCACTCCCACACGACTAAACTGAAACTTGGTCCATCAGGGGCCAAGGCCTTGCCTTTGCCCTCTGTGGTGTGACCTGGACTGCTCAGCAGGGCGTCCTGAGGTCACACCTACACGTGTACCCGTTCCTCTTGTGCTACTCGCTGGGGGGTAGTGTGCACCTCGCCTATTTGTCCGCAATTAGTGATGGTCCCTCGCGGGTAGAAAGGTTAGGGCCTTATCCCTGAAGCTTGCCAATGAGGAATTCCCGGAAATCTACAGCATCGTTTTGTAAAGCTGTTCCTGGTCCCACTACTAATTATGGCCGATATGCTATGCCATAAAGGACCACTCAGCCAGCAGAGTGACCCACAGACCTGCATTGTACACTTATTTGGCATGTCGATCCACTGTGATATCCTCCTTGAGTCAAAGTTACCCCTAGCAAAACCGCTGGTCCTTTGATGCAGCCAAAGCTCCGAAACCCACAATCAGGTGGTCACAGGAAAGCCCTGCCTGAAGTCTGCGCCCCGTGCAGCGGCACCACTCTATGGCCCGCCCAGTCTACCACCACGAGGCTGTGTAGAGCGCCCGGCTAAGCCATTGCGTTGCTTTCCATTCATGGGCAAAATCTTACTCTGGCTCCAACCCAATTGCCAGCACACAACATCTGGAACTGCCCAAAACAGGTGGTGGGGGGGGGGGAGGGCGCCAATATGGCAGCGACAGGACGAAGGCAAGGCAAACCACAAGTTAGAACCCTATGTAGCGTCCCTGAAATAATCCCCGCTGAAGGAAGGTGCAGGATGTCACTGATCAAGCAAAGGGGATGGGACGGCCAGAGTCTCTGTGCCCCGACCCCCTCCCCCAAGACAATTCACCAAAGTTATTGCTCTCACTGACCTGAGCGCAGAAAGTCGCACTGGCCAGTCCTTAGACCAACAAACCACTAACCCCAAACAAGGTGCCCACACCACAACATCTCCGAAATTGCCATTATGGCCTCCCCGTAGTCACACAAGACTGCTGGGGGCGCACGCCACGAACCCCAGACAACAGGGCAGGCCGTCCCCTGTGCAAGCCGCGCGGCAGCCAACCAACCACACGTGGCACACCTCGCTTGCCAATTTACCCCAAACTTCTGGTGTTGCAGCAAGCAAGGACTATTGATTTGGAGAAAGGTTTTGGTCGCCTATGGTAAATAAGCATCCACTATGGCCTTGTTGTAAGAGTATTGACCAGGTAAGTACTACACAATTGACACTACACTTACAAGCCAGTCCTATTTGCTTTCCCAATGCTAGTTGGATGATTAAGCTAACTAAGGCCCAACATGGCTTTGGTGGAGTAGCGTAGTGAAAATGCTACGATCTGAAAAGGTGGGACTGAGAAAGAAGTGAAGTGACTAACCCCCAACTGGCCCTGATCTCAACAGGATGAAATTTACTGATGCTGCCTGCAGGCAGCAAAAGTGCGACTCAGCACGGCGCAGAGTATACAACAACAGAGCACCCAACACCTGTGATCCTGCGCGGGGATCCGGTCATACGACCTCGTGCGTAAACGAAGGGGCTTTAGATAAACAGCGCCCCTCACCCCTGCCACTCAGACTCCCAGAACTGAACGGATATATTGAAATGTGTGACAATATTCCGAGTGCTTGATGCCAAGTCCTTCGCAAACAAACGCCAGCAAAGCTGACAGCATGAGGCGACTACCCCTCTCAGCGAGTAATAGTCTGCAGGGAAGATACTAACAACTCTGCCCTAACAAACACACTCACTTACCGGCAATTCAGAAACTTGTCCCGCCTAACTGCAACAAGCTGGGCATGACCGAGTAACAAACTTAAAGGGGGTACTAAGGGTGTATCCCATATTGGCAACTCATCCCTTCAAACCGAAAGATGAGTCAGTAACAAATACCAAGCCAAGAGACTTAAAACAAGCTGTATCAACTAATCGCACCTTGTCCCCTCTCGCTGAGACTGCATAGACCAAGAAGGTTGACACCCCATTCCCATATTTCTCCTCCATTTTACAGTAACGTTTGACACAGTGCACCAGGAAGCCTAGTGCATATGGCACCCCAAAAGACTCTTCTTTGTTAAAGAACATCAACAAGGCTCTTCCTTACATGGCATCGCATAATCTGCCCTCATGCAACGTTTACCGAAAGATGAACTGACAGGCGCCGCCAGCACTAGAGCCTCGCTGTGGAGGATCGTGGACACCAAATGCAAAAGTCTCTTCCTCTGAGCTACAGCGTGTCCTAGTCTGTTAAAACCCAGGCGCAGGGTAGCCTGCCCAGCTAAGCCCACAAATGAATCGCACGACACCTCCAGCCAACGCCTGGACATGCAAACACTACAGGCTACCTCACCCCCGTTACCGTACCTATCTCGTTGTAGTCGCTGCGAGAACCCAAGTCCACAAACATCCCAACACAGGTGTGCCCGAAATGGCAGTACTATTCGCGCTGGAAACGAGTGCCTGCGCTAAACCCGCAAGCGATGTAGCCCATTGTCATGCACTGGTGTGCGCAACACCACTTCTCTCAAAGGTGAGCATACCCTGGACCCACCGGCAGGCCACGTCATTGCCCGCTCTGAGTCGGTCCCACAGGCACTCCTGTGCGCCACCAACTTCTGCTGTTTTCTCACATTTTGGGGGGCCACCGGGGAACCCATGTCCGCCTCACCTTCACAATACCCGCACCAATGGGTGAATGCCCTTACTGCAACTGCGGGCGCCAAAGTCCCCTGCAGCGCTGGCAACAGTGCCAAGAGGAACAGCCGTCCTGTACCCGAAGCACCCCGAGGATGCAGTACATGCATACGCCGAAGCCGGAGTTCCCAGTGCTAGTACCCCTCAGCTAAAGCAGGGCGCCCCCTTCCTGACTTGTAAAACATGCGTCAATGGCGTAACTCAAAACAGTGCCCGCACAACTATCAACCGTGACACTCCTATAAATGCGACAATTCAGACCGCTCGGGCCCCCACAGCTCTAAGAATAGCTCTGGGGTAGGCACTAGTTATTTTCAATGTACACTGAATTAACAACCGTCGTCCTACATCTTCAAATCACACCCAAATCGCACAAACAGCGCACCCATGTGGTAACAATCATAAGCGCCGGTGACCTGCCAGGCGCTAGAAACCCTCGGATCAAAATTAGGTGCTGTGAAATTACCATTGAGGCGTCTGCATCCAAAAGCAGTAGCGCTCGAAAAGTAACCTTACGCTCATCATTCAGTACGCTCAAGATTTCTTAACTTGGAAGGGGTTGGCTCAGCCTTCCAATTTGCCAACTTTACTGAATAGAGTTGCATTAAATTGAGTGAGCAACACGCTTAGCAATTCTAAAATAGTATGAAGCTCTACTAAAACCACTATTTAAAAGTACCACCGAGCAATGATCTGATGCATCCATGCACCGATTCCATACATTTAATATTATTGGGCAGTGCAACCTTGCTAAGGCACTTCCAGCGCTGTGGAGCAGCCCCAGCCCCCCGGGACCACGCATGCGGGACCGCGCCCAGTCCTGGCCGACAACTGCATTGTAGCTAGGAGGGGGGAGCCCCTGATGGCTTGACCTACTCTTGCCCCGCCGGCCCAACGGGGAAGAAGATGCACACAGCTCCACCCCGCCCACCTGAGGAGCCGGCACCCTGGACGCAGCGCCTTGGACCCCAGTCGTTTGCTGTAACGGAAAACCGCTGCCCAGAGGAACGGCCGGTCGAGTCTCTTCCCCCCCTTCTGCAGCCCCCAACACATTGCCGCCCATGCCCGGGGGCGCGACACAGCACACTCGTCTGGAACACACAGCTGTGATGGAAGAGTAGGCACAAGGAACAATGGCATGTTCGCCCCTGGCCACCCTGATGCAGACAGTGGAAGCTGCTTCCCTCTACATCCGTAGAACATGCCGACATCACGCATGCTCCGTGCCTGCCAGTATCCGTGCCACTCCAAAAGACCATGCTCTTAGTGACATGGGGCGTCAAAGTGACCGTCGCACCAGGCGCCACCCGCGCCAAAGTCGGCCCTGCCTCTACTATAGGCCTCCTGAGCACAGGTATCGCCCGAGGCTGCATGTGATCTCTCGCCCGGCCCGTGATACACTGGGTCATCCACCAGTGGGGGCCGCGAGCCAGCCGCCCGTGAGCAGCGTCACGCGGGGAAGGCCCGTGCGTGGCCCCTCTCCTTAGGAGTGCAAACGGCCTCCCAGAACCCATGCCCCTCCCGACTGGCACCCCTGCACCACGCGGACCCTGTGACCGGCGTTGCCGCTGCCAGGGGGGAGTGGTGCCTTGCCGGCTCTCCGCATTCCATGGTGATCTCCCCGCCCACCGGCCCGAACGAGCGTTGCCACAAGGGTGGAACCTGAAACCCCGATCATGCCTGGGGGCCAAGCGCTACACCGCAAGATGATCAAAGGCACCCTGCCCGGTGTGCAACCCTCCGGCTGAGCCCACCCGGACCCGCTGCAACGCCCGGCCGCTCCCGATGGCACCCCGCTCACCACCCGCAAGACACCGTCATGCTGATGGCAAGGCGGGTGGGGCAAGAGGGGGTGCGGAAACACGACGCGCCCCCAACAATAGCACTCTGCAGGGAGTCAACACCGAGGTCACTCGTCAGGGGCGCCGGCACAGTGAAGCCCGCTAGACTCGCAGCCGCGAGTGTCACCCCGCCTGATCCCCGCCCGGCGAACACATTCCCCATCGGACCTCTGGCGAGCCTCCGAATAAAGCTGGGGAGAAGGGGGAAGATGTGTAGATAAGGGGTTCAACCCCAAGGATAGGACCCGGAGGGAGACAAGCCCCTAACCTCCTCTTCGTCGCTGCAGACGAACAGCGCGACCTCCCTGGATAGCGTGTACACATGCTGTCCAGCGAGGGGGACAAAGACCTGCAAGGCCAAGCATGGCCCACTGCTCCGCTTGCCGCCCTTTGCAGCATCGACACTGGAGCACTCAGGTGACTACTGATAGACCGGGCTGTGCCTGGATGGTGGAACGAGGAGCTAAAGAAGCTCCGTCGTCTGCCGCTGCTAGGACGGGCCTGAGCAGCGTAAGGCCGGGAAGCTTTAACCCCCTTAAGCCCAGCCCCGACCCAGTCCCTCGTCCCAACCCCGAACGAAGGCACCAACCCAGAGGGCCTCCTACGAGGCCGGACCAGGGAGCGTGAAACCGGGACGGGGGCCCACTCCGGCAATGGCCTACGTGGAGGGCGGGGGGAGGGTGATTGACTCACCTCGCTTCTAGAGCGACCGAACTCAGGACACCGGGACCCGCTCCAAGCAGCAGCACCACCAACCAGACGGGCGTGGCTGGCAGACAGAGACCGCCAGGAGGGGCAGGGGAGGCATATATGGCCTCCCCCCCCCCGGCGCACAGGAAGGACGTCACGGCGACCTAGCTAGAGGGCTCACAGACCCCTCCAGAGACTAGAGCGGGTGGGTGGTGCCAAGATGGCACTAAAGGGCCGCCCTGCTGAGGTGGCCCCCTGCGGGGGCCGCGGACAGCCGCATTCTGTGAGGCAGAGCAGCTTGCAGTGCTGCTGCTCACCCTGTGCCTGTGCTGTGATGGAGGAAAGCCTGTAATACTGCTGCAGTGCTGTACTTGTTCTGTGAGGGAGAGAACCTTGCACTGCTGCAGTGCTGTACCTGTTCTGTGAGGGAGAGAACCTTGCACTGCTGCTGACATGCTGTCCGTGTTCTTTGTGGAAGAGAAGCTTGCAGTGCTGCTGCTGCAGTGTTGTGATGGAGGAAAGCCTCTAATACTGCTGCAGTGCTGTACATGTTGTGCAAAGGAGGGAACCTTGCAGTATTTCAAGGTTGCAGTGCTGCAGTACTGCATAGAACTAAAGCTGACGACGTAAGAGTGACTGGGGAGCAGCACTTGGGTGCTATAATACGAAAAGAAATCAGGGGAACTGGAAGTGAAAATATTAACAACTGCTGGAACCGGAAGCAATCGATGAACGAAAAAAGAGCTGGGCGGACACAAGCGAGAAGAAGTAGGGAAAAGCCAGGGGTAAAGACTCGAGACCGTATAGCCTCGGTCTGAAGAGAGCATAGGAAGCAGAGAGCATGAGCAGTTACGAAATTGTATTAAACTCAATTTGTATGCACCGTAACGCTGTCTCGCGGATCTCTTATCCCTTGAATTACTCTTCAGCCCTCGTGGGATACCTCAGTTACATTTACAGACCTCCTCCGTATGGCAACAGTCTTCAATTCTCCCCAGTTAACAATTAAAGGGGCATATGTACAAGCCCCTATCGCCACCACAACGTCACCTATAGTGACGTTGTGGTGGCGATAGGAGCTGCGCCTTATGTACAAGGCAGCGTTAAGCCACTTAACGTGGCTTAACGCTGCCTTGTACATAAGGCCCCCCTTTCAGGCTATGGTTAGCGTGAAAGGGGTGGGCCGTGGGTGTTGCGGTGGGCGTTCCACCGCAACACCCATTCATTTTGACGCTGCCCCCTATGTACAAGGGTGGCGTACATAGGAGGCAGCGCCAAAATTAAGACCAGGTAAAAACTGGTCTTAAGATGGCGAAACGAGGAGACATGCATTATTTCTCCTCATTTTTGCTTTTTCCTTGTGTGCTGCCTTGTGCAGCACACATGGAAAAAGCAAAATGCCATTGTTTGTTTATGTACAGGAAGGTGTCACTTCCTGTACATAAACAAACTTTTAAAAATGCCATTTTGTCACTTTCATGTGTGCTGCATGAAGCAGCACACATGAAAGTGACAGAATGGCATTTTAGGATTGTTTATGTGCAGGAAGGGACACCTTCCTACACATAAACAATCGTCCCCTGCACGCAGACACCCTTGCACTCTGGTGCAATGGTGCCTGCGTTGGCGCTAGGTTGCTAAACTTAGCGCCATCGCAGGGGGAAACGCAAGGCTGCACCACATTCTTGTAAATATGGTGCAGCCTTGCGTTTCAGAAGTGGAGGCGAGAGGCTTTAAGCCAGGAAGGCTATTGCCTCTCTCCTCCACTTCCTTGTATATATCCCCCAAAGTGCTTTTGAGTTTGGAAAAATTACACCTTCTGTGGCCACATACCTTGAGCTGGGCGAGCCCACTGATTTTCACCAGAATGCAGTTTTTGCAATTAATTATTTACCGCATAATTCCTTTAATCAACAATACTGTTAACTGCTGCATCGATTCATAAACACACTAAGCCCCAACTCCAGCACTTTATATATAAAATAGTTGTTGAACCAAGTGTCCGTTGTCCCAAATCACAAGGGTATCAGACCAGCCATTGTCTAGTTGAAAATGATTACTACGGGTACTTTCATTAATAACAGTGAACAGCGGTGGATACTATATTAAAGCACAGGAGAGACACCTCACATAAGCAACCAAGATGGTGACATTAAAGTCACTCCACGGACATGGGCTTCTCAGCACAGGTGTGCTCCCATGCATGCGGAGGAGAGGGACTGCCCATCTGTCATGTCACGTCCCTGTTTCAATGTCGCTCTTCTGTTGGCAAAAACTTACAAACTTTCTCTGTGTTGTAATTGTTAAAAATGCGTCCCAGAAATCAGCCCTACTTCACTCGATGGGTAACTAAGCACATGGTTCAAAGCACTGGTGCAAGTTATGACCTGTTTTTATGCCTGAGCAACATGGTTCATTGCCTTATATACTATTAGTAGTCTGGTCAGAGCCAGAGGGCCATCTGATTGTATATCTCAAGCCATCTGTCCGCACAGGTGTAAGAGCACCAGCAGACAAGGCACTCACCTGTACCTCAGCCGTCTGAAGAAAAACACAGCTGCATGCCGCCCTTCATATGGCAACACTCTTCAACTCTCTCCAATTTTTAATTAAAGTGCTTTTGTGCCTGAGAAAATTATACCATGTGTGGCTGCATACCCTGAACTGGGTGAACCCAATGATATTCACTAAAATGCAGCATTTAGAACTAATTAACCCCATAATCACTTTAATCAATAATTGTCTTAACCCCTGTAAAGATGCCTTAAAATCTGGTGGGGTCAGGTACATTATTATCCCAATGAGCTTTAAAATGCACTATTTGGCGTAGATTTTCTTGAAAATGTGCTGGCCAAGTATTACTAAAAACCCTGTACCGTAAAAATATTTGTTTGAGCCAAAGTCTGTTTTTTGACCCCAAATGTCAATACAGCGAGGAGGATGCCGCTGAGGGTCTCAGATTCAGCACACCCCTGATTTCTGCTGGCTACTTCTGCATACTGTTCCTTTCTCCCTTACATGTGAGTCAGGATTTGACACTTAAGTAGCACAGTAAACGGTGCAGTGGATGCATTGCTGTGCCCAATACATTGAACCATCCAAGACACTGGTGTTGTAGTGTTTTGCTTACTGGGCTGTTCTATTGGTATGCTCTGGTTCACTCCAGCAGTTATGGTATGTTCCTGAATATTTTGCTGGGCATGATGGAATGCACTGGTGTTCATACTATTATTTATCTATAGGTTTTATATAGCGCTATCTAGACCCGAAGGCATCAGAGTGCTTTACATAATCGTGAACAACTAGAATGTAACAATGTATTTAGATTGCAGAATAGTTAGTAAAGACACTAGATTGATGGCTGGCAGCTGTTCCATATTGCTAGCTGGGAGGCTTCTCCCAGCGCAGGCTTTTTCTGTTACAATAAATCTTACTTTCATCAGTTATTTACCACATTGTGGCTACGAGTTAATGAACCAAGGCCTAGTTCTCAACAAGCTATCTTGTATTAGTACTGAAATTGATTTTCATTGGGATCTATTGTGATACACGTCATCGTTGGTATGGCAACAGCACAGAGTGTCTCACAGCCCAGCCCGTTTTTCAAATCACGCGATAAGCCAGCAGTAAAATGAAAAACTTGGTTTAGATACTTTGAGAACTATCTAGTAGGTGTAGATGCAACATACTATGATGCATTCAGAAAGAAGTCATCATTATCTAGTAGTCTTGGTGCATCTGGTCAAGAAGTGTTTGATCACCTTCCTGAGGTTAAGCCACCACAGAACAGTTTTGGTACAAGGGATGAGTATACTGAAGCAGTTAAAAGACTAGAGGTACAATTTGGGGAATAACCTAATATTATGGTACAAATATGTATTTCTTTCTCTGCGAAGCATAGCATTGATGCACCTGTTGATGAATATATAGCTATTCCAGGATCTTAGCCGCTGTGTGTAACTTTGACAATGCTGTGGAAGTGTATTTAAGAAACCAATTCATATTAGGTTGTTACGTTCAAGAATAACTCTTATGGGCCCGCAGTCCTACCCTTGCTGAAGCTATGACTATGGCAAAAGGAACAGAGCGTTCAATGTTATCTTCCAATGTCCTGAGTTCAGGCGAACAAAGTAGGAATGTAAGTGCGGTAAATACGTTTGACAAATGCCAGGAAAAGGAAGGTAAAGAGAGAGCTAGTAGCAAACAAAACGTTTTTGTGTGTTAAAGTCGTGGGTCTAAATTGCACATTGGTGATCTTCCCAGTTGCCTAGCACTTCATAAAAGATGTAAGAAGTGCCAGAGCATTGAACAACATGATAGGCAAGGTAAAGCTGAGATTGCAGTCACAGAAACTTACCTGCTGATAGAGATAACAGATATGTGAATGTCTCTAGTGTTTCTCTGGATCAAGAGTCTTCTTTTTCAAAGTTGAACAATGTGGTTATGACTATTGTATCTGAGGATGTGAAGCATGCCAGGATTGGACCATTTTGTGATGTTGTGATCGATGGTGTCAAGGTTTGTATTATCGCAGTTTCGGGTGCACCTACAACAATTATTTCTGACACACTATTTTTCGAAAAGCGGAAAGATGAAGCATTGCATCCCACTAATATTAATCCCAAGCCCCATAGGGAATTTGACATTATAATGTTAGGCTATTTGGAAGAGGATTTAATCGTTAGTGGTAGATCAATTTTGTTAAAGATTTGTGAGGACATGATGTACTTAATTGGTGGGAACAAAGAAGATTAGGCTTAATCCTTGAACCTAATAGTGATAATCTCATTGTTCTGAGTGATCGATGGGAAGGTTGTGTCATGGTTGTGAGTCGTTGTGCGAGTGTGGGCTCTACATTAGGTAGGTACCCTGAAATGTTTGGGGAAAAGATGGGAAGTGTTAAAGGGTTTAGTCATAGGATTTGTTTGAAACAGCGTGCTAAACCAGTGGTACATAAAGTGCCAAAAGTGTCGGTCAGCGAACATGTAGAAATTAAGGCTTTGTTACATGGCCTGCAGAAGGATGGTAATATTGCCCCAGTGGATGTTATAGAATGGATTTCATTTGTCATGATAGCAAGGGGAAAAAAAAATCAAGCAATTTGAGAATGTGTGTAGATCTTCACTCATTGAATAAACAGTTAATTTTGGACCATGACCCCTTACCCAAAATCCATGAAATGTTGATGTCTACTGGTAAAGCTAGCATTTTCGCACTATTGCTATAAAAACTGTTCATCACCAGATGTAGGAAGTTGACTCGCTATATAGTGCACTAAAATGAAGTACACTGTGCAGGGAGTCCAGTGGATCTCAGATTGGTATACAGAGGCAAAAGTATATAATACTAATGCTCTATTTGTGGTAGTGTGGGCGAGCAGTTGTTGTACTCACAGAGGTACTAAATGAGACACACTGAAGAATAAATGCAAGACCAAGTGCAAAAGTGCAAAAATAACACTGATTTGTATATCATTTTTAAGACCAAGAACTTCGTTCGCAGGTAAGTACTTTTTTAGTTATGAATTTTCAAAGTTCGGAAAATAGCTCACAGTTGTGCGCAATTACCCACAATGAAAGTCTATGGAGAAAACACAAAAATGCATATAGAATAATACAGTTGGTTGTAGGGTTTCACCTTCAAGGTTTAGGGTAGCAGCAGGCCATGGTCCAATGTTCTACCAGCAAATTGTCGGGACCATCCCAGATTCGGCCGGGAGAAGGGGGGCACCTCAAAACAGGCTGCACAAGTGGACTTACAGGTAAGTTCGGGGGACCCCAAATGAAGGATCGGGTCATAAGGGCCTCAAGACCATGGGAGCACAGCTGGTTCATCATTACCCAGGCCGGGTTTGCTGGCTGCAGAGCAGATAGGTTAGTCAGGCTCTGTGCGTCACAATAGTCTTAGCGGTCAGGGGCAGGCTGGTTGCATAGATGATTTCCGGACAGCTGGGCCCCTCACAAAGTGGGTCTCAGGAGTCTTGGTGTGTCTCGATGGGTGCTTGCTTCCTGGGCAGTTAGAGTCTGGATTGGACTCTTCGTCTTGGTGTCGGTTACAGGTGGTCCGGTAACCTGGGTATTGCTACGGCACTGCTCCGGTAGGTCCTGGTGTCCTCTCACTTGGTGGGGGACAGATCAGACCCTTGAGAGGTGATGTACCACTTCTGGTTTGGTTGCTGCATCGGCGCCAACAGAGCAAGTCGGTAAACTGGACTCTGTGGGTTCGGTGCTTGAGGACTGCAGGGGAGTAGTTCCTCTACTCCAAGGGAGTTCTCTGGTGATTGGCGATGGGCTGGGTGTGCTCCGGCGTTCTTGGAGGCCTCACAGCAGCAGCATGAGACAGCACATCACGATGGTCAAGTCCTTGGAGACAGGCAGAGTTTTGCGCCAAAATTCTGCAGCATGTGCTCTTCTTTGTCCATTTTGTTCCTAGGTTCATCAAATCTAAAGTACATGGTCCTGGGGTGCCACCTAAATACTAAATTTAGGGGTGGAGACAGGTAGTAGTCAATGAGCAACCTACCTTTAGGCTGTCTACATCCTGTATTCAATCACTCCCTTTGGGGAGTGGGCACAACCCTAACCCTAATTGCCTAATTCCTTCTCAAACAAGATGGAGAAATTTGAAAAGTGGGGTCCACATCACCTGCCCCACCTTAGGGATGGTGCTGGCTGAATATGGGCCCACCTCCTAATCTAACTAATGTTCCCGCCTGTCCTCCCGCCAAATGTGGAGCAGGACAGGGGGGTTGGCATGTTCCACAAACTGGAGATGCCTGGGTTGCATTTTAAAGGCGGCATCGCCTTTGAAGCTTTCCACCTTGGAAGGTAATTCCAGCCTGGCAGAGGTGTGAAGCACCTCTGCCCAGAGCAGGCACTGTTCTTGGCCACAGAGAGTGCAGGCTCTCACCCCATGAGGTCAGAAACAAGTTTGGTGGTGCCAGGCTGGCTAAGACTAGTCAGAGACCACATCAGTGTTTGGTAGGTTTTCAGGTGCACCACTAAGCTGCCCTCTGTGTGCATTTTTTAATAAATCCAACACTGGCATCAGTGGGGATTTATTAAGATGAGATGTTTGGTACTAAACATCCCTGGGTACAGTGAAGCCATCATGGTGCTGGGGAACTCTTAATGATGCATGTCGAGCCCATGTGCTCTCTATGGCTTCCCTGTGCACTTACAATATCCAAGAAGGGATTTAGATATTGTAGGGTCATATCTGCTCAGGCAGATACGACCACACATGTGGTATAGTGCACCCTGCCTTGGGGCAATAAGGGCTGCAGTAGGGGTGACTTACCTATACCTCATGTAGTACCTGTAGGCATGACACACAGGGACGTGTGCCATGTTGACTCCAGTTTTTTCTGCACCAAGACACACAGCCTGCAATGGCAGTTTGCATGATCTTGGTGAGGGAACCCTAGGGTGGCACAATTTGTGCTGCAGCCATAGTGGACCCTCTTTAGTCCCAATATCCTAGGTACCAGGAGTACCATTTACTAGGGACTGACAGGGGTTGCTGAAGTTATGCAAATTCTGGTACAGTTTTAGGAAAGAGATCTGACACTGGGAACGTGGTTAGCAGGGACCCTGTGCACTTTCATTCGAAATCTCATCATGTTCAAGGCACAAATTCGGGGCTAACCATGTCAAAAGAGGCACTTTATCACACTAGACCACCCTTACTGAAAACTCACATCTTTTCACCACGTTCATAGTGCCTTTGGATGCTTTTATGTTTCTGAGACTACTTTTTGGACCCGCTTCAGCAGAAAGCGTTTTTAAAAAATGGATGGATTCATTATGTCAAAATCTACTGAATGCTCACGCGTTCCAAGACAACATATTAATGTTTGTAGAAAATCAAGAAGACTATGATGCAATGTTGGATAAAAAATTATACATCTTGAAAGAGAGGGGAATGACAATCAAATTAGAAAATGGTAAATTTGGTGTCCAAATAGTAGACTGTTTAGGTCACAAAAGATGGATTAAGCCTAAATTGGATTTGATCAAGGCTATTATTGATGCCCCTAACCAATTAGACATATATGCTTTGCGATCATTTATTGACTTGTGTGAATGCTATGCACAATTTGTATGTGGGTGTGCTATTATAATGAAGCCGCTAAAGAAACTGTAATGACAGTAGAAGTTTGTTTGGGGTACAGTACAGGAGGATGTTTTTGGTGAGGTTAAAAATCTGATAGTTGAAACTTCTGCACTTAACCTATATTCCAGGTACGGTTAATGTTAGAGCTGATTGCTTATCTAGGTTGGCCATTCCTGATACTGATGAAGGGGTTGTGGATGAGCAGGCAAAGTGTGTTGTTGCATGCATTGATGCTTGCAAGGATACCAATGGTGTAATTCAGCCCAGTGAATGGATGGACACAAGTCATGGAAACATGTCCTATCAGTTATTGATTGAGTCTATTAAGTAAACTTGGTCTAAAGCGGGCTTAGAGTCATACAAATCTTTGAGGGGATTTGTCAAATTTATTCTGAGTCAATTGTTGAAGGGAGCATAGTTTTAAGAGTTAACAAATATGTTTCATTGGTAGGGTTAAGTATGGTCATGAAGGTCACTTGGGGAGTACAGCCACTAAGAGAATCTTGAGAGCGCACTATTGGTGTCTGGAAATAGATGGAGCAGTTGACCAATTTGTTAACACTTGCAAGCAGTGTTTGCTTTCAGATAAATATTGGATTACAAGTAACATACCTCTAAATCAGGTTCCCTTGCCAAGGGGACCTTGGAGAAAATTGCAATTGACTTTGCAAGCCCATTGTTGTGTTTGAATCAGAGTAAGCGTTACTTGATATTTGTAGTTTGCTATTTTTCGCAATGGATTCATCACTGCTTTACAGACTGCATTTCAATTGGTACGATAACTAAGAAGTGGTTTTGAATGGAAGGTTTGCTAAAGTTATTGTTTCTGATAATGGTACTTAATTCATTTCTAATAAGTTGAAGCAGTTTCTCGTCAGTTTAGAAATGAAACAGTACCAAGTAGCTTTGAATTCGCCTAAATTGAATGGTCTAGTTGAGAAGGCCAACAAATTCTTTAAAAAAAACATTCCAGCTGCAGTAGCTTCTATTTTGTATGTTGGAGGAATATCTAAAAAAGTAAGATTTGGAGTTATGTGAATGCACCACAGTCTACTACAGGGGTTGCACCTTTTTGTCTTACTTAGGAATAGATCTACAGTCACTATACTTTTTCCAGCTTGGATGTGTGATTTGGTAGATGTACAGTCACACATGGGTTTGAATGACCTAAGAGTTGGAGCGGAGAAGGCACAAGCCAAGTCAAAAGTATATTATGAATCAACATTTCATGGGAGACAGAAGGAAGTACAGGTGGCTGATTGGGTGATACTTAGGAGGCCGGGACATGTAAGTAAAGGAGAATCAAGGTTTACCAATTACAAGAAGTGTTGAAGGTTTGAAAGATCTGAGTCATGTTCAAACATAAAGGATGATGAGCCTCAATTGAGTAGTGTGTTTACAAAAAGACCAGGCTGACACTATGTTAGCTGATGATGTTTTGGAGTCTTATGTTCATATATATATCCAGATAACTCTTAATTATCGTGCCCTAAACCACAAGCAGTAGATGCTCTTCAGTGTCTACCTAGGGAGGAGCACGATTGTTTTGATGACTTGCAACGTACTGATACATAGAAAAGACAAAATGATTTTCTTTATTCCAATCCAATCATCTTTATTTCGATCAATTAAGATCATAAAAGACACTTTACAATAAAAAAGACCCATTTCTCTCCATAAATAAATATGAATATTAACATAACGAATACTATAAGTACGAACATGTTAAAAAGATCTTAAAAATTGCAATTAGTATGATAAAATACTTTTAAAAAATTCATAAAAAAATAAATAAAAAATAAAAAAAGGGGTAACTGGCTCAGTAATACAGTTAGCATTTCTAGACATGGCTAATGATCTTAGAGCCCTTAACCTTATGTGGCACTAGTGACAAATACACTAGAAACAAAATGTGATTTGTATCACGAATAAGGGGTGAATTATTGAGTTGATAATAAGAAATGCCACCTGCTAACATAAAAACAACCACTTTACTATGCAATACCCACGTACCCAAATATTCCGATACTCTATTGGGAGATTGAGCACTGGAAGGACTGTGAAAGTGCTACACAAAAAATACATTATTAGGTCCCTCCGTTTTATAGACTATGGCCTGATTTAGATCTTGGCGGACAGGTTACTCCTTCACAACGGTGACGGATATCCCATCCGCCGAAATATAAATCCCATTATATCCTATGGGATTTATATTTCAGCGGACTGGTTATCCATCACTGTTGTGACGGAGTAACCTGTCCACCAAGATCTAAATCCGGCTCTATAGTACAAGTTAATATTTTTCGTATTTGTAAGGGAAAGGGTGTGTGGAGTGTTGTGCTTATGGTGGTGCTGCATTGGTAGGCTCTGGTTCATTCCAATTGGTATGTTATGTTCCTGGATGCTTTGTTGGGTATGATAGAATGTACTATAACAGCTACAGAACAGTTGTGGTGCAATTCACTGCACACTGTATCATTCCCATATGAAGGTGCTCCACTCCCAGGGCTAACCATTCCAAAAATACCCTAAGACTTTCAAACATAAGGGAGAAGCACACTAATAATAGCAGTCCGAAATACAAATTTCTTATGATATCATATTAGAGCAATTTCATAAAGGCCTCCAAGTCAAAGAGAGAAAATGTAACATCATTATCAAAAAAGAGACCAAGCAAATGAATGAGTCCGATTGCAATCAAAAGATCAAGCAACTGAATAATCGTGCATCATCCACCAGTTTGGTATCTCAGATATGCACAGAAGTTCCAATTAATAGATCACGGTGTCATGGACAAGTATGTTAAAATATTCATTCTTTATTAGCGTAGCTGGGAGCATTAAAATTCCAAGAACACAGTAGGATGTTATCTCAAATTGTTTCATTTGTCTGCATAATAACATCTTCCTCTTTTCAGGACAACTGTATTTACAGACACAGGGGACCGCCATGGGCACGTGCTTCGCCCCCAGCTACGCAAATCTTTTTGTGGGCTGGTGGGAGAAGCACGTGGCCTGGGCGGAAGACAATGATTTCTGGGTGGACAAGATAGCCCTGTGGACCAGGTATATAGATGTCCTTTTTATTGTCTGAAGGGCAACATGCGTGGAAGCAGAGGAATATATTAGGATTCTAAATGAGAACGAATTGAATCTTAGGTTCACGAGTAACATCAGCGAAACAGAAGTCCCCTTTCTAGATCTTTTAGTGTTTGTTGTGGACAACAAGCTTTGCACTAAGCTCTATAGAAAACCCACAGCAGGAAACACAGTATTACACTCATGGAGTCAGCACCCACGTAACGTAATTAATAGCATACCATTCGGGGGGGCTGCTGAGATTGAAGCGTAACCGTTCCTGCCTAGAGGATTACCATGAGGCAGAAAGAGAGTCTCTAACCAGATTCTCAAAAAGGGGTTACACAAAGAGAGTACTTCAGGAAGCAATTGAGAATGTCAAAATAAAGGATAGGCAGGAACTGCTTATAGGGAAACCCCTTAGTGACACAGCCACAGATGACGAATCATCCAAAGTCAGGTTAATATTAAGTTTCTCTGCAGAGTCACAGAGGATCAGGGATCTGGTCCAGAAGAATTGGAATATTCTCCAGACTGATGGCATAATAGGCCAGCTGCTTCCCAGCATACCAGACATCACATATCGGAAAAGCGCCTCTTTGAAGGACATCCTAGTACGGAGTCACTTTGTAGACAAACCCCAGAGTAAGACTACCATTATGGGTTTATTTCCCTGTGCCGCCTGTAAGGCATGCAAGAACTGCAGGAAGGTGAAAGATTATAGAGTACCAGGGAAAAAGGAAAGAAGGCCCATCAACAAGTTGCTCAATTGCAACTCTAGCTTCGCGGTGTATTGTCTACTCTGTCCTTTTGGACTCCAATATATTGGGAGCATGATACACCCGGCTAAAAAGCGGTTTTCGGAAAACAAAAGGGCAATAACCAACCGTGATAGATCTTACCCTGTGGCAAGACATTTTTGCAGCGACTCATGATGCTAGGAGTGACAGATTACTTTACTTCTGCATCGACCAAATTCCAACGAAGGAAAGAGGAGGTGATAGGGTGAAACTTTTGAGGCAGTTGGAAGCAAGATACATAGTTGACCTGCGTACTCGTGCACCCCGGGGATTAAACAGCGTAGAAGAACGGTGGTCATACATTGGCTAAGTACAGGGATGTTTAAGTGGCCCCGGGATCACCCCTGAAATTGAGAGAAAAAAAAACGCCTTCCTTTTTGCGTAGATAGAAATACAGGAGCAAAGTTTTGAACTTTTGATATTGTTTGCAACCTTGGTGAACCACTGCTCATCCGGAGCGAGATTGTACTTTAGACCCCCTGTGGTTGTTTAAAGAATTATGGAATTCTTTCCAAGTGAATAGGACAAAGCATTAGCTTGTAATTGGTGGTGCAATTAATTGATGTATTTAGCAATTGTATAATTATGATATTTTGCACGCCAATTTTGTTACAGGAGTAGTAGCAACAGTATGATTATTCTGATGAATTCCTTTATGTTTGATTGAATTGTGTATTTCACCATAGGTGACGTTCCCGAATCCAGGGGGCCATGAATTGTCATCTATACAATGCACTTTATAATGTTTAAAGATGGCCGACACTTTCCCACTCACCGCGGTTGTGTCAACAATGCAGTCCCTTTTCAGTGTTTAATTTTGTCATTCGGCCGTGAACCAATGAATTAAAATTTTGCTATAAGGCAGTACCTTGCATTGAATTACTGACATTGACGAAGGCCAGGAGGCTGAAAAGCATTTGTCAGTATGCCCTGAATTGCGTGGAATAAAAATTCTGATTGAATTATAGCCGGAGTGCGCAGCATCTTTTGAACTGTTTGCTGATATATTTTTTTTTTTAATGAAATACTAAATTTCCAACAGCAAAAACATTGGCACCACCCACTGGAGGGATCTTATTGACACCGGTTAACAACCACAAGTACCAGCATGCATCAGCACTAAAAACCCATTGTGTGTCCACTAGGGGGCAAAACTTATAAATGTGCAATCGTTTGTGTTTCTTATCCGGTTTGATGTTGCCAAGGCTTACCTTCGAAAAAGATCAAGGTTGACCGAAACACGTCAGGATTGCCTTCGCTGTCCATCAATAAAATTACTGTCTGCCTTCGTTGCGTGTGCGGCTTCAGCTTTCCGTGAGGGGAGAAGTTGTTTGATGTCCAGCGGCTTGGTTCTGCCGCAAAGCAACGCACCGCCAGTAAGAGCGCCGTAATTACCCAACCCTGAACCAACTCTGTGTGCCTCGTGAAAACGACAATGGGTAACGAGCTGCCGCCGGAAACTATTTCCGGTTTGGATCCTAGCAGCCTCGAAAATAGGACTGCCTAAGGAGCAACGTCTCATGGGAATTCCCCCCAAAAAATAAAAAAAAATAAAAAATGAAATACTAAATTTCCAACAGCAAAAACATTGGCACCACCCACTGGAGGGATCTTATTGACACTGGTTAACAACCACAAGTACCTGCATGCATCAGCACTAAAAACCCATCGTGGTGTCCACTAGGGGGCAAAAATTATAAATGTGCAATCGTTTGTGTTTCTTATCCGGTTTGATGTTGCCAAGGCTTACCTTCGAAAAAGGTCAAGGTTGACCGAAACGCGTCAGGATTGCGTTTGCTGTCCATCCATAAAATTGCTGTCTGCCTTCGTTGCGTGTGCGGCTTCATCTTTCCATGACGGGAGAAGTTGTTTGATGTCCAGCGGCTTGGTTCTGCCGCAAAGCAACGCACCGCAAGTAAGAGCGCCGTAATTACCCAACCCTGAACCAACTCTGTGTGCCTCGTGAAAACGACAATTGGTAATGAGCTCCCGCCGGAAACTGTTTCCGGTTTGGAACCTAGCAGCCTCGAAAATAGGACTGCCTAAGGAGCAACGTCGCATGGGAATTCCCCACCCAATTTTTAAAAAAAAATGAAATACTAAATTTCCAACAGCAAAAACATTGGCACCACCCACTGGAGGGATTTTATTGACACTGGTTAACAACCACAAGTACCAGCATGCATCAGCACTAAAAACCCATCGTGGTGTCCACTAGGGGGCAAAAATGATAAATGTGCAATCGTTTGTGTTTGTTATCCGGTTTGATGTTGCCAAGGCTTACCTTAGAAAAAGGTCAAGGTTGACCGGAACGCGTCAGGATTGCCTTTGCTGTCCATCAATAAAATTACTGTCTGCCTTCGTTGCGTGTGCGGCTTCATCTTTCCATGAGGGGAGAAGTTGTTTGATATATATATATATATATATATATATATATATATACAAAGAAACTCCTTCCTCGTAAGTAAGGATACCAGACTCTCCAAAGTACTGCAAAATGTAGGTTTAATGGCACAAAGACGCGTTTCGGCTTACGCCTTCATCACGGTCTCACATCCATTAATTTCATACAAGATTTAAACACAATTCATTAAAACAGAAAAGGGACTGTATTCTATACAAGTGTCATAGTGAGTAAGAAAATAAATCGGCCATTTTGTAATGGTATTCAAGATTCCATGAACAGTTGCTTTCTATGTTACATATTTACAATAAATGAATAATGTTACCATAATCGACACATCATGAATATATAATGCAATAATAATCATGCCCCTGCTCGTACAATTAAATAATATTCTCTAAATACGAACAATAGAAAATTATATAACGGACTCTTCAAACGCTGTAAATAAGCGCAAGGGAACAAATAACAAAAAATGGCAGTCATCATATTGCCTATAAAGAACCCATTGCAATACAGGCAACCTAAGTAATTCATTTTACTATATCCACAATATACGCCAATGACTTTGTGTATACTTGCAACTCAATAAATTTCATAAAGTTGCATACATTTGAAATTCATAAAATACTCCAATGGGCAATGTTCAAAAGTTCATGCTAATACAAGGCAATTAAAGTCATAGACTGCCACGAAACCAGAGTCCAACGTCCCGCCCAAGTGGGCGAAATTTAGGCACCACAAATTGCAATAGATGCATCAATACTCACTAATCAACAATTAATGTGTCCCTGCATCTGCAAACAAATATAATTACAAAATGATTTAAAAACATGATATTTACATGGAGATACTCAGCGCAAAGAAGCTAATAACAGAAAAATCTATTAACAACAAAATCACTTTATACATGTAGGTGGATGGCCAGTTCCTCACTTGAATTAAGGCCTAGTGGCCCCAATGTTTCAAAATCAATTATGTATTTAGATTCAAGTTTCCTCAAAGTCAATTCACGATTGCCTCCTCTAATGTTAGGTGTCACTGCATCAATAACCATCATACGTAAAAGATTTTCATTTTGAAAATGCCAATCATGAAAATGGCGAGCCACCGGATAGTGTTTATCATGATGCCTGATGGCTCGCACGTGTTCTAAAACACGTTTCTTTGCACGATGAATCGTGCTACCTATGTACATTTTTTCGCAGGGACACATGAGTACATAAATACAGTAGGTGGTATTACAATTCAAATGTTTCTTGATGTTAAACATCCTCTTCGAATTGGGTATCTGAAATGTCGCACAGTTGGTACTGTTCCTACATGCTTTACAGCATCCACAACAGTAAAAACCAGTATAGCCTGTACCTATAGATTTATCTCCTTCAGTCACCATATTAATACTGAGGACATCTCGTAGCGATTTACATTTCTTGAAGGTGATTTGGGGATTACTGTCAAGATGTTTTGTCAGATTTTCATCTGTTTTCAGGACATGCCAATGTTTCTTCAATATTTTGCGAATATCTGGTGCCTGTGCTGAAAATTGTGTAATAAATCTAAGGTTATTACAGTCTTCTTTTCGCTTACTCTGATGTAACAGCTCAATTCTAGTTACCCTACTGACTCTCTCTTTAGCTTGCATTATAGTCTTTGTACTATAGCCTCTTTCTGCAAAACGTTTGCACATGTTGATCTCTTCCTGAACAAATGCTCTGTCTGTGCTACAGTTTCTCTTAGCACGCAATAATTCCCCATATGGAATACTATAAATGAGGCTGGATGGATGGGCACTCTTGGCATTTAAAAGACTATTGCCCGCTGTAGTTTTTCTAAAAAGTCTCGTATGGAGTTTACCATCCTCCACCTCTAACAGAACATCAAGAAACTCAATATTATTTTTACTTATCTTTTCAGTAAAAATCAAGTTGCAGGAATTGATATTTAATTTCCTGACAAACTCCTTAGCGGAGACAATATCTCCTCTCCAAATACAGAAAATGTCATCAATAAATCGCAGCCACAGGACAACTCCATTCTCAAAATCCTCCAATTGGGCGGCCACCTGCTCCTCCCACCAGCCCACAAATAAATTAGCGTAACTGGGGGCGAAGCAGGTGCCCATCGCTGTGCCCTGTGACTGCTTGTAAACTGACGCATCAAAAATGAAAAAATGATTGGTAAGGCAAAAATAGATCATATCCACTAACATTTCTGAGTGACAGAGCAATGATAGTGAACGAGTTCTCAAAAAATGTCGTACTGCTTTGATGCCCTGGTCATGCTGAATGCTAGTGTATAAACTTTGGACATCCAGCGTTAGTAGGGTATAATCCTCCTCCCAATGGATGCCATCTATGACTGTCAGAAAATGGGTAGTATCACGGAGGTATGCAGGTAACCCCATTACAAATGACCTAAGGTAATGATCAATGAACATAGATGCGTGTTCCAACAGAGACCCAATAGATGAAACAATGGGCCTCCCCGGGGGATCCAAGGCATTCTTATGTAATTTTGGTAAAAGATATAAAACGGGTAACTTTGGATGACTACATTTGAGAAAATTAAATTCTTCCCACTCCAAAAGCCCCTTTTTCCTCCAATCTACCAACATTTCACCAAATTTCTTGTTAGAATTCATTACCTCTTGTAGATTAGATACACCATAACAGTTTTTATCATTCAATTGACGTAATCCTTCAATCAAGTATTTCTTTTTATCTAATACAACAACATTTCCGCCTTTGTCTGATTGACGGATTACAATGTTATTGTCAGATTTCAATGCATCCAATGCTAACGATTGTGATATAGAGATATTCTTACTATAGACTGGTAAAGTTTTATATCTGATTTTTTTCAAATCTTTTAAGACACCTTTTTCAAAAATATCAATTGCTTCACATTGGACATTAGGCGTAAATGTGGATTTTGCTTTGAGATTACTGCCCGGATTTATATCAAATTCCAGATCACAACCATCAAGATTTAAAATGATGTCATCATTGTGATCAACCAACATATTCATAGATGTTATAGTGTGTAATAATTCAGCATCATCTGTATTCAAATTACTCAATACACTAACTGGTTTATCAGATATCTTAGTTTTAGGTTGTGTCTCAAACCATTTTTTGAGTTTTAATTTTCTTGAAAAATAAAACAAATCAATCCTTGTCTGAGTATAGTTCAGATTAGAGGAAGGACAAAATGACAAACCTAATGAGAGTAAATCTTGTTCGTCCGATGTCAAAATCCTTTCCTATAGGTTAACCACATTCATTGTTTTCCCCTCCTGCCCCTTGTCAACATTCCCACGGGCTTTGTTTCTTCGTTTTTCCTTCTTTCTTTTGCCTGTTTGTTCCTCTGGTTTTTCCTCTGACTCCTCGTCCTCTGCCTCTGTATACCCCTATTGTTCTGTCCTGCCCTGATTTATCACTTGAAATTGTCTTAAAAAATTCTTTTTTTGCAAATCCAAATTGGTACTTTGATTCAAGGTTGATACCGATACATCAGATAAGCTTCCATCAGAGGCATCACTCTCGCTGACCTCCACTCTCTCACTTGGTGTCACCTTACTCTCAACCTGCCCCATTCCTTTATTGTCAAATAGATGATCAAATTTTCTTTGAAAGGTTAAGGTGCGGCCAGCCTGATAATCTTTAAAGTCCCGGAGAAATTTGCGTTGTTTCTTTGCCGTGATTTCCTCTTCCAATTTACTCATCCGAGTCATCAAGTTTTTGATAAATTCCTCTACAGTTTCTTTAGGTACCAATTTTTCCAATTCAGAAATAACTTTATCAATCTCTTCCAGTAATTTGTTTCTGTCTTTTAGGGCATCTTTCACTAGTATTCTCATCATCGTCATTGAACAAGAACTAGAGTTACCAGACCATTCCTCAAGCATCTCTGGATCCGGATATTGAGATAAGTAAAAATAATATTGAGTTTCTTGATGTTCTGTTAGAGGTGGAGGATGGTAAACTCCATACGAGACTTTTAGAAAAACTACAGCGGGCAATAGTCTTTTAAATGCCAAGAGTGCCCATCCATCCAGCCTCATTTATAGTATTCCATATGGGGAATTATTGCGTGCTAAGAGAAACTGTAGCACAGACAGAGCATTTGTTCAGGAAGAGATCAACATGTGCAAACGTTTTGCAGAAAGAGGCTATAGTACAAAGACTATAATGCAAGCTAAAGAGAGAGTCAGTAGGGTAACTAGAATTGAGCTGTTACATCAGAGTAAGCGAAAAGAAGACTGTAATAACCTTAGATTTATTACACAATTTTCAGCACAGGCACCAGATATTCGCAAAATATTGAAGAAACATTGGCATGTCCTGAAAACAGATGAAAATCTGACAAAACATCTTGACAGTAATCCCCAAATCACCTTCAAGAAATGTAAATCGCTACGAGATGTCCTCAGTATTAATATGGTGACTGAAGGAGATAAATCTATAGGTATAGGCTATACTGGTTTTTACTGTTGTGGATGCTGTAAAGCATGTAGGAACAGTACCAACTGTGCGACATTTCAGATACCCAATTCGAAGAGGATGTTTAACATCAAGAAACATTTGAATTGTAATACCACCTACTGTATTTATGTACTCATGTGTCCCTGCGAAAAAATGTACATAGGTAGCACGATTCATCGTGCAAAGAAACGTGTTTTAGAACACGTGCGAGCCATCAGGCATCATGATAAACACTATCCGGTGGCTCGCCATTTTCATGATTGGCATTTTCAAAATGAAAATCTTTTACGTATGATGGTTATTGATGCAGTGACACCTAACATTAGAGGAGGCAATCGTGAATTGACTTTGAGGAAACTTGAATCTAAATACATAATTGATTTTGAAACATTGGGGCCACTAGGCCTTAATTCAAGTGAGGAACTGGCCATCCACCTACATGTATAAAGTGATTTTGTTGTTAATAGATTTTTCTGTTATTAGCTTCTTTGCGCTGAGTATCTCCATGTAAATATCATGTTTTTAAATCATTTTGTAATTATATTTGTTTGCAGATGCAGGGACACATTAATTGTTGATTAGTGAGTATTGATGCATCTATTGCAATTTGTGGTGCCTAAATTTCGCCCACTTGGGCGGGACGTTGGACTCTGGTTTCGTGGCAGTCTATGACTTTAATTGCCTTGTATTAGCATGAACTTTCGAACATTGCCCATTGGAGTATTTTATGAATTTCAAATGTATGCAACTTTATGAAATTTATTGAGTTGCAAGTATACACAAAGTCATTGGCGTATATTGTGGATATAGTAAAATGAATTACTTAGGTTGCCTGTATTGCAATGGGTTCTTTATATGCAATATGATGACTGCCATTTTTTGTTATTTGTTCCCTTGCGCTTATTTACAGCGTTTGAAGAGTCCGTTATATAATTTTCTATTGTTCGTATTTAGAGAATATTATTTAATTGTACGAGCAGGGGCATGATTATTATTGCATTATATATTCATGATGTGTCGATTATGGTAACATTATTCATTTATTGTAAATATGTAACATAGAAAGCAACTGTTCATGGAATCTTGAATACCATTACAAAATGGCCGATTTATTTTCTTACTCACTATGACACTTGTATAGAATACAGTCCCTTTTCTGTTTTAATGAATTGTGTTTAAATCTTGTATGAAATTAATGGATGTGAGACCGTGATGAAGGCGTAAGCCGAAACGCGTCGTTTGTGCCATTAAACCTACATTTTGCAGTACTTTGGAGAGTCTGGTATCCTTACTTACGAGGAAGGAGTTTCTTTGCATTTATTTTGGGTTATCCGGTAACCCGTACCAGACAGCCCTTTCGACAGCTTCGACATACCGGAAGTGGTTTTGCGATATATATATATATATATATATATATATATATATATATATATATATATATATATATATATTTTTTTAGTGAAATATATATATGAGTATATATATATATATATATTTTTTTTTTCACTGAAAAACTAATGTTAAAGTGACGTTATAGTCAGGTGAAGATGTCAGTTAAAACATGCATAGCTTATGACCTTGCATATTACTTCACTCATGACATGTCATATGACATCCTTGATGACATCACTGATGTGCTGACATCTCAAGTGAGATCACTGATGACATCATTGATGACTGCATCCAACAGATATGACAGTTTCCTATAAGCTTGTCATACTGGAAGGTATTTAGCAAGGTACAGGTGAAACCAATTTTCCATAAACTCTGTAGTACTAATGGGCCTCATTGTTGCACAACAAGCAGAATATGAAGCATATCTGTCAAATCACACACATTAAGTAGATATTGTGGTCTGTTTTTTACTGGTATTGAGGTGTGTAAGAAAAGTAATGGCTCTGTAGACATTAATGAGATCAGCAACCTATTAAAGCTTGAATACCGTTTAAAAACAGTGTTTGGTTATTATTCACCTTATTGAGATGTGACTGTTAAATACCTCAACGGACACCGAATGTTAAGTGAACTGCTTCACATCTATACATTAGCCACTGATAAGATATGCACAACCAGGCCCTATGGACAACCCTCTGTAGTATGTAAAATACCCTACACATATTCCTGAAATAAGCAGAATGCTGTACACTGTTTTATCAATGCTTACAATCATACTGAGACGTCAACCGTCTGTGAGTCACCCATAGACTATATATTATGCAACAATACACAATGTCTAAGAATATTCACTGAACTTATGAAAATAAATATCTGCACTTTCTAAATCTCCAGTTTATATATAAACTGTTCATAGCAGTAAATCAAAACTCTTTTATGTTAGTATGTGTACAGAAATCCCCAGGTGAGTAAGGTATTCTAAAGAGAAGCTTTAGTTTTTCGCACAATTTTTGGCAACAGGCCTTTGAATTAATCCACAACCTATTTGAAACATATGTTTGCAATTCACACTAGTTGCACTCAGTATCTACCTTCTTTAAATGAAGTACTGCTTGCTCTTAAAAGTTTACCAGTAGTTAAACTGTACACCGTATAACTTTTATCATAGTGAATAAGAATTGTACCCAGTACTATACTGTTTCTTTTTTGTACATCACTCATGTTAACATACCCAGTCTATGCTGCATATATGCGCACAGCTGTGCATACCCCTTGGCACCCTTACATATTCTGCAGTGATCAGTAATCATTGCAGAGTATTTAAGGGTGCTGAGGGGTATGCACTGCAGCGCATTTGGGCATTTGGCATCATTATTTCCTAGCGCAAAATGTATTCTTGCATCCGTTTTGCACTAAGAAAATAGCACCAAATGCCCACTCCACCCCGTCGTGGAATTCCGCGGAATCTTGTGGAATTTTAATGTAATTCTGCAGAATCAAATTCTGTCAATTCCGCCCACCCCTACTATAGAGTCACTTTAACCTTTGCTTTTTTCCAGTGCATTTAAAGTTTTTTTTTATTTACATAAGCTAAAATCTTATGACCTTACCTAACTATAACATCACTTCAACCTTTGGTTTTTTCACTGCATTTCTGGGATTTTTTTGATCATATTCACTCAACTTCCTTGCTAAGCACAGCTTTTGATCATGGTCACTAGTGGGTTGGCTGCAGTCCCCGGTCCCTGGTCTGCACCAACCCACCTGCAGGCATCAACCCAGATGGACCGCCAACCCCCTGATGCACACAGCCTTTGACTGTGCATTACAAGGGGTTTGCCGCAGGGCCTGGCCGGTACACAGGCCCACACCAAAGGTCCAGCAAAGGATCCCATCAGAGCCAGAACAGGAAACCAAGGGGCATATTTACAAGGGAGTGGCAGAGCGTGGCGATAGCCTCCTTGGCTTAACGCCGCACTATGCCACTTCTAAAACGCAGGGCTGCACCATATTTACAAGAATACGGTGCAGCCCTGCGTTTCCCCCTGCGCTGGAGCTAATTTAGCTGCCTAGCACCAACGCAGGCACCCTTGCACAGTAGTGCAAGGGTGCCTGCGTTGAGGGGAATGATTATTTATGTGCAGGAAGGTGTCCCTTCCTGCACATAAACAATCTGAAATGGCGTTTTGAAACTTCTATGTATGCTGCTTAATGCAGCACACATAGAAGTTGCAACTCGTAATTTTTTTTAATGATTGTTTATGTGCAGGAAGGGGCACCTTCCTGCACATAAACAATAACCGGCGCTTTGCTATTTCTATGTGTGCTCCACAACACAGCACACATAGAAACAGCAAAAACGAGGAGAAATTATAAATTTCTCCTCGTTCTGCCAGGAGTAAGACCAGGTTTTCCCTGGTCTTAATTTTGGCACTGTCCCATATTTACGCCACCCTTGAAAAAATATGGGGCAGCGTCTAAAGCAATGGGTGTTGCGGTAGTACGCCCACGGCAACACCAATTGCCCACCCCTTTCACGCTAAGTATAGTGTGAAAGGGTGCCTTATTCACAAGGCGGCGTTAAGCCACGTTAAGTGGCTTAACGCCGCCTTGTGCATAAGGCGAACCCCTATCGCCACAGGAACGTTGAGAAAAGTGATGTTGTGGTGGAGATAGGGGCTTGTAAATATGTCCCCAAGTACTGTAACAACCAAAAAGAACAAGATTCCTTTGTAGACAAGATCAACTGACATTTTTATATATATTTATTTAGTTAGTTAGTTAGTTATTAATGTATTTGTTTGTTTGCAGCTTTATATAGCTTGAACAAGGCTCAAGGTCTTCAGAGCACTTTGCAAGATTACAGGTTTGAACCATCGATAAGAACAAACATTCAGGCAGAACATTGAAAAGGTGTTAAAGTTGGCAGGGCCAAGCACAATAGGCTTGCAAGTGTAAGAGGGATAGTCAAACTAAACCAAATGTCTTTCGAAAACAAGGATTTTAAGCTCCTTTTTAGTGGTGGCATGATGGGAGGTTGTGCAAAGGGCTGAAGCTGGAGGAAGAGAGTTCCTAATACTTGTTGTGGTTCGAGGAAAGGCTAGATGCATGTAACATCAGGCAGGTAGCAGAAGAGTCAGACAAGCCCAGGTGCATAATGCAAGCAGTTTTAACTTGAGCTCCAGTGTCTATGAGGAGCCACTGAAGGGTTAGCAGGACAAGATCGATGTAGTCAATTTTGGTAGGGGAGGCATCGCCGGGGCATGTACGATTAGGCATTAATGAGTTCCTACCTGGATTACTGATTTCGAACCCTAAAGTTAAAAATGACTGAAGAAGTGGATGGGTGTTTGCTTACAACAGTATGCTGGCCAGTGATGTGCTTGGCTGGGACCACCATGAGTGCCATTGCCATCACCAAGAGCAGCACACAACCACCCACACCACCACAAATCTCTCCAGTGAGACTATCAGATGGTCTAAAACCAACTCGCAGACCACTCATTCTACCACTCATTTCAGTCACCAGCAGCAGCATGATTATTTTGGTGTATCACCACCACATCTAGCTGCACATTGTTGACAGCTTCCGCTGTGAATAGAAGAAGAAACATATTCACTTGCCACTAATGACACTGTAGCCTCACCAGTGAAACCACCACTAACAGCTATTCGGCTGACGGCATCCATTCTGCTGGGTTTCTGGGCGTTCTGCTCTGTCTACTCTGCTAAGCCGAATGAATTGGGCACCAATAGCAAAATGCTTTGCTGTCAGGACCCTGTGTACGTCCCATAAAGTTCTCTACGGGCGGAGTCCCGAGTTCATCAGCATCCTGCTCTCCCTTTTTAGGTCTCGCCTAGCGTTGCAGCACGAATGTGCTGCCATCGCTTTGCGAGGCATGCAGTATACACTATAGTGTGGAAGCTTCGTGGAAGCTCCGCCCACTCTCCGGCCCACCTTCTTCATTGGCTTAGGTTATAAATGCTGCCTTCCGATTGGTTTTAAGCTTGTTAGTCCCACCCCATGACAGCCATGTCAGTCATTTGTATCCTTCCATGGCTATTGGCCCCTTTACTGAACAGACTACTTTCTTCCCGTCCCTCCCTACCCCCCTCCCGCAGTCCGTGACTTCTTGTATCTCCTCCACCCTCCCGCGCACTCCCGGTCATGCTCATGCCTTCTCGCGCCCGCCTGCACTCCCGTTTTCAATGCAATTGGTCTAGCGTAAATGCGAGTCCTATTGCATTGCCAATGCTTGTTCCACCTACTAGCACACTCTGCTCTCCTGCGTTTCTTCATATGGCTCCTAAAAGCCACAGATTTCATCTGGACAGCGCCTCCTCCTCTTTCTTGGTCAACAACTCTTGGAGACCTCTGCCGCTTTCCACCTCACTCCTGCCAAGCATCCCACAACCAAGAACCCGCCCAACACCAGGCTGTTTTCCCAATAAGCTTGGCATTTGCATTCAGCTTTGCTCCCCAGCCTCCTGCTGGTGCCAAGATTCCCTAACAGGTAGCATGGATCTATACAAAACTTCAAACCAATGTAAATAAATGTGCAATTGAGGTTAAGTGGCCAGATCTTAGAGCACAATGACAGCCACTACTTCCATCAACAAGTGAAGAGCAAAAGACAAAAAAAAAAAAACTGCAGTCTTTGCACTTGTCCAAATGGCCTACTTCAGTGTAGAAGAAACTAATAACTTTTTTTTCTTTTTACATTCTGTTGACTAGAGCAGTTTTGCTCTGTCGTACGGCTGTGAAAATAAAGGCGTTACTTCTTCCAAAAACATTGTAATTTAATTTAGCAAATCAAATTACTTTGGAAAGATGAAAGAGGACTCTATCATGCTTGAATAAAATACTATGACCTACAGATTGATCAGAGATCTCGACACAGTGTGCACCACGGCATGCTCTATATGCAGGACAGGTGGAATTATGCAGCAACAGATTACCTAATTAGACAGTAAGAAAGGCAAATGATGCCATAATGCAGCACATTCCGTGTCAGCACATACTCGACCTTTCTACATTTTAATCACTGCTTAATTTGCAAAATAATGAGTGCCGGTGCCCAAAACGCTGCTCAGAAGCCAGTGGCTAATGTAAAATGATGGGTCCCCCCTGCAGAATGTGATGACGGGCCCTGGGGACTCCCATATCTCACAGATATTATTTGGCTCTGGGCTTAAATGGGCCCACCGGAAGGCTTGGGGCCCCTGATGTATTGGGGCCCCCTCTGAGCAGCAGGGGCCTACATTACACCCCTGTCAGAGCCCGCAGTCTGCACTATTAATTGTTGGCGTGCCAAAAAATAGGGCTGTGTGGTCTTGAACCCCCATCAGTCCGCTTTAATCCACTGCTAGACACTCCCAGCGTCTTTATCTCACTCTTACAGGCCCCTGCTATCGGTGTCGGTTTTTCCGTCTTTCTCTTCACCCTTCTTTCCCCTTTGTGTGTTTTTCCCTCTCTTGCTCCTGGGAAATGTCTAATGAGGAAAAATAATTGCTGGTGCCCACAAATCTGCAACCACAGGCTCAAATTAAGCACTGAATCTTTAAAACATATTAACACTGTTTGTGCTTCACATCATTAGTTGCAGTTCAACATCGGACTACAGTAATCTGCAACAGTTAGGTAATCAAATGATCTTTGCAAAGAGTCTCTCACTATGTGCTAACTTTTAAATAATTTCAGTTAGAAACATTTTTGTTGTCACTTGCAAATTATGCAGCAGATGGTGGATTGTGCGGCAATGAGGTTAATCCATTATTCTGTGAAAAGAATCAGTAGAGGCCGAATCCCTTAATTCCAGTGCCTCTGCCTGTATGTTGCCTACAGGACTGTCCCCACATCCCGGTAGTCTGCCGCCAGCACCTGACCACATCCAGTAGCGTAACAAAAGCCCCGGAGCCTCGGCGGTGAGGGGGGGCCCGAGCTCCGGGGCCCCCCTCATGCACTGGCAGGCTCCTGGCCAGAGAGCTTCGGACTGGGTCCTTTCATTACGCCACTGATCACATCTCTCACATTAAAAGGACCTATATAAGGTACGGATGAGATCAGACCTCTGAAAGAAGCCAATGATAAAAAGTGCATGGCTACTGATCATGTCACCAATTCCAGTCCTTCTCTGATTACCCCTTCTTTTTGGGTATACACACACTGAGCATCCCGCTGCCTTTATAGCCCGTCTAGTGCTATGTGGCTGCCTATAAGTTTATTCCTCAATTCAATTATGATTTGCATGTCTATCTCTCACATATCCTCACCCTTCACACGCCAGGCGTTGCCCTCAATAACACGATAACCACACCTCTACAGTAATAATGCCCAACATGGAAACAGTTCCCACATAGGCTTGAAACAAAGAAATGCCATTCCAACCACACAGCCTATACAATATAGCTTGTTATCCATATAGGTAAGCACTTCAGTGGCCACATGGGGGTAATAAGTGCTGTACAAATGCTGCAATGCAATACAATGCAATTACCCCCACCTCCTTGTCAAAACACGAAGAACAACAATAGCAAATTTAGTTGGCTCCCAAAAATCACAAAACACACTAAAATTTAAAGCAAAGGCACCTCCAGGTGACAACTGAGAAGAGCTTTGGACAAACTACTCGCCTCTACCAACACCATGTAATTAACAACAAACCCTCAACAAGTCCACCTGAATCAGAACCAAGAAAGTCCTAGAAAAAAAGGGATCACAACCTCACTATTCCTTACACAAATAAAAATTAAACCAGAATAAGTTACCCTAATTCCAACGCCAACTGGTTCCAACAGAGACTCATAAAACAATGAAAACAAAAAAGTAAATTAAATAACCCCTCATCAAGTGTATCAAATAATAAGAGTTTTGAAGCAAACCAAGACACTCCAATTCAGTACAAACTGTGATTGGGTGCACAGCCCCTTCCAAATAATGACTACAATATGTGAGCGCCTCCTTGTTCGCAAGAATTTCTCAGTCATAAATAGAGTAATTACACTCTGCTTAAGAGAACGCTCAACATTAGTAGGCTTCTGGATGTATGGCTTTCGTTTGAGGATCTGTCTGTGACAGCACAGGTCCACTAGCAATAGCAGAGGCATAAGTGTATACAATAAAAGGAAGTTGCATGTTTGAGTGCCTTAGAATGGGTGCTGTTTGTAAGGTTTTTTATAGTCTAAAATGCTAATTATTGGTCTGGTTCCCAAGTGAAAGCCTGTCCTGTCTTGGTAAGATTCACAATGGGTTTGATAGTCATTGAGACATCCTTGATAAAAATGTCTGTAAGAATCTTTATTTTTTTCTTTTTTACTTTTGTGGGTGCTGCCCAAACTAGTACATTCTCCATCTTGCCCATTGACATGCTTATGCTCTTTCCTGATATCTCTAAATCTAAAAAGGTGACTTGATGGGCTTCAAACACACACGTTTCTGCCTTAAAATACAGCCAATTAAAGCAAATGTTTTCAAAGGTGAGATAAAGCTTCTTTAATGATCTCTCTGTTGGCGCAGATCTTTGGAACAAATGAAGATATCATCCAGATATACAATCATAAATGCAACAAGAGGAGTCTGAATGTGTCATTAACAAAGTGCTGACAGCATTGCATAAACCAAACCGCATGATAAAATACTCTTAAAGACCTTAACGAGTATGGAATGCCATCTTCCTCTCATCCCCCTCACAAATCTTTCTAAATTGTAGGTTCCAGAGAGATCTAGTTTGGAGAAGATCAAAGCTTCCTTAATATGGTCTAATATGACAGATATAAGGGGGAGAGGATATCCATTACTGATTGTAATCGTGTTCGTTTCTCTGTAGTCTCTGCATGGCCAGCATTCATCATTCGGTTTGGGTGTAAAAAAGATTGGGGCTACGTCATGGGATGTAGAAAGGCAAATGAAGCCCTTATCTAGTTTTTCTTGAAGATACTCATCATCTTTAATGATTAGTGGATAGATCCTTCTATGAAGAATAGGGGTGTCTGGCAACAGTTCGCTAACACAATCATAAGGATGATATGGAGGAAGGGTATTTGCTTCTTTGTGACTGAAGACATTCTTAAAGCCCTTATAGGCCTCCGAAATATGTATCTAATCTGAAGTTTCAATATTCATCCCTCACAGGAGAACAAGGGAACCTTTACAGCACTCTGAGCAGAAACTATTAGCTGGAAGCTGCTGATCAATCTTGGGGTTGTGCTTGCGGAGCCATGATGTTCCTAGAACCACAGAAAATTGCTGTGGCATCAAGTATATCATGACCTGAACGATTTGCCATTATTATAGCCTTTGTCTAACAATCTTTTTCGTTGCTCCCAACATCATAGCCTCAACATCCTGTGGTGAATTGTCAAGTTCCTATATGCAGATTCTCTATTCAGATCACAGTGGATTTGTCAATCTTTCTCTCTTGCGGTTTGCTTGATGTGCACCACTTTGCAAGGTAAAATTAATAAGTATAGCTGTTGCAATAGGTCATTCACTACTACAACTCATGCGTCTTTCAATTCCTCCTTTAATGCTGCCTCGGCTGCTTCATCCTTGGATAGGCTTTTACAGATAATTGTTGGAAGCAACTGATAGAAGGGACTAGATCCTGATTGCCTTGTTGAAGGATTAATACTCTTATATGAACCACATGTGTATTTTGCATTTTCCCAGATGTAGCCTAGAACTGCTGAATAAATTACCTGTAGTTATTCAGCCACACATTTCAATTTAAAACGAGCCACTCGAGAGCCCTCAGTAGGAAAATGTTGAGCTTTTAGCTATAAACAACTACTGACATTGAGCTGAGAATGTGTGAAATAATTGTGTTTCTCCTGAAAACTTATCAGGCATGCAACTCCAAGTATTGTGCCTATACCAACCCGAGTAGCCACGATGGCACTTTCCCCATCAGTTACGCCTTTTGAAGTTGAAGCAGCCTCATTTGAACGGCTTGTAGTGGACTCAGACAAGGGTAACGTTAATTGATTGAGCCTCATCAACAAAAATGATCTCCCTTTGTGAGTGGTTGCCAGCTCGTTTGAATTTTAGATGCAGCTTGTGTCATAATTTGCAGCAGATTGTCAGCATAATCCATATTGATGTGGATATGTAGCTTAAAGTTCCCCAACAGATGTAGCCAATACTCCAAGTGAAGTACTGAATGTTAATACTTCCATTAGGAGCCTGGGGGGAAAAATGTGGGAAGCTATAAGACACTGGTTTAGAATGGTGCTAGCAGCAGCCAGGAGCATCTTAGAGCGACCGCTCAGTAATTTTGACAATATACAGAGTAACAAACTCGTAGACTCAATTAAACAAGTTGACAAAGTCATATATTGTACAAAAATGGAATATGGCTTACCTCTCACTCAGTGGAAGAGTGCCAGGACTAGACGTGGTTGTACCAGGATACAGGCACAGAGCTGTGCACGCTGGGGTGGGTAGCGATGCAAAAAAATACTGAAAATGGTTCGCACTGAGCCACCAATTCTTGAAGAGCATAATGGATGCAAGTAAGGCTGAGTATGGATTTAACAGATGAGGGAGTAGGAAGAAGCAGAAAATATTAGAGCAAAGGAACATGGGCACAGGGTCCCAACAAGGGAGGAAAAATATATAGACACAAAAAAGGGTTGACGAACTGAGCTTAAGAGTAAAGAGCCAAAATAACTAGGAGGGGTAGCAAGTTGTCTTGCCATATTTTATGTGAGTTTTAAATAGCAGCTCTACCATTCTTTCCCCAGAGGTATCACCACTAACCTGGAAATGAGGAAATTGAGTATGTTTCTACCTCTCCATCCTCCATATCTTTATTTTTTTAAGTTTTACTGGTGTGTGATTGGGGTCTATGGTATTGGTACATCTGTTGTAGGTGGCCGCAGTGTGTTGCCCATAATTCAGCAGATCCTGCAGCTTGGGGTTCTTCCTTGGGCCCAGACAAAACAGCTCACCATCCAAACAAGCTAGGTGCCCACCTCTGGTAAGTACTTAGGGCCTGATTACGAGTCTGTCAGACTTGCGACCACCAGACTCACGGTGGCGCAGGAGTGGCGGTCCACTGTTTTGCCGATTACAACTTACAAACTCGTATCAGCAGTGGACTGCCTGCTGCGCCAGGGAACAGTCGTTCCCTGACGGTGGCACAGGAGCACCACAATGCATTATGCTGAGCAGGGACTGGCGCAGTCCTGCTCAGCATATTTTTAGTTCTTGCACCGCCAGCCTTTTCATTGCGGAGCCCCGCCATGAAAAGGCTGGCAGTGCAAGAACAAAGGGGGCCCTACAGGGCCCCCATTTCTCCCTGGCCATGGGTATAAATTCAGGGGGGGCACAATATGTGCCCCTCCCTGTCAGCATTCCCCCCAGTTCCAGCACGGCATGGACGTCACCGTTCCTCATATGCTCAGTCTTTGGAGGTACCAAGTCTGTGCATGCTGAAGTGTCACTGAGTGACTTCAGGGGTCTTACCCTTGCAGAGCATTGCAGACCCTCCTTTGGTGCACTGCAGTTCAGTTCATAGCTCCTCTTATTCTGAGTGCCATCTCACTCATGCAAGTGCACCTTCAATGTCCCCACTGAGCAGTCAATCAACTCTCTTCATAGAAGCAGTGCAGAGGGAGCCTCTCCTGTCAGACTTGGAGAGGATCCCAGGTTTCCAGTTCTGCACCTGGCAAGGAGAGTTGGCAGGGATACCCTAACTTAGGGGCACCGAGAGATACAAATTTCTTGTTGCCACTGGTGAGAAGAACCTGTGTTCCAGTAGAGAAATCTTGGCACCCTCGCTGGAAGCTTCTGCCTAATCCTTATACTAAAGTAACAGACAGCTGTTGTGTATTCCAACAGTACGTTTGTAAATCATTTCTCAGTATTCAGATTAGTCCAACTACGGTTTTGTTACAGAATGTTAGCAGCAATGGAGTGGGGGTTGGAGTGGGGTGGGAGGTTCTGGGTGTCTCTGGAGAGTAAAATACCAAAAACAAGAGTGCAAAGAAGAGGGAGGCTTTCCCAATTAACTAACTTAACTAGTCTATGGGGATTCCCCTGCCAGTGACCAATGGGCCAGGAAAGAGCAGAGAGAAACTCCTTGGCTTAATAGGGGCCCTCTGTTTCTTTTTCTCCACACCAAAAGACTGACCCATTACAAAAGGTTCCTGGAATGTGCTTGGAAACCCTGCAGGTCACATCTGCTGTCTGTGTTCTTCTGATACCTCATGATATGTACTCTTGGATGTAGCAACTACACAATTGATTCCACTGTATATCACAACATGCATCCTATATACCTGCGGAAAGGTGCACAAATACAACATCTATGTCCCATGTGGATAGGCAAATACCTGGTTGAAGGGGAGTGATAAAACGGTGGCAGAGGCCAGTAGGTGGCTGTCCTTGGTACGGGAAAGTAATAAGGCCTGCTCTGCCAACATAAATGGCATCGCTGGCATCACTGTCAGTCCTCTACAGCCCAGAAAGCTGACAGTAGTCACATATAGCAGGGGGGATGCAAATGATGTGCTTTTCCAGACCACAGAGCCTTGCTCTGAGTCTAAAATCCATGTCACATTGGCCTCCAGCGCATACTGATGATTGTGGTGTGTGCTTGGGTGGGTATCAAAATCTTCGGATTTACAGGGGGGTCATGCTCTTCTGTGCCATGCTGAGGACCTTTCTCCATCTCAACAACCACCAATAAATTCATCTGCAAGCCCACTAGTACCTGGCACCCTCTTGCATGTTCTCTGACCCTCCCATTCACCCCATCGCTAAATTCAAACATATACCCACCGGCATCTGGAAGGACATGCGCATGCTCCCTGCCCCTTCCCATGCCTCAAGGCAATGTCTGGCTCGACCATTACGGATGAACATTGTGGGCCCCTTCTCACCAATCCCTGCAGCCTCTGGGCATGCTGTTTGATCCAGACCACTAAATTTACCCATGGGCATACTGGCAGAATGATACAAAGGGGACAGTGAAGGAAGTGACCCAGATAGGGCCACCCGGGTCACTCACGACCACCTCTCGGCCTTCCCAAAAATGAAGAGTCAGGACATAAGTGGAGAATAAAATTCAAAACCTTCATTAGTAAATACACTGCAGGGAGCCCAGTCTGACCAGCCTCATGGGATAGCTGTCGAGGGACTGACTTCAGGACCCTTGGTAACACAAAATAAGCCTTCCAACACCTCCCAAGTCCCGCCCCTGGTGGAAAAATACAGCTTGGACAAAGGCTGAACAAAGAAGGCACAGAGGATGAGCTACCACCTGCAGAATGGGTACATGTTATCAGGCTCCCAAGGTCATCCTGCTTGGTTTCAGCTCTCTCCAGGGTGGGAGCCTAACTACGACCAGGGATATGCATGCGAGAGCAGAACAAACTATTCATTTAGTACATCTGGGTTTCAACCTTGAATACGATAAGAGGGAACAACTGAAAAGCAGATTTCTGCTGAGGCAAGCAGAGAGCGGGGGCACAGAGGCCGGGCCTTGCTTACAGTGTAACATGGCGGCTACAGAGAGGAAAATGGTGTTTCAGATGCTAACTTTAGCCTGCACAACGTTAATAAAGCTGGTCAGACACATTTGCAATAGCGATCAATATAAAATAGCTACATGAATGCTAACATAACATGGTATACGGCATGGGGGACGGGGCAATGATGCATTCGATTCTAACAGACCCTCCTTTTAGCATTCATTGCTAAGTTTTTATTGTTGCTATCAAGTAAGGGTCTTTACAATTCTAACGAAGGGGAAAAATGGTGGTACATATACAACAGTTGAACCATTTGGATGATCATCAGCAATGTTAGATAGGTACACATATCAATATTCAAAAATGCCTTCATCAATGGACATCAAATCATGAACAGCCTGTACCATCATGGCAGAGGGCTTAGCTGTTTGTTCTTGAACTCTCGTCTTGGGCGTTAATTTTTGTGTGCAATAAGTACAACAAGCGGGAAGGCAATTAATGCACAGACAACAAGTGAATATAACACCTGCGATGGCTACTAAGAATAAGAGTATTTTCCAGCCCCATGTTGCTATAATGCCCCAAAGCCACCCAGACAGGGACCATGTTCCATTCTCTTGGTGGATGTCAGATGCTAGTCTGTGCAACTTTTGTATTGCTGCATAGACATTCGGAGCGTGGTCCGGTAAGTCCACACAGCAACTACTACCGATGACGCAGCAGGCCCCACCCGATCAGCAAGGATGATGTCTAACACCATCCTGTTTTAAAGGGCAACGAGACTTGTAGCCTGAAGTTCAGCTGTAATGTTGATCAGTATTCCTGCTGTGGTGTTGATAACTCCTTCTACAACCCTTGTAAGCCTGCGTATACTACGGCTGTTATGCATGGGGCACCAAAATGGCAAAATACCCTTCATGGCATCTGTAAATTGCTGCAAGGTAGTGTCAGTCTGATCTATATCTTTCGTGTCGAGGACCCTTCTTACTCAAGACAGATATACACTCCTGCGTTGTAATCTGTGGTCTCTGTGATAATTGGACAGTGCAATATACACAGGGGGCAAGAGAAAGGACACGTAGCACACACCAGACCACCCCCTGGGAAGCCATACGTAAGCCTGGTACCCACAAACGAAGTACACGTTGTGTGGCGGAAGCAGTGGTGGACTACTAGTCGTGTTCAAATCATAAGTATAGTTGCAGGAACTCAGTCCTACTGGAACCTGTCCAAAACCTCGGACACAAAAACTAGTTGTTGTATTAATTAGCGGTACTGGCACTGCCTTGTCCTGAGTAATATTGCGCAACCGAAAGGACCTGAAATACTCAGTAACGTTAAAGTCCTGGAAATCCATCATCTCATTCTGGAGTCATGTTACATTTTTCTTTCTTTCATAAACATTCATGCAGGCATCGGGATGTAGAGTATCAGTAGCCCCATCCCTCCCCGGGGTAAATCCTTGGTGTGTTGCTATATAACCCAATACAGCCCCATAATCAAGGTATGTTATATTCATTGCATCTGAATGATAATGGATATATACCATGGTGAACAACTGGAACCAGGCTTCACAGCTGGCTAAATAAGAGAAGGGCAGTGACAGTAACAGGTCATTCTTATGCATCACTGAGGGGAGTAAGCCACAAACCCAACAATTGGTGACATTGGTGGTATGGTGAGCCTGATCAAGCATTTGCAGGAAGACGTTGTCCACATAAGTTTGTCTGTGTCTTTCCTTATGAGGGGCCAAAGTGACAAGACATGTTCAGGGGGAACAGTAGTAGTACCAATCAGGGAATGCACAGGATGTCTTTCTTCAAGGAACCATATAATCCCTAACACTGCTACCAAAGCAACGAAAACTATTACTAGGAACACTATCTTAGTCTTGGTGGGCCAGCTCGACCATGTTGGACTATGTTGGTCAAAACGGGGTGCTGCTAAAGGCTGTTCTTCTTCCATAACAATGCGGCCAAAGGGGTACATTTATATATATATATCAAACTACCAGAGGAGAGTCCATGCTATGGAGCCAGGTATATGAAAGGGGAAAAAAAAGGAAAAAGAAAACAAAAAGAAAAAACACACAGTTCAGTGTCTGCAGACTCCTATTGTTCATCAACGATGGTGCTACCGAGCACTTCGCAGTGGGGCTGCACGATCACAACCCTTTCTGTCTCTTCGCTCAGGATAGGGCAGCTTCCCTCCTGGGAAGGCACCCCCCACTTATCCTGTCCAGTGCCTCAGACAATGTACCAATCTCCCTTTCCCTAATCTATCGCTGGTACCACAGACAAGGTACATGGACCCTATTCTTCGACCAGAAGTCCATCCCTACTAACCTGACTATCCCTTGGGTGCACTGTCCCTCCGCCGGGGACGCAAATTGTACCTAGCCACTCCAGGCACTGTCTCGTCTCGAAAAAGAATCTTAAATTCAGGGGAGGCAGGGGACTGCGACTCTAGCTCCTGCGGACCAGATGGAGGAGAAACCTGGGCAGCCCTTATTTCTGGAGGGACTGCCTCATTCAAAGCAGCGTTGTTCTCCTCTTCCGTCTGTGCCCAGGTCAAGTGGGCATCAGAAAAAGGGACAAAGCGAGACACCTTCTCCGTCTCGTGGTCCCCTATGCCCTCAAGGACCCACTTGTTGTAAGGGAGAGGGAGACACCTTTCCCGTTTTCAGGCACCCATCTAGCTGGCCCCACCACAAACATTCTCTTCATCTTGGACCTGGCTGTCTCTTTAGCTGTCTGGTCTGCAAACGCATTTCCCCTCCCCACATCATCAGTAATCGCTTTATGGGCACTACACTTCACTATCGCCAATCTTTTGGGAAGTGCCTGGGCAGACAAAAGCCTATGTATCAGAGGGCCGTGTTGTATCTTTGTGCCGTGGGAAGTCAGGAATCCCCTCTCTGCCCAGAGCCGCCCAAAATTATGGGCTACTCCGAACGCGTATTGGCTGTCAGTATAAATATTGACAGCCAATCCCTCACTTAACTCACATGCTCGCAAAAGAGCAACCAGCTCTGCAGCTTATGCCGATTGGTAGGGAACACGTGATGTCTCAACTACAGTGTGCAGCGTAGTAATAGCATACGCTGCGGTGGTGGTGCCATCTGACAATTTGAAACAAGAGCCATTGACATATAGTTCCCCGTGCGGGTCAGATAAGGGAACGTCAGTCAGGTCTACCCATCCCTTCGTCTCCTCTTCTGTCCGGAATATACAATCATGGACATCTGTGTCCTCATTTTCCGAAGGGAGGGGTAGTTACGTGGCTAGGTTCAGAGTGGCACATCTTTTAATTGTAATGTGTGGCGCAAACAAAGTCAATTCATAGCCAGTCAGACGAGCACTGGTAAGGTGCTGCGTCTTTGTCTTGTTCAGAAGTGTGTCCACAGCATGGGGTACCATTACTGTGAGATCAGTATTGAGAACGAGCCCCGCCGATTGTCGAATAGAGACAGCCACGGCTGCTCTTAAACAGCTCGGGAGGGCTCTGGCGACAGTGTCAAGAAGGGCAGAGAAATAAGCACACGGCCTCTGCTTACCTCCAAAGGCCTGTGTTAACACAGAAAGCGCACATCCAGCCATTTTGTGTACGTACAACACGAAAGGGGCTTCTGGTAATCTGGCATGCCAAGCACAGGTGCAGAGCAAAGCGCGACTTTTAATTGCTCAAAAGCTTGCTGACATTCATGCGTCCAGGGTAAAGGTTCATGCACGTCTTTAGTTGTTAGGCGGAGTAAAGGCTTTGTTAGTAAAGAATAACCAGGTATCCAGTGATGACAATACGAGGTGATGCCTATGAAAGCACGCACATCCCTCTGAGACTTGGGAACAGGCATCTTAACAATGGCATCAACTCATTCAGGTGTTAGCCTCCTTCCCTCCTTCGACAGTAGTTGACCTAAATAGGTGACCTCCTGTCGAGAATATTGAAACTTTGAAAGGGACACTTTATGTCCATGCTGTGCCAAATGTAGCAGCAATTTGACTGTGGCATCTTTGCAACCCTCTTCAGTATCGGAGGCCACCAACAGGTCGTCCACATATTGCAATAATACATTACCTGAGGGAAGAGAAAGGGAATCCAACTGAGGACTTTCAGTATACCCCTGAAGAGCTCCTGCTGGCCAATGTAAAACCAAAAAGGTGCTGGCTATCCGGGTGGATGGGAATGCTAAAGAAAGCATTTTTCAGATCAATCACAGAAAAGAATTTGGCTGTAGAAGGAATCATTGTTAGGAGGGCAGTAATGTCAGGCACCACCGGAAACTGAGGGACCACTATTTTGTTAACCTCCCGCAAATCAATCACAAAGCGATAGACATCGTGTTGAGCAGTAGGGGAATCCAATGGTGTCTTTTTAAGGTTGGGGAGAATAGGGCTATTACACACGTTCGCAACTGTCTCCTCAACCACCCCCGATTTTATCAAGTCCTGTATAATCTGCAACAAAGCCCGTTCCCCCGCCTGTGGTATTTTGTACTGGGGAATACGAGCTAGCATATCGTTATCTTTAATCGTAATAGAAACTGGTTGTATTTGCAACAACCCTACGCCCGTATCCCCCGTTGCCCACAACGTGGGCGGCACGTCTTTAAATTCAGTAGGAAGCTGGGCATCTTTTGAAAAACACTGTTTGGTACTTGCCACATTCGGTCCTATTGTCATATAAACACCATCTGGAGAACATGAAATTGTAGCATGCAACCTTTTCAACAAATCTAATCCCATTAAATTTTCTCCGCAATTCGTTGTCAATAAGAATGGCGAGTCCACAGTGAAAGGGCTAATAGTCAAAGCAAGAGGTTTGGAGATGGGGCTCACAACCGGTACACCTGAAAAACCTACCGAAGCATTGTTATGGCCAGACAGGGCTGCCCCGGGGACCAGTGAACGAGAAACAGAGCTATTCATTGCACCTGTATCCACCAGAAACCTCTTAGCCGAACCATGCAAATCCGCTGTGACATAAGGACCACACTGATCTACAGATATCTGGACTGGTTCCTCACCCTGTCCTTAGCTGTCCTAGTTATAGGACATCCCTGATGCCTCGTCCAGATCATAATCATCGTGATAATACTGCCTTCCCCGGGGGTCATCAAAATAATTCTGATCCGAGCGACCTCCCGAGGATGCACCAGCCTGGACCTCATCACGACCACTCTCGCCATGACCCCGTCCACCTGCACCCCAACCTCTTGGGGCCGCGACCTTCTGCAACAAGTCCAGACACTCACTCCGCCAGTGTCTCTCCTTCCTACAATATGCACACTGGTTTGGCCCCACTGGAATGCCACCTCTGCCAGTGCCATGCGACAGTTGAGCCAGACCAGTGCCGCGTCCTCTGCCGGACCCCCTTGCTGCCTGTTGCATTAGTACCTTAGTCTTCAACTCCTTATTCTTTTTCTCCCCCTTCTCCTTCTCCTCATTTTCCCTACGCTCATAATACTGAGCCATACTCAATATCACTGAAGGGGTGGCGGTAGTCCAGGTGCTCTCAGAAGCCTGTAACCGGGTCGCGATCTCAGGAAGCAGGTTTGTGACAAATCTGTTAACAAACAACCGGACACCGCCTTCCACTGACAAATCTTGTCCACTAAAATCCAGAAACATCCCTTCAAACCGAGTGAAAAAATCTGACACACTTTCATCTTTCTTCTGACGACATGCCGTTAATTTGTCCCAAACTACTCTTCTGGGTGGGATGAATGAATGCATGTAAGTAATGATACGACTCGGCAAAGCCAGTATCTCAGCCTTAGGCTTCTCGCCAGGCTTTCGCTCTGTATCCCATGCCCTGATCTCATTCCAAGTGCCACCCAACTCCACAATATGGTCCTGCGTATGCACCTGCCTTCATATATCCACTGGTACCAACAACCCGAAAAACATCTCGATATCTGCCAGCGTCATCACGGTCGATGAGGCGGCCTCCGGTAATTCTTTATAATATGCAGTTGGGTTTTTTCTGGGGTCCGGCAGCTGACTCTTAAGTGCTAACACCTCACTTCTTTTCCACAGTGTGTAAACCCATTGCTCCTGAAAACGGGCCTCTACCAGTTGTTGAATAATAACATCCTGCGCATTACTCCGTTCTGGAATCTCAGGATGGAAAATAGGATGCACCTCCCTCATCGGGAATTGTGACACAATCGTCGGTGTCTTCTGATGCAGTCTACCTCGATAACAATCATCGTTGCAACATTACTAAAAACATCATAAGGGGCCATGTCAGTAGCATATACATGGTCCCGAATGTCATAAATTATTTGTGGTGCCACACCACCAAAACACTGTTCCCACAACCCTATCAATGTAGCTGACATATGCTTGAGAGCATGCTGCTGTACAAATGGCTCAAAATCTTTCAACACACTCCACACGTCCTCTACACTGTAGATCGGGTTCCGTGCCCATTGTGCAGCCTGGTCAGCTACCATCCTTTTCTCCTCATCTCCCACATCCGATCGAATCAGCACCCGCCCCATTCTCTCCTGTGCCGCAGCCCAATTCCCTTCGTCCACCCCACGCACCGGTGTACCGGCACTCAACGATGTTGGGAATGAAATGTCTGGGAAAGACACAATGGATGAAGGGCCCGGCACCAATGTTAGTAACGACTGAGACGAAGGGGTGAGAGAAGGGTGGGGAACATGAGCGGGAACAGGGGACACAGCAGAAAGGCCTGCAGCTACTGCACCCGCAGCTTGTGAAGCCAGGGAGGAGACAGGCGGGGCCATAGCTGAAGCAGCCGGGTCAGAGACAGAAGGGCCAGATGCAGAGACAGGAGGGGCAGAAGACTGAGATGTCGGAATAACAGGATATATCCTCTGTGGGGCGTAAGGAGGTGGGGGCCGGGCTTCTAAGAGTTCATCCACAAAGGCATCACCTTCCTCTCGGGCGACATAGGACTTATCACATTGCAATTGAAACTTCCTATAAGCACACTCTATACCCTTTTCTATTTTTTCTCTATCGTAGGCTACTGCTTTCTGGGTTACTGTTTGCATTTTCCCTCTCCGGACCTCCTTCTCCGCCCGCATGCGCCGTTGCCTAGCTTCCTTCTGCAATACCTGAAGGGAATCAAACATCGACTGCCTACTTCTTCTGGCAAATAATTTATCCTGCAAATAGTTCAATTTTTGTTCATCAAAGGTACCTGTCGGTGGCCACTGAAGCTCGGCATTGTCCCTCGTATATTTGTGCCATAATGTACTAAACATAATAGGGCCAATGCCGTGCTTAGTATACATATCTAAATTCGGGGTGCCTTCCGGAGGTGCAGGTTGCCTCTCCGCCAGCCGAGCTTCGGCAGAACAACAGCGGCACCCCACACACCACAATTTACTCAGACAAGGCATCTTAATATCAGACACATTCACTGTTCACATGAAACAAACAACACACCAAACAAAGGGAATCCAACAGGCAGCCCGCAGACTGCACCAAAACAAGACAGTCCGGAGACTGTACCAGACAGTCCGAAGACTGTACCAAAACAAGACAGTCCGAAGACTGTACCAGACAGTCCGAAGACTGTACCAAGACAAGACAGTCCGAAGACTGTACCAGACAGTCCGAAGACTGTAGCAAGACAAGACAATCCAAAGACTGTACCAGACAGTCCGAAGACTGTACCAAGACAAGGAGACAGGCTCTAGCCCCAGGCCTTTTCAAGAGTAGACCAAATTCAGCAGGTGGCCTGGCAGAGCGTCCGCAAACACTCTGTATCTCAAGGGTCCGCAGACCCACCAAGTTCAAACAAACGAGGAATCCTCATATTCAAAATTATTCAAGATGGCGCCATACCTACCAAAAGGCTAAACAAACTCACCTGGTGCACACAGGTTGAGCCAAGTTATTCTCCACCACCGACTCTTCGGACCAAATGGTCGAATCCAAGGGTTTTGCCTTTTCAGGACCCCAGCCGGGATGACCGCTGGGTGAGGCACCGCCCGATCAGGCAGGCGGAGCAGCTGCGAGAACTAAGCTCTATCGTGTGGGGATCCCCGATCCGACCAGACACGACCCCGTCCTCTATACCCGATTCCGGGCGAGATGGGTCAGCCCGATGGAGTCCCTGTTCGGGCGCCAACTGAAGGAAGTGACCCAAATAGGGCCACCCGGGTCACTCGCGACCACCTCTCGGCCTTCCCAAAAATGAAGAGTCGGGACGTCAGTGGAGAATACAATCTAACACCTTTATTAGTAAATACACTGCAGCGGAGCCCAGTCTGTCCAGCCTCATGGGATAGCTGTCGAGGGACTGACTTCAGGACCCTTGGTAACACAAAATAAGCCTTCCAACACCTCCCAAGTCCCGCCCCTGGTGGAAAAATACAGCTTGGGCAAAAGCTGAACAAAGAAGGCATAGAAGGATGAGCTACCACCTGCAGAATGGGTGCATATTATCAGGCTCCCAAGGTCATCCTGCTTGGTTTTAGCTCTCTCCAGTGTGGGAGCCTAACTACGACCAGGGATATGCATGCGAGAGCAGAATAAACTATGTATTTAGTACATCTTGGTTTCAACCTTGAATACGATAAGAGGGAACAACTGAAAAGCAGCTTTCTGCTGAGGCAAGCAGAGAGCGGGGGCACAGAGACCGGGGCCTTGCTTACAGTGTAACATGGCGGCTACAGAGAGTAAAATGACGTCTCAGATGCTAACTTTAGCCTGCACAATGTTAATAAAGGCTGGTCAGACACATTTGCAATAGCGATCAATATAAAATAGCTACATGAATGCTAACATAACATGGTATACGGCATGGGGGACGGGGCAATGATGCATTCGATTCTAACACCAGCAGGCATGCCACATGCCCCTCCCCGCCACTGCATTCACCTGCAGCCCCACTGGCTCCTGGGGCTTGCGGGCATGGTTTCTCTTATGCCAGGCAGTATTGAGCCCACTGGCATGGTGATATACAGCGGGCCTGCAGTCACCTCCCCTGCATCCAACTCCTGTGAGCAGTGCGTTACTGGGGCCCATGGTTATGTTGTCTGCTTTTCCCCCTCCCCCACAATCACTACAGGTTCCATAACAATATATTGTGGTGAAAAAATAGCGGGGCACATAAACATCATATCAAACATATTGTTTACATGAATATCGTCTTCCTATACTTATAATAGGAATGACAAAAGTATTGTGACAAAAATATTGTGGAAGGGAATATCGTCTAAAGCAAGATAAGAATATTGATTTTTATAAATTCAAACTATGTAATAATATTTTAAAAATATTATTATAGTTAACCATAATACAATGTAAACTACATAGTTTTAATCAAATATAAACATATATAGTACATATATATATATTAATAATATATACATGAAACAATAGTAAATAAACAATTTTTAAGATACATACAAATTACATAGTACATGCAAATTTAACGTCAATTAAAAAATATATATACAACCCAAAATATAAAACTACTTTTATTTATTAAATCAAACATATAAAAGGTTTTATTTAACACTTTAAATAAAATATAAAAAATAACCATAGAACTTTTATATATATATAAATATGTGTGTGAATATATATATATATATTCACTAAAAAAAACAGATTGAAGTGGCGTTATAGTTAGATGAAAATTTCAGTGACAAGTAACTAAAACTTGTGCCTTAAGGTAACTATAACTCGCCATGCACAGTGTTGTCAGCAATTACGTCATTTCAAATGTTGCAGTGATATTTTCAGTGATGTCATAGACCATGTCATGAGTGATGTAATATGTAGGATAATTAGTTGTGCATGGCTCAGCGCAATTTATAGTTACCTTAGGACATGAGTTACAGTTACTAGAGACACCTGTAACTGGTGAATTTCTGTTTTTTTAGTTTAAAATGTTACATTATCACTGAAATTTTCCCCTAGCTATAATGTCACTTTAACCTTTGTTTTTAAGTGCATTTCTAGTTTTTTTTTAACGTAGAGTAAAATTTTATTAGCAAACGTAAAGCCACCACCCCCTCTTTGGCTGTGCATGGCATGGGGTTGACTGCACAAAATGTTTCACAAGTGACACCACATGTGTTGTCTCAGGTGAGACCTAAAAATGGCACTTACGTTGGTGCTGCAACCACCTTATCAGATAACTTTGATGCACTGTTAAAGTTTCATTATCTCTGGTGGCTGCTTGTGTTGTGATTGCTGTGTGGTGGAAGACAGTCACAAATCAAGTAAGCTCCAGTGCTTACTGAAACAGAAACTTGCCTCAACAGTTTGCCTCTTGCTGTCTGGTAATGAGGTTAACTCTCTCACAGTGGGGATAAGAAAGGAGATATATTTGGAGTGGTCCCTAACTTTTTTGGATTGATTTTACTGGCAATAGGACTGTCTGCACTGCACCCTGACCCTGCCATTCAATGTTAAAGCGTGTGTGTTCGTTTGCTAGAAACATAACATACAAATTTGTTACTCCCAATTAGCTATTTAGCTTTCAAGTAAAGACATGGTAAGTTGCTGGAGGCAATGCACCAATAGTGTGGATGGTAAACACTATGGGGCATATTCACAAGGACTTATCGCCGAGTTATCGCCATCTTAACGCATCAAAAGTGGAGATAGATTTACCGCCCCATTCACAAGCGAGTGCAAACTGCAGACATCCCCAGTATTCCCGCGATAACTGCCGCAAAATTTATCTCCACGGGTGACACCACCAACTAACCCTAATGAGATGCAGAGTAGGCGTTCCCGTGCAAAAACTCACGAAAACACCACTACACCACTTTCACAACGAACTGCCAGATCTGCGATGCGAACCAAAAACAGGCGATAAGCCTCGGTAGCAGCAGGGAATTACTGTTTGCATTAACACCTGCCTTTTGCTGGTGTTAAGCAGGACGACTACCTGCAGCATGAAAGGGAGCCCAGCCAAGAGCCACATCTGAAGACCCACAGATGCCATGGAGACAATGATCATGCAGCTCGGAGACCCATGAGGGCCACAACACCCACCGTCACCACCCCCAGGCCCGCCACCACCCCCAGGACCCGTCCCACCCCCCCCAGACCACCACAGAGGCAGCGTACACAAAGACAGCGGACCCACCTTAAACGCACCAACCGAACAGACCGAACGCCAGAGGAGGACATTGCCCACTACAGGCCCAAAAGGACAACCATCCCCCGCATCCTGACCCACATCGCCCACCTGCTGACGTTACCAACACAGCGGACAACCAACATCCCTCCGCAGACAAAGCTGACGGCTGTGCTGCACATGTTGGCCTCTGGTACCTTCCAACCCACAACTGCCAGAGTCGGAGGAGTCACACAGCCAGCCCCATCCAAGTTCATCACACCTGTCCTGGATGCCATCATCAGCCTGGTACCCCAGCACCTCCACTTCACCCACACTGCGCAGGAGCAGCTGGAGACCAAGCAAGGCTCCTATGCCATAGCTGGATTCCCTCACGTGTCGGGGGCAATCGACTGCACACATGTACCCCTCGTGCCCCCTGCCGACACTGCACACAACTACCGCAACAGAAAGCACACGCATCCCATGAATGTGCAGGCAATAGTGGACCACCCGGGACTCCTCAACAATGTCGTGGCCAACTCCCCAGGCAGAGTGCATGATTCCTACATCTCCCGACAGTCCATCATCAACCAGCGCTCCCAAGATGGCACCTATGGAAATGCAGTGCTCATTGGTAAGTACCAAATGAACACACCACACACCTCCACCCCACAGTCATGCAACTCACGACACTGGCAATGGGCACGCAGCAGAGCTACATGCAACATGCCACACAACATGCCAACCGACCAGACATGACAACACGACTCCATTGGGAACCTGGGCTTGCCATGCACACAACCCAGCCACGGCATGGCACCACAGCCACACAATAGCAGAATGTGAGGAGAGGCTTGGAGCAGGCATGTGCGAGAGCTGCAAGTGACTAATGAATGAGAACCTACCCAATGCCAGGTGTGGCATGGAGGTGCCGTACAGACTCCAATGTGCAAACCACGGAAATGTGACAATCAAAAGGAAGAAAACCTCTGAACTGACCTATATTGCTTTACTGTACGACCTATGGTAAACAATAATGGTCTACGCGCGTTTCGGTGGGATTCGAAATGACACCACCTTCCTCAGGACCAAAAGTTATTCAGAATCAATCGGTGGCGGAACAGGCCGCTCTTACGAACTGGTACAAAGGAGGATTAAAGGCTATTCTTACCACAGTAAGAAGACCATCACAAAGGATTAACATTTTAAAACACTTGTGCTGAGACTCTGAGTTTCTGACTGGACCCATAAAAGCTGGATCAAAGATTTAGGATACGTAATTGTTCGACGACATAGAATTTGGATGTCTTCATGCCATTATGCCCTCCTGACTTTTGTCTGCGTATCTGTCTTTATTGATACCCCCGCTCATCCTATATGAGATGTTTTTTGAATAACTTTTGGTCCTGAGGAAGGTGGTGTCATTTTGAATCCCACCGAAACGCGCGTAGAGCATTATTGTTTACCTGGAGAGTTCCTTCAGAGACGGATACAACTACTAACTTGAAAGTGGAATTGTTCGTTTGTATCTGTCTTCTTTAAGTTTTCTAGGATCTCCATGAGGAAAGGATTTTGTGTTTGTGTATGAGTGTTAGGGCACTTGGGTTCATGTGAGGAGTGAATGTAGGAGTGAAGTGTAAGCGTGGGGTGTCTCTTATGTACACAACTTTTGATTGTAAATACTTGCTGTTTTTTAGATTCTTTGCTGTTGTCCCATTTCAGGCTACATAGCCACAGATGAAGGTCTGATTATAATGTAATATATTGTTTTTAATCTGACTTAATATTTTGCACTGATTGTCTAAATGTGGTCATTCTATTCTCAAAGTGGTAGACATCTAAGTATATGAATGTAATTTTGGGATAACCTCATATGAGATGTATTTTTATGAATTATTTATGCTCGAAGATCAAAAATTAATAAAGATGTATGCATTTTTTGCACAGAAATGACTTAGTCAATAATTTCTTTGAAGCTGGTTGCATAGCTTGAACCGACATAGGTCGTACAGTAAAGCAATATAGGTCAGTTCAGAGGTTTTCTTCCTTTTGATTGTCATATTTCCCTTCCTCTTGGACCGAGAAGTAATTTGGGGAACCCCTTTTTTTCATTGTCAAACCACGGAAATGGCCATGTGGACATTAACTGCTGGTGCATGTAGTGTAGTGGCCAGTGGACGCTACCATGTCCCCAGAGGCTGTGGGGCAGAACGCGGAAATGTCGCACGTTACGTCCCCCCCCTGTACGCGCGAGCGGAGTGGGTTGGTCCTGCGTACGCCAGGCCTGCGTAGGGGTGTGAATAAAAACCCCGTCGCACTGGGCGTGGTTCTCTTTCGGAATGGCCAACTTGTCTGCCAGGGCGGCGCCTCTCAGCCCGCCACGAGGCCGGCGCCGTGCGCGGCAGGGTCTGCATCCCTGTGCGCCTGCTGCACCCCGGGCCACTGGTCCCCAGACCCGTCTTGCCTGCCCCAGCGCACCAAGGAGGCTCCGCTCACCTGCCGACACCGGCGTGTGTCAAAGAGGGCCCACCACGTGCCGGTGCAAGCTCCAAGCCCCAGTCCTGCGACCTTTGCAGCCTCCGCAGACCATCGCTGGCCTCCACAACGCTGGCCCACAGTACTCCTTTTTCATTGACATACTCCACCGGCGTACTCTTCGGCACAGTTGTTGGCACATGTTGTACTGAGTCGTGAGTTAAGAATGGCAGTGACCCCAAGTCTGTGGCAGTGTCCACATCACTGAACTCCCTCCGCTCAGGGAAGCCAAAGTCTGCATTGCAAGCCTGCGACATGTGGTGCCACTAACCCTGTTCAACGCAAGCCGGCGACACGTGGTGCCACTAACCCTGTTCAACGCAAGCCGGCGACACTTGGATGAGGGCTCAGGCCTACACTGCGGCCCAGTAGGTCCCACATGTGGAACTGTGTCCTGAGTCTTGAATGGCAGTGACCCCAAGTCCGTGGCAGCGTCCACATCACTGAACTCCCTCCGATCAGTGAGGCCAAAGTCTGCATCGCAAGCCTGCGACACGTGGTGCCACTAACCCTGTTCAACGCAAGCCGGCGACACGTGGTGCCACTAACCCTGTTCAACGCAAGTCAGCGGCACTTGGATGAGGGCTCAGGCCTACATTGCGGCCCAGTAGGTCCCACATGTGGAACTGTGTCCTGAGTCTTGAATGGCAGTGACCCCAAGTCTGTGGCAGCGTCCATATCACTGAACTCCCTCCGATCAGTGAGGCCAAAGTCTGCATCGCAAGCACACGACACGTGTCTGTGGGCCCTTGTTGACCGCTACCCCCGGCCTACAATGCGGTCCAGTAGGTCCCACATCCAGCACTTAGTTGTGATTCATGAATGGCAGAGTCCATACCAGTGAACGCATGGAGAGGAGTAAGAGGAAGATGCGGCTCAGTCCGGATGAAAGCCGGATCCTCGTCAAGGAGGTGACCGAACACTAGCAACAACTGACCTGGTGCCACCAACCCTGTTCACCGCAAGTCCGCGTCCCGTGGTGCCACTGAACCTGAACTACGCAGGCCGGTGGGACCATCCAACGTAAGCCGGGGACACTCGGTGAATGGCCCCTGCTAACCGCTGCCTCAGGCCTACACTGCGGTCCAGTAGGTCACACATGTGGAACTGTGTCTTGGGTAAGATATGGAGGAGTCCACACCATTGGACACGCCTCATCGCAGGCGGCATACCCTATCAGCACTGGTGCCACTAACTCTGTGCGCAATGAGTCATGGGCACTTTCTGGTTGGACTTTGGTGGCGTCTGAGTCCATGGCCTGGGGGCTGTCTGCATCATCATCTGGCTGGGCCGGACTTGGTGTTCGACATGTGTCTGTTCCATTCATCTCCACCATAGTGACTGTTTCAGCGTGGTTCTGCACTCTGCATCATGCCCAGGGGGTACACCTTCCACTGTCCACCGAGACACTCCTCGACAACCCCCTTTGTCATCTACGAGAACCTGCTCTGCTCTCGTGACCCTGCCCCAGTGCACCGCAAGTCAGCGGCCCGTGGCGGTAGGCCCGTGCAGGACGCTGTGCATCCGGGGCCACTAACTCTGTGCAGCTCAAGTTATGGGGCCTTTATGGTTGAATGGTTGTGTCCTTGACGATGTACACTGTTGTCATTTTTTGACTGCACCAGGCACTCCATGACGGCTGGTGTACACACACCCCACACACAACCAACACAGGTGTCACTCGAAATGTGAGCCTGCTAATAAAAGTGGCCGGGCGCATGTGCCCATAGCCATTCACACCATCTAAGCAAGTGTGTCCGTGTGGTCATTATGTCAGCATGATGGGCCCGAGCCCTGCAACATCACAGTGTGCTGTCTTCAGCGGACGATACCATGTCACCTCAGCAGTGGCTGAGACCTTGGACATGTAGCTTCGCCCGCCCCCCCCCTGCATGGACAAGCGGCGTGTGCTGGTCCGGCGTACGTCAGGTCAGCGCAGGGGTGTGCTGATTCGGCAGGGAGATCAGGGCGTGGCTCTGGTCTGGCCTTGAGCAGGAAGTGCGGTAAGCGTGTCTCTGTGTTGGAGTGTTGTCGCCACCAGGGCCACAGTAGTCGATGTTGCGATGTAACATGCACCCGGAGGGCGGGCCCGCACGTACAGGGAAATGTAGGAGCACAAGACCGCTCGGGGTCTTGGCTCATGCATCCCAAGTGTTATGTGTATCAGTCCTACGGCTGCATAAGTCAGATGCCTAGCCTCAATCGCAGCGCGATCACAGCCAGCCATGGACTGTACACCTGTGTCCGCACTGTCCGGACCATTGGCCTACACTCACGTGGCCGCACACCCTCAACGGCCAGCTTCACGGTGTTGTTGACATGCCGCTGGACATGCGCAGACAGGCATGACAATGGTGTGCCGTAGGAGTGCACGTGATACAACCGCGCAGCGCACACAAGTGTGGGGGCTCATGGGAGGGAGGAGCAGCTGTGAGGCAACGTAACACACAGTGAGGCCGCTCATGTGCCACGTGCTCGGCATATCATCCATGATTCCCTGGGTCGCAGACATCCCACTCCACCCACGACAGGCCTCTGTACATCTCCTGTATGCAAGCATATGGTAAAGTTACTGTAGGGATGAAAGGTCCTTTGTCTGAACTATCAGGCGGTAGCACATCTGCAGCTCCGAGCTGGGACTTGCATGTGCCCAGCACCCCATGACAGATACGATAGCATTTGCTGGCGACTCCCACACTACGCACTGCCCGACGTGAGACCAATGTGTACACATCCCACACACAGAAGTCCTTGGTCGTAGTTAGCGTGCGTGAAATGGCCTTCACACGTACTCCCACCGCACCCCAGGCCTGCACCCGTTGCACACAGACACTGCTCATTGATCCGAGATGTGCCATTTCATCCACAGGACTGGCTCGGGTCAGCACAGTTCCGCTTCTAGCAGAGCCACTGACGCAATGGCAGACCATCCCGGACACATGCACAACTCCAGTCACGTGGACTGGTACCGTGCACGTCTGCTGCATGTACTGGGGGCACTGCCATTGGCAGTGCTGCGGATCAGTTACCAGCTAAGCTTCCGCCTTGCCAACGTCATCTGCGTTCAGCCTATTTTGCATTGTCGCTCGTGCACATTCGAGTGGACCATGGATGTCTGCCTCTCCAACGTAACGGTAGCTGACCTGGATTTCGACGTGTGTGTGCGCCCCCTGTTGGCCCACGACCAGGAGTGTCACCGTGATGCCCGTTTATGGCATGCCTGGATGATTGGCATGCATGCTGGCAACTGGACCTGGGAGATTGCACGAGTCGTCGTGTGCAGTGACCACATTGAGCCGCTCCCCTATTGGGCTTTAGTGCCAATTGGGGCCAGGGGTTGGAGTCAGCACATCTGTCCGGGACAGCTGATGGGTTACGTCGCCGACATGTTAGATCTAGTCGACAACGAGCTCTCATTGGAAATGTTGGCCTACGCTGCTGCACTCGCGTTCATGGACGAGTGACAACGTACCTGCAGCCACAATTGAATGTGACCCATTGCACGTGTCCCGACGCCTGATTGCATGTTGGGGATCTGGTCACATGTCCCAAGACGACAGTGGACATGGCTGCATTGGCCTGGACTCCGGGTTGGCACTGACTTGTGTGGGTGATGGACTCCCCCGGGGTGGACATGGGCGCTTTCCAACGTTCCTCATTCAGACATGCTGCTGCATTGGTCTGCATGTCGTGGCACTTCTCTTGGCCGTACTGACACGCAATTGTTGATACAGTTTCCGCACCTTCACTTGTCTCCAACTATGACGAGTGTTGATTTGTATGCCAATGTGTGTGTCACGGCCTATCTGGGTCCCTGCCATACATGCATTGCTACCCCATCAGGGCTGTGGGTTTGTACTTGTGCATTATCATGTCCCTGTTTCGTGCTTTGCCAGATGCGTATGGCCATTTACCGGCCACAAGCGGGTGCACTTGTGTCCTGTGTTTGGTTGTGCAAATGTTGCTGTTTGTACCACATTGTGTTCGATGTTGGGGTGCTCTGCTTCCTATGTGTGTGTGCTGCATTGTGTGTGAGATGTCCCTTCAGCTCTGATTTGGCTCACCCTTCTCCCTTTCAGGCAGTGTGGTTTTCACTTCTGTGCTTGTTCAGTGGTGTGATATTGCCGAGTTGTGTGACTTGTGCTCTTGGTTGGTGTTGTTACTCTTGGGCATGGTTTGTCTGCAGTTGTGCTGTGCTTAATTGTGCATGTGTGCCATTGTGCCCATCTCCCCATGTCCCCCCAGTCCCTGGCCATTCCTCTCCCTGTTGCTGTTGTGTCTGTTGATTTTGTGCAGTTTCCGGTCCCCGACTCCTGCCACCATCTCCAGACTGATGTGGTGGACACCATTTCCTCCATGTCATCCAGCTCCTGGTGTGGCGCTGGACTCCCACCTCCGGTGTGCATTGCTGCCTTCTGGTTGTTGGCGTGTTTCTGCTTGTTTGTGCGTTTCGCATCATTCCAGCTGTTCAGGTTTTCTTCCATTGTCCTCTTCCGCTCTCCGGCTGCATTCACCTTGTCCACGATGGACTGCCACGTAGAATGTTTTGTTGCCAATGGGGCTTGTGGGGTTGTGTACTAGCTCAGGCTGCCTCCATTGTGCTTCACTGTTGTTTTCTGTTTGGTTTGTCTTCCTTTTTTAGGTCTCGGGCCTAGCGTTGCAGTGCGTAGCACTGCTCGCGCAGCGCGAGACCTCTTATATGGGGTTTTGAAACTGACCTAGGAATCGCACACGCTCGTGCGTGTGCTTTTCGTTTTTCCCCCGGCTATTGGGCTTTGCGTGCGTCTTTATAAGAAAGACAGCACGCAATTGGGCAAAGGCGGGTGCATGTCCCGCCTTTGCTCCGCCCATTCCCGTCCGTGTCTAGGACGCGCATCAGCGCGCGTCACAGACGACAGGCTCCCTCGCCCCCCCGCTCCTCTGTGGTGCGCGCGCACCACTGGTTCTGGTTATCATCGCCTGGAGTCAATGATAAGCAGAAAACGCGCGGAGCATGAGAACGTCTCTCGCGATGGCAACAGCCCTAAAAAGTGCAACAACATCATCAATCCGCAATCATGGCAAAGGCTCCATATTGGCCATTTACCTTGTTCCTTCACCATGACGGCGCTCCCGGCTCGGCCGTGTGGTGGATTCAGCAGGGGCTGCAGGCGCGCCTGTGGGCGGGGCGGGAACCCTCTCGGTGGTGCTCCTGTTTATCCAGCAAGGTGAGAGGAAATCGATGGCAGGACGGAGATCCGAAAATGCTGCTTCACGTCACATAAAATAAAAGCTGCAGTAATCCTTGCGGGTGCGGGCAATCCCTGCCGGGGCTGGCTGCGTGATGCGGCTGACAGAAATGGCAGCTCCGGGCTGGACTCTGCCCCGGCAGTGCGCCGCCGCTGCTGGCGCTGGCAGCTGCTGGGCTGAGACAAATGCAGCATTCCTAGCCCCAGCCCTGCTCTGACACCACCTTACATTCCTTCAGCAGGGCGGCATGGCACATTCCCTCGCAGTGACGCCCCTCTCCCTGCCCCTGCTCTGCCCGGCAAAGCTCTCTTCTATCCAACAGAGGCAGCCCTCTCTAGCCTGACGGAAGAAGTCCTCTCCCCTCCCTCGAATTAAAGGCTCTCCTACCAGCAAATGCACCATCACCTCTGCTCCCTCCCCACCCCCGCTCTACATAGGCACCTCTCTGCTGCCCCCGCACAGCAAAGACTTTAAGTACCTGAGGCTTTGCCTACAGCTCAAGTAATCCGCTGCCCCCTACTGAAAAGTAATCTCTGCTCCCCGGCAAAAGTACCCCTGCCTCTCTCAGAAAATACATCCCTCTGCACCTTCCTCCAACAAATTCACTCTACCTGTTCCAGAAATGCCCCCTGCCCTCTCTCTCATCAAAGGTACCCTTATATAACATATAGGAAAAGGTAACTTTTTTGTCCCTAGCCCGGAAGTTACACCTATCTGCCCCAAACAAAACACACTTATTTATAAATAGCTTTGTATAGCGCCACACTTCACCAATGCCACTTCAGAGCGCTACTTAAAACACATCCTCGCAGACTGTATCCCCAGTCTTCCAAAGAAGGATGCCCGGTCCAGCAAAGCCAAAGCTTCTGGTCTATAACCCCTTCCCACTCTTCTCTGCTCGTCGTAACCCTGCAAGGGCCCCTTGTTTAGTATGTTCTTTTTTTTTAAGTTTAGAAAGCTTTATTGAGGTAATAAACAAAGTAAAACATCAATACATATTATATGATGAGGAATGACAATAAAGAATAAAATTTAACATTATAATAGAAAATGAATCAAACCTCAGTTGTAAGATCTGTACAAAGTCAAGTGCATTTTTTTTTTATAAATTATAAAAGAGAAGGAGGAGAAGAGAAGAAGACGAGAAGAAAGGAAGGGGAGAAGAGGAAAAGAGGAGAGAGGAGCAGAAAAAAAGAAGAAAAAAGATTAGTATAAGAAGAAAAACGGAATATGTAATATTATACAAGCTTAGTTTTTCGACCTGGAAAGAAAAGAAGTTAAAGGTAACCATAACAGATCTTTTTTGATCAACAGATCAGTGGAATTAGCTAAAGCACGGTCAAGTCTATGGTGATGACATAACATATTCCACCAAGCTTGGAGTGAAATTTTTGAGGTGTCCTTCCAGTTGGTAGTTATAATTTGGAAAGTAATAGCAATAAAAAGGTCAACAAATTTACCCACATGACCATAAACATCCCAAACATGAGAGCAACTTCCCAGAAAAACATGTGAAATCTCAAAAGGAACATTAGACAATAAAATATCATTCAATTTTAACCAAACCTGAGCCCAAAAAGATTTAACCAGAGGGCAATGAAAAAACATATGCATGAAATCACTATTATTATTAAGACAAGACCAACACTTCGAGGATTCTAACAGCTTAAATTTGTACATATCGCAAGGGTGAGAAAAAGTCTGTTATAAAAATAATATAAGGTCTGTATAGTGCTGGCAGAACGTGAGGAGGAATGAATTTTTTTCCACAAGGAGTCCCATGTGCGTAAAGGGATTTCTAGGTCAAGATCCTTTTCCCATGTGAGCTCTAATTTGGATTTGATTCTGGTTTTCGCAGAGTATGATAGTATTTTATATATCGAGGAAGCACTAAATTGGGTGGAGAAATCAATGGAGGTAGGGAGTGCATGGTTAGAAATAGTGGTGTGAGGATCCTGGAGAAAGAGAGATGTGAGGGATTCCTTAAGTAGGGGATAGTGAAGGGCATGAGAAGAGGAAACGTTATAGGAGGTTTGAAGATCTGAAAAATCCATAAAAGAACCGTCTCTTATTAAGTGTTGTGGTGTAATAATTCCCTTGTCGATCCATTCCTTCCAAAATAAGGTACGTTTGTTAATCTTAATGGATTTATGGTACCAAATTGGGGTGCGAAGAAAGAGGTCGGCTGACGGTAAGTGGGAGTGAATCAGAGAGGTTGAAATTGCTTTGGAGTGAACAAAAATAGGAGAAGAGAAACGTTTCGGAGGTTGGGACAGGAAGACAGCAGAAGTAAAGAGAAAGGAGAATAACTGAGCTTGCTCCAATAAGCTCCATGCAGTTAGAGGCGGGTCTGAGGTCTCAGATAAAAACGTCCATACTTGCTTTAAAGTGAAAGCAGAATGGTAGTGGCGAATATTGGGAAAATTGACACCACCTAAATCCTTAGAAGACTGAAGGCGGGCCAATGAAATCCTAGGTTTACGGTTGTTCCAAAGAAACTTGGAGAGAGAACTATTAATAACACGAAAGAAGGGGTTTGGAAGAGAAATGGGAAGCATGGATAAATAAAAATTTATAATAGGAAGAAGCATCATTTTGATGGTAGCTAATCTGTCCCACCATGAAAGAAATAGCGGTGACCAACCTTCAATCAGAGCGGATATTTTCTTTAGGATATCCGCAAGGTTGATTTTGATCGTTTCCTTGATGGTGTTAGCATAAAGGATACCAAGGCATTTGATATGTTTAGAGGTCCACTCAAAACCTGCGTTTGTAAACATGGAAGGAAGACAGAATTTGTTAAGAGGTAAGATTTCCGACTTATCAACGTTTAGTTTATAGCCAGATACTCGTGAGTATTCCTGCAGAAGTGAAAAGAAAGCTGGCAGAGAGGTGGATGGATTAGAAATGTATAAAAGAATATCATCAGCATAGGCAGTAAATTTAAGATCCAATGATTTAAATTGAAAACCTGTATAGTGAGGAGAGCGTCTGATTGTTTCAAGAAAAGGTTCCAACGCAAGGATAAAGAGAAGGGGAGAAAGAGGGCAACCCTGTCTCGTCCCTCTAAGAAGGGGAAATAACGAGACTGACAACCATTTACCCAAACAGAAGTGGTCGGGACTGAATAAAGTAATTGAATATATTGAAGGATAGGAGGGCCAAAACCATGCCATTTGAGGGCACTGAAAATAAACTCCATTCGACCCTGTCAAACGCCTTTTCAGCATCCAATGTTATGGCGGCTAGCGGAGAATCTAATTTAGAGGCCAAATGGATGATATTAAGAAAGGTGCGTGAGTTATCTGTTATGGAACGACCTTTGACAAATCCAGATTGGTGTATATTGACAAGGTCAGGGATAATTTTATTGATTCGTATGGCGAGTAATTTTGCAAAGATTTTACAATCTGTGTTAATCAAAGAGATGGGCCTGTAGTTTTTACATAAGGACAGATCTTTATCTTTTTTAGGTATCAAGCAGAGCATAGCCTGGGAATAAGTGCCTTGCGCTGCACCAGTAGTAAGAAAGTGAGTAATCAACGAAAGGAGGTGAGGAATCAAAAGTGATTTAAATTGTAGAAAGAAACGAACAGTAAAACCATCAGGGCCCGGTGTCTTATCTTTAGGTAAAAGGGAAACAGCAGCAATGATTTCTTGTTCAGAGATGGGGAAATTCAAAGAGGAAAGATCGACCTGATTTTCAGGAGCCTTGGGGATGCGTTGAAAAAAGGAATCGATAAGATCAATAGAAGGGGAAGATTCTGAAGTGTACAAAGAGGTATAGTAGTCAGTAAAACAATCAAGAATCTTGGCATCTGAGAGATGTAAAACTCCGAAAGGGTCCTTAATAGCAGCTATTTTAGATTTTTGTTTTTTAATTTTAAGGTAGTTAGCAAGAGCTTTGCCGGCTTTGTTCCGTCGCCATACATTTTTGCATTAAATTTAAGGAGGTTATTACAAGCCGAATCCCAAGATTGTTTGTTATATTGCATTTTTGCTTTGATCAGATTAGATAATGTGTCCGGACAGTTGGCAGAAAAATACTGGTGCTCCAGTGTTTTGATTTGTTTAAGGAGAGATGTAGATTCGGAGAGACTTTTCTTCTTTTTCCGGGATACAAAGTCTATTATAAAACCTCTGGCAGAGGCCTTAAAGGCATCCCATACTAAATGAAATTGAGAGACAGAGGAGATATTATGAAGAAAGAATTCTTGAGCAAAGAGCGAAAACTGTTCCACAAATTGAGAGTCCAAGAGAAGAGAATTGTTAAAGCGCCAGCGTCGAGATGAGGGTGTAGGAGAGGGATGTTCTAAATCTAAAATGATGGGGGCATGATCGGATATAAGAATGGAGCCAATCTCAATATCATTCATGAATTGTTGTGTGAGGAAAATGTAATCTATACGGGAATGCGATCTGTGTGCAGGAGAGAAAAAGGAAAATTCGAGAGCGTCCGGGTGTGATGTTCTCCAAGCATCAACTAATCCTCTTGCAGTGATCGCCTTATAAAAAGTTTTTTGCATCTTGTTGGGAATGTATTTGGTTTGAGATTTTCGGTCAAGAAAGGGATCCATGAGTTGGTTGCAGTCGCCACCCACAATCAAATTGGCAGCAGGATGTGAGGAGAGAAGAGTGGAAAAATCAGAACAAAAGGATGAGTCAGTACCATTCGGGCCATATATATTGCAAAAAGAGAGTGGGGTGTTGTTAACTGTAACGTCTAGAAAAAGCCATCTACCGTTGGTGTCTTTAGACTCGGTTTGTAGGTGAACAGACAATGACTTATGAAACAAGATAATAACCCCGTTCTTATTGTTGTCGGCTGGGGAGCAAAAGATTTCGCCCACCCAATGTTTACGTAATGAAGGCAAGTCTTGTAATCTGAGGTGTGATTCTTGTAACAGAGCAATATGACATTTCAATTTAGCCAGGTGGGACAATACTCTCTGCTTCTTAACAGGATTACGCATCCCTTTTACATTCCATGAAATGATGCGGAGACTTTTCATAGGTAGGGTTCATAAGAGGATAAACAACCTCTAAACACAACAAGTACAGAAAAGTTAATAAATAAAATATGGAGATTCATTAAAAAAGAGAGTGTAAGAGACAGAAAAAGATACAAGTGTAGAAAAAGAAAGGCAATGGGCAAAAAGAGTAGCTAAAAGGAGGAAGAATGTATAACTTCATTTGGTATGACAAAAGAGATGAGCAAAAAAGTAAGTATAAAGTCATCGTTATAAAAGAGTCAAATAAGAATGAAAAACTGTACAAAAAAAGATCTAGGAGGAAGGAGAAGAAAAGGTGGAATAAGAGAAGGGAGTGAAAGTAGGGAAAAAAAGCATATTCGCCAGTTAAGAAAGGGAAAGAAAGAAATGGCAAGCAAGGAGGGAAAAGAGGGGAATAAAGAAAGCAAGAGTGGAGAACAAAGTCTCCCAAGGAAAGATAGCAAAGAAGAGATGACAAAAAACCGAAAGGCTTTAGTCATAAGGAACAAAATGAAGAAGAACATTGACGAATGAGGGGGCGGCGAGGGACAAGACAACCACACAGCCAAAGAGACACCGAGAAAAGAACAAGATTGCCTTCTAAAAATAGATAAGAAAGCAAGAGAAAAAACAGAAGGGCAAACTTACGGAACAGAAGGAAGGGAACTTACCAAACAATGGGAAGAGATTGCAGCAACATGAGTCGCACAATACAGACAGGGGGCAACAAGGGTGAAGAACAACTACAGCAGTTCCGTATTGGGGAGGCCTGGGAAATGAGAGAAATAACAGACAAAGACATAATTAAAGGTTACAAACTACATACTGAAGCACAACTAGACAGAGCAAATAAAATAACATAAAGTAATTTAGGCTTGCTCAGTTCCATGGATTCTCCTTTATGGGCGTGAATGAACTTCCGGAGGTTGGCAGGATCATCAAAACTGAAAGTTCTGTCCTTGTAGGTGACTTTGAAGAAACAAGGATGTATTAACCCATATCTAGCATTCATAGATCTCAAGGCAGGCCTAAGGTCGAGGAATTCTTTGCGCCGATTAGCAGTTGGCTTGGAGACATCTTGACTGAAGAAAACTCTGTGGCCAGACCAAACCATCTGCTTGTGTTGTTTAGCTGCATTGAGAATCTCCATGAGGTCAGAGTAGAGAAGAAAATAAGCAATTATACCTCTGGGTTTAGACAAGGAGGATGTACTCTGTGGTCCCAATCGATGAGCTCTCTGGATGTTAAAGTCCGTGGATTTTGCACAACCAACAATCTGGAGAACTTGAGATTTCAAAAATGCAATCATATCTGATCCTTCGGAACCTTCCGGAATACCATAAATGCGTAGGTTGTTACGCCTATTGCGATTTTCTAAGTCTTCTGTAGATTTCTTGAGCAAACTGACTTCTTTGGTAAGACAATCCACTTTGGCAATAACGTCCTGAGCATCACTGACTTTTTGTTCCACATCCGAAAGCCTCAGGTCTAGTCCAGTCCATTTGTCATCTAACCTTTGCAGGGTAGCAGCTGTGTCAGACATGAAAGGACGGATGAGGCGTAGTTCCTCCATTATATCTTCTAATGTGAGAGGGAGCGGTGATTTTGACGGAGAGGGTGGGTCCTTCTTTGTACGTTTACCAGGACCAGTCGCAACATCTTTCCGTCCACCCACTGCAGTACCCTGAGGTTTATGCGGATGATGAGGATCCATAACAGCAAAGGATAGGAAATGCCAACAGTCGTGGATTAAAAAATAAAAATAAAACAGCAGGAGACGGCGCAATTGGTTTACTGAGGAAGAACCAAAGAAATGACCAGAAATGAAAGCGGTACTCAAATATTAGAAAGTAACCATAAGATACAGTCCAAAGTTACTCAACGGAGAGACTTCTACCCATGAGGCACACTGTGGGGTTAGGAGGGTACATTCTTGAACAGCCGCGTGCCATTGGGTAGAAGCTGGGGCTTGTATGCTGTATAAGATTCGAAGAGGGTACTGCAAGTGTGCAAAAGCAGTTGGCATGATTGTGGGACTATATGCCAGTATAGGGGGACCCTCCCTCCCACCGTGTTGTGTGCTGGTGACTTCTTCATTAGTTAAGTTATCTGGCCTTTGTATAGCGTTCACCAGCAACCAGTGTGAAATTTTGGCTCTCAAACATTTCATGGCAATGAGAGGCCAGCCTGTATGTGTGGTTGGGAGAGTGTGTGGTTGTTGTGTGTCCGATATGGGAAGAGTAGGTGTGTGCTTGAGGTCCTGACACATGCTCTGGTTCAATGGGTATCACTGTTTGCAGAGCATACAGTGGCCATTTACAACAGGAAGCACTTCATTAAGGAGCAGTGGTTCCTTGCCTGTTGCAGCAGTCCTCATAAGCGGAGCAGGCAGTGGCCATAATAATCGCTTTTTGCTGTCCTGAGGCATTAACATTTTTAATGCATTAGATTAATGTGATAAAAAAAAAAAAACATTAATAAAAGCCAGTACCATTTACAATACAAAACTCACACTAGTACAAATGCAATGCAATAGATTTTGCAATTACAACAAAGTGAGCTATTGCCATTTTGCATTACACCATTTGATTAATGCTTCACGAAGGGAAAAATAAAACAATAACATTTACAATGCCAATAGGTCAAAACAATGTTATTGCGAGACCTATTGCATTGTAAATGCTTGTCCTGCTTTTGTTGTGCTTATTCCCGCCTGCCGTGTGTGTGTCGCGGGCCTGGCGCTGCTTATCGCTGCTTTCCTCATTGCGAATGGGCTCATCGCACGTTCTTTGGTGTTGGGGTTTGTGTTTTTATCTCCGTCGCGGTGGTTGTATCGCGGACATTGGCCGCGTTTTCGGCAAGCTATCGCATGGTACCGCTGTGTTGTGAATTCCACGTTAACACTGGGTTATTTTCCCGCGATAGACTGCAATGTGTAAGGTTGCGTTAACGTTTTTTGGAGATGTTTAGCGCACGTTCTTGTGAATATCCCCCTATATGTGACCAGCAGAGTATATCTATGGCTCAAGCGAACACTATTTTATGGTGGTTGGCCTCAATTTAAAAACATTGCAGTAGGATGTATTACAGCAAGGTGCGCCGTCTGGTAGAAAGACTTATCATTATTCATCAGCTAAGCCACCTCTAAGCCCAAAGGGTTGGGAGCTTCATATATAAAAGTGGAATATGCCACATATTAAAGAAAAATATGTCCTCTCAATGGACAATTACCAAGATCGGCACAGGAACAAAGAGAGTTGTATGGAACACATCAGCAACCTTCCTTTTCAGATTAAGATCCCAAGAGGAACCCAAGTGACAACAGTATTTCATGCAGTAGGGCCTCTCCAGTGGCGTAGCTCGGGGGCGGCCCCTTCCCTTACCTCTTACATGCGGTCGCAAGAATCGGCCGCGACCGCTACCACCCCCCCCCCCCCGCTCTTCTATCATTTTGCTGAGGGTGGCAAACGCAGGGGCCGCCACGGGCAGCCTAAGTCCTAGCTACGCCCCTGGGTCTCTCAAACATTTGTCTGTGTACATAGCAAACGGATAAGCAGTTACCAGAGCAGGAAGAGCGGGTGGATCCTCTTTTCTATAGGGCTGGATCGAGCAGGACACTAAGAACTCATGGGAAGAGAGCCTGACAGCTTCCATCTTGAATCAGAGCCTCTGGGAAGATTTGCAGTTGGGTGAAAGAGCTGAAAAACAGGGTTGAGCAAGGGCATGGACTACTGTGCCTCTGCAAAGGAAACTGTTTATTGGGCTTTGGGCTGCGCCAACGAGTAGGGGCGCATTTGGGGGCCATGGCACAACTTCAGTGATTTGGCTGGTGATGTGAGTGTTGATACTTAAGGAGTACTTACTTCCTACGGCCCGGAGGGAATCAACCTCCTTCTTTGTATCAATTCTTGGACCTTGAACATTCTTTGTGAAATATGCTATGGTATTCATCACTGCAATGTACTGCCAGTTTGTGTTTTATTGCTTTTGTTGTATTTGAAAACACAATAAAGGGAAGTGTAAAAAAAAAAGGATAAAGAGGGTTGAGTTTTTGCTGGAATTCTAACAGGTTGCTTCCTAAGAAAATCTGCAATCACGGGCTAGTGCACTAAATAAAAACAAGCATTTGCAATGCAATAGGTCTCGCATTTGCGAGAGTTTAAGCTATTGGTATTGTAAATGACGATGCCTTTTATTTATCTGTTTTGATAATTAACACATAAATAAAAGGCATTGTCATGTACAATGCCAATAGCTCAAACTCTTGTAACTGTGAGACCTATTTCACTTCAAAGAAGCGGCCACCATTGTCCCGGGCTGCTTGGAAAGTGAAAGGGCGCATGGCGCGCTGAATGTTGCAGGAAAGCATGTTGTGGCTGCAGTAGGATAAACTCATTAAAGAAAATAGTGCTTACAGACTAAATAAGACATACGGTGTAACAACAGAAGTAAAAGGGCCAGTCCTCATGGGAGGTTACAAATTAAAACAAGGCGGTACTAAGGAGGGACTAACAAGCCTATTAACGAATCAGTAGCCAGCATTTACAAAGGACAATGACACAAGCCAACGAAAAATATGGGCGGAGAGTGGACGGAGCTTCAAGTGCATACTCAAATACAGCATGTCTCGCAGACCAGCGCATGCGCTGCCCAGGCTCGACCTAAAACCGGCCCCCACCGGTCCAAAACCAGCCCCCACCCTTCCGGCTCACAGGGAAAATGCCTGGTGCCTGCCACGGCCAGTCCGACCCTGGCCCTACTGCTGATAAGTCTTACAGTTCATAAAACCTGCATTTGAGGTAGTACAGCTCATACAGACATGCACACTATTGAATAAACTCCCAAAGAAAACCAGATCTATCCAGAATGACTTGAATTTCAGAAGTGATATATGGTCCTGTCCCTTCTTATAATGTAATACTCGTGTAACTCTAAGAGTACAGCCCTAACTGGGTGATATATGTTACTTGCGTGCGCTGCTAAACTCACACGTCTTTGCTTTCCACCATAAATGCTTAAAATGCGTGATCAAACGCCACTGCGTCAAGCTTGGAGCACTCTCTGGGCATCACATGCGCGCCACCACCAAGTCTTGATGGCACAGCTACCATCACCTATCTCTTATCCGAGTACCTCAGAAATAGAACCCCGATCCCTCTTCTGCAAGGCGCTTCAGGGACCCGACAAGAGGTATGACATGCTATAGAAATGACACAGTGCGATGCTGCAGTTCGAAAGTTTGCATGCCGCTGGTAGGCAGGTGCCTCAGTGCTGCCTCCTGAAGCCTTGACTACCCACCCCTTTGCAGATAAAATTTGGTTTCAAGAGACATGCACCTTTTCCTCAGGTGGGAATCACCCTCCACCCTTTTCATCACCGTGTGAAAGAGAAAAGCGAAGCGTATTTGGCGCAAAGATGAATGAATGGACCGGAACGTAGTGAGAGGCACCAGCACAACATTACTTATCACAACATTATGACACAGTGCCAACCCGAAGCCTGCAGTGTGAGGCTTATATCTAATGGAATCTCAAGGACAGCCAATAAGTGCATAGCGTCAAGAGGCTGCTCGCTTCACACTGGGCGCTAACTGAACTTTCTCATTTTCTGAGAAAACGAGAGTATCAACTGCACTTGCCCATACCCCCAGCCCCTATTAGAAAAAAAGATAACTATTCAACTTCATTTAATTAAAAAAAATCAAGAAAATAAAAATAGCAGGTTATTAATTGCCAGGGTGGGTTGGAAGTAAGCGAGGGCTTGGAGTGCCAGGGAGGTGCGGGTATAATGGGCGACCGCCCCTGCCATCTTGCTGCAGCGACATGGCGCCTGCCGCTAATTGCCAGGGTGCGATGCGGGCGATCAATGGGCAGACACCGCCGCCTTGGCACCTCATTAACGGAGAGTCGAGAGGACAGCTAATGCAATTTTCAACCAGCTCTGACAATATTCAAAGAACACACACTCACAGCAGTGCCATTAAAAGGAGCAGAGAGTACAAAAGTGGGCGCCGTGCTGCTACCTAAAGCGCGGCGCCTGTGTTGTGAAAATAAAAGCGGAGATGTGAAGTAGAGTTGGGCAAGCCGTGCAGCCGCCATTTTCGCTTAGTTTCCCTGTCAAGCGGTGGCGTTGCTACTGTGAATAAAAAAAATGCAAAGTGGACGTTACGGGTGATTAAAGCACGGCTCCCATGTTGGTAATATGAAAGAGGGCGCCATGTCCGCTGCTTTCAAGACCAGCTGAAGCAGCGCACGTTGGGCCTGCAGTAAGAGAAACTCATTTAAAGAAAATAGTGCTTCTAGACTAAATAACACGTACCGTTTACCAGCTGAAGTAAAAGGGCCAGTCGCCATGGAAGGTTACAAATGAAGACAAGGCGGTACTAAGGTGGGACTAGCATGCCTGTTGACGAATCGGAAGCCAGTATTTACGAAGGGCAATGACACAAGCGAATGAAAAATATGGGCGGAGAGTGGGTGGGGCTTCAAGTGCATACTCTACTACAATAAGTCTTGCAGCGCATGCGCACTAACTCCAGGCTCGACCTAATGACACTTCACCACCAGCTCCTCAGATAATGCCAGTGCTTTGAAGAAAACACCCGAAGGGAGCAGAGTCCTGACTGACCTGCTGTGAAAAGAAGCCTAAGTTCTTCTGCTCCCCACTTCCACCCAGGCACTGGAACTGCTCTCCAAGGGAGCAATGGCTGCTTTGCTATTCACTGACTCATGTACACAGAGCACTGTAGAAGGGCTTCATCCTGTGTGGAAGAATCAATTGTCCAGTTGGAAGTGGACTGCACTGGGCAGTAGAGGAGTTCTTGGTGGATAGAGACCTGGACCCTAGAAGATTGCCCTTAGCACCTATAAGGTCTAAGAGAGGCTTTTCCTGCATCCATAAGAAATTGCGACTCAGCTATAGCAAGAAGCAGTGGCAGAGAGGTCTATCTCACCCTGGCAGCTGCAACAGGAGTTCAACAGAAAAGCGCCAGGAAGATTGGAGCAACTGGAGAGTACCAGAGTGGTAGACTCTGCCCCGGTGGCAGCTTCTCCGCTATGGCGGAGGAGCGTCGCCCCCCCTTGCCAGCCTCTAAACGTGAAAAATAAAACGTTAATAAAACAGGTTTATTATTGTTTTATTTTTCAGGTCTAAGGGCTGGGTGAGTCTTGGGGGTGGGGCCATCTCAAGGGCAGTGACGAAAGGGAGTGGTTGGCACCACTATCAGTGCACATGTCGGTTTGGCCGGCCGTCTCAGAGCAGCCAAACATGCTCACTGAGTTGTCTCCAACTCAGCTGCGCTGCCGGGTTGGAGACAGCAGGCACACGTTCCCAGTCTCTGTGGGAACGCAAATTCATGGCGCTCAGGCCAATACTGATGGTGCTTTCAAACATGAGAGCAGCATCAGGATTGGCTGCAGGGCAGACTAGGAGCCTGTTCTGTAGCGAGGACATGGAGCAGAAGAGCGGCGGGCAGCAGGTAAGTTCTTTTTTCCCTATTTTTTAAAATGTTTTCATGTTGTCCGTTCCCCCCAACTTCCCCGTTGTCTGTCGTCTCCCCCTGCCTCCGCCCGCTACTCCGCCGGCACACCAGCTGCTACTGCTCTGCCCCTGAACTCACAGGCTCTGAGGAAGAACAATTTGCTGGTAACTTTTTCTGGATTCGCTTTTGGTAAAAGGCGGGCCCTCTTGTGTATTATCTTGTCTTGGGCAATGTGCATAGTCTATTAGTGACTGTACAACTACATTTTTCCTAGACGCATTTTGCGATATTTTTGCTTTAATCCTATGTTAAGCATTTTGTGTCATTTTGCTGATTAATTTTTTCTTTATTTTTCTAAATAGGTTTGGGAAGTCTATTGTGTAGAGAGCTTGAACGTATCTCACATTTCTCTGGAACAAAACCTGTTGATTGTAACTCTGGTACTTTATTATTACATCAATAAAAATTATTTAACAAAAACCTGTTGCTATATGTACCAGGGGTTAAAGCAGAGTTTTTCAATGAACTGTGTTGTAACCTAACACGATGGTGTTTTATTAAGTTGTTAGGGGCATCCCGTAATAAATTAATAATCCACTTTCTGGCTGTGGTTTTTCATGTGTATTGCATGGCTTCATGCACCCAAAAAGGGCTTTTAAAAATGTTGAGATCTTGTGAGTGGAACATGTAGCTAGTTTTGCTTGCCTTTCAATCCAGCGAAGGGGACATCACAACAACTCCTATGCCTCAGGTGTTAGACAACTTCTAATAATAATACTAGCAATAATAATACTAACTGCTTAGCCGCGCAGCAGTGGGCATTTATGCTATTTGGAAGTTGCTGCTACTCAAATTGTATCCAAATCATACCCACTGGAGGGTTTGATTCATGCAGCTATCTCCAAACAGCCTTCCTTCATGCTTTTCTTAGAAGAAAGCATGCTGCAGGCAAAAAGTGTCCTCAGGCTGAGCATCGGTGCTGTCTGTACTGGTTACTTAGACATGTCAACCAAACTTGTATCGTCTCTTCTAGACAAATGTGATTGCATGAGCAATTAATCTACAAATCCTCTTGGTGTTTTATGAAAACAAAGTTGTGTCACCCAGAAGTGAACTTTAACAATATGTTTGTCTTGAGTCATGCAAGTAAGGCGTTATTATATTTTCTCTGCCGAGGCAGCCCATGGCTTGCAGGTGGAGGGAGAGGCAGTGATCGCATGCAGTGATGCAGCTGGGAGCAAGGCACTAGGGTTAATGGCCGGTCCACCCTAGGATCTTCTGCCCGGAAACTGTATTCCCCAGCTCTGTAAAAACTCTTCCCTGTGATCTGTTGGTTTATTATTTTCTGGGGAAGTGTTGCCTTGCTGCTCTTCCTTTCTAGAACATCATCATAATTTGAAACAGTCAGTTCACTTCCCATATTCCCTACCTTTTCTAATACCCTCACCTTTTTGGACTTAAAATGTGGTTTGCTGACAATTTATACGTATGTATTTATTCATGCATTCATTCAGTTTTGTATAGCGCAGACATGACCCAAAGGCATTACAGCACGTTGGAAAGAAAATTACAATAAATGGGCATTTGTCAGGTCATCCACTAAGAAAAATCTGCAATCATGAGAAGGCACTTGCAGTCCAACTCAGGGGAACATAATAGCTGACACTAAGCAATAATACGGCAACAAAAAGGAGCTGAGGTGCCTTTGGGACGGTTGTAAAAGAAAGTTACTATAGAAGATGGGACATGGGAGAGGAGAGAACAGAGCTAGGAGTGGAGGACTAAGAACCGGAGAGGATTAGGGACAGGATTGGGAAAAGAATTGAAAAAGGGGGGCAGACACAGATTAATCTGTTACTTTGGGACCAGAAAAGAGATGTTGGAAGAGAAGACGTTTCAGCTCTATTTTTTGAAGGTTGCCAATGAGGTTGTGGGGTGGGTGGTAGATTTGCTAGGGGAAAGGTCCAACTGCTAGTTGCACTGCCACAAAATTATTGAGCCATCGTGCATGCCTTCTTGCAAGCTAGCAGGTGGGCTCAACATAGTATCCTACGCCGACGACATCCAGCTCATCCTCTCCCTCACGAAGAACCCCGAAGACACCAGACTCAGCTTCGAGGAAGGAATGAAAGATGTCGCGGCCTGGATGAGCAACAGTTGCCTAAAGCTCAACTCGGAGAAGACGGAGCTCCTCGTCCTTGGACCCTCCTCCACCACCTGGGACAACACCTGGTGGCCCTCCGCCCTCGGAAACCCACCCACTCCGACAGACCACGCCCGAAACCTCAGCATCATTCTAGACTTCTCACTCACCTTGACCCGCCAGATTAACGCCGTTGCCTCCACCTGCTTCAACTCCCTCCACATCCTCCGCAAAACCTTCAAGTGGATCCCCCCCGAATGCAGAAAGACCGTCACCCACGCACTCATTACCAGCAGACTGGACTACGGTAACGCCCTCTACACCGGAATCAACAAGTCCCTGCTACACAATCTCCTAACCATCCAGAACACCGCAGCCAGACTCGTCCTCGGAACACCACGACATGAGCACATGTCCCAGCAACTACGAGACCTCCACTGGCTCCCCATCGAGAAGAGAGTAACCTTCAAGCTACTCACCCTCGTCTACAAATCCCTCCACAACATCGGACCCAAATACCTCAACGAAAGAGTCTCCTTCCACGTACCCAAAAGGAACCTCTGCTCCGCCGACCTCGCCCTGGCAGAGACCCCACTCATCCGCAGAACCAGAGCAGGTGGAAGAGCCTTCTCCTACGTCGCAGCAAAGGCCTGGAACAAGCTCCCAGTCAACAGCATACGCTGCCCCACTCTGCACACCTTCAGGAAGAGCCTCAAGACCTTGCTCTTCAACTGATCCGGAGCTGGAGCTGCACCTCCACCCTTCCCCCCTCCCCCCAGCGCCTTGGGACACTCACGGGTGAGTAGCGCGCTTTAAAAACCCCTGATTGATTGATTGATTGATTGAAAGAGAAGTGATTTCACACAAAGCCGTAATCTAAGTCCTCCAGGCTCTTTCAGGTATCTTAAGTACCGAGGAGTGGATGTGTCGCCAGCCTTGTGAGTAATATAAGCTGACTTGTAGAATGTTCCTTCTTTCATGGAGAGCCATTGACATGCTGAGAACACCGGAGAAATGCAGTCCTATGTTTGGTTCCAGTAACAAAGCGCGCTGCTGCATGCCACACTGCCTTCAACAGGGCAAGATGTACTTTAGGAAGATCAGTCAGAATGGAGTTGACATCATCAACCCTTGACAAGTTAAGGAATTATACAAGGGGCCTGAAGTCATGTTCTGGGATGAAATGACAAATCCTCCACAGAAGCTGCAATTGACAGCATGCACTCTCAGCCATTGCACTAATTTGTGTTTGAAGGATGAGTCTTTTGTGGATAGCACAAGTTCGGGATTTTCTGCTGCTAATGGCAGCAGGTTTACCGTAAAGGACACTTTAAGAAGAGTCCATCAAGGATTGGAACAGGAAAGTCGAATGTGAAGGTGAAATGAAGTGAAGCTCGGTTTTTAAGAGTTTACGTTTCAAGTGTTGTGGAGTCATCCAGTCTTGAATAATTTCTTAGCCCACAATCCTCACCCTCATGTGTCACTTTCTTCCATCATGACAACACCTTTACAGGCTCATGGTGGCCTGATTATTGCAGATGAGCCGCTGCATCTGTAAATGTCCTTTGACATCCAGCCATCATATGGGCATGACTATATAATCTTCCTCTGCTGCAGCCTATGTTGTATCCATTGATAGTGAAAAACAGTGCTTAATTTACAAAGTGAATAGATACATTCATGCAAGGGCCCACATTTCGTCCTAGACACCCCGCCTGCTCTGACAAATGCTTAAGTTGTCAGATACCAAGGGTGCTATGTTTTCATTCTCACATTGCCTCTTTCTTCGACCACCCTACACTTTCTGTCTCATTGTCTCTCTCTTGAGGGTAATGTTTTATACACAATTTCTCAAATTAAGAAGATTATATTTGCACCATTTTACTGTATCGCTCTTGTAGGAGGGTGGAGTATTATGTGGTGATGTTGGTTAGACTTCTCCATGCAATACTATCACAAACTCCAAAGATGGTCCTTGGATTCACACTAATAAATCCTTAGCTCAGTCCTGGTAGGGTAGCAAAGAGCAGTCAGGCTTTAAATGAGGAACGTGTTAAGCATTTCAGATTACCAACATGGATGATAAGTAAATGACACAACTTGAGAGAAATCTGACACCAATTTATAAAAATAAAGTTTATTTTTATCTTAATTTAGACAACAAAACAAACAGAATAGCACACATAAAACCAGAGTTGTGGATTATAGAATATAAAATCAGTGCAAAATAATACAGTGAAACTTTATCATTGCATTTAATGGAAAAAAACACTAGTGACAATCCGTCGCTTGCAGGTCAAGTTGTGTGGTACCCTTGTAAGGTAAAGGTGATGTGTGACCCAGGACCAGGCCACAACAGTCAGTTCCCTGGCCCATGGAGCCCGGGTGCAGAGTTGTCCTGGCTGTCCATGGTGCTGAACGGGAGCCGCTGGAGAGCTGTTTTTACTGCTTACACAGTTCTGTGGGGAATAAAATAGGGTGGTTGCTGACGTCGGTCAAACGTCGGATGGAGTTCCCTCTTGGTGCAGCATCGAGTGCAGGAGTCGGTTGCTGGACTGATGATCGACAAGCCTTGGCAGCAGTAATCCTTGGGAAAAGGTACTTCAAGGTTCGGTGGTCCCGGGGAATGCATTAGCAGACTGTAACTTCGTGGAAGGCAGGACTACAGTTCCCATAATGCACTAGACCATGTGAATTTGGGTGATCCCTTGGAGGGCCCAATGGCTTGCGATTCTTTGGATCCATAGCATTGTTTAACCTGCAGTTTGCAGAGGACTAGTGCCACTAGTCCAGGGGAGTGTCACGATTCACTCCCTGTGCTCTCGTTCCCACCACCAGGGGGCCGAATTGTGGGGCTTTCCAGTATTCTAATATGCTTCCAGACACTCCCCTGTATGCATATCCTGACTTCCAGGCATTTGGACATCATTTAGGAATTGACATCCATTCCCAATCCATGCCGGGTTTTGTGGAAGCCAGTCTGCTCATGCTGGAAACTCCATTACCTACCTATAATCCCCTGCTCACTGCTTTGTCTCCACCCCTGCAGGCCAAGGATGGGTGGAGGAATTCAGTTCACCTGTGGCTGGCTGCTGCTAGCCTGCTCACACCTGATGCGCATGAATACTGTGAGCTCTTTTAAGCCCCAGCTCCCTTCAGCCCAGTGTTGGTCATTGTAGCTGTTTTCCGGTGAGACCGATCCTTGTTTCCTGAGCTTTTGATATTCCTTGATTCCTGAGCGATAGTTAATCCTTGTTCCTTGATTCCTGAGCTATAGCTATTCCTTGTGCCTGAATTAGCACTGCCTACAGTGCTACCTTGTTTCCTGAGTTCCTGAGCTATAGCTATTCCTTGTACCTGAATTAGCACTGCCTGCAGTGCGACCTTGTTTCCGGAGTTCCTGAGCTATAGTTATTCTTAGTTCCTGTTCCTGGGCTTCAGCTATTTCTTGTTCCTGATTTGCACTGCTTGCAGTGCTCTCTTGACTCCTTGTTTCCTGAGCTGTAGCTATTTCCTGTTTCCTTGAACCAGTACTGCCTGCAGTGCTACCTTGACTCCTGAGCCTTAGAATTCCTTGTTCCTGACCTGCAGCAGTTTCCATTCTCCTGAACTAGCAATACCTGCAGTGCTACTTTGACTCCTGAGCTTTTGCTCAATTCTTGTTCCTGCCCCAGCACTGCCTTCTATGCTACTTTGTTTTCTTGATTCCTGAACCTGCACTATTCTAGTATACCCTTGTAGCCTCCCCTTCTGTATATCCTTTTCCAGTCCCTGCCTTTTTTCCCATTTCCTTGGTTCCAGTTCTAGTGTGCTGTCTTTCTATTTCTGCTGTCTTGCTTCTGTTACCTTGTATGTTTTTTACCTGCTTTCTGCCAAGTGTGCCCTGTGATTTCCTTCCTTTCCTGTTAAGCACTCCTCCTTGCTATCTCCTTGTCTATTGTGCTTGTGTTTAGTTCTACCCCTTTGCTGTTACTGCCTTGCGTGTTCCTGTTTGATCGCCAGGATCCGTGGGCACAGCTGACTACCTAGGTGGTGTTTCTTGTTCACTGTGAGTATTGTCTTTGAGTTACTGTTATAACATCACCATAGGTATAAGCTCCACAGACCCTGCCTTTGCATACATATCCTATCTGTGGGTATTTTCAGTCAGTATCTGTAACAACAATTGTGGGTGAGGAACTTACTGAGCTTCAGTCTTACCGTGTGGAGCTCCTGAGTGCTTTACCCCACATTCCCTTTATTGTTAATGTTGTATTATATATATATATATATATATATGTCTTGCACGTCCGTCCTGGGTGTAGTTAGCCTGAATGCTAAATTGCCTTGTGAGTGCCCTTCCTTTCTGAGTCTTAGCTATCTTGTTCCTTTGTACAGGCTTCCCCTTTGGATCCCTTTTCTCCTCTGACTTCCTGTGTGATCCTGGGCAGCGCTGTACTCCTCTCTCTGTGTACGTTTTCTACCCCGTTCCCAGTCCTTGCCCAAGTCCCCGACTGTGTTCCCGACATAGTCCCGGACAGTCCCTGACAGAATGACCAACCCACATTTCCAGGGTTACTTGTGAGGTTTCTTTGCTTTCAGTTAGCTACCATTTTTCTGTTACATTTGTGTATGAAAATATTGAAGGTGTGTCCTAATGAGAGGTTTAAGAAAGAAACACACCAGTACATCATTTAGGTTTGTGCAGGGCAATTCCCCAGTGCCCAACAACGAGAGGCATTTAGTGTCTACTTTACAGTTTGTTCACCCTAGTCCTGAAACAATGAATCCTCTTATGAGAAATGGACATTTACGTTCTGAATATTTTACTCATTGGCTCTCAAACACCTCTTTGCCAGATCCAGACTTAATCTTCTGTTCTGATCCAGATTCAATGTCTGTGTCAGCATTGTATAAGGAGAATGCTACCTTACTCAGTTTGCTGAACAAGAATTCTGAATCTCGCATGTCTGCTGTAAGTGGTTGTAAAATACAGTATTCAACCACACAACCAAAGAAAGAGCAGATGCATTTTATAACCTCTGATCTCCATTCAAATAATGTTACCCAGTCTTGTAGTCCAGTAAAGAGCACAGTCCCGGATACTAAAGGGACCTTGTTAAATACCACATTCAAAGTAAACCATAATCAGTTTAACAAAAGAGAGAAAAGGCCTACTAGAACACAGGCGGCTAATAGCCACTTTGAACAAAATCCAAGGTATAGCTCTGTTGCTCGTTGTATAGTTGCCAAGATTACCACTGTCCTTGTAGAGAAAGATCTGCAGTCTTCACAGGATATAATTACATCTAAGATTCTTGAATTACAACAAGAGAATAAAATGTTTCAGACTCTGTTAAAAAATTATAACCCAGAGTTCAAGTGGGAATTTAAAACCCCTATAGAAAACAACTTTTCCACCTCTATGTTAGCCTCCTTAGAAATGGAGAATGAAGCCTTGCGCTCTCTTTTGCATTCCCCTCAGGGCTGGTCCAGCGATTGTGTGAACAATACAGTGGCTGATCCCTCAGATTCCATTCAGAAAAACCATAGTACCTTGTCTCACAGTCCAGTTAATGAAAGTATTTGTTTGAATTCTGACATTTCTACCTCCTTTGATGTGTTGTCTTCTAGTGCTAAACTGTGTATAGGCACTACATCTGAGATGTGTCCCTCCACTTCTAAGGAACCCCAGATGCCAGGAAAGACACTTAGGGGCCGATTCCGATTCGGGCCGGAAATCTCTCCGACCGAGCCGGACCCGGAGAGATTTCCGACCGAATCGGACCCGTGCAGCCCGACCGAACGAATACGATGCGTCCGTATGCTATCGTACTCGAGTCGGTCGGACTCCCATTGAAGTCAATGGGAGCCGGTCGTACAACGCGTACGCGGGCTCCCATTGCCTCAATGGGTGCGAGGCGAACAAGGGCGCCCGTACAGCGGGTACGCGGCGAAGCGACTCGCGCCGTACACGCACAGGTAGGGGGACCCATGGGTCCCCTCTGTGTGCGACTCGCGCGGCTACGCGTACAGGGGGTCCGACACGGACCCCGAGTACAGCTCCGACTGCTCTTTCGAGCCGGACGGCGCGTGTCGGTCGGACTGCTCGCGACACGCATCGTACTTACCCGGCCGGGGAACGTCTCCATTGCGCAGTGCGAGTCGTGTCCGAGCGAGTCGGTCGGTGCGGTTCGACCCGGGAACGAGTCGGTCGGAGCGGTTGGGACGCCCGAACGAGTCGGTCGGCGATTTCGCATCGTACTCGCTCATCCGGACGCACGTACGAATCGGTGAGGAAATAGGGCTCCGAATCGGATCCGGTTCAGCCGAATCCGATTCAGAGCCCTACCGGCCGAGATCGGAATCGGCCCCTAAATACTTGTTTGCTTTCTCTTCCTGGTAGTGTGGTCAATTTCACCCCGGGGGTATCACATACACTGGCCATTGACATACAGACAAAACCTGAACCAGTGCCCAACATAATCCCTGATGTGACAACACCCTCCGACTCAGTCTATGCTCTTGGTCTAACTTCTGCGACTGAAGCCAACCTCCTCACTGAGGAGGAACAAAATCCTGACCCCATGTTTGCTCTCTCGCCTTCAAGCACGCCACATATTGAAAAGTCAGGACATAATATTATTCTATGCTCTGATGCATCTGTACCACCTTGTAATGCAGAAGGAATTGAACAAATCTCCCATGACCAAGAAGTCTCAGACCTATTTCCTCTGACTAAGACATGTGAACTGCCAAATGGTAAAGGGAGTCTGGTCATCAGAGACTCTAAGATAAGCTGTATTCTTAGCCATCTCGAAGAAAGCCCTTCAGTGTGTTTTAATGAGCCAAGGAACTGTGAAGATTTCAATATTGACAATAGGGAATATACTGTTCACGGACTATCGCCATTACGAGAATTTAAAGTCCATCATCCTTGTGCCTCTCTGTCATCAGCTTGTCTTTTTGCAAAGTCTCCAGAATCCTCAGCCGGCCTGCTGCTCTCGGAGTCTCCAGAATCCTCAGCCGGCCTGTTGCTCTCGGAGTCTCCAGAGTCCTCAGCCGGCCTGCTGCCTTCTGAACTTCAGCCTACAGCCTGCCTGCCATGTGAGCCCGAGCCTGCAGCCTGCCTGCCATGTGAGCCCGAGCCTGCAGCCTGCCTGCCATCTGAGCCCAAGCCTGCAGCCTGCCTGCCATCTGAGCCCGAGCCAGCAGCATGCCTGCCATCTGAGCCCGAGCCTCCAGACTGCCTGCATTCAGAGCACAAGCCCTCAGCTCACCTGCCTACTAAGTCAGAGCCCCAGCCTATCTGACTTCAGAGCCAGAACTTCCAGCCTATCTGACTTCCGAGCCAGAGCTTCCAGCCTGTCTGACTTCCGAGCCAGAGCTTCCAGCCTGTCTGACTTCCGAGCCAGAGCTTCCATCCTGTCTGACTTCCGAACCAGAGCTTCCAGCCTGTCTGCCTTCAGCACCAGAGCTTCCAGGCTCCCTGCCTTCAGCACCAGAGCTTCCAGGCTCCCTGCCTTCTGGCCTTGAGCCTCTATCTTGCCTACTTTTTGACCCTGTGCTTCCAGTTTGCCAGCCTTCAGAGGTCTCAGTACGTATACATTCAGAGACTGAATCTCCAGCATCAGAGACAAAACTCTCAACATGTAAGCCTCAAGGGCCTGGGTCTCCTGCATACCTGCTTCCAGAGTCTCCTGCATGTGAGTCTTCTGAATGTTTTCATCGAGGGCCAGAGCCTGAGGTCTGCTTTTCATTGTCTCCTTTGTCTTCAGCCAGTTTGCCGTTGACGTCTGTGCCTCCTGCCAATCCGTTATATGCTTTTGACCCTACAGTAAATCTTCCTTTGTTTTCAGAGTGCTATTCTAGCCTGCCATCATCAGGACTTCAAACACCTTTAATTCAGGCTTCTAAGCCCCTGTTACTGGATTTGGACTCTTCAGGTTCTGCCTTCAATACTGCTGTTAATTTACAGCCTATTATCCTACCCTCCAGAACATCACATTTTTCCTGTAGTCCTCTGGTATCTTGCACTACATCTCTGATGGGAATAGACTTATTTCATAGCAGCAAAGGCTTTAAATCGAGTCCCAGATTCCGGGAGCCGGTCGTTGGAGGGGGTGTACTGCCACGATTCACTCCCTGTGCTCTCGTTCCCACCACCAGGGGGCCGAATTGTGGGGCTTTCCAGTGTTCTAATATGCTTCCAGACACTCCCCTGTATGCATATCCTGACTTCCAGGCATTTGGACATAATTTAGGAATTGACATCCATTCCCAATCCATGCCGGGTTTTGTGGAAGCCAGTCTGCTCATGCTGGAAACTCCATTACCTATAATCCCCTGCTCACTGCTTTGTCTCCACCCCTGCAGGCCAAGGATGGGTGGAGGAATTCAGTTCACCTGTGGCTGGCTGCTGCTAGCCCGCTCACACCTGATGCGCATGAATACTGTGAGCTCTTTTAAGCCCCAGCTCCCTTCAGCCCAGTGTTGGTCATTGTAGCTGTTTTCCGGTGAGACCGATCCTTGTTTCCTGAGCTTTTGATATTCCTTGATTCCTGAGCTATAGTTAATCCTTGTTCCTTGATTCCTGAGCTATAGCTATTCCTTGTGCCTGAATTAGCACAGCCTACAGTGCTACCTTGTTTCCTGAGTTCCTGAGCTATAGCTATTCCTTGTACCTGAATTAGCGCTGCCTGCAGTGCTACCTTGTTTCCTGAGTTCCTGAGCTATAGTTATTCTTTGTTCCTGTTCCTGGGCTTCAGCTATTTCTTGTTCCTGATTTGCACTGCTTGCAGTGCTCTCTTGACTCCTTGTTTCCTGAGCTGTAGCTATTTCCTGTTTCCTTGAACCAGTACTGCCTGCAATGCTACCTTGACTCCTGAGCCTCAGCATTCCTTGTTCCTGACCTGCAGCAGTTTCCCTTCTCCTGAACTAGCAATACCTGCAGTGCTACTTTGACTCCTGAGCTTTTGCTCAATTCTTGTTCCTGCCCCAGCACTGCCTTCTATGCTACTTTGTTTTCTTGATTCCTGAACCTGCACTATTCTAGTATACCCTTGTAGCCTCCCCTTCTGTATATCCTTTTCCAGTCCCTGCCTTTCTTCCCATTTCCTTGGTTCCAGTTCTAGTTTGCTGTCTTTCTATTTCTGCTGTCTTGCTTCTGTTACCTTGTATGTTTGTTACCTGCTTTCTGCCAAGTGTGCCCTGTGATTTCCTTCCTTTCCTGTTAAGCACTCCTCCTTGCTAGCTCCTTGTCTATTGTGCTTGTGTTTAGTGCTACCCCTTTGCTGTTACTGCCTTGCGTGTTCCTGTTTGATCGCCAGGATCCGTGGGCACAGCTGACTACCTAGGTGGTGTTTCTTGTTCACTGTGAGTATTGTCTTCGAGTTACTGTTATAACATCACCATAGGTATAAGCTCCACAGACCCTGCCTTTGCATTCATATCCTATATGTGGGTATTTTCAGTCAGTATCTGTAACAGCAATTGTGGGTGAGGAACTTACTGAGCTTCAGTCTTACCGTGTGGAGCTCCTGAGTGCTTTACCCCACATTCCCTTTATTGTTAATGTTGTATTATATATATGTCTTGCACGTCCGTCCTGGGTGTAGTTAGCCTGAATGCTAAATTGCCTTGTGAGTGCCCTTCCTTTCTGAGTCTTAGCTATCTTGTTCCTTTGTACAGGCTTCCCCTTTGGATCCCTTTTCTCCTCTGACTTCCTGTATGATCCTGGGCAGCGCTGTACTCCTCTCTCTGTGTACGTTTTCTACCCCGTTCCCAGTCCTTGCCCAAGTCCCTGACTGTGTTCCCTACATAGTCCCTGACAGAAGTCTGAGGGTGCTTCAGGCTCTCACAGGGGTCCTTCTGTCTGGGGGAACCGAGAGTTAGCCTAGGACGCGTCTCGATCAGGCAGTTCCAGGAGTGTTGCCACAGGTGCAGAGTATCCCATTTTGCTTTGTGCAAGTCCTACTGTCACTGACACCGGTCTTCTTCGTCCTCTTCAATGCAGGTTATTCAGAACAGAGATTCTGGTTTTAGGGTGGGTCCCTCAAATCCTAGATTTAGGGAGTGAGGGATGTGGGAACAAGTAGCCTATGGGCTGCGAGTCCCTACAGCTAGTCTGCCCTGAGATGAACACATCCGGGGTGTGGGTCACCTTTTTTACCCAGAACCCTCTATACTGCCAATTTTAAAAATGGCAGAACCCTTCTTCAAGTGTACAGACCGAGCTGCCACCCTGGAGGTGTGGCTAGCCTTCTGGGAGTGTACACCTCCTTTATTATCTAATTTACCACCTGCCTGGGTGCAAGTTTGCCTGGGCACGGGGAGGGCTGTTTCCTCTGCTGGGAGTCAGCCCTGATGCATAACACAGTCGGTGTATCCTTGGAAACTCACCACCTTGATGTGACACTTCACTAACCTTCCTGGGAGGAAGGAGGTGTGACCTCCTTCCTGCCCAGGCCTTTGTTCCTGACTCCTGAGAGTGATCACACTGCCTGGCAGGAGGTCAGAATCTTGTCTTAGCAGCAGCAAGCGCGGGCTGCCAGCCAGAGCACAGAGAATCTGGGGCAACCAGGTGGGCAACCTCTAAGGTAGCCACCTCGGTGCATGCCACATCACCCTCAAAACGAGATTCCTGTCAGGGGTGAGAAGGCACGTTGTTTGATACCATAAAGGAGCTGCCAACCTCGGGTTTGCTGGGTGCCAGCCCATGTTATTCTATAGAACGCCTATCACTTACAGTGTACTTTAAGGGTAAAGATCACTATAGGGATAAATAAGCTTGCATTTACATGCCCACACCTTTAATATAAGTCACCCTGCCTCCTGGGCTCAGGAGGCCTTTCTTAGGGGTGACTGACATATATTAAAAGCAGTACATTGACTTTGCCACAATTGATGAGGGCAAAGTCACCCTCCCTGCTGTCTGCAATGGCATACCTGCTGTGAGTAGTTTACTTTGGCCCCTCAGGGTGGCATAAACAGTGCTGCAAGCCCTGGGGACTCCTTTAGCACCCATGCCCTGGGTACCACAGGTACCATATCCTAGGGACTTATAAGGGGGGGTGGGGGGGGGTAAAGTCCTCATCAGTTGGGGTAACCAATTTAAATATAACCGTTTTAGGAGGAGAGCACTGGCACTGGGGCCTGGGCAGCAGACTCCAGTGCACTATCTGAGTCATAACCATCAGCATTGAAGCAAAGATTGGGGGGTGACTGTCACGATTTGCTCCCTGTGCTCTCATACCCACCACCAGGGGGCCGCATAGTGGGACTTTCCAGTCTTCTAATAAGCTTCCAGACCCTCCCCTGCATGCATATCCTGACTTCCAGCCATTTGGACACTTATTGGGAATTGACATCCATTCCCAATCCATGCCGGGTTTTGTGAAAGCCAGCCTGCTTATATTTGAAGCCAGCCTACTCATGCCTGAAACTCCATTACCCAGAATTCCCTGCTCACTGCTTTGTCTCCACCCCTGCAGGCCAAGGATGGGTGGAGGAATTCAGCTCACCTGTGGCTGGCTGCTGCTAGCCTGCTCACACCTGATGCATGTGATTACGGAGAGCTCTTTTAGCCCCAGCTCCCTTCAGCCCAGTGTTGGTCATTGTAGCTGTATACCGGTAAGGCCAATCCTTGTTTCCAGTGTTTCCTGAGTTCCTGAGCTACAGCTATTCCTTGTGCCTGAATTAGCACTGCCTGCAGTGCTACCTTGTTTCCTGAGTTCCTGAGCTATAGCTATTCCTTGTACCTGAATTAGCACTGCCTGCAGTGCTACCTAGTTTCCTGAGTTATAGCTATTCCTGTTCCTGGGCTTCAGCTATTTCTTGTGCCTGATTTGCACTGCTTGCAGTGCTCTCTTGACTCCTTGTTTCCTGAGCTGTAGCTATTTCCTGTTCCCTTGAACTAGCACTGCCTGCAGTGCTACCCTGACTCCTGATCCTTAGCATTCCTTGTTCCTGACCTGCAGCAGTTTCCCTTCTCCTGCCTAGCAGTGCCTGCAGTGCTACCCTGACTCTTGAGCCTTGGCATTCCTTGTTCCTGACCTGCAGCAGTTTCCCTTCTCCTGTACTAGCACTATCTGCAGTGCTACTTTGACTCCTGAGCTTTTGCTCAATTCTTGTTCCTGCCCCAGCACTGCCTTCTATGCTTTGTTTTCTTGATTCCTGAACCTGCACTATTCTAATATACCCTTGTAGCCTCCCCTTCTGTATATCCTTTTCCAGTCCCTGCCTTTCTTCCCATTTCCTTGGTTCCAGTTCTAGTTTGCTGTCTTTCTATTCTGCTGTCTTGCTTCTGTTACCTTGTATGTTTGTTACCTGCTTTCTGCCAAGTGTGCCCTGTGATTTCCATCCTTTCCTGTTAAGCACTCCTCCTTGTTAGCTCCTTGTCTATTGTGCTTGTGTTTAGTGCTACCCCTTTGCTGTTACTGCCTTGCGTGTTCCTGTTTGATCGCCAGGATCCGTGGGCACAGCGACTACCTAGGTGGTGTTTCTTGTTCACTGTGAGTATTGTCTTTGAGTTACTGTTATAACATCACCATAGGTATAAGCTCCACAGACCCTGCCTTTGCATACATATCCTATATGTGGGTATTTTCAGTCAGTATCTGTAACAGCAATTGTGGGTGAGGAACTTACTGAGCTTCAGTCTTACCGTGTGGAGCTCCTGAGTGCTTTACCCCACACTCCCCTTTATTGTTAATGTTGTTTCATATATATGTCTTTCACATTCGTCCTGGGTGTAGTTATTCTGAATGCTAAATTGCCTCGTGAGTGCCCTTCCTTTCTGAGTCTTACCCATCTTGTTCACTTGTACAGGCTTCCCCTTTGGATCCCTTTTTCTCCTCTGACTCCCTGTATGATCCTGGGCAGCGCTGTACTCCTCTTTCTATGTACCTTTTCTACCCAGTTCCCAGTCCTTGCCCAAGTCCCGGACAGTCCCTGACAGTGACCATACAAAAAGGGCACTTTCCTACAGTTCTTGAAATAGATTTAATATGTTCCATGAATATTTGCAAGCATATGTCATATTATTTGTCATAAAGTGAAAGCACCCTTGTCAATTCACAAGGTGTTTTATTTTGGGTGCTGAAGGACTTGCAACCAACTGGCTGTGTTAACAACATAATGATGACTAAAAATATACTTTAAAACAAAATTAAAACATTACTGAACTCATCCACACTCCATTGTGTGCAAAAGTGGATGAGTATATCTGTTCTGGCACTCAACACACTCTGCTGAGTGACGCACTCGGATGTGAGCAGGAGCCTGGCTGGATATTTGACTTCAGGGGATTATGGGCGCTCCTCTTGGAAGGGGACTAGTGGTACAAATGCCCGTGGGGAATCAGATGTTAGTTAATGCTCTTCAACTTTATGCACCCCTGGAGTACTGAGGCATGTTCCCATTTAGATCTCTGTAATCTTACCCACTTCTTTGTGGTATTATACATATAATTTCTGCCAGATCGTTGGTTATACATTGGATTTCACTTTATGGAACAAGGGAGGCAAGTTGCAGAAGGGGGTAAAAAAGTACAGAAGAAAGAAGGGTAAGTAGAACAGAGAGATAGAGAGAGTGTTGTAGAGACAAACTGGAATCTAGCATCAACATTTTCTGGTGCTGTATCTGTGACATTCTGTTACTAATCATATCGTTCTAATAGAAGTAGTATTTCTTTGTGCCATAGACCAATGCCACGGGTGTCCTGTCATGTACAATCTGTGATTACAGCACACTGCTCACCCACAAAGTGCTAGACTCTGTACGATGGTTGGAGTCCACCCAAAGTGGTACTTCTGCCCCATATTCAAGCCATGACACTACTAACACTTGGTGGAAGATGATTTTAGTATTGGGGTACAGACCCTTTTAACTGAACCCATATGGAGAGGTGCCTACTATCTCTCCCCAGGAAATATGAGTAGTAAGTCATGACTGGAACCCTCAGTCTTCCTGATTGCATGTGAACTATGCATGAGGGTGCTTGGTTACATGTGAGGAGAACCATGTAGGGGTTCCTATCTATGTGCATGGTGCTCTATACGGTTAATGGTAGTGAATGCCTGTGTCGCCCTAACCCTGCAGGTCCACCTGTGCTGCTTCTCCCATGCAAGACCATATTTATGGTAATACAGCGCTGTATAAATCTCTGTTAACAAAATGTAACATTACCCTCTCCCTCTAAAATGTTTTGCACAACCAAGTGCAAATGTCAGCCTTGATCCATCATCTTAGGGGAAGTAGAGGTCTTTTGTTGTTCTCTGGGCCTGGACCAAGTCAGGCATAGCAGTAACCCTGTGCCCTGGTCAGAGCAACACTTCAAAAAAATGGCTAAAAGGTGAAGGCAGGATGCACACTTTCTTACAGCGAAGAAGGGACACCTGCTCTATTTGTGCGTCTTGTGTAATGTGCTGCTGGTGAGAAATTGTCTAGAAAGTAATAGACAAACTAAGAATGACAGATTTACTTGAAACTGATTTCCATGGAAATATGGTGAACTGAAGAAAAAAGAGGATGCAAAGTTCATTGGCTCCTGCCAAAGGTTTGGAGCTAACTTTGAATCGAGGTGGACGGTTGCATTTGAGTCAAGTTCCTCAAGACTGAATACAAGCTGCCACTTGCAGCATATCCTATGTTACCCTTTGACTTCGCGGAGCTTTGCACATCTATGTAGAGGAAGATGAGGATCAGAAGCACATTTCATATTCTTTGCTGTGCTCTATTCTGACTGAAGAAAAAAACTGGGCTGTTGCTGATGGATCCAGTTGGTGGACTGCCCTGCACCTAGATGACCTACACAGTTTAGCCAGCATTCAAAATCTTGCCACGATTAAGTCAGAGATGCCCCCTTGCCTACAAGGGAAGACTGCAGCCGCTAACCAGTGCACCTCGCATTCACCTAGTAAGCAGCCCCAAAGCTGGAATGAGAACATCTCCTGCAAGGAAGGATCATACTTGCAATATGATTTAGCATCTGCTTCTGCTGTGCTCCATGATCAGGGATGGCAGTCTGCAGAAATTCAGCTGGTGTGCAGTGGCGAGAACTTTCCTGCACCAGTGACCCAAGTGAAGCCTGGCTGGGCAGAGCCACTCTGGCCCCCAGCAGCCCACCTGCACTCACCGGTCACAAAACTCCTGTGTCTTCCAACCTCCTTGTATCTGGTTTTCTCTCCATCTCAGACAATTGAGAGAAAATGAGGCACATGGAGGTTTGAAAATAGTGTCAGAGGAGGGGACACTAGACAACATTACATTATGCATGCTAGTATGTAGAGCATCTCCATCTAGGCACTGACGGACACAAGCACTGTTTCCTATTCAGGAACTTTATTTGACAGCCTGGTGCATTCTCGGTTTTGTGGTCTTGTTTTTCTTCCATTTAATTAGACCAGGGTTTTCCAAAGTCGATCCCGGAGGGCCGGATCCATGCCAGATTTTTAGCATATCCCCATTAACATATCATCATCATAACTTTATTTTCGATCACAAGGATCTTGAAAAGTTTGCCGAAACCTGATACAGGAACACAAACATTTGCCATCAACAGATTAAAAAAACATTTAAATCCAAAAAATAAGACGATTTGAGTAAACGGAAAAAGCATTAACATAGCATTTCAAAGATAAAACCATATAAAAATACATGACCTTATCAGGAGATATAAATTATTAAATATAACATGCTAAAAATATTACACAGGGCACTTTGAGCATCTTTTCCATAATGCACTTTGCACGTCTAATCCATAAGACCAACAAATATTTTGCTAGGCCAAAAACGACTACCCTCCTAATAATAGTGCTCAGGATTCTTATCACTTCCAAGTAATGACCACATCCAATGAGCCTCCACAATGGGATAATCCACTTGGCCCTTAGCTTCTTATAATGCAGACAGAAGAATAACAGGTGGACTAAAGATTCTGGGCTTCCCTTACAGGCCGGGCATATAACATCCTGGGGTACATAACTACTCCATTTACAACAAAACAATTTTGTGGGGAGAGTCTTATAGCAGACTTGAAGGAACAGTTTCCGTGCAAGTGGTGGGACAATTTTATCAAGCAGGGGGAGGGGTTCATATCCCCATTTAGATAAATGAACCTTAAAATCGGCATGGATCCGGTCCTCTAGGCCTTACTTTAGAGAACCATGAATTAGACAAACACACTTTATAGCAAAGAATTGTAAGTGAGAAGTTCAGGGCTGGAAACATAATAACCTGGAGTAAAAGAGTCACCTCACTGGTGAGAAATATCTGTATCGACATTGCAGTGTGTCTGTGTGATGCTTGCATGTCTCCTGTGTGACAAAGTGAGGCTTAACACAACGTCATCCATCAACAGGAGACATGCTCATATTTTCTCTTTGCACCCAGATACATGTTGGTTTGCGATTTAATGTAAGTCAGATGTGGAAATACCTGGATGCAATATATATAAAGAAAGGAATACTCACACATGCCATGGCACAAAGGAATTTGTTGAGAGCTCTCAAATAGCCCCAACTGAAGCATCCGCCTATTCTCATCTCTGTGGTTTAAACAACTTCGGAAACAATGGAAAATATGTACAAAAGCACTCCCTGTTACGTTTTTATAACATGTAATACGGAATTTACAACTTGCATTATGATAGGTGTGAGCAGCACATGCAGTCATGTGCTTTTTTGCATTCTGTTTGCCCTGCTTTTTCACTTAAAAATTCAGAACTTCGAGTACCAGAAATACAAAGTAGACTGAACGGCCTGCTTGCATACAACGTGGGATAAACTTGAGTTCTCTTTTAATGTATGGGTGGGGTTCTCCCTATGTGTGTGTATGGCTTCTGTTCCGGCAGCCAGGCCTGTGTCAGGCACATTTGTCAATTTACTTTATTGTGGGCGACTTTTGAATACCATTCATCAAGTAACTTTATTTTATAATCATCCTCCTAAACGCTAGATAAATATTCATTTTAAACTAATCCTTGTATTCTGTATATAGGTGAGAAACCCAAACTTTGATAGTAACAGTTGCACCACTGTTGTATTTTCTTTACATGCAGTAACCTTTTTTATCTTTTTTGCAACCCCTGTGGTTAGTGGGTACAAAGCACTATCAGTAGCTTCATCTTCGTGGTTCTGCTTTCAAATAACAACTCGACCAGCGAATATCGGGCTCTGAGTACACAAAAAACACAAGACAAGGCGGAAAGGCCAACTTAGAAATATTCCTTAGCTCAAAGATAGACAGCCAGTTGTCGGAGTTATCGCTTCCATCACATTTCAAAGCTTCCACAGGCGCCTCAGTGACAGTCAGGCAGTCACCCACAAAGATATGAAAAGTGTGGGTAGCTCAGCACTGGGGGGGGGGTGTGTGTGTGTGTGTGTGTGTGTGTGTGTGTGTGTGTGTGTGTGTGTCTCAGTCTTACTTGTGCTCATGTCACGTGAGAAGCGCACAGTTTGCGGTGTGGTTAATGCTGATCGTTGTTGTGTTGGGCGGGAGCAGAGGGCAAGCATCAGTGAATTTACCCTCCACTGTACCCTTAAAGTGGCATTGAGTTTGGGCCAGAATCCGTGTCACTACTGATTGGTCAGCCACAGGTATTTTGGCTATAGAGTTCTATAGAGTTCTGGGTCCCATTATAGAAAGTATAGAGAGTTTTCCTTCTGAATTTATAGTGTGATGAACGCCGATATGTTGCTTTCATTGGGGCAACAAGGCTCTGTGGGTAACCACCTTCTCTTCCTCCTTTAGAATTGTTTCACCAAAAATGTACTATTTTGAGAGGTCACCTGGCTAGAAGTTAAAGAAATGCTGCTTCCTCTGCACAGAGGACTTCTGCAGCTGATGATTGGGTGAGGGCTCGTATGCCTGCACCCTGCCCTATGTTCGTGTCGGCCTTTGGGCTGCACCTGGCATTGCCACACTTCTCCTGTGTCTGATGAGCGCCTGAGCCCTTCTACTGCTTCCCCTGTGTTGCTGATGATGGATCTCCGTCCCATATCCATGTGAGCCGTGCTGCGTCATTTCTTTGTACATATGCCCCATAGAGTATAGAGAAGACGTGGAAGGTTCTACAGAATATGGGAGAGGCAAAGCGATATAAGAAGGGGTATGGAATATGGATGGTATAGAGATAAAAGGGTAGATAGAGAATGCGATATAGAAGAGCATTAACAACAGAGAGATATTGGTGATTGGGATACAAGGGGAGATCCAGGTTGCTGTTGAAAGAGAGATTTTGGGAGCTGCAAGAAAAATATTGGGGAGATAGAGGGAAACAGGAGAACATATTTAGACAGATAATTGAAAGGTATACAGTAAGAGTGATAGAGGGTCAGGTTTATATATTGCTTACAATTATATATATATATATATATATATATATATATATATATATGTTTGTATGTGTGTGTATGGATTATCTGTCATATTTCTGCAGCGAAAATCTAGCCAAAAGGTTCTGTACAGGTTCAAAGACAAGAATAAAGCTAACAGGTCATAGGAGAGGTAGCTGGTTTGTAAATGGTTAACGCATTGTGATGTAGTTATCTTTAAAGAAGTGCTTCTTCAACGCTTTCCTATATTGGAGCAGCATTCGCTTTTTTTCATTTTTACACGTTTTAGTCTGATGGTGTCCTGACTGTGGGTGTGCAGAAAAACCACTTGAGATGGGGCGCTAATCGTGATGGCTTTGAGATCTCAATATATATATATATATATATATATATATATATATATATATATCCCCAGGGACCCATGCACCAGGCCCGATTTCATTAATTTAGGGAGGGTGGCATGTGGCTCCCATCCCAAGCCATTTTTGACCCCGGGGATCCCATCCACGGGCCCGATTTAATAAATATGGAGAGAGGGTGTGCGGCCACACTCTCTGAGCCATATTCGGCCACAGAGACCCCATCCCCGGGGCCCTATGCATTTTTTAATGGGTCTACTTAAAAGGGAGGTTCACAGAACATTGTCTTCCCATGTTAATTCCCACGGGAAACTTCTGTTGCACTACAGAAAAGATGACTTAACGGAATTACACCAAATTTAGCAAAACAGTTAAAATTGTTGTACTCAGAAAGCATGCTTTGGTGTGATTTTGTGTAAATCCATTCAGCATTTTGAGAAATTAGATTTAAAAGAGGCTTTGGTTGGACATGACTGCATTTAAAAGTTAGGTGTATCTGCTCTGGTAGTGTCCAGAAATGCTTGGATTGGCCACTTTAAAGGGAACTAGTCAATCCATGTTGGCTGGTCACAACCAGAACAATATCTTGTGGCAGCCATTACAGGACTCAGGACATAGTCCCTGTATCCTGAAAATACATTTGAATTAAAATTTTAAAGGAGACAGGGTCAGTACACCCTGACACCCAGAGGTATGTGAGCTTTGGGTGGTCCTCACTAGTTTGGCTGGCCACAACATAGACAGCATGTTGTGGCAGCCATTACAGTGCTCAAGGACATCATCGCCATTGAAATGCATATCATGAAAGTCTATTTTGAGGGTCTTAAAAAGAAGCATATACAAAGGCTGACAACAGATTTTAGTCACAATATAATTCATTTGTTAGTGGTGCTATACTAATTTTAGGAAGTTCCCAGGTGATTTTACCATGTGAAAAATCCTACCCTCTGCAGGAATTTCCATGTTTGAGAGAAAATAGTTTTTTCTCATAATTTTCTCATAGAGGTTATGAAGGTGCTCCAGAAGCTAGAATGAGAGCACACTTCCTATATGTTCACACTATCCTCCTCAGCCAAGTGGGAATAAAGAGTCCAAAATGTACTTCCAACACAAACAGCAGTTTGTCTGTTAATTTCCTAGTATTCAACTGCATTGTCACCACAGAGTATAAAAAAAAAAAACTATTTTTAAACTTTATTTAAAGTTTTTATCTTACAGTCAGATAAGCAGTACAGTTACATTCAAGCATTGATTCGATTACAAGTGCAAATATCTCATGGCCAACGTACTGTGGGCCGTCACTTATTATCACTATACATCTCCACCCAAGTACACCATTGCTCCAAGTAGGCTACTCTTCCTGTATTGCATATCTTGCCAATTTAACAATTTACTGCCTCTACAGGTGCACTTTAGTTGACTTAAGTGGCCACTGGCGGCCCCAACACACACTCAGCCCCGCCGCCCACATCTGATCTGTTAGGTTCCTCCGGTACCTTCACCTCCACAGCCCTCTGTGTCATATATGCCCGGTATTGACCCCAAATGTCCTTGGGTTTGCATCTTACTGGGATAAGAGCGTTGTAATTGTCCGATTGTGTGGAATAGTAGGCCAGATCCGTAAGCCAATCTGTGATCTTTGGTAGCAGGCCCCGCATCCAGCGCATTGCTATTCTCCTTTTTGCTAATAAAAGACTGATGGCCGCCAGTCTACGACCGGATTTGTGTATATCTTTGTCATAACCCAGCAGAGCTACCAAGGGGGTCTCCGGGATAGGGAGCCCCAGCATCTCTGCTAAAATTGCAAATACCTCTCTTCAATATGCTCGAACTCAAGGGCATTCCCAGGCCAGGTGTGTGAAACCTGCATTCACCATCCCGCACCTTTGACACTTGTCATCATTGCGTAAGCCATATTTATGTAGTCGGGATGGAGTGTAATATACCCTGTGGAGATGTTTGTAGTGTATCAGCTTGTGTCTCCCATTTTGTGAAATGGACTTTGTGTTTGCAAAACACCTTGCCCATTGCTCCTCTGTGATATCTATGCCCAGCTCCTCTTGCCATTCCAGCTGAATTTTGAGTGGGGATGAGGTGTTGCCCTCCCCGCTGAGTACGTATAATGCCGTAATGCCTCGCTGTGGTGAATTGGCCTGAAGAAGATATGTTGGTGTCTTCATTATTATTATTATTAATTAGCATTTATAGAGCGCATGGCTACCCAAAGGCATCCCAGCGCTGGCGGCAATTAGGGCTAATAAGGGAAGGCTAGCAGGTACTCTTCTGGAATAGCCATGTTTTAAGACCCTTCCGGAAAGAGAGGTGGGTAATTTCATGGCGGAGATTGAGAGGGAGGGAGTTCCACAGTCCAGCTATGTTATATGAAAAGGAGCGGCCTCCACTCCGCTGCCTGTTGATTTTAGGAGTACAGGCTAGATTTAAATTCTCCGAGCGAAGAGATTTCCTGGGGAGGTAGGCGGTGATCAAATGCTGATTGATTCTGGGGCCTGTGCCCATAAGGGTCTTATGAGCAGTACATAAGGCTTTAAAGGAGATTCTTTCCTTTATTGGTAGCCAGTGAAGGGCTTTCAGACTGGGGCTAGCTGACTGCCTGCTACTGCAGCCTGTCAGAAGTCGTGCTGCGCAGTTCTGGGCCACCTGGAGTTTCCTTAGGGTGGACTTTGGGGCTCCCAGATACAATGAATTACAGTAGTCCAGCCGCGAAAGAATCAGGGCCTGGACTACTATTTTCTTCGCTTCAGTGGGTAATAGGGGGAGGACCTTCCGTAGTTTCATAAGGATGCCGTAACACGCCCCCGTCACTGCCACTGCCTGCTGGTCAAATTTAAGTGAGTCATCCAGCCACACACCGAGGCTCTTGATCTTGGACTTCGGAATTGGAGGGGCACCCAGGCACTGAGGCCATGATAGTGTGGGAGTTAGCTTGGCAGTGTTGCCCACATACATGATTTCTGTTTTTCTCCATTCAGTTTAAGGCAGGAGTGTTGCATCCAGGTGGCTACTTTTCCTAGGCAGAGCTCCAGGTCTGCAGGGTCAGTCCGTGGATGATTAAGAGATATCACCAGCTGAGTATCATCCGCGTAGGTGACCACTTTGATCCCATATGGCTGGATGACCTCCGCCAGTGGCCTCATATATACGTTAAATAACGTAGGACTTAGGGAAGATCCCTGGGGCACTCCATAATTCAGAGGGAGAGGGCTGGAAATGGATTCCTTCGAAAAGACCTGAAAAACTCTGCCATTAAGGAATGATTGAATCCAGGAGATAGCACTTCCTGCTACCCCGATTCTCCTTAGCCGTTCAATGAGAACATTGTGGTTGACCGTATCAAATGCCGCACTGAGGTCCAAGAGGACAATGGCCGCCACTCCTCCCTGATACACTATCCTCCTAGCTTCCTCAACCACAGCCGTTAGTGCGGATTCCGTGCCATGTTGTGGGCGGAAACCCGTCTGAGATTGGTGAAGTAGTTCATGGGTTTCTAGGAAGGCTGATGGGGTAGAATTTATATGTTTTTCTAAGATCTTACTAAGCAAGGGAAGGAGGGATATGGGCCGGTAGTTACTCAATGCTTCTGGGTCCAGGCTAGGTTTTTTAAGTAGTGCTTTTACCATAGCATGCTTCCATATCGATGGCACGAGTCCATTGGTAATGGACATGTTAAGCACCTCCTGGATAGCTGGAAAAATCACACCTTTAGCCTTAGATAGGATATGTGGAGGGGCGGGGTCTAGAGGGGATCCAGATTTTATTTTGGCAAAGATTTTAACAAGAGTCTCCATATCCAAGAGAGGAAATTTCTCCAAGGTGGGAGTAGCTGCTACCACTACTCCCTGATCCTGTTGCCCAACTACTTCCATCATCTCTTGTGGTTCTGCCATACCCTCCCCTAACATGCCGCGCATCACCTGTCGAGTTCTGTGATAGTTGTATGCATCTAGTGTTGATGTTTGGGGCCCTTGTGTTAATGTTTGCTCCCATGTCTTCATTACTTCTTCGTGAAAAGAATCTCCCATTCGCTCGTTTTGTAACTTGCGGAGTGTTTGCATAACTGCCCTTTCACCACCCAACGGAAACCACTCCAGTGGCCATTTGGGGGAATATATAAGTGTAATCTGCTGAGATCTCGCCTTATTCTTCATTTGAGTTCTCGTGCAGCCTATCGGGTCGATAAGGTGAGGACTCCCCCTTGTTCCGCACACCAACATTTTCGGCAGTGGGCTAGGACTGACCGCGTTTCTTTCAATGTGCAATTGTGGTAAATCCTGAGGGCCATGAATCCAGTAACGTGCATGTATTACCTGGGCCGCTCTGTAGTATCTCTCTAAGTCTGGGGCATTTAACCCACCCTCTGCGTGCGTTTTTGTTAGTGTGTTCCATTTGATCGTGGTGCTTCCCTACCCATGCCAGCCGTATCATGAGTGCGAAGATTCTGAAAAAAGGCCTTAGGCAATGCAATAGGGATGTTAGCGAATAGGAAAAGAAAGCGAGGAAGCACAATCATTTTCATTATGGCTATGCGGCCCAAGAGGGGCAATGGGAGCCTTATCCATTTGTAAATAGAGTCCTTCAATTTCTGCATTGCACGTCCATAATTTTCGCGCAGTATTACTTCCGGTTCTGTATGCACCTGAATCCCCAGATAGCGCACGGTGTCTGTGGTCCATTCTATAGGGTGGTGAGTGTGCATAGGTGTGGTAACATTGGTGAGTGGAAACATCGTGGACTTGTGCCAGTTAATGTTTAGGCCAGAGTGTGACCCAATAGTGGGACCTCCAGGAGCATTGGATTCAGGTTCTGCTCAGGGTTGCGTATATAAAGCAGCGTGTCGTCCGCAGCTATGACCAGATTATATTGTGGAGATCAGATACCTCTGTGGGCATGGTACTCCCGCATAGCACAGGTTAGAGGTTCCACCACTCGCGCGTACAATAGAGGGGAAAGTGGGCATCCCTGCCTAGTGCCTCTCGAAATCGCAATTGAGGGAGAGAGGACTCCATTGATTCTCACGTTCGCCACAGGAGCAGTATACAGAACCTGAACCAGCTTAAAGAAGACGTCCCCCACTCTACTGAGGATGGCATAGAGAAACCGCCATTCCACTGAATCAAAGGCTTCTCTATATTAATAAAGAGGGTGGCTGCAATAATCTTGGTATCTATACGAGCGATGGTGCCAAATAGTGTTCTTGGGTTACACGAGAGTGAGCAGCCCGGGACAAACCCAGTTTGTTCTGGTCCAATCAGTTTCGGCAATCGGGGTGCAAGTCTTTTCGCCAGGATCTTGGCATACAGTTTTGCGTCTGTATTAAGCAAAGATAGAGGCCTGTAGGAGGAACAGTGCTCTGGTTACTTCCCGGGCTTAAGTATCGTAATCAGAATGGCCTCTCGCATGGTGGGTGGTATGGTGCCCTCTTTTACCATCTCCTCAAAGAGGTTCATCAGGTGGGGTACGAGGCGATCTTGGTACGCCTTGTAAAAGGCAATGGTCAGGCCGTCCGACCCAGGAGCCTTATCATTCGGCATGTCTTTTAAAGTTGCCACGATTTCGGTTGGGCGTAAAGGAGCCATTAGCCTTTCCCTATCTGAGTTTTCCAGCCATTTCATTGCGGTTTTGGCAAGATAGTCCTCGTCTGTTTCAGTTATACTGGGTTTGCGAGTGGAATATAGTTTTTTGTAATAATCACTAAAGGCCTCCACAATCTGCTATGCACTCCCCACCAGGTCTCCAGATTCATTATATATTTGTGTTATATCATTTTCACTTCTAGGAGGACAAGTTAGTCTGGCAAGGACCGAGCTGGGCCTTTCTCCTTCAGCATAAACCCGCGCTGAGGCATATTTTCCTAAATGTTTAATCTTTGTGGATGCGAGCTCATTAAATTAATCTATCTGCGACCCAATTTGTGATAATAGTTTAGGGTCTCCCCTCTCTTGGAATTGCTTTTCCAATGATTTCAGCGTTATTTCCACCTTCTTCAGTTGTGTTCTGATAGACTTGAGGACCCCAGCATGCTTCGCTATAGTCACACAACCTGATATAAACTTTAAATGTCTCCCAGATGGTACTCCTCTTTGGTACACTTCCCAAATTAGTGGCGAAGAACTCGTCCAGCTCCTTAAAGAAAACAAGGTCCAGTAAAGAATATTGTGGAAAAAGCCAGGTGGGTACCCTCTGTTGCATATCACTTATAGTCATGCTTAACATAACGGGGGAATGGTCAGAGAGCATGCGCACCATATGCGTACACTCAGTCATACTGGGTAGCAATTCCAGAGACACAAACCAGTAATCTATTCTAGTGTGGGTATCATATACTGAAGAGTAGTGCGTGTATTCTCTGCCTAGGGGTGCGCAGTATCTCCAGACATCTGCGAGTCCCTCCGCCTCTGCCATGGCAGCTATAGTTCTGGCTGCCCTAATGGGGCGTTCGGGGGGCCTTTCAATCTGTCTAATTCTGGGTCTTGTATGCAATTAAAATCTTCGCCCCATAGTTGAAGCAAGTGTGAGTGTCGCGCGATTTTGCCATGTAATGTGTGGTAAAACTCGGGGTCATCAGAATTAGGTCCTTACACTCCGACCAGTAGCACCTCGAAATTATCTTTGTGACATCTGGCTATGACATATCTGCCCCCCGTAGCCACTTCAACCTCATGTACGTTCAATCCAGAGCTCCTACTCACCCATTTCAACACCCCTCTGGCGTGTGAGGTGTACCCTGACACAATGCATGTACCCTTCATTCTTCTAGGAGACAGCAGGCCAGTGCCAGGGGGAAGATGGGTCTCCTGAAGTATAGCCACATCTACATGATGCCGATACAGATAAGCTACTACTTTGCGGATTTTCCTGTGGTCATTAAGACCCCTGACATTCCATGTCATGAACTTAAAGTGGCCATTAGTATTGAAGGCTTGATCAGCGGCCATACTCTGTGTATCTGTGCTTGTGCATGATACTTGAACATACATCTGAATCAGTACATGCTATGTATGCGTAAAGAAGGTCTGCTTACTAACAAACTGACCGTGTTAAACCCACCCCCCTACCCACACCATGGCCTAAACATTACGACCTGGCTCAACTTGAAAGATTGGATAAACCCCTTCCCCACAACAAAAAACATGTGAACTTGTTCACCCGGTGTGTATTACACTCGGGGCGGTGGTTGCTCACCACTTAGTGTCTACTAATGGCCTACATCCGCCCTCCAATATAGTTTTATCCAGTTAGATACTGTTACTCACAGCTGTAAACTATGCAATACTATACAGCTTACTGCAGTTGTGCATCCACATAGCCTGCTAACTCTTCTAATGCACCCCCATAGCATTCTTAACATATAGACTCTTCCTGCCGCTTTTTACGCATGTGGTGCGTGCATATTATACCCTTAATGGTCATAATCACTGCTGCAGTTTTACAAAGCAAGGCGCGGGAATGGTGTGTCCACTCAGTCTTACTATTCTGAGTAGCCTTGTGCGCCATCTTCCTCCGCCGCGGACTTCTGAGAGAGTGTCCTCTGGTCGTCTTTGCTGCGTTTTTTAAGTTCTTGGTTCAGTGCCTGCGGGTCATTGTATATTTTAGTCTTGTCATCTATTGTTACTCGCAATCTGGCGGGATACAACATTGCGTACTCGAGATGCAATTCTCGCAGTTTCCGTTTCATGGGTGCAAATTGTCTACGCGCCTCCTGTACCTGCGGGGTGAAGTCCGGAAAAAGGGCTAGCTCCGATCCTTCATATTTTAGCACACGTAGCTACCTGGCACGTCGTAGCGCTGCGTCTCTGTCCCTATAATTCAGCAATCTTGCCACCAGAGGCCAAGGAGGGGCCCCAGGGGGCGGCCTGGGAGCCAGCGAGCGGTGCACGAGCTCCACCACAAACACAGGCGAAAACGTTTTGCAGCAGAGTCACCAGGAGCATCTCTACAAATAATTCCATATTTCCCGTCTCTGTGGATTCAGGTAGGCCTAAAATGCGCACATTGTTGCGCCTAGAACGCGCTTCTAAGTCCTCTGCCTTGTCGCGCAGCACAGCCAGCATTTTGCCCATTTGTTTCTGTGCTGATCGGCTTCAACCTGCGAGTCCTCTGCTTCAGACAGCCTGCGATCTACCATGTCTAGTCTCTCAGCATATTTATCCACTCGCTCTGACATGCGATCCATTCTATATGCTAAAGAGTCTATTTTGCCGTCAATAGAAGCCAGACTTTGTTGCATTGCGGCTAATATGTGCTTGAGGTCCTCACCTGGTTCCGCAGCTGCATTCCCCTGTTCCAGCAGCATGGAGTCTGTGTCATCCTCGCGGGCCCCAGTGGTCTTGCGTCTCTCGAAATTGATCTTTGGTTGCACTTTATCGGTCTTCCCCATAGTGCCAATCTGAGCCGCTACTCTGCCAGAGTGGAGCCTGCTGGAGTAGGCCGTTTCTGGTGGGAGCCGCTGGATCACCCTCTCCCTGCCCCATGCTCTGCCCACTTTAATTTTATCAACTTCTGTGTCTCTTAGCTCACACCTGACAGCCTTACCATGCAGTGCTGGGAGCGTGCTGGTGCTTCGGCCCCCCCTCCGGGCCTAGACTCGCGTCTCTCCCAGCTGTTAGTTGCTGTGGTGGGGTGGTGCCTCAGTGGATGTCCTGCCTTAGCGTAGTGCCGATAGGCAGCTCCAGGCAGGGCCCGGTGTCGCTGTATGCCCAACCACGATTCCGGCGTGCAGCGCTAATCTTGCAGGGGGGGTCTGCGCCCCGCCGCCGCTCTCCTGCTGAGTATTGCTGATTGCCGCTTGCGGCCCGCCCAGGCCCACGCCACATCCGGCCGCAAGTCGAGCAGGCCGCAGTCACTTCTTTGTCCCTCCGCAGCCAGTGGGCGCAGTCCCACAGCCCTCTGCTTCCCGTGGGCGCGTCAGTTCCAGAGGACCATGCGATGAGCAGGCCGCAGCCCTCCGGTTCGGGTAGTCGCGGCCCCTCTCTCTGTGCGCAGTCACGCGACCTCCGGGCTTCGTGATTCGCTGGGCCGCGCCCCTCCTCTGTCCGCCGTATGGAGCTGTGCCGAACTCTGTGAGTAGCCTGCTTTATGAATTTAAAGAGCGCAGGTTCAGCCGCACCACGCCAACTGTGTATCGCCGATAAATTGCCTGGATATAAGTGGATTCCTACAGGATTGTACGGGCAGTCGCCGGAGCTCTTTCACTCTGCGGCCATCTTGTTGTAAGGCAAGCTCCGCCCCCCTTGTCACCACAGAGTTCTAATGAATGACTAGAATGCTAACATCATGTAATTAAGAAAAAAGTGGGGCACTCCTGAATACCCTTTTGTTGCGATATGAGCTGTTGTATTTAAAGCCTTTCTTGAAGAGCAGGCTGAAGTAAATGATTATTGAAATGTTAAAAATGCAAAGGGAGGTATGGGGTTTAGTAAATTAAGGCATAATGTATTTTTAAAGGGGCAAAAAGTAGTTAAAGAGAGACATCTGCATAAGTAGCTCCCTAAAAACATATATCATATCATATATATATACAAAACGCACAAAAATATCCCCAAACACCAAATTAAGAATTACTGTGATCTCATGACAAAACTGAAGAACAACTCAGCAATTGTAATAAATAAATCAGACAAGGGGGGCAACGTTGTGCTATGGCGAAAAACTGATTATAAAAATGAAGCATATAGACATTTGAATGATGCAGCTTGTTACAAAAAAATCAACTTCGCACAAGTGAAAAAGGTGAGCAAGAATTACAAAGGTGATTTGACACTTTGGAAAAGGGATGGCCTGATCTCAAAAGATGAGTTTGCATTTTTAAGCAATGAATTTCCCACAATGCCTACAATATACTTTATTCCAAAAGTACACAAAAATGAGTCACCAGTGCCAGGCAGACCTATTATATCCGCCCCAAAAAACCTGTTTGAGAATACATCCAGATACGTTGATTTTTACCTGCAAGAATTTGTGATAAAGCTTCCAACATACATTCGCGATAGCACCGATTTTTTTGCACAAACTAAGTGAACAAGCATGGGCCAGTGACTTTGTGTTCCTCACCATGGACATTACTGCTTTATACACCAGTATTGCACATCCTGATGGACTTAAAGCCATCGAGCACTACCTGGGCAAAAGACCAATAGAAATGTACAGCCATAATCAAATGCTCCTTAATATGATATACTGGTGCTTACATAATAATGTCTTTATGTTTGATAATATCATCTTCCAACAGCTGCAAGGTGTAGCTATGGGGACATGCTTCTCCCCCAGCTATGCATGTTTACATGTAGGCTGGTGGGAGGAGCATGTCCTTGGGGTGGAGCATGAAAGTGACTGGTTAACACATGTGGTGCAATGATGGTGCTATATCGACGATGTTTTTGTCATATGGAGAGGAACAGCTGCACAGGCAGAAGATTTTGTTAAGAAAATCAATGTCAACAATCTGAACTTACAGTTCACAGCACATATCAATGACAAAACTACAAACTTTCTTGATATTGATCCAGCGCTAACAATAAAATTTCTTCTCCTATATGCTTTGGACGTCCAGGTACAAATATCCCTCTTTCCACAACTATATCCATAGGACGGTGGGGCCCATAACACCGCATAGACATTCACTCTCTCATATATTCCCTGGATTTCATCCATTTTTACCTAGGAGAAAACAGTTAATGATTCGCTGGAAGGAGACGGGATACCTTTTTAAAACGACATAATACTTCTCAAGCTTTAAGGTATTCCGCTCATTGGTCGATGGACCAACTAGTAGGAATCAGTTGATGGTGATTAAGACCAGCTCAATCACTATAAACCTTTAAACATTTACATTTATCATTGAGCTAAAGAACCACTGACTCATTGATTTAAGATAATAAAGTTTATATAATTTTTAGAAGCATGAATAAGTTTCAAATTTATTATTCAGATTATTACATTTAGCATCATTATAAGAATAAATTGAAATTGCAATGCATACCTATTAGATGGAAAAACAAAAGTTTGTCACAGCAATGAATTCAGATCACAGCATAGAACTCCCGGAAAACTATCTATCTGTTCTGGAAAACAGGCCTTCTCGTTCTTTCCCCTTTAGTATTTTAAGAAAAAAGTCTAATGGTTTTAAATGGAAAAATCTATTAAAAGCAAAAAGGTTCTTCAACAGCAGCGTCTCATGCTCAATCAAAAATATAAAATAGCAGCGTCTCGTCCCTCTAGCTTCTCTCGATCGATCATCATCCGCATCAACCCTCCCCTCTAAGAGTAGGTCTTCTTATACCCTAATACTAGCTTACTAAGCGAAAATGTTACATCTTTGTGGGCAAGATTCTCTCTAATTGGTCCATTTGGGTCAGTATACATCTCATTATGAATATCCTTGTTCCAACCAGTTCTTTGTGGAAAGTTCATACTTCTGTCGTTTCTCACGGGTTCATGACATTACCCATCCGTACATTGGTTTCAATCTGTATCCTTTTCTGATACTTTTAAGTTGAACAGTTCATTGTTCATTCACATATTCACTGCGACTTCTCATGCTTTTCGCTATGTCCTTCTTTGGCACACGTTTGTATCATAAGGTCATCGCAGCCTTGACCACACTTCCATCCTGGGCTTTGGGACGGTCACATGATCCCTCTTGTTCACAGCCTTTCTCTCTTTCGGTACCCCTCTCGCGCTTGCGTACTCTAGCTTGTTTTGCCTGGCAGCCATTTTTACATCGCGGCACAACAGGCCTAAGCGAACTATTATAAAGATAAACAGAACATAGTTCAGAATAAAAAATATAAGCCTTTTCGTTTCCCTCCCGTCATTCTACGTACCCCAATTAAGTATTACCTAGCAAAAGCGACATATAAAGCCATTTCTTACTTACCAATCGCTTTACTTTGCCACTACACAGTTTATTTCCAAGCACAAATCATGCATTTATTATTCTAGTTAGTACGCAAATTATTAGACTTATGTTATCCACGTTAACAATTATAAGTAAATTAGTGGGCACGGATATTGCGTATTACCCATAATCCTTTTCATGTAACGTACATGGTTGGTTATTTACTGAGACGAACCTGTGTGTTAATTATTTAACATACATATTAGGAGGTTAAAAATTTTTCGTTTACCCTGCTCCATCAACTCCCCCCTTTGGTGATTTTTAATATCACCACAAAAACCCATGTTACACAATTCTGTCAGATAGCATATTTCTTTGTCCAGTTTGTTTTGTTAGTTTACACAGCTGTATCCCTTTCATCTTGTCTCTTTGTTTTCTTATATATGTTTTCTTTTAATTCTTCTAACTCTATTTCACCCATTTCTCTTTCTCTTTCTTTATTTATCTTATTTTCTTTTTCTATTTTATTCTCTTTTTCTTCTTTTTATACATATAATACTTAGCTTCAGTACTAAAACTATTATGATTATTATGGTCGCTACTATTATAACTTTCCCTATTATTAATCCACTCATTCTAGTAAACCAATTTATTACTGAGGGAAAAACTCTTACCAAGTTTTCCAAATCCATTTTCAACCTCCAGTGGAACAAGTTCTTTGTGCAAATTTGTAATATTCTTTATATACTTTTGTATATTGTCACTTTTATCTGGAATGTAAGTGCAACAATGTTGGACTTTCAGCATTCCACAGACTCCACCCTCTTTCGCCAAAAGAATGTCAAGGGCAAGTCGATTTTGCATCACCATAGCTCTCATGGCAACCATTTCGGTATTTACCATCAAGAACCCTCCAGCAGTATCTGTAGATAAACGATCTACTACTGTGGATAACTTCCGAATTTTAAATGCATTAAAAGATATTCCCACTGCTGGTATCAATGCTCCAAAAATATCACCTACTATTTCTGAGAAACTTTCCCTTTTTCTACGTGTAAATGTTTTTATCATTTCGTGTGTTCCCTTTTCTACTCTATCTACATGAAAAATCATGGCCAATGGACCATGGCCATGACCAATGGTCCGGCAACCTGTAATAAGCTCTGTTACCGCAAATGTAATAGATCCCAGGAAATATTGGATCTTTTCCCCCTTTGAATCCCCAACCTCCTAAAATTTTATAATTGTCATGGCAATCACTGGAACCCACGAAATAATTGTCATATCTTGTTCTATTTCTTCTAATGCACAACCTTCCCTGTTTGGGCCAATCCAGAGTCATAGCTGCATTTGTCTTTTTCTTGTCATGATTTTCTTCCTCAAACGCCCAAAGAGGTGTTTTTGTCTCTTCTATCACTTTTCTTTGAAATTTCACTCTTCTATCCTCAACCATTTCCAAAAATACCTTTTCTTCATTCCTTAACTCACAGGTAAGGTTGTTTTTAACTATATCCTCTAATGTTAGAATTTTATTTTCTATGAAAAATTCACCAAATGTTCTTGCCTCTTTTACCTTGTTTAGTTCAGAAACTATAGGAATCTTTGCAAAAATCTTATCTATATCAGTGTAATAATATTCTAATCTTCCTGTCTTGTAAAATAGACTTGCTAAAACACTACATGTTATTCCATACGTCAAAGGAAGGTGATGATAGGTCACACCTTCTGCAACAGACGCAGGCAATTGCATACAAACATAACAATCTCTTACATCCATTGTTTCTACATACTCATACAGTAATTTAGTAAAAACATTTTTTGAAAAATCTGTTATTGATTTGTCTTTATGTAATTCTGCACTATTTTCTAATATAGCTGTTTCTTGCATGTTAGCTCCTTTTTCTTTCTCTGTGTTATTCTTTAATATAGACGTTTCTTCTACAGCTAATTTAATTGGAATGGTGATTGCTAAAATAACCCATACTGTCATTAATAATCCTGTACAAAAGAAGCACATCTTACACCATCTACTTAAGAACTCACATCTACATTTTCTATTTTTAGTATCTACCATTTTGTTCTTTTACCTATTCTATAATATGTACAGAAAAATATGTGTCACCACACCTCAGGAATGACCTCTTAGCCACCCTACACTCTCACTTTGTCTTGTTTGGTACTTTCTTTTAGTTCTTTTCAGAACTTCTTCTTTGTCAAATCCAATGTTTTTGTCCAATCCAGTAGAAATTTGTTCAAATTTCTTCAAATTTGTTGCACTTCACCTTCACCCATTAAGTTGTAGCTTTGTTCTGGGTTCTCGTGAGTGATCTCTTCTTCTTTGATATCAGTCAATGCAATGTATAACCATTCAGGCGATTTATACTTCAGATTTGCTTTCTTTACTCTTTTTGTTTTCTGCAAGTGTTTTCCACCTTGTTTTTCTTGTTCCTTTTGACTTATTTCATTTACTTGTTCTGCACTTTTTCCATCTAATTTTATGATCTTGTATCTCAATCTTCTAACTTCGTGGGGCCAATTGTCTCCCTTTCTTGGCCTTTTCGGTTCACTTTCTTTTTCCTCTCTTTCTGTTCTCCAAGTTCTCTTTCTTGACTCTAGTTTCTGGTTTCTTTCTTCTCCACTTTCTTCTGACTCTGTTTCAGTCCTTTCTTTATTGTCTCTTATCTTAAATTTTAGGATTTCACTTCCTTCATCTATTTTTGTTTTTTCTCTTCTTTTCCTTTGATCACCTACTTCTGTCCCTCCTCGAGGTTCTTCCGAATGTGTCAATCTTTCTCTCTGTCTCTGAGTTTCCCTGTTCTTTTGTTCGACTTTCTGTCCCCATTGCTCCTCGGGGTTCTTCCGAATTTTCTACCTTTCTATGTGAAACTATCCCTTCGTCTATTAATATCTCTGAAGGATCTTCACCATAACTTGTACTTGGTTGCTCACTGTTACTGTCTTTTTGCTCAGTTTCTTCTTTAATGCTATCAAATTTCCAATTTCTTTTCAGATTTTCTTCACAATCCGAATGCTCTGTATCAGATTCTGAACTGGTGTCTGATATTTCCAGATGTCGACTCACATGTCGATCTTCAGATTCTGGAACTTCTGCTATTTCCTCCACTCCTCTTGTCGTTGCACTTGTAATTGGGTCTTCCAGATGTCGACTCACATGTCGATCTTCAGATTCTGGAACCCTGTTCGCCTCTTCCTCTGCATCGGATGCTGAACTGGTATCCAATACTTCCAGATGTCGACTTACAGGTCGATCTTCAGGTTCTGGAACTCTGATGGTGTGACTGACATGTACCCAGTGTTTTACTCCTGCACATTTGACTGCAGTTGTTGTCACCAGGATCACTTGTCGTGGTTGGTCCCAGCGAGGAACCAAGCAGTTTCTTCTTCGGTGGACTTTTATGCGGACCCAATCTCCTGGATTCAAGTCATGTGCTGGTTTTCTTTCAAGAGTGGTCGAATCCGGTCCAACCTGATGAAACACAGAACGTACCACATCAGCCAATCCTTTGCAATAATCCAACACGAGATCATCAGTTATAGTCAGTAGTTTGTTGACAGGTACATGTGCTTGTCTCATTAATCGTCCCATAATTATTTCGTGGGGACTGAGTCCTGTCTTTCTTTCCGGTATGCTTCTGATAGTCATTAAGACCAATGGCAAAGCATCTGGCCATTTGAGTCCTGTGGCTTGACACATTTTTCCTAGCCTGTTCTTAATTGTTCCATTCACTTGCTCTACTATTCCAGAAGCCTCTGGTCTGTATGCACAGTGCAGTTTCTGTTTAATACTAAGTGCTTCACAAATCAGTTGAATCAATTCATTTTGAAAATGTGTTCCTCTATCTGTTTCAATCGTTACTGGAAAACCATACCTTGGAATGAATTCTCGCAGCATAAGTTTTGCTACTGTAATTCCATCATTCCTTCTGGTCGGGTATGCTTCCACCCAACGGGAAAACAGACGACTACAAGTACATACCTTAGTCTATTGCTCGGGGGCATTTCTATAAAATCCATTTGCATTCTCGTGAAAGGACCTCCCTCTCGTGCTATTGTTCCTAGACTCACTACTGTCTTTCTTCCTGGATTTAGCTGTTGACAAATAAGACATCTTTGACAAAGACTCTCAGCTATGGCTCTGAATTTTGGATTATACCATGTTTGTCTAAAAAGTCTGATCATTGCATCTCTTCCGATATGAGCTTGTCCATGGTACATCCGTGCCATGTCAGAAATCATGCTATCAGGCATAACTGGTCTTTCATCCCTGTAAACCCAAACATCATTTTCCTCTCGTTTTCTGCATCCTGCTTTTATCCAGCTATCTTTTTCCTCATCTGCTGCTTCCTGTAATTGTCTCACCTCATCCCATGTCTCAACAGGGTTAGTAAAAAGCAAAGGACATGAAATATGCTCTCTTTCTCTGTTTTTGTTTAATGAGACAACATTTTTGGCACAGTACAGTGCGATTTCATCAGCAAACTTATTGCCAACAGTTATGTAGTCTTCCCCATTTTTATGTGCATTGCACTTTACCACCGCAATCTGTTTAGGCAGCTGTATCGCCTCAAGCAACTTTTTCACAAACTCACCATTTCTTATTGGGGTTCCTGCAGACGTCAAGAAACCTCTGAGACCAGATCTGCCCAAAATCATGAACCACTCCAAAACCATATTGGCTATCCGTGATTACTGTGATTCGGACATTCTTTCCCAGTTTGCATGCTTGAATTAGAGCAATCAACTCCGCTTCTTGGGCAGAACGTATCCCTTTCAAACAAGATGCTTCCATTACAGCAGCTACTGTACAAACTGCATATGCTGCACTCAGAACTCCATCATTCGTTCTCAAACATGAGCCATCCACGAACAGAATATAATCTGATTCCTTTAAAGGCTCATCCCGTATATCGGGTCTCGGTTTTGTACAATATTCAAGTACATTCAGACAATCATGATCAACTTCATCCATTTCAATCACACTCTCTTCATCTGGCAATGATGTTGAAGGATTCACATTTAGGCATGTCAATGGTGACATTGTCTGCACTCAAAATCACTTTTTCATACCTAGTCAGCCGACTATGTGTCATATATTGAGTTTTAGTTCTTGTCAAAAGAATTTCCACAGAATGAGGGACATATACTCTCAGTGGATATCCCATCACTATGCCTTCACTCTGCTCCAAACTTACACAAGTAGCAGCAACTGCTTTCAAACATCCAGGCACAGCTTTTGCAACTGGGTCTAAGACAGCTGAAAAATATGCAATTGGTATTTTCATGTTTCCGTGTCTCTGCACTAGGACTGAAAACGCACACCCATCTCTTTCACTACAATACAACTCAAAGTCTTTTTCATAGTCAGGCATTCCCACAGTTTCGTTTTTAGTTCTCTGAATGCTTTCATTTCCTCATTATTCATTTCAAAAGGATCTTTAACATCCTTCTTTGTCAATCTCTGTAATGGTTTTGCAATTAATGAAAATCCACTTATCCATTGTCGACAATATCCAACCATTCCTAGGAACATTCTTACTTCTCTGTGTCATTGGAGCTCTCATTCTTGAATTATTTTTATTCTTTCAGTCGTTACCTTTCGCACTCCTTTTTCAATCTTATGTCCTAAATATTGGACCTCTTGTTGACAAAACTGCAATTTTGATGGGGACACCTTATGTCCTCCTTTTGCTAAATGATTCAGCAAAGCAATTGTGTCATTAACACATGCTTCCTTCGTTTTTGATGCCACCAGTAGGTCATCAATATACTGAACCATCACTGATTTTTCTGGCATTTTTAAATCTTCCAATGATTTCTTTAAAATCTGATTAAAGATCGAGGGGCTTTCCGTATACCCCTGAGGAATTCGGCACCATGCCAAAATACGCTCTCCGAACCTGAACGCAAATAATGGCTGGCTATCTGGATGTAATGGAATAGAGAAAAATGCATGGCACAAATCAATAACTGTGTACCATTCTGCTTCGCGTGGAATCTGGTATAGAATCACAGCAGGTTTTGGTACTATTGGGCAGCAAGGCACAACAATTTTGTTTACCTTTCTCAAATCCTGTACAATTCTATATGTTACATTCGGCTTTTTCAGTCCCATTATCGGTGAATTACATGGACTGCTCATTATTTCTCTCAGAATCCCTTGTTCAATCATTTTATTTATTACTGGTGTTATTCCTTCAATTATTTCTGGTGTCAATTTATACTGTGGCGTATTTGGGTAACTCGTTTCTTCTTTAACAGATATTTTAACAGGGTCTACTCCTTTCATTAACCCTATATCTTCTCCCGTAAAATCCCACACTTCTGGTTTCACTGTTTCTTTCAGTTCAATTGGGATTTTCTCTACATCAAATATGGGAAATAAATCATTCACTTCTGATTCTAAATTTACCATTGTCATTTTATATAATACATCTTCATCTGGGGTCTGAAATGCGATCCCATCTGGAGTACAATAGATGGTGCAGTTCATCTTGCAAAGTAGATCGCGTCCTAATAGGTTCACAGGACTGCAATCACACACCACAAATCGGTGCATTTCACTGAATGGTCCTATCTTTACCTCCACTAATTTAGTAAGAGGCGCCTTTAATTTGCTGATTCGATACACCTACGACTTGGATATGTTCACCTGAGCGAGGAAGGTTTGGAATTTCCACTGACCTAACAGTAGAACGGGTAGCTCCAGTGTCCACAAGGAATGTTACATTTGCACCATTCACTTCCCCATCCACAAATGGACTTGCTTGATCTACCTCTAGAGTTGCGCCAAGCACACACTCTTCTTCCTCTCCTAGACACCGTCATAAACTTTCATCCAACTCATTACCATCCTGTCGTAACCAGTATTGAGATATGGCAGCTGTGCGTGGCAATTGTTACCTGCTCTCCTCCGTAGAATCCTGTTTCTGCACTGTATTTCTGTTGATTACCACTCTTGGGAAGTGGTGGTTGTGGCACCTGACTTTGTTGGGTAACTACCTCACTCTGCACCTGTGGAGTTAGATTGATTTTCCGTATTAAGTTTTGGAGGAAATTTACACTCGTTTCTCCAATGTCCTAACTTTCCGCCGTTGTGGCATGGCCACTTTTTCTTTGCCTCTTCTATGCTCATTTGACCTTTTCCTTTACCTATATTTGGTCTAGATCTAGTCTGTCCTGCCTCATTTACTTGATTATTCAATTGAGCTTCTTGCTTTTCTGCAACTTTCACTTGTGCCCACATTGCTTTCTCTTTTAATTTACGTTGTCTACTCTTAATGTCATCACTGCAGTATTTAGCATATCTCAAAACCTCATCTACCGTGCTATTCTGCCAACAAATCATATGCTGTTTAATCATTTCACTTATCTCTGGTTTCAACCCATAAACAAACCTATATACAAAATGACTCATATCCTTCTCATTTAATGTCTCATAGCCACTATACTGTTTAAAAACTAACAATAGTCTTTCATAGTATGCGTGTACAGATTCTTTACTCTCCTGTGTAGTTCTGTCAATTTTTACCCAATCCGTTTCTTTGGGTGGGATTTTATTTTTCAAAAAGGTAATAACTTGGTCATATTTCCTCATCACTTCTGGTCCTGGCGCTCCTGTTTTAGCATCTCTTGGATATTCTACAGTTGGCCAATCAATAGTAATCTTACATTCTGTCTACAAATCAGCTGGTACTACTATATCAAATAATCCATCCAAATCTATCCATAACACCTTCGAAACTTTAACAAACCTCTCCACTTGTCTGTACCATTCTACTGGTTTCTCTCTCAATTTTGGAAAGTCATTTGTAAATGACAGTATATCCTGTCTAGACCATGGGACATGCACATAACTACCTCCTGGAGTTTCTCTCATCGGGTACTCCCTTACAATTGATTCCTTGTCTGTCACCGCAAAAGCCAAAGACGCTTTATCTGTCATTTTCTCATTCTTTTTAGTCCATCTGCTTCTCCATCTATCCACATCACCTCATTTTCTCAGCAAAACAATGAATTCTTTTATTTGGGTTAACCGTCCTGATGTGTTCAAGTTTTCTATATCTTTCTCGCAAAAATCTACTCTATATGGTTTCTGCAAAGTTCTCACTTTTACAAATTCTACTCCTAGTTCATTTGCTGTTTCTTCTAATTTGTCATGTAAATTTCTAGCTCTCCATGTAATGCTTTTACATAAGAACATTATCTCGTCATCCTGATAATTTTTCAGTTTTTCTGTGCCAATTGTCCCTAAGATCAGTTCCTCCATGTCTATTTTTAACCTAATTACATCTAATGGTTTTGATTCTGTCTCCTTCGTTTCTAGAGTTTTCATCCATTCATTCAATTCATCCGGAGTCGGACCTACAGGTGTACTATTTAATTCTATCCAATTTTTACTTCTTTCTGGTGTCTCTGATGCAGACTCAGTTCCCATAGGTATTCTCCTAAACTCGTTCTCATTTACTGTCAAATTAGTAGGTGGGCTTGGTCTATATGAACTAATCAAATTTCTTGCACCTTCATTGTCTAATTCCATCCCTTCTTTCCAAGTTTGAATTCATAGGAATGACTAAAGAATGCTCTTCTATTTTCTGATTCTCAAAAACCGGTATTACTGGACCTATCGTTACCGGTACAGTTACAGCTTCCATATTCATTGTTAATTCTCTTATCTTTTCAGTCAATTCTCTTGTGGTTTTCGCTAATTCAGTTGTATTGTCACTTTCAATCTTCTCGTTTTGTGGGGCTTTCAATTGATCTTGTGACCTATTTATCTCACATCCCCGTTCGGGATTTTTATTCCTCCCAGTTTCCATTGGCGGTGCATTAGGTGTCACCACCGCAGAATTCTGTTGGTATGGAGGTGGGTTTCTGTTTAAAATATCTTCCAGCAATTCATCTTCCGTCTCACTACTACCATACCCATACTTTTCAGTAACCAAATGTTTCTTTTTCTCTATACACTTTCTCTTTGCTTCTTCCTCAACTGTAAAAGCTGGAAACAAACCTCCTGTCATATTAGCATATCTCCTACGCTTTATTCTGTCCTCATGATTCACTCCCCACAACCTTCCGGGCACAAAATCATTATTCTTTAATCCTCTGAATCTTTCTCGCTCATACATCTCATCTTCCCATTCACTTAAAGCTTCAAACTGTGTCGGTCTAGGTTCAAGCATCGACATCTTCTCCCTCAAATTCCGAAGTACAGCTACACTAAATGAACCATTCTCAGGAAATGCTAATACTCCATCATTTTGAGTATATTTAGTCTAATTTTCTAACCATATGCAGGTATGATATCCGTACTTCAGCATCATATGCGAAGCTGGTGATTTCGGCGGAGGAATTACTTGTCCCTCTCTAGTCACTACCTTTTTGTCTTTCTTAAACAAGTTCTTAATTTTCTCCATCCACGACGTTTTCTCTCTACCATACTCATAATAAGCCATAATTCACAATCTCTTTCCCTTCTCAAAAAATCCGCAATTCAACACTGTTCTCTATGCATTATTCGGACCTATCCCAGCGCGACTCACACCAACGCTCCAATCCTAAGCTTCTACGTCACTGCTTATCCAACCACTCCTAGCGCGTCTCACACCAACGCACCAATCAGAGCGTCTTCTGTATAACTAGTGCACTGTCTAATTCCAGCGCGGCTTTTGTCTACGTCAGTTCTGCTCCTGACCCCTCCTTTACAAATTTTATCAGCAATTTATTTTTCAACAGTTCTTTGTTAGTTACAACAATAAAAACACATTTCCATTGTCTGATTTCGCTAACAAAAGTGACAGTTTTATTCTAGCTCGCAAGAATACAGTTTCGTTCGATAAGTGTAGCACTTCCCTCTACCTTACCCTTCTTTCAAGCAAGGGGTAAACCCGTTTCTCTGGGGATAAAACGCATGTGGAGACTACACTGCTCCTGAGAATTAAGGCCAGAGTTTCACAAGAAAACCGGTTGCTATTTCACTCACACACCTTTTATACAGAAAATGTCCCTATCATAACACAACCTGTGTTATCACCAATGCACTATTCCATGTGACTTCTCTTGCCACACGTGTTCCACTTCCTACTTCCCGGAAGCTTCAAAAACTTTGACTTACATATAACATAACGCGACTCAACATAAAGTGTTAGACATGAAATAATCAATAATCAATAATCACCAGACTAATCTATAGTAACCATAACTCTGCTACCAAGAAATCTGATCCAGCGCTAACAATAAAATTTCTTCTCCTATATGCTTTGGACGTCCAGGTACAAATATCCCTCTTTCCACAACTATATCCATATGACGGTGGGGCCCATGACACCGCATAAACATTCACTCTCTCATATATTCCCTGGATTTCATCCGTTTTTACCTAGGAGAAAACCGTTAATGATTCGCTGGAAGGAGACGGGATACCTTTTTAAAACGACATAATACTTCTCAAGCTTTAAGGTATTCCGCTCATTGGTCGATGGACCAACTAGTAGGAATCAGTTGATGGTGATTAAGACCAGCTCAATCACTATAAACCTTTAAACATTTACATTTATCATTGAGCTAAAGAACCACTGACTCATTGATTTAAGATAATAAAGTTTATATAATTTTTAGAAGCATGAATAAGTTTCAAATTTATTATTCAGATTATTACATTTAGCATCATTATAAGAATAAATTGAAATTGCAATGCATACCTATTAGATGGAAAAACAAAAGTTCGTCACAGCAATGAATTCAGATCACAGCATAGAACTCCCGGAAAACTATCTATCTGTCCTGGAAAACAGGCCTTCTCGTTCTTTCCCCTTTAGTATTTTAAGAAAAAAGTCTAATGGTTTTAAATGGAAAAATCTATTAAAAGCAAAAAGGTTCTTCAACAGCAGCGGCTCATGCTCAATCAAAAATATAAAATAGCAGCGTCTCGTCCCTCTAGCTTCTCTCGATCATCAACCCTCCCCTCTAAGAGTAGGTCTTCTTATACCCTAATACTAGCTTACTAAGTGAAAATGTTACATCTTTGTGGGCAAGATTCTCTCTAATTGGTCCATTTGGGTCAGTCTACATCTCATTATGAATATCCTTGTTCCAACCAGTTCTTTGTGGAAAGTTCATACTTCTGTCGTTTCTCACGGGTTCATGACATTACCCATACGTACATTGGTTTCAATCTGTATCCTTTTCTGATACTTTTAAGTTGAACAGTTCATTGTTCATTCACATATTCACTGCGACTTCTCACGCTTTTCGCTATGTCCTTCTTTGGCACACGTTTGTATTATAAGGTCATCGCAGCCTTGACCACACTTCCATCCTGGGCTTTGGGACGGTCACATGATCCCTCTTGTTCACGGCCTTTCTCTCTTTCGGTACCCCTCTCGCGCTTGCGTACTCTAGCTTGTTTTGCGTGGCAGCCATTTTTACATCGCGGCACAACAGGACTAAGCGAACTATTATAAAGATAAACAGAACATAGTTAAGAATAAAGAATATAAGCCTTTTCGTTTCCCTCCCGTCATTCTACGTACCCCAATTAAGTATTACCTAGCAAAAGCGACATATAAAGCCATTTCTTACTTACCAATCGCTTTACTTTGCCACTACACAGTTTATTTCCAAGCACAAATCATGCATTTATTATTCTAGTTAGTACGCAAATTATTAGACTTATGTTATCCACGTTAACAATTATAAGTAAATTAGTTGGCACGGATATTGCGTATTACCCATAACCCTTTTCATGTAACGTACATGGTTGGTTATTTACTGAGACGAACCTGTGTGTTAATTATTTAACATAAATATTAGGAGCTTAAAAAATTTTGTTTACCCTGCTCCATCAATATTATGGTGTATATAGAACAAGGCAAAATTGAAACATGTTTGTTTAAAAAACCTACTGCTGGTAATTCATTGTTGCATGCTGATAGCTTTCACCCTCCACATCCAATCACAAGTATTCCATACGGTGAATTTCTTCGTATTCATAGGGCCTGTAGCACAGCAGGGGACCTTGAACATTACCAACAAGAAGCTAAAATGAGGTTCATTGAAAGAAGATACAACCCTCGGAAATTGGATATTGCCATTAAAAAAAAGCCAATAGCAAGGATAGGCGTATACTACTAAACCCCAAAAGCGATATGGAGGTGGTGACAACACCGGTCGATACCAGCATACCAGAAACAACAAAATCTCAGATTAGACTGATTACCACCTTCAGTAAACAGGCCAAAATCATCAAGGCTATAGTGAACAAGCAATGGCCTATTATCCTCACAGACGCTACACTTAAACAAGTGCTCCCTGCAAGACCTATCTTTACATTTCGTAAGGCATATTCCATGCGTAATGATTTGGTCAAAACTAGTCCTGAAACTGACAATAAGATTAGTTGGTTATCACCGAAGCGGGGCTTTTTTAAATGCAGTTTGTGCCATGCATGTAAATTTGGAACTAATATCACCTCATATAGTACAGCCTTTTCTAATGATCGCATTGAGCTTAAAGGGCACTACACGTGTAGAACAGACCACGCTGTATACGTGCTAGAATCTAGCTGTGGTCTGCGCTACATAGGCAGCACCAAGTTACAAGTCCATGTAAGAATCTTGCAGCATCTACGGGCAGTAGTTAATTCTGATCCTACATACCCAATAGCGAGGCACTTCAAATCTGCACATAACAACAACTTGAGTTGCCTACAATACTTCGTAATCGATGCAGTGCAGATTAACAAAAGAGGAGGTAATCGTGAAGAAATGCTCAGGCAACTTGAATCTAAATACATCTTAGAATTAGACACCAAGTCCCCACTGGGTCTTAATATTGGTGAGGATCTGCATAATTATCTGTAATGTAGCAACCATTAGCACACTGTCCACTATTGTTGTAATTAATGATATACTACAAATAGTCTTGCAAATATGGTTCTGATCGCTATATTGCCTCATCTATCAGTCTGTAACGTTGACCCACACATGATGATACAATTTCGCCCTGGTGACTGATATCAGTGGGGTCCCCTACCTCGTGAAGATTCAGGTCTATATACATTTGTACATACTTTTTCTATCTGCTGCTGTATTTTACTCTATTCTATCGTATTTTTGAAATACTTCTGGACCCCATATCTGTAGAAGTTTTAGTAACACATTATATTAGCACTTTATTTCAGAAAAAAAGTTTTGTCGCACATAAGCACTTTTATTGCACTAGTAGCACTTTAACATGGACGCGCTTACCGGCACTTTGATCTAGCCGTGAGGGGAACGGCTTCACTGCTCCCTTCGCTCTTCTTCCAGCCGTGAGGGGAACAGCTTCACTGCTCCCTTCGCTCTTCTTTCAGCCGTGAGGGGAACGGCTTTCCTGCTGCTGCAAACTACAACCCCCAGCAGGCAGTTTGGGTCGCCTGCTGACCACGACATCCTCGCGTCTCGAGACGCGTAAAAGGGGAGGCGGCCACCCGCAGCGCGGGACGCGCTTACCAGCACTTTGATCCAGCCGTGAGGGGAACAGCTTCACTGCTCCCTTCGCTCTTCTTTCAGCCGTGAGGGGAACGGCTTTCCTGCTGCTGCAAATTACAACCCCCAGCAGGCAGTTTGGGTCGCCTGCTGACCACGACATCCTCGCGTCTCGAGACGCGTAAAAGGGGAGGCGGCCACCCGCAGCGCGGGACGCGCGCGGGCAGCGCCTGGGCCCGTCCGAGCCTGTCTGAGACCGGAGGAGACTGGGCTGGGCCATCCCTCTTCTTAATCAAGGATTTACATTTGAAACTCAGACTCGAGACTATCAGCTGTGGTTTACAGGTACAGAGTGCGCCCCAGACCCGGTGGACTGAAAGCATGCTATAAGGTTACGTTATTCCCCTCATCAACCTGGAATAGCCTGGCTCTGTTCATTTGTGCTGCTGTTTTAATAAGTCACGTGGGTACAGGCATCAAATTTAAATCTTATAAACGTTTGTAAGCACAGCTCAAGCAACGGTCCTACTATCAGTAGGCCCCCAGATAGTTTTTATTGGTTTTTAATGGTTATTATTTTCACCTTTGCCCCTTTCGTATTGTAGGGCTGTCTATCGCACATTGCACTTTGTTTATTGCTATTTGTACTAGTCCTGCCATCTCCAAAGCACTTTCTCTAGGGTTTATGCCTGCATATTGCACTTTGTATATTGCTGTTTTGCACTAGCTCTAGTTTTAGATAATCAGAAAGTACCTTGACAGGGCTCACGAAAGGGCTTACTTTTGTACATTGCATATTGTATCTTTGGATATCATTACTCGTTCCAGTCCTGCCAACTAGGAAGCATCTTGACAGATAGAGGCAGGGCCGGGCCACCCCCCTAACATCCATAAATCCAGGTTAACATTGTATTGTTTAAAGTTAATGTATTGCTCCCCCCCCCTGTATCTACTACGTGTCACTGTATATTGTTCTGTGGTAATAATTATTACTGTTGCATTATGAGCGCGCGTAATAAACACAGCGTTGTAGGGACTTTAGACGCCTTCCTCATAAGGGCTGAGTCAGCCCTGATCCACGACATTCAATTAACTGAACGTAGACTATCACTGGAACCGGCTACTGCTTCCAGCAGACTGTCACTAACTCCTGTCCTAGGAAGACCTGCTCTATCAAATATTACTACAGAGCTGACTCCGAGTCTGATAGATACCCCCACTCAAGGCACACTTAGTCAGGAAATAGTCTCTGTGCCAGCTATAACGTTAGACCCTGCAGATGCCTCTGTGGGTAACAAAGTCACAACGAGAGGACAAAGGGCGAACCAAAGATCAGTGTCCCCAGCAGAACTGCTCCCATCTAATAAGAGATGTAGAAATCCCCCGAAACAGTCTAAGCGGGTGACGGCACTGAACAGGAGAAAGGGGATATCCGTTAAGATCCCAGAGAAGGATATCAGGGTGTTACCTCCTTCCCCAAGCCAAATTGAGACGGTTACCTATACTACTGGCTCGACTGATGAGACTTTTTGGGGCAGGTTAGAACTAATGTTGATATCGCATCTGGAACCAATACTGACTAAGGTCTCCTCAATAGAAGCCAGGTTGGCGACAGTAGAGGAACTGATGAAGTCCAAAATTTCAAGTGTTCATGTTAGCGACCCAATATCTAGCAATGGTCCCTTAATTAGCAACAACACTAACTCTGCTTGTGAATTATCACAGGCTTCTTGTACCACCTTAAACATCCCTTGCACGACTAGCATTGGACATATCAATTCAGAGAAGGATCCGGGTTATGCGAGTCAGAACCGGGTCAAATCTGCCCCAAGTACCTCGCGTTCCAACACACTGGTGAGACCTATGAATATGCATAAACAACCAGGCCAGACGTATGACAATGGACCGATGGGGGAGGGGAACTTTCGTACGGGGAAAAGGGATGCCCCCGACCACTCATTTCAAAATATAAATCTCCCGCCAGAGGCTACCCCCTATACGGTGGTCCTGGCCAATGTTCCCCCTTGCCCTCGTGCTGACTGAACATTGGTCAGAGCTGAAAAACAAGTCCCTCCATTTTCTGACCCAAAAGACGGGCCTGAGTGGCCCGCTTTTTACTAACTTTAAAATGGCTCGCAGGATCAGTTGGGTGGGTAACTCCCCTAAAACGTTTCACGGAGATTGTGTTGTGTTAACTTTTGGTTCTCCCCATCTTGTCCATACAATCCTGGACAGGGGTAATAGTGGACTAGTTGACCCCAACACAATTAACATTCTACCCCTGGGATACTTTTACCGGCCACGTAACGTTGGGTTTCGACATTACCCTGGGCCTGAAATCAATAGCTACAGAGGTCCTAGGCAGTTTGGCTATACCGTTCCAACCTTTAACCGCTTTGAAGCGCTGAACTCCTTGGAGGATATCGATTGACTGAAATTACATCAACCAGACTTCGATATGTCCAAGGAATTAGGTGCAATCATAGTTAAAGCCAATAATCACTCTAATTCTTTTATAGTACATTCAGTTGGGCGTGAGTTTTTACTAAATACCTCCTCTCTAAATACGGAACATAGAGAGGTTCCACCGCTCAATATTGATACGTGGGACCAGTGTCACATTCCCTTGACCCCTGATCCCCTGGCCGCTCCTGTATGTACTTATACTGCCCTCACAGGACCAAGTTTCCCACTAGAAGAACCTAGTGATACACCTTTAGACTGTTTACAACCAACTCATCTTGGAAACCCATCACGTTGTAATATCGTTTCATGGAGCATCGCCGGGATCAGCTCTAAGCTGGGTAACCGACAATGGTGGGATTTTGTCACTCAGGCGGAGATTTTACTCTTTCAGGAGACATGGGCCAGGGATGCTATACATCTGTGCGGGTATAGGACCTACCACACCCCGGCTGTTGGTGCCCAGAGCGGTAGGGCCAAGGGTAGATTATGTACTTATATTTCGAGCACGCTGAACACAAAGTCCGTAAAGATGCTTGCTGGTGAAGATTTTTATCACTTGATTAAACTGGCCATAGATGCCACCCACTCAATAGCACTGGTAAACTTTTATAACAATATCCCCGCAGGCCAGTCTGGCTTTGTTTTAAATAATATTTCTAAAGCATTGAAATGAATTAGTAGTGGCAGGACTGAGGACATTATGTTGATATTTGTGGGGGATTTCAATTGTGCACTATGTAAGAATTTTGGGGTAAACTTGTGTGGTGTTCAAGGGGATAACTATGATTGTACGTCCCATTTCACCCACAATGTTTTGGGGGAGCAACTTAATGACCTCATTTTTAGCCATGATTTGGGTTTTGCTAATGAACTATGCCCACTTCCTGTTCCCTTGCTGTGTACTTTTAATGGATGAGGTTTTAGCTCTATAATTGATTATGTTCTTATATCAAGCACCCACGCCCATAGCCTCCTTTCATTTTATGTTTCGGACAATCCATTAAGCGACCACTTTCCCCTGTGCCTGACTGTTGCACTGCCCAGAAGGAAATTGTCAAAACCTCAAAATAACAACATACAGCTACTTGAAAATCTAGCCCTAGGTAGCACTAATGGTTATACCATTAAATGGGCAATGGTAAATCAAGCACAGGTAGAGACCACCGTGGTCAAGCACTGTAAAAACGATATAGATTTGTGCTTAAGCAAAGCAGCCATTCCTGAACAAATTCTAGCTTCGTTTATGGCCATATCTACTGAGATAAGTAATCTACTCATTAGGCAGAAAAAGAACAGTGGTGAGCAACGGGGCTGGTTTGATACTAATTGCACCCATGCACTTTCTAAGTTGAAAATTGAGTTAAAGAAAGTACCTAGAAATGTGTCTAATATTAGGTTGGCCCGCAGGGTATACAAACGTGCGTTAAGCGATAGAAAGACATCACTGAAGAAAGAGGCATGGGATGCCCTTCTCTTGGCCTCCCTCACGAAAGATAGTGCAGCATTGTGGAGGGCCATTAGGGCCCCTTTTCTGACCAGTAATGGCGGTCCGTCTGTGGAAACTGCGATTCCAGAGGAACAATGGATTAACCATTTCTCCTCCGTTTATATAGGTGAAGGTTCACCCCCCACGACTAATAAGTGTATACGCGTGCCGCAAGGGGAAGGTTTCCCTCAGCCACACAAGGAACTATGGTTCTCGTTAGAGGAGGTCGAGCGGGCCCTCCATGCCAGCAAAGGTGGTAAGGCTCCGGGCCCAGATGGGGTGCCGATAGATTTAAATATGTCAAACTTCCCCTTGTGGGGGCCGCTTCTGGTCCAGGTCCTTAACGCCAGCTGCTCTACTAGTTTTTTACCGACTTGGGTCATTTCCATTATCGTCCCCATATTTAAAAAAGGTGATAGGCAGGATCCGGGGTGCTATCGTCCAATCTCCTTGCTAGATGCCATCACAAAAATTGTGGGCAGGGTGCTCCTTGAGCGCCTTCAAGATTGGGCTGAAGCGAACTCAATACTCTGTGACTTACAGTATGGCTTCCGCCTCGGCTTGGGGACTATGGAGCAGGGACTGAATCTTTTGCTTCTTGTGGGGAAATATACTAGGGCAAGGAGGGGGCACTTGTTTTTAGCTTTCGTGGATCTCACAGCCGCTTTCGACTGTGTGGTCCACGAGAAATTATGGTCAATTTTAGACAACATAGGAGTAGATCAAAATATTATCTACTTCCTTAAGCGTTTTTACTGGGACGCCAAGGCTAAGGTTGGATATGGTATGAAGGGCGAATGTTCTGAAGCATTCCCGATTAGGAGCGGAGTCAGACAAGGGTGCGTTCTGGCTCCGTTCCTTTTCAACCTGTATATAAATGGGCTAGGGGAGGCCCTCTTGTCGGGGAATCAGGATTTTCCTATAGTTGCTGGTCGCCCAATACCAGCTTTATTATATGCGGATGACGCAGTTTTAATGTCACGCACCCAGGTTGGCCTTCAGCGTGTACTGAATAGTTTTTCTCGCTTTATGAACAACCTGGGTCTGAGAGTAAATATTGCTAAGACATTTATAATGCGATGTGGTACTGGCATTAAGAAATGCAAGGACATGTTCCTGTCCGGACAAAAAATTGCTGTTACCCCCGATTCTCATACCTGGGTATCCCCTTTGCCAATAACGATAAATGGACACATGCCGTATCTGTTAAAAATTGGCTTTTGCGCGGACCACTGCGGCATTAACCACTTTTGCTAGGAAACTGGGTAAAAGACCTCCGGTGGAGCTCCTAAAAATTTATAAAGCCAAATGTGTGTCCGTGGCATCCTATGGGAGTGGGATCTGGGGCTTCGCTGAGTTGTCACCAATCCAAAGGGTCGAAAATTCTTTTTAAAATATGTCCTATCTGTCCCTTCTGGCTCCTCCACATATGTCTGCCACGCGGAATTGGGTCTGACGCACATTTCTGATCTAATTAAGCTTGAACCGGTACTCTTGTGGCACAGACTTTGGTCCAAAGATGAAACTAAGCTGAACCGGGAAATTCTATCAGATATTATGAAATTGGATGGGGCTTTGAAGATACCATGGCTTAAATATGTTTTTAACTTTTTAAATGACCTTGGTTATCCAGAACTTTTTACTAACCCCAGTACCTCGAACTCTATATCAAGAAAGGACTTAAAACAGAAGGCTCTGACTCTCTTGGAATCTCTGAGACGAACGACGGAGATATCGAAGCCTACCGTCCTGCACAATCAGCTGGTGTTAAGCACTTTTAAAATACAACCATACTTAGTCATTGTTTCTAGTGCTTATGAAAGATTTTTACTGACCCACTTCAGGATGGGAACCTTTCATCGTCTTGTTAGTTTTCCCACGACGCATGACTGGTCCCAATGCCTCCTGCCCTGTCCTTGTGATAATGTTTCCCCACAGACCACGATTCATGTCACCCTATTTTGTAAATATTATACTGCACCTCGTATTCTCTTTTTAAAACCTATTCTCAAAAAATTCGGCCTACGCTATTGTCGCACAGCTCTGTTAGCTCTGCAACAACTGGACAATGTACATGTTATTTTTAATGTTTCTAATTTTTTTTAAAACTGTTTTTTATCATAGAAAACGTTTGGTATGATTGAATTAGGAAAGCTCTCTAGTTTAATATCTTTTTATCTGTCTAACTAATTTATTGTATCCATGAAATGTTTTTACGATTGTGCTTTTTATGACTGTTTTGTTTAAACAATCGAATAAAGCTTTTCTGATTCTGATTCTTCTTCATTGTACTGTAGTTATGTGCAATATGAATCCTATCTACACGAAGCTAGCTATTGTTATTTGCACACCAATTGTCCAAATAATAGTTTATTGATGTATTTGTACTATTTATATGCTCTTATCACATTTTGTAAACCATACTGTTTTTAGCTTCCCTGTTACCATATGAGGATTTTATCTAAGGAGTTTTGCACGTCTTTTCAATATTTTAGATATATTACAACATTAATGTATTAGTATCTCTAATTAACAAATTGAGCATTGAAAACGCTATATTAACAGCTTAAATGTGATCTACAGTCTGTCTTCCATGGCTACTAATATTTTCACTTGTCACATGGTTAGTGTGTTACCTTTTTAAATCCTGCAATTACGTAGCGTGGTCATGTGATCAAGGCCACAGGATGTGGCCGAAACACGTCATGGGCAGCACGAACTAAAATAAGCTTTACTATTTGGCACCAGCATATCTTGAAGTCCGTACCTGTTTTGTGCACGATTGCACTTGGATCGTTGTTTGATAAATATATATATATACATATATGTATATATATAGATATATATATATATACACACACATATATATATATATATATATGCAAAAACAGAAGCAGAGAACTCTGGGTAGTTCTCAAGTTTAGGTGGAAAGCAGCTCCAGTAAGAGCACTCTCAACACCAGCGACACTCTAAATTTGCTCACCTCAAATGTCTGCTTTTCTATCAAAGTTTTTAAGCATAGGATTAGCGCAGTGCTATCCATGCCGAGATAGAAAGGGACAAAGTCTTTTGCCATTTTTACAGCAAAGTCTTTAAGCATAGAATTAGCACAGTGCTATCCCTGCCGAGCTGTAAAATGGCCAAAGCCTTTTACCACTCCAGGCACAGTATTACAGCTTTGGATTGGTAAAATTCCATCCAAGCCCTACCTGAAATGAATAAAAGAACCCCTGACACGTGTTTCGCTCTTGTTAGAGCTCTTCAGAGAGGTATAGCTTTGTCCAGACACAAGGGAGCACCCAGTATAAGTCAAAACAAAACCCTTTCAGGCGTAGAGTGACGAATAAATTATGCAAAAACAGAAGCAGAGAACTCTGGGTAGTTCTCAAGTTTAGGTGGAAAGCAGCTCCAGTAAGAGCATATATATATATATATATATATATATATATATATACTATGAATAGGCACTAAAAAAACTAAGGTTAAAGTCACATTATAGGTAGGTATGCCAATAAGATCTTAGCGTACACAAAAAAACCTATACATTGACTGAAAAACCAAAGGTTAAATTGGTGTTATAGTTAGGTGTTGAAATAAGGTAAAACCTAATGCTTAAAAAACAAAAAACTCAGTAATTCACTAGTTATTATTTAATGAGTTAACTAAAACTTGCGCCCCAGCCATAAACTGCTCATGACCTCGCATATCACATCATTCATGGCATGTTAAATGGCATCATTGATGAAATCACTGGCATCATACATTCTTTGTAACACCATCCCTCTTTTTTAATTGTGTCCCACATGTTCCTGGAGGTCAAGGTGTTCCTACCCTGCCTCTTATACCCTTTTCTAAAAACTATTCCAGTACATACTGACTGAATCCCCGAGTCCTATAATATCAGCAGCAACATTTTCTTCAGAGTTGCAGTCAACCAATCTGATCACTTTGTCGTACGGCTTCTACCTCCCGGTTGGAACTGCGCGTTTGTTGGATAACATAAATGTTGAGATGATGCCAGACTGAGTGTATGCATCCCCTCAGGATACGTTGGCCTGTATTCCTGCTAGCTCAAGGTGCCACCATAAGTACCTCCAAACCTAGTAAGGTAACAGATCGATTGGGCAAACACAAAACATGACAACCCTGACTCCATAAGGAATTGTGGTAACAGATGAAGAACCTTTTCACTCAGTCACTCATGGATGCCCAGAGAGATAGACAAGAAATACATAAAGAGGCGTTTCATTATTTATTGAAACATTGTGATTCTTGTGTAGAATATATGCACTTCAACGTTTAATAGACAGAAGCAGATGAAAGTGATCAGCAGTATGAGAACAGTGAAAAGGATAAACAATTCCACCATTGTGCTAAAGCAGCATATATATACTGGCATATAAGTACTGTGTATAGTGTACTCCTATGATGTGCTCCCTTACCTAGATGCCTAGGGTGGGTGATCTGCCAAAATCCCCTACTAGATGATCAAACTCCGCATTACCTAAAGGTCAGTATATGCAGGTCCCCACCTTGGTCTCAAGTTGGACATCCCTTCTTGCAGAGGGAAAACCGGAATCAGCTGGGCTGAGACTCCGACAACAGCGACCTCGCAGTGACAGCAAAGTGCTCCTCTAATTTGAACATGGAAATGCGTGTGTATTTATAATAACAGTATCCATGCTTCCGTGCCAAGGCCTCAGCCAGGCTGTCATTGTTTATCCTCTTGTGATAGCTATGTCACCTTATGGACAAATAACATTTGCACAATGTATGTTTAGGCCTTGTACTAAATGTTCAAGATGTCATGATAGTGTACTTACAAAGTGGAAATGTAGGCTATATGGTTTCAGAGAAATTAATCCTGCACTGTCACGCAGGCAAATGTGTGTCAAAAGTCATTGTGTAGAAAAGAAGTCAACTTAAGAAACGTGTGCATGTGAAATGGCAGTGTTTCTTCCCGGGTCTAATACAGCCATGTGATAGCTTGGTACTGCAGCAAAAACACCAGAACTGTGCTACTGAAATGGCCAACAGGAGAAAAGGCTCAATCAGAATGCCTTTTTTTTTTACACCAACTGTTGAGTAATACCTAACACTTTAACCCCTTTATGCCCACCCAGGCACCACTTTAAATGCTAATTTCATTGATTTGACTGCTGTGGTCGAAGTTATTAGTATGTCTGACTTTGGGTCTGATTTAGAGTTTGGTGGTTGGGTTACTCTATCACAAACATGACTGATGCCTAACTACAGGTGCATTGTATCCTATGACACCTAAAATAGGGCAGACAGGTTATTTTGTCTGTGTCTTTGTTTGTGATGGAGTAACCCGCCTCCAAACTCTAAATCAGGCCCCAGTCTTGATGTAAAACCTTGCTGTTAAAGTGGAAGCAATGGAAGAGAATAGTGCTGTTGTGCATGTGCACACCATGCTGAGGTTGGTCTTGGTCTGAATGACACGAGGGTGCCAAACACCATGATATTGTGGGATGAGCTTGTGCCAAAAGTTGCAGGCAGGGTGAGCCCACTAGTCAGCAATAAGTTTGCATGACAGTGGTGATGGCAGAGTTAAGATGGGATCAGTTCAGTAAATGAAAATGTGATTGCCATCATAGTTCTGTGTTGGACCACTGAATACTATTTTGTGGGAGAAGCCAACTGCGGACCATAAACGTTAAGTGAGGGTGCAATGTTCTCTGTGACAAAAACCTACTATTTGAGGAAGGTCATGTCATATGGTGGATAGCAAGCATGGGTGGAGTTTATTTGGGCTTAGCGCCTGAACATAGAAAAGTGGCTCATTTTCCAATGCATCCTGTGCTACCCACTCATGGCAAGATGTAGACTCCGATGATATTATGCGCTTCTACATTGCCTTAAGGTCGTGTAACCCTTGATGTGTGGCATTCAGTGGTATTAGCTGTGACATGTAATCTGAGGGTGCAGGGCGTTTTCTTGGTAGTATGTGTTTCTACTGCCAATTGTGCCCTACTTTACTCATGCGCTAGTGAGGGTCATGTAGTCGAGACAAACGTTGATAGGCAAAGCTATGTCAAACAATTTGCCTGTGCTGTGTTTACAACATTCACCTAGGAGCACAGCTGAGCATGATTTGGAGGTGTATTTGGCAGAAATACCAGCCCTCCCTTTAATCACATCACTTACCTCGCAGACGGGGCAGCATGCAATAACACAATTGGGTATGTGGGGTTTGGTGTGAATTGAAATGTACATATTTGTTGTGTGAGTTTGCTTGAAGTCAGAAATGATCTGAGATTTCCACCTATAGTGTCTTGGTTAGAGATGTCAGTGTCTCTGATAGGAGAGTAGGCAATCCAGTGTAAATCAGAGCAGAAGCAAGGTGCAACTGTCAGAGAGAAAGTAGGGTAGGATGTGTCCATCGGTTGCCACACAGCTTTGACATCTAGTCAATGTTGTAATGTTGTGAGCCACCGGGGGTATAGGGTCTTTAGAAGCGTTGATTTTGTCTCTTGAAACATGGAATTGATAGGTGTGAATTGATATTGTTGGTGTCTGCCACATTTCTGTGTTAAAGAGATCTGTGGTGTGTGTGTGTGGTTTGTGTGTGTGCACATACATATGTATGTTGTACACAAGTGGGTCTCCATTTTGTCTGCCGCAACCCAGACAATGGTGGCAGAAACCTCATCTCCACCCACTCAAAGTCTCTGACATGGGAGAAGCCCCTATGGGGCTAAACCCTGTGAAGGAAATTCTATCATGCCTGTGTATCTTGGCAATATTTCTGCAAGAGCATGTAAGCACTGACAATGGGGCGACAAAGTGGAGGGTGAGTGGTCAATTTACATAATGCAAGTGTCTCTAACCTGCTGGGTTTTTCTCAGCATGTCAAGGACACTTGAATTCGTGTTTTCTGAAAGGTTGCAAGGTTTGCATTGCGGTCTTTGATAGTGTTGATGCCTCCATTTCTGAAAGTGAATCGGTTATGCTAAATTACAGACAGCCAGGATTCATTTCTGGTGGTGTCAACCACATCTAATAGTGGACCTCACTGTGGAGCTAGGTGAATTTCTGCCTGCAGGAGAAGCGGAGTTGAGCTGATGGGACTTCTTCAATTTTTTGGTATGATCCTCTAAACGACTCCTATAGAGGGTCAGGCTGGTACAGAAAATAGGCACAGGCACTAAAAATAAAAGTAGCCTCCATAAGTGAATTGGACAAAGCTAAAAAAGTGGTCCATGTTTGCAAACTGGTGTAGTTTTGAGCTTGTAAAGTAAGGCTGAATAGGTATTTTGAAAGGTGTGGAAGATTGCAGGGATTTGAGCTTGCTGCAGGCAGTGTTTGTTTTAATATAAGGGAGATCAACAATAAAAAGAAACAGCCCAGAAGGCCATAAAAAAGGCCCACAAACAGCTAAAAAACCGGCCTACACACTAACTTGTCAGACGAGCCCTTTAGGCCAGCCTCACCCTGCTCCTGTAGACTGATGCAGACTGATGAATTTCTTACTGTCAAGGCACCTCTTGTCTACAGTAATTTAAAGTTAGGCTTTGAAAGATTGTAATGTAAATCAGATCTCCAAATAATGTGTTAATGTTTTCCTTCTACCGGTTTCATTTGGATTGTGGCACTGTGCAGGATGATACTGTTAGGAAAAGCAGTGCTTAATTTGAGCCGGTGGTTTCCGGAGCTCAGCAGCAGCACTTAATTGTCAGCAGGGGCACTTGAGGCACTCTGAAACAAGCTGTCACTGTCTGACTAATTTATAGATGAGCGCAACAACAGGTAATTATAAATTCAATATACATTAAAAATGACTCTTACCTGCTGCCCAAGCCATTCGTATAGCTTTGGGGGCGGGGCGCTGAAATAGCCTGAATTGTCACACTTGTAACAGTGTAATGGTTATTAGTGTCTTGTGGCTCATGGCCTCCTGGCAGGTCTGGCTACGTTACCACGCCTGGCTGCCATGATGACTCTTGCGCACGTTACTATTGGATGTTGTTCTGTCGCCCTCTGTTATTGCCAAGTAATTATACAACAGTCTGCATATTCTGTTATTCACCTTTTCTCCTGTTCCCTTTTGGGCTCAGTCTGAACAACAGTTACAAGGTCGAATAACAACTCCCTGGTTTCTACTGATTTGGCCCGTCCCTCACACCTAGACATAACACTTGTACAGCTGCCATTGAGAAATTAGTGGGCTTTTAAATAATGCGCTCGCTTGCTCTAGGGAAGGACTTGGAGACAACCTTTCCAGTGAGAAGAGCTGTGATTGTTTGCTGATGTAGTTTTGCATCAAGAGACTGAGGTATGGGGGTTCGCTAGTCAAAGCCCAAAGGTCTTCTATTATTATAATAAACTGGCTTCCAGCACGGGGAGGGTGGTAATGTTATTTAGACATATATCCACTGCTTTATGAGATGCTTTCCCCGTTCGTATTCTATGGAGTAGTAACTATGCTGATTATATTGTTCTTATGTATTATGCTACTAGTACTGACACGTGTACTGTACCTTAGAGCACGTAAGTTGAAATAAACATTTTAACCTATACAGTGTCTCTTCATACGCATGTTGTGGACAGGTACGAATGTGACGAAAGAGTGTTCTTGCCTCTGCGAGTCCTGAGAGAGAGATACCGTGTTCTGGGTTGTCTAAGCATTGGTACATTGGTGCTAATGGGACGCTAAGGCTAGTTGGGTTGGGGTTTTGGGTGCTAAGGTTTATGGTTGGCTCACCACTATACTCCGAGGTCCTATTATCCTGTGCATAGCTCTGTATGTGCAGAAACCCTATGACATTAGTTGTGTTGCTACTGTCATTGGCAGCGCTGGCAGGGACAATGCGTGGTGCAAGCTGCAGTGGGCTCCTAACGAGAGCCCTGGCATTTATTTGTTTGCAAATTAAGCACTGGGAAATAGTAATTTATTTGGAGATTCAGGATTGAATCAGACTTTTATTAGCTAATCCTTCTTCCAGGCATGGCCGGCACAGGCAACATCGGTGAGGCGGTAGGACGGTGAGGCTGTGGGGCGGGGCGGGGAGGGAGTTGACAGACGACGTGATAGAGAAAGTAAAATTTAAAAAAACTAAAAACCACTTACCTTGTGCTGGCCACATCGCTGACTCGGTGATGCGGCAAGTGCAAGGTAAGTGTTTTTTTTTATTTTTTATTTTACTTACCCATAACTGTCGACTCGCCCCCTCACCACCTCACCGCTGTTACCTGCGCCGGCCACCCCTGCCTTGTTCTCGGGGGCTCATGCTGGATTTTCTGCAATTACATTGCACAGTAGGTGGAGATTGTCAAGAGAATTCTAATAAAAGCCATGCAAGAGGCAGAGAATTCTCTCACATTTGGCCTCCTATAATCCTGATTTAGTTTTATTACAGGAAACGCATTTGTCTGAGGCTGAAGCTCTTAAACTTAAGCGTAATTGGGTTGGTTCAGTTTTGGTTTCTCCTACAAACAGAAAAAAAAATGGAGTTGTTATTTTGTCCCATAAGAAATTGAAATGTTCTGTTGTAACACAAGATATAGATTCTGATGGTAGGTGGATTTTGGTCAAACTACTAGTTAACAATATCCCTCTTACTGTTTTTAATTTATATGGCCCCACTCAACCTGATCCCACTTTTTGGCCCACTATTACAGATAGGTTTTTTCAACATAAGGATGAATTTTTTATACTTGGAGGCGACTGCAATCAAGTTATGGATCCTTTTGTTGATCGTAAATCCCAAGTACGCTTTCTACCCCACAAAACTCAAACAATTTCTCAATACTATCACACAGACTCACCTTGTTGATGCCTGGAGATTATGTAATCCAAACCAATCAGAATTCTCCTTTTTCTCCCCGCCACACGGTTCTCTTTCCCGAATTGACTATATATTTCTATCTAAACCCTTAGCCCAGAACCTTGTTTACTCCTCGATCGAGCCCATTTTGATTTCGGATCATGCTCCGGTGGTTGTTGAATTTGATTTACTCCCCCCCCCACTCTAAGTCTTCCAGATGGAGATTCAATAATTATCTTTTACAGGATCCAGTTTTCTCCTCCTCCTTCACCTCTTTTGCTGAAGAATTCTTTTCTTTTAATGACGATCCTTCTATTTCCCCAGTTTCAGTATGGGATAGTTTCAAAGCTACCGCTCGAGTTTTTGTTATAGATTATGTTTCTAAGAAAAAGAAACAGATCTCTCATAAGTATAAAGCTTTGCTGTCTTCCATCAGGCACTTGGAACATCAGTTTTATACTTCCTCCTCCGATTCCACCTTGCAGGAACTTATCCGAGCAAAGATGGAGTTTAATAAAATCTCTACTGATAACGCATGCTTTACTTTACTACGTAGTAGTGCACGATATTATGGGGGTCGGAATAAGGTTGGTTCACTTCTTGCTAACTATTTAAAATCTAGAAAGGAAAGAACGATTGATTCAATTCAATCAACGGAGGGTACACTCCTTTTCAAAGATAAGGACATGTTAGTTGAGTTCACTAAATTTTTTAGTAATCTATACACGCCCGAATCATCTTCATCTGCTCCACTCATTGATGAATATCTTAGTAATATTCTTCCCTCCCCCTCTGCGGATTTGGATTTCGCCTCCTTAGACATAGATCCGTCACTCCAGGAAATCTCCTCTTCTCTAAATTCTTTGAAGAAAAATAAATCTCCTGGTCCTGACGGTTTTTCTGTAGAATTTTATCTTCATTTTTCCAATTTGTTATTACCAAGACTTCTCAAACTCTTTCAACACTTTTCTTCCTCTGGTGCCGCAAGTTGTACTTTTCTAGAGGCTACTATCTGTCTTATTCACAAAGATGGCAAAGACCCCAAATTCTGCAAAAATTACCGTCCCATCTCCCTGATAAACGTTGATTATAAGATTTTTGCCAAACTGTTAGCATTACGACTTGAAACGTTTCTTCCTCATTTAATAGGTCCAGAACAATGTGGATTTGTCAAAGGTAGGTTAACCTCGGATAACTCTCGTTTATTCTTTAATGTTCTAAATAAGGCTTCTACTTTATCTTATCCTCTTGCGGCGATCTCCATTGATGCAGAGAAAGCCTTTGATAGGGTTGACTGGTCCTTTTTGTTTAAAATCGCTTCGTTGGCATGGTTTCGGTGCCAAGTTCATTTCTTTTATTTCCCTCCTTTATTCTGCCCCTTATGCGTCCGTTATCGTTAATGGACAAGTCTCACAGCATTTTTCACTCCATCGAGGGGTTAGGCAGGGTTGTCCGTTATCTCCCCTTTTATTTGTTCTATTTCTTGAACCTTTTCTCTCTCGCATTCGTCATAACTCTTCTATTTTGGGGTTCCCATATGGAGAGAATCATTTGAAATTATCAGCTTATGCCGATGATATTTTATTTTTTATCTCTAATCCAGACTCCTCAATCCCCTCATTATTACAAGAAATTTCTGACTTTTCAGCGGTTTCAGGTTATAAAATTAACTCTAAGACAGAGGTTTTACCAATTACCAAATTTTGTTTTAAACAACAATTTGATTCTACCGGATTTCATTGGAACAATGTTAAAATCAAATATCTTGGTATTTGGTTTTCCAAATCTATCATGGATTCGGTTAAGATAAACATGAATGCTGCTCTAGATCGTATTTCCAAACTTTTTTCTTCCTGGAACCCTCTTTTTAGGTCTCGACCTAGCGACGCAGCGCGAAGCGCTGTCGCTAGCGAGACTTATTGTTGTTGACTTGCTTCGGAAGGGAGACAGGAGCTGTGCACGCGCAGGACGGACTGGAAATGTGAACGCGCCCGTGAACACGCACTGTGCACATCTCCTGTCCCCCTTCCGTCCTTGCAAGCCTCATGCAATAGCACTTTTAAATGCGCACGCAAGCTCCAAGCGCGGCGCGCTTTACATGCACAGCATGCCTCACTCCACTTACCTGCTGTTGTGGGGACTCTGCGCTGCTCCTCGGCTGGTCTCCGTCTTCAGCCGGTCACTGCAGCAACACGCGGGGCTCCGTCTTGCTCCCAGGAGCCCCGCGTAAAATCCTGCTTTGGCCGCACCATGGACATTCACGAAGGCGGGGTGGGCTCCCGCCGGACTTCCTCTACTGGTTTTATTTTTGTTTGCTTTGGCGGCCCCGTCCCTGGGCCGCACGAGCCGAAGTGCGGCGAAGTCCGCAGGCGCCGCCACTGGGCACGAGCCAGCCGCAGGCCACGCCGATGTGCACGCTCACGGCGTGCCTACAATGCGCGCATGGCGCTGTTTCACTTTCCCTTGTTATGTAGGTGGTGAATGGGCGCCATGTTGTATCAAACTTAGCAACTCGGTCACTTATGAGTGCCGCGAGCTGCTCCAGGATAGGATAAATAGGCCACACCTTCCCCCAACACAATGTAGGTGCTTGTGCCGTTGTTTCCTCATCTGGGTTATGCTCATCCTTGTCGCCAGGAGTTGGTAGCAGCGCTCTGTTTTAGCCCGACCTATGTTCTCCCACTTTGCAGTGTAAGAGCCGAGTGGGCTCCAGGCATGTGATAAACTTCCATTGAAGTTGTTTCATATTTATTTTAGGAATGCGCTTTCAACGCACGCCATCTGTAAGACAAAAGCAGACACTGTTCACAGAATCTGTTTGAAGGGCCTCTCTGTAATTCCAAACCCGCTCTTATGGCAATTATGTAATGCTTAAAACTATTTAGCAGGAGGAAACAAGTCCATGATCCGTCCTCCAAGAGAAGACGGGCTGCATTGCAATAAATAGTGCAGTAGCTGCAATGAATGGCACCGGGGCAGTGTCAAGAGCCGGCAGCTTCCCAAATTCTAGCTGCGTCTTAATTCCAAACTGAATTGGGGGTTTGATGGTCTATTTTTCGTATTTGCATTAGGGCCCGGGCACCTTGGCTTCTCCGCTAAACTCAGCAACAACTTATAAAGCAGAGGCCTTGTCGGTCCCTGAGCGCGCAGATTTGTGATTTGGGTGCACGAGACGCGCTGTAGGAGGGCAGCCTGGCGTGACTCTCCAGTAAACAATATCAGGAGGTGCTGAGAGCCCTGATGGAGCCTTTAAAGTGATCCTTCTAGGAAATCTCAGCAGCTGCTCTGTGAGCCACATGCTTCGTAAAAACATAAGCTTTGTTCTAATCTAATGCTTACTTTGTGTCATTTTGTCAATGGTAGGCCACGCCCAATGTATATGTATATTTTTCTATTAGAAACAAAACCTTGAACAGTTCCCAAAATTAATTATCTTCACAATAAACACAAGTGTTTTATGTCGCACTTGCACTATTACCCTGCATGAAGTGTTTACCCAAACAAACATTTGCAATGCAATAGGTCTCTCATTTACCCAAGTTTGAGCTATTGAGATTGCAAATGACAATACCTCTTACTTTTGTTTTCGTTTTTGAAACATAAATATAAGGCATTGTCATTTACAATACCAATAGCTTAAACTCACGTAAATGCGAGACCTATTGCATTGCAAATGCTTGTTCTGTCTTGGTGGGGACGTCTAGACTCCATTAAGATGATGATTACTCCAATTCTGCTTTATTACTTTTCCATGATTCCAATTCGTATTCCCGTCACCTTTTTTAAAAGAATAGATTCTCTTCTTTACAAATTTTTGTGGAGAGGCAAAAAATCTAGAATTTCTTTATCTCATCTCAGAAAACCGAGACTTGTGGGCGGAGTAAACTTTCCAGATTTTCGGATTTATCACAAGGCCTTCTGCTTAAAACAAGCCTCTTATTGGCTTCTTGCGGAATCCTCCCCTTTTACTCCCTTATGGGTTGGTATAGAACGGTGTCTACTTGCCCCTTTCTCGATGAAGGAAACTCTAATTTTCACTGCCAGGACAGCGGTCACATCCCTTCCGCTTTTTAAATATACTTGTTCACTACTAAATACGCTCTTTCAACCAAAAATAATCTCCAGGAAAGCTTTTATACATTCTCCTCTTTGGCATAATCGATTTATCACCATTAATAATAGACCTTTGTACTGGTCCTCATGGAGAATAAGAGGTATTAGCTGGGTCAAGGACTTATTCGATGGAACTTCTCCTTGTTCCTTTCCTGTTTTTCAAGCTACATTTGGATGTCCTCGTTCTTTCTTATACAAGTTCTCCATTCTTATGGAAAAGATTCTAAGTATCTTCTACTCCCTCCCTTCTGACGACTCTTTAACTACACAGGATTCACTTCGTAGACTCTTGATTTCACTTCCAAGAGCCTCCTTGATTTATAAAACAATTTATGCCATGAATCCAGAACGCCTTAAGACCAAGCTAGAACTAGCATGGGAATCAGACTTAGATTTTCAATGGAGTACTGATATGTGGAATAAAATCTGGGCTCGATCGCTGAAGATCTCGAGGTCTGCCTCCACTACCCAGTCCATGTTTTTTCTATATCATAGATTATACTTCACTCCCATTTCTATAGCTAAGTTTACACATACAGTTGATAAGAAATGTTGGTCCTGTGATTCTCCCTCAGCAGATCTTTCACACCGCCTTTTTTCCTGCCCCCCAGTGGCATCCTTTTGGCATCAAATATGGGCTCGACTATCCGACATTTTTAAGATCTATAATCCCATGTCCCCTCCTCTTCTCCTTATGGGAAGCTTTTCAGAATCCATCACTTTACCATCCCATGAAAAAGGATTGTTTGATCTTATGTTAGCTTTAGCTTTTCAACAAATTGCATTCAATTGGAAATGCTTGACCAAACTTTCAATTAAGTCATGGTGGAACACTGTGTGCCAATATCACAGATTGGATGTTGCTTATGCCTCCCAATGCAAGCCGAATGTAAATAGAGATGTATTTTGGTTGCCATTGACTGCTTATTTGAATAAGTTATCCATCAATACTGTTTCTCATCATCGTTCTGAAAATGTCCAACCCCCTTGAATCTCTTCCTCTTTATTCTTTCTTTCTTCTACCCCTTAATATTTGGTAATGCTTATATCCATATTTAATCTGCTTATTATAGTTTAAGGTTTTTATGCATAATATATATTTTTTATTTTATTTTTATTTTTATCATTTGCACATATGTATTTTCTTTACCCCTTCCTTCCCCACCTTCTTCTTCCCCTATTTTATCTCTAAAATATAAATAGCTTTCTACTCTGTTTTAGGATGCCTACTCTACTTTGTTTTCAAGTTATTCTCTATATTGTTCTACTTTAGGCCTATGTTGTATTGTTCCAATATTTATGATTCAATAAAGCTTATTAAACATTAAAAAAAATTACAAAAGTAATACATGATCATGAATTTAGTGCTCAAGTTCAAGTTACCAATGATTTGCAGGATGTGTGTTTGAGAAGATAGGCACCCCTATGCAATATGGCAGCACTTCTCAGCCATTGTACCTCTCTGATGGAAGGGGATGTGACCAGAACCGTGAAACCCAAAGGTAGACCCCTTAACCTGTAGCGTGTGTTCATGAAGTGACTGGCAAGTGTTTTCTTACTCTATTTCAGTAGCGACTGCTACTGGACCCGGGTGGTGGGGTGGTCTAGGTGGGGTGGTGGTGTTGACAAAAAAAGTTTTTTAAAAAAACACTTACCTGTGATGGCCGGCCACCGCCTCTCCTCCGTCCTCTTCTTCCTGTCTCCGGTCTGGCAGCAGGGAGCAGGAAAAAGCACCTGGGCTCCCAGGCTCCCCTGAGTCAATCACAACGCTGCAATGCAGTGTTGTGATTGGTCTGAGCGCTGTGGATCGGCACTCAGACAGTTTGCCTTTGCATGTTCCTCACCAGGCTGTGTAATGCAGCCTGGAGGGGAAAATGCAAAGTGCACAGGACTGTTTAGCCGGCCCAAGAGGGCCAGCCAAGCAGTCCTGCGCACTTAAGGAGTGCAAACCACTCCTCTCTCTGCTCTGGCCAGCCCTGCCCCAAATGACACTGAAAACTAAAATGATAATAACGATACGTTATCATTTTAGTTTTCCTTTTTGAGTAGTGGGGCAACGCTCCTCCGCCTTAGCGGAGTAGCCACCACTGCTCTATTGTGGAATAGTGTGCTTTCAATGGTACTCCAAGTAGACAACTGGGTGACATTGTGGGCTCCGTCAGTGGCAAAATAAGAGAGAGGGGGGACAAGGAGCTACATAAAGGTCCAGTTTCTCGTGCTCCCAAAAATGACACTTTATCCCACAAGAGTCACTGTTCCTATGAAAGAGAGGTAGAGAAAGAAACAATAGTCGTTCTAATACTTTGTTTACTGGGGACAGTGTGTCCTGTTCTTGGTGCCCTCACACACCCCGAAGGATGTTATGCTTCATCATTGGGCAGTTGCTCCTCGTCGGGCCGGCGCTGGAATGACCTACGGGTCCCCCGAAGGGTCACTTTTTCGAAGATCTTTTCAGGATAAAGCCTTAAGGGTGCGTGGGATTATGAGTGGCAGTGTTGTCCTAATGTGAAGTTAAAAAATGACTGGAGGGGTGCCTAGAAAATTTATTAAAGAAAGAGTCCCTCTCTCATTAATATAAACCAAAATATAGTGCTGCTATGAGGGAGATAATGGCCCTTTGTAGCTAAACTTACAACACACCCCTAGTGGGTATGTTTTTAGGTCGACATTGGTTCGCGCAATTTATCGGTCTCAGGAGGAGATCCCATGTGCTTCTTTAGGACCAGAAAGAGTGTGGTGGTAGATAGGAGAGATACGTGGCCTGTAACAATTAATCTAGTGCCACATTGAAGGTGAGGAAGTAGTATTCCAAGTGAAACGGGAAGAAATCCCCATGAGAATAGGCAGAGGGTTTCCTCAAGATAGTTTCTCGTAGGTATTGGAGGCCTGTGCACCTACCCGACCTCACGCTGTCTCCGTAGTGGACAGACACTGTATGCACGGCCAAACACAGTGCTGATTGCCACTTTGTGTATATAACTCAAGGGCGGCTCCTCCATTTGAGCAGAGAAGCTTTGCCCCACTTAAAAATCCCCCAAAGCCCCGAGATGAAAAATAAAATGGTAATTCATACCATTTTATTTTTCATCCTCCCATCCTGAACCAAGCTTCAAGATAGGGGCGGGCCGCTGCTAAATGACAGCAGCAGGGAGGAGGGTGGGCTGTATGTACCCTTTTCAAAGTGCGCATGTCCCTTTGGCCAGCCGTCTTGCGACATCCAGCCAGACATGTGCACTTTGAAACCTCTCACCCAGTTGAAAGTAAGTGCAGACCTCCAGTGCGTTGAGGAGCGCCGAGTGAGGCCGCTGTCTCCAATCAGGGCGCTGCCCTCACAGCATGAGAGCAGCGCCAGGATTGGTTTAGGGAGTTTCCTGGTGGCCTAGCTGCAGTCGCGAGAGGTCAGGTGCAGGAGGTCCTGTCCTAAGGTAAGTTTACTTTTATTATATTTTACGTTCATTTGCGCTCCTGTCCTAAGGTAAGTTTACTTTTATTGTATTTTAAGTTTATTTGCGCACGCACGTTTATTTTTATATTTTTTAATTTTATTTGAGCACGCACGCCCGCCACCCCTCTCTCCGTTTTTGCCAGCCGCTGCTGCCGTAGACAGGACTGGGATGAGGCAAGTAAGAAAGCATTTCGGATGAGTAGGAGAGAGACTTCCTAGCCTTATGAGTCCAACATATGCGGGACCATTTAATATTACATCCATGTGAAGGCCGGAGGAATTTGAAGAAATCTTTGACAATGAGGAGGGGGGGAAATTCAGCTGCTGTCAATAGGCAAATCGATACAAGACGGAGCATAATCACAAGATAGAAATATTTGCATTAGAAAAGGTTTATGGAGGACACAAAGCCTACCCAAAGTCACACTCTTCCTGTGGAGGTGTGACCCTCATTCCTACTATAAGATCCTCCACTGTACTGCTTGCTGTTCCTTGCCAGATGCAAGACTTGGCATCTTTTTGCATGTGACCATAATATGAATGTGTTGTACCATGTATGTCTTTGATTTTAGTTCTTCAGTAATTGACGCTTTTCCGCTTTGAGTGAGAAGATGTCTGTACTTGATTTAAATCAATATTAGATGTGAGCAAGTGAGAAAGTCCTCAGACAGCTCTCTGGGGATGAAGACGAGCAGATGAATCTTTGAGAGGAGCCGTGGAAGCAGGGCTACCAGTGACACAATATTGGGAGGAAGCAGGTGGCTTTAAGTCCTTATCGAAGACACCGACAAGTTAGTGTTCGTTTCAGTGTTGTACCAGACCCTACAATGATTGGCCACATTGACATCACACTGGGTCAAGAAAGGGAGTCATTGAGAAAGTCTCCAAGGAAGGTGGCACTTCGTGGAAGAAAAATAACTGACAAAAAACACAGTAAAAGAAGAGAGACGGGTTAAAGAAGCTTTCAAGAAAGTAGGGGAAGAAGTAAGAGAGCTAGAAGAACAGGACCCTGTGGGAAGGGAGATGGCAGCGGTAGAGGGGAGAGAAGCGGCGGGGCAAGGAGAGGTGTTGAAGGCAGATGAGAGGGAGAGACAGTATGATATTAAGGTCAAGGGAGAGGAGAACGAATGCCCTGAACAGCCATCAACCCAGAACCAGACAAAAGTTTTGTACTCCTGTTGCCTTATATTTTGGCAAGAATCCAATTTTAGCAAAGGGTTTATTTATTCTTTGGCCTTTTGGTGGAAAAAAATCGAGCCCATTTGCATGATTTAATATTAAAGAGTCTTGCATAGTCTCATGGCCGCCTTTGTGATCTCATTCCAAAAGCTTACTCAGGCATCGGATAATGGACTATAAAATGTCCAGGGGGCAGATGGAGAATGTTTTAAATAACATTTTCTTGTTATTGTTTTTCAGCACTTGGACTTCGTGCTCTACGTCCCAGTCGAAAGAGGCTACATGTGCAATGGAGAAGGAACCAGAGAGATACTTTGCTTCATTTCTAAAACATCTGCCACACATTGAAGCAGTAGTTGTTAGTCAGCGAGTCCATACCAAAGACGGATTTTGTTACATTTAAACATGCCTTGACAAAGCCAATAATTCTTTCTTTGCTTTTGCGTGTTGGTCATCAATAGTAGCTTTGTCAATTTCGGATGCTTTTTTAGACGCCAGCATTGGCAAAACCAATGGCGGCAACCGGCCATGTTAAAAGTATAGAAAACTACTACATATTGTTTTCTATACTTTTAAGAAGCTTATGTGTGTTGCAGCATGACGACATAGTGCAACGGTAGTCTGGAATGTATAGAAAAATTATTTCCTGTAGTTTTTCATTCTGAAGATGGCCGCAATATGGCGCCATGCAATGTGACAACATGTGTTATGTTGCAACATTACGACATGTGTCACCACGTTGCGTTACAACATGTGTCAGCCATGTTGAGAATAAAGAAAGTATAGACAACAATGTTTTCCACACTTTCCAAACTGCTGCCTCATTGCTGTTGGCCATTCAACATGGCATGGCCAGTCAGCACTATCGGCTTTGTCAATGCTGCTGTATTATAAAAGCATATGACTTTGGCAAAGTCAATTTCAGAAAGTGCCCTGGAGTGGGAGAAGGGTGGAGGGGAAGGGAAGAATAGTAAGGGGACACCAAGTAGAGAGGGAAAGAGGAGCAATTGAAGAGTTGTGAGGGGGGATATTACATCAGAAACAAAGTGATACAGCAATGGGTGAGGGGGTTATAGATGGGTGGGCGGGGTGCAGAATACATCTAAAAGCTGCTAACAAGTGTCAGCTGTGAGTAACAGAGGGGCTGTAATTTTTTTTTTTTTTTTAAAGTTCAGTACAGTGGGGAAGAATGGATAAGTTGGGGGTGGGAGTGCAAAACCGAAAGCACAGCGGGGAGGCAGAGGCGCGAAGAGGATTTTTGAATTGAAAGGATGGCTAAGAATGTACTATGTTCATTGATTATGACACACACACGAATAAGAAGCAAAGCCATCAAACTGGAAGTAAGCAAATGAGATTGACGAGAAAGCAAACAAAAGTTAAGCAGTGGGCTGACCCAAAGCCCACTGTAAATATTGGCATTATCTACAATAGGTCTTCGACAGTAGGCAGCTCAAAGCCGTCTGTAGGGGAGACCTAAAAAAGTCAGAGAACCTCATGGACTGGCCTTTATGGCGTCTGTGCTTCAGTATTAAGGCTGGAACTTTCTGGCCCACTTAATCACGATTTTGATCAAGGCCATTTTTTGACAGAGAGAGTCTCTTTTTAGAGCAGATTCACCGGCTGCACAACTGAATGTTAAAATGCCACCAATCAGTGCCTTCAGCATTCACTTCTGCATCATTTTGCCTCAATCACCCACTGTGTCATTTTCAAATGGTGATAGACAGGCCCTGATGAATAAACAAAGCTAACAAGGTTAGTGAGAGGTCACGGACCAAAACTTATTGCAGTGCCCTCTGGATGTTTCTTCCGATTTGTCCAGGTGCCATAAGCAGCACCTGTTTCTAAGTAGTAAAAAACATGTACTTCAGAGAAAGAGATAACATGGCATCTGGCCACTCAAGACTAACACTGGGCGTAGTTTGCGTAGCAGCACTACACGTAGCTACGCGAAGTACACTTTGAACTACTGGCGTAGTGCGCGTAGCTGTGTGCTTGTCTGCACTGTGCAATAATTGCCAACGGCATCTTGCACAGTGCAAGTTAAGATAAAATAAGTATATTTGTTTTGATATGCTAAAATGCATATAGTCATTTCACAAAAGTGAAAACGAATAAATTAACAAGCAGTGAGAGAGGTGATGATTTTGGGATCCTCCCTAACCTAGGGAGAGAACCAAGCAGATGCCTTGAAAACAAAAAGCACATCTTGTTGAACGATTCGGTGGTGGTCCCATCCTCTTAGGACCACCCCAAGCACAGTTATTGGCAAAAATACAATCCCAACCAAAGGCGCTGCAAAGCATTATGGGACGAGATTAGCAGTGGGCAGTGAATATTATAGTATCCCATATCAAAATAATTCTACAAAGAGCTGCAGTTCAACTAGTCGTTACTAGATGTCCCTCACGAGTCAAATGCAAAGCATTGAAATTATTATTACATCAAGCTGCAGTTCCACTAGTCGTTACTAGATGTCCCTCACGAGTCAAATGCAAAAGCTTCATGAAAGGGTTTCAATGCTTTTGCATTTGACTCGTGAGGGACATCTAGTAACGACTAGTGGAACTGCAGCTTGATGTATTAATAATTTCAATGCTTATGCATTTGACTCGTGAGGGACATCTAGTAACGACTAGTTGAACTGCAGCTCTTTGTAGAATTATTTTGATATTGGACACTATAATATTCACTGCCCACTGCTAATCTCGTCCCATAATGCTTTGCAGGGCCTTTGGTTGGGATTGTATTTTTGCCCATAACTGTGCTTGGGGTGGTCCTAGGAGGAAGGGACCACCACTGAATCATTCAGCATGATATGATCTTTGTGTTCAAGGCATCTGCTTGGTCCTCCCCCTAGGTTAGGGGGACCCCAAAATCATCACCTCTCTCATTGCCTGATATTTTCATTCTCACTGTTCATTTTTGCGAATTGGTTATATGCTTTTTAGCATGTAAAATTGCTTTATCAAAGCATTTGTAGGTGTTGATGATTTTGCTGCTATGCTACGTCAATTAGCACAGTTTTTGCACTGTGCTATGTGCAATTTGCGTAGTAGCACAAACTACGCATGCTCCGTAAGCGTAGCGTAGTACTCAAGACGCCTCGTTGATAAGATGGCAGTCTTACTTGCACTTAACAATGTAAGAATAAATGTGGCATAAAGAGAGTGGGGCTCTGGAAAGTACGGGGTCTGGGGCATAAAGCATGTTCTGTCCCCCCTTGGGACAGTTCGGAAGCTGACAACTACATATGAACTAATAAAAAATACACACATCCAAAAACGAAATTAAATTAAAAATGAACTTCCAGGTCAATATGGATAGAAACAATATAAAAGGTAAAATAAATAACAAGACTTGGAAAAAAGTTATGCAAAACTAGATTTTTTAATACATTTTCATATATTGTACACAGAATACATAAGCCGGGTCACTGGAAAAAAGCGATTGTATGAAAGCAGAATTTCTCACCAAAATGAGGTTTCCTCACTCTTCACATAGCCAATCATCTGCTGCATAATATGCACTTCAGCAAAACAATAGTTTGTTTCTAGTTCAAACGGATAAAAAATGGTTAAGCTAGACATGGAGTGAAATGCTGCACCAGTCTCTTTAAGGAACTAAGGGGCATATCAGCAAGGGCTGGCGATAATTATCGCTCAGCGCTCTTAGCGGGAGGATAATTATCGACGGCCAACTCTGAATTTTATCGCGGAGATAGCGTGCTATCAGCAACGCTTATCTCCAAAGCGATAAAATTCAGAGCGCAAGCTGCCAACTGTGCAATTATCGCTGGAAATCCAGCGATAATCGCACAACTTTTGGCGATAGCTTGCTGATAGGGCTACACATACTTAGCCATGATATCCACCTTCCATAGGATATCATGGCTAAGTCAGTTTCAAAGCAGGCGTAAGGAAAGTAGCGATAACAGAGGTTATCGCTACTTTTCTTGTCGCTATGCTTCTTTGCATGAGGCTTGATAATAGGAGAAATGTCGCTTAGCGACATTTCTCCCGTTATTCTGGGGAGGAACGCCCACTTAGCATCTCATTAGAGATGCAAAGCTGGGCGATAAGAGAAAGGGCGAAGAAGCATGGATTCACGCGTTAGCGTGTCCTTGCTAATAGGGCGTTAAAATTATCGCCGCTTTTCATCCGAAAACGGACGCTAAAGCGACGATAATTTTATTGCGGGGCCTTGTAGATATGCCCCTAAACTGGTCACTTCCAGCTGTCGATTGCTGTAATTACCCAAGTAAGGAGAGCACAGTGAGTCCCAGATAGCATAAACATCCCCATTTGATGGACTGTGGAAAGAGTTTTTGTCTTTTTTTCTGCAGCAGGAAACATATACCTTAAATATCTAGATGTTAATTAAACACGATGGATAGAAACATCAAATGCTCAGGTCCTGCTAGGGCACTCCACATCCCAGAGAAGCTCCAGCATGACATAGGTGCCCTCAACAAGGTAGAGATGCCAGAAATGTTCATCATCCTAAAGATGGACATAATATGTAAGGGATGGCCACCGTCATGCTAAGGTTGGCCACCTTCATTCTATGGATGGCAACCATCATGCCAAGGAGGACCACTGGCACATCAAGGAGATTTAACATAAAGTCAAAGTTTGCCACCAAAATGGCATCAGACGTTATGGAGGGTTGGCTCATTTTCACGACCATGCTTACACAGAAACGTGTGCTCAGGATCATGAAAACACACTCTCCAGCACTTTACACACCCACACACAGTTACACAAGCCTGTTGAAAATCATATATGCTCACATCCACACACATTCTCATTCACTGACATGCAGCACTGTGAAAATGCATACACATACTCATATGACCTTTCTCCTGATCGTGGGATCGTGTGGTGTAGGGCGTAAGAAAGCTGCCCTGCCACAAGGTGCAGCACTGCATGTCATTTCATGTTCCTCATCTCAAAGGACTGAAGGCTGCAGCATTTTGCATCAAGGGCGTGGGGGCTCTGCAGTCTCTGTGCCCAGACCTGGCATGAGACAGGAGGTGGGCAACTGCTTCTATGAATACGTTTAAGTTGTTTCACTGAGATTCCTCCATCATACCCTCCTTGACTGAGTCGGTAATGTTGGCTGTGATGCTCAGTCAATGAGGAAAGGAGGCGAGTGCTTGCGGGCATTTCCTGTGCTAGAGGTGAAGACTTTCAGTTTCCCCAGTGAGGTCCTTGCCTACTCTTGCCTTCTACAGACCCAATGTGCTAAGTCTTGGGACTTGCATCCAAGTGCATCATGAAGACATACTGTCCAAGGCTGCAGTTATGAGGAAATCTTATATCCTTTAGGTATATAATGTGCATCTAAAGACATCTTCAGCATACATGGTGCAGCAATGCACATCTCATGACATCATAGATGCCACACAGCTTTCTTAAGATGCAACCATCAGATGGCATCACAGAACCCAACAGTCTCCTGATGCACAGTTAATAAAAACCGTGAAGCCTTCATATTCTGTTGTATACCCAGTGCTGAAAGAAGCATCTCAGTTTCCTTCTGCATATCTAATGGCATCATGGAACCACACAGAAAGTTGGTTTAATACAACTAGGCCTTTCAAGCTTTTTTCACAGTATTAGGGGAGCACAGGGTTCCTGCAGCAATGCCAGCTCCGGGAATGCCTCCTAGGACAGTGGTGACAAAACTACAAAATAACAGTGCTAGAGACCTGCTCCCACACACAGGTCACAGTCATGGACCTTGTTCAATCAAGCATACTAAAGTACTTCTCTTGCCAGATTTCACACAGGCATCCCAACAAAAGCAGGAATCATTCACGCCATAAAGCTGAAAGGTAGCCAACTGAGACACTGATTTAGACTTTGGCGGACGGGAATTTAATACATTAGGGCAACGGATCACTGACAAAATATCGACATCAAAAATATCGAGGTACAAAAATATCGATGCAAAAATATCGATGTCCAGAATATCGAAGTCCTATCTACATAATGGTAAGTACAAAAATATCGAGAAAAAAAATATCGATGACTAAAATATTGTTGTTAAAAATATCGGGTTTTTTTTATGTTTCAAAAATAATGTGAAATAATATATATAATTAAAGAAAAATTGTTAGAATTATTAGAAAATGTTTAAAATTATATGTATTACATATAATGTAAAAAACAATTAAACATACATATATATAAAATGTAATATATATTTACTTAATATTAATAAATAATTATTTCATTAAATTATAAATTGTTAGAAACATTAGAAATTAGAAATACATATATATACACATACACCAAGAACATAAAAATAAAATATATATATAATAAATTAAAATATGTTTAATCTTTTAAAATACATTTTACACTACATTAACTGAAACAGTATAGAAAAGATTGCATAGCGGAGGGGTACAAATTACTATTCCCACTTCAGTGAGTGCAACAGTAGGGAAAGCGTTGGATAGGGTAGGGGTAAAAATTACTATTCCAACTCCAGTGAGTGCAACAGTAGGGAAAGTGTTGGATAGCGGAGAGGTAAAAATTACTATTCCCACTCCAGTGAGTGCAACAGTAGGGAAAGTGTGATAGCGGAGGGGTAAAAATTACTATTCCCACTCCAGAGAGTGCAACAGTAGGGAAAGTGTTGGATAGCGTAGGGGTTAAAATTACTATTCCCACTCCAGAGAGTGCAACAGTAGGGAAAGTGTTGGATAGCATAGGGGCAAAAATTACTATTCCCCTCCAGTGAGTGCAACAGTAGGGAAAGTGTTGGACAGCGGAGAGGTAAAAATTACTATTCCCACTCCAGTGAGTGCAACAGTAGGGAAAGTGTGGATAGCGGAGGGGTAAAAATTACTATTCCCACTCCAGTGCAACAGTAGGGAAAGTGTTGGATAGCGTAGTGGTAAAAATTACTATTCCAACTCCAGTGAGTGTAACAGTATGGAAAGTGTTGGATAGCGTAGAGGTAAAAATTACTATTCCCACTCAAGAGAGTGCAACAGTAGGGAAAGTGTTGGATAGCGGAGGGGTAAAAATTACTATTCCCACTCCAGAGAGTGCAACAGTAGGGAAAGTGTTGGATAGCGGAGAGGTAAAAATTACTATTCCCACTCCAGTGAGTGCAACAGTAGGGAAAGTGTTGGATAGCGTAGAGGTAAAAATTACTATTCCCACTCCAGGGAGTGCAACAGTAGGGAAAGTGTTGGATAGCGTAGGGGTTAAAATTACTATTCCCACTCCAGAGAGTGCAACAGTAGGGAAAGTGTTGGATAGCGGAGAGGAATAATTTACTATTCCCACTCCAGTAAAATAATTAACAAACAATTAATTCATTTAAAAAAAATTACCGCCCACCATATTCCCTATAAATAACACCACCAATGTTGTAAAACATAACACCATTAACATAATTAATTAATTAATTAAAATTAACAAAATTTAAAAACAATTAATAATTTAATTCACACAATTAACAGTATAAATCAATTTAAAATAAATGTTATAATAAAAAACATTTAAAATAATATAGACATTAAGTTACTTACCAGCCTTCTCCCCTATCAACACACAACCCGCTCTTAAAAAACCACACAAATAACATTTTTTTTTTTTTTTTTTTAAATAATTATTTTTTATTAAACATTGAAACAATTACATAGGTACCTCAGGTGGTTATGATACGCAGATTTACACATGTAGGGTTTAGTTAGTCAACAGTATTACATTTCAGCTTTGTAACATATTACGGTGAATCATGGACATCTATTTCAGGCAGTTTGGGGGGGGTACAAATATTTCCTCTATACACATTCCAAGCAGACCAGAGGGAGACCCACTTCCGGGGACAGCCCCTTGCCAGGTAAACCGTTTTCTCTCTGAACATGCACCAGTCCATGTCCTTTGTCCAGGCCCCCACTACTGGGGCATGGTCAGCGCCCCAAAGTTGTGCGATATTGCGCTTGGCTATCATTAGGCCTAATGTCACCCATGTTTTCTGTGCTGCGGTAAGGTCTGTGGGCTCCCACACATTAAGGAGGCATCTCTTGGCCTCTAGGCGGATAATCTTGTTCAGTGCGGCACTTGCGGTTGCGTGCACCTCACGCCAGTATCGTTGTATGAGATCACATTCCCATAGTATATGTAGGAATGTTCCCATCTGTCCGCACCCCTCCTACATTCCCCACCCTCTGCCCTCCCCATTTTCACCAGGCAGGGGCCTGTTATGTACGCTCTGTGTAGAATTTTCAACTGGACTAGGCGTAACCTGGCTGATATTGCCACCTCTCGCGGGGACGTCACTGCCTCTGTCCAGTCTTCATCGTCTAGAATTATACCGTCGTGTTCCCATTTTTCTCTTGTGTGGCTGAGAGGGTCCCTCGTGTGATTGATTAGTTTTTTGTAAATGAGGGAGATAGTTTTAGTGGGTAGGTGCCCGTCCAGCAGTCTGTCCTCCAGTGGGGAGGAGTCCGGGGGTGTGACACCCTTCGGTATGTGGGTCTGTTGTGCATGCCACACCTGCATGTACCTGAAGTATTCCATACTGGCTAGTTCGTACTCCCTCTGCAGGTAACTAAAGGATTTAATTTCCCCTTTGGCCCAGAGATCTCCCACTCTAGAGATTCCGATCAGATCCCACCTGTCAAACCCCTTGGAAGTCCATAGATTGCCCAGCATCTCAGAGTCCCACAGGGGGGTGGCTAATGTGAGTTTGTTCTCCCATCCCATGCTACGGTTAGCTGTCTTCCACACCCGCACCGAGTGTCTGGTCGGTCCTGTCAGTAAGTGCCCTCCGGTCTTGGAGTATAGTGCCCGGTTATAGTTCCCCCCGGGGAGCGTCCAGCGGTCCATGGAGTATCCAGGGTCGTCAGCCCGCCTGTAAGTACCGTGATTTATGGCAGCCAGGTGGGCAGCCCAGTAGTATCGCTTGAGGTCTGGCAGGCTGATTCCTCCATCGTACCACGTGTGTGTAAGTTTGGCAAGGGCTATTCGGGCCTTTCCATTCCACAGCAGCTTTCTCTGCAGACTTTCTATTTCCCTGAAATAACTCGCAGGGACTGGGTCTAAGGTATTTTGCAATATATACAGAAATCTGGGCAATGCCATTATTTTAAATAATGCTGCCCCACCTAGCATCGAGAGCGGGAGTGCTGTCCAGCCCACTATATCTCGCTTCAGTCGCTGAAGGGGGGAGGGGGGGGGGAGGAGATTCTGATCGAACCTACGTTTTGGATCTGTAGTGACATATATCCCTAGATATGTGAAACCTGTTGTGGTGATCTGGATCGGGCATCCCCTTGTGAGAGTTGGCTGAGGCCCGTGCAGCACGTAAAGCAGGGATTTCTGCCAGTTAATCGCGTAACCGGAGTAATGACCAAATGTGGCGAATATATCCAGCACTCTATGGAGGGACGTTCTCGGGGAGGCCAGGAATAAGAGAATATCGTCCGCATACAGTGAAATGCGGTCCTCCCATGTCTCCGCCCATTTCAGTCCCCGCAACACTGGGTCTTTGCGGATCCAAGAGGCTAGCGGCTCCAACGCCAGAGCGAATAGCAAAGGCGAGAGCGGGCAGCCCTGCTGTGTCCCTCTGTTCAGCTGAAAGACCTCTGACTTCTTGTTGTTCACCACCACCTGGGCTAGCGGGGCTGAATATAGAAGCTGTACCCATTTTGTGAAGTGCGGGCCGAAGCCTAGCTTGGCGAGAACCGTGAATAAATACGGCCATTCAAGTGTATCGAATGGCATGGTGGCATCCAGGGACACGATTACCGCCTCCTCCTGGATCGTTCCCGCCCTTCCCAGCACACCATGGACCCTTCGCAGGTTCATTGCGGTGTTGCGGTGTGGCATAAAGCCCGATTGGTCCAGGTGGACCAGTCCGCTAATAACTTTGGTCAAACGGGTGGCCAGGAGCTTCGCCAGAATTTTAGGCTCCGCATTCAACAGAGAGATTGGCCTGTAAGCGGCGCAGTCTGTCCTAGGCTTCCCCTCCTTGTAAATTGTGACCAGCGTTGCTATCCTCTGATCCCGGGGGAGTACTCCCTGTTCCCTGCAATCTTCCCACATCGCACGAATATACGGGGCTAGTTTATCCGGTCGGAGTTTGTACAGCTCAATGGGTAAGCCATTTGGCCCCGAGGCCTTCCCTGATCGTAGACTTCTGATGGCCTGGGCCACTTCGTCATTGGTGAGGTCGCTGTCCAGTAGCCTCACATCGTCTTCGGAGAGGGAGGGGAGTGTGATGTCCTCCAGCAGTTGGCGGGAGTCTTCTGCTGTGTAGTTTGTGTGTGAACTATATATCTTACGATAGTGAGATACGAACTCGTTGGCAATATCCTGTGGGTCTCTAATCGTATGACCTGCCTCAATCAATTCTGGGACCAGTCTGCTCGCGAGTTCCTTCACAAATAACATAATTAATAACTAATTAATAATGAATAACCAATTAATAAATAATTAACAATGTTTTATTTACCACAATTTACAATATAAATTTGTAAAAACATAAATATTAAATAATTAAAAATATTATAAATAAAATTATTATTAAATCACTTCCCACCCTACTCCCCTATAAACCCACAACACGCTCCTAGAAAAATAACACAATTTACATATTTACCAATTAATTATTAATAATTAACAAACAATTAATAACTAATTAATAATAAATTATTTACCACAATTAACAAAATAAAATAATAAAAACTTAGGGGCTCATTACGATGGCGGGCGGAAGCACAACCGCCGTGCTGGCGGATGCAAAAACCACCAGTTACCGCCGGCACGCAGCAGTCCACACGCCCGCCCAATTACGATGCGAAAAGTAGGCCAAACACCGCTGGCAAGCCAGCAACACCGTCCGCCATCAAAGTGCGCCCGTACACGTAGCGGCGCAGCCCAATTGACACACACCGTCCGACGAAACACGTCCCGCCCGGCGTATAAATTACGATGTTGCAAACAAACGGCTCCCACGGCCAAGAGATACCGTACGACAAACCGAAGCGGTAACACGGACGCCGAGCACGGACAACGAAGAAGCGGCTCCCCGAGCATGAATCCAGCACTGCAGGCCCTCCCCATGCTCCTGCTGATGCACCACCAAGGACGCAACGTACCGCGGAGACGCAGGTAGGCACACACACAACAAGTGCACGCAAACAGCGCACACAGTGCAAGGGCGGAAAAAGCGGACAACCCCCCACCAGCGCGTGTACACTACACATCCACCATTGCATCCACATATGACACACAGGCCAAATCGTAACATCGCGTAACACATGTGTACACACCACCTGGGACTAGGAACCAACGACCCCATCACGGCCCCAAAGCGGCGATGACGCCGCCACACATGCGCACAACGCAGAGGCCAACCGCAGCGCCATGCATGCGTCGCACACAGACACAGGGACACAACCAAGCAGCACACACATCAGCCCCACCCCGAACGCACATGACACGTGACAGGCCTGCCACAGACATGTCCCCAACGCCCAATTCACGGACAACACCCAACGCCACACAACCGACGCACACATGTCAGTGAAGTCACGCAACAGCAGGACACACCCCAGTGTAACAAACATGGCGTAGCACACAGCGGCGGCAACACCAACTAGGAGAAGCAGGGCCCCTTCGGGAAGAGGAACGCCAGTACCACACTGAAACACCCATACCACCCTGCACATATGAACAAGACATATAAAACGGAACACCAAAGAGCCCGGGGACCGACAACAGGTGGCCCAAGAATAACATTCACACACAAGGCCCAAGGCAGCGCGGAAAGGCAGCCTGCCGCCCACACAAGGGAGAGCAGACAGCACTGAATGACCTTCCATTCCAACTCCGAAACCACAGCCCTACCAAAGAAGCCGGTGAATACAGCCATTGTCCAAGAAAAGACCAACACAGGCATGCCGAGGAGACCGACCACAGGGCAGATAGCGCATATCACAGAAGCACACAACGGACGGGGAAGAAAAAGAAAACACTCCCTCATGTCGGCCACATGCAAGTTAATTGGAAGGAGTCACACATCACTGACCTTGAACTGTCTGAGAAGCATGTGGGATGAGGGCCCGTGTCCTCCAAACAAGCCAACAGAACACAAGTCCTGTCTCCCTACGACTACACAGAGCTCACAGCAACCTCGGAGCGTGCACATTGCAGACTGCACACACAGCCGGAGCACGCCACCACAACGCACCGCTGCAAAATGGCAACCGCAACACACCTACCCAACTACGCCGGACAGGTCAATCTGTACAAAACCAACCTGAAACATATATTGGGATGCGATCTCCTGTCCCTGCTGAACGTAAGTTACCGACTGACTTACCGCATCACATTGTTCAGCTGCGTCATGCCCGTCTTCTACTGTCGGAGGTGTCCCTACCAGCATCCCGTGGAGATGTGCCTCTCCAACCCGGCATGTCTAAAGGCGGACCTGCTACCACTACTCCTCCCTCTGGACGCACACGACAGGGCCTGCTCTGCCTATGGGGGCATGGCGTATGTGGCCAACATCGCACCCGCACTGAAATGGGACCACTGTGCCTCCATACGACGGATCATCGAGAACAGCTACATCGAATGTCACCCAGCATGCCCCATCATGGTCCTCCAAGGGACAACTTACGAACAACACCTTGAGAGCCACCATCCGCTACATTGGCTGGCAAACATGTACACCACCAATGACATGGAAGCCCTGCTGGACGGCATCGCATACCTGACAACCTGTAAATTCGTCGGACCACAACGCAGGTTCACCGATTGACCTATGATGTGCAACCCCGCACTCATGCTTAGCTTCCGCACGGACTGGCCAGTCACCACCACAACAGCCATACCAAACGACCGGCAACTGTCACCACACCATCAACGACATCGCCATGACATCGGATATGACCGGGACATGCACACTGTTCCCCATCACATCCAGGAACACCGCATGCATCGTGGGAGGCAGTGGCATGGGGTCTGTGTATCGCACCCACATGGACGGAACTGCACGAACAACCAGGACACGACATGGATCCAGCGCACATGGACACACACACCGCTCAGTGGACATGAATAGGTCGCCTGGAGTCTGTGGGTGCTGCACCCCTCCCACCCCCGCCCCGGGAATCCCATACCAGGACCTTTGCATGGAAGACAAGTGCATACAACAACAACACGACCCCAGTGACTGTGACATGTCCAGTAACCACCACATTGCAACAACAAGTGGCACGCCGCTGCATGCACGCAAGCCCATGCCCTGATGTCATCTCACATGCACGCGTGCATGAGGAACAACCGCAGCAAACCTGTCACATGGAACTGAGATGGACTGTGCCCATGATGCCAAGCGGTCTGGTATGCTACATGTATACCGTCTGTGTCAAAGTCCGCAGCTCCGCAGCTATACGTAAATGTACATTAGCACAGCCTTGGCCAAGCAGATGTAACTCTGAAGCCCACATCCCACATGCAACAGCCAGTCACATGTAACCCCACACCCTATCCCATTTGAAATCATGCTCAGTATATCCTCAACATGTATTCCGCTGCCAGTAGTGTCCACTATACTGCATCACAGAGGACAGAAGACTCAATATAATGTTTGAAACCAAAACTGTCTCCGCTGACTCATTTCACAAGTACGAATGAGAGAGGATGAGAGAATGTGAAGTACACGGCAGTCGTGACATGACCATGTAGTCCACTGGTATTGGATGTCAACGCAAATGAGTAGCACAACTGTGGAAGACACACATGTGTCGTGTGAAGTCGTATGGACGCAGTGCTCAGGTGGGTGGGTGTGACGGGTAGATGCGCACATGCCAAGTTGGAGCACGCCGTGTTGGGAGGGGTCATGAACAGTACACCACCGCTTCCCTGGGCATTGTGAGAGGACACCTGTCGGGGGAGTGAACACGTGTGTGCACAGCAGCCGGGCACACGTACAAAGCGGTACCAGGCGCACCTCAGCCCACCCTCTGTGGACAAGCTGGATCCTGTTGTGCGCCCGCCATGCCCCTTGACAAGGCACACACAGCCCCAGTCGACCAGGTGTAACCCCAACATAGTCAATCCGCACAGGCGATACAGGGCACGGGATGGCAGTGGAGCATGGTGTGTGAGAGGTCTCCTCGCGCTCCTCCTGGTCATATCACGCAGGCAATAGAACCTCAACGTCTAGCATGGCACAAGTCAAATGGAAGTGTAGGGGGACGCACCACAGCACGAGCAGCACTGACGTCACGGGAGGTGGCTCGCACCATCCCATCCATTGCCCATTATACCAACCACGCCACATGCCATTGCGACTAAGTGCAAGCGCGTGCGCCACCACCCCCGAGCCCTCCCCAGAGAGGCCAAAGAGTGAATGTGTGGGCCATCAGTCACAGACGGACGCGGCATGGCCGCAAGGGCAGCCACAGCCACTGGGTGTCGCAGGTGGCGGATCCGGAAGGCGAAGACTGTGATGCATAGTCCATGCAGGCCGGGTCTCCATTTGGGGCACCACGCAGGTGGACGGCGTCCCGCAACACATCATACCCTGAAACAGCCCACTCGTGCAACTGGACCCACACATACACTCCTTGCCCTCTCTGGTGCGAGCTTGGGGCTGCCTGTGCAAGCGCTAGCCTCGCAGGTGCACATGCATATTGGGGGAGCGAGGGGAGGACATGAGGGCTGGGGCGAAGATGACTGTATCACTGTCAGTGAGTACAAGGGATGACCCAGATGTGGAAAGGAAGAGACGTGTCCCGTGTGTACTGCAACTAGTCGCCAATCCAACTACCCCCCATGTCCGGAATGTAAGCCCGCACCTAGGCCCGCCCATCCGCCACATCGAATATACCACCAGCACGACAACCTTCCCATTCGAAACACTGACTGGGGGTGGCGACCAGTGAACAATCATGTGTAGCCTACCCACGCGTACATGTGGGCCCTCCATGATCCATGTCACCTGCGGCAAAGTCATGACATGCGCAATGAGGGAAGTGAGGAGAGCTGTCCGCCCCACGCACAGAAGGTGCATCAGCTCCACAGACCCAGCAGCGAGTCCAGCAGGGGTCACATGTGCAGGGGCAGCTGTGCCTGGTGTGAAGGCACATGCATATAGACAGCACATCGACCAATGTGTAGTCTGCCCACATCTACAGTCCATCATCATGCGGACATAGGAATTGAACACAGGGCAACACATCTTAGTTGGTGCACCCACCGTGACCAACAATGAGCAATCATCGACGTACCCGCCCTGTGCATGGCCCCCCACCCAACGGAGGCACATCCAGTGCCACCATCCCACACACACAAGCCTTCCACGGAACATGCTGTGTCCAATGGTCAGTACAGAGTCAGCGCCCATCTGGTGGATCCTGAACAGGAGACACATGCACACACATGCCAGCTCCCACTATGTACGTCTGCCACCTGGCACGTGCAATGTAACCTCTCACCTGTGACGTGTGACTGCAAGCACACAGCCGTCTTGGCATGGGGCTGTCAATGTGGACACCTGTCAATGTTTCGGGAGGTGTGATCCGTACAGTGCTGTACATAGGGTGCAGTGCTGACACCTACTACTGTCTCATATCCCCTCGTGCCACCGGTCCCACTTGTTTTGGCCGCTCAGCCTGTGCCCACATCGTCGTCGTCGTGTGCCATACTCATCCAGCCTCGGAAGCAGTTCCATGCTCAGCAGACATTCATGTTGCCGTGGCGTTGCCGCTTGACAAATATGCAGTCAGTCCCCATCAGCACGCCCCGCAAGTCATTGGGGCCTAGATCCCCATGTGCATGCACATGGCAGTGGTTTGTATCACTAGCCATTGCCATTGTTGGGAGACCTGTGTAAGTGTATTGTGGCCGTGCCGTCCCAGCTTGACAGCTGGGCTGTGGCTCATGTGCTTGCTCAGTCATGTCAGTGATGTGTATGCGAAATTGCTATGTGTTGTGTTGCTTTGACATGTGTCCTCTGCCATTTTCCCTAGGCAGAGACCGAACATTGACCGCCCATACCAATTGCTGGCGGACATGGACGATACAGAGGTTATTAGGAAGTTTCGGCTGGACAGGCCAACCCTGCATCGACTGTGTGCCATGTTAGAACCCCATCTCCGTCCCCGCAGGGTGTATCCGACTTCTGTCACCCCCACGGCTAAGGTGATGGCCGCCATGCATTTCTTCGCCACTGGGTCATTCCAGCACACAGTGGGCAGTGGAGGAGGGATGTCCCAGCCCATGTTCAGCAAGGTGCTGAGGGATGTACTGGCAGCCATGATGCTGTACCGAAACAGGTACATCCGCTTCCCCAGGGCTCGTGAATTGGCGGCAGTGAAGGGTGCATTCTATGCCCTTGGCAGAATCCCACACGTCGTTGGAGCCATTGACTGCACACATGTTGGCCTTGTTCCACCACAGGCCACTGAGCACCTGTACCGCAACAGGAAGCACACGCACTCCCTGAATGTGCAAGTGGTGTGCCTTGCGGACATGGTGATCACCCACGTGTGTGCAAAGTTCCCAGGCTCGGCCCATGACGCACACATAATGCGCAACAGCATCTTGCCACGACTGATGTCCAATCTGCAACAGGATCGTGGCTGTATTGTCGGTGAGTATGTGGAGTTGTGTAGCGTGCTGGTTGTGCGATGCTGTCCCCTGTCCAGTTGGAATAGCAACGGTTCTCTGTGTCCCTCACACCCAGGTGACTCTGCGTACCCGAATGGGGCATGGCTGCTCAGTCCATTGAGGAATCCTCGCACCCCAGCAGACGATCGCTACAATGAGGCACATGGGAGGACCAGACGTGTGGTCGAGCGTACCTTTGGCCTCCTCAAGTCCAGGTTCAGGTGCCTGGACCGCACCGAGGGTGCGCTGGCGTACTCCCCACAGAAGGTGTGCCAGATAGTGGTGGCGTGCTGCATGCTGCACAATCTGGCCATTCGGAAGCAGATCCCCCTCATCGTGGATGACGGAGATCAACCAGGGCCCCAGCCCGCAGACCAGGACAGCTCGAGTGAGGAGGACAGCGGAGAGGAGGAAGCTGGGAATGTGCGGCAGCAGCTCATCGCCCGCTACTTCACTTGACGGTGAGTGTCCATGTACGACGGCTGATGTGGCTGTATCTGTGCAGGTGTGTGTGTGCTGTGTCAGGGTGGCCGTTTGTTCACTGCGTGCTGTGTGTCAACGCTCCATGGCCAGGGTAGTATGCCACTGTTGGTGGCTGTGGCATTGTGCCCTATTGCTCTGTGCGATGTGTGTACATTGCTTGTAGTTGTTGACATGTACTGTGTGATGGGTGTGTGACACACACATTGAATGTGCTCCTGTTCTGTCTCCCACCCCTAGGTCCCTACAGGCCCTCCGGATTCCATTGCCATGCCACGCATCAGGTGCCTTTCCGCCCAAGGTGGCCGTTGTATTCCGTACAAATAAAACACAGGGCACAAACAGCAGTTTGTGTAAGAGGTGCATTTATTTCAAACTGTGACATGTGATTGTGTGTAAGGTGATGACAAAAGTGGTGCGTGCAGTGACAATGAGCTGTCGGTCATGGCTGCGTGATGCTCAGGGTGTACCCACTGGTTCTATGTCCATAGTCCAACACACACATGCCATCCAGATGGCTGTGTGGAGTGGGATCGTAGTCCAAGTCAATGCAGTGGGTGGTCAAGGAAGGCTGGCTGGCTGCCTCACTTGCGTCTGGAGCGTGCGAAGTCCTCCCGGGAGATCTGTTTCCACTTCGGACGGCCCCTTCCACGTTTGCGAGGGGGTGCCTGCTTGCGACATGCTGGTGGTTGAGGTGTGCTCACTGGCTGTGGACGCAGGGGAACTGGACACTGCTGCTCGACCCTGCGCCCCGGCAGGTGGTGGCGGAGGGGGAGCTGCTGTCCCTGGCTGTGACCTCACCGCCACCACCAGCTGGCCCATGAGGTCCACGAGTTGGCCCATACGGGCGTCCATGGACCTCAGCACCCCCAGCACCTCACGCGTGTCTGTAGCTGACCTGGCCCATTGTCCTTGGGCCTCTTCATAGGCCCCAAGGACTCTGGCCATTTGAGGCAGGGCATGGCTCCCAGGGGAGGCTGGCGTTTCCCTGACCCTGCTCCTCCTACCAGTCCTGCTGCCACCGGCCTGCCCACTAGCCACATTGCTCACCACGGTCCTCGCTGTGGCTCCCAGGGTGGATCCAGTCGGCCGGGCCACCACCTGCGCTGGGGCTGGTGCCAGCGAAGACGTGGTGGTGGTGGCGGCGGTGGTGGTCGGTGCGGCGATGGTGGCGGTTGCGGCAGTGGTAGTGGCCGCAATGACCGTGGGTGTGGCCGCAATGACCGTGGGTGTGGCCGCAACGACAGTGGCAGCAGGGGGCTGGGAATGTTCAGCAGCCCTGGATGATGGGTTGGTGGGTAGGAGGGGTCCTGGGGAGCGGCTGGGCCCTGCCACACCAGATGGGCCTGCTTGGTGGTCCGTGTCCGAAGAGGAGGACAGATCCTCCACATCCGTGTGTCCTCGTTGGGGGCTTGTAGGCTGGCTGTGCTGGCTGCTGTCTCCATCCCCAGCATCCAGCAGTTCGTCACCTGTGGAGAGAATGAGATTTGTTATTGTGTTGCACCTGGCGAAGTATGTATTTGTCGTCTGACATTAACAGTTCGTGCAATCTCGTACATGGGTTTCCCGGAGGCGTATGTGTGGCTGTAGCATTTGTAGTTGTGTGCGCTTGGCAATGGGACTGTGTGCTGTGCACATGTGGCATGGGACGGATTGGCCATGCCGATGGGTGTGTTGCTGTGCCCCTACTTATTGTGACTCTGGTGTATGCGGGCTCCTGGCCCATCCTGGGTCTGGTTTGTACTTTGCTTTTGGTGTTCAGATGGGACGCTTAGGAACGCATATGGCAACATGGGGGCCATGCCCCAGATTCGCATTTGGGAGGGAATATGCTTTTGGGGTTCAAATGGAACGCTTAGGAACGCATATGGCAACATGGGGGCCATGCCCCAGATTCGCATTTGGGAGGGAATATGCTTTTGGGGTACATGCTGTTAGCCATGGGTGCCGAACGTGACATGTGTTGTGGCAGCATGACAGTGCATGGTTTGAGGTGTGTGCATGCTTGACATGGCCTGCATATTTGCTGTCTGTTGTGATTACTGGACATGGCATTGGACGCATCGTTATGAGTGAGTGATGGTTGTGTGCCAGCCAACGTATTGCAGTTGTCCCATCTCCTTGGTGTGCGTGCTGCCCTGTGCCATGTGCATCACTGCAGTGCTCGGGGGGTGTGGCCCATGTTGTGTGTTGTTGCTCACGTGTGTCGTGCGCTTCATTGACTTCTGGCACATGGTTGGTCATGGGCATGTATCTTAGCGTGACTGCTGTATGTGTGGCAGCTGTGCGGATGACATGCCTTTCATGAGACTGGGGCTGACGGATGGGATGGATGGTATGTTGTATGTGCATGGTGTGTCTGTGTGTTTGATGGGTTCAGTGGTGTTCGTGTGCATTTATGTTGTTCCGCTCTGTTGCGTCTAGTGTTGTTTGTCTTACATAGGCGTAGTTGTGGGGTGTGTGGTTGACAGGCAGTAGGGGCTACATGGACAGGACTTCAATGGTGTTTCGGTTGTGTGTGATGAGTTGCGCAGTGGCTGCCGTGTGGTACTATATTCAGTGTGGCTTGTGCATGCAGACGTGGCTCCTTGGGTGTTGCTATGTCTGTGATGGGTCATGTGGGGTGTGAGTCTGTTGTTCATGTCCGTGTGCACATTGTTCACTTGTTCGTGACGGTGGGCGGTGCTGCGTGTTCGTCTGCTACGTGACATGTCCCATGTGTTGGTCGTGTTCCGGTCCTCATGCCTCCAGTAATCCAGCCCTGTCCAGTTTCCCACCTGCAGGTTGTTCGGGCGTGCACTGTACTGGATGCCACATGGTTCTAAGCGGGGGTGCTCCATGTTGCAGGTCTGTGGGGGTGGGGGGGTGTTGTGGGTCGTGGGGGTGGCTGGACACCCACTGACACCGATTGCTGTGGACCGTGATGTCTGCCTTTCGGCTGTCGTTGTGCACTGCGGTGGCTGACACGTGGCTGTGGGGTGTGGGGGATGCTCCTCCTTGCTGTGCTGTGGGACTAGGGGCCTGGTGTGTGTTGTACTTGGGCTGTCCACCCTCCCACCCACTGCACTTTGTGTTCCTGCCACTTACCTGTTACTTGTCGGTTAGTGCAGCTGTGGCGGACACATGGGTGTGGTGGGTGCTCGTTGTGGCGCTTCTGGCATATTTGGGGACCTGTTGGTGGTTACGTGGCTGGCTGAGTGTACACATGTCCCCACGCATCTTACAGTTGTTCTGTTTGGGCTGTGTGTGGTGGTGTCTGTTGCATGTGTGTGTGATGTGTTGTGTATTGTGTGCTGGACATGGGGGTGTTTGTCCCTGGGAGCTGTGGCATGGTGGTGGTGCATGTGAGTACATAGCGGTGTGCTGGTATACATTAGTTTGTACTTACCAGCCTCCACTCCCCTGCTAATCCGGCGAGGATCTCGGGATGTATGATGACTCGCACCTTCTCCTCCCACGCTTTGAAGGTCTTGAAGAGCGCGGGATTCCCTCCGCCAGTGACGGCAGCCAGCTCTCTGTTTTTGCCCTCCTTCTTCTTGACCAGGCTCTTGACGTCATTCCACCGTTTGTTTATTTCGACTCTGTTCCTGGGCAGGGTCCCGACTGCATTGACCTGGTCTACGATCCGGTTCCACATTCTGTTTCTGGTGGCTAGTGGTGTGTGCTGGACCATGTTCCCATAGATTTGTGGGTGCACCTTGATGATCTCGTCGACCATGACCGTCAGCTCAATGGGCGTGAACTTGGGCATTCTTTGTGGTGCCATGGTGTTTGTGGTGCTGGTGCGGTGTGTGTTGTGTAATGTGCAGGGGGTTTGTGGTGCCGGTGTTTGGTGGTGGTGGTGGTGGTTGTGATGTGTGCGTTTCTGTGGTGTGCTGCTGTCCTTGCTGTGTCACTGTGTCCTCTCCTCTCCTCTCTGGTTTGCAATGTTGCAAGGGGTTGTGGTCTGTGGGAGTGCTGCTTTTGTACTTACCTATGTGGGTGTGTCCTCATGGTCTGTTGTTTTCAGGTGTGTTGTGTCTGGGGTTCTGGCCTTTGTAGTTTTTGTTTGTCCAGGGGGGTGTTTTCGGGATGTGTACTGTGCTTGTGTATTTGTGCGTGCCTTGCTGTGTGGACTTGTTGGCCATGTTGTGTGCGATTGGTTTTGTGAGCGGATGGTTTCTGTGCAGGGACGTGGGCGCCATGGCTTCTGCCGTGTCGATTCTCATCGGCGTTGTTTGCGCTGGCGGGCGGTATATTTGTAGTTTTCCCGCGCTCATGGCGGTGCGATCGTAATCTCACGTGCGGTGTGTCGGCCGTGAGGGCGGGCGGTTTTGTGTTGTCGGGCGTGTTTCCGTCCGTGGCGGGCGGTTTGACTCCGACTCGGACGATGGCGGGCGGTATTTTGTGTGATTTTTCCGCCGATGGCGATTTTCGGTTTGTGTAATCGTAATGGCGTGGTCGGTGTTCAGACGGTGTGTGCGGGCGGATTTTTGCCGCTTCCATGCCTGGCGGATTTTTTTACGCCGGGTATCGTAATGGGCCCCTTAATTATTAATTAATAGAAATTATTAATTAATTATAATTAAATTACTACCCACCCTATTCCCCTATAAACCCACAACCCGCTCCTAAAAAAATAACACAATTAAGATATTTACTAAATAATTAAGAATAATTAACAACCAATTAATCACTAATTAATAACAAATTAATTACCACACTTAATATAAAATATTAAATATATAAATATGAATTAATAAAACATATTAATGAATGAAATATAATTAAATTACTTCCCACCCTATTCCCCTATAAACTCACAACCCGCTACGGAATAAAAACGCAACAATCAATTAACAATTATTAATAATTTCTAAAAATTATTATTAAATTTACTATAATTAAATTACTTCCCACCCTATTCACCTATAAACCCACAACCCGCTACGGAACTAAAACACAAAATTTACTTTAAAAAAATTAATAACTTCTAAAAATGTAATACATGTATTAAAAAAAATACAATACTTAACCAAAAATATAGAACACATACATTTAAAATACATACTAAAATACATAACACTAATATAAACATCGATATTATTAACAACAATATTTTTACAAACGATATTACTGACTTCGATATTTATGAAAACGATATTTCTTACCTTCATGTCGATATTCTGGTCACCGATATTCTTGATGTCGATATTCTGTCCCTTCGATATTTCCAACTCGATATTTTGGTACTTCGAGATTAAAAACTCGATATTATGTCTGTGTGCCTAGGGCAACAGAGTAAAGTACTCTGTCGTTCTGAGAGAGTACCTGCCGACCAAATTTTGAAAGATCCACCAGCCCAGCGGACATCTTTACAGGAGCCACCGTCACAGCAGTTACTATAAATGCTTTGAAAGTATAACGGATGGCATTGCCAACATGATGGAGCCATATGTGAAACTTTAAACTATTTCTTTTTAACAGGAAAAAAAGCAGGCTATTCTTTTTCAAAATAAAAAAAAAACAATGACTCTCTCGCCATGGGAGATTTCTTGGTCATTTTGCAGTTTTCACTTACTGTTACCACCAGGTTTTACCTGGAGGTGACGGACAGTGAAAACTGGCCATGCATTTGCCTACTCTAGAAAGGGCTGGCGAACACTTGGCCAAACCTCTGCCTGCCCCTTACTCCATGGGGCCGTAGCAGGCGTATGTTGTTGGTGGAGAAGGAGTAGTCTCAGCTGTCTACATACTGAAGTTCCCTTCGACTCTAAATAAGACAGGCAGAAGTTTGATTTGGCGACGAGGATACTCTGTCATTGTTGCACCCTCTCCGCCGAAGCCTAAATCTGGCCCTATGCCTCTGATACATTTTACGGTTTGCAGAGAAGCTGAAGATTCTGGATGGTGGGAAGGAAGTTTTCTTCACTGAACCTATAGAAGCAAGGAACTGGATTGAGCACTGGAGAGTGTTAAATAGAATACAAAAGAAAACAGACCCAAAGCCACAACATAGAAGGGGATGGGGAGGCATAAATCTGGAACAACAGACACACCTACCGAAAGGCAAAAAACGGAGGAACTGAGCTTTTGCTATATTGTCTGGCTTTGATACAGACTACAGCTCAGATATCAACCTCAGACCACACCTCTCATGTCGAAGACGGCGGCAGAACACATCTAGCATCCAGATCTGCAGATGACGGCATGTGATAGTTTTGTACATAGTGATTGATAACTCCATTGGCTGGGAGCCTCATGACTGGATCCTATATTCCATCCATCTCCCCTTCTCATTGTTCCTTTCCTTTCAGGACCAGTTGCTGGGAATTGGGATTTCTATTGAGTTTTAGGGTTTATTCGGGCTCCAGACAAGTTCTTGTCTAACCCTGGGAGAGGATTCATTTTTAGGCAGTTGATAATTTAGTCGCAGTTAACATCAAAAATCTTTATCACTGTTTGTTGTCATGAGTCGTTTACAATAACTGAGACTTCTGAAATTGGTTATGAGCAGCTCTTGATAGCAAAAGTGTATTATGGTCATAGTTCGGACATAACTATATTGATAGACTGCTCTGTGGTCCCTTGAAAATATACAATGACCCGAACACATGTATTTACATTCCTTACGTGGAATTTCAGGGGCATGGGTCATGCATCCAAATGGCACAAGGTAGTAATGAAGTGGCATCATGTAAAACTGAGAGGGATTGTCTACAGAGGGGACATCTATTCAACACCTTGTACTCTGACTATGCTAGGGGGTCTTGACCTGGGTTAAGCTTGGAGTCTGCTTTAGAGTAGAGAAATAGCATGTTGATGCAGATGCATTTCGAAAGAAGGACAAAAAGATGGCAATCCTCTACATATACTGGACCTCTTTACACCAAACACAATATAGGCTGCATTCTCAGACTGAATATTACCTGTTTTGGCCACAGCATCAAACGGGTCATTATTATTTGTGGGTAATTTCAATAGTAGAATAGATACACAAAGATTATAAATCCCACCCGGCACTAGAGGGAACATCTGAAATGAAAATAGCAGAAAATTGGAGTTATGGGCAAAGTGATGCAGCTTAACTGATGTATGGCAAGCCATATGCCCTCCTTTTAGGGAATACCATTATTTACCATACAAGCCCTCTATAAACACGTAGACCAGTTCTTCTGTGCACCACAACTGAGGAGTTTCATACCACAGGTGGAATATCTAGCTAGCACTGTCTTGGTACACAGCCCTCTACTGATATCACTAAAATGGGGTATGTCATACACCTGTGTCCCCAGATGGCACTTGCAGCCGAGTGCACTAGATGATGCGGCAGTTAGGCGAACTGTCAGAGACGCAATGATAATTACTTACGGGAGAATGCAAGCTCCACGTTGGATATGCTAATTGAGAGGGAGGCATTTAAGGCTTACATAAGGGGCATTTGCATTAAACGGTCAACAGAGGTCTACATGACATTGAATAATAAATCAATCACATTGAAGTGCAAGTTGAAGTGCGTACAATCATTGGTGACTGGCTGACCTCCTTACTGCATGAAATACAAAAGAAAGGCCAACACTTGAAATGATTAGATATACTGCTCCTGTTTGTTTGCAGAAAGTATGTTGGTGATCAGCATTTGGAGGGTGATTATGAAGGCCAGTTGCATGCGAGGCTGGCTTATGTGCAAGAACCACAGTTCACTATAATGGTAATTCGAGACTCTGAGGCACAAACACTGCACCCAGATAGATATTATACTTCACTGTACTCAATCCCTGTTGGACCCAATAGCATGATGTCCCATTACTATGCGCAGAACATCAATCTAAATGTGTTAACGCATGAACAAAAAATATTAGACAGTACATAGACGGAAATCAAGCAATTGACTTTGAATCTGGCAATGGGAATGAATCCTGTGAATAAATGATGGTTTACAGACTGAATTTTACTAAACGTTCCAGCAGCAGTTGACATTCATCTATACGATTTGTATTTAGCTTATAAGGTGAAGGGCGTTTGCAGAGTGTTGTAAAAAGGGGCGTGGCCTCGGACCACCCCTCAGCAATCCCACTGTGTGGGGCTTACTGGAGGTACCTAATGGTCTAGTTGGCCCCTTAGAACCCTTAGCATTCAAGGGGACTTAATCCCCCAACCCAGAACGTGCCAGGAGGCGCGTTTTCCGAGCAGTGCAGGGAGGGGGCGGGGCCTCCAGCAAGATGCCGGCTTTTCTTTTCATTTGATATATTTAGAAGGGGGGCTGTGTGGCCCCCCTTCTCTTAATATTTTGTGGGCCCTGGGGACCCCATCCCCAGGGCCTGAGCCATTTAAAAAAAAAAAAACGGGCCCTCCCTTCTGAGGCCGATTTCAGCCCCGGGGACCCCATCCCCCGGGGCATGGCCTTGTTTTTTTCTTTTTTTAAAATTCTTTATACGCAGGGACCCCATCCCCCGGGACCTGGCTCGTTTAAAAAAAAATATGTATACGGGAGGGGGGCCATGTGGCCCCCCTTCCCTGGGCCACTATTGGCTCCGGGGACCCCATCCCCCGGGGCCTGGCCAGCCATTTTTTTTTATTTTGGAGGGGGGCCGCGTGGCTCCCCTCCTGAGGCCAATTATGGCCTCGGGGACCCCATCCCCCAGGGCTTTGCCTCTTTCTTTTTTTTTTATTAATACGGGAATACAGGAGGGGGACCCCGTGGCCCCCCTTCCCTCGGCCACTATTGACCCCGGGGACCCCATCCCCCGGGGCCTGGCCTCAACATTGGGGACTGCGGGGGCATTGGGGCTCCCCCGCGGTCCCCAATGTTGAGGCCAGGCCCAGCCGGCAATTTGCTTTGCTTCGTGGAAGCGAGAGCAGGTTTCCGGCTCTCGCTTCCACGAAGCAAAGCAGAGTTTGCAATGATAGGACGTGAGCCGTGCTCCCGTCCTGTCATTGCAGACTGCAATGTCCCGGGGGTGGACACCCCGGGACATTGCTGGAGCCGGCCCTGGGGCGTGGCGGTTCCCAGGGCCATGGAGGACTCCAGGAAGGGGGCAGCGCGCCCCCCTCCCAACATGTAAATAGCCCGGGGAGGTGGTGGTCCCCGGGGCCGGGGGTCCGCAACGGACCCCCATATTTAAATAAAGTGTGCCCCAGGGAGGTGGTGGTCCCTGGGGCAGTGTGGGGAGGGGCAGGAGCCCCCCCACACTAATTTACATTATTGCAGCCCCGGGGAGGTGGCAGTCCCTGCCCTGAATTTCAGTGTGCCCCCGGGAGGTGGTGGTCCCCGAGGCAGTGTGGGGGGGCAGGAGCCCCCCACATTTGTTTATTTAAATTTATTTAAATTTAAATTGAAGCCCCGGGGAGGTGGCGGTCCCCGGGGCTTTGGGGGGCCCGCAAGGACCCTTGCCTCTCATAAATTAAAGCCCCAGGGAGGTAGCGGTCCCCGGGGCTGCGTGCCTCGCTGTGCATAATTAATAAAGCCTGGGGAGGTGGCGGTCCCCGAGGATGCGGGGGCCGTGCGGCCCCTGCATATATTTTGCACATTGCCCCCAGGACCTGGCCCACCCGAAGGCTTATTAAAACGAAGCGCGGGAGCCCGCGCTTCATTTAAAAAAAAAAAAACACGGCAGGATTCGCGAACCCAGAGCAAGTCCCGCCGACATTGTATTAAAAAAAAAAATCTGGCCCAGGGGGTCCCTGTAGGACCCCCTGAGCAGGCCTAGGGGTCAGGGTGTTTCTACCCTGCACCCTTTTCATGTTTTTTGTTCTTTTTTCTTGTGACTCGGTTCAACCGAGTCACAAGATGGCTGCCAACACTATCTGGTTTGAAGCGTTGGCAGCCAAGCTCGTGCTCGGGAGGGTTCGCGGATCCACCACGGTCACCAGATATATAATTTTTCTAAATATGAATATTTCAGAAACTACTGAACGGATTTACACCATTTAACAAAAAGAACGCTTTCTGAACCAAGAGCTACCTTTTTGCCAAATTTGGTGTAATTCCGATCAGCAGTTTGGGCTGTAGCTTTGTCTAAAGTTTCCTATGGAAATTAACATGGAGAAAACATGTTTTGGGACCCCCCTTTTTTCTCGGCCCCCGCTTGACGAATCACCCCAAAACTTTTAAGACAGGAGCTGACCTGAGCTGGGCATTCGTTTTGAAAATTTCGCGAAGATTCATCAAACGGCGCCAAAGATATTGGCAAAAGAAAAAAACTCTTTTCCTATGGAAACTGGATCCTAACTATAACTACCTACTGGCGACCGCCAGTAGGTAATATATATAAATATATATATGTATATATATTTCTCCACAGCCCCCACAAAAGAGCAACAGTGGGCACTCCCAGTAAGCAGCAAATTATTTATTGATTTATCACGAAGCGATGTCCGTCCTCACGCGTTTCGGCTGATCCCAGCCTTTTTCAAAGTCATTTTTTGTTAGACTTTTTCAAATTTATAGGTACAGCATAAATAGACATAGAAAAAACGGCATCCGTTGCTTACATGTCCCCCTCATTGTACAGGCTGACTATTAAATTGGCTCGAAATATTCATATACAAATAGTATATCTGTATTTTATATATATTTAAATTTTTAGAATTTATACTCTTTTTGTTAATTTTTTAAAATAAATTTTTATATAAAAACAAGCCACCTTGACATTATCATTTCCTATCTAACAGACTAGGATCCAGGGAACGCTTGGGAAGCATACACTTATATATATATCACTCCAACGGTCTGCTTCCCATAAAAACAGACTGCAGCACGCTCTGGCTCGCTTTCAGGAGTTACTTATTGCGACCACACACAACCTGGTAACGCGTTGCAACCGCCAAGTGGTCTTTGTCAAACCTGGGGTTGTAGCCATTTTCTTGTGTTTTTATAAACCAATAAAGTTTCAACAACGTTAAAGTGACAGTGCATAGTAAATGAATTAAAGTGACAAGTGTAATCCCTATTATAGGTTAAAGTGACCCATGCCATGTGCAAAAGGAGCATTGTTGTAAAGTGCTAAGATTGCATTTTCTCTACATAAAATGCAATAAAATAAGCATATAACACAACAACAATTAATCTATGGCGACAATTAATTCAAACACATTAAAAATATATAAATGCATTTAAAATTCCTTAATCGTCATTAACATTGCTAATCATGGGCCAGTGCCCAACATCACTCTAAGCTCCCAAGACCACATCTCGGACAAGACACTCTACATTGAAGTGACCTGTGGATTCTCCCTGTTGTAGAATAAAATGACTTATGCCATGTGCAAAAGGAGCATTACTTATAAAGTACTTTGGTTAAATTCTCTCTATATATAATATAGCAAATACAATCTTTTCACATTATAATGATATGCATATGGCGACAAGACTTTCAAACACATTAAAGATAAAAATGTATTTATAATTTCTCAATCATCATTAACATTGCTGATCCTGGGCCAGTGCCCAACGCCACAGTAGGCTCTTAGGACCACATCTCAGGTCAAACCCTCTAAGTTAAAGTGACATGTGGATTCTCCCGTCTTAATAATCAGATGACATCTGCCTTATATAAAGAGCGTATAGTTGAAGTGCTACAATCACATTAGTGCCCCCATGGGACAGACGGCAAACTACAATTCCCATGGCTAATGCCCATAACCGTCTCATGCTCTAACAGGCTCTCTATGCTGGGCCAGTGCACATTTGCCATCTCCCTATTTCATCAAAGTTAGGTCACTTCTTAAAATTATAAATGAAACTAAAATGATAACGTGCAGTGAAAATTTAAAACTATGTGAATAATAATTCATGGATACTCCATCGAGTGTGTGAAAGATAAAAATATATAAAAATATATAAATATGTGCAATTTCTTTTTTCTATCTGTTCAGCAGTGCACCATATATCTGTTCTTGTTTCCAGTTCAGCTATTCATCAAGCAGCATTAACTTCCCTGACCTATTCATAGATGGACATGTAAATCTTCCTCGGTATTGTGGCCATTGGGGAGCTTGCTGTTGAAGCGTAGGATATACCTTGACTCCAACTGCCTCAGGCACCTTTCTCTGTTGCCCCCTCTCAGTCTTTGTGGTACCTGGTCTAGCACAAAATACACCAAACCTTCTACCTTGTTGTTATGGCATTGCTCAAAATGCCTGGCCATTGGATATGATTGGTCCCTGTTGTTAATGGCTCGAATGTGCTGTAAAAAGCGCTGATGAACTGGTAAAATAGTGCTTCCTATATACAATTTTTGGCAGCTACATCTGAGGGCATAAACGACAAATTGGCTTTTGCAATTCAGTGGTTTCATAATCTTCCACTTCCTATCTGTGAAAGGTAGGGGCACCTCTGTTGTATTTTCTCCAAATTTGCAAGCCTTGCATTTGTGGCATCTTCTGAATCTCTTGCTTTCACTCAACCAAGTTGCCTGTTGCAGAGTCCCTGGGCTATTTGTTACCACTGCCTGTCGCAATGATCTGGCTCTGCGAAAGGTAATTAGAGGCCCTTTCCCTAATTTCTGTTTCAAAATGGGATCACCTCTTAACACATGCCAATGCCTCTGCATTATGGCTCTGATATTTCGATGTTACCTACTGTAGCCTGTAATAAATCGAAATTTGGATTCAGCTCCATCTTCAGACGCCCTTATGTTAGAGGCATTGGCAAAAATCAATTGTTCCCTCGGCTTTGAGTTAGCTTTTCTTCTAGCTGCTTCAAGCACGGTCTTGCTGTACCCTCTTTGTTCAAAACGCTTGCTAAGTCCTTCCTGCACCTGATGTAGTTGGTCTGGACAACTGCAGTTCCTCCTCATATGCAAATTCTCAGCGTACGGGATGATGTTCACTAACTTGGGAGGGTGAAAACTGCAGGCATGAAGCATTGTGTTGCCCGCAGTTTCTTTCCGATAAGTTTTTGTGTTGATCTCCCGGTTATTTATGTACACTGTGAGGTCTAAAAACTGTACCTCTTCCTCACTCAAATGGGATGTAAAATGTAAATTCAAGTCATTTTGATTGAGCCTCTTAATGAAAACCTTTGCAGATATGTTATCTCCTCGCCAAATGATGAACAAATCATCAATATAGCGGGTCCATAGGACCACATTCTCCGTCATTTCCTTGGCATACTGCGTTGCGAGCACCTGCTCCTCCCACCAGCCCATATGCAAATTAGCATAGCTGGGGGCGAAGCAGGTGCCCATCGCAGTCCCCCTGACCTGTTGATATAGGTCCTTGCCAAAAAGAAAAATGTTTTTCCAACACCAACTAAGCATATTCACCAGCATTTCTGTGTGCCGATATAGAGAAACTGGTCTCGTGCTCAAATAGTACTGCACCGCCCTTATACCATCTGCATGTGAAATGCTGGTGTAAAGGGATGAGACATCTAAAGTCATCATGATGGAACCCTCCTCCCAGTTGATGCTATAAATCTTCTTAAGGAAATCTCCTGTGTCCTTGGTGTATGATGAAAGATTTTTTACGAAATCCTGCAGGAAAAAAATCTAAAAACCTTGAGACATTCTCAAATAAACGCCCTATTGCCGATATAATCGGGCGACCTGGTGGAACATTTACAGTTTTGTGCACTTTCAGTATGAGATATAATACCGGAGTTATTGGCGCATCTACTTTAAGAAACTTGTACTCCGCCTGTGAGATAAGACCCATAGACCTCCATTGAATCAACTCTGAATTAAATTTACCAGTGGTGGATAATAACACATCCTTGTCTACCCTCCGATATCACTTTCTATCTTTAAGTTGCAACATTGCCTCTGACTGGTACATGGTAAGCGGCCAAAGGACAATGTTTCCGCCCTTGTCCGCTTGTCTCACCACTATGTCAGGTCTCAACTGCAGTTTCTTTACCAGATTCCTGTATGCAATGTCCTTAGCCAACGTTGGACTTCTGGCCTGCTGGTCTACATTTAACTGTTTCAAATCTTGGGCAATATATATATTTATATGCTTCTCCAAACCACCGGAGTCGCCTGCACTCATGCACTCATGAGCGGTTGGTCGATCTCATGAGTGTGGGTTTACGTGAATCAATCACAACTTCGAAAAGAAATGACCAGCACTCATGGGATACTTCAAGGTTCTTTATTCAAGAACACATGAAAAACACCAACAGACGTATTTCAGCTATGCGCCTTTGTTGATATTGGCGCGTTCAGTTCGAGGCATTTAAATATACATACTCTAAGTAATATTTCATTGGATAGTATGATCTAGCAAAAAATCAAAAACGGACTTAAGAATCAATAAAGCCTCTTTTTCTTCTTCCCACAGCGACCATCTTGGTACTGTTAGAAATCATGGTACAATATTCCTTTGAGCGCAATTAATTCATCATTCCATACATGTCATACTGTTTCCCGACCTTACGAGTGCATATTCAAATAAAAATAAAACCATGCATATCTCAGCATATTTGACCTAACGTCTAGGAGATCCCCATATCTAAATGATCTGAATCATGGACCCGTGTCCAGTCCAAATTCAGCATTTCCCAATCGGGCATTTCACAAGCATTATAAATCTAAAATTTGCTACTTCGATCCTTCACATACATTAACAAGGACACTCATGATTTCATCATGTATTGTGTCTTTTGACCATAATTGGGCCCTAGATGGGCAAATAATTTGAAATTACATAAATTCATTATCTACATATTTAGAGATTCTCCTAGCGTTTTTAATCCATCCAAATAAAATTATTTGTGCACTAAATAAAATAAATATTAATGCAAATTGCAAATAAAAAAAAATCAAATTACGTAAATATAAAGATATCAAAAATTAAATATGTGGGAGCCTGTTCTTCTTTGTAGGATAAATTATCCAACAGTTATTAGGCCCTGAATGGGGCTATAGGGTTATAGGGCTATGGGGGTGCTATAGACTCAACTCCCAATTATGTTATTCATACTCACAATTCCTATGTCTCTGACCTGATATTGACGTTGGTATGGTATCAGTATCTTCTGGTACATTCAACCAAACTAGATATTGGGTTGCGAAATCCCCCACAAATAACATACTGCTCCCCACTATGCACAGTATCATTTATGGTCTGTGGAATGGCAATATAGGGCCAATTATGATATAAGGGCTTCTTGTGCTATGGAATCAATCCTACTCGAATGAAAGGAAATTGAGAGATGAGAAGGAAAAGAGGGGAAGGAGAAACAAAGGGAACAGTGCTACCTTGCTAATTAACATCCCATATGTGTATAGGATATATTCTGTTACCTAACTGGTCCAACTTGCAACCTAATGCTTGAGATGTAATATCTTTCTGATGTGCTTTAATCTCCTATATATGAAGCTAACACTTCATCGCTATTCAACCCTTGGGGTATCTTGGTCTGGAGGCCTAAGATATAGCGGGATTCCAATTTTCTTAGTTTAAGGACCCTAGCACCTCCTCTCTCTCCTTGGGGTATATGGTCAAGACAGAAAACCTTAAACTTGGTCCTATTACTCTTGTGGTATTCTATGAGGAATCTAATCTTTTTAGGCGATTTCAGCCCGGTACTTGATAAGTTAGAATCTTGAAGCTATTCTTGCATGCTTTGCACTTTGTGCATGGGAAAAGGCCTATATCTCCTTGGATGTTTTGCTGAGATGGCTCTGTATCAACAGATCTTTAAGTGATATACTCCTTCTATAGGATACTGGAGGGTAATCTGGTAGATCTGGTCGCCTGTAAGACATGCCAGTTAATACGGAGTATCCTGTGGATGCCCGCTGCGTCCCCACAGAAATCTGTGATTAATCTGAATTTGCTGTTGTCCCCTGCCTGTGGTTTATCCATCACCGGTTCTTGCCTTTTATGTTTGAGTACCCCATCTTCTGCTCTTTTCAAAACTTTGTTGGGATATCCCCGGACCTTGAACCTCATAATGACATCCTTAGCGGCAGAGTCAAATTCTCTTATTCTGGTGCCGTTTCTAATAGTGGGGAGCAATTCCCCATAGAGGATGCTCCACTTCAGTTTCTTAGGGTGATTACTCCTGGCATGTAAGAGGGAGAACGTGCAAATTCTTCCCTCTACCACAAATACCTTAAAATCAAGAAAAGTGACACATTCAGCACTAATTTTATTTGTAAATGGCAGGTTTACACTGTTGGTGTTCAAAATTGATATATATATATTCTAGTGCCAATTCTTTAGAACCTCTCCAAATGATGTAGCGGTCATCTGTATAGCGGCTCCAACTAATGACCCATTCCACCCAGGGATCATTCTCCTTGGACCAAGCTACCTGCTTCTCCAGCCAGCCCACGAACAAGTTCGCGTAGCTGAGGGCAAAGCAGGTACCCATCGCCATCCCTTGTATTTTTCAGTAATGTTGGCCTGAGAATATAAGAATGTTGTTAGTCAAACATAATTTTACAAAGTCCATTAACATTCTGTTATGATCCTGATATTTTAAGAATCTACCACGCAGGAAATATTCAATGGCTTGCAGACCGTCATCATGGCCTATACTAGTATAAAGACTAGTTAAATCCATGGTAATCCTTATAAAGTCTTGTTCCCAGACAACGTTCTCAGTACGCTGCCCGAAATCTTTGGTAGCTTGGGTATATTATGTTAAAGTATTCACAAATGGAAAGAGAAAGTTGTCGATATATGTTGATGTATTCTCTAATAAACCTGATTTAGAAGAGCTTATTAGTTGTCCCAGGGGGCTACTTGTGTCTTTGTGAATCTTCAGCTTTTGCTTTATATAGTTAAGAGAAAGTACCCTTGTTTGGTGGATATTTACCTCTTTGTAATCTTGTTGTCTTCTCTATACGAGGATTCATGTTATCAAAGATTTCTGGATGAAGATACATAAGGAGCAATCATATTGCCAAAACGCACACAAGGTCACTGGAGACATTTCCCCATGGTCCATTATGCAGTTGTAGTGTAGAATTTGCACTAGACATTTACCAAACAAGGTAGCACTTACAAATTAACCAGTAGAAAGTACTCCAGTTGGGTAGATATTTTGTGCAAGACTGTGGACTCTTGTTGGATAAAGGAGCAGGGGAGGTTCTGTTCTGGCCAATCACTCACACAGCTACTAACACACCCACACACTCAGACACCCAATCACACACCCATTCTGTCACTCTCACATCCACTCACAGACCCACACAGCCACTCACACACTCACTTACCCACCCATACAGTAACTCACATGCCCATAAAACCCTTCACACACCCACTCACAGGCCCATAAAGCCACTCACACACCTATTCACACATCCACAAAACCACTCACTCCCCCTTTCACAGACCTATACAACCAATCACACACCTACTCACACACCCACTCTCAAAGGTTATGAGTTACAATTAGGAAATAAAATTTAAAAAACCTTAGAAAATCACTAAAAAAGCCAAAGGTTTTGGTTAGGAAATGGAATTTAAAAAAACATTAGAATTTCACTGGAAAAACCATAGGTTACAGGGATGTTATAGTCAGGCTCAGATTTCACATGCACAAAATTAATAGAAATTCAGCAGCTATAGTTACCTGAGCTAACTATAACTTACGCCCCCGCAATGTACTGCTTATAATGCCACACATTCCATCACTAATGACTTGGTCAGTGATATCACTGATTACATCGTGCACCCATACAGCCACTAACACATCCACAAACCCAAACCACTCACACACCCACTTACAGACCCATATAGCCACTCACACACCCATTCCCATACCCACACAGCTACTCACACACCCACTCACAGACCCATACAGCCACTAAAAAACCCACTCATGACTCACAAATCCACTCACACACCCACCCTCAAAACTACTCACACACCCACTCATACACCCATACAGACACTCGCATACCCACTCTGACCCATATAGCCATTGACACACCCAGTAACTGACCCATACAGCTAATCATACACCCACTCACAGACCCTTACATCTACTCGCACACCCACTAACAGACCCAAACAGCCACTCACACACCCACTCACCAACCCATACAGCCACTCTCACACCCACTCACACATCCACAAAACCACTCGCACACCCACTCACAAACCCATACAGCCACCTCACACACCCACACAGCCACTCTCACACCCACTCATCGGCCTATACAGCCACTCACACACCCACTCAAATAAAAAAACTTCAAAATTCACAAAAAAAACAAAGGTTGCAGGGACGTTATAGTTAGTAAATAACATTAAAAAACTGTAGAAATTCAATGAAAAAACAAAGATTACAGGGAGTTGCAGTTAGGAAATGCATTTGAAAAAACCTTAGAATTTCACTGAGAAAAACAAAGGTTACAGGGACATTATAGTTAGGCTCAGATTATCCATGCACAAAACCATAGAAATTCAGCAGTTATAGTTACCTGAGCTAACTATAACTTATGACCCTGCAGTGCACTGCTTATGACCTCGCATACCACATCACTCATGGCATGGTCAGTGACATCACTGATGACATCACTGATGACATCTCAAATGATATTACTGATGACATCACTGATGACATCATCCAAAGAACCACTCACACACCCACTCACTCACAAACCCACACAACCACTCACACACCTACTCACAGATTCATACAACCACTCACACACACCCAGTCACACATCCAGACAACCACTCACATACCCACTGACAGGCCCATACAACCACTCACACACCTACTCACAGATTCATATAACCACTCACACACACCCAGTCACACATCCATATAACCACTCACACACCCACTGACAGGCCCATACAACCACTCACACACCCACACATCCACTCACACACTCAGTCCTATACCCACAAAACCACTCACATTCACTCACAGACCCATATAATCAATCACACACCCACTTATACACCGAAACAACCCCTCGCACAACCACTCACACACCCGCTCACACACATACAACCACTCACACAGCCACTCACACACACAGAAAACCACTCTTAGGTCAGTTCAGTTGAAAAGGTTTTTATTTGGCCAATCAAGGCCATAAAAGAAATGTACCAATACAATACAAAACAAGCAAGATAAAAATGGTACAATAGCCTAAACCTGTAAACGAATGCCTGCAACCGTGTATAGGTCGAAGGATAATCAACATCAAGATAAAATTTTACATGGCATAATAAAACTGTATCAAACAATCAGATATAATAATAGGTCTAAAAAAGCAATAATATACAGTTAAAATACAATATCATCATAAAGTGATGCCCACTCACAACTCACAGACCCTTCACAGACCCATTTAGCCACTCACATAACCACTGACAGACCTATACAGCCGCTCACACACTCACTGACAGATCCGTAAAGCTACTCATACACCCACTCACACACCCATACAGCCACTTAGACACCCATTCACACACTGATAAAGACAGTCACACAGCCACTCAGATGACATATGTTAGAAATAGTATCACTCAGTAGTACAGAAAGAACAGCAATTTAACTCATGCAGTTGCTTAGTATCTATTTTTAAGTCTCAGAAATGTTTACGAAATACTAACACTCACTGGATGATGACATCAGTCATGTCATTTGAGATGTCATCAGTGATGTCACTGACCATGTCACAAGTGATGTAATATGTGAGGTCATATGCTATGCAGTGCATTGCAGGGTCGTAATTTATAGTTAGCTCAAGCAACTATAACTGCTGAATTTCTATGGTTGTGTGTGTGTGAAATCTGAGCCTATTACGTCCCTGTAACTTTTGTTTTTTTCTATGAATGTATATATATATATATATATATATATATACACCACCAACTCCTCATTTCCCTTAAAAGAGGTGCACCGACCATGGTTTTGTTGCAATTAAACTTCATTTATTCATGGAACGATACAGGGGCAAGAGGATCACTGTTCCCAACGTTTCTGCTCGACAGAGCCTTGATCACGGGAGGCAGTCTCTCTGACTTTTGAATTGCCCACGTGGTTTCCCCTTTTAAAACATGGGCCATATTCTTTTGCAGAGTGCGCAAGGGAAAAATGCACGACTTTTAATGAAGAGTAGCGCAATTTGATCAGTGTTCAGCGCTCAAAACCTTATTCTTCTTTTCTGTCATTCCCTTTACGCAAGATTAAAGTGTGCCTCACTGCACAGTCCGTTTTAACATTTCCGTTTGCATCTTTAAGAGCAACATCAACCCGCAGCAATGGAAAAAATTCCTTCTGCTCCCTTACTCGCCGCACTCCGAGAACACATTCCCAGGGGGCAAGCAGGTCAGGCTCCAAATATATAAATCACCATCCTCCATTGCCACGCAAGGATCCCACGACCTTACCAGGGCGGCCAGTGCTTCTGGTGCAAGGCTTCCAGGAAATATACCACCAACTCCTCCTTTTCCTTAAAAGAGGTGCACCGACTCTGGTTTTGTTGCAATTAAACTTCATTTATTCATGGAACGATACAGGGGCAAGAGGCTCACTGTTCCAAACGTTTCTGCTCGACAGAGCCTTGATCACGGGAGGCAGTCTCTCTGACTTTTGAATTGCCCACGTGGTTTCCCTTTTAAAACATGGGCCATATTCTTTTGCAGAGTGCGCAAGGGAAACATGCACGACTTTTAATGAAGAGTAGCGCAATTTGATCAGTGTTCAGCGCTCAAAACCTTATTCTTCTTTTCTGTCATTCCCTTTACGCAAGATTAAAGTGTGCCTCACTGCACAGTCCGTTTTAACATTTCCACTTGCATCTTTAAGAGCAACATCAACCCGCAGCAATGGAAAAAATTCCTTCTGCTCCCTTACTCGCCGCACTCCGAGAACACATTCCCAAGGGGCAAGCAGGTCAGGCTCCAAATATATAAATTACCATCCTCCATTGCCACGCAAGGAGCCCACGACCTTACCAGGGCGGCCAGTGCTTCTGGTGCGAGGCTTCCAGGAAATATACCACCAACTCCTCCTTGGTTGGTACTCGTGATCAAGGGGTTCTCCCCGAAACGCGTTGAGTTTGTCTAAGCCTATTTTGAAATAAATTACCACTTTGCAACAACTTGGGTCCACGGTATGCTGCTTTTTGGATAGAGAGAACAGCATTGAAATTGTTATATTGGGACTCGCCGTCCCGCCGTGGAACGCCGCCGCAAGAGGCAGGGGTGAGGCGACTGCGTTGCTTCGCACGCTCAGCAGTGATATATATATATATATATATATATCACACAAAAGATTACTTCTTTTAAAAGCAACCGGAGGGACACAGCGGGGACATCAGGAGTTCCATTTATTAAAAGCTGTAGCATATCGGGATTAGGGTTTTTTGTGTAACCAGGAAGATTGGCGCTCAGACTAGTGCGCGTGTTGTGTGAATAATGCTTTGAGTATGTACGGTGCTGCCAGGTCGGGGAACTACCCAATAACCCCCGTTGGTTTGTGAGTCAGGAACCCACAACAGTCTTGTAAGCACAGTCCCGGGCACACGTGGTGGGGATACAATAATGGTATGGCAGTCTCTTTTAGATCAAAATTGCTGTGGTCGACACCAGTGTAATCTTTAGAGTTATTTAATCAAGAAATGACAAAAAGAAATCAAACAGCCAGCCAACACGTGTTTCGTCACAAGGCAATTGGCCTGTGACTCTTAAGGGCTGGGGAGGATACAAAACATGGGGTGAGGGGAGTTCGAACAACAAATGGAAAAACGAGTATGGACGGTATAATAACCACTGATGGGACATAGGAAAGGGATCACCCTAAGTGTGAGCTGAGCTTGTGTTTTAAGAAAAAACATGAGCGAAATGTGACTTGAGTGTGCGTGCCGCTATCATGGTATGATCACCATGACAAAGGCGCGGGAAAAACATTGTTCATAAGTGGTGTGACATAGTAAAAACAACAGCAAGTGGGTACACGTGATATTGTGTAACATAGTGGGTGTCCTGTGCTCGTTAAGGAAAGGCTACCCGTGTAGGATAACATGAGAAACACACTGAAGCATGACAATAATCGTACTGAGAATCTGAGAACACACCGAATGCTTAGACAGAGTGGTTAGCTGCTATTCTGCATCCATTGGTGATGGTGGCTGGGGTGGGGGGACTGGCAAGATAAATTGCAGAGTGAATGTAGAGGACAGAGGTGTCTGGGAGGTCTGAGGTTATGGGAAACCTATGAGAAACTAGGTTCTCAGGGCGAGCATTATTAGATAAATACCTGTGTGGTGTTTGAAGAGTAAGTAGATGTGGTCCCTAAAGAAAACAAGGAAAGAAGAGGGCGAGGATGAGCGGAGTAAGAGGCAACACGGTAAAAGGTGCCCTCAGACGGGCACCGATCGGTGTGATAATGATGTGTCTAGGAATTAAGAATAGGTGCTCACCTCAGAGCCGGTGATAATTCCAACCCGGCCTGGGGTTTGAGGTGCAGCTCAGGTGAGCGATGCACCGACTGTGGTGCTGTGTGTGGCAGGTAATGCGGGGAAGTCCGATTTCTCTAGCAAAGTCAAATGGGCGGGTGCGCCGCGATGGGGGTTGACGTGGAGTCTGGAAGAATAAGGGAAAATTAGAGGTAATGCAAGGGTGACAAGAAGGGACCGGGATAGAAAACAGGGGGGGGGGTTTCTTACCCTGAGTATCGGGTATGGGAACCTTCCAGTGTCTGGAAACAGAGCGGGGATGTTGGGACGTCGTGTGGCGGTAGAAGGTTCCGATTCTGCAAAATGGAGCGTAATTAGAGCCTAGTGTGGGAAGGCATAAGTTTAGGCAAAGCAATCGCGGTATCGGCGGGAATCTTACCCGGTTTGAGCCTTGTAGAGGGTTCTCCAGGCTATCGTGGGAGTGAGAGGGCGGGTACGCCAGTCTGATGTAGGTGGGGAAGCAAGAGAAAATGATCATGAGTGGGGACTGAGATGTGCTCGGGGGGACAAGGAAAGTAACAGTGGTGGTCAGAAGCCTAGACAGAGTGTGGCTTACCTGCTCGTCGTGCGACGGAGGTCGAGAGACACTGGTTCGGTAACTTCTTCCGGATGCGGAAGATGTCAGAAACTGGCGTGTCTCAGTTATACTTGCGCGGCTAGTGACGACTAGACTGCGCGCTAGTACGTTTCAGTGGCTGTAAGGCGTGGTCGTACATGCCCGTGGCTGGAGACCGTGAACGTTATGTTCACAATGGGTGGTGTGACGTAAGGGCGCAGTGCGCATGCGCTGGGGACAGGAAGACTAGACCGTACGAATGGTGCGAGACTGGTCAGAGTATTTAGACTACTAGCGTAGAAACCCCATGAGCGTGCTCATGAGTCATCGACGTGCGGTGTATGCACTGCAAGACGTCCAATGGGGTCAAGAGTGATGGCTGCTAAAAATGGGAAGAAAAAGTAATCAGGGCGGTAGGAGTTGGCTGGGAGTCAATAGAAGAAGGTTGGTAGGGAGGAAGGAATGAGAATCGGAAAAAGAAGGAGAAAGTGCCTCGATAGCAGCATCATAAACAGAGTTTCAATGAACGTGGAAGCACGGTAATTGGGCTAGTGTTAGGAGCGATTGGACAAGTTAGATGAGGGTACTGAATAAGATGGTGAGGTGAGGTAAACCTCGTGCTTGGAGCCGCATTGGTGTGTGGAGACATACTAAGTATGCTGAGTGTGGTGACGCTGGTCATATGTTGGAAATTACTCCGAGGAGTGACCAGTAAGGGGCCATGGTTGCTCCCGTAGTTGGCAGCATACACTGCATCAGTACCATGTGATGTGAGGGACACATGTGTGTTACGTATGTGTTCACAAAATAAACTGTAAGTAGCCAACGTATACATTCACAAACCGGACTGTAAGTCGCCAACGCGCAGTTCATTACTGGGCAGTCATTCGCCCAGGAAGTAATGTAGTTCATGATCTGTGTTGAGTCCGTGTTGTACTGTTCGTAGACGCATGATCCACGTTGCTTCCAGGCGCCTGAGCCTTAGTTCTCTGTTGCCGCCTCTGGCGTTGACTGCTGCCACATCGAAACCGAAGAAAGTCAACCGTTTCTTGGCGCCTTGATTGGGGCAGGTGGCTGCGTGTACTGCCATGGGGTATCTGGTGTCTTGGTGTTGCAGAGCTCTGATGTGCTCTCCAATGCGCTCTTTCAATGATCTGATGGTGCTTCCGATGTACCAGCGTTTGCAGGCGCACTCGAGAATGTATACCACGAATTTGGTATTACAGTTGATGTTGTACTTGATTTGGTATTGTTGCTTGTTCATAGTTGTGACAGTTTTGACCCCATTCTGGGCTAGCCTGCACACCCCGCAGCAACCACATTTGAAGAACCCCAGGGTGTGGGTGGTAAGCCATGTGTGGCTGATGAGGGGGGCCTGGAACACTAGGACTGAGTCTCATTTTAAGTGTTCTGCCTCTTCTGTAGGTGATTTGAGGTCTGGTGGTGATGACTTCTCGGATTGTGGTGTCTGCCAGTAGAATGCCCCAGTGTTTGAGGCTTTTCCTCATTGCTATGCCCATGTCACTGTAGTCTGTAATGAGTCTGACAGGTTGGTCGTGTTCACTGATTTTCTTCTGGTTGTGTAGTGTCTCCTGCCTCTTTATGTTATTGATTCTCTTCTCCGCTGTGTGGATAGTGCGAGCATTGTAGCCTCTCGCCTTGAATCTGTGTTTCATGTTGGCCAAGCATTTTTGAAACTCAAGGTCCTCGCTGCAATTTCTCCTGGCTCTGACAAATGCCCCATGGGGGATTGCCTGAATTTGATGGGACGGGTGGGAGCTTTCAGCGTGTAAGATGGCATTGCATGATGTTTCCTTCCTGTATAGTCTACTGTGTAATGTGTCTGACTTGATGTAGATTTCAACATCTAGAAAGGTGATACTGGAGGTACTGGAGTTACTAGTGAATCGCATGTTCATGTCGTTAGAGTTTAGATGTTTGCAAAATTCGTCGAGTTTGTCTTGTGACCCTGACCAGAGTAAGAGACAATCGTCTATGTAGCGTCCCCAGTAAACTATTGAATCTACCCATGGTGCCCCTTTGGGGCTCCAGATCCATTTGGATTCCAAGACACCCATGTATAGGTTCGCAAAGGAGGGTGAGAATTGAGAGCCCATGGCCACACCTTTGTTTTGTTTGTACCAGATGTTGTCGTATATGAAAAAGTTATTGTTCAAGATGATGTCCATCATTGCAACTAGCATGTTGGTGTGTTGCCATAAAGTAGCTGGTCTGTTGTGTAATAAGTTGGTGATGGCTTCTAGCCCTAACTCTGGTTCGATAGTGGTGTAGAGGGCAACCACATCGAGGGTGGTCAGGATCATACCCGGTTGCCATTGGACATCAGCTAAGATACTCAAGATATGTTTAGTATCTTGTATGTGCGATGGTAAGTTTTTAACCATGGCGCCCAGGAAAAGGTCCACGTATTGTGCGAGCCTCTCCGTTGGACCGCCAATGCCTGATACTATCGGTCTCCCAGGTGGAAATGGCGCTGACTTGTGTATCTTGGGCACGGTATACAGCCAAGGGAATGCTGGCTTGTGAACCTTCAGGTAGAGATGTTCCTGTTCATCTATGAGACCCAACGAGTGCCAGTCGGATAGACTTTTGTTGATTTTGGTGACTAATGTGGCTGTGGGATTGTAGGAGAGCTGTTCATAACAGGATGTGTCCTGTAATTGAGACAAGATTTCGTTGTGGTAGTCAGTCCGTTTCATGACCACCACATTCCCGCCTTTGTCAGCCTCTTTGATTATGATGTCTGTGTTCAATGTGAGGGTTTTCAACGCTACTCGTTCTTCCCTGTGTAGGTTGTCTTTTGTTCTGTGTTTCGTACCCAATATCTTGTGTTCGTGTCTATCCATGTCTGCCAAAACTAGGTTGTAGAATGTGTTGATGGAGTTGCCCCCTGGTAGTACTGGCGTCCATTTAGACTTTGTTTTGAGACCACTGTTGAGAGAGAGGTCTGTTTCTATGTCCAAGTCCTGGAGAAGATTCTCCATGTTCATGGGTGTTTCGTCTGAGTCTGTGATAGATAGGAGTAGATGTGTGTCTAGGATATCCCTGATACTTTGCATGCCAGATGGGTTGTCTGAGCAAATGTTTTTGACGTTCTTTGTGGTGGATGGGGTACCACAGAAGTGTTTTTTAATCTTTAAGCCCCTGATGAATTTGAACAGGTCTACTTTGTGTCTGCAGGGCATCTCCCTGTTCGTGGGGGTTGAAGCTTAAGCCTCTACTAAGTAGTGAGATCATTCCACTGTCCAGATTTTGGGAGGAGAGGTTGACTACCTGTATGCTCTGATCTGTCTGGTCTATTTTTCTTCCCGTCCCCGGACCTCAGTTTCTTTTTGTAATTTTCTGAGTCCTGACCTTTTCCCTCTACGGGTCTTCTGTCTAGGGGTCCCTGTCTTTGTTGCGTCCGGTTTTCTCTTCGTATGGCTTGAACCTCCCTTAAAAAAGACGATGTTGTCAGGCCTAGTCTACTCGAACCGCTAGCTTGATTTTCAGTTTCGCTATCACTGGTTGGAATGGTGTTGAGGGAGGTGCAGCTAGATGAGAGAGAGGGAGTCTCTGTTCTGGTCTGTCTGTCTCCCTGTGGGGTGATTTGTACTAATTTGTCGTATTTCCTGGCGAAGGTGAAGACACGTCCCTCTCTGTAGTCAGCTTTGTCCCTTTTAAGTTGTCGTGTTTTCCTATCTTTGATTTCGTTCTGGTGCTTGGCTAGGATGTCATTCAGGATGACGTAATTTTTCCCTGTCGCTTCCTGCAGGTCTAAATCGGCTACTTCTTTTTCAAGGTTTGCTATTTCAATTTGAAGTCTTGATACCTTACGTTCGGCATTCTCTATTACAATGTTAATTAGTGTGTTTGAATTGGAAGTGAGGGTCTCTTCCCATTTGCCTAGTAGATCGTCATCTAGATCATCAAATGTGGGGAAAATCTGAGAACGCAGTCCTCTTGGGACTCTGTTGAGTCTCAAGTACTGTTTAGGTGTGGCACTATCCCACCACCTAGAGTTATCTGTCTTTTTTAGTCTCTCTAGTTTTAAGAATTTCTCTTTCAGACCTTCTTTGCGTGGTGGGTTTTTACTGGTGGGTGCTGAAATGCTTGTGATCCCCTTCGATAAATTATCAAAAAGTTCTGATGCGACCCTGTCTCTATCCATAACCTGAAATGATGGTGTGTATTAGTGTGAGTACGCTGTGGCTGCCCTTCCTGAGACGATAAAGTTATATCTGGGATTAGGGTTTTTTGTGTAACCAGGAAGATTGGCGCTCAGACTACTGCGCGTGTTGTGTGAATAATGCTTTGAGTATGTACGGTGCTGCCAGGTCGGGGGAACTACCCAATAACGCCCGTTGGTTTGTGAGTCAGGAACCCACAACAGTCTTGTAAGCACAGTCCCCGTCACACGTGGTGGGGATACAATAATGGTATGGCAGTCTCTTTTAGATCAAAATTGCTGTGGTCGACACCAGTGTAATCTTTAGAGTTATTTAATCAAGAAATGACAAAAAGAAATCAAAACAGCCAGCCGACACGTGTTTCGTCACAAGGCAATTGGCCTGTGACTCTTCAGGGCTGGGGAGGATACAAAACATGGGGTGAGGGGAGTTCGAACAACAAATGGAAAAACGAGTATGGACGGTATAACCACTGATGGGACATAGGAAAGGGATCACCCTAAGTGTGAGCTGAGCTTGTGTTTTAAGAAAAAACATGAGCGAAATGTGACTTGAGTGCGCGTGCCGCTATCATGGTATGATCACCATGACAAAGGCGCGGGAAAAACATTATTCATAAGTGGTGTGACATAGTAAAAACAACAGCAAGTGGGTACACGTGATATTGTGTAACATAGTGGGTGTCCTGTGCTCGTTAAGGAAAGGCTACCCGTGTAGGATAACATGAGAAACACACTGAAGCATGACAATAATCGTACTGAGAATCTGAGACAATGTCGAATGCTTAGACAGAGTGGTTAGCTGCTATCTGCATCCATTGGTGATGGTGGCTGGGGTGGGGGGACTGGCAAGATAAATTGCAGAGTGAATGTAGAGGACAGAGGTGTCTGGGAGGTCTGAGGTTATGGGAAACCTATGAGAAACTAGGTTCTCAGGGCGAGCATTATTAGATAAATACCTGTGTGGTGTTTGAAGAGTAAGTAGATGTGGTCCCTAAAGAAAACAAGGAAAGAAGAGGGCGAGGATGAGCGGAGTAAGAGGCAACACAGTAAAAGGTGCCCTCAGACGGGCACCGATCGGTGTGATAATGATGTGTCTAGGAATTAAGAATAGGTGCTCACCTCAGAGCCGGTGATAATTCCAACCCGGCCTGGGGTTTGAGGTGGAGCTCAGGTGAGCAATGCACTGACTGTGGTGCTGTGTGTGGCAGGTAATGCGGGGAAGTCCGATGTCTCTAGCAAAGTCAAATGGGCGGGTGCGCCGCGATGGGGGTTGACGTGGAGTCTGGAAGAATAAGGGAAAATTAGAGGTAATGAAAGGGTGACAAGAAGGGACCGGGATAGAAAACAGGGGGAAGGGTTCTTACCCTGAGTATCGGGTATGGGAACCTTCCAGTGTCTGGAAACAGAGCGGGGATGTTGGAACGTCGTGTGGCGGTAGAAGGTTCCGATGCTGCAAAATGGAGCGTAATTAGAGCCTAGTGTGGGAAGGCATAAGTTTGGGCAAAGCAATCGCGGTATCGGCGGGAATCTTACCCTGTTTGAGCCTTGTAGAGGGTTCTCCAGGCTATCGTGGGAGAGAGGGCGAGTACGCCAGTCTGATGTAGGTGGGGAAGCGAGAGAAAATTATCATGAGTGGGGACTGAGATGTGCTCGGGGGGACAAGGAAAGTAACAGTGGTGGTCAGAAGCCTTGACAGAGTGTGGCTTTCCTGCTCGTCATGCGACGGAGGTCGAGATACACTGGTTCGGTAACTTCTTCCGGATGCGGAAGATGTCAGAAACTGGCGTGTCTCAGTTATATTTGCGCGGCTAGTGACGACTAGACTGCGCACTAGTACGTTTCAGGGGCCGTAAGGCATGGTCGTACGTGCACGTGGCTGGAGACCGTAAACGTTATGTTCACAATGGGTGGTGTGACGTAAGGGCGCAGTGCGCATGCGCTGGGGGCAGGAAGACTAGACCGTACGAATGGTGCGAGACTGGTTTGAGGATTTATACTACTAGCGTAGAAACCCCATGAGCGTGCTCATGAGTCATCGACCGTGCGGTGTATGCACTGCAAGACGTCCAATGGGGTCAAGAGTGATGGCTGCAAAAATGGGAAGAAAAAGGTAATCAGGGCGGTAGGAGTTGGCTGGGAGTCAATAGAAGAAGGTTGGTAGGGAGGAAGGAATGAGCCCGGGACTGTGCTAAAAAGCTGTAGCATGACGCGTTTCGGCACAATTGCCTTTTTCAAATGCCATACAAGCCGGAGATCTGCCCAACTCTCCTTTTAAAAGTGCTGCGGTCCTCCCATTGGTGGGAGCCCAGCTGGCCACAGTTTGTTAATTGAGTCTCACTGCCGCGATGTATGGCAGACTGCAATTCCCAGCATGCATCTTCCCTGGGTGAGTATCTCAATGCGGGCCCATTTTTACCTGTTAATGGGCGCTGGTATTCCATTGAAAAGGTGGTTGTAAATGATGTTACAGTCCCGGTGTCATTGTTGCCATGGACCTTTCCTGGGTCCCCAGACGCCCCAGCCTCAAGTACAAGTGTCAGCATAACTGTAGGACGCCGATACAGTGATCGCGCCCCTCCGTGCAGTCACAGACCACGGTTAGCAGCAGTACCATGCTGTCCTTGGTTGCGGCGGTCCAGAAGTACTCCAATCCTTTGGAACAGTACACTTCTCACACGCCAATGTGCCTCCGGACGCTTGTAGGGCGGGTCCCCCAGCGTGCCACTGGCCAGCACGCAACATATCACACAAAAGATTACTTCTTTTAAAAGCAACTGGAGGGACACAGCGGGGACATCAGGAGTTCCATTTATTAAAAGCTGTAGCATGACGCGTTTCGGCACAATTGACTTTCTCAAATGCCATACAAGCCGGAGATCTGCCAAACTCTCCTTTTAAAAGTGCTGCGGTCCTACCATTGGTGGGAGCCCAGCTGGGCACAGTTTGTTAATTGAGTCTCACTGCCGCGATGTATGGCAAACTGCAATTCCCAGCATGCATCTTCCCTGGGTGAGAACCTCAATGCGGGCCCATTTTTACCTCTTAATGGGCGCTGGTATTCCATTAAAAAGGTGGTTGTAAATGATGTTACAGTCCCGGTGTCATTGTTGCCATGGAGCTTTCCTGGGTTCCCAGACGCCCCAGCCTCAAGTACCTATGTATTTGAAGTATTTCTTTGCAATTCTTTGCATTCCATAGGTGGTTATGCTTAAAATTACCTAAACCGCCCTGTGGTACCATATGATCAAGACTAACCCTGGGCGTAAAACTCCGCTCGCGGAGTGTGTGGATTTTTTGCAACTCTGCGTTTCACGTAGAATGCGGAGTTGCCGAAAACTCTGCGCTCTGCACTGGAGCGGAGTTTTTTTTGTGTTTGCGTGCCCAAAATGCGTTTTCGCGCGCGCAGGAACGACTTACCGGGGGTCTGCGATCGCCGATGACATTTCCCATCCTTTCGCGAGTGCTACGAGATTTGGTAGCCGGCCGCAGGGTCCAGCGAGAGTGTGCGATCGTGAACATGTCATTCGGGCGTGCCATCGGACTTCCGGCGGACGTTTTGTGAAGATCGCAATCCTGAACACGCAGAATTTGCAATCTGGCGAAGAATCTCTCTCGAGCAGCATCAAAACCTTCTCGAAATAATGATTTGGATTAAAAAAACTCAGATTGATATTTGGCTGTACTTTTTTGTGCAAGGAGTCCTTTTTCTTTTTTTACTTTTTTTTGAAGAGGGAGGAAGTGCCCAAGAGTCTCCAACTTCCTGTTCCTGTCCAGCAGGCTCCTCCCAGTGCTTTGTCCATCTCCTGTTCACTTTTCATTCGGATTTGGAGCTGGAAGGATCCCTCTTTGTGTCTGCTGCATCATATACCATTGGATTTGAGGACTTTTGAATTTGAGATTTCACAAGTAAGTTTGAAAATTGGTGTTGTTAGTTTGATTGGGGCATTGCACCTATATTTTTTGTACTTTTCATCATTTTTAAAAACTTTATTGTGGTGAGTGGCCTGTAGTTTCACTAGGGGCTAAGTTGTTTGTTTGTCAGTAATTGTTCTTCTTTTATAAAGGAAACATGTTGCACAGTTCACTACATTTTCTCCAACGTTTGAAATCAATTTGCAATATTTATTTAATTCACTAGCCGGCCAGTAGTCTGCCAATAGGCCTTTCAGTCAGTAGGCCCAGAGCTACTCATGGGTGCATGAAACAACTGTTTCTGTGGTGTCTGTTGAATTTAAACATCATTTAGGGCATGGATGGCATTGGATTGAATTGCAAAATGTTTTTTTTGAGTCCGCCTCTCCCCGTTCAGATCCGAAGCCACCGAAGTCATCTGCGGCGTTCCACAAGGATCCTCACTCAGCCCGACCCTCTTCAACGTCTACATGAGCCCCCTCGCAGCCATCGCACGCCGACACAACCTCAACATCATCTCCTACGCCGACGACACCCAGCTGATCCTCTCCCTCACCAACGACCCCACCACCGCCAGAGCCAACCTGCACGACGGGATGAGAGACGTCGCCGACTGGATGAGGAACAGCCGCCTTAAACTGAACTCAGACAAGACGGAAGTCCTCATCCTGGGCTCATCACCCTCCGCCTGGGACGACTCCTGGTGGCCCCCGGCCCTGGGCACCGCACCCAAGCCAACGGACCACGCACGCAACCTGGGCTTCATCCTGGACTCCTCCCTGTCGATGACCAGACAAGTCAACGCCGTCTCATCTTCATGCTTCAACACCCTGCGCATGCTCCGCAAGATCTTCAGATGGATCCCCACTGAAACCAGGAAGACCGTCACCCAGGCACTCGTCACCAGCCGACTGGACTATGGGAACACCCTCTACGCCGGAACCACAGCCAAACTTCAAAAGAGACTCCAGCGCATCCAGAACGCCTCCGCACGACTCATCCTGGACATCCCCCGACACAGCCACATCACCGTACACCTGAAAGACCTGCACTGGCTCCCCGTCAGCAAGAGAATCACGTTCAGACTCCTCACCCACGCACACAAGGCCCTCCACGACCTGGGCCCAAAGTACCTCAACGACCGCATGTCCTTCTACACGCCCACACGCCAGCTACGATCAACCAGCCACGCCCTCGCCACCGTACCACGCATCCGCAGAACCACCGCCGGAGGAAGATCCTTCTCCTACCTGGCGGCCAAGACCTGGAACTCCCTCCCCACTCACCTTCGGCGAACCCAGGACCATCTCGCCTTCAGGAAGCAGCTCAAGACCTGGCTGTTCGAGCAGTAACTTACCCCCTCCCCCAGCGCCTTGAGACCCTCCCGGGTGAGTAGCGCGCTCTATAAATGCCGTGATTGATTGATTTTTGGTATTTCACTTTTTTTCATGTGTGGTTGTTGTGTAACTTGCAAAGATTTTTTAGCCCTGTGGATTTTCGTTTTTGCCATTGCTGTATTAAAGCTGGGAGCAGCACCTCCGCATCAGTGGACCCACCCCACCAACCTAGACCCAAGCCCATGTCTGTTGCAGAGGCAGCCAGTCTAATCACGAGTCCAACGCCGACAAGCAGTGATGTTGAAATTGAATTTCCGTTATCGCAAAGTAGTACCCAATCAATGCAGGGAACTCACATAAGTGGGCAACAACAGCCGCAACCACCCCCAATAGTAGTTGTTCCTCTCAAAGTAGGGGCAGTTCAGGAGATCGAGCTTCCTACAGAGGAAGAAGAGCAAGCTACTCTTTCAGAAGATCCATTGTCTTCCAGATCCCCAGCAAGGAAAAGGAGGGTTAGTCCATCAACTTCTTCTCCAAGCCCCCCTTCTGATGATCTAGACACCACTTGGATCCCGCCTCCGTCTGAGTTGGAAACACGCCACGTCCATGAGACAAGGCTAGGGAAAAGGAAGGTTCCAGAAAGCCTTAGAGTTATGGACGTAGATGTAGAAGAGGAGGATGATGATGGTGAGTCAGTCATCATGGACATTAGTCCCGCCCCAGTGGAGACCGACATTACCCCATCCCAAATTGCTGTGAGGGATGTGGCACAGATACCACCAACACAGATGACACCACCAACACCACCTCCAGCTTCCATATTTCGCCGGCAGCGACATACATCCACCACAACCACCTCAGTAGAAGTGGGTACTCCAGAGAGTCAAACTTCACACCCACTTACCAGTTCATCCGGCATTGCAAGTGGCACCAGCAGCGCCAGAAATTTGACCTCCCCAGTTTGGGACTTCTTTTCGGTTAGCAGGAAGGAGGTGAACATTGCTATATGCTTCATTTGTGGACAAGGTGTTAGTCGGGGTAAGCTTGGTACAAACTATGGTACCAGAGGCCAAACAGCCCATCTGAAAAAACACCACTTGATCCAGTGGGAGGCGTACCTTAGCAGCCAAAAAACTGCACCCATTGTTGTTGGTGGGGATGAAGAAGTAGAAGATCCGATCACAGTGGAAGGTGAACAAGAGAGAGACATTTTCTCCGGTACACAAAGGTGCCCTGTCCCCAGCAGTGCAGTGGTACCGCCCACATCCTCATCAGCAACATCACAGTGGCACAAGACTAAGAGTCAGGCTGAGACACCAAGCGGTCCCAGGCAAGAGAGTACCGCAACGAAAAAACGTGCATTGAGCCTAACAACATCTGGCGTCAAGAGGATGTCACCTGCATCATTGGCACCAGAAAAGAAAAAAATCCAGACTACCATTCTCAGCATGTTTAGGTCGGAGGGGCAGTACAAACGCAAGCCCCCAACAGCACGTTTGTACAACGCGAAGCTGGCTAAAATGTTAGCGCTGGGCCTCCTCGCTTTTTCTTTTGTGGAAGGGGTGGGTTTTCTTGAATTTGTGACAGCTATCTACCCAAAATGGAAGGTTCCCAGCCGGTCCTATTTCGCCAGAGTTGCTGTTCCAGCACTACATCACGACGTGCTGGAATTGCTTGGACAAGCTTTGCAGCAGAGTGCTGTTCACACTATCCACCTGACCACACACATGTGGACCAGTTGCCAAGCCATAGATTACATGTGCATCACTGCACACTGGATCTATTTTGTGGGGGATAGAGAAAAGATATCTGCAGCAGGTGTTGTTGACACTGCTGAGATTTTTTATGCCACTCGGAAACATGCAACTGTAGCCATGTTCGCCATGGAGAAATCTCATACTGCTGCAAACATTATGGACTACTTTGACAGCAAGGTCTTTGAATGGCTGCGACCAAGAGGGCTTACCATTGGTTTTGTTGCCATAGACAATGGCAGTAATATAGTTAAGGCCATGGCCGATGGTAGCTATTTCAGGGTCCTGTGTTTGGCGCACTGCATTAACATCATTGTTCAAGACTTTGTGAAGAAAGAAGACAGAGTCAGCAACTTACTGACCGCCTACAGAAGAATCTGCACACATTTCAGCCATTCTTTTAAAGCCCGGAAGCAGCTGAGGATCATTCAACGTGAGCATAGAATGCCAGTTAAAGCACTCATCCAGGAGGTGCCAACACGTTGGAACTCAACTTATTACGTGCTTGAACATCTGTTTGAGCATTACAGACCAATCAATGAATACGTCATGCAAAGAGGGGATGCTACTGTGAAAGGCATGATCATTGAGATGGGCCAATGGGGCCTAGTCAAATGCCTGACAGAGATGCTACTTCCTTTTGAGCTCTTCACACGTGAAGTCAGCAAGGAGGACTGCACTATGGGCCAAGCTATCCCATTGTTGCACATGCTACAGGAACAGCTGGAGGGGGTGTCTGCAATGTATGCAGGTGTGGAGGAAAAAAAAGAAGCATATGAGATGGTGGGGAGCTTAACCCTGCGCTTCTCTGAAAATACAAGGGTGCAAAGAGGCATTGTGTCATGCAACCATTACATTTGTGCCACAATTCTGGATCCACGGTACAAACCAGTACTGAAAACATTGATTCCTTTTTCAGAAGGGGATGTTGCCAACTACAAAACTTGGATAGCTGTGGAAGCCAGTGGCTTAGAAAAAGAACGACCGGGAATTAGAGGCCCGCTACTCCAGGCCACAACAAGTACTGCAGGGCTGGCGGCGCCAAGTTCAACTTCAGAGCCTGAGATCAGTGCGGTTGGCTCACAGAAGCCAAAACCACCACCAACATCAACAACAACAAAAACAGGAGCATCAGCCCCACCAAAATCGGCACAGGAATGGTTTCTACAGCAAGGGCTTGTTAGGTCCAGTGATGAGGCTAAGGCAAAAGAGGCCGAGCAAAGCGGAGCACCCCTGACCATTGAGCGGATGGTCCAGGCCTATCTGGATGACCCAACAGAGGTCTACATTGATCAAAACCCATTGCTGTATTGGTATGGGAAAAGGCGCCAATGACCACTGCTCAGCAGGCTGGCGATAAACTATCTGGCTTGCCCTGTCGCAAGTGTCTCTTCTGAGCGTGTTTTCAGTGCTGCTGTTCTGACAGTGGGAAGGACCAGTCTCTCGCCCCAAAACGTGGAGAGATTAATCATGATCAAAATGAATCAGCACTTTATACAACCGGATTAGAACATACATGAAGTAGCACAGCAGGATGGTGATTTGACGCACCAAGGAATATTATTTACTTTTATTATTTGTGTGTGTCACTGCCTTTCTGGTTTGAATCACAACAAATCCATCACCACCGTCTTACTCTTTTATTGCCGGATTGGAGTTGCCACTGTGTGCAGTCAGTGAAGAAGTAAGTCCACTCCTCTGAGTCCTGCTCCAGCCCTGACTCCCACTAAATCCATTTCTCTCAAGCCAGACATTGGATGGAGAATAGTACAAGAAATGTGAAATATGTGCCTGCCTCGTCGAGTCCCTCCAAAGAATTGGCTATAGCTATCCTCCTTTCCGAGCCTAGAGGCACTGCCCCGTAAGAACAGGTAAATGATGGCATGCATTGGACGCTGACTCTGAGTGATTTGTGTTGTTGTTGTGCATGATGTCTACTAGTATTTAATCTACACACAAAAAAGTGACTCAAGTCAATGTTTCCCTTCTTGTTGTTCAATAACAAAATTGTACTACTGCAGGCCGATTCATTGCATTTTTGATTCTGGACTCACTCGGTACACTACAGTGTTGGACACCATGAGGACCATACCATACTCGCAGTCAGTCGGATCGGATATGATTGATGGAATAACTTGGGGCGTTTCATGAAGTGGCCTAAAAGGTAAACAACAACAACACCAGACCTATGTCTGTGTAGTGGTGGAGGCGAGTGTAGTGGTATGACTGACAGCGGTGCATTGATTTAGTTACTTAATTTGGAAAATGCTATGTTGTTGTGTATGTGTGCTCAGTGCTGTCTGGCTCAAAAAAAATCTAAGCTAAGTGGAGGTTGGTTGGGTGCCGCAGGCCTGCTCCTATTGTGTTGTTGTAGTTTAATGCTGGAAACGAGTAGACATGATTTAGCCATGCTGCCTCTGAAAATTTTCTTGTTGCACTCCTCCTTAATTTATGCAGTTTAACTTTAATTTTCTCCTTGATTTTTCAATATCCCTTTTGTTTTTCCATCTACACTTACAGGCCGGCCTTTACCCTGTGCTATACTTGGAAAAACAACTCACACTTACCTTACCAATCCGCATCTGCCAGGCAGGTACCCAAGATTGACGGACGGAGTGTCCAGGGAAGGAAGGACCAAGAGGAATGCCAAGATGCAACTCCCAATTTGACCATAACATAGTTATATAGTATCATCATTTCATTTGATTCATTTTTTCTCTTTAATCATTACGACTGTGTGTGTTGTTGTTTATTATGTTTGCTTATATTGGACTCCTACAGATATTTTTAAATTTTCTTTGCTAGCTTTAAAAGGAAGCCCGGTACAACAGCAGAACATAAAATATATATAACTTGGGTCTCTCGGGGGCAGACAGGCAAGACAATTGCTTAATAATAATAATGAATTATATACTGCTACCCTGTACTACTACTCATCAACTCATCTTCATGCATGCATTTCCTTTTTCTCCCCTAACAGATTTATGATGGTCGTCTGCCACGATTGTGTGTTGTCCATGTGTAGTGTTTGTCTTTGTCAAACCTTTCCCTCAAATACAACTTCCCAACCATTCATCAAACCCTAACCCTCTTCCCACAGGCTGTGATTTATATTGAGGTATGACTAAATTAAATTTACACCAATAATTGATCACACACTTGCTGGGGCAGATGTGGTGAAAGCAACACTAACTCAAGGCAGGGCGAGGATCTTCTTCTGCTTGCCCACCCATGCTCAGTATTCGCAAGTCAATTTTTTTTCCAGAGGAACATAATCCATCATAATAAACAATTGCCGGCATCGATTCATCATCCTTCCAGCACTAAAGGTTACGCTTGTCCATTTCATAGGTCGAGTCAACTTCAGTTTGCAACTTGTACTAGGCTATCCCCGCCACCATTATGTTTTATTTTACTTTAGCATTGCTTATCATCATCATGGATCTTGTTTGGCAGTCTTCTTGTGTACTGTACTTCTACTACTCGTTCCAGAGTCTCCCTCAGGCGACTGACTGTCTCGTTTTCTTTTTTTGCAAATGCTACTGTCAGTGCCTACTACTAATACCACCACCACCATGGCATCTTGGGAAACCAAACCATCATCACCATGCAGCCATCGCTTTGCCTAAGTATAAATAAACATCAATCACAGGTAAGAGAAGAAGTTTGGGGGAGGCCTAATTAATAATATGGAAATTAATTCATTAATTCACACACCCACACCCTTCCGAGTCCAGTTGCAGACTGCATAGACTAGGAGGAGAGACTGACAGTACTAGTAGGACAAGTCACAAGTGATGGTACCGCATCTATCTGTTGGTGTGTTACACTACTTGCAGATTATTTCAATTAAAAACTGGCTGCGGCCCTGCAGCTGCCAAGGAAACCGTATGAAGTAAAAGAGTAACCACCCCCCAAAACATTTACATCGTATGTAAACTTTAAGTATAAATAATTTATTCCCCTAACAAAATTAACTAATGGAAAAAACCCACAACACCTGACCCACCCTTCTCCCTAACCCCAACCAATGTCCAAAGAAAAAGAGTCTAATCAATGTCCACTACATCGTCCATAAATATAAACCCCAACTTTCTCCCAACGCCCAATTCCCACCCACCCAAAAAAATTTTTTAAAGGGGCAAGGCTACGGAGTTCTAGCGGTGGGCTCGCCGGTTACTCTCCAGGACCTTTATCCGCTCCTCTTGGCGCGCCATCCGGAGGAGCATGCGGTGCTTGAATACTTTACAGTTGCATCCACGGGGGCGGGGGGCAGCAGTGTTCAATGAAGTGCGGCGGGTGGCTGCCAGACCGCGGCGCCATACCACTGGGGGGGCCTGGCTGGGGCTCGGGGCATTGAGGAGGCTGCAGCTGCTGCCGGAAGGAGTAGCTATATCAAGAAAGAAAAAAGAAAATTGTAACCAATACTCTTAGCAAAACAGTAACACAAAATTAATTCTACACATAGTGGCACAGTAGCACTAGCAAGCACAGTACATAACATTTGTGGTATCCTCCCACTTCCTCAGCTTCTAACATTTGTGGGAGTTTCAGGCATTACTACTACTAGGCACTATGGAGTAGACAAGTCTTCTTCTCTCTCGCTTGTTTAGCTAAATTAACCTTGTTGTATGCATGCCAGCTCAGTCAGCTTGAGCCCTAGACTAGGGGTGGGCGGAATTTGCGTAGTCGCGCTACGCAAAGCTCCGCGAAACGGTAAAAAATCTCCGCGAGCACGCACAAGTTCCGCGAACACGCGGAATTGCTTGTACCGCCCGTTCGCGATGCTTTTTTCCTGTTCGCGAATGCGGTTTGCGTGCTCGGGGTGGAATATCTCGCGAACACGCATTTTGAAAGCGCGAACAAGCAAAATATTCCGCGAAGCAGCGGATCGCGGAATTTTTGGTAATTCCGCGTTCTCCGCGGACCGCGAAATTACCCAAATTCCACAAATTCCGCGAGCGGAACGGAATTTATTGCCCAGGCCTACCCTAGACAGACATACCTGTGTTGCAGACTCACGTTATTTTTTCTTTTACTACTGTCTGCAGGTGGGGGAGCTGAAGTCTACAACTACACAATTATCTTATTTTTCAATGATAGCCATACTCTGTTACATCAATGGTAAATGCTCAATTTTACTTTCACCCTGACTACTACAACAAGGCAGATGATATCTGATCCAAATGATCATTGATTATATATGGGACGACGTGAGGTACTATTGATTGATTGTGTAACCATGCAGCCGATAGGCCACCCATGGAAGGCTGACACAGTTGAAAATGACATAGGTAGGGAGTGGGCCTCGGAGTCGGAGGGAGGCGCTTGATAATGAGTGGGTATGGGTACACTACATACATACATACACCATATATATGCTGTGCTTGCAAACTACTGTGAGTCAAGGGAGTATTCTAAAATACAACCTTGAATCAAAAACCTTGAAAAGAAAAAAAAACAGTCCTTGTTTCTCTTCCCGGTGATTTTTCCATTTATCATTGCATTGCTCTTCTAGCATTATATTTTTTTAATTCTAATCTTATTCTATTCTATTCGGCTTTGCTACTCTGGCACGGTATATTTTTATTTTACATTGTCTTCATCCAGTGACAGTCTCCACCTATGCTATGATGATTGAATACCATCCAGGCATCCATCCATTCAAAGTAAACATGGCTATCATTCTTCTTAATCTCTCAACAAACCTTTCACCAACAACATACATTTGTAATTTATTTTTAAACCACCACCCATGCGTCCTTCCTTGCTTGCCTTTGAGTTTGACCCATGAAACCCCCCGGAGGATTCTTCCTATCACCCATACAGTTTCACCCACCCACCCAGGCAGGCATCCTTTCTTTCACCTTCCACCCATCCTTCAACCACCCATGCATCCGATTCCTATCAGCCACCAATGCATCCCACGCATCCTTCTCTGCCAGTCATATTACATGTCGCCCGTCCTTCCTCCTTCCTTCCCTTTTCGTTCAACCCATCCATCAAGGTCGTCTGACTCTTAGTCTTCTTCATAAAACTTTTCCAGCTGAGTTCAAGTCAGATAGAAGAGGCCATTAGTTACTCAACTCCCGCTGCTAATGCTATTGCTAATGCTAAGTAAAGGGTGTCTTCTTCAACTGTTGTTCACAACAACTTAGTCTCTTTCAACAGTACAGTGTACACCCTTGCAGCGAGTGTGTAACTATTGTCAATAAGTAAGGAATATAACTATAACTTACCACCGCCCGCTACTGCTGCTGGCTCACCCACCCCTGCAGCAGCTGCCGCATCTGCTCCCTCCTGGCTGGCGTCGCCTGCCCCGCCGCTGGCCCCGGCACTGGTAGTCGGTACGCCTAGAAAAAACATTACACATTTTTAGATGCCATATACGCCTCCCCCTATTTATTTTTTTCACTAGCAAGATTGAAAATATAATACAAACATACACCACATACATCACTAGTACAAATGGGGTACTAGAGTAGAGTAGACAGTAGTATGTCCTATCCTATCAAAAATAGTAAAATATCTGGTTGGGCATTTTGTTGGTGGCAATTGTCAAAAAGCCTCTCAAGATTAAGAAGAGGACAACCCAAAGGACTGGACTCAGTGGCTAGAGCTATTGGTGAATCTGAGTTTTAAAACTTTTTAAAAATAAAGAGTGGCCAACTGGGCAAGCTACAGACAGACTAATAGTAGTACAGAGTCAGAGGCAGTTAGATTGATGTAAAAAAAAAAAAAGACACTAGAAAAAAATATAACTCAGTAGGTATATAATGCTGGGATAACAAGAATTTAGAAACAGATAGATCGAAGAAGATTTGGTAAAAAATAAAATTAGGAAAAGGAAATAATAGTTCGGAAAAAATAAGGTGCAGTAAAAGTTAGTGAAATATAATTATTAATATTAACAACAGGAGGGCTTACTGGGGCCAGCAGCAGAGCCCTCGGTAGAGGAGTGATCCTGGCCCTGGGAAGCATCTTCAGCTCCCGCCTCAGACCCAGTCGTCTTCTTGCCCCTGGATGCTGATCATTTCAGATATAATAAAGAGACAAAAATTGATTGGTGTGAAACAAATAAAATATACTAAAAAACAATCTAAAAAAATGTTTGGACAGGAAACAACAATTGAAATAAAATTGACCTAGCTCATCTGATCGACTAGTAGTATCGCGGAATGTCTAGTTATTATTTATTAATCCAGTGTTCCATTCAGATTCCAGAATCCTAAACCTAAGTACCACCTAGCCCGCCTATTCCAAAGACATTGGAAATGAATTGCCAAAAAATATATTTGCTTCTTCTAAGTTTCAGTCTCATTCGAAATCAGCAATTAAACAATCCCCTTTGACGGGCCAATTGTTCACTAAGTCTGCATTTCCATTTATTTCAGTCCTCAAAAATGCATAGATGGACGCATGCATATTGCATACACCAAATTGTTGGTTGGTTGCTGCTGATGTGCTGATGAGTTGCTATATTACTCACTCACTAACAAACTACAAAAGGTTCTACTAAGGACTGGAGTCAGCAGCACATGACGGCGGACTCGTCAAGCAGACCGCTAAAAAATTACCAACTAAGACTAAGTAACAAAACTACCTACCTACCACCACAATCTTAGTGACAGGACAAAGGAAAGGAGTCTCTCTAGCATTACCTAACTTAAGTTCTCTAAACGCTCTTACATAATCAGCCCAAGTGAGCGCAAAGTTGCAAATAAGTAAGATTAGTAGCGCCGAGCACCTGTCTAGTGTCTAGAAGAATAACAATCACATAATATAAGATTTTTAAATGTAACTTACCTGCATGTAAGTAGCAGCATTCTTGCTATTTGGGAAAAAACTTATATTCGCAATAACACAGAACAGAACACACAATAGTACTATAATTAGCTACTCACCAAGTCCAATGACGTAAACACCTAGCAGGTCCAGCAGGTCCTGCTCCCGGTCCAAGAGTCAGCTGGTTGTGGGTGCGCCGGACCTCAGAGCAGCGAAACACTGCTCGGCGCACCCTCGCCCACTGGCGGTGACGCTCCTGGGTAGCGTAGCCGGAGCCAGGCCTGCGCCTGCTGCCAAGGTTAAGGGTAGGTGGCACTGTACAAAAAAAACTAGGGCGGCCACCTCCACCTCGGAGAACAGGGCAAGGGGCCTTCCCCATCCCGGCGCCGTCTTCCACAAGGAAGGCGGATCTTGGTCGCACTATTTTTGGCCTTCCCCTTCTTACTAGCCTTAGCCATGGTTCTGGGGGCGCGGGGGATGGAAAAGAAAATGTAGAAGTAAAAAATAAAGTCAGGAGAAGAAGTAGTAAAGTAAAAAAAATAAAAAGCAAGTAATAGAAAAACAGTACAAAAGACGCAGTAAAAGTAGAAATAAAATCCAAAATATACACTTAGGGAGAGAGAGGGATAGATAATAAATAAAAAAGATCAGAAAAACAGTGTAAGAAACAAAGGATTGAAAAGATTGGAGAGGGATGAAAAACAGGCCCCAGAACCATGCAAAGAGTAGAAAAACAAGATGGCCATGCCCATTGGCGACCGCGTGAAGTTTGCACAATATTTCCCCCTGAACACGCAACCTGCGTTGCCGAATGTCAGAAATGTCTCGCGAGCATGCATGACAATGCGTGAACATGCGAAACAAGCAACTCCGCATGCTCGCGGAACTCCGCATAGTGTTGCAGAGTTTTTTTACCGCTTTGCGTAGGTTCGCGTAGCGCGGCTACACGAACTCCGCCCGGGCTTAATCAAGGCCCTTCTGGGTCGAAACGCATTATATTGGATTGTCCACTGTAATAAAATATCCATTACAGAATATCGGCTGGTGTGGCTAGTTTTCACTCTCAAGATAATGGGAGCAGTGTTCTTTGGATATATTAAGCCGGTGACGCCCATGCACAAGCCCCGACCCGTTAGGTTGGGCACCTCTACAGCATCTCTTGTTTTCGAAGCAATATGCACATACCAATATGCACATACCAATTCTATTTCGAAGGAACTTTGGAACTGTGGTAAGACCAACATCGACGGATGGGGATGGTGCCCGGTTTCTGCTCCATTGATTGCATTAAAGTGAAGCAGCTAGGGTTTGCAAGGGATATGTATTCCCAGCGCAGTACCAATATTATCTGCAATGATAATGATAGAATCGAAGGCGGGAAGCCTTTTGAATAATTTGTGAAACAAGGGGTGGCAGGATTATTGTTGTGCCCCACTCAATGTATTAGATACCAGCACCATGCCCAATATGAAATTGATTTCTGGAGGCAAGATGGCAATGCGTTTTAAAAGTAGGAATGAAACATCAGAGGAATTGGAAAGCGATGACTAATGGAAATGGAATATTGTGGATAGGAACCGAACACTGTTAAAAAACAATTTGAAATGTGGAATAATTTTTGAGGACATTTAGCCAGTGATTCGGTCGGTAAATACAGAAACACTGAAGTCAGAGACTTGAAAACGACATTATAATAACTAATGAGTGTGGATTATTCATAAATGTGTTATAAAAGAAGCACTAAATGATCCGCTGTCTTTTATTTTGATTTGAATGATCAAGATATATTTCACTGAATTTATTTGTTGCAGTTCTACCCATTTGAGAACTGTGTATTTAAAGTATCTCTTTGCTTTCCATAGGAAGTTACACTTAAAATGACCTGATCTGCCCTGTGGTATCATGTGATCAATACCCGTGTGGGTCGAAATGTGTTATATTGGATTGTCTGCTGGAATAAAATATCTGTTACACAATATCGGCTGGTGTGGCTCATTTTCGCTCTCAAGATAATGGGAGCAGTTTTCTTTGGATATATTAAGCAGTTGATGCCCTTGCACGAGCCCCGACCCGTTAAGCTGGGCATATATATTTGGCCGAAACGCGTTGGTCTCTGTCACGCACTACTGGTTGATGAATTTATGATTAAATAAAAACTCACCAAGCTGCTGTTATCTGGCTGTACTGCTTTTTTCCTTTTTCCTCGTATTGTGGGTAATTCGTTGTGGAAATTTGCAGTAAAACCAAAAAACAAAAGGCAACAATGGAGGCAAAAGTAATGGAGACCGACAATACAGTCATTAACCTGTCAGCAGTTAGGCTCAGTAAAGCAGAAGACCAAATTCTATCATTAGGACTAACATTTTGTCCCGAAAGCAACTTCAATTGTGGACAAACAAGAGTGGACATCTTCAAATTCATTAGAAAATTAAAACTTAGGGAGTATTTCACAATTAAAGAAGGTCTCCAACAGAAAAGTGAGGGACAACTAAGTAAGGATACAAATAGGGAAAACCTACAGGGATCTGACGCCAACATTTTACTATGTACGAATTGGCCAATGAAGCAAATGAAAAAGAAAAGAATGATGATGTTAACTCAACACAAGCAAGACTACGGGATTTAGTAGTGAACACAGCAGTAACTGCCAGTAGTCCATTTAAACCAAAATCAACTTTTTTACCTATGATGCCAAGAGATGCCATAGATATATTCCATGACCGTGTCATTGATAATTTGAAAAGATTGTACACAAAGAATAGAAAACTAGGTATGAAATGGAAATATCGACAGCAACAGTATGACAAACTAATGAAGAAATTGAAAGAAAATAAAGACGTTGTAATAAATAAATCTGACAAAGGTGGGAATATTGTAATTTGACCCAGGGAGCACATACAGTAGAAGTCTACAGACAATTGGATGACAAATCATGCTATGAACGTAATGTATTAGAAAGTACAATACAATGAAGGAACAACTGAAAAAAGATTTACTAAAATATAAAAGAGAAGGCTTAATGACAAAAGAAGAGTTTGGCTTTCTGCATAAAGAACATCCAGTACTTCCAATCATGTATCTTATACCGAAAATCCACAAAGGGACATCACCAGTACCAGGAAGACCAATTATCTCTGCAAGAAGTAGCGTGTCTGAGAACATATCGCAATATGTGGATTTTTATTTGCAGGAATTTGTTCAAAAACTGCCATTGTATATTAAAGATAAGGGAGACTTTTTAATGAACCTGCAGGAAATAACATGGAGTGATGAATACATCTTGATCACGCTGGACATTACTTCGCTCTATACAAGCATAGATCATCTAGTGGGTCTAAATGCAGTACAACATTTCTTAAACACTCGTCCAATAGGATTGTTAAAACACAATAAGATGTTGTTGGAATTAATAACATGGTGTTTATATAACAACTTTTTTCTATTTGGAAAAGAAATGTTTAGACAGGTAAGAGGAGTTGGCGATGGGGGCATGCTTCTCCCGCATGTAGGCTGGTGGGAGAAGCAGGTCCTCAAAAGGGAGCACTCTGAATTGGTAGAAAGGCATGTTGTACAATGGATGAGGTTCATTGACGATATTTTCGTAGTGTGGCATGGCAACATAGAAAGCGCGAGGAGCTTTGTAAAGACCATTAATGTAAATGAATTTATTTAGAATTCACTGCCTACATTGATGAATATTCTGGATTTTCTAGATGTAACAGTTTACAAAGCACAGCACAAACTGGAAACAACATTACATCGCAAAATCACTGCAGGAAACTCAACGCTTCACGCGAAAAGTTACCACCCAAAGCATCTCATCAACAGTATACCTTATGGTGAACTATTATTTTATTTTTTTAGTTTTATATAGCGCAAACTAGACCCGAGACATCGGGTATCAGAGCGCTTTACATGAGAACCAGTTTTGTTACAGATGGACACATTCATTTTTGCTAGGCACGGGGAGATTAAGTGATTTGCCCACAATCATAGGATGTTGAGCGTCGTTGCCGAGACTCGAACCCGGTTCCCCAGCTTCGAGGTCGACTGCTCAAACCGTAAGGCTGCATCCTCTCCCCAAGATTAAGAGTAAGAAGAATATGCAGTACTGAAACTGAGTTAGCGAAATGCCAACAGGAAATGGTCACTAGATTCTCACAGAGAGGATATAGCAAAACCACACTTAATAAGGCTATAGCCAAAGCTGATGCAAATCCTAGTGGAAATGCGCAGGCTAGAAGGAAAAACATGAGACAGATAACCCAATCAAGCACTAAACAGAATGAGAATGTGTTTGAGGACTCCACTGTCAGGCTCATAAGCTACAGCCGACAGGAAAACAAAATCAGAAGCATTATCAATAATAACTGGCCAATTGTATTAACTGATACAATTATGGCACAGAAAATCCCGAAAAAGCCCATATTAACATTCAGGCGGGCTTTATCTATGAGGTCAACCTTAGTAAAAAAAAAAGCCCAGAGATTAACCCCAGTACTTCATGGCTTAAGCCTAAAAATGGCTTTTTGAAGTGCACATCATGCAGGGCATGTAAATTTGGGGTTAATACTACAGAATATACTACCCCATTCAATACAGAACCCACACTTTTGAAAGACAATTACAACTGCCGTACAGAATATGCCCTCTATGTGCTGACATGCACCTGCGGCTTACGCTATGTGGGTAGCACGAAGCTGCAGTTGCATGTAAGACTACTTCAGCACTTAAGAGCAATAGTTAACTCTGATCAGACATGCACAGTGGCTAGGCATTTTAAAGCTAAACATCAGAATGATCTCAAATGCCTAACCTATTTTGTAATTGGATCTATACCACCACTCAGGCGAGGTGGGAATAGAGAAAAACTCAGAAGATTGGAATCCAAAATGATTGTAGAATTGGACTCCAAGTCACCTTTTGGTCTGAATAACAGTGAAGAGTTACATTATTTCTTGTAAATTTCATGTAAAAAAATGTGTGTGGATTTGTGTGGCAATATTATGATAAATTTTTTGCAATTTTTACGAATTTTTATGAAATTTTAATGGAAATTTTATGGAACTTTTTATGGAAGTTTTTAAGGAAATTGGTATAGATTCGATTTACATCATAAATATATACATATCCTACAGTCTCTCATAAACACACTGAGATATAACATGACTGAGTAACCTTGATCAAATAACATGATATAGGCGTATATCATTTACTTCCCTAACTGTCAAAAGTAATAAAAGAAAAAAGTGAAAGAAATAAAGAAGAAAAAAGAAATGAGGAGAGAGAGAGGAAGTAAAGAACCAAGTTTGTGTTCCTTAATTCTGCATGCTCTAGTTTCCAGTAAGGAAAATGAGGAATTTGATGGTCCACTGCAGATCTACTTATTTAAATATCTGTTCAGTCTCTGCAAGTAACATCTAGCTGCATCACAATATTTTTAATCCGTTTTATCTGTTTTTTTTAACACGTTTATAGGAGAAAACAAGCACTTTATAAATATAGGCACAAAGCACCTTGGGTACCACTAAGCACTTTATGAAATTGTTGACAATTTTTGGTCAACAGATTAATAGTACTTGCGATTAAAACTACAACATGATTTATCGAGAATTTGGTGGTTAAGCATTTAAGCTGATATAAGTCTGAATACATGGAGGGAAAAAAAAGGAAAAGATTTCAATCAAACCAGTAAAACAAACCAATCTCAATGAGGTGGTTAATTATTGTCTCTGTAGTGGTATGACCATCACAATATATGCATTATGCAGTTAGGTAATGTTCTCCCACACATGAGCAGTGAAAATATTAGATAAATGGAGTGAGTCATTTATTTATTTATTGTATTGATAGTCATAAGTCTATATTTATATTTCCATGTGGATACATACATCTGTGTGTAATAATGCAATGCCATTTGTAAATAGAAAAACCACGTTTTGTGAACCTTAGAGTTCAATGTGCTGTAGTTTTTAAATATCGCAATAAGAGCCTCACAGCTACACAGTCTGTTTTTTATGTTGATTAAATGAACTCCTGTCAGGTGACATGTTGACACGATGGATTTAAATGCAATGATTTGCGGCGCTTACTCATGTGATCAAGGTCAAGTGCAGTGACCGAAACGCATAATGGCGAGTTGAAGCGAGTGAAATAAAGAAGATTTGTTTGCACTTATATTGGCGTCCGTACCCATTTATCCGTATCGAGTGGATGTTGTTGGGAAACATCGTGGTGTATATATATATATATATATATATATATATATATATATATATATTCACTGAAAAAACCATAGGTTTCAGGGACGTTATAGTTACAAATTAGCATTTAAAAAACCTTTGAAATTCACTGAAAAAACCATAGGTTTTAGGGACAGTTATAGTTAGTTGGACATTGCACTCGTACAAAACCCGTGAAATTCCCCCGTTATAGTTAGTCCAGCTAACTATAACTCGCGCCCGCAATGCACTGCTGATGACGTCACATATTACATCACTCATGACATGGTCAGTGACATCACTGATGACATCACTGATGACATCTCAAATGACATCACTGATGACATCATCCAGTGACTGTGTTTCTGTAAAGTTTAAATATTTTTAATATATATAGGAAAAGACGTATTGAAGAATGAGTGGGTGTGTAAGTATCTGTATGGATGATTTAGTAGGTGCGTGACTGACTCTATAAGTGAGTGATTTAACGTATCTTACTGAATGCATGGGTTAGTGACTAAACTGGGTGAATGTCTGTATCCGTCTGTCTGTTGCTGTGTAAATGGCTGCATGTGTTTGTGAATAGCTACATGAGTGTCTATATGAGTTATTGAATGCTTGTCTGAGTATCTGTATGGGTGCCTGAGTGTTTGTGTGGGAGGGGTGTGTGCAACTCTGTGCATAGATGTGTGAGTGGGTGATTCACTGGGTGGATGGTTTCAAGAGTGCATCTGTGATAGACTGTATGGGTGGGTAAGTGTGTGTAAGAGTGTGTTAGTGAGTGAATGTATGTCCCAGTGGTACATGTGTGAGTAACTACATATGTGAAAGGCAGTATATATGTGTGTTGGAGTATATAAATAGCTATAAGCGAGAGTGAGTGATTGTGATAGTGGCTGTATGGATGAGTGTGTGCTTGTATCAGTGATTGTATAAGAGCGTAAGAATGTGCTACTATTTGTATGAGTAAGTGAGCTGGTGTGTGTATAACTGTATAGGTGAGTAAATGGTAGTGTGTTTAATTATTTGCATGACTGACTAGGTGTGTGAGTACCTCTATGGATGAGTGGCGGTGTTTGAGTGTCTATATAGGAGTATGAGTGCATATGATAGTCCTGTACTGAGTGACCGTAAGTATGAGTGACTGTACGGGTGAGTGAGTGGATGTGTGCGTAGACCTAAGAATCAGTGAGTGGGTATGTAGTTATTGGTGTTGGAGTGTCTATGGTTTTGCGAATGGCAGTCTGTAATTTAGAGTGGGTGTATCAAAGGTTATATTGGGGTGTGAGGAGGTGCATCAGATTATCACGTGGATGATGTCATCAGTGATGTCATTTGAGATGTCATCAGTGATGTCATCAGTGATGTCACTGACCATGTCATGAGTGATGTAATATGTGACGTCATCAGCAGTGCATTGCGGGGCGCGAGTTATAGTTAGCTGGACTAACTATAACGAGGGAATTTCACGGGTTTTGTACGAGTGCAATGTCCAACTAACTATAACTGTCCCTAAAACCTATGGTTTTTCAGTGAATTTCAAAGGTTTTTTAAATGCTAATTTGTAACTATAACGTCCCTGAAACCTATGGTTTTTTCAGTGAATTTCAAAGGTTTTTTAAATGCTAATTTGTAACTATAACATGTCTGAAACCTACGGTTTTTTCAGTGAATTTCAAAGGTTTTGTAAATGACAATTTTTAAATGTATTAATTGTTATATACATTTTTTTCATACTGATTTACTACATTTTTAGAAACAATTTATTTTTACATATTTTATTTTTTAAATTACATTGTAATTACATTATACATTACATTACAAAAAATACTTTCTCAGAATGAATTACTTTAGTTTAAATACTTTGCACATAGGCAATAGACTTTTAAGTACAGTAGTTACAGTTGTTGCAATGGGCAACATTTTCAAACACAATGCAACATTCAGCTCAATGTGAATTTCTAGTTAAATGCAATTAGTTACTTTATGGATTACTTTTCTAACCACAGGACTGGATCCTAGATTCAGTCCTGGGACATCTCCTGTAAACAGTTGAGTAAAAGCGTTTTGGTTACAGTCGTGATTTTTAAGGAATATTATTGTACTTTAAAAGTTGACACAAACTTTTTCTCATAGAATCACCAATGTTATCCTATGGAAGGAAATTCACTTAGAAGGTAAAAACTGTTATCGTTACTTTTTCTTACTCAGTGTTGGATCCTGGATCCAGCACTGGTGCATCTCCTGTAAACAGTTGAAAGAATGCGTTTAAGTCATACAGGTGATTTTTTAGGAATATTTGTAGTTTGTGAAAATCGACACTTTGAAACTTTTCTGCTGAAAACCAGACAATGGATTCCTATGGAAGAAAATATAAGTTACTGGTAAGTACGGTTAAAATTACTTTTCAGGGTCATTGCTGGGCTAAAAGATGCAGCACTGGGTTCTCTCCTGATAACAGGTGAGTAAATTGGAATTCGTACTTTGGTTGATTTTAGAGGAATATTATAAAGTTCCAAAACTCCACACTTAGAAGAATTTCCAAGTGAAACCAGTCAATGTTAACCTATGAAGGAAATTCAAGTTACCGGTAAGTACGGTTAAAATTACTTTTCAGGACCAGTACTGGGCTGAAAGATGCAGCACTGAGGTCTCTCCTGATAGCAGGTGAGTAAATCAGAATTCGGATTTCGGCTGATTTTAGAGGAATATTTGTATGTTTCAAAAATCAACACTTAGAAACTTTTTCAGCAAAAAGCAGGCAATGATATCCTATGGAAGGAAATTCAAGTTACTGGTAAGTACGGTTAAAATTACTTTTGAGGATCAGTACTGAGCTGAAAGATGCAGCACTGAGGTCTCTCCTGATAACAGGTGAGTAAATCGGAATTCGTATTTTGGCTGATTTTAGAGGAATATTTTAAAGTTCCAAAACTCCACACTTAGAAACTTTTTCAACAAAAAGCAGTCAATGTTAGCCTGTGGAAGGAAATTCAAGTTACTGGTAAGTACGGTTAAAATTACTTTTCAGGACCAGTACTGGGCTGAAAGATACAGCACTGAGGTCTCTCCTGATAACAGGTGAGTAAATCGGAATTCGTATTTCGGCTGATTTTAGAGGAATATTTGTATGTTTCAAAAATCAACACTTAGAAACTTTTTCAACAAAAAGCAGGCAATGATATCCTATGGAAGGAAATTCAAGTTACTGGTAAGTACGGTTAAAATTACTTTTCAGGATTAGTACTGGGCTGAAAGATGCAGCACTGAGGTCTCTCCTGATAACAGGTGAGTAAATCGGAATTCGTATTTCGGATGATTTTAGAAGAATATTTGCACAATGGTGAAGGGAGGGCGGGGCCTGAGGTGACATCTGTGCAAACGCGCCCCATGGCGCGTTTTAAGTTGGGGGATTAAGTCCCCTTGAATCCTGAGGGTCCCTAGGGGCCAACTAGCCCACCAGGAACCTCCAATATGCGCCAGGGGGCTGCGTTGCAGAGACGTGTAGAGAGGCCACACCCCTTTTACACCTCTCTGCAACGCAGCTCTGTGGCGCTTTCTGGGATGTACCTGTTGGGCTAGTTGGCCCCAGAGACCCTCAGGATTGAAGGGATTTAATTCCCCATCTTAAAACGCGCCACGGGGCCTGTTTGCACACATGTCACCTGAAGCCCCGCCCCTCCCTTCACCACTGTGCAAACGCGCCCCGTGGCGCGTTTTAAGTTGGGGGATTAAGTCCCCTTGAATCCTGAGGGTCCCCGGAGTCCAACTAGCCCACCATATACCTCCAAAAGCGCCACAGAGCTGCGTTGCAGAGAGGTGTAAAAGGGGCATGGCCTCTGTACACCTCTCTGCAAGGCAGCACCCTGAGCGCATACTGGAGGTTCCTGGTGGGCTAGTTGGCTCCAGGGACCCCCAGTATTCAAGGGGAATTCGTTCCCCTCTGCAAACGCGCCAGGGCGCGTTTGCAGAGTGGTGAAGGAAGGGGCGGGGCCTGCGGGCCCGATCGGTTTAAAAAAAAAAAAAAAATTGTCCCCTGAAGGGGAGCTGTGTGGCCCCCTTCCTTTTTCCTGTTTTGGGCCCTGGGGACCCCATCCCCCAGGGCCTTACCCCTTCTTTTAATTAAAAATTAAAATAAAAACGGGGAAGGGGCCGCGTGGCCCCCTTCCCTGGGCCTGTATTGGCCCCGGGGACCCCATCCCCCGGGGCATGGCCTCTATTTTTATTTTTATTCTTTGGAGGGGGGCTGCGTGGCCCCCCTCCTCTGGCCATTTAAGGCCCCGGGGACCCCATCCCCCGGGGCCGGCCATACCCTTTTTTTAATTTATTTTTATTTTTTTAAACTTTGGGGAGGGGGGCCGCGTGGCCCCCCTCCCGGGCCACTACTTGCCCCGGGGACCCCATCCCCCGGGGCTGGCCCTCTCAGTTGGGGACTGTGGGGTGGTCCCCAATCCCCCCACAGTCCCGCCGGCTCCCCGTGTCCTACGGGAGCCGGCATTGCTTACACATGGGGAGCAGCTAACATGCTGCTCCCCATGTGGAAAGCAATCGGCTTTGGATATTGGAAGAGAGAGCAGGTTTCCCTGCTCTCTCTTCCAATATCCAAAGCAAGTTTGCAATGACAGGACGGGAGCCGCGAGGCTCCGTCCTGCCATAGCAAACTACAGTGTCCCGGGGTAGGCACCCCGGGACACTGCAGGAGCCGGCCCTGGGGGTGGTGGTCCCCAGGGCCATCAAGGGCTCCAGGAGGGGGCCGCGCGGCCCCCTCCCATTTAGTTCACAGCCCCGGGGAGGTGGTGGTCCCCGGGGCTCTGGGGTCCGTAACGGACCCCCATATTTAAATGTTTAGTGCCCCGGGAGGTGGCGGTCCCGGGCGTGTGGGGGGCTGGAGCCCCCACACAGGTTTTTCAATTAATAAAAAAAAAGCCCCGGGAGGTGGTGGTCCCCGGGGCTGCGGGAGGGCTCAGAGCCCTCCCGCACCATTTTTAAAAAAGCCCCGGGGGTGGCGGTCCCCGGGGCTTGGGGGCCTTTGAGGCCCCCACACATTAAATTATCCCCCCACCATGCCCCCGGGACTTGGCCCACCCGATTTTTTTTTTTTCGGCAGGATTCGCGCACCCTGAGCGCATCCTGCCGATTTTTAAAAAAAAGAAAAACATTTTTTTGCCCAGTGGGTCCTTGTGGGACCCCCTGAGCAGACCTAGGGGGTCAGGGTGTTTCTACCCTGCCCCCTTTGTGCGCTTTGCGCACTTGTTTCTGTCCCTCGGTTCTACCGAGGGACAAAATGGCTGCCAACACTTCCTGATTTGGAGTGTTGACAGCCAATTAGCATGCAGCTCGTGATCGGGAGGGTGCGCGAATCCGACGCGGCCATAGATATCACTATCTTTTTACTTTTGATTTTCTCAGCAACTACTGAACGGATTTACACCATTTAACAAAAAGGGTTCTTTCTGAACCAAGAACTACCTCTTTGCCAAATTTGGTGTAATTCCGTTCAGCAGTTCGGGCTGTAGCCGTGTCTAAAGTTTCCTATGGAAAATTGCATGGGGAAAACACGTTTTGGGACCCCCTTTTTCTCGGCCCCCGCTTGACGAATCCCCCGAGACTTTCAGGGTAGGAGCGGACCGGAGCGGGCCATAAAGTTTTGCGAAGATACGTCAACCGGCAAGAGAGTTATTTCAAATAGAATGTCGCGGATTTCCTATGGATAATAGGTTGTAACTATAACTATCTACTGGCGACCGCCAGTAGAAAAAAATATATATATATATATATATATATATATATATATATATATATATATATATATATATATATATATATATATATATATATATATATATCACATTTGCTCCAAATGGTTGCCCTCCACTCGGGCTCCAGCTTTCCACACGTTTACCAGGGCAAAATGAAGCACAGCACTACAGGAACTGACTACAAAAGGGCTTTAATAAATTATAACAAAGAGCCTCTTCATACGAAGCCTTCACAAGCTAAGCTAAGATATATATCCTACTCTTGGAGGGGGCGCACAGGGCCCTGCTCCTGAGGCTCTGAGCCCTGGGGACCACCACCTCCCTGGGCTTTTTTTTAAATATAGGAGGGGGGGCCACACGGACCCCCCTTCCATGGGCTCAAGGGAGCCCCGGGGATTACCACCTCTCCTTGACTCTATTTTTAAAAAGGAGGGGGGCCGCGTGGGCTCTTCGGAGCCCCAGGGACCACCACCTACCTGGGACTTTACACCAATAATTAGGGGCAAGCCACAAGGAACCCCTGCCCCCAAGGACTACCACCTCCCCCGGGCCAGCATTTAAAATATATGTGGGAGGGGTGCCACATGGCCCCCCCCTCCTGGGCCATATATGCCACGGAGACAGCCACCTTACAGGGGCTGGCCAGTGAATTGTAAAATAAAGGGGGGCCGTAGGAGCCAATAATGGCCCAGGGGACTGCCACCCCCATGGCTGGCCCTTGCTATGTCCCTGGGTGCCCACCCCAGGACATAGCTGTTTACTTTTGCTTGGTGGGAGCTGACAACTCCCGCCGAGCAAAAGCAAACACTCTAGTTCTAATGGGCAGGCGCTGTCACAGTGGTCCCGCTTGCTGGAAGTGAAGGTTTCATCTCTTTCCCTGCCCCCAGACATGCAGGCAGGGAAAGAGATGAAACTATTGCTCCTGCACCAGTCAGCTGCATTTCCAGCAGCTCCCTGCATGCAGCAGCAATTCCAGCTCCCGCAGGGGGCGGGGAGCTGGCTGGGACTGCAGGGGTTTTGAGGCTCCCCCGCGGTCCCAGACAGTGTTCACTGGGAGCCCTGGGTGGGCTCCAGGGCACCAAGGCAGTAGAGGCCAGGCCCTGTGGGATGGGGTCCATGGAATCGAAATGGGCCCAGGGTGGGGGGGCCACGTGGCCGCCTATCCCCATTACTTTTCAGCCAGGGCCTGGGGGATTGCGTCCCCTCACCCATTAAGTCATGGCCAGGCCTTGGGGATTGGGCTTCCAGGGAAGTTCTGGCCCTGATGCCCATTTCACAAAAATTAAACTGTAACAGTATATACATATAAAAATTGGTGCCCCCGTTAAAGCTCCACTTCTGTAAATGACATATGATTCTAACACCTGGGCTTGGTGAAGGCAAAGCAATTGTGTTTTCTCGTCAATTCCGTATTGAAAAATTATCTGGAATGCTTCATGGAGATGAATGCATCGTTGATCTACTGGAGTGCAATCTGTATGTGACTGTGACGAGTGGGTTCTTTCTTGTCCTGTCCTGGTGAGAGCAGAGTCTGTGGTTCTCCCTTTAAATGACTACGAGTATGGGAATGTGCAAATCACTAGGAAGCTTCACCCGTTTGGCCCAGCCCACCTTAGTAGTATGCAAAGGTCTTCATGCCTTTTGCCAGGATGATGGACAGCTTCACAGGCGGCCCCCCAACACGTTTACCGACGATTTTGGTGAGGAGTTCTTAATGCAGAGGAATATGAGGACATCTCCACCAAACAAAGAAGCACGTACTTCATATAGTTAAGAGGAAGGACCCTTGTTTGGTGGAGATTTACCTCTTTGTACTCTTGTCATCTTCTCTATAGGAAGATTCATGTTATAGCAAATTTCTGGGAAAAGACGCACTAGGAACAATCTCGTTGCCAAAATGCACACAAGGTCACTTGTGACATTTCCTTATGCTCCATTATGCAGCTGTAGTGCAGAATACGTACTAGACATTTACCCAAGGAGATAGCACTTAGTAATTAACCAGTAGAAAGTACTCCACTTGGGTAGATATTTTGAGCAAAACTGTAGAGTCGTTTTGGATAAACTGGCAGTTGCAGTTGCGTTGTGGCCCAGTGGCTGACACAGCTACTGACACACCCACACAGACACTTAGACACCCACTCACACACTCAGGCACCCACACATCCACTCATAGACCCACTCACAGATGTATTCAGACACTCATGCACCCACTCCCAGACCCACTCAGACAAGTACACCGTTACACAGACCCACTCAGGCACTCATGCAACCACTTACAGACCCAATCATACTCTCTCACACCCACTCACAGACCTTCTCAGAGATTCACGTACCAACTCACAGACCCACTCAGATTCTCACATACCCACTCACAGACCCACTTAGACACTCATGCACTCACTCACAGACACATGGAGGCACTCGCAACCCACTCAGACACTCACGCACCCATTTACAGACCCACTGAGACATGCACTCACCCACTCACACACCCAGTGAGACACTTATGCAGCCACTCCCAGGCCCACTCACACACCCACTAACACACCCATTGAGAGATTCACACACTCACTCACTAGGGTTTAGGATGGGTGTGGGTTTTTGGCTGGCAAGGGTATTTTTAGGGCGGGTGTGGTTTTTGGGTGGCAAGGGTAATTTTAGGGTTTGGGGTGAGTGTTCGTTTATGGGTGGCAAGGGTATTTTTAGGGTTTAATGTGGATGTGGGTTTTTGGGTGGCAAAGGTATTTTTAGCGTTTAGGGTGGATGTGGGTTTTTGGGTGGCAAGGGTATTTTTAGGGTTTAGGAAGGGTATGGGTTATTGGATGGCAAGGGTATTTTTAGGGTTTAGGGTGGGTATGGGTTTTGAGTGGGAAGGGTAATTTTAGGGTTTAGGTTTGGTTGTTTAGGTGGCAAGGGTATTTTTATGGCTTACAGTGGGTATGGATTTATGGGTGCCAAGGGCATTTTTACGGTTTTGGGTGGGTACATACATATATGTATGCGTGTGTATATGTACATATATATACACATACATATATATATATATATATATATATATATATATATATATATATACATACACATACACAGAAGCTCACATTCCAAGAGATTGGGCTCAGTGACGTTTATTGTGCTAGCTTACGTTTTTCGACCAAAGGATCTTTGTCAAAGCCAAGTAATAGTGAACAAAGTGCTCAATCTCCTTTAAAAACACATCATGAATTTTATGAAAATACCAGCCCATATCCTGCATAGCGTTACAACGATCACCATAGCAGTTAGGGTTTGTGTCTCGTATTGTGTCAACTGTAAAAATCATACAAATATGGGGAAATATTAAAAATAGTTCACAAGTCCCATCATACTGCACAGCTTACAGAAAACAAACTTTGAGGCATAAATGTACAATTTATACAAGTGCCAAGTGGCAGACAATTCGCACATACCATGGTGCTTTACAGCTACCAAGAATCAAGATTTGCAGCATGAGTGATTTCATAGAAGTGCCAAGTGACAGACAATGGGGACAAAAATAGAGATTTGCAGCATGAGTAAATATTTCATACAAGAGCTAAGTGTCAGACAATGGGGACAAAGTCAATTAATTAATCAAGTGCAACATGATCATGTCAATCCCCATAAACCTTCCGCCCTGTAGCATTTCAGTTATCAGGGAGCTATGAAAAGTCTTTCTTGATTGCATATAGGCATACCGTTCAGCATGATCACATATTACTCTTGAACTGGCATGAGCAGGTACTGTTGGACAATAATTTGTATCAATGTTTACGTGTCAATAAACCTACTGCCCGTGTTTCTATAGGTTGCCAAAGATCCACAAGGATTGCAAGGAGAACTAAAATATCGATCATGTAAGGAGGTTTTTAGTTGATTCAATAGGTGGGGATTGTATACAATATAAAGAACAAGCAGAGTGTATTTCTTGATTGTAATATGCCCACTGGGGCACAATTGTAACAGAGAGGATATAATATAAAATTGTAAATGTATTCATGGAACTGATAATGGTTGATTAGGAATTGAATTAAGAAAACATTGAATGTACACCTGGATGAAAATCCAACTATTTCATTTAAGGGACCCATTATGAATTGAAGTTGTAATGTAAAAATTTCTAAATATCAAGGAATAAGTTAATGTGCATCTGTGTTGTTGCAATTGAAATAGGAGACATTATGAAGTTATAAAATAGAATGCTGTCCTATTTTTGACACTTTTCTTAGTTTACAAAATTATTTTCTATTACTATTTCACCAGCTTGCATTTGGCAATAGGTGCATATGTTAAGATTGAAAAAGTGAAAAATAATCAGATGGTTGACTTTCAACAGTCTGTTGTTTATGTTTTTGAAGCACTTAAATCTAAATCTAAATCTAAATCCGTATTTGTAAAGCGCGAACTACTCACCCTTACGGGTCTCAAGGCGCTGGGGGCCGTCGTGGAAATTAAGTGAGCTATTGCCCAGAGTCACATGGTGCTGAGCTGAGCTGCCGCCGGAGCCGGGGATCGAGCCATGAACCCTGTGCTCCGAAGTCAGCTGCCCTGGCCACTGCACCACACCTCTCCACTTAGAATCATGTGAGGTGTTAAAAACCAAAAGGTGTCGAATGTTCAATGACTCGTGATCAAGGAGCAGAGAGCTCCGAAACGTGTTGGGTAGCGGTGTTGCTGTGATCGAATAAACACGCTTGGACAAGCATTAGAGCTGCGGTGTGTTTTCTCTTCGGTTTTCAAGATTATCATCTTTAAGTGAAGGTCTGCACATTGTTTTGGATTTATAAGGGGTTCACTACCCCGCTGCGAGCTCACCGTTGCAAAGAGGGCGGGTGTCAGCGATCAGCACAATTGTGTGTATATATATATATATATATAATACAAAAAGAGTTGCCTCTAGGTGGGATGCACTCCCGGATGGAAATTACGCCAAAGCAAGGGCACACGCCATGAACAAAGTCCTTTTCTGGTTTCCTGCCAGACGCGTTTCGGGCCAACGCCCTCTTCAGTGGCAGACCATGTGACGTGACGGCGTGCGGCAACCACCAGTAAATCCCCGTAATAATTATGCTCAGGTGAATAATGAAAATTTAAAACCTGAAATGTACTAAAAATTCTATTTAAGCGGTCTGGACAAAATGTTGACTTAAAATGTTAAAGGGAAAACTGGTTGATTTGATCTATAGTTACTTTGAAGTTGTTTACTAGTATACTATATTAGACATCATGTAAAAAGAGAGAGAGAGGACCCGAGTATCTATGTGTGATTCATTTACTCAACAGGTGTTCAAAAATGGTTGCTGTATTTTAAAAATCATTTAGTAATATTGTGAGGCTGCTGTAGCTCCTTACTGACGCTGTCTATCGTAGTACAGCCTCATATGTGCGCTAAGTAGCGCATGATGACTCGCAGTGAGTTGTGGGAGCTGTAGTTCCTGCCTTTAACTACCCACAATGGGTTCTGCAAATAACATGAAAATTATGCAAGTTCTGCATAACAGCGGACTGTTAAAAAACCACTGAACTTGCATAATTGGGTAGTTAAAGCCAGGAACTATAGCTCCCACAACTCACTGCGAGTCATCACGCGCTACTTAGCGCACATCTGAGGCTGTACTACGATAGACCGCGTCAGTAAGGAGCTACAGCAGCCTCACAATACCGCATTGCCATGAGCCCATGACGAAGGTGCGGACAGCACTGAAACGCGTAGGCAAGCAGGAAAAATGATGGCTGTTCAACCACCTTTGTAAAATGAATAAAAGAGGATTATTACCTTACTGCTGTCGAGTGCTCCTCTGCTGCAGAGCAATTGGACAAAAACATTTACTCACGACAGCTTTGTCGTGGGAGGAGCACCACCTTGAAATAGAGGAGGGAGCCGCTGGTGAAAGGGGCCGCCGGGCAGGGGAATTCTCCTGCTGGAAACGGCACAGCAGTTTCTGAAACTAACGAAGGTGCGATGACATCCGGGGCACACTGAAGTGCCTAATATCACAGCGGACTGTTAAAAAACCACTGAGAACTTGCATAATTTTCATGTTATTTGCGGAACCCACTGTGGGTAGTTAAAGGCAGGAACTACAGCTCCCACAGCTCACTGCGAGTCATCACGCGGTACTTCGCGCACATCTGAGGCTGTACTACGATAGACAGCGTCAGTAAGGAGCTGCAGCAGCCTCACAATACCGCATTGCCATGAGCCCAGGATGAAGGTGCAGACAGCACTGAAACGCATAGGCAAGCAGGAAAAATGACGGATGTTCAACCACCTTTGTAAAATGAATAAAAGAGGATTATTACCTTACTGCTGTCGAGTGCTCCTCTGCTGCAGAGCAATAGGACAAAATATATATATATATATATATATATATATATATATATAAATATATATATAAAAAAACCAAAAAGAGGGTTTATACTTACCTGTAAAAATTTGACCACGCATATACTTTCACCACACATGCCTTTACCATGGAAATGTAAGTATTTTTATATATATAAAAGGGTTTATACTTACCTGAAAAATACTTACGTTTTCGTGGTAAAGGCATGTGTGGTAAAAGCATATGTGTGGTTAAAACTTTTGTGGTAAAGACATGCTTGGTAAAAATGCGTGCGTTGTAATGACGATGTTGTAAAGGCATGCGTGGTAATGGCATGCGTGGTTCTGTCATATATCCAGGAGGGATGATTGAAGAAAGGTAATACACAGAGTGTAGGACTGCGCAAGAGAGGTTTGGTGCTAAACGTTGGGCAGGTGAGGTGTGACAGCGAGTTAGAGGTCATAGTACCCTTGATGGGCACTAAAATAGTTCAGAGAGAGCCCCTGGAGGTATAATACTACCTCTTACCTACCTCTACAGTGTCTATAGTCCGACCTCTCATGCTGCTTCTCCCTGACAGGTAAGGTTATCAGTGCATCCTTAGCTAGGGAAGGAGCGGCAGGAGTGAGGATGAGGAGCTATCCTTTTCCAAAGGTGCTTCAGCTTCTGGGAGTATTGAGGCATCATCAGTCGAGGAAGAGCACTTCATGTGATGCTGAAAGCTTAGACCTAGAATTTGTCTAGCCCAGTGTTACCTGGATGTGAATTTCAGTGATCCATACCTCACTCTTCGTTGCCTCGCTGACTGCTCTAGTGAGGACCCTGTGCTGGGTATGACAGGGCTGGAGACTGATGAGCTTGAGATACTGAGGGCAGAATACTACTTGTTACGCTACAGACTTCACAGTGCAACTAAGAGGCCAGTTCTCCATACCAGTCTGTGTGAGAACTGCAAAGGATCTATTCTAATAGGGCAGAGTGATTGAGTGAGTGAGAGTGACTGAGTGAGCTGTATCTCTGTTGGGACAGTTCAAAGGGGACATTGTGGATGTAGAGCCTTTGGGAGCACTGGGGTTCAATGAGCCCTCCGGCCCCATGCACCTGTCCTTCAAAATGCTACCATTGCAGTCGTTGTTTAATAGAAATTAGCAAATTGGGGTAAAGGGCATGTGGGTGCTCTTACACGAACCTCGACAAAACATTTACATCCTACAAAGGCAATTTGCGGGCAGGGTGATTCCAGCATTGTTGCAGAAGTCATACTTGCTGATGAAATCCTCAGTCAGTCCAGGGCTGCACAATTTAAACGCTTACAGATTAATTATAATCTCCTTGTTCAATTCTAGATTTTGTTACATCATCAGGCTTTTAAGAAAATGCCCAATTTCTGCAGAGTTTGAATATATAAGAGAAGTGAAATTTGACACTCTTCTTCCAGTCTGTAGGCCCATATTTGTATCAAGCTTACTTGAGGGGAAAGGTAATGATGGCTCCACCCTTACATGTCCCAAATACGCAAATATATGTGCACTTAGCACTACATACTTGTGTGTCCTAACATTATTAATGTAAAGTGTTTCACCCGAACTCAGTACTGAAGGGCATTCACCGTATAATTAGGAATTCATATACACTGTGTGCCTTAACTTTATTAAACAAAATATTATCTTTAGAGATTGGATAAAACCCATCCTCACACTATTATAATGTATTTACTTTAGAAACGAGAATGATTTATGTAACGTATGCCCAAATGTTTTCACATTGGTTTTCATAATGTAGTTCTCAGTCACACTTCTATTTGTGCCTTTACAGTTACTGCACATTTATTGAAAGTGCAACATGAATTTAATGCTGAATTTATGCACTTACATGTGTCATTCATTTGTAGTTGTATGTGCACAAACAACACATATTAATGTTCACCATTGGAGAAGATGCTTAACTTGACTAGAGTAGGCCCATATTTCTTTCTGCATACAGTACTGTTTTCCATTTCTGCTTGATTGACTTCTCCCTTGCAGGCACATTCACCTGGTTTGCTAGTTTGAGAATAGATGTAACTGTACTAGCGATAGTGAGCCTGAGAAGAAGACCTTGACAAGGGACATGGAGAGCCAGAGTTAACTGATAGGCTCTATTCATTAATGTTGCGAGGGGTCACAGGTGAACAAGGATTATGTAATTCTAAGTACTGCCCTGGTAGAATATGCTAATATACAGCTCACAATGTTAGAATGGAAAGGACAATGGAGCTCTTGATGGTGTACTCAAAGGGTGCTACCCAGACTATTCTTGTGGTGTTAACTAGTGTTCTCACAGGTTGATGTTGACCACTTTTTCTTTGACATTGAGAGGTACAGACTTCCATGTTTACCCCTTTGATTCTTTGTGTAGTGTGGCTTAGGCCAACACTTATTTCCCTATCCCTAGAAGACTCTTGACCTAGCTTCTGAAATGCTATCACCTTCCCACAACTTCACGTATTTTTTATCTTTTTTTGCATTTTCCCAACCTTTTCAGATCCTTTTAGACTTAACCATCTTCATTAGATTTAGACTCTGAACTTGATTGCTTTCGATATTACTCATGTTTAGGAGAGAAGATCGAAGACTCTCCTCTGAGCATCAGATTCTGCCGTTAATTGTTTGCATGGCTGTGACTGAACAGCTTGTTTGTCTCATACTGATGTGCCTGAACTGCGTCAGGAGGTTTGGCTATCCAGTTGTTATTCTGTACCTTTATAGCATGGTATTGAGATTGATTTACATTAACCTGGCTGTTAATCTGTAATAAAACGTCTTGACTTAATTCACTGATTTCTGGTCCTTGTTGTGTAGCCAAATGGGTTACACTGTTAATTATATGCGTTTGACCAAGTGCTAGCTCCCATCACCTCTCAGTCGCACATAAAGATCCATTGGATAACTAATGGTAAGAGGGTCAGTCCAACGCTGGATCACTTGCTTCTTGTAGAGGCAATTTAGCATCCCCTACTGATGGAGCGTAGGTGGCCACCTAGAATGGTCTTTCCTTAGAACTTACCCTGGGAACAGTACAACACAAGGCAAGTTCAGGAATTGATTGGGAGGGTATCGAGAAGAGAATCCAGACTGCGGCATACAAGAAGGAGAGTAGCATAACAATTGCCTGATAACATTGCACTGAATGTTGCAATCATCAAAAGAGCACGAAATGCGAAAGTAGCACAAGAGAAAACAAAGGCAGCAAAACACCTAACACGATTGCGATTACAGCTAAAATTGATTACTTTGTGTAGTTAAAGAACTCAGATCAAGAGCACGTTATGTGATTTGGCCCTATTGCTACAAATTGAAGAAAATTGTGGTACCTTAGAGGCACAGGCTGAATTCTCCCACATTGCTAGTATGAATCTTTTAAATGGAACAAAACTATAGATGATATGATTTTCCTAAATTGTTTTATCCGGAGCCGTGGAGCAGACTGGAGATGAGCAGAGGCCAGCCCTGTCTCCCACCTAATACAGAAAAATTCTGAGTCACTTTGGGCTTTGGTCCAGGATGTGTTATGAACCTCCTGATCCATGACGCGATGTGTGAGACTGTAAGATCAGTGACATATCAAGGATAGCCTCGCAGCTTATGGGTGGGAGATCAGGTTCCTTCCCCTGTGCCACGGATGTCTTCATCTGGCACGCTCCGCTTGAACCGCATGCTTTTCTAGACTTTAAAAAGGCGGGAAGATCCGGACTATGGAGACACGATGACAAAAGATGTTTCTGTAGTGACCTACGCCTTGCAGAAATTGCCAGAGTAGTTTATGTCTGTGACTGCAAGGAAAAGTCTGCAGGTACAAGACAATATGTTTCGAGAGATGTAATTGTGCATTTGTAGCTTCCAGTCAATTTTAGGCTTATGGTTCAATTGTTCTTCAGAACCTAAGTGATGACAGGTAGAGGATTTTGCATCTCATTGCTCTAAACCTGCGGTTCTTAACTTGGAGTCTGTGACAACTATTCAGGGGGTCCACGACTATTTACAAAATGTAATATATTAGCAAACATTAAAAAGCAAAAGGTAAAACTTAAAATTTGAAGTGCTCTGTAAATGTTAAGGAATTTGAATTTGGAAGCTAAAAATTAAGTTGGAGTCCTTAGCTTGATCCGTGGGAGCAGCTCCAGTACAGCAAACAGACTCTAGTATGGACAATTGGTGGCCTCAAGTGAAGCACTGCTATACGTCAACAAAAAGAGAGCATGCATTTGAAGCAAAAAGGCAAAATGATATGGTAGAATCTAGCACATCGCTTCATCTTTCGAAAATAAAATCACATTTTGAAAAACACCAAACTTCCCACTGAAATGTTAATTAAAATCTTTTGTACTATTTAGTTTGTGAATTCAATTCAATATTTCATCATTTGTGTATTTTATAGATACTTGTTTCTGTATTTTGTGTATAGTTTTGTGGGTCTATTAGTATAAATATGCCAGGGTCTCTGGCTTCCAGTGCTGATTTTGTGGGGGTCCACAGAAGTCATAAGGTTAAGAACCACTGTTCTAAACTATGCGCAAATAAAAGGGTTTTGGTAGCTATTAGGGACCTCTAACACTACCTTTCCTATTGTGGTCTTAGGGGTCTTGAAGGCAGCAGAACTAGGACTGCACAGTGACCTGTGTAAGCCGGAGAGTGCTTAAGCAATTTGGCTCATTCCTTTCTATGCAGATTGTTCCAGTGAGAGCTATACTTGTCACATGCTCAGAGCTCATTTATCCCGAGGATGCTCTCCACAGGACTTCAACAATGGTCAACAGATTGCATTTAGCAAAAAAGTTGGTAGTGAGTGCACTGTGACTGTGTTGGGAAATTTAAATACAAACCTGTCCTCCATCCAGCCACACTGAAGTGCTCTATTTCCAGCTAATGCAGAAAGACCCTCCAGTATTCATTCTCTGGGCTGAATAGTGCAAGGATGCTCCTAAAGAACTGTTATATATGATCTGGGTTAAACCTCTACATGCCCCCATCGATGTGCTCATACCTAACTCTGGAGACAAAACTAGTTCGCGCATAAAATTTGGCCTCTTCAACATCCATTTTACCCAGAAACACACAGGGCCAGATGTATGAAGACTTTTAGCATTTCTTAAATGGGCGGATCACAATTTCAGCCCCTTAAGAAATGCTAAATGGCCTTTTTATCAGTGGCGGCCGCTCCATTAGGGCGTAGGAGCGCCGCCCCACTGCTTTCTCGCATTGCGAGAAGCAGAAAATAAAATGGTATTTTAAATACCATTTTATTTTCTGCTTCTCGCGCTGCGAGAAAGCAGAAGGCAGGGAGTGTATGCCTGGTTGCGGGCGGGTGGGTCGGGGAGGAGTGGCTTGCACCACTCGGAGTGCCCTGACTGTTTGGTTGGCCCTGGGGCCGACCAAAGCAGTCATGCGCACTCTACATTTTCTCTATGTAGGCTGCATGCAGCCTACATAGAGAAAATGGCCTCCCTACAGGTGCCCGGCTGGGCGCTGCCCGCGACTCCGCACCAATCACAATGCTGCCATTGCAGCATTGTGCCTGGCTTACAGGAGGGGAGGGAGCATGCCTGTTCCTGTTCAGGAGCAGCAGAGGCGGCGCGGGACCCGGTCAGGTAAGTTTTCCTTTTAACGTCCCCCCCACCCCCGCGGTAACCCCCGCGCAACCCACCACCCCACCCCTGGCCGAGAGGATGATTGGTGTAGGGGCCGCCGGAGGTCTACTTTTCTGGCAGAGTAAGGGATTTATTCTGGCTCTGGGCGCGGGGTGGACTCGAAGATGTGATTGTGTTGTTAAAGCGGATTGCGCGTCACTGGGCATTCTCTTTGCTTCCAGTGGAATAGTGATATTTTGGGGGGTTTATTTTCAACGTTCGACTGAAATGAGGACTACAGTTTCACTTTGTACCGGTCATATTACACACCTGAATGTGCGTGCTTCTCTGTGGTTGCACGCAGTGTTGTTATGGCGATGTCTACTTGAGGCTGTGTGTGCTTGCAGTGTGAGTGCAGTAACAGGGACGCGTGTGTGCGCAGCCTCATGCACACGTGTACCTTCCGGTGCCTGCCTCCTTCACTGTCTGCTTATCCACTCATGTGTGTCAGCACGTGTAGTCATGTTTTCTTCTGCCATGACATGTTTTATTGTGAGTTTATGTTACGGTGGACTTGGGTTGCTGCCCGTGTGTGTCTCTATTTGTGGTGCTTCGAGTGTTGGTGTGTGTGTTACTGTCAATGATGCTGTGGAGGTGTTGGTATGTATGTATGCATGCATGCATGCATGTGTGGCTAGTAATCTTTCTGGTGTACCGATCCGTGTTTACTGCCATTGCTACTGTATGTGTGTGTTACTGGAAGGAATGCTCCTGTACTATTAGCAGTGATGTATGTGAGTAGGTGTATTGTGGGGTCTTTGTGCTTCTTTGTTGCCGCTTCTGTTGCTTTATGTGCACTAGCGTGCCTGTGTGTGTTGCTGTTACTGCCAATGATGCCGCGTGTGTGTTGATGAATGTTGGTGCTATTTATTGATGCTGTAAATGGGTTTTTAAATTGTGCCCGGGTTCCTAGCGCTGGCAGTAAAACATTTGGTTTGTTGCTATCTATGTGTGAATCTGTGTCTTCACAGCAATGTATGTGCGCTAGTATGTATGTTAATGTGCGTGCGTGTTAATAGTAGTAATGCTGTGTGTGTTTTGTTAGTGTTGCAGACTGTGATACTTTGGTGTGTCTGTTGCTGTCAGTGAAGACTTATGGATGGTGACTGCGTTACCGTCAGTGATGCTGCTCGTGTTTTGTGCCTGTGTCACTTGAGGTTGTGTTAGTAGGTTTGTTTTCCTTGGTTCTGCTCTGTGTGCAGTTTGCGTCACTGTCAGCGATATAGTGAGTGTACAGGTGTGTTTGTATCAAAGAGGCTGTTCTGTTGTGTCCTGTTCTGTAACTGTGTGGTTGTGTTTAATGTAGTATGTTGGTGTGTCTTTGTCGGCGATGTTGTGCCTGTAATGCTTAGTATAATACTGTGCGATTTCTGTTATTGTGCGTTACTGTCAGTTATGCTGGAAGCATATTGTTGTATCGGTTTCAGTAGCACTGTGTTGTGCAGCTGTGTGTCAATGACGTGTATTGGTGTATGAGATGCTGTGTGTAGGTGTGTCTGTGACACTTGTGTTGTGTAGGTGTATTGCACGGTTCTGTGTATAGGGATGAGAGCGTGTCCGCGTTTCTTTGTCAGTGATGTATCTGGGTGTGTCTGTATCAGTGAAGGTTTTTGTGTTCTCTCTCTCTCTCATTGGATGTGTTAATGAAGCTGTGTGTGTGGTGTGTGGCTCTGTCTGACAGCGATGTTGTGAGTATATCGGTGTTCTGTATCAGTGGGGTATGTCTTTGTCAGTGGAACTTTTAGTGTTGTGTGTCTCTCCTTCTCTGTCAGTGACTCTGTGTGTTGGTGGTTCTATGTGTCTATGAATGACGCCACAGGTGTGTTGGCTTGTCTGTGTTACTTTGCGTGTTGTGTATCTCTGAGTAGAGTGCATGTTAGGGAATGTTGTACAGCTCTGTGTGTATGTGTCAGTGACGCTGTATTTTTGATGTGACTAAAATAAGCTAAGAAACTTCCTGCCACCTCACATCAGACCCTCGCTCAGACATGCCAATGGAAGACACGGGACGCCTTTCAACATACAAATTCAACATATTGAAATACAAACCTTTATTTTTTAAGCTTCAGGCTAGTGTATTAAAGGCATCTTTTAACTCCCCAGTTGATAACTGCAGAGTGACTATTATCGATTTATGTGATGAGCAACTGTGTAAAATGCAATGGTTACCAACACTGCCCGTAGGTCCATCCATCATGAGTAAATATGTGCGGAGATTCTCAGTGGCTGGATGTCTGGTATCACCGCATACATTTTACTCATATTACAAGTTAAACTCCAAGGAATGGAGAGTAAATGTGTAGATCCGGTTTCCTTGGCCTCAATGCCAAATTCTGTGTGGTTTAAAACACACATTTACCACCTGCTCTGAGCAGTGTACGAGGGGCCAGTGCGGGTGGGGAGTGTGGTAGAGGGGGTCGGGTGGAGGACAGGGAATTGACCAGGCTTCACCGCAGCCCGTTCCCAAGGTGATTTTGCCTGCTCTTAAAATCAGACACAATGTTGCCACACCCAGGAAACGTAATGATGCTGGGGTTGCCAGCCTTCCCAGAGGAAAATAGCGGCCAATCGTTTATATTTGAGATATTGGAAAGGGACTGGATGTTGCTTCAGACGTCTTGGGGGAGTCCTTTGGATTCTACACAGTGCAGTGGTTTTATGTTCCCTGCATTCAAATTGCTGTTGTGATATTGTTTTAGATGTTAAAAAAGTGCAGTGCGTGAGGTGTTCTCATCCTCCCCTCCTGTCAGCATTAGGCTGGCACTTGACATCAGATGCTCTATTGGTTTAGTGCACTGAATGTGTAGCTTTAATGTTCTCTTGGTGTGGCACGTTATATGACCGGCTGGGCGCATGGGTTGGGTGTTCTCTTGGCGCTTTGCGTGGTATGCTCCGTGGTGCTGTGTTCTATTGTTGCAGTAAAGTCCTGATGGTGTAGTTCGGTCTACTAATGCTTGGATAATATACTGGAGCAGTGATTGTATGTTCCATTGGTGAGGTGTGTTCAGTGTTTTGTTTGTGCTGTAGGTTCTGTTGGTAAAGTGCTGAACAGTCCTGTTGGTGCTGTGCTTGGTATGTGCTTTGATTCAGTGCAACTAAATGTTCTTTTGAAGTGGTGCATTCAGTGTTCTGTTTGTGCAGTCATTCTAAGCGCTATCTCCTCAGGCATTATTACATATTATGTTGGTGCAGTGCTTGAAAGGTTCTGGTAGTGCTGTACTTGGTATGTTCTCTTTTTTGGGGAGCTTAGGTGTCCTTCTGATGTTCCCTCGTGCAGTGCATTAGAGGCTACTCTCACGCTGGTTGGTAACGCATGGGCAAGGCTAGCTACATGGCTCAAAACATCTCTGGGATGTAGCACTGCTGCACTAAACACCGATTCAGATTTAACACAGGCTTTCCACTTGGTATGGGATGATGGTTTTAATCTGTGTGTTATACATTTTTATAATAACAATTTGACATGTATTTCATTTTCCAACCCCAAATTTGCCCTGCTTTTTTATTTTTTTTGACCGCTCTATAGGGGAGTTGCAATCACAGAGTTGTGGGCTGAACGTGATTTTGGCCGGGGATTTCAATGCTAAGCTAGGCAGTGAAGCCTCCGTTTATGGTGAAAGCCCGCCCTGAACAGACGTGCGGGGGTGTACCCTGCAGGGACAAGATCAGAGAGGTTATTACCTGTCTCTTAATGTCCCCACGTTTGATTTGTGTAATGCAATAGAGATCACAGGGGTGACCTTAGTATGACCTACGGGGTGTGGGGTGTGGAGGGGCCGGGCCGGGCCTGGCCGGGAACTGGACGGGGTCATCAGACCTCAGAGTGGTTGACACCTTCCTGCTTTCTCAAATTTGCTTGAAAATGCACAATTTGCCCACTCTTTTTTCAAAATGTTCTCGGGGGGGGGGGGGAGGAAAACCCCCTGAACCCCCGTAGGTGGTTCGGGTACGCTCGCTACGCTCGCTCACTCGCCGCAGTGCAGTATGACAATTGTTTTTCGCCCCACCACTTTCAAATGTCACCATCCGCCACTGCTTTTTATATGTACAAAGACCCAAAAACAGTCGCAATTTGCGATTTCTACCTGCTCAGAATTGCAAATTGTGACAGCGATTTAGAAATCGCAAATAGGGATTACCTATGTGCAATTCCTAAAGCACATGTACAAAGCATTTCCAAAATGCAAATTTGGCATTTAGGAAATGCTATCACCGTTGACTCAAAGTCGATAGTAACCATGTGCAAAATTAAAAAATGCATTTAAAAATGCATTTTTTAATGTGACATGAAGCGCACATATGCCCCCAGAGCATATACTTACATGTGCACTACGAATTTCGGGGGGCCTTAAGGCCAGAGAAACCCGTGAGTTTGGATTTCCTGTATTGCGATTTCTAATTAGGAAATCGCAATTTAGGAAATGCAAAACCAGTGGTGCCGATGGGCCTTCAGACCCATAGGAACAAATGGTTTAGGATTTCCTAATAACAATTTCCTAATAGCGATTCCTACTCAGCGATGCCACCTCAGATTAATTCTGCGTACCTCAGTTCATCAGAAAAGAGTGGAGCAGGGTTATTTTTGTGTTAGTCTTTTACACTAAGAGTAGGACACCTCCCACCACCAATGCAGGGAATGGAACACCTACAGAGGTGAGGTGGAGCGAGTTTAAAGTGGTTATGAGGAATGGGCAGTTAAGGTTGTATTTCGTAGGGCGTTCCCAATCTGAAACAGCAAGAAAAAAACCTCTAGGGTCCGCATTACAAGCTGTAAGGAATGGGGTGGGAAATTTACTACACCCAGGATATATGATTACCCTATGGTGAGGTATTTACCATGTTTGGTAAATACCTCTTATTCTGAGTTTTCAGCTAGCAAATGATGTATACCAAATAAAGTTGGGATTTAACACATAAAATTCTGCTTCTTGTGCCATTTTGGCAAGCCTTTTCCCCTCAATAAATTTCAGCAGAATTGACCTGCTGGAATTTAAAGGGGGAAACAGCGAGGGTATGATAAATTTCACACAACTTGTGATTCTGATCACCGTGCAAGCATCAAGGTTATTATGAGCCCCCCATCATCAGTAGAACTTCCCTCTGCTTTATCTAGGTTCTATATCCTGAAAGTCTTGTGCCACAAACTCTTGCATGGTGGGTAGCCTTACAATACAATCCTCTGTCAGTATTCTACTGACATCCATGCCATTTGGGCATGTGGTTCATCTCCTGAGTGGAAACTGCTTTGACAATTTACAAATGGTTTCTTCTGGACGCAGTTGTAGAATATGGGTTTTCAAACTTTTGTTCAATTAGGCCAACAGAAATCAATCATTCCACTAGTCAAACAAAAATAATGATAGGAACCAACTGACAGTGTTAGGCAGCAATTACCAGCTCTAAATTGCAACTGTCATTTTTTTCAGTGGCAAATCTGCAGGTGTCCAACACCCACCAACTAGACCCAGTAGAAACCAGATGTAACTGGTTGCTGGAACTGGCACTGTCTGAATGGCCGAAGGTATTGCCCAGCCAGGCAGAACACACCGCTCCCATCAAGGGCAGGCGATTATACACAGGCCCAGCACAACCTTGGTGCGAGTGCACCCATTGATTGTCATTACAGGAGGATGATCCGTTTCCCCCCTCAGCTAAGCGCCACTACGTACGAGACGTAGGAAGGGTGTGCTCACTTCCACACTGCACCAACAGTGGAGAAGGACTCCAGCCCTACAGCTGCAAATGGGCCTCGGCAGCCTTGGGAAGTGTCCCATGAAGGGGAACTGACCTCCGAGGTAGGGGGACCCCACCTAGGGGCTCTCCCCTGTTTGGGCAGCGGTCACACTTGGGCCCCTAAACGGCCACTTGCCTACCCCAAGCTTCACCCCTCGAAATCTACCCGAAGCCGCTCGGTGGTAGGGAAGGCCCCCTCTGGGTTGGCTCACCTGTGGAGAGGTCAACCTGAGTAAGAGGCATAATGGGCAGATAAGTCCCACAGGGCATGATCAGTGCCACATCCCCCTACTCGCCAATACCGTACCCGCCCTGGGTATATGGTGTACCTTTTCATATGACACTCCCTATAACGTCACTTAATGCAATCGTGTGAGCACCCCGCTCCTAACCCATGTGGGGAGGGTGTTCGTACCTTCCCACTGCAGTACAGCGGGAACATGCTCCGGGTTCTAGGGTCACGAACAGAGAGTAGTCAAAAACTAGGAGGACAAAAAAAACGATTTTTTGGGATGTTCCCCTAAGAAAGACATGTCCAACATGACCCCCTCCTAGCCGAAAGTCAGGGTTGTTTTAATCATTCCCTTGATAATCTCCTCGGCTCAGGGAGATAGAGCCTGGACGATGGCCAAGCACTATGATGGTATCACCTCCCGCTCTAGGCCCCATGATCCCAGTAGGTTCTCCTTTGCTTCTCCCTTGGGACCACTCCGTGTGTGACCCGTTCCGTCCCAGGAGTAGTACTGTTCCTACACCCGGGTTACCCTAGTTAACAGGAGTAGCACCAGGCGGAGGACACCCACGACCGTCAGTGTGAACAGCCCAGCAGTCAGCCACCCATTGGCCTTGACCTACGGCGACTCCGGTAAGGCGAGGTCTGTGACCTTGCACCATTTGACCACTTTCCATCTGACCAAGCCAGGGATGGCCTCCTGCTCCTGATCCTCCAGTCCAGGGTCGGTAACCTGTGACCAGATAGGGGCCAGGGATGAATACTTTCCTCCCCTTCTCCACTCCTTTCGTTTTGGGGTGCTACCACCTTTGGTCGCCTCCCCACATTCCCCTGCTATCAGGGGATTGCTCTCATTGGATGTCTTCCTGGCCCATGCTGGCTTTGCCACCAGGCGCCCCTTTTTGAAATGTGCCAGGCCCAGGGACTGGGTGTTGGTCTGGGCCCACCCGACTTCCATCTCCGTTTCAAAGGGAACATGAGTCTTCCTGGGCTTTAGCCTACCCCGGACTTCCCTCTTCCTTTGAGAAGGAACATGAGGCACTTTCCAAACCCAGCTCCACAGGGAGCTGAGTACACTAACACTAATCTCCCCAACGGTGGTGTGGAGATTCCTGGCCTTCACGCCTGAGAGTTCCCCCCTCCCACCCCCCCCCAGTGTCTTCCCAGCAAAAAAAGAGAAGTTTCTCTTTTTTGGAGCGGACAGTTTGGGTCCTTCCCCAAACTTCTGGAGCAAGATGACTTTCTTGCTTGGGTACCTCACCATGCCCTTGCCCGCCAGTGTAAGGTGGACGTCTCTCCCCACCTTAGGCATGAACCGCCATAAGTTCCCTCCCCAGATTTCCTCCAGGACCTCGATCGCCTTTAATGGCGTCTCATAGGTTGCCAGCCATTGCTCGATGTCCCCGCCCACCCGGAATTGTGGAACCAGATTCTTGAGAACTCGACCTTTCTTTATACTGTCAGACATTGCAGGTGTGCTATTTATTAACTTTATTAACTTGGGACCCTATTTGTATGGTTTTAATATCCAATTCTCGGAGACTCAGCTCATGGGATTTTTCCATGACTAACCTCTTTTCAGATAGGACTCGCTCAGTATCTAATTTTGCAAGGATCTGCTCATTTTCTATTTTTACAAAGGCTTGGGCCTGCTCCTTGTTCTGCCTGGCAAGTTCTAACTCCAGCACTCTCTCTTCCCTTCAGTCCTCCAGCTCCTCTGGGGACATGCCCCCAGAGAACGCACTGCTACCTGTGGCCACAAAGACCCCCTGTCCCGAAAGACTGGGGCTCTCCTCGTCCATAGGTAGTCCTTCTGGAAACCCTTGGGTCAGTTTGGATCCCTCCCCACACTCAGGATCTCCCACACCATTCACTACCCCCTCAGGGTGCGCCGCAGCCCAGGCCCACAGGGCTTTTTGAAACTCTGACCCTGTGGCATTTTCCTTGACAAGCACCCTCCTCTCCCGGCAGAACCCTTCAAGCTGCGTTCACTGTACACAGCTCCAGATCAGCCAGCTGAAACAAGTCTGCCTCAGGTAGGACCCCAAGCATGGTAGCAAACAAGCGAGAGCAGAAATAGAGATCTGTAGGGAACGAAATTCACCAACCCTGAGGTCAATCCATTCTTTAGGCACACTTTCGGAACTCAGGAAATGAACAGCTGCGGCCCGTGTTGGTAAGAGCGGTGGGGCGGTAGGGCCGGGTAGGGGGGATTTCAACAGATGGCCATGAGGGAAAATTAAATGAATAATTAATTTTCCCTCTTGGTCATCTGTCAAAATCCCCCCCCCGCCCGGCCCACTGCCCACCGCTCTCACCTGCACGGGCCGCGACTTGAAATGAACACTTTTCTTTACGTGAATTTGTGATGCGCAATCATTTATCGTGCAACGCTGTGCAAATGCAAGTCCTATCCAACCACCTGACCACCAAATGTTGGAAATGGCACTGTCTGGATGGCCGAAGGAATGCCCAGTCTGGCAGAAGGCACAGCTCCCACCAAGGGCAGGCAATTATACACACTGCAAAATCCATGCTCACCCTTGGGTAGCTTGGCACTGAGCAGTCAGGCATCCTTTAGAAGCAATGTGTAAATCAAGAACACAGCATGCGCATACAATCAATATCCCGTACGACACAAAAGAGAGACTTCACACTTGACATCGAGAAATACTGTTCATAGTCAGCACACACATTAAACAATGCAAAATGAATATGATGGAATCTGGGGCCTAAATCATACTTGCCAATATTACTAGCAGTACTAGGACCAAATTGTGATGATCAGATCTCGATAATATGCACACATGGAAAAAGTCCTAGTCTAATCCCCACACAGCGTCCTTATGCAGTGTGACATGTTGTCAGCCCCCGGCTCACCCTCACAATCCTAATAATACAATTTCACACGGCTATAGGGTGCACCCTGGGCTGCAACGATATTAGTAACGTATACATACACAGAATTATAACACTTTTAGCAGCACCACGAGACGAGGCCACATGGGTAAACCCACTTTTGAGAGGTAAAGTCATTTTGGCACGAGAACAAGGTATAAACCAACACTGCCGACCAGTGTCATGAAGCACACGCAGTCCACAGACGGTCATTCCCGCACACTCATGCTCACTTTGCACCACTACACAATGCAACAGGTACCAGCCCGGTCCGTATGGGCACTTTTACACACATACGCACATGACACCTTAATGCGGTGCCACTGATGCCAAACAGGTCAATAGATAACACTCTGTGGCTCCAAGCCTTCCGCCACCCTCCAGTTCACCACCACTGTCCCAGACACCCCAGATGGAATTCACCAGCCCCTACCTCCAGACAGAAGGCCACTCTTTGCTGAGGTCACACCTCATCTGTGTTCCCGGAAAGCAGGTGGGGATAGACAATAAGCATAAACAAGAGGTTAAAATAAACAAAGGGGGGTCTTGGCGCCACTCAGGAAATTCACCAACAAGTTGCGAAGCAGAAACGGGCTAAGAGCAAAAATTTGTTACAAACAGGGGTCCACCAGGGCCTTCTGACACCAGCCCAGTTCTGCGAAGCACAGGGGGGTCAAGCAGTCTCTTGACCATCCAGCCTAGTTAATTCCTCTAGGCAAATTCTTCAGAAGGGCCAGATGGGGAGATGGCAGTTGTTCAACCGTGATGGGGCCAGTGAGGGAGCAAGCAGGAAATGGGGAACAACACGCAGGGGAAACTCTCGGCTTGAGGAAGCACCCCATCAGTTACACATTGATTCCGGTTGTGTCCCAGCAATCTGGTCAGAAAGTCTGGTGGACGACGAGATGAATCGCACCAGACACTTCAGGTTACACGAAGTAGAGCTGCTATACCGTCTCTCCCTGGAAATGAGGCACTATGTCTGGCACACCTTGATGTCGATTGCACCAGACGATTCTGGTCAAACACATAGGCGCAAGTTCCGCAAAGCCTCACTAGGTAGAATGAGACTCTGCAATGGGTGCATCCCCCACCTTCGAGGGTTGCATCCTGTTACTCGGACACCGCACGCAATAAGCATGCAGTCGGCATGGCGCACAAGAGAAATGTGGCACAGTTGACGAAGCAGGCAACTTTGGTTCCCGCAACAGGTGAATCCGCTCACCACCAAGACACTTGTGTGCCAAGGTCCCTGCAGTACAGGAACCACTTTGCTGCAGATGTTGGCATCTTCTTGAGCTCTGCACTAGGCACTCCGGTTTCCAGGCACGATTCTGTAGTTCCAAGCTCACATGTCGCTGTCCTGCTTTTATTAAGGGATGTGGGCACTTAGAGGGCACCGCTCTCCAGTTGTCACCGGCAGATTGTGTAGGCCCCTTGTAGGAGATCTTTGATATCCCTGAGACCTATGAGAGAACAGGAGACCAGCCAACTGGTCCTTGGTAGCTCACTTTAGGGTGCCACATGTCAGCAGGTCATTGGCCCAGGCCAGCCACTATTCAGGATGGCGCGCGGTCCTTTCCCCGGGCAGTTATCCTCCATGTGCACAACAGAGTCCTCTGGCAATGTGCACCACGCAGACCGGGTTCTCCGGTCCTGCGTCTCTGCAAGTGGATCTCTCCTCTTGGTGGGTTGGCACTGGGTAGTTATACCCCATTGGGCCTTTGAAGTTAGGGAAAGGTTCAAAGGGTATTCATTTGAACCACAGATATGTCAGCTAAATTTCCATCCTGCCTGTCATGAGGCCGCGAAATGCAGATCTCTAGCTTTATGGGGTTCGTGATCTGACCCCAGAGGCCAGGTGTCACAATCTCTGCCCCATATATTCCACCAGACCCACAAATCACAGAGGTCAGCTATCTCAATTGCATGCCTAGAGGTTTATGGCTGTCGCTGGGGAATGCCCAGATGTGCTCCCCGGGCCTCCGGTGTTGACCGGCACCAAACACCCCAAACACCATGGCACACAAAGAGTGTGATGCATAGAAATGTCCACTTTCCATAAGTAATATTTCCCGGCAAGATATCCCAAGCCCCCAGTTACCATTGGAACAGGTTTGGCCTAGCGAATCCATTGATAGGAAACATCATGAGGCTGCCCATTATTGCAGCTTGAAATACAAGCAACCCCTTCTCCATGCTGATTTATGGGAAGAGCAAGCCTCCTCAGTAGGGGAACCCTTGTGGGTCTTCCTTACTACCTGGGCAGCGAACACCAGTGGGTGCCTGCCCAGCCCTTCACCTTCCATCCTAGTGGAGGCAAAAGGCCTCCTCCGGATGGACTGTGACTGCTACGGGCCAGCCGGAGTATGCGCATAAGGGCGCTCTCACAGACCTGCCATGTTCAACGTGCAGTCCATGCGAGTGCGCACACTGGCCTGCAACCACAGGTCGGACAAGTAGGTAAACCACACCAGCAGTGTAAGTGCCCACCTAGGCCGCAATGGCAGGCCTGACCTACGTTTATAAACATCATGTCCGCACCACTTCCTAACATGTGTCAGAAGGGTGCGCACACTTTCCCACAACAGTACAGCGGGAAAGGGTTTGGAGCCTTTGGGCTCTACACAAAAACCAGCACACACACCGGCTTGCTGTGGCAGGCCGGCAGCCTGGGTCTCCTGGATACCTTTGGTGTCTGTGCGCATATCCGGCTGACAATGGCGGTCCGGATTCATGCCAACGAGCACACCAGCCCGTCTTGACAGGCTGGTGGCAGGGGCCTAGAAACATCACTGGCACAAGGGCTCAGGCCGACCGGCATCAGCAGGCTGGACACAGGCCCGGCACAACCTTGGTCCTAGCGCACCCACCACTAGTCATGACAGGGGAACGATCTGTTTCACCACCTCAGCTAAGCGCTGCTATTTACGAGAAGTAGGAAGGGTGCGCACACTTCCACACTGCGCCAACAGTGGGGAAGGTCTCTAGCCCTATAGCCGCAAAGGGGCCTTGGCAACCTCAGGAGGTGTCCCATGGAGGGGAACTGACATCCGAGGTAGGGGGCCCCACCTAGTGGCTCTCCCCTGTTTGGGCAGTAGTCACGCTTGGACCCCCACCCAGCTACTCACCTACTCCAATCTTCACCCCTCAGGACGTACCCTAGGACCACTCCGGCGGCAGGGGACGCCCTCTCTGGTTGGTCAACCGTGGAGACGCCAACATGAGTAGGAGACAAATAGGCAAATGAGTCCCGTGGGACATGATCAGTGCCAAGTCCCCCTACTCGCCAATGCCGTACCCGCCCTGGATATATGGTGTACCTTTTCATAGGGCACTCCCGGGGTCGACACTTAACCCAATTGTCCAAGCACCCCGCTTCTAACCCGTGTGGAGAGAAAGCTTGTACCTTGGCACTGTAGTACAGTGGGAACCTGCTCCGAGTTCTCGGGTCACAAACAGAGTATGTGAAGACTAGGACAAAAAAAAACAAAAGGTTTCGGGGATGTTCCCCTAAGAAGGCTATGTCCAACACTGATCAACTGGAATTTCCACCAGGGATGTTGGAGCAGGTAAACACTCCGGAGTGGAAAATATCCTCATGTTCTCTCACACCACTGTACGTTGTTCTTGACATTTTTTTAAAGGAAGCTAAAGGCTGGGAATCAAGTGTGGTAGACCCGGAGAGCTTATGTTCACTTTCCACTGCGTGTTGGGCCAGGCGAGCACAAAGGCAGCTGCCTTCTCTCACAGCGGCCGATTGTTCCTCTGAAAGTGAGCCCAGTGGATTGTGTGTCAGCCGAGAGGTCCATCAGTGTCCAATCTCGGTGGAAGCGGAAGCCGGGTGCACTTGGAGCCTTGTCAAACTCAATGGCCCTGTGTCCCAGGCTGAATAACAGAACAAATGTTTACACCTGCCCCTGTGCCCTACACGGCTTGCAAGAAGGGACACCGACAGGCCTGGATGACTCTCAGAACAATGGGCAGCGTGACGGCGGCTCACCCCGAAGGGCCTCGCCTTATCTCCATCTCTGGATCCCGAATGACCAGTGAACAAAAAAAAATCTGCAACTTCAAAGGTGTGCTGCTTGTTTCCGTGACGGAAGCTTGCTCTGGTGTCTTTCTTCTGCCTGATCGGTATATGGGTTTTCATGCATCTTGTTTTGCATGCTTGGTTTAAATAATCTCCTGTTTGTTTTGCTTTCCGTAGGGTATACTTCATAGTCCCTGCGCCAAGCAACTCCAGCTGGAGAGAGGCTGCTACAAAAACAGCACCTAAAATGATGTTGCACAGTAAGAGCAGATTCATAGGAGATGAGTCTGCAACCAACAGCAGCTCAGAGGGGATGTCACTGAAGTAAGATCAACTCCTAGGGGCAGATTTACAAGCCTCTTGCGCTTCCAGTACGTCACTTTTTGTGACGCACTGACAGCGCATTTCCCTGTCCCATATTTACAAGGACAGGAAAAGCCACCCTGCGTGGCTTTTCCTGTCCTTTTAAATATGGCCCCTTTACACGCAGCATTTTGCGTGAAAGGGGCGTTCCATGGGTGTTGCTGTGGGTGTTCCCACCCAACACCCATGGAACAAGACACATTTCCAGATTTACGAGGATTCGTAAACCTGGAAATGCGTCAGTATGCTACGCCACCCTAGGTGGCGTAGCGAGGCGCAACGAGGAGAAATGTTTTCATTTCTCCTCGTTTTTTTCCTCTTTCAATGCGTGCTGCATTCTACAGCACGCATTGAAAGAGGAAAATGCCTGTAGAGATTGTTTTTGTGCAGGAAGGTGCCCCTTCCTGCACGAAAACAATCTCCCCATGGCGCAGGCATCCTTGCACCATGGTGCAAGGGTGCCTGCGCCGGCGCATGGCAGCTGTTTGTGCGCCAGCGCAGGGGAGAGCACAGGAATGCGACATATCATTGTAAATATGTCGCATTCCTGTGCTCTGAAAGTGCTGCAGCGTGGCGCAGCCAAAGGGCTTGTGGTGCCGGGCTGTGGCACTTTCTTGTAGATCTGCCCCCTAATGTCTTGTCACTGGACTCCTACCACTGTAGGACCAGCAATTCTAGAGATCAGCTGTTAGGGTGAGGCTTCTGCTGAGAGTGCAGCTCATAGGGCAATATCACTGCTGTGAGCTCAGCTGCTAGAATGTCACTGCAGTGACGAGGTTCATAGGACGATTGCGCTGCGTAAGAGTGGCTACTAAGCAGGGCCGGCTTTAGCGCTGGTGGCACCCAGTGCGACAATCATTTTTGGTGCCCCCATACCCCATGACCACCTCCTCGGATTCTCTCACTACCACCGGGCAAAAGTGCCCCTCATCTCTCCAGTCATAAGTTATTGCTAAACACAGCGCCCCCCCTTAGCTCAGTGCCCCTCCACAGGCCAGCGCCCAGTGCGGCCGCACAGGTTGCACTGCCCTAAAGCCAGCCCTGCTACTTGGATGATGCCACTGGAGTAAGAACAGTTCCTAGGGTAATGTCCCTGCAGTAACTGCAGCTCCAACTCCGATGCCACTGCAGGAAATGCAGTTCATAGTGTATGGCACTGCAGCAAAAGCAGCAGCGAGGGAGATGTCGCTGCAGTGAGATCGGCTCCTATGGTGATGGTGACGCTGCAGTTGCAGTAAGGTTAGCTCCAAGAAGGATGTCTTACAGTTGAGTAGCTCAGTGGGTAATGACGCGGCATAGGGTAAGTTACCGGACCCTAAACCCCAAGAGTACCTCCTTGGGTGATATCATAGGACTCAAATCACAACATGATGTTATGCCAATGCTGTATTAAATGCTCTTGGTTTGATGTCACTGCAATGAGACTAGCTCCTAGAATGAGGCCACTGTACTGAAACCAGCTCTTAAGATGTCACTTCAGCAACAGCAGCTCCTAGGTTGAGATCACGGGAGGAAGATCAGCAGAAGCTCACTCCAGTGAGGGCAGCTAAGAGGGCGATGCCTCTGCAGTGACAGTAGCTCCTAGGATGATGTCACTGCCCTAAGGTGATGTCACTGCAGTCGCAGCCGTTCCAAGGGCGATGCCTCTGCAGTGACAGTAGCTCCTAGGATGATGTCACTGCCCTAAGGTGATGTCACTGCAGTCGCAGCCGCTCCAAGGGCGATGCCTCTGCAGTGACAGTAGCTCCTAGGATGATGTCACTGGAGTAGAAACCTCAGTCCAAGGGCAAAGTCACTGCAGGAAGGAAAAACAGCTCATAGTGTGACGTCACAGCAGTAAAAGCAGCACCTGGGGTGATGTCGCTGACCTCACATCCGCTTCTACGGTCAAGACACTGCAGTTGTAGTAAGGTCAGCCTCAAGTCACAGCATGATGTCACTGCGACAAGAACAGCTAGAGCTCGGGTGTGGTCACTGCACTGCATGTCTCTTAGATCAGGGTGTTCTTTATGTAGTTTCAGATTCTACACATGATATCCTTTCCCATGTGCGGCTGAACATGCTCTCAAAGTGAAACAGTAAGAAATCCTATACTGTGTTGCCACCCGTCACTGATGGCCTTGAATACAAGAGCTCAAAGAGTGAGAGTTACCACTTTTGATATTGGGCGGTGTTAATATCACCTGTTCCAAGTTTTCCTCTGGAGCAGGAGGAAACATGTGGAATTGTGTTTTCCACCCAAATTCCCATGTATCAGCATTTAATGCAGGTTTTTCCACTCGTAAATATCAGCACGTTTGCCCTAACAAAATGTATAATGGGAATATTGCAGAGTTGTGGTATTTACCACAAATCTCTCAATTCCAATCATTGCATAAGCGGGGGATTGCACAAGTTTCTGAATTCCACCCTGCAATCTGTTAGTAAGTGTAAGAGGGTCTTAAAGATCGGGAATGGCACTTTTGATTCTAAGAGTCCATTCATTATGTTTACTAATATTGTAATTTGAGCTTTAAAAATAAATGAGCACATTTAATTCTAGAATCGAATACAATCGAAGTGCACCATGAGTGGCCTAAGAAAACATTTCGAGATAAATAGTATATAAAAACAAGAAGATAAAATGTGTTTCTACAGACAGAGCCATAGGCAGTAGCTACTCGTCATCTGCCAGGACTTTTATAAAGTGGTCCATGTCTCTCCTGACCGCAGTGTGACCGGCTCTTTTGTTGCAACTTCTTTGGGTTCCTCTTCCGTTTCAAGGATTTTGGTCACCATCACTTGGTAACTACTTGCGAACTAATCAGGCTTTACTAATCTAAAAAGCAGCATTTCTGACCAGTAAAAAGGTTTTTGAACAATATCTGCTGGACATCACGGAAGGCTGGTGTGGCTTTCATCTGGACCCATCGCTTTTAGTACGTTTGAAGAATGTCTACCCAGCGTGGCTGGTAACTGATGGTAGATTTCAGGCTCCAATCTAGTCTGTCCATTAAATACCCTTAGAATTTTCTATTGTATGCATTGACATAGTATTGATTATTTTTATAGTATGAGGGTTGTCTGTTAAAATGTGAATGAAGCAAACACAAGGAGATGATGGACGGAGCACTGAAACTTTTCAGACACTCACCCCCAGTCACAGATCTGGGTTGAATCCATCATCGTTCTTCAGCTCACTTCGCCACCCCAGTTCAGACACAGCTATATGCAAATCAGTCTTGACCCTGTGCCTCATGGGAACAGTCCAGCCTGAACTGCAAAGCCATGTCTTCCCTGGACCGGAAACAAGCATCCTGGGACCGGTTTCAGGCTAACAGCCCTCATCAGCCAGGCTAGCTTGAATCCAGTGGCAAAGTGAGCAAGGGACCCACGTCTGGGCATACCCTGCCAACTTAGGGCGAACAAAGCAAACACAAGGAGATGGACGGAGCGCTGAAACTTTTCAGACACTCACTCCCAGTCACAGATCTGGGTTGAATCCATCATCGTTCTTTAGCTCACTTCGCCACCCCAGTTCAGACACAGCTATATGCAAATCAGTCTTGACCCTGTGCCTCATGGGAACAGTCCAGCCCCCCAGGATGCTTGTTTCCGGTCCAGGGAAGACATGGCTTGGCAGTTCGGGCTGGACTGTTCCCATGAGGCACAGGGTCAAGACTGATTTGCATATAGCTGTGTCTGAACTGGGGTGGCAAAGTGAGCTAAAGAACGATGATGGATTCAACCCAGATCTGTGACTGGGGGTGAGTGCGAGTGTCTGAAAAGTTTCAGCTCTCCGTCCATCATCTCCTTGTGTTTAAAATATGAATGAACACATCACAATGTGTGGGCAAGAAACACTGTTACTCCATTTCACACCTCTCCACCACCTTCTTATGTCTCTGGTGATGCTGTATCATAGTAGGAAGAAGGCTATGTGCTTTTGTTGTGTATGGTAAAATACTTTGACTTGGTCATGAAACATTTTATTTACCAAATTCATTCAGGATTCGATCAAGCAAAGCCATTTTCCTGATCTTTCAGATATGCTGGAAGACAATGAGGGCTGCGATTTAGTCTTAATGGGCAACATGGCAACTTCTTTCTTCGCAACCATTGTTTCCTTATGAATTAATTCAGACGGGATTTGCTTGACCCACTTTCACAGCAGCTTCAATATTCAGTCATCCTTAAATTGACTCGGTCGCTTGCCTTATGAAGACCCGTTTATGTGGTGCAAAGTGTTGAAACAAAGAATATGCGTCTAGGGACTAAACACAGTAATCTGTGACCAAAAAAACCACGATACCAAACAAGACAGCTTTGTTTATGTGGAACCAGAGGTCCAACCTTGTGGAATCATTGCAGCGAAGTTTTTCTAGAAGTTTTTATTCACAAACACGTGTTCAGCACAGAGAACTGCATCCCTCATATCCAATCGCTACAAAGTGATTAGTAACGATTGTTTGCTGTAAGGAACAAGCCATTTTGAAATATCTCTTCCAAGATTATTATTGCCTCAAAGGTTCCCTCTGTGCAGTCATTCTCCTTTTGCATTAAATATTTCAACAAAAATGAATGTTTTTCTGATATAAGAAGTTCATAAATGCCGTCTGCTCAACTAGTAAACTTTCTGGCTGACTGATTTTCAGGGGCCATTTGTTCTACTGTACTCTGTGAGGTGACATCTTCGGCACAGACCTTAGCATTAGAGGCTGCTGCGGTGTAACTCTTAAGAGCTTTTTCTAACCAAATTCGATATGAATGTGTACTTTTAAGCAAGGCTCCCCGCAAGATGAAAAATACAGCATACACATAAAACGTTGATACCCTTCAAGCAATTATTTAATCCTTTTTTACATTGTAGATTGAATCGGAGTTATCTGCTTGACGCCCTTCAATTAACTAGTAAGTTATCTCTTGAGCAGGTCCGGCTGTCGCAATGGGCGAGCTGGGTCCATGCCCAGGGCGCCAATCTTCAGAGGGGCGCAGGGAGCTGTCTGCCTTAAAGTCCTGCAGACAGCAGCGCCCCTGGTACTTGACACCAATGATGCAGACTAAACTGCTTTTAATCATTTGTTGTACTTACCGCAGGTGCCACTTTACACTCCATCATCGGACTTCCTTCCTTCCCCTCTCATCCCCCCTCTCACCGCCTGCCGACGCACACCAAGACCATCATTAGCACCAACAACAACTTGGCACTACGGTGATCAAGCTACCATGTGAGTTAATCAGAATATTTGGGGGTAAGAGATGGGTTTCCGACAAATGTGCGCTCAAGGGCCAGTCACCGCTGTGATGTGTGACTGAACTGTGGACACAAAATGGACCCCTTGCTGCCTGGTGTTCTTCACCAACTGTAGCGAGGGCGCCACATTTCTTTCCGCCCAGGGCGCTATCCGAGCAAGGGCCAGCACTGCTCTTCAGAGTGGGCTAAAACCACAGGACAGGCAGCCAAGGCCCTGATCGCTGAAGGAGATGAGCACTCCCTGGTTTAAATGAGAAGACGATGCTCTGACTCCAAGTGGCATTTAAAAAGACCAAACAACATGCAGTTGTAACATTCCCGCGTAATGTAATCCCTCTTCAGAGAGCCGTGGCCCCTGGCATCTTGGCATCTCGTCTCGTCTCGCGCTGCGCGGTGTTTACGCGTGTCTTATGCCCCATATCCTTTCATGGAACGCTTTCAGCTTTGGGAAAGAGCCCTTGCGTGTGTCCCTGGCCCCAGGAGTTTACAGTTCCAGTTATTTGGTATTTCTTCTTGTGTTGTCTGAAAAGCAATCTTAGATTTTTCATTCTTAGAAGGGGGGATGTAAGTGATTTGGCACCTCGCTGGCACCGCACAACAGCTGTTTTACTGTCAGGGCGAGGATAAGTATTGGCATATGTTGGCACTGGGCCTCAGAAGGTTTCTAAGCAACACGTTTTCAATTCATCCCAGAAACCCTAGACTCGGTTATTTCTCATTTCATGCTTTTGGCACAGCCTCGGCCCAGCTTTCTTCTCATTCTGCTCGTGAGTAGTAAAGCAACTCCTCATAATACTTGTAAACATGAGTTTTCTTTGGCGCCCAGCTTTGTGGAGAAAGATGCTCGGAGTCCTTGACCAGGATGTTGGAAGAGGATTGCTTCACAGAAATCCTACGGTGTGTTTTCCTATAACTCAAGGCTGAAGCTTGATTGAATGAATATCTAAAGCTCAGTGAATAAGGAGTGGAGAGTTACTTATCCAAAGCATTGTGCATCATTCATTTCTATGGCCACCAACTTACAACACAGTACCTGAGGCTGAGGGACACACATGGCGGGACCCACTTCTGTACATAATAATTATACGGAAGGGCAGGACAGGCAGCATTTATTTATTTTAGATATTTTTGAGGATTCCTTAGGCCAGCTGCCTAAATATGACCTTAATTTTTATTTTGTTGAAAATATCTTTATTGGCATTTTGTTAACATATATTACATTGCAGAATGAGTAAGTTTCATGCATTATTACATCTTTTCGGCACATAGAGTACAGCTTATGGGGACATTATCCAGCAATATTAGTGCATGCAATTCTCTGCTAGTGGGTGGATACATGAGACCCGCTTATTGGCTAGTGAATCTTACCCATTTTACTCAATAGGACCGATAGTTGCATCCGTGTGTGTGTCCTCAATAATGTTCCTCCGTGAGAAGTGGTGTGTCTTCCCCTCTCCGGGGTCATTGCGGTCGGGTGAGAAGTGCTGAACTGCCATTTAATAATCATGTATAGAAAGGCATAACATATTTAAAACTAATAACACATAAACCAAAGAACTCAACTAGCGCAGGTTAGGGGTACCAAAAGTTGTTCGAGAGGCGTTTTATGGGTGGTGAACATTGTGGAATAATTTAGATCAAGGCGAGCCCAGTCTGTAGCCGCACCTATTGTATTCATGTGCTTCCATGTCATGTCTCATGGGGGGGAATGCTGAGGGGGTCACAATCACTCTATAGTTCTACCTTGGTTAGCCCTGGTCTGTCCCCATTGATCTCAATACCTCAGTCCGTGGGGGTCCCACTGTCTTCGTCCGAACTAATGGAATGGCTCGGGTGTTCCTAAACAAATAGGGCATCTTTCCAGAGGTCTGCGATTGGATGCTGGCGTAAGCCCTTTAACTCTTCTCTATATAGTGCTCTACCCTCGGATCCAGCCCATTTAGTCACCTCTTGGGTCCAAGTGTTAATCTGCGGCCCTGTAGTCAACTTCCACCTCATCGCAATTTGTCTCCTGGCCAGCGCCAAGGCCAAGTCTTTAAACCCATTTCCCACCTCACGTTTAGGTGGAGGGAATAGTCCAAGTAAGCAAACCTCTACTGTTAAGCAGAGATCACGCCCCAGCGCATCATTAATCTGGGACAGCACTGCTTGCCAATAGGTGTGTAACTTGTCACAGCTCCAGGTCATGTGCAAGAAGTCTGCATCTAACTGGCTACATCTCGGGCAGCCTCTCGGCTCCCCCCAAAGGCAGCAAAAAGACGATGAGGGGTCATATCGGACATATGTATGAAATTTAATTGGATATATTTTAGTCGGGTATTCCGAGAATTTTTTTTAGGTGATTCTAACACTCTACTCCATTCTGTATCAGTGAATTCTCGGTCTAGGAGCTTCTCCCATTTACCCCTCAGCTTCAACAGTGGGGTCAAGGACAACTCGAGTAGTGATGCGTAAAAACATTTAATTTGGTGGCCCGCTGTTCCCAGTGTGATCAGGGAGTGCAGCACTGCATGAGTTTCTGGTTCTTCCCTGCTTGCACCCCACAGCCGCCTAAACGTCCGCACCACCACCTCATATGTGAGGAACTGCCCCGGCACACCCGTCAACCAGCTCTGCGAAAGGGAGTAAGGTTTTGTCCTGGTAACAGTCCCCCACAGTCTCAATCCCGGCCCCCATACAGGTTGTCAATTGCTCGGCTGCAAGGATCGACTGCGGCTCTCCGTATGGCAGCCCCACCAGTGGTAGATCCGGGGAGTATATTGGGGCGTCCGGTAATTTTATCATGCAACGTTTCCAGCACTGCAAAGCTGTGGTTTGCAGCGTCAAGTTATAGGGGACCATTGTTGCCTGATTTAAGAGTTTTGCCAGCAGGAGGTGTGGGCGCTGGTTTGGCTCAATCAGGAAAGTCCCCTCTTGGTTTACTCCCTCCAACCATTGAGCCACCCACTGCAGCTGTGCAGCCAGTTGGTAAAATTCAAAGTCCGGTACCCCCAGTCCCCCCCCTCTCTGGTGGGATGCCTTAGGATTTGTAACAACACTCTCCGTCTCCCGTCTCCCCAGATAAGGTCTCGCACCAGGGCATCTAATGGACAAAACCAACCTGCGAGCATTAGCACTGGTAGGTTACCAAAGAAATATAAGAGGCGGGGTAGCATGACCATCTTAGTCAGGGAGACTCTGGCGATTATAAGAACCTGCAAGGAGCTCCAGAATGCTATGTTGGACCGGAGCGATCGGAGTGCCCTATCTAGGTTACCCTCCTTCAAATCATCCAATGAGTGGAATACTCGAATACCCAAGTATTTGAATGTGTTGGAGGCCCAGTTGAGGTCAACAGAGAGCTCTTGGGGTCTGGGCAAGGGTCCAGCCACAGGAAACAGGTATATTTTACGCTTGTTGACCCGCAGGCCCAACAGTGTTCCGAAAGCATCTAGGAACCTAAAAGTCATTTCTGCTCATCTCTCAGCATTGCACAAATAAATCAGTAGGTTGTCTGCACATAACGAGATGATATGGGTTCTGCCGCTCATTGTCAGTCCCAGTCCGTCCCCGCCCTGGCAGGAGAGCGCGGCTAAGGGTTCTATCGCCAGTGCGAATAGAAGCATGGATAGGGGGCATCATTGGCGGGTGCCGCGTGTTATCGCATACTGCGGGGAGATATTCTTGCCTGTCTTAACCCGTGCCATGAGACGGGTGTGTAATAGTCTTACCCACTTCACCCATCCCACCCCCAACCTCAGCCTCTTCATGACCTCAACTAAGTAGGCCCAATTCACCGTATCAAATGCCTTTTCCAGGTCAACTGATAGAGAGGCACCCTGTGGGAGAGACCTCGCCTCCGAGTGATAGAGTACGGAATACAGTCTCCGCAAACTATACAAGGTATTGTGGGAGGGGATGAACCCGTTTTGATCGGGGTGAATTAAATGCTTCTTATGCGGGATCAGTCTAAGTGTTAGAATTTTACTTCGTATCTTAAAGTCTGTGTTGAGCATAGATCTGAAGTCCTTCACTCCAGCGTCTGGGCTGGACGTCTTGGGGAGCGGGATCACTATCGCATTTTGTGTAGAGTCCGGCAGGTGTCTTAACCGTAGAGCCTCAGCGTCCATCGTCACCAGGTGGGGGGCTAGCCTGGCTACGTGCCTCGCCTAAAACTCCGCCGGGAGGCCATCTAGGCCTGTTATGTTTCATATAGGTACCCCAATATAGGCTCAGATAGTCACCTAACCTTTTACGTACATTCTCCCCCATCATCACCTTTTAACTAGTTACAATACTACTTACAGAACGTAGGGTTTTCCCTGAAAACTGGCCTCATCCATTATGCATGAGGATTCTTGGAACCGAGCAGGACTACCATCTCCTGCATAATAACTATGTATAAGGGTCATTCCTTCCGTCATCCTAAGTCTGACATGACACAGCAAGGTAGAACGCCTGAGGGTATCACATTGGGTATATAAACACCATATCTTGCTGAGGTAGTCAGAGGAGAAAAGGACTTCCATGCCGACACAATGACGCAAGACGCTGAGGTCCGTGCACGCAGACACTCCAGCTCCCACTGGTGTGACATACCTTGCGGGGTGTCTATCTCAAGACCAAGACAGGGTCCCACAGTCTCTCACTTCAGGTAATGGGGTTGACTTTATCCTAGAGGGATTCTTGGCTTTACACCTACATACATGCTAGGTACACTTCGGTACATCTAGTTAGGGTCGCAGCGTAGAGTACGCATTTACTACTGTCATGTATTTTATATACTTGTTTGTATTAATTGTTTTAGCACTATGGTAGAAATCTACCATCCTTTTTTACTCTGTTAGTGCTTCTAATCATTTATATCTATTTCTGTCTAATGGTTGTTTTAGCACACCTATTTTACACTAGAATGACGCTGATTCAACAAATGCTTATTGAAAAACGTCCCCACCGTTTATTCTGTGCATCTCTCTGAGACAAAGTGAGTACGAGTGACGGAGCGAAAAGTATTGCACTGTTTCCACGATCCTGGGGGATCAGGGTTGTCATGTTCGATAGTTGCCAAGAACTATTCTCTCCTTGGTAAGAGGGGTTTCTAGTGGCACTGTGAGCTAGCTGGTATACAGGCTGAACATACCCGGTGGGGGTGTCTAGAATCAGTCTGGACACCAATCCTACAGTGTATGTGGTCTAAACGTGCAGATCCTACATAGGTTTACAGGTACTACACAACATGGTGCCACCAACGTTGGTTTGGTACTTATTGAACAGTGAAATCTGAGTAGTTCAGTCGTGCTATTCTCAGAGACCCCTTCTCACATTTCCCCAGAGACGTCTGGAGTGGGAAGGGAACTATACGCCACTGCTGAGTAGGCATATCCTATGTATTTGCTGTAGGTTTATCAAGCTTGAAGGACAAACAGTTCCTATTGTGCATAAAACCTCATCTCAGTTTCCTTGAAACTCTTCCTTGAGAAACCTTTGTCAACAATGGCTGACGAAGTCGCCACTGTGCGAGCCCAACGTGCTACAGTCAGGGAAGAAGAAGAGGAAACTGAAATTAACATTTCAGAAAATGTCAGAAATGCCCTTACTCTAAAACTAGCAGACTACGGAGTCACGGCTAGGAGCGGGACAGTAACATTCGTGATTGGGGCTCACGAGTCATATAGAACAGAGGTATTCTATTCATGGGTTGAATTCCCACAAGCAGATGCACAATCACATACATTTCATTCTTACACTGAAGATGAAATACCAGATGAATACTGTCTGTTTGAGGACATCGAAGTTCCGCTCACCCACCAGGACCACATAAACTGGTTTAAAGGCACCCTCCCCCACACAAAAGACAAAGTAAGACTAGATCCGCTCGGAAGAGATGGAGCAACTTGGCCAGACCTAGCTGCTTACACACCACATCCAGACATTGACTCAATGCCAGTGGCAGACTTACGTCCACTTCATAAAGAAATAATAACACTTTACAGAAACCTGACACAGTTCGTGATGAGAACAGTCACACTTCAGCCAACAAGAGCTACACAAACAGGACAAATTCAGGGATCTACAACTAAAATAACACCACAAACGCTACACGCAGTTATGGGTAAAATGCCCACTAAACGTGAGCAAATGCCATTCTGGATAGCTCAAAAAATAACACAGCTAGAAGCAGTATTTCCACACACAAGTCCTCAAGAAAAACACAGAATGCTAACAATCTGCTTGCCAATGGGGATAGCTCCCCAAATGGAGGATTGTACCACCTGGGGTACAGTTTTCACTGCCATATATACCAGAACTCATGGTATCCCGTCATTAGCAGTAATACCAGATGTAGTAAGACAAATACAGAATGAGTATGGAGCAGAACCTGCTCTGAACTTAGGGATGAAATTATTAGGTAATTTTGCCCAGGTATCAGCTATCATATTAGCCAACGTTAAAGGGGATGCAGCAGCAGTGGCAATACGCCAACGCCTGAGGGATTTCCCTCCTTTACAACAGGAACGTGAATTACCTAAAATTATTGAAGACAGCTATGCTGAATTAGGTAGAGATAGTTTGGGAGCTAGAGCAACAAAACCTCAAATCATGGGTGGTCCTGAAAAGGATAACATCAAGCAAGCACCTGATTCTTCCAAGAAGAAATGGGATAATAACAATAAAAAACAAAAGTATAGAGAGAATTGATCACAATCCAGGGGTGGGTCTCCTCAACAGGAGCCCTCCGAAAGGAGGTACAACCTTAGGAACCGTGATAACATAAAAAAACCTGACAAGTATCAGGATACTGATTAGGCCTGGGCGGTGAACTTCGCTTGCGGAGTTTTCTGCACTCCGCACAGCTCGCGGAGTGCAGAAAACTCCGCTTCGCGATGTGCAGCAGAGTTTTTTCCCCGCTCGCGATCGCGAACGGTAAGTTCGCAATCGCCAACAGTAAGTTCGCGAGTTGCCGCTCTCGTAGAATTTCACCCGAGCGGCAGGAATACCAGCACAAACTGCAGTTCGCACTGCACTCTGCCACTTGCGGAGCTTCGCAGAGTTTTTTTGTAACTTCGCGGAGTTCCACGTAGCAAAACTCAGTGAACTACGCCCAGGCCTACTGATACACGTTCCTCTCGTTCCTTTCAGGGTTCACCAAGAAACTCCGAGAGAGAAGGACGGTCAGAACACAGACAAGAAGAGCGTGCAAAGTCCAGAGACACGCCACGCACTTCAGATTATACTTCCAAGAAAGAAGAGAAGCCAAAATCAAAACCTCAATTTAAAAAGAAGAGAGTAGTAGCAGGTCTTAAAGTTAGACATGCCCAGAATTCTGAGGACTCAACTTCTGAACGGGGAATGGGCGCTGACGATGCTAGAAGTAACAATAGCTCGCGAGAACCTGATGAAATTTCTGGTGACAGCAGAGTTGAATGAGCATATCACGATGGAAACACCTGATACAAGGGTAAGTGTCCCACATAGGTTACATGAGAGAACACTCCAAATGGAGGGGGACAAACCCAGAAAAATTAAAGGTCTCTTTTGGGAGAACCTGACTTTTGGCTATGACAACCTTTTAGCTGAAAGAGATTGGCCACCTGAAATTGTTATGGATTGCCCGAAGGGAGAAACGGTAATTTTACCGGCTTTTTCCGACCTCGTTCCAATATACGTAAAACACACATACGCGCAGGAGTGGGCGATAGCCCTTGCTCCAGCATTATATCGCAACCATGTTGTGTGGGATACTGAGTCACTTCACCATACAATCCCAGTAAAAACGACTCCAACTCCACAGAGCCAGTACCCAATAAAACAAGAAGCAAAAAAACAGGCCAGGGAGATCTTAGATCAACTCGAACACCAAGGTGTAATTGAAAGTTGCACCTCTCAAATGAACAATCCTTTGTTTCCCGTAATGAAACCCAATAATTCATACGGTCTAGTTTTAGACTACAGACACCTGCACACATGCACTAAAACATTTGCAGTACAGAATGCACATAGTGCTGCATTAATGAATAACATTGTGTGGAAAATATACAAAACAACACTGGATATCTCAAATGGGTTTTTCTGCCAAAATATAGTGCCTGAAAGCAGGTATTTAACCTCATTTTCCGCGCTAGGTTCTCAGCGTCAATTTTGTCGACTCCCCCAAGGGTATAAGAATATTCCTGGGTTGTTCTCCGCTAGGGTAACAGAGTTACTTGAGAATTTGGATGAAGAGGCGTTGTCCTATGTAGATGATATTTATCTGACGGATGATGATTTAAAGGATCACTTGTCCAGGGTGAGCAACATAATTTTGGGGTTCACCTCTGTGGGCTACAAATTTAACTTTAAAAAATCAAAAATAGCCCACCTCAATGTCCTATTTTTGGGATATGACTTATCGAGTGAAGGTAAAAGCCTGGCAGGTAACTTTTTAGAAAAGTGTGCGCTGCTCCAACCTCCTAAATCTCTGAAAAACTTACAATCCATATTGGGATTTTTAAATTTTGGCAGAACATACATTTTAGATTACGCAGAGAAAGTAAAACCTTTTTACGACTTCATAAGACCTGATTTTTCAGTTAGGCATTGGACGCAGGAACACACAGATATCCTTCGTTCCCTACAAGCTGACATGATAGCTTCAAAACACTTGCAGACAAGCGTAAATGTCCGCAATCTGGTGATCGGTGTTATAGCGGGTCAATCCGGGTACACTTACCTAACCTTCAATGAAGGCGAACCGGTACCCATAGCATACAAATCACACTTGTACACAAACGCTGAAATGCGCTTTGCTTCTACAGAAAAAATACTAACAGCAGTACAGACCGCTGTAGTAAGAGAGCACTGGCTCAGGGGAAACAAATAATTGTCGTAACTCCGGTACCAGCCTTAGAGGCTGCTATAAAGGCAAGCGTTCCAAATGCTAAAACCTTACAACCAAGATGGATACAATGGGCTAATTCTCTCACTGCAACAGATGTAGAATGCAGATATGAGCCTAGTCTAAAAACACAAGCATTTCTGCAATATGAACAAGAATATCCTCTACCAAATGAAATAATGCCTCTAGATCAGTATGAATATATCATTTACACTGACCGATCTGCTCAGCCGGCCCTAGGAAGTAAACAGCAATACAGCGCTGTGTGTGCGCTTGTGAAGGGTCATATGCAGGATGGCAAGTTCCATCCTAGTGATACGAAGACACATTCTCTGGGAGACTGCACGGCACAGCTAGCAGAACTAAAAGCGCTAATACTGGCACTTATAAATACCGATCAGGAATTCCCCACACTGATTGTGTGCGATTCTTTTTATTGTCATACAATGAATATCTACACTACTGGGGTCAAAATGGGTTTAAAGACTCAAAAGGTGGCACAATTAAGCCTAAAAATGCTATGGGAACAGGTAGCTGAGTTGAAAAACTAACTACCGAGAGCTCACCGTGATGGTGTTCACGTTGAAGGGAATTCATTGGCCGATGAAGCCGCAAAAGGGGCAGTACGTACTGCTGCCGTAGCTGCAATCACTCGTACAAAAACGAGAATAGACGGACAGATAATGGTCGCTGTCATCGCTTCACGCAAAAACAGCCCAGCCTTACCGATAGGTTTTCCACTCAAGTACTCCTACAAGTTAGATGCAAACAACATTCCATATACTCAAATTCCAGGAGTGGGGGATTGAGTAATACCAAACATGGATCGCAGATTAGGTTTAATTCTAGCTGCACACGAGGGTCTAGGTTCTGCACACGCAGGGATTACCGTGACAGTTTCTTTACTAAAACAACGCTATTGGTGGCCAGGATTAACTAAACAGACAAAGAATTTTGTCCTACATTGCGACATCTGCCAGCAGATGAAGGGTTCCACCGAAGCACGTCCAGCACAGACACCACTACTAATAACAGACAGACCACTCACTTGTGTCTATTTGGACCACTGCAGCCCTCTACAATCGGATGGGGCTTACAAGTATATCTTGGTGGCAGTGTATTCATGCGCTAAATTCCTATGGGTATGGCCTAAGCGCTCGGCTGATGCTCGAACTGTTATAAAAGATTTGCGAGTCTTTATAGGGACATACGCAGTTGGCACATTACATTCTGACCGTGGCCCCGCGTTTAGCTCTAGGGCTTACAAGGAAGCCATGGAAGGTTTGGGTGTAGCATTGCGGTACTCTTCTCCGTACCATCCCGAGAGAAATTCGGTTGTGGAGAGGAAAAACCGAGACTTAAAGCAATCTTTAACAGCAAGAGTATTAGGTTCGGGTGGTAGTTGGGTTAATCACTTGTACAGGGTCCAACGAGCCCTTAATAACATGCCTAGACGTTCTCTAGGGGGTGTCACTCCTTAGAGGTCCTATTTGAGATGAGAATGTGGATGCCTGATCTCGATTATGAAAGCACAGTGGCGGATGAAAAACCATTTGACATCAATAAACGTTTGGCTGTTTTACAGGATATGAGTGAATCCCGGGCACTACTAAGCAACGTGCAAGTAAAACACACCGCCACTGGGGAAGTCAAATCAGTCACGGCACGACCTATCTGGATCCCAAAAGTCGGGGATATGGTCAGAGAAAAGATCGAGGACAAGAAAGAATTTGAGCCATCATACACAAAGCCTCTACCTGTCCTGGCTGTCGAAGGAACAAGAACAGTACTTCTTCCGCTTCTTGCCGGCAAAAAAGAAAAGAGATTTGTCTCCATTGATCTGATCAAACCACACTATGTGGCCGATACTGAATAGTAGGCCTTGTGGGCTCCTGGGTAGCCGACGCTCTCCTCTCGCTACCATACAGGAAGTTCAGACAGAAAGACTCATAACATAGCTGGAATTCTGCGTTGGGAACAACTTGTACCGGAGGGTTCTCTGCTTTCTTGGGATGCTCCGAGTACACTTACAGATAATGGTCTATCTAAATTTAAGTATTGGCAAATCAAGAGCTGGCATCAAGCTGTTGGTATGACAGTTGGCGTGACCAACGAATTGGAAAAGACCCCAGAGGAGAAAAATCGCAAAAAAGAAAGAGGTGGCGATTCTATATTGGCTGTTGCTAGACCTGGCAGAGAGCGAATTTAAACTTCCATTGGAGCTGTGGGGAGAGTACTTGCCTGGCGCCTATACAGAAGATTTATGGCAAGTATCTTATGACACCTTGTATACTACAGTTCAAGCTGCAAATTTAAGGAGAAACCATATTTTTTGTCTCCACAGGGTGTACTGGTCTCCCTTAAAGCTATCTAAATTCACGAAGGGTCCTACGCCAAAATGTCCAAAATGTTTCCAGGCTAAAGCAGATTATGTCCATATGTTTTAACCTGTCCAATGTTGCATCATTTTTGGACCGCTATAAGTAGAGGTATGGAAGTTATGTTTGGATTAAGTATCCAGGTGAGCATAAGGTTGGTATTTTTTGGGTTGTCTCCATACTATGAGTCAATGTCCCTGGAAGAAAATAAGTTATTTTTTTATCTGATTTTACTTGCACGAAGAGAGATCTGTAAATTGTGGGTTAAAAGTACATCTCCGACGCTTCTAGAGTAGTTACTTTCTATTAAATATACGATGAAGCTTGATAGAGCCTTATTAGAAAAAAAGATTTTTGGGCCCCATGTGAGGAATGGCTGGGTACTTTTGATCATCAGGGTGCATCAGTCCAATGATTATGCCTCTACACTGATTTACTTCACCCCTCTGGTTGTTCTGCGAGGTGCCTAGAGAGATACAGAACAGACCAACAGGGAGGTTCTGTGTAAAGTGCATCCATATAGATACAGAGCTCTCCAGTTGGTGCCAATTAAGTGGGGGGCCGCAGAGATATCTGAAATGCTCTGGGTTTATCTAATGGCGAATGAGGACAAAAAAAAAAAAAAAAAAAAAAAAAGACGCATAACATTGAAGAGTCACCAATACAAAATGATGGAATTTCCAACAATAAAATGGAACTCGTTTCTCTTGAAACAGAACTTCAAAACACAAATGAAAGACAAATTTCAATTTGGCCTAACACCGATGTCTACATCAATAAGCCTCGACAAGAGACACCTACCAATTCAACGAAACCTACTGAGCTACCAAAGATTGATCAAACTGCATCTGGCTACTTCATCGATTTTGATACCTTCTCTCTTGATCCCAGTGAACCCGAGACAACGCAGGCTCCAGTTTCCCGTAAGGAACAAATTCGTGAATTCTACACTTTTCTGAAAAAACCGTACGTATGATCACCTTGGCTCCAGCTTTGGATCATAACTGGAATATTGTTTTTTCTGTCCTGGATTGGCCTAGTGACTGTTTTTTGCTTACTCATAAATGGAAAATATCTCCCAAAACGCTCTGCAGTATCGAATGTGAACTTGGTCCTGAAACCTCATACATCATCTCATCGTGAACAAAGAGACCTGTTTTCCGTGAACATTACACCTGTTCCAATTCCTGATGGTATAGTTTGGGACAAGGTTGATTATGATGTATTTGGCCCCACTGAACTTTTGAAAATACCACATTTCTTTAAAATTTCTCTAAAGGATATCATTACCTCCAGTACATTTTCTGACGATTGGGATTTTGAAACTGAAAATAATATGTTGTCTGATTTAGAACAATCTGCTGCATTTTCAAGCACTGAAATGTTCGAAGAACACTATAACTATAACACTATGTACTGTTACCATCATTATGGTCATCACTTTTACACAAATCCAGTATCCCACGAACTATTTTCACATACCACCAATGGGAACATTGCCCGTTAGACTTGGCATCTTTTGGCGTGTTTCCCCTGACTTTTTGCTTTCTGACCTCCCGGTTTTGACTCTGTTTTTGCTGGTGTAATGATTCTGCGCACTTTCCTCACTGCTGTCCAGTGGGAAAGTGCAAGTGCTCCTGTATAAAATGTGTTATGGATTGGTGTTTCCATGATTGGCCTATTCGGTTTATGTGTCAGTCCCTTGTAAAGTGCACTTCGAGTGCCAGGGCCTATAGACCAAATGCTGTTGGTGGGCTGCAGCACTGGATTGTGCCACCCACGCAAACAGCCCGTAAAGTGTAACTCGGGCCTGCCATTGCAGAGCCTGTGCGCAGCCTGGGCTGCCATGTCGACTTGGCAAGTGCACACACTTGCAAGTCCCTAAACCTTCCCTTTTCTACATGTTAGTCAACCCTAAGGTAGGCCCAAGGTACCCCTGTGGGCAGGGTGCGTTGTATGCGAAAGGTAGGACATGCCCTGGTGTGTGTGGCATGTCCTGATAGTGAATTACAGCCTAGTTCGTTTTTCACTATTGCAAGGCTACCTGTTCCCCCTAGGCCAGAACGGGCAGTTTGGATTATTACAGCTTATAATGCTAACTGACCCCAGGAACATGGTAGAAATTCGAGTTTAGTATGCCTGGACTCAGAATGATAAAATGCATCTTTTAGTGAAGTTGGTTTTAACATTCTGTGTTTGAAAATACCACTTTTAGAAAGTGGGTATTTTCTTATCTAACCATCCAAGCCTGCCTCTGCGAGGTTGTTTATTCCTTGTCTGGAGTGTGAGTGACAGGGGCTGGGGGATGTCAGGAGACAGGGTGAGTCAGCGCAGGGCTGAATAGCAAGATCTACATGTAGATGGGTGGGAGGAGTTGCACCTGGGCCCTGAATAGGACAGTGCCCTCCCTCCACAATGCTGGCTCCACCTCCTGTGGTGCGTCTGATGTCCCTGGCCTACTCACTGAAAGAAGGGACGGAGACTTGTCAACAAAGTGCTCCAGAACTGGTTTGGACTAGGCAAAGGCCTCTCTGCCTTCAGAGAACAAAGGAATTTGGGATATAAATATTAGGGCCCTAACCCCATGAATTTAGATCTCGCTGGAATCAAGGAACCTGCCAAGAAGAAGAGCTGGAGAGCTGCTAGGAGGAGTACTGCCCCTTTGCTGAGTTATTGCCTTGTTGGGTTGGCCTGCGGCTGCTGCTTCTGCCTTGGGCAGGGAAAGGACTAGACTGAACTTTCTACAAACTTGTGCTGAGTATCTCCAAGGGCCTGGAACCGAGCTGGCCTCCTGTTAAGAAGTCTCAGGGACTACAAAGACTTCACAAGCCTCTGGGTACCGCTTCTGGGACGCTGTTTCAGTTGCCACAGAGGAAGGGAACTGCAACCGACTCCGTCAACCGAATCCATCCCTGGCCGGTGACCTGTTTGCACCGCAGACCGCATCGCCCCGCTTCGCATCTCAACCCTGGTCTCACTGTGGGCGACGTCCGACGCCGCCAACACCGAGCCGCTGCTTGCACCGTGACCTGTGGGCACCGCAGTTCGCATCGCATCGCTTCACTGAACCAGCCGGACCCGACCGACGCGGACTCTGCAACTGGCTCAACAGTCGTGACCGCATCGCATTTGGGGCACCGCTCGCACGTTTGCGACGCACCGCTCCGACTCGCACCGCTGTCCGACGCCAGCTCCTGCACGCCGGCTTGGTCGCCTGCATCGCAACCTGCCAGCACCGCATCGAGCATCGTCTCACCCTGCATCGCACGCCTTGGACTCACCGACTCCGTCTGCACGACGCTCATCGAGCCGCTGCCTGCACCGCATCGAGGGACACCGCACCTTGCATCGCTCCGTCTTGCACCGCAACCGCGACGAACGCCGACCGGCTCGTACACTCCGTACCAGCCACAACGAGAAAGGTACTGTGACCGAGTCTGTGCACGACTCTGCCGGCCCGTAGCGACGCGGCCGGCTGGAACTGTTGGACTCCGTGGTAATTCAGCATCGCGGTAGGCCCGGACGGGGCTACCGACTCGTACGAACTTTGTTTTTGAACTATTCCTGCAAAGAAGAAGTTACCTTATCAAGCATTCATTTTTAAAGTATAGTAATGTGGATTTTTGTCGTAATTGGTCTTGTCTTGAGTATATAAATATTGGTTATTTTTCTAAACTGGTGTGGTGTCCGTTTGTAGTGCTTACACTGTATTACTGTTGGTTATGTGCAAATGCTTTACACACTGCCTCTAGAATAAGCCTGACTGCTCGTGCCAAGCTACCACGAGGGTGAGCAGGGGTTATTTTACGAGTGTAACTCCCTTACCCTGACTAGGAAGAAGAGTCCCTACTTGGACAAAGGTGCAAGCCCTTGCCAACTAGAGATCCCATTTCTAACATTGGTTGTCAGCGGTGAGGATAGGACTTGTGTTTGCACTTGACTTACAGTGATTGGTGTGCACTACTACCATATCGCAGACCATTACGTACCACATACTGGTTCTTTTTCTTTTGGCCTATTTTTGATCTTGCCAGTTTTCAACTGACTACTTTTGTCATGCCTGACACAGCTGCATCATCCGTTGCATCTCTGGAAATTATCTTTGAGGCGGATAGGTTGGAAACCTACGCCGTAAAGGAACTACGAGCAATTTGTAAAAACCTGAAAGTCCAAATTAAAGGCCTCACAAGGAAGGAGGAGCTACAGAAGGCGCTGAGGGCCTGGGTAGCAGCCAGACATGCCAGTGGGCAGCCTGGTAATCTCAGTGAGGAGGTGGAGGAGCCTATTTCCAGGGTGGATATGCTTTTGGGTAGGGGGAACCCGCCAGGTCAGGCAGCAGCAGTCTGTCCCCAGAGGAGCTGGAGGACAGGCGGGAGGCAAGGCAGTTTGAGCTGCAGAAGCTCAGGCTGGAGAGTGAGCGGGAGGAGAAGAGATTGGCCATAGAGGAGAGGAAGATGCTCTTAGAGCATGAGAGAGAACTGAAGGAGCTAGAACTTAGGAGTAAGTCAGGCTCAGATGGTGGCAGCAATTCGTCCAGAAAGGCAGACAGGATTATGCACATTCCCAAAAATGTAGGCAAAGAGTTCAAGAAGGGGGATGACATACAAAGGTGGTTTCAGGGTTATGAGGCAGCCATACACATGAATGGGGTCCCTGAGGAGAATTGGGGAGCAGGATTGTGGCCACTTTTCCCTGAAGAAGCAAGGGATGCTCTGATAGCTTTGGGTAAGGGGTATCACCTCACCTATGCTGACATGAAGGATGCCCTTCTCACTAAGTATGGTCTTACTCCTGAAAAGTACAGGGATCAGTTCAGGTCCAGTAAGAAGTCTGATGCCAACACTTGGTTGGAATATGTGGATGTGTTCTGCAGGTCTCTGGATGGTTGGGTGAAGGGCAGTAGTGTAACAGATTTTCAGGGGCTCTACAACTTGATTGCATGGGAGCACTTGTCTAGTCTATGTTTTGCAGATCTGCGCCAGCACCTAGTGGATAGTAAGCTAACTGACCCCAGGAAGCTTGCTATGGAAGCGGACCGCTGGGTGAGTACCAGGGTCCACAAGAAAGCGTTTGGGGGAGACTCAGCCAAAGGTGGGCAGGGTCCCCAGCAGAAAGGTGGGGGGGACAAGGGTAAAGCACAGGAGTTCTCTAAAGGGCCCCAAACTAGTACCCAGGGTAAAGGTTCCCAGCCCCCGGTGATAAGAAGAAAGGGGTCTCTACAGGGAAGCCTGTTGAGACCGGCCCCCGCAAGTGTTATGCATGTGACCAGGTAGGTCACTTTAAGGGGGACCCCAAGTGCCCGAAGGGGACACAGCCACCCACCGGTGGACAGTCCAAAGTGTTGGCTAGTGTAGCGCTTGGGGAGGAGGGGTGCCCACAGGAGGGTGGGGACCCCGCAGAAATGACCCTTGTCTCACTAGGGGACAGTGAGATGGTCCCAGGAAACCAGGTGCCCCCCAACACAAAGAAATATAGCACCTGGGTGACCATTAATGGGAACAAGGTAGAGGCTCTCAGAGACACTGGAGCCAGTGTGACCTCAGTCCGGTGTCACCTGGTGTCTGAGAAGCAAGTAGTCCCAGGGGCATTCCACCAAGTAGTTGCTGTAGACAACTCTGAGCGCCAGTGTATGGTGGCGCAGGTTCCCTTTGAATGGGGGGGGTCTCAGGTCCCTTGAGGGTGGTTGTGAGCCCTACCATGCCTGTAGATTGTCTGCTAGGAAACGACCTGGAGCAGTCCTTATGGAAGGAGGTTGAGCTCAGGTCTCACTTGGAGATGCTTGGGTTGCCAGAGTGGGCATGCGTGTCTACTCGGTCAATGGCAGCCAGAAAGGGTGATCAAGAGGACTTGGAGCCTGGAACAGTGGCCCAAGTCCCTCCCAAGAGAAAGGGCAGGGGGTGCGGGAAACCGGCCCCCAAAGTTCCCACGGACCGGGAGGAGGCGGACCTCGAGGGGGACGCCCCGGTGCCTACAGGGGAGCAGGTAGCCGAACTGGGAGACATCTCTGAGCTGACCCATTGGCAGCAAGAAGGGGGTCCCACCAGGGAGGAGTTCTGCCGGGAGCAGAAAGAGTGCCCTACTCTGGAGGGTCTGCGGCGGCAGGCTGCAGACCAGGCAGCTGGTAATCAGTCCGGGTCACATCTGATCTACTGGGAGAGTGGTCTCCTATACAGTGAGCCTAAGGTTGCTGAGCCTGGGTCAGCCCGTGTGCTGGTGGTACCCCAGCGCTTCAGAACCTTCCTACTGGGTCTGGCTCATGACGTGCCTTTGGCAGGACATTTGGGGCAGGACAAGACCTTTGACAGGCTTGTCACCCACTTCTTTTGGCCCCAAATGCGAAGGCAGTCAGATGCACACTGTAGGTCTTGCCAAACTTGCCAGGCAAGTGGTAAGAGTGGGAGGAAGGTCAAAGCTCCTCTCCAACCTTTTCCTGTTGTTGGAACACCTTTTGAAAGGGTAGGGATGGATATTGTGGGGCCACTGGATCCCAAGACAGCCATGGGCAACAGGTACATCCTGGTCTTGGTGGACCATGCCACCCGGTACCCGGAGGCAATCCCTCTCAGGACAACGACGGCGCCAGTGGTGGGCCGGGCGTTAATGGGGATCTTTTCCCGTGTGGGATTCCCCAGAGAGGTGGTTTCTGATAGGGGGACCAATTTCATATCCAAGTATATGACATCCCTGTGGAAGGAGTGTGGTGTAACCTACAAGTTCACCACTCCTTACCACCCACAAGGAAACGGTCTGGTGGAGAGATTCAACCAGACCTTGAAAGGCATGATCAAGGGTCTAACAGAACCCATGAGGCGTAAGTGGGACGTCCTCTTGCCATGCCTACTCTTTGCATACAGGGAGGTGCCTCAGAAGTCTCTTGGGTACAGCCCCTTTGAGCTCCTGTATGGCCACCCTGTCAGAGGACCTCCGAGTTTGGTAAAGGAAGGCTGGGAGGCGGCTCCCAGGAAAACTCCCCAGGATGTATTTAGCTACATGCTGGCCTTTAGAAACCAAACTGCCCGCTTCAGGAAACTCGCTCAGGCGAACCTAGAAGCAAGCCAGGAAGAAATGAAGCGATGGTATGACCAGAATGCCACTCATCGAATTTCAACCTGGGCAAAAAGTGTGGGTCATGGCCCCAGTGGCACCTTGTGCCTTGCAGGACAAGTGGACTGGGCCATATGAGGTGGTGGAGCGCAAAAGTGACGTCACCTACCTGGTGGATTTGCAAGCTCCAAAGAACCCTTTGAGGGTCCTTCACGTGAACCGCCTCAAGCCCCACTTCGAGAGGTCCGAAGTGAGTATGCTCTTGGCGACAGATGATGGGGTGGAAGAGGAGAGTGAGCCTCTCCCTGACCTCCTGTCTACCAAGGAGCATGATGGGTCAGTAGAAGGTGTGATCCTCTCCCCTACTCTGACTCAGGAGCAGCAGGGGGACTGTCACCAGTTGTTGGGACAGTTCGCCCCACTGTTCTCTCTGACCCCCGGTGTTACTCACTGGTGTACCCATGACATGGACACTGGTGACAGCCCTCCTGTGAAGCACAAGATTTACAGGTTGACTGACCAGGTCAGAGCCAGCATCAAGGAGGAGGTCTCTAAGATGTTGGCGTTAGGGGTGATTGAGCCCTCCCACAGCCCTTGGGCCAGCCCAGTGGTCTTGGTCCCAAAGGCTGCTGCGCCCGGTGCCACTCCAGAACTCCGGTTTTGTGTGGACTACCGTGGGCTCAATGCCGTCACCAGGACTGACGCGCACCCCATCCCCAGAGCTGATGAGCTCATTGATCGGTTGGGAGCTGCCCGGTTCCTCAGCACGTTTGATTTGACGTCTGGGTACTGGCAGATTGCCTTAACTGATGGGGCCAAGGAGAGATCAGCATTCTCAACCCCAGAAGGTCATTACCAATTCCGGGTGATGCCCTTTGGGTTGAAGAATGCCCCTGCCACCTTTCAGAGGTTGGTCAATCAGGTGTTGGCTGGACTGGAGGATTTCAGTGCCGCCTACCTGGATGACATTGCTGTGTTCAGTTCCAGCTGGGAAGAACATTTACAGCACCTTGTTAAAGTGTTGAGGGCTCTGCAAGGTGCAGGCCTCCCGATCCAGGCCAGTAAGTGCCAGATCGGGCAGGGTTCTGTGGTGTACTTGGGACACCAGGTAGGAAGCGGCCAGGTGGCGCCCCTACAACCCAAGATTGACACCATTCTGGCTTGGGAGCCCCCAAGACCCAGACAGAGGTGAGAGCCTTCTTAGGTCTCACCGGCTACTATAGGAGATTTGTTAAGGGCTATGGCACCATCGTTGCCCCCTTAACAGAGCTGACCTCTAAGAGGCAGCCCAGGAAAGTGATCTGGACTGAGTCCTGCCAGAAAGCTTTTGATGCCCTGAAGGCAGCCATGTGCACGGCGCCCATGCTCAAGGCACCTGGCTTCTCCAAGGAATTCGTTGTGCAGACTGACGCTTCAGAGCATGGTGTGGGAGCGGTGCTCTCACAACTGAACGAAGAGGGCCTGGATCAGCCTGTAGTCTTCCTTAGCAGGAGACTACTTCCCTGGGAACAGAGGTGGAGTGCCATAGAAAGGGAAGCTTTTGCTGTGGTCTGGGCGCTGAAGAAGTTGAGACCATACCTGTTTGGGACTCACTTCCGGGTTCAGACAGACCACAGGCCCTTCAGATGGTTGATGCAAATGAGGGGTGAGAATCCAAAACTGCTGAGGTGGTCCATCTCCCTACAGGGAATGGACTTTACGGTGGAACACCGTCCTGGTACAGAACACGCCAACGCAGATGGTCTGTCCAGGTTCTTCCGCCTTAGTGAAGAGAACTCCAATGGGGTTGGGTAGTTCTCCCTACTTTCAGCTGGAGGGGACATGTGTTAGACTTGGCATCTTTTGGCGTGTTTCCCCTGACTTTTTGCTTTCTGACCTCCCGGTTTTGACTCTGTTTTTGCTGGTGTAATGATTCTGCGCACTTTCCTCACTGCTGTCCAGTGGGAAAGTGCAAGTGCTCCTGTATAAAATGTGTTATGGATTGGTGTTTCCATGATTGGCCTATTTGGTTTATGTGTCAGTCCCTTGTAAAGTGCACTGCGAGTGCCAGGGCCTATAGACCAAATGCTGTTGGTGGGCTGCAGCACTGGATTGTGCCACCCACGCAAACAGCCCGTAAAGTGTAACTCGGGCCTGCCATTGCAGAGCCTGTGCGCAGCCTGGGCTGCCATGTGGACTTGGCAAGTGCACACACTTGCAAGTCCCTAAACCTTCCCTTTTCTACATGTTAGTCACCCCTAAGGTAGGCCCAAGGTACCCCTGTGGGCAGGGTGCGTTGTATGCGAAAGGTAGGACATGCCCTGGTGTGTGTGGCATGTCCTGATAGTGAATTACAGCCTAGTTCGTTTTTCACTATTGCAAGGCTACCTGTTCCCCCTAGGCCAGAACGGGCAGTTTGGATTATTACAGCTTATAATCCTAACTGACCCCGGGAACTATGGTAGAAATTCGAGTTTAGTATGCCTGGACTCAGAATGATAAAATGCATCTTTTAGTGAAGTTGGTTTTAACATTCTGTGTTTGAAAATACCACTTTTAGAAAGTGGGTATTTTCTTGTCTAACCATCCAAGCCTGCCTCTGCGAGGTTGTGTATTCCTTGTCTGGAGTGTGAGTGACAGGGGCTGGGGGATGCCAGGAGACAGGGTGAGTCAGCGCAGGGCTGAATAGCAAGATCCTGAATAGCAAGATCTACATGTAGATGGGTGGGAGGAGTTGCACCTGGGCCCTGAATAGGACAGTGCCTTCCCTCCACAATGCTGGCTCCACCTCCTGTGGTGCGTCTGATGTCCCTGGCCTACTCACTGAAAGAAGGGACGGAGACTTGTCAACAAAGTGCTCCAGAACTGGTTTGGACTAGGCAAAGGCCTCTCTGCCTTCAGAGAACAAAGGAATTTGGGATATAAATATTGGGGCCCTGACCCCATGAATTTAGATCTCGCTGGAATCAAGGAACCTGCCAAGAAGAAGAGCTGGAGAGCTGCTAGGAGGAGTACTGCCCCTTTGCTGAGTTATTGCCTTGTTGGGTTGGCCTGCAGCTGCTGCTTCTGCCTTGGGCAGGGAAAGGACTAGACTGAACTTTCTACAAACTTGTGCTGAGTATCTCCAAGGGCCTGGAACCGAGCTGGCCTCCTGTTAAGAAGTCTCAGGGACTACAAAGACTTCACAAGCCTCTGGGTACCGCTTCTGGAACGCTGTTTCAGTTGCCACAGAGGAAGGGAACTGCAACCGACTCCGTCAACCGAATCCATCCCTCGCCAGTGACCTGTTTGCACCGCAGACCGCATCGCCCCGCTTCGCATCGCAACCCTGGTCTCACCGTGGGCGACGTCCGACGCCGCCAACACCGAGCCGCTGCTTGCACCGTGACCTGTGGGCACCGCAGTTCGCTTCGCTTCGCATCGCATCACTGAACCAGCCGGACCCGACCGACGCGGACGCTGCAACTGGCTCAACAGTCGTGACCGCATCGCATTTGGGGCACCGCTCGCACGTTTGCGACGCACCGCTCCGACTCGCACCGCTGTCCGACGCCAGCTCCCACACTCCGGCTTGGTCGCCTGCATCGCAACCTACCAGCACCGCATCGAGCATCGTCTCACCCTGCATCGCACGCCTTGGACTCACCGACTCCGTCTGCACGACGCTCATCGAGCCGCTGCCTGCACCGCATCGAGGGACACCGCACCTTGCATCGCTCCGTCTTGCACCGCAACCGCGACGAACGCCGACCGGCTCGTACACTCCCAGCCACAACGAGAAAGGTACTGTGACCGAGTCTGTGCACGACTCTGCCGGCCCGTAGCGACGCGGTCGGCTGGAACTGTTGGACTCTGTGTAATTCAGCATCGCGGTAGGCCCGGACGGGTTTCGACTTATGGAAGGACACTATAGACACAAAATCAGCCTGGGGTTTTAAGGAATGGCAAGTTCAGGGAACAGAAGCTCTATTTAGAGCGTGCCTCATTCCACAGCAGAAAATATTTCTGAATGACACTGTGCAACAGACTTCCTGTCTTGGACTAGCCAAGAACAAGGATTTGAACACACCTCAGATTCCCACACCTTCACATATCAATTTTACATCACGTGGAGGGGATACAATAGATGACATCATGCAGTACATTACTTCAGACCTCGATTGGAAGGGATGGTTAGTTTTGCCCACAGCCACAAACATATGTCAATCAATATTCAGGGGTACAACAGAAGGGTTTAGTATCCATAGGCCGGACCAACGCTATGTATAAAGAGAACATCCGGGGGTGGTGACATGATACAGTGTTGGGAAGTTGTGCCTCGATTGGCTAAAAACCTCGACACTGTCCCAGGTGAAACATCATTTATCCTTACTCTCAGATGAGGTGGATCTAAGGGATTTTTTATTAGGTCCCTGAAAGCCACGTCAGAAACGTTTCCTATACGCAGTCTATAATGAAATCTGTAAAATCTCTCAACAAGAAGCTGCGGAGAGACTTTGTGAAATAGATAGAATTAACCTAGAAAAGGCGTTAGCTGTAGTTGACAATGGTATGACTACATTAACATCCGGGATTTATTCACTGGGCAACATTGTATCTTCTGCTATAGATATACTAGAACAGGACTTGTCCATAATACAACACGGACAATCTCAACTACGTTCTATTATGTTATTAAGCTGGACGCTGCAATCATTGCGTGCTAATTATGTGCCTTGGCGATTTATCAACAGTACCTCCCTATTTTCTGCATACAATCGAACAGAGAAGCAGATAACAATGGCAAAAAGGGGAGCAAAATATACAATGCTGCGCATTGAAAAGCTGTACAAGTTACCTTTTACTGTGGCAGAGTCACCATCCACAGAATGGTTAATCCATGACCATATAACCTTACCAGTCACAACTTTCCAGTTTCAGTATTGCCTAGAACAACAACAGGCAGGCAGAGATGAAGCAATGGGTAGGGAATTCATCAAGGAATCTTGGGAATTGCCTTGCAGATTTCGATGCAGCAGTGGGGACATGGAAGTACTTCTTAGCCATACAAACTGTGAGAACTCTAAGTGGATCTCTTATATTTCAGGATATCATGCTTCACGGGGCCTGTAATGGTTCAGTTGCAAACTTATCCTGTCACTTGAAAGGGTCCCCAGCTCCCGTGATTAATCCGGTGTTCAAGTTGCTTTCAAATGGGAGTTACTTGATGCTGAGTGATCAAGGTTGTTGTGGGATGCTCCCGGGCAACGCATATCTTGTCACTGTAAGCTCCAGGGTTACTAGCTGTATGCAAGTTTTGTTTCCACGGACCCATACAGTCATGGAGGTGCCATTATGGCCTTCATTGAATGTTTCCTTTATACGGTTTGATACTCTGAGCCGAATAAAAGCCAGGTTTTTACAGCAAACTGTGCCCTTAACCTCCGCCCGAGAAACTTATGATCTCCAGGTTGCAAGGTCCTCGACTGAGATACAGGCACTAGTAAGAAAAAACTGCCCTTTGCATTTCACAGAAATGGTACAACATGTCTGATGCGACGGGTATAGTACACCTATTTAAGACCATAGGTTCTGGACTGTTAAGCACCTTTCAGACAATCCCCGGAGTTATTCCCAACTTCATACACTCCGTATTCGGAAGCATTTTTGGAGGGCTTCCGCTGATCCTGTTCCTAATAGCAGGTATCCTGATTGTAATTTCTCTGCTACGCAATGGACGTCCCAGTCACCAAGGAGATGGAAAAAACGCTTTTGGAGCACCGATACCGTGATCGCATGGTACTCCATCTGGGCACTCCTCGCCTTCGCGAACTAAGTGAATCTTGGTTCCTATCATTTATACCAGTTTAGATCGACTGTATTCTGCCTGTCCTCGGATGCCTGTTCTGCGGACAAGAATGCATGTTGGACCTCTGTCTAGCACTTCCATCAGTTGCGCCACCGTACGTTGATGCTTTACTGGACCCGATAATGGCCCATGTTCTGCAGTGTCCTCAGCATATTCCAATGTTGATGTCTGCCTTCTTAGAGCCACCACAGGATGCTTCAGCTCCTGTCGGAACGGATACCGGCTCCTCAACAAATACTCAGGCCTTGGTTGTCACACAGGCATCCCCAGCAGCGGCTGTTGAGAATACTGAGGAACATCTGTGCTCGATTGACCTGATCTGAAGGTGTTGCAGGGGCCGTCCTCTGCGATTGCAGGCAGCAGTGATGTTGCTTCTCCCAGCCAGGACACAAACATTTGGCTCATCATGTGCTGGGAAAATTCGGCTTTTTCAAAAACAACCAAATTTGGAATTTTAAATAATAGACACTTTTTCTAAACTGCATGGCTTTTAGTCACTCATTGTTCGAACTATATATACGAACATAGTTTAGTACAGATTTCTATCACGTACAATATATTTTTTTTTTAGCATTTTTTTAAGACTTTTACACTTTAAGTACTATTTTTATGACCTTATTAGTTGTTTGCGTACAACATCTAGCTGTACTTTATAATTTTTTAGTATGTCACCCAGTCGGATGAGAAGTGGGTTTTATGTTTCATATAGGTACCCCAATATAGGCTCAGGTAGTCACCTAACCTTTCACCTATATTTTCCACTACCATTACACTACATAACGGTTCTTGGGACTGACCTTTTAACTAGTTACAATACTGCTTACAGGACGTAGGATTTTCCCTGAAAACTGGCCTCATCCATTATGCATGAGGATTCTTGGAAATTCAGCAGGACTACCATCTCCTGCATAATAACTATGTATAAGGGTCATTCCTTCCGTCATCCTAAGTCTGGCATGACACAGCAAGTTAGAACGCCTGAGGATATCACTTTGGGTATATAAACACAATATCTTGCTGACACACTGACGTGAGACAATGAGATTCCTGCACGCAGACACTCCAGCTCGCAGTGGTCCGACATCCCTTGCGGGGTGTCCATCTTGAGACCAAGATGGGGTACCACAGGCTCTCACTTCAGGTAATGGGGTCGACTTTATCCTAGAGGGATTCTTGGCTTTACACCTACATACATGCTAGGTACACTTAGGTACATCTAGTTAGGGTAGCATCGTAGGAGTACGCATTTACTACTGTCATGTATTTTATATACTTGCCTGTATTCATTGTTTTTAGCACGATGGTAGAATCTACCATCCTTTTACTCTGTTAGTGCTTCTAATCATTTATATCTATTTCTGTCTAATGGTTGTTTCAGCACACCTATTTTACACTAGAATGACGCTAGTTCAATAAATGCTTATTGAAAAACGTCCCCACCGTTTATTCTGTGCATCTCTCTGAGACAAAGTGAGCACGAGTGACTGAGCGAAAAGTATTGCACTGTTTCCACGATCCTGAGGGATCAGGGTTGTCATGATCATAGTTGCCAATAACTGTTCTCTCCTTGGTAAGAGAGGTCTCTAGTGGCACTGTGAGCTAGCTGGTATACAGGCTAAACATACCCGGTGGGGGTGTCTAGAATCAGTCTGGACACCAATCCTACAGTGTACGTTGTCTAAACACGCAGATCCTATATATGTTTATAGGAACTACACGACAGGCCTTGTGGTTTACCGCTTGTTAGAAATGGGATCTCTAGTTGGCAAGGGCTTGCACCTTTGTCCAAGTAGGGACCCTCCTTCCTAGTCAGGGTAAGGGAATTACACTCCTAAAATAACCCCTGCTCACCCCCTTGGTAGCTTGGCACGAGCAGTCAAGCTTATTCTAGAGGCAGTGTGTAAACCATTTGCACATAACCAACAGTAATACAGTGTAAGCACTACAAAAGGACACCACACCAGTTTAGAAAAATAACCAATATTTTTATATACTCAAGACAAGACCAAATACTTTAAAAATGTATGCTTGATAAGGTAACTTCTTCTTTGCAGGAATAACACAAAAGCAAAGTTCGTATGAGTCGGTAGCCCCGTCCGGGTCTACCGCGATGCTGAAATACACAGAGTCCAACAGTTCCAGCCGACCGCGTCGCTACGGGCCAGCAGAGTCGTGAACAGACTCGGTCACAGTACCTTTTCTCGTTGTGGCGGGCACAGAGCGTGCGAGCCGGTCGGCGTTCGTCGCGGTTGTTGCAAAGCGGAGCGGTGCAAGGTGCGGTGTCCCTCGATGCGGTGCAGGCAGCGGCTCGATGAGCGTCGTGCAGACGGAGTCGGTGAGTCCAAGGCGTGCGGTGCAGGGCGAGACGGTGTACGAGGCGGTGCTGACAGGTTGCGATGCAGGCGACCAAGCCGGAGTGCGGGAGCTGGCGTCGGACAGCGGTGCGAGTCGGAGCGGTGCATCGCAAATGTGCGAGCGGTGCCCCAAATGCGATGCGGTCACGACTGTTGAGCCAGTTGCAGCGACAGCATCGGTCTGGTCCGGCTGGCACAGTGAAGCGATGCGAACTGCGGTGCCCACAGGTCACGGTGCAAGCAGCGGCTTGCTGGCAACGGCGTCGGACGTAGTCGGTGAGACCAGGGTTGCGGTGCGAGATGCGGACGGTGCGGTCTGCGGTGCAAACAGGACACCGGGCCAGCGATAGAGTCGGTTGACGGAGTCGGTTGCGGTTTCCTTCCTCTGTGGCAACTGAAACAGCGTTCCAGAAGCGATACCCAGAGGCTTGTGAAGTCTTTGCAGTCCCTGAGACTTCTTAACAGGAGGCCAGCTCGGTTTCAGGCCCTTGGAGATTCTCAGCACAAGTAGTAGAAAGTTCAGTCCAGTCCTTTCACTGCCCAAGGCAGAAGCAGCAACTGCAGGCCAACCCAACAAAGCAGTCACTCAGCAAAGGGGCAGTACTCCTCCTAGCAGCTCTCCAGCTCTTCTTCTTGACAGGTTCTAAATTCATGGGGTCAGGGCCCCAATATTTATATTCCAAATTCCTTTGTTCTCTGAAGGCAGAGAGGCCTTTGCCTGGCCCAAACCAGTTCTGGTCAGTCTTGGAGCACTTTGTTGACATTCCTCCGTATTTCCTTTCAGGGTGCAGGCCAGGGACATCAGACGCACCACAGGAGGTGGAGCCAGCATTGTGGAGGGAAGGCCCAGCCCTATTCAGGTCCCAGGTGTACTCCTCCCACCCATCTACATGTAGATCTTGCTATTCAGCCCTGTGCTGACTCACCCTGTCTCCGGGCATCCCCCAGCCCCTGTCACTCACACTCCAGACAAGGAATACACAACCTAGCAGAGGCAGGCTTGGATGGTTAGACAAGAAAATACCCACTTTCTAAAAGTGGTATTTTCAAACACAGAATGTTAAAACCAACTTCACTAAAAGATGCATTTTATCATTCTGAGTCCAGGCATACTAAACTCGAATTTCTACCACGTTCCCTGGGTCAGTTAGGATTATAAACTGTAATAATCAAAACTGCCCATTCTGGCCTATGGGGAACAGGTAGCCTTGCAATAGTGAAAAACGAAATAGGCTGTAATTCACTATCAGGACATGCCACACACACCAGGGCATGTCCTACCTTTCACATACAATGCACCCTGCCCACAGGGGTACCGTGGGCCTACCTTAGGGGTGACTAACATGTAGAGAAGGGAAGGTTTAGGGACTTGCAAGTGTGTGCACTTGCCAAGTCGACATGGCAGCCCCAGGCTGCACACAGGCTCTGCAATGGCAGGCCAGAGTTACACTTTACGGACTGTTTGCGTGGGTGGCACAATTCAGTGCTGCAGCCCACCAACAGCATTTGATCTATAGGCCCTGGCACTCTCAGTGCACTTTACAAGGGACTGACACATAAATCAAATAGGCCAATCATGGAAACATCAATCCATAACACATTTCATACAGGAGCACTTGCACTTTACCACTGATCAGCAGTGCGTAAAGTGCGCAGAAACACTAAACCAGCACAAAACAGTCAAAACCGGGAGGTCATAAAGCAAAAAGTCAGGGGAAACACGCCAAAAGATGCCAAGTCTAACACATGTCCCCTCCAGCTGAAAGTAGGGAGAACTACCCAACCCCATTGGAGTTCTCTTCGCTAAGGCGGAAGAACCTGGACAGACCATCTGCGTTGGCGTGTTCTGTACCAGGACGGTGTTCCACCGTAAAGTCCATTCCCTGTAGGGAGATGGACCACCTCAGCAGTTTTGGATTCTCACCCCTCATTTGCATCAACCATCTGAAGGGCCTGTGGTCTGTCTGAACCCGGAAGTGAGTCCCAAACAGGTATGGTCTCAGCTTCTTCAGTGCCCAGACCACAGCAAAAGCTTCCCTTTCTATGGCACTCCACCTCTGTTCCCTGGGGAGTAGTCTCCTGCTAAGGAAGACTACAGGCTGATCCAGGCCCTCTTCGTTCAGTTGTGAGAGCACCGCTCCCACACCATGCTCTGAAGCGTCAGTCTGCACGACGAATTCCTTGGAGAAGTCAGGTGCTTTGAGCACGGGCGCCGTGCACATGGCTGCCTTCAGGGCATCCAAAGCTTTCTGGCAGGACTCAGTCCAGATCACTTTCCTGGGCTGCTTCTTAGAAGTCAGCTCTGTTAAGGGGGCAACGATGGTGCCATAGCCCTTAACAAATCTCCTATAGTAGCCGATGAGACCTAAGAAGGCTCTCACCTCTGTCTGGGTCTTGGGGGCTCCCAAGCCAGAATGGTGTCAATCTTGGGTTGTAGGGCGCCACCTGGCCGCTTCCTACCTGGTGTCCCAAGTACACCACAGAACCCTGCCCGATCTGGCACTTACTGGCCTGGATCGGGAGGCCTGCACCTTGCAGAGCCCTCAACACTTTCTCAAGGTGCTGTAAATGTTCTTCCCAGCTGGAACTGAACACAGCAATGTCATCCAGGTAGGCGGCACTGAAACCCTCCAGCCCAGCCAACACCTGATTGACCAACCTCTGAAAGGTGGCAGGGGCATTCTTCAACCCAAAGGGCATCACCCGGAATTGGTAATGACCTTCTGGGGTTGAGAATGCTGATCTCTCCTTGGCCCCATCGGTTAAGGCAATCTGCCAGTACCCAGACGTTAAATCAAACGTGCTGAGGAACCGGGCAGCTCCCAACCGATCAATGAGCTCATCAGCTCTGGGGATGGGGTGCGCGTCAGTCCTGGTGACGGGCACCCAACCAAGTGTTGGCCTCAGACTTTTTACTGGACCTAAACTGATCCCTGTACTTCTCAGGAGTGAGCCCATACCTAGTGAGGAGAGCGTCTTTCATGTCAGCATAGGTGAGGTCCTGCCCCTTACCCAAAGCTATCAGTATCCCTAGCTTCCTCTGGAAAGAGAGGCCACAACCCCGCTCCCCAGTTCCTTTCAGGGACCCCATTCATATGAATAGACGACTCGTACCCTTGAAACCACCTTTGAAGGTCATCACCCTTTTTGTACTCTTTACCTACATTCTTGGGGTTGTGTACAATCCTGTCTGTGTGTGCTGAAGAATTGCTGCCACCATCTGAACCGGATCTACTCTTTAGCTCCTTGATCATTCTCTCATGATCTAGTATCATTTTCATTTCCTCCATGGCTATTCTTTTCTCTTCCCTCTCACTTTCTATTCTGAGTTTCTCCAATTCAAACCTCCTTACTTCCCGCCTGTCCTCCAGCTCCTCTGGGGACAAACTACTGCTGCCTGGCGGGTTCCCCCCCTCCCAAAAGCACATCCACCCTAGGAACAGGCTCCTCCACCTCTCCATTGAGATCACCAGGTTGCCCACTGGCACCTCTGGCTGCTACCCAGGCCCTCAGCGCCTTTTGTAGCTCATCCTTCCTGGTGAGGCCTCTGACCTGGACTTTCAGGTTCTTGCAAATCGATTTTAACTCCTTGACATTGTAGGCTTCCAATCGATCCTCCTCAAAGGCAATTTCTACTGATGCAATTGATGATACTATTGATTCAGGCATGTTGAAGTAGCAAGTTCAAACTGGCAAGATCAAAAATAGGCCAAAAAGAAAAAGAACCTGTAAGTGGTACGTAATGGTCTGCGATATGGTAGTAGTGCACACCAATCACTGTAAGTCAAGTGCGAACACAAGTCCTATCCTCACCGCTGACAACCAATGTTAGAAATGGGATCTCTAGTTGGCAAGGGCTTGCACCTTTGTCCAAGTAGGGACCCTCCTTCCTAGTCAGGGTAAGGGAGTTACACTCCTAAAATAACCCCTGCTCACCCCCTTGGTAGCTTGGCACGAGCAGTCAGGCTTATTCTAGAGGCAGTGTGTAAAGCATTTGCACATAACCAACAGTAATATAATGTAAGCACTACAAAAGGACACCACACCAGTTTAGAAAAATAACCAATATTTTTATATACTCAAGACAAGACCAAATACTTTAAAAATGTATGCTTGATAAGGTAACTTCTTCTTTGCAGGAATAACACAAAAGCAAAGTTCGTACGAGTCGGTAGCCCCGTCCGGGTCTACCGCGATGCTGAAATACACAGAGTCCAACAGTTCCAGCCGACTGCGTCGCTACGGGCCAGCAGAGTCGTGAACAGACTCGGTCACAGTACCTTTTCTCGTTGTGGCGGGCACAGAGCGTGCGAGCCGGTCGGCGTTCGTCGCGGTTGCAGTGCAAAGCGGAGCAGTGCAAGGTGCGGTGTCCCTCGATGCGGTGCAGGCAGCGGCTCGATGAGCGTCGTGCAGACGGAGTCGGTGAGTCCAAGGCGTACGGTGCAGGGCGAGACGGTGTACGAGTCGGTGCTGACAGGTTGCGATGCAGGCGACCAAGCCGGAGTGCGGGAGCTGGCATCGGACAGTGGTGCGAGTCGGAGCGGTGCGTCGCAAACGTGCGAGCGGTGCCCCAAATGCGATGCGGTCACGACTGTTGAGCCAGTTGCAGCGACAGCGTCGGTCTGGTCCGGCTGGCACAGTGAAGCGATGCGATGCGAACTGCGGTGCCCACAGGTCACGGTGCAAGCAGCGGCTCGGTGGCGTCGGACGTCGTCTGTGAGACCAGGGTTGCGGTGCGAGATGCGGACAGTGCGGTCTGCGGTGCAAACAGGACACCGGGCCAGCGATGGAGTCGGTTGACGGAGTCGGTGCGGTTCCCTTCCTCTGTGGCAACTGAAACAGCGTTCCAGAAGCGGTACCCAGAGGCTTGTGAAGTCTTTGCAGTCCCTGAGACTTCTTAACAGGAGGCCAGCTCGGTTTCAGGCCCTTGGAGATTCTCAGCACAAGTAGTAGAAAGTTCAGTCCAGTCCTTTCACTGCCCAAGGCAGAAGCAGCAACTGCAGGCCAACCCAACAAAGCAGTCACTCAGCAAAAGGGCAGTACTCCTCCTAGCAGCTCTCCAGCTCTTCTTCTTGACAGGTTCCTTGATTCCGGCGAGATCTAAATTCATGGGGTCAGGGCCCCAATATTTATATCCCAAATTCCTTTGTTCTCTGAAGGCAGAGAGGCCTTTGCCTGGCCCAAACCAGTTCTGGTCAGTCTTGGAGCACTTTGTTGACAAGCCTCTGTATTTCCTTTCAGGGTGCAGGCCAGGGACATCAGACGCACCACAGGAGGTGGAGCCAGCATTGTGGAGGAAGGCCCAGCCCTATTCAGGTCCCAGGTGTACTCCTCCCACTCATCTACATGTAGATCTTGCTATTCAGCCCTGTGCTGACTCACCCTGTCTCCGGGCATCCCCCAGCCCCTGTCACTCACACTCCAGACAAGGAATACACAACCTAGCAGAGGCAGGCTTGGATGGTTAGACAAGAAAATACCCACTTTCTAAAAGTGGTATTTTCAAACACAGAATGTTAAAACCAACTTCACTAAAAGATGCATTTTATCATTCTGAGTCCAGGCATACTAAACTCGAATTTCTACCATGTTCCCTGGGTCAGTTAGGATTATAAACTGTAATAATCAAAACTGCCCATTCTGGCCTATGGGGAACAGGTAGCCTTGCAATAGTGAAAAACGAAATAGGCTGTAATTCACTATCAGGACATGCCACACACACCAGGGCATGTCCTACCTTTCACATACAATGCACCCTGCCCACAGGAGTGCACCGTGGGCCTACCTTAGGGGTGACTAACATGTAGGGAAGGTTTAGGGACTTGCAAGTGTGTGCACTTGCCAAGTCGACATGGCAGCCCCAGGCTGCACACAGGCTCTGCAATGGCAGGCCAAAATTACACTTTACGGTCTGTTTGCGTGGGTGGCACAATCCAGTGCTGCAGCCCACCAACAGCATTTGATCTATAGGCCCTGGCACTCTCAGTGCACTTTACAAGGGACTGACACATAAATCAAATAGGCCAATCATGGAAACACCAATCCATAACACATTTCATACAGGAGCACTTGCACTTTACCACTGATCAGCAGTGCGTAAAGTGCGCAGAAACACTAAACCAGCACAAAACAGAGTCAAAACCGGGAGGTCATAAAGCAAAAAGTCAGGGGAAACACGCCAAAAGATGCCAAGTCTAACACCGCTAGCCATCGACGCAATGGCCCCTCGAACCTCTTGTATAGTTACAGGGCTGCCCAGCTCTTCCGCAATATGTTCGTCCACAGTATGGAGGTATAGCGTGGCCAGGAAAACACCAAGCTCTGCTTGGGGGGTCTCCTGGGGGGCGGTATTCAGTGTTTCGTAATATCTCAGGAATAGTCTGTTAATCCTACCTGGGTCAAATTCGGTTGTGCCTGTTTCTGTCCGAACGTGAGTAATTGGGGCCCCTTGGGTCTCCGGCTTGATTAACCTCGCCAGTAGACGACCGGCATTCCCCTCCTCTCCCTGTACTCTATCCATAATGCCCTGTAGTCGTGGGATCGAAGTCTCTAAGGCCGCATCATACTGTTTACGTGTGGCAAGTAGGCGTGAGTGTGCTTGTACCCCTATTCCCTGCATGTTGTCCAGTGTGTGCAGCTCTCCCTCTATGGCCAGGAGCTCTCAGTGTAGTTCCCTCTGTATTCCAGTTGTTTGTCTCATACAGTGTCCCCTCACTACCACCTTGAATGCCTACCATTCCACTAGTGCCGAGGATGCCGAGTGTGCATTATCCACAAAGAACGTGTCCACTAAGGATTGCAGGGATTCACTAAATGGTACATCTTCCAATGACAGGGGATTAAGTCTCCACGCGGGAATCGGAGGTCTATGCCCATAGGGTTGGTACGACAGTAGCAGAGGGCTATGATCTGAGAATGTCTGACCTAGATATTGCGTGTACTTGATGGAGACACTGACATCTGGGGGAGCACCAGAACGCATCTAGTCACGTGTGAAGTTGGTGTATGGGGGAGTAAAAGGAGTATTCCCTGTCCCCTGTGTGTTGGAGCCTCCAAATGTCCCGCAGCTCCCAGTGAGCCATCCACTCTCGCAACCCCGCTGCTGTTCGATGGGCCTGCGCCCCTGATGGGGGGGTGGGAGCGGTCTAATACCACATCAGCCAGGCAGTTGAAATCCCCTCCTAAAATCACATGCCCCACCTTTATGTCAGCTATACAGGTGGAGAGACAAGCCATGTAGGCCAGGTGGTCGTGGTTGGGCGCGTATAGGCAGCCCAGCGTGATCTTTTGGTCCAGTAGTCTTCCCGCAAGTAGGACATACCTGCCTTCTTTATCTATTAAGGTACATGTTGCTTCAAAAGGGACCCTTGGATCTAATCCTTATCAGCGCCCCTCGGGCGTATGCCGAGCATGTGGTGGCAAATATCTGCCCTCTCCATCGCCTACGCAGCTTTTCTACTTCCCCTTGGATGAGGTGTGTCTCTTGTAAGAGGGCTATCTGTACACCACGTCTTTTCAGATAATTGTGTATGTTGTGACGCGTAGACACCAACCCCATCCCCCTAATGTTTCAAGTGAGGAAATTCAGTTCCTGGTGATGTGTTGGCATCCTAAGTAAGTGAGGTCCCCCCCCTCCCGTGTCCCCCACCCCATCTCGGGCCTCGAAGAAAAGAAAAAAACATGCCCCCTCCTGCTTTATGAACAGAGCAAATCAAACACCAAAAATCCCAACGGACAACAACTCCCCAGCCCCAGAGCATGCTGCCAACGGACATCTGCCCAAACCTTAAATGCATCTTTAAAGTCTAATAAAGGTCCAAACCAGCCACAGCAAGAGCCTTCGGGGGATCGTGGCCGCACAAATTAACGCACAGGGGTGTGCTTAGCAATGCTATGAGGTGTGGCGTGTTGCGGTACCTCGTGGACTGGCCCCACTATTCATCCAGCCTAGTTAGATTATTCGTGATTCAAGTCAGTGTTGGCCATCCCAGAGTATCCAGCGTTGAGGCTGCTCCTGGTATAGAGCCCAGCTATATTATCTCATCTGCAGTTTTCGTGGTCACCACTGGCAGATTGAGGCTAGCTCTGTCGGAAGAGTCAGAGTCTGAACCTTCAGTCCCTTTCATAGATCGCGATCCTGCCTCTGATGGGGAGCAACCCTCACGAACAATCTCGGCTACTGCCTGAAGTGCCTCTGCTCTCTCACGCTCAGTCTGGGAGGGACTCGGTTCAGGTCTCCGTTTAGGTCGTTTTCTGGGTTTGCGGCCTTCAGGTGCAGGGTGCTGCCCCTGCGCTGTCCGGGAGGTTTCAGTTCTATATGCCTCAATCCAGTCGCAAGCTTCTTTGGGATCATCGCAGAAGTGGGCCTTACCGTCCAGGACTATGCAGAGCCGGGCAGGGAATATGAGGGAGTACTGGAGGCCTTCTTCCCTTAATATTCTCTTAACCTCCAGGAACGAAGCACGTCTCTGTTGGACATCGAGGGTATAATCAGGAAACATCGAGACTTTACTTTTATTCACTACAAAAGGGCCATCAGTTCGAGCTTTCTGCAACAAGATCTCTGTCCCCGTAGTGTAGGAGAAGTGTAGCTCAATGGTTAGAGCGGCAGACCCTGATGCAGAGATCTGGCCCGGGACCAGGGTTCAATTCCCGCCTCGGTGGGTCTTGGACTCAATTTCCTCGGACCTGATAATTCTCGCCTCGGTGCCTATTCTAATCATGGGTCCCACTCTGCAACTCTGGGCAATAGCTTGCTTAATCTCCACAACGGCCCCACCAGCGCTGGGATGCCTGGCTTCACCTTGGGGGTGCCCAGGAGTGGACATTTCACAGGGAATAGCCAGGAAGGGTTCCACAGCGGTATGCGTATAGCGCCAGGATGCCCCAGTTGGGGTGGCAGTGCGCTTTACAAGTACGAATTTACATTACATTACATTACAGGAGCCTGGCAACCGCCAGTCGCAGGGGGCCCGGCACAGGCGGGCCGGCACCCGATGCACTCTCTCAAGGGTGTAAAACGGCATCAGGGCCCCCGGGGCCACCACCGTGCTGAGCCACGGCTCTAGGTATGCCACCATATCTCCATTCTCGATCCCCTCTGGCAGGCCAAGAATCCGTATATTGTTCTGCCGACTACGACCGTCTCCATCCTCCGCCCTACGCTCCAAGTTCCGGATCTTGTCTGCGAGTTCTGCCACCTGCCGAGTTAGGGCTTGTTGCGCTGGGGTCAGCTCTTTGAGGCCAAATTCCACCACCTTCACCCTTTCATTCAAGTTTTGGTGCTCTGCGCGGAGGAGCCCCAGACCCACTGACACAGCGCTGATGTGCTGGTGCAACATCGCCTTGGTATCCGAGATGGCCTCCAGGATCTTGGGTAGTTGCTGTTGGATGGGATCCACATTCGATTGGGTCTCCATGCTGCCCGTGTTTGCTCCCGCTGGTTTTTCGTCCTCTTCTGGGGCAGCCCCGGTTGTTTCACCCTAGCTTTGCCCATCTCCGTGGTTCTAGCAGGGCACAACCTGCGGAAGTCCGTGGGGGCCTCGGGGCAACGCTCTTCGAGGGCGCTCTGTTAAGTCCGGGTGTGGGCTCCACCAGCACACAGTTCCAGTGCGGGCCTCCAAGGAGCCGTACACCCGCAGAGGGACAATGAAGGGACCAGATGCCTACAGTGCTCCCAGGCCCAATGGCCGCAGCACCGAAGTGCGTTCACCGCTAGGGAGGGATTGACGATTAGTGGTGAGGGTTCATCCTCTGCCCCACTTATAACATGTAGTCCTTGGTCCAGCCGAGTCCCCCCGCCACTGCACGGTGTCTCCCTTTTGTGTTGCCTCTTCCCTCCTTAAAGTGCAAACATATAGGCCGAGGCCCCTAGACGGGCTGCCCCGGGGTCCACCTCCTCGACGTAGGCTCTTGTTCCGCCGCAGGGCCAGCCAGTACTCTGGGGACGCCTCGCCCCCACAACGCCCGTAACTTCTCCCTTAGTGTTGTCCTTATTGGGGTGGTAGGACCCAGGGGCCCAGCGTCTCCACGCTATCTTTCAGAGCTATCACCAGGCCCCGAAAGCTTGTGGTGTGCACTTCCCTTCTCCCTGTTGTGTCAGAGTACTTTGCCAGCCAGGGCCTGGTCAAGTCCCGCACCTCAGGCCCAGCTATTTCTCAGGCCACCCATAGGCCCCACAGTGGCAACTCCCCTGCAGATTGCACTCTGCCAATGGCCTCGGTACACACCTGCACACGTTTTGGCTCAATGCGGGGAAATTGTCGCAAGTCTGGGGAGGCCCCGCTCCTGTGGAGTCTCACTTCAGAGGTCTCACCATTTAGAGCCACTCCCCAGGGCGTCTCGCAGGAGCGCAGCCGCCACGTTGGGCCTCCAAGTCAAGGGCCCAGGATCAATCTGGCTCCCTCTGTCACACAGGTGGCTCGAATAGCACTCGTTACATCGCATAGAAATACCACGCATGCCTTTACAACGCAGGTATTACTACACGATGTCAATTACAACGAGTACCATTACAACGCAAAATTTTACCACAACTATAGCCTTTACCACGCATGCCATTTCAACGCCAAGGCATGCGAGGTAAAGGTATACTCATGGTAAACGTTTGCACAACCCCCCCGACACTACACTAATTCCCCGACCCTCCCCGACCCCAGTCCTCTCCCTACAATAATGCTACACTACCCTGCACAAACCCCGACACTACACTAATTCCTAAAACACTACCCTACACTACACAAACACCACAACACTACCCTAAACCTCTACCCCCTGCACGACCCTCCCCCTACCCCCAGTCCTGTCCCTACACTCTAACATTACCCTGCACGACCCCCGACACTACCCTAAACCCTAAAACACTACCCTACACTACACAAACACCACAACACTACCCTAAACCCTAACACGCTACCTCCAGCATGATCCTCCCCCTTCCCCCAGTCCTGTCCCTACACTCTAACACTACCCTGCACGACCCCCCTAAACCCTAAATCACTACCCTACACAAACACAACATTACCCTAAACCCTAAAATACTACCCCCCGCACGACCCTCCTCCTACCCCAGTCCGTTCCTACACTCAAACACTACCCTGCACGACCCCCGACACTACCCTAAATCCTAAACCACTACCCTACACCAACACCACAACACTACCCTAAACCCTAAAACACTACCTTACACTACACAAACACCACAACACTACCCTAAACCCTAAAACACCACCCCTGCACGACCCCCAGTCCGGCCCCTACACTCTAACACTACCCTGCACGACACCCTCGACACTACCCTAAACCCAAAAACACTTCCCTACACTACACAAACACCACTACCCTAAAACACTACCCCCAGCACGACCCTCCCCCTACACACAATCCTACACTACACAAACATTACCACACTACTTCGACACTACCTAAACCCTTAAAAAGTAACCCCCACCCCAAGCACAATCCCCCTTACTCTCTCTCCTCGTGGTTCCTCTCTCCTGGTTCCAGCGTCGACAGAGAGGCGGTGCATGTCGTTGTGAGGAAACGGAACAGCCCAGTTTTCTCACAACGATGTGGATAACCATTACATCGCATGCATTTTAAAAGCGCATGTGATATAATGGTTTGCGTTGTAATGGTAGTCGTTGTTACATCGCATGCGTTGTTACGCATGCGATGTAACAACTTGTGTGGTAACAGCCTCGTTGTAATGGCTGTTTACCAGGTGGCTCTACTGCCCTTTCTGGTCACTAGGCCGCAGGATCCGCCAGGGGCTCAGTCGCTTCACCCTGCCCCGCAAGAGAATTGCTGGACCCCGATATAGGCCCCAAGAGTGCGCCGCCCACACTCACCAGCTCGTGGCTGCCTCGAGACACCTCCTCCAGCAGGGCCCAGCCAAGTCACCACTCCCCAGGACTGGCCGTCCGCAGGCCACTCCGAGGCCCCGCGGTGTCTGTTCCGGGACGCTTCGGTCCACGATCATCTCCGACGCTCCCTTACGCACTGCCCAATTCACAGCAGGAGCAGTGCCCGGCGGGTAGGTCGGGCCAGCCGTCTCGCTTCCGGGCGTCGATTATGTAGGGAGGCGCCCCGGGACGCCTCTCCGAGGCCCGCCTGTCACACCAGGCCCTCAGGGTACGGGTTCCGAGGCGACCTGGCTCTCACAGCCGCACACACGGCACCGCTGCTGATACGGGCCCCCGAGCCACGGAAATCACCTCAGTAATGTCCCTCTGAGGGCAGCGCAACTACCTCAGATCATCAGGGCTGAAGTTTGGGCTGATATCGGACTGATAAATGGCAGGTCGATGCGTAGCTCTCGCTCACGCATCCGCCATCTTCAGTTGGCAAGACACGCCCCCAATATATGACCTTGATGGGATAACATTAATCTCTTGTGATGTTCCCAGCTGATGAGTAGTATTTGGGACAGTGGAGGCATTGATCTCCATGTAGGGTGCAGTTAGAGTCCTCTTCTGGACGGAGGTGGAGTTTTAACTGCTTCCTGCAGCACTCAATATTCCTAAATAGGGTGAAAAATGGGCTGAGTCGGTTAGTTCATAATGCTGCATCCTATGACAGTTTATTTCAGTCAAAAGGCTTTTTTCAACAGCTTCCAGGAGTTTCCTGATGGTTGGGTGGCATGGTTGTCTCAGGCTAGGAGTCATAACATTGAAAACATTTGGATCAAAAGATCTGCTTCTGTGCTTTGCCCCTTTAGTTCTCTATAAAGCACGTAGAATGGAGCCAGCCTCTGCAGGTACGCCGCGTCCATTCTCAAGTAGGCTTTATGTACTGATTCTGAACTAATGTCCAGTCTCCAGTGAAAGCTAGTTAAGTGTTTAAGGTGATTTATGTAATTACATCTTTTTATGTTCAAGCCCTGTCTGACGAGTTCGTTTGTTAGCATCACTGTAAGCTGTTAATTACATCATGAACGGGGCTCTCCATTGGTAGTTGGTAGAAGTGACCAGATCTTGCTAGCAATGTAGAGTGGCTACCTTTGGCCAGGAGAAGTACAGTCTACTCAATAATTGTGCAGAGGCAGCTCTCAATGTTATCGAACGTCTGAGCATTGTAGTTTGGACTATGATAACCATGTTCTTTGACATCCATTTGTGCACCATGTACAAGAGAAGCTTCTCTTATGCTGAAGGAGAAGTGTGCCATGTACTTTGCTATGTCACCTTGCATCCTGGGTCTGTTTTCTAGGAGGAGGTGCATTTGGAAAGCTTTGAGATCATCCAGGAAACATTGGCTGAGAGATGCCTTCATGATGTTGAGGAGAGGCAAGAAGAAAACAAAAGTTGATGAGTGGAATACTTGTATTAATCTCAAGCACTGGTAATTACTCTAACCTGCTTTCCAGGCTATCACTTTTTAAACACTGTGCCACTATACATAAAATGTCTGTATAGGCACGGGGAAACCCTAGAATTATACACCCCAAAATATTACCTCAACAGCACACCCATGGATGAAATGTCCCCGGGATGAGGCACCTTGCAGGACATCAAAAAGGCAGTTAATTAAATAAGTTTGAAAGAAAAAGAGAGACCTGGCTACCAATTTTAGTTGCTGCCATTTATTTCAGCAGACTAAAAGCCCATACATTTAGTCTTTGGGCCTAATTAATCATTTCTCCATGATTTACACTTTTAGAAGCAACTTTTTGGAACATTTCAATTTTGTCTGAGACATTCAAAGATACATAGCTCAAAAAGTGCTAATATACATTAAACATAGACTTGTGAATTGAAAAAAATGAACAACAAAAACAAATTCAGTGCGTTGCAATGAATTGTGAGAAATTACACCAGCATGTCTTGAAACACATTACTAAAACAATGAGCACTCTCTTAGGGCCCTTTAATTAGCTTGTTAAAGAGAGATGCTCTCCATGAGGAAGAAAATAAATATCTGTGGGGATATATCGGTGTATAAGATCCCTCTCCAGAATCCGTAAATAATTTAATTTGCCCCCTTCGTGGATAAGAGGAAATGCCGACGCGTTTCCAATGCCAGGCTGTGTTAAGGGATTTTCATCAGGGCTGGAGCAAGGTGTATTCTGAAATAAATGGGATTTGATTCAGTAAAAATTAATAAATGAGACCCTTTCTCCATCTAATCCTTTCGCCTATTTATGAAATTCTGATTGTACCCGAATGTGTGGTTACAATCTTCCTAAATGCGTGTTGGTTTATTCTTCAGTCAATCTTTTGAATTTTAACAGGGACCTAAAACACGGACATTGGTTTGCATGGTTAAAAAATATGTAAGCCCAAATACATTTACTTTTAAGCTGTTAAAGTGTTTTGATTTCATTAGAAAAGCTTACTTTTAAAATTCTGCTAGTCCAAAGAAGGTGATGAGCCTGCATGTTTAACTCGGAGCTTGTGAAATAAATCTTCCTCGTTCAGCTATTTTGTTTGCTTAATATCTCGTGTCTGCAGAAGGAAATGGAGCCACATTGTATCACCGAGCGTTTCTGCTTAATTTTACTGCGTGTATTTTTTTTAAAAAACAACGTTAGACAAACAACTTACTTAGTGCAGAGCGATTTCTAAGCAGCCACGGTCGCACTACTCGTGTGCTTTTGAAGGCTATAACAAATGAAAGGAGACCATCAGATGTCTGTCTTGCCAAGTCTTTGACGCACAGGATTAATCATAGCTTGTTGAGAAACTCACATTGTTACTTCTCCATGGTGTGCTCACGCAGGCAGCTCTTCCTTCGTGTGCGTTTTCCCGGTTGAATGTGCTTTTCCGTTTAAGAGGCAGGAAGTATGTCGGTTGATTAGCTTGAAGGATTATGGGAAATGTAGTTGTGCCATTTCTTGATGGAAAACTTTATTCAGTTCATGAATGACACATTGTATTTTCTAGTGGTAGATTTGCCTGATGTTTGTCATTTCGTAAAAGATGCTAATTGGTTGCTTGATTTAATTCCGACATTTAATTCCGACCTTTTTGGATACAATTGAATTTTAGGATTAAGTATGCCTCTCTTTTGAGCAATAGGTTTTCAACATTGCCTCCACGCGGCGGTTGTTTTAATCCTGATAGCACAGTCCAAACAAAATCTTTTTCTGAGTGATTGTTTTCAACAAAGTGTGACACCATCGGCGCAGTTAATACTTGTTTTTTAATTCGGGAGCGATGCTGTACAATCCTCTGATTGATTTGTTGGTTTGTCTTTCCAATGTACAGTTTTGAGCATGGGCACTTAATTGCGTAAACTGTATTTTTGGTTTTACAGTTGGTAAATTCTTTATGAATCCATTTAATGGAATCGTGCGTGAACTCGTGGCCTTCAATAGTGTTGCTGCATGCTGAACAATTGCCACATTTATGGTGACCCTCAATTGGTTGCATGTTCCATTGCATCCTTAAATCTTTCTTCTTTGTTGTTGGGGCAATATCAGCACGTATAATCCTTTGCCCTATGCTCTTCGTCTTTTTCATAGCGAACAGAGGTTGTTCCATTGGGCATTCTAGTTGTGTAAGAAGATGCCAGTTTCTTAAAATCATCTGACGAAATTTGTTTGTATGTGGGCCAAATGTAGACACGCACACCAGTTTCTCTAAGGGTTTTTTTTCTTTTTTGGAGAGAAATTCCTCCCGTGGTGTGTACCAGGCCCTTTTAGTTGCGTGTTTAAGTATCTTTCTAGGATACCCTCTCTCCTTGAGTTGGTCACAAAGCACTTCAGCATGTATCAGAAAATCTTCCTTTCGTGCACAGTTCCTACAGATCCGTAATAGTTGGCCGTAAGATAGGTTATCTTTTAGGCTCCTTGGGTGGAAGCTTTGATAGTGGAGGATTGTGTTCCTGTCAGTGGATTTACGGTGTAAGGTGGTAGTCAATTTCTGATCATGAAGTATGACTTCTACATCAAGAAAGGTTAAGCAAGTATTGCTCTTTGTGATGCTGAATTTTATGTCTTGGTGTCTCATATTAAGCCATTCATGGAAGTGGCGGAGTTGTTCCTCTGTCCCATTCCAAAGGCACCATACATCATCTATGTACCGGTACCATTGTAGGGTATGTTCACTGTACGGGTTATGGTTAATGATGAACTTGTCCTCGAATAGGGCCATAAACAGGACGGCCATTTCCAATTAAATAAGGACAGACTCAATAACTGAGTTATAGGGCAGAAAAACATTTTAAAAGATTTACTACAAAAGTTCAAAAGGTGCCGTACAGAAATCATAAATGCAAATGCATAAGGGTGTTGCCATGAAGGCTCTCAGCAAATAGAGCATTACAGAATAGAGTGCAAATCAGAAAAAAATGTAAGTCCCAAGTGAGCAGCAAAATCAATTAGAAAATGGACAGCATCCCTAGAAGCATTGAAAAGTCTCAGAAAATCTCTGCCACCCCCCTACCCCAAAACAAATGGGGTTTATAGACAGGTTTCTTGCATAGGAAATCACCAGCTTCTCCCAAATCATCATGGTGTGAGCAAAATAATTATACTCTCGCCAAATAAGAGCACAGCTCCATTGCCTAAGCATCTAAGCACTATCCCAGTTCATGAATATTGATTCTTCCCACTCTATACTAATGTCTTCTGGCGATGGCAGGACAAACTAGTTACAAGAACTACACTTTCCTATTGTGAATGAATGCATTACAGTGGCCTAGAAAAGGTCCTTGGGAAATGCAACATTGCTGTGTTCCTGATGGAAAGTCTTCTTTGAGGATAGTAAGAATGTCAATGGAAATAAACAAACATGACTCTGTCTGACTGCGCTGCAAAAATGATGAACAATGAATAGGCAGGGGGAGGCATTCATTTTGAACAAGATGGTGCCGGACCTAAATTGATGCCTAGTTAACATAAGCCAGAAAAACACACTTTTATAAATCATAGAAAATTCGTTCCAAAAGTAATAGCAACATGTCAGTGTGCACATGTAAATTCAAGAGTAAATCAGTTGTCTGCACATTGTTAATAATTGCAAAATAAATGATAAAAATATAAAATGCACAAAAACATTAACATCTGTTTCATGTTGCTGATTTTGATGTTGATCTGATTTTGTGTATCTTCTCAGTAAAGAAGTGATTGATAACATTGCACTAGTCGAGTGTTTGTGGAATTAGGTGGTCTAGATTGATGGCTTGACAGCCTTGAAAGGTACTTCTGTTTGTTGCTTTATTAATGGTATGCTCTTGGAAAACGTGGCTGTGGAGTACGTGGTGACGAATGGGAATGCCAAGCATAATGCTTTGAGTTTGGGAAGTTTAGCAAAGAACAGAGGCTGCTCTATTTAACCATCTGGAACCAGGCACAATTAAGGAGAAGTGAACAAAGGTTCCTAGTGGAATGGTTACACAACCAACAAATGTCAAAGGGGAAAAGGTATTCAATTAACTTGGTGCATCCTCAAACTATCTGATATAAGGAGCATTGTGTAAACACAGATCAATCAGTGACAAGAGGCATGAAAACTGTTCAGACATACTATCGTTTATAAAATGTTATTCCTAATCATGCTCTGAACTCAGGTGATTACTCGCTTAATTTGTGAAACGTGCATCTTCACATCCATTTCACACAGCGCACTCTGATCCTTGGGCCGGGGCTCCTTCTACTTGTTTTATTCTTGATTGAGAGGTTTTCCAGACTTTTATGGAGATGCCTGTGCCTTTGACAATAGGCTCCTTCAGACAATCTTTTACCATTGACGTGACACTGCACCCCTGGGGAATTTTGAGATTCCTTAAACTTCCATGGTCTTTGAGACTACCACTTTCTACGCCGCTTATGCTCTAACTTTACTCAATCCTGATGAGAACCCCTAATCAATTGTGGGTCGAAACACCGTCGACATAATAGGCAATTGGACACTCTGAATTGATAACCTTTATGTTTCGATACTGGGGATCTGTACAAACAACAAACCATTTATTTGCCCATTGCTTTTATTGTGCTTTTTATGCACCATGTGATCAGCTTAGGACTGAGCATGATTAAGAATAACTTTACCTTTTGACAATTACTGGTTGTGTAACCAGTCTACTTGGAACCATTGTTCTCTTCTCCTTGAGGTTGGGAAGGTCATTGCGGGCATTGCCCCATCTGTAATTCTTTTCTTGTCTGCAACTATTTTGGGGTTTTGCTGTATATGTCGAGCAGTGTGTTGTCCGATAATGTGAATTAGAAAGTCTGATGAGTTCTTCTTGGAGGCTGTTCAAGGAGAAATCTTTGAAGAGTGGTGTATGCATCTACATTTGGTTGACATTAATGCACTTGTGTAGTACAAAGAAGGAGAAATAGAAGATAAGGTGGTTCGCAAAGGCCAATGGTACCAGTGCCTGGAGTGAATTGAGGGTGAAGCTGTGACGATGAGGTCGAGAGTGCTGTTTTTAGAGTGGGTACGCTCAGTGATGTGTTGCTTGATATCCAGAGTATGGAGGAGTGTGTAGAGAGATTCTTTTTAATTGTCTTAGTTCTGAACTCACTATGGAGGTTGAACTCTCAGTGGAATTTGGATTTGTGTTCAGAATTAAACCAGAAGTGATGAGGTCTGAGATTTCTTTGGTGTAGTTCTTGTTGGGTGCAAGTGTGTGAAGATGAGATCAAAGGAGGCTGTCTGAAATGTTGAAAGAGGTAAGTGGCAGTGAGGAGTTGCTGGGTTGCTCTGAAAGGAGGGCCAGGCACATCTGTGGATGATGGTGTGTCATCTTCCCTTCTTGCCTGTACATGGTTGCTGCAGTCTTCAGAGATGAGGATGTGTGTGGCTGAAAGGGCTGCTTCCTAATATATTATTTAGAGAAATCTTTCCACATGGCACCCAGACTGGATAGATACGCCATAAGACAAAATGTGCACAATAAATGTAAACAACCAAGTATCTGAGCTATACATGGAGACCAATACAGAGGAGACATGCAGTAAAAGCAATACACATGCAACGATTAATGCAAAGAGCACCAGTCAGGTACTGAAATAGACTGGCACCGCCTGAAAAATCAATCTGAGGACGTCTTTCTGTTAACTAATTCCTGATTCCAAGCATTTCATTCACGCTGAGAGCCCCTATCGGAGATGAAATATATATTCAGCACCTTGTGTAGGTACAAGATTTTAAGGTACATTCATTTTACCTTTTAAAGATTGAGCACTAACCCATTACACAAATATGATGGACTCAATCGCTCGTAGGTGGGCACAAGGTGACATAACAGTGCAATGCATAACTCTGAAATAACTTAAACGTAAAAATAATGTATGCCGTTTCTTGTCAGTACTGATGACGTTGCTACATGGTACGTCTGCCACAAATCGTGTCTCTACACTGCATTCATAACATCAATCATCAGAATTAGACATGAGAAGGCGCTAAAACAACTTTTAGAGACCAGTTCATAGTCATCAATTTGAACTTTAGGTTGCAGCATACATTTAAAGCACTGGCTCTAAAGTTTATAACTTTTTTTATTTTAACCTAGGAACAGACACAGTTCTTACTTTATCTATAATAGTGAGTTCCTTGCAGTTGTTTCTGACATTGCTCTAAAATGATTATTAACTCTGATTCCTGGAGATTGCGATGTGTAGTGAGATAAAAGCTAAGAATATTTTGGTTGGTTGATCCATCCGAACATTGCCACCAAATCCAAAATAACAGGGCATTCATAAGCCAAAAGGCTTATGAAAGAAATCTGGGGTATATTATCAAGAACGGCGTTAAAATTATCGCTGCTTTAGCGGCAGAAAACTGCCGCTAAAGCGGCGATAATGGGCTTGATAATATGCCCTTGAGAATTCCAATAGAAGCCCACGTTGACACCAGAACATGGGCTTCTATTGGAATTCTCAAGGGCATATTATCAAGCCCATTATCGCCTCTGCTGTGAGTCCTGACCTGTCAAGTGGTGCCAAACCCAGTCCTGGGCCTTTGGAGGTGGATTTGGTGCTGCAACCAAGAAACCGACACACCGACTCAAAAGCGTCAGTTCGGAACCGGCGCATCCCTGCGAAACCGTGCATCGCCGCCGTGGGCACCACTCGCCGAGTGCGTGATACAATGACCTCGACTTCAGCGCAGTCCAGACTTTGCTGCAGTGCCACTGAAGAACAGCCGCAGCATGAGTCTCATCAACACGCCACCCACGTTCAAGGTGCACAGTCTTGACTCCGACGCATTCCCGTCCCTGCGTGAATCTCTATCTACGCATTGCCTTTTGTCCAACGGTTTGACGCCAAAGAATCCACGCTCCAGCTCTCGACATCGGAGCATCATCGACACAGAGTCGCCTTCAGGAACCAAGGCCTCGCATAACAACCGACACAACACCTCCTTTACACAACGCATCGTCCCAGAGCTGCAAAGCTTCAGCGACCCTGCACCGCCTTAAGGAAACAAAACCTCACCTGCGTCCATAATGCCTCACCTCCTCTGCATGACGCATCTTCTTTGATTTCCGTTGCATCCAAAGTACTGTAAGGGGGTCTGCGTGATTCCTCTACCTGGCCCATGCTCCATCACGGTTGGACTGAACTTTTCGATTTGTCCTGGTCAAGCGCAACCAGATAGCCCCAGTTTGAGCTATAGACTTCTAAGCACTGCATTTTGATTTAATTTTTGAAATTTCATGTCTTGACTTGTGTATGTTGTAGTTTTGGTCTTGTTTTACTCAGATAAATATTGGCTATTTTTCTAAACTGGTGTGGAGCACTTTTGTGGTATTTCACTGTGTTACTGTGTGTGTGTGTATGTGGGCACAAATACTTTACACATTGCCTCTTTAGTTTAGCCTGACTGCTCTGAACCAAACTACCAGAGGGTGAGCACAGGTAAATTTTGTGTGTACTACACTTACCCTGACTAGAGTGGGAGTCCCTACTTGGACAGGGTGCGTACCTCTGCCAACTAGAGACCCCATTTTTAACAGACAGGTGATAGCTGCTGGAGCTCATCATGGCTAATAGGATGTAGGTATTGCAACTGATGGAAGGAAGCCATTTCTTGACTGAAACGACTGGGACATTTCTTAATTGATAAGAGACGGCATGGACTAGGACTATGGACATGTCATGGTGTTTTAACTGAGCACATCACTTCTCATGTTTATCCGTAATCAAATGTGTACTTATTGCTAAAAAGTTATTGTTTAGCATGTATATTGTGCACAATCTACCATTAACATAGAAATGCGGCACCTTTCAGCAGTCCAATGGCGAATGATATACACTGGCCTAGCAATATACTCTGGGATAACATACCCTGGATGCCGAATACAAGTGGACTGATGTTACGTCGACTTTGTAAGACTTTAAGAACAAATACTTGATGCTAGATGATACTGCTAGACAGATTATATTATGATATAAAGCACTGATGTTGACATTTTTGGTTGTACCATGACGAAACACGTGTTGGCTGCTTCTGTGTGCTATTTGGACTTAATAAATATGAACTGGATCCTATAAAGAGTCTGAATACTTGGAGTGTGCGGGCAAATTGAAAATACTGGGCCCTATTTATGAAGGCTTGCGACACTTTTAAGCCGCCGTTGTGTCACTTGTGACACTGCGGTGGCGTAAATAATGAGCCATGTTGCGCCATAGTTACAAGGTGACGCATCTAAGCTGATGCGTCACTTTGTAAATGCCTACGCTACATTATTCCTGCATCAGGTATAATGTATGCAGGGTGGGCGTTCCCACGTGAAAAAGCCTCATAGGAGTGGCGTAGTGAAATCTATCAGATTTCACTGCGCCACTTCTAGGGCGCTACTGCATCACAACCTTACACCTGCCTCAAGGCAGGCGTAAGGGTGACGCAGTGCCATAGGCACAGGCCTACCCCGAGCATTGCTGGAGTTGGGTCATGCTTCCGACACAACTCCAGCAATGCGTGACTTTTGCCCCAACAGATACGTCAGGATTCCAGACGTATCTGTCATTCCTGGTGACATGGAGCGCCATGGAGTACATTAAATACGGCGCATCCATCGTGTCACAAGGAGGGCGCAGTGAAAACTGTTGCATCGCTTTTTTATCGCAGCGATGCGACAGTTTTCATAAATGAGGCCCACTGTATGCAACAGAGTTAATTCCCAGCTTGGAGCGTATGGAGTGCCTCGCACCCTTTTTAGGAACAATTGAGGCAATTATTTAGATCGACAGACTAAATGGGCGATCGCCAACAGTTTCTCAGTCCACTTAAATAATTTTCATATTTAAAAATATAGGTGGGTTTAAAAAAGTATTCTCCACTGTAAAATAAGTGTTATCTCCATCCTGTTTTGAATGAGGTTCATGATAACATATACTTCCAATCAATCAATCCTTTATTTCGTATTGTTTTCAATGCATAAAAAGTACAAATATTATACTATATCAAACATATACTTTCCAATAGCAAGACTGCGTCAGTTCTTCAGCAACTTCCTTCACTGCTATCTCTTAACTTCTGCTTTATGGCTGTGTTAAATTCTAGAATGAGTCATGTCCAGTCATCACTGTTTACAGGATGTGATTTTAAATCTTATCATTAAAAACCTTGCATGTTAATTTCTAGGAAGAGTTTGGACAGTACCCAACATCTTTGCAGGGGAGGTTTAGTGCATTGTTCATGCCAGGCTGCAGACACCACTATTATACACTCTTCTTTTGGTTTTGTTGGAGAGTTTGCATCAAAAGTGGAGAAAATAAAACCTATATCAGAAAAGAGAGCATAGCGGAAAGTTTTGGAAAACACAGCACACCAAGTAAGTACAGCAGAAACATAGCTCTGCGATCTTGTCCCAGGTCTGTAGTCTTTTAATTATATTCTTGTGTTCTTACACATCAGGACATATCGATGTTCCCACATCAAGATGTTTTGTGGTTCTCAAGGGCTAACTATAGTCGAACAGAAAGACGATAGAAAGATTGGGACATTGTAGCATCGAAGAAAAGGTTTCCTTGCCATGCCAGATTTTCAATTAAGATGATTTCATCCCAGAAATATCCCTTGTAATTGCTGTTGCACATGTTATCAGTTCTGTTGTGGCCATTATGAAGCAATGCCAATTACCAGGTTTGGAGAAGTTATTAAGAATTTCTTCGGAGCAATGACTCTTTGTTTTCTGTGTAGAAAGTGACCTCATCAGAAAGTGCAACATTCTAAGAGGGTAAAGTGCGTCACCACCCTACGTGCTTTCTTAGAAAGCCGACACCCTTACCTCTAGGGCGCCATTACAAGCTGGGTGGATTTGTGGCCGGTAGTTCCGCCAGTACATGTTACACTGACGGGCTTGGGACAGAAACACTCCGATTACCGGCCTAAGAGATCAAATTACCGTAGCTTTATAGGAGGTGGAGGGGGCGAGGAGGAGCAGAGAGAGACAGTGTGCGTATGTGTGTTTTGCATTGGTGTGTTATTTATAGTCCATTGCAACTAGATTATGCACCGTCAAAATCTGCCCCGACGTCTCCTTCCATATAAACATGCATGTGCTTGTGCTTCGTTGAGAGGGAACCTTCCCGCTGCCTGGCTTTGGAGAGTGGGCACCTCTGCCTTGTGTACCCTGCTAGCGAGTCTCTGCGTGATTGTGACCGTTTTTGCCAACAAGCACATCCATCACTTGTGTGCGCTTCGGCCATTTCCAGGATAATATTGAGATCGGAGGGCCAAGTAAAGTGCACCCCTCCTTTCAAGAAGGGCTGTTGTCTCTCTGTCATGTCTGAAGAGACCTGGAGGTGGTGGTTGCGAACGATGGTTGTGGACAGGAAAGGCCCTTTTTTAGGGAGACGAGCTAAGTGGCCTCTCTTGGAGAACGGTCTGTCCAGTCTCCCTCAAAGGTTCCTTCACTTTATTTGTGTGTCATATGGGCGGAAGATGTATGTTTGCTCCGCATGTATGATGTGGGGTGAGCATGAAGTGAGTGTGTCCGCATTGTTTTAAGGGGACGCACATCGATTTTGGAACTCCTGTGCATGTATGGCCTGCAAAATGGAATCAGCAGAGAGGTCTGGCTAGATGCCTTGTGTGCTGGGAGGAGGGTGGGTGGCCCAGAAATTCCTCAGCATCTGCCTTTTGAAGTAGAAGATGGGAGAAACCTCCCTTTGATGTGCATCGGTGCTTCTCTGACATCCCTCTGCTTCCCTGGCACTGCAGTGTCACCCAGGCAGATTTGACCAGAGGTGGCACCGCCTCGCCTGTGCTACTGTTGTGACCTTTGTTCTTCCTCTTTGACAGAGCACACCCGACTCCACTACCTCTTCCCTCTAATTCTGCAGATTCGTTTATGGCTCTGAGATCCTGTGGCAAGCTGTCCAAAACCCACAAATCTAGATATAACTAAAAATAGAACAGGGTGCCGGAATTCACATTTTTGTCTGTCAGCCATGTGCCACTAGTGGGCACATAGTCTGGCAATGTGCGCCAAGATACCCATGATCAGAAGAAAAGTAGGCGCGGGTGTACTTGAGTGATCTTTGAGCTCCAGTATTGCAGCTCTGGATGGCTGCTTTTTTCCCATTTCAGGACCTGACTTAGAGAATTCAGAAGCATTGCCATAAGGTGACTTTTCCTTTGAAGCAGGAAGTCCAACGCTTGCTGATGAGGAACAACAGAGGTGCCCTGCAGATGGAGAAAGCTGTGCAGAAATGTCACTCCCTTACTGAAGTGTGGGAGCTATGCAAGAGGATTCTAAATAACAACTACTGATGACACAGCAGACCCCAGGAGGAAGACTGCCATCACAACCACTGTGGTGCTCCCTCCAGCCTGACCCCCTGTAGTGCCTGCCAGCAGGTGGTCCTTATAGCCTTGAGTTTACTCGGCTTACTTCTGAGCCGACCTGAGTTTACTAGTGCAGTCTAAGAATCTTGACTGTGCAGACCGCACCTTAATCGGTGAAGCACCTGCATAATATTGTACTTTAAACCCCTGCTTTTTGGGGGTGGCAGTCCCTCTGGCATGTGGCACCTTAGATCTGAGCTGAGGTGTGATTAAAGCGCTTGCTAGCCCTGCCACATTGCAGCTCCTGATTACTGTACCCTAAGTCCCCCCACACCCGCTCCATAGCCCAGCGCAAGAGAACTAGAGACCTCCTTTAGCCCTTCCACCCGCCTCTTTCTGATCAATTCTGCTTTGGTGACTGTGCACCTCCCAAGCCTTTGTGACCCAATTTGTGTTAGGGTGTGTGATAGTGACCAGGTTTGGATGGTGGGCCTTGGTCAAGCAAGAAGTACAGGATTTGAATACCCAGAACCAGAACTGCTTAGATCCCTCAAGGGAGGCCACAATGAGCCTGGATTTGGTCAGTCACTGCAGCACGAGCCACTCTGCTGTAGAGCACACACACCCGCTGCCGACGGCTGCTGCTATCCGAGTGCACATGTGCGCAGCTTGGAATTCTCGAATGGTGGGAGCGGCTCGAGCAACTGAGAGAGACCACTCAGTGAGATCCTGCTGCACAAACAAAAACAGATGCAAGAGCAACTGGAGCATTAATTGATAGCTTGCTTAAAGTACTAATGAGGCCACTTGTCATATTTTAGTATAGTGGCTGTTTTTACTTGTATGTACATATATAAATGTATGTGCTGTTATTAAAGTACCTTCTCTATTTAAAGGATAAAGCACTGGCTGGACATTCCTCATTGTTGCTCCTCACTATTACTGGGCTCTGAGTTCTGAGTCTCATCTCCCATATTCCTCGAGTAAAGCCTGGATCACTCTGCTTCACTATCTTGTGGATCAAGTGTTAAAAGGGTTGCACTTGGTGTTCAGTGACACATCCAATTGTAGGACTGGGACAAGAGAAGTAAATGACTTCAATTGCCAAAATTGGAGCCCAGTGACCATCGATGCCCCTGCCCTGAGCCAGTTCTGACAGGCTCTTTTGTATGTATTTGTTAAATAAAGAGGCATGAGCAGGGGCTGTCCTCTCAGTGTCCCATAGGTGCCGTGCAGTTGTGTTGAGTGTGCCTCACTTTCAATGAGGATCTGCAGCATTCCCTGTCTCGCGTGGTGGACAAGTACCTATTTTGGGTACAGGTGTCTCAGTCTGTGAGGCAGGATAGGTGGTAGGAGCCTGAGCAGGTGAGCGTGTCTAACACGTCTACTGAGATCTCCTCTTTATCTTCTCTGGATCCACAAAATCTTAGAGAGTTCATACATAAGCTTTTTACTAAGCTCCGCTCAATCTCAGGAATAGGTCACTTTGCTCCATACTTTTGAGACCTTCATGAGCAGATCCATCGTAGGCAACTTAGTTAAGGCACTCAAGGCCGTGATGCAGCTTACTACTCCAGCGAGCCTTGCTGCAGCCCTGGTGATGCCAGTACCCCTTCCAGCCACAGTTCATCTGCTGAGTAGGCCGGCCGGTCTTATTTTGTATCACAGACATTTTTGGAAGTCCTTCATTCACTTGCTAGAGGATCTGATGCTCATTAAGCCCTAAGGCCACTGGAGGACCCGATCACACTGGGCACGGTAATATATCAAGATCCAGTCTGCAATTCCAAGAGTTTCTGAGTCCCTCTACATTTATTCTGCCCATTTCCTGGCCCTGTCATGCCAGGTGTCAAAACGTGAGCAGGGAGCCACTTCCCACTGATTCAGCATGGTCCAACTGGAATGCAAAGTTAATATCCTCCATTGATAAAAGGTTTTACCAGGATGCCTCTCTCCACATGCAGCTTATGAATGGAGATGCCATCCTGGAAAACTGTATCACATTGAAAGACAAGGAGGAATTCTAGACTCAACCTCCAGGCTCCGCCCCTAAAGAGGTCATGGGCAGTTTGGCCAATGGATTGTATAATGCTCTTTATGCTGAATTCTTGATGTGAACATGCAGACACCTTTGCCAAGTAGGTATCCTAGGCACTGCCAGCCAATGTGCGACCCATCTGTGGCCCACATTCTCCCACAGTATCCGAGCTCCAGCAAGGGAAGAATGGTTCTCTCAAAGATGGAGCTCTGATGCTCTGATTGGAGTGCGGAAGACGAGCAAAAGTATAGTCGAGTTTACAATGGGGCAAGACTGGTCTCATTTCTCTTTACCTCCCCTTCCCTCTCTTCATTCATCTGAACTTGCCACAAGGAAAGATAGAGAAAAGCGAGGGAAAAAAATTAAAGAAGAGAAATGGTGGTAAAAAACATAGTAGGAAATGGACAGAGAGAAAGGAAAGACAGAACAAAGAACTAAAGAATCTACAAGAAAACAAATGAGTTTGCAAATGAGGAAAGAAACGAGAAAAGGAAACTAGAAAAGAAAGAAAAGGTTGAGAGATGCAAGAATACAGAGCTAAACAAAAAGGAACCAGAGATTAAAGAGATGTTCCGAGTATAAGAATCACAAAAAATGAAACGTATGAAAGTATGAAGAAAACTTGCAAAAGATTGCCAGGAAACTCATATAGCAGGTTACATTGCAAGGTACCTTCTGCACAAGTCTTTGTGTAATTAGTGGGTTATTAATCTGACAGCAGCAATATGTGTGGCCTTTAGATCATTGGTTCTAATCCCAGGTAGAAAACAGTACATGGATGCAGAGAACTGTGTGCATCCCGCAGGTCGCAGGCTATAATCACTGTGAAAAGTTTCACTGGTTAATGCACCTATTGATGAGGTTTGTAACATATAGGTCACTGGTTCCAATTCTTGTGAGGCATATCATTCGATCTATCATGCATCTTTCATGCATCCTGCATGTCACAAGTTTCAACCTTAGTGTGATAGCACCCTTCTATAAATGCACTAAGATATTGAGCTACATATATGAAAAACAAAGAGATTAAAACATATGTGTCAGACCCCGTGAGGTCAACAAGGCAGACAGAACGTGGTGCTGAGGTCGTTTGCCACTGGTGCTGTGGTGTTCATCCTACTATGTTCTGCAAACTGTGCAAAGTACTGCCTTTCTACACTTGACTGTCAGGGTAGGGAGGGTGGGTACTCAAAGGCTTCTCAGGGTAGTAGTGTGGGGGCGGGGGGTGAGTGTGAAAGCAAAGTTTCTGAATCCAGTGATCGAACAACAGGAGCAATACATCACTTACTAGCCTAGTGCTTGGAAATAAAGTATTTTAAATATCACATCGGGACGAAATACTTCACAACTAGATAGGCATCAAGTTCAACTACCTCAGCCCTGGGCTTATGCTGAAATGCTGCACCCACCCATTGGCCTTCCTCCCTAGTTCACTGTGTGCCCCATGTCTAGGATGGTCCCCTCCTGCAAGTCGAATTTAGGCACTAAGCGGTTGCCCCTGAGCAACAAGTGGATCTGTTTGTATAGTTCTTTATGCCATGTGCCTTAATGGTAAGGATAAATCCATATCATGATGTGGCAGTGCTTGCGTTTTCAGTCTCTCACTCTATGGAGGCATGCCTCGCTGACCCCTGCTCAGTCAAAGACTGGCAAACTCAGGGCATCCTTAGCAGGTGATCCAGCGATTAGGGACTGATAAAATTTCACTGACAAGGCCCAATTTCATTACCCGACAAGTCCCTTCACGCTGGGTGAGTGAAATACCAAACTTACCAATTACCAATTTGTAGCATTGATTCTGCATATAATATGTGGCGATACAATCTTTAAAGTTGACAGGGTTTGGCAAACTGATTCTAAATAAATATTTATAAATCAAGAATAAACATCTCTAATAAAGACAAATTCATTTATATATTTATAAAACTTTATCTAAAAAATAAATGTGAATATGCTCATCAATACTAAATACAGTAAGTAAGTAAGTCTGTTTTTATATAACGCAGCTACTCACCCTTACGGGTCTCAAGGCGCTGGGGGCCGTAGTGGAAATTAAGTGAGCTATTGCCCAGAGTCACATGGTGCTGAGCTGAGCTGCCGCCGGTGCCAGGGATCGAACTGTGAACCCTGTGCTCCGAAGTCAGCTGCCCTGGCCGCTGCACCACACCTCTCCACTCCTCTCCAGTATGAATCATAGACCATCACGAGAAACAATTTTAGAGAAAATTACAAGAATTATATCTCAATGGCAGTGCGATAAAGGTGTGGAAAGGCGAAGTGACAGAAGGTTCAGAGACAAAATACATTTGCAAATGATTATGCAAATTCAGATTACTGTCTATACTAACCCAATAGGAAATAGGAAAACTACTCTCTGGCCATGAGAGCAATAAGGCCCTTCAAGAAGATTTGAATAGGCAAAGCCTAAGTCAGGATTCAGCAGATAGGAACAGTCGGCTCAAGAATAGGAGACAGCAACACGGGCCTCTCCTCATGCAGGTAGGAAAAAGCGCCAGAAACCTCAATTATATCCTAAAACCCAAAGTCCAACCCACACTTGTGTCAGAACAGAGAATTTCTCAACATTTGATTGGTTAAGGAAGGGGGTGTACTGTCACACCACTCTCATTATGTCCATTAGCTCAGCGTCTTCATTGTTCATTTATTCACCATATCAACTTTCACCCCAGGAAATGCAATTTCGAATCTCTGTCATAGTACACATTTCCTCCATCCCGTTCATGTAACAACTTTCGTGCCTTGATAGTCCATTTGTGCCATTTCACCAAGGAAGTGTTCTTTCTCTCGAAGTTTAATTTTGTTTCTTCATGCAAACTCTTGGCAGGCATATAGAATTTGTGAAGGACAATTGTCTTCCACCTTCCCCTTCTCGCTCAGAATTAAAACGCATTTATTTTTTCATTAACCCAAACGTTTCCTGTAACGCAGAAAACCATTCTTCTATGGAAAACAAACACAAGCATCATTAATCACATAGGGCCCCATGCATCATCCGAAAATCGGGTCGCAAACGGGCAGATTCGCAGAATCTGCCCCTTTGCGACCTGTATTTTTGCATTTGGGATGCATCATCCCAAATGCAAAAATCGCAATTTAAGGAATCGCACAATTGCGATTACTTAAATTGCGATTGCATTTAAGGAATCGCAAATTGAGATTCCTTAAATGCAATGCAACAAAGTAAAAAAATTAGCGATTTCGCTACTAGGGGGCGCAATTTACCATGAAGTTGAACTTCATGGTGAATTGCAAAAACTTTGAGAAATGCACTAAAGTGCATTTTTCAAAGTTGAAGGTTACACACACACATGTCCTTTGGACATGTGTGTGCACAACTATATGTGCACGGATCAATTTCAGGGGTGCAACAGGGTGTCCTTTTGACACCCCTGCACCCTTGAAATTGCATGCGCTAATTTGCGAGTACCTATTGGTACTCGCAAATAGCGCTTCGCAATTTCCATTCATTCCTATGGGCCTGTAGGCCCATAGGAATGAATGGGAAGCCATTCCTTATTTGCGACTCGCAATTTGCGAGTCGCAAATAAGGAATGTGAAGGAATCGCTATTATTATAGCGATTCCTACATGCATAGGATTTTGCGTATCCTTAATTGCGAATCCTTAATATTCGCTATTAAGGACTCGAAAAATCTAGCTTGATGCATATGCCAGATAGAATGCTTTCCATTACGCACCCACCCTGTGTTGCATCTATTCATGCACAACACGAGTTAATATTAATTTCCTAGCAAACATTAATATAATGCATTAAAGCAGCATTAGTCTTTTATTTTACATTAGTCAAAAAGCATTTGCGGCCTACTTCAGTGCTTTAGTTCGCGTTTGCGCAGTAGCATTTTTCCCTCATGTTAGGCCCATTCCCGCATATTTGCGGCCTACTTCAGTGCTTTAGTTCGCGCTTGCGCAGTAGCATTTTTCCCTCATGTTAGGCCCATTCCCGCATATTTGCGGCCTACTTCAGTGCTTTAGTTCGCGCTTGCTCAGTAGCATTTTTCCCTCATGTTAGGCCCATTCCCGCATAAGTTTTTCACTGCACACAGTTAATAAGTGTTACTGAGGGTTCAATTCGAGCAGGTTTCATTTCGCGAAAACGATGCTCCATCAATCCCCCCTTTGATGGCGTTTTTGAGCAATCAACAAAATACCCACCAATACAAATTATCACTTTCAAAAATCTGTTGATCTCTCCAGTTTCATCATAATTCCATCTAAATCCTTCATTATTTCATAGTAATTTCCTTTCCTGTCCTCTAACTCTATCTCATCTCTCTTTCTCTTTCTTGCTTTCCGTTTAACATCAGGTGACTCCTTTTTGCACTTGCAACACATAAATCAAGAAATCCATTAGTATTGCTGTAGCCACTGAATGATCGGTGTTAATATTCTTCCTAACACACTGTTCCCAAATTTAGCAAACCAATTACCCATAGAAAAGAAACCCTTACCAAGTTTCTCCCAAGCACCGTCAACCTTCAGTTCTGCCAAATCTTCATGAAGATTTGTAATATTCTTTATATACCCCTCTAAACTCTTACTTTTATTAGGGATATATGTGCAACATTGTTGTATTTTCAACATATTGCAGACTCCACCCTCTTTAGCTAACAGTACATCAAGGGCAAGTCGATTTTGCAAAACCATAGACCTGATCGCAACCATTTCAGTATCAATCATCAAAAACCCACCAGCAGGGTCTGTTGATAAACAATCAACCACTGTGGACAATTTTCTAAATTTGTGTGAATTTAGAATAACTCCAACTGAAGGTATCAATGCTCCAAAAATATCACCCATAATTTCTGAAAAACTCGCTCCCCTTTTACTACGTTTTAACCCATAGTTTATTTCATTGATTCCATCATTCTTATTTAAATGGTACACCTTGGGAAAGACTATGCCCATATAACAACATCCCTACCAATGTGCAGGCAACCTATAATAGGCATTTTTACCACACACATAATAAATTCCCGGAAAGACAGGATCAGTTCCTCCTCATATTCCCCATCCTCCCGTAATTAGGAAAACATGATCACACTCACTAGAACCAATGAAATAGTTGTTATAATCAGTTTTTAATCTAATCAAACAAAGCTTCCCTCTATGATGCCAATCCAGGGCCATGGCAGCGTATGTCTCATCCTTTTTATAATTACCTTCTCTATAAGCCCATGGAGGTACATGACACTTTTGCTCAGCAGCTTTTCTCTTTAAATTTTATTTTGCCTTCTATCCTCTACCATGTTAATGAACTCTATTTCTTCAAACCATAAACTACAGGTAAGGTTATTGCGATGTGCATATACTGTATCTATTGTTTTTGTTGAATGAAAAACTTTCCCCATAAACTCTGCATTTTTGGCACTACTTACTCTATTCATGTTCTTTCTAATGGGAATTTCTGAAAATACTAAATCCATGTTAGAATAATAATATTGTAAGCTACTCTTCTCATAAAATAGACTGGTTAGGACACTACAAGACACTCCATATGTTAAGGGTAGGTGATGATAGGTCACCCCTCTGAGACAGACGATGGTAGTTTCATGCACAGATAGCAATCTCTCGCATCCATCGTATCAACATACTCATATAGCAACTTGGTAAAAACATTTAACGAAAAGTAATTAATCGACTTATCCTGATGATAAATACTGTCATCTACTATTCTCTTTATGTTAGTATGTGAGACTCCTTTAGGATCATTAGAATCTACTTTCTCACTCATCACACTGTCAGTATTATTATCTCCATTAGTCAACATAAAGACAGGCATGACAACAATTAGTGTTAACCACACCAGCATTAGTAATAAAATACTAAAGAAGCAAGCATTAATACATCTACTTTTAAAACTACGATTTTGATATCCAGTCTCTGTTGTATCTGCCATTTCTAAGCTATTAATACGAAGAGAATTAAAAAAACTAAGAAAAACTATAAAAACTAAAAAAACTAAAAAAAAACTATAAACACTATCCAAGTAGTGTATCCAAACACATCAAACCTTCTTTCTTCACCCCTTTTTCTTTTTTCTTTTTTTTTTTATCTCTTCACAGCCTTTAATTCAATTTCTACTTTAGTTCTCTGCACTTCTCCAAATGAACTCTTCAAATTTTCTGCACCCTTAATTTTTACACAGTTCTTTTTTTTTTTTTTTTCCTCATATGACCTCCGTAGCTACTGTTGCCTCTCGGCCTGTTCCACCTCTGGCGCAGATAACTTTGGTGGTTCTTAGTCTCAGCTGGTATATTCTTTACGGGGAGTGCCCGTTTATACTCAACTTGAGCTGACCCAGAGGTTGTAATCATTGGAACTTATCCTGTACCCTGATCTATTGTAAGGTAACCTCAAATAATCTCAGAAAGGGTCATCCAGCCAATTCCAAAACAACCCAGTGTCAAGCCTCTCTCTAAAGACATTTACCCTCTGGTCTACAGCTCGAAAGTACTTGACGGAATTCCACCAGGCATTCCAACTAGGAGGGGTTTCCTGGCGCCACAGCATACAAATCTCTCTCCTTGCCAACAAAATCAGGTAAAACACCAATTAATATTGGGGCCCAGTCTGATCTCGTACCCCACCCAACATTGGTATAATGCCAAATAAGATGAGAGTTGGGCTTACCTCCACATCCGCACCCATTACCCTGGAGATAGTCTTACCAACATCAGTCCAAAATTCGTGTATCTTGGGGCAAGAAGCGAATATATGAACGTCATCAGCATTCTGGAATCCACACCTCCAGCATCTGGCTTCTCCTCCACCCTTCATTTTAGAGATTTTAAGGGGGGTCCAGTATATCCTGTGGAGTGTGAAAAAGTGGTTTTGAGTGCAGCAGATTTAATCACAGGGTAAAGCAGGTCTATAGATACTTGCCATAACTCTTTCCGTTCTTCACTTGACAAGTAGTTTTCCCAGACCCGGTAGGACTTATCCATCCTTCTTTCTGCTGCAGCCAGAAGATAATTATACCATAGGGCAACTTCTTTCTTCCTTGGGGCCTGGTTTTGCAAATCATTTTCCATATGATTGTCCTCGCAGAGAGACCAGCTTAGAGACTTACACCATGATGTGAGCTGATAGAATTTAAATCTAGACAAGGTTCCAGTCGTTGTATGATTCCAAAATTCCCAAGGATGACATTTGTTACCCACTACCACATCCCCCCAATGCAAGACTCCTGCCTCTTTTAGTGGCTGAGCTAGAGCATCCAGAAGGCACTCCGGCGTTCCTGGCGAGTCCCACACCGGCGCCCATTCGCTATAATAGGAAAGCCCCAAGCAGTCTCGACAGTCCGACCAAAGCTTGGCCGCCATGCCCAGCGTCTTCAAACGGACCTTTTTAAAAAATTTAAGCGAGCCAAATTTGTACATAAAGCCATACTCCCCTACCCCCTCCAACATGGCTTTAAACATATTACCAATCAGTGAATTATCTGGGGTATGCAATAGCATCCTAGCATTTTTTAATTGGTAAGCCCAACAATAGAGCTGAAGATCTGGTAAACCCATGCCTCCTTGGGTTAATTTGCGCCTGAGTTTTTTCCTGGGCAACCTAATCCCTTTTCCTGCCCAGATAAAAGAGGAAATCCTACCCTGAATTTTAAGAATCTCAGCTTTTGCGAATTCTATTGGTATATTATTAAAAAGATAAGAATATTTCGGGAGGACACACATTTTAATCAAATTAACCCGGCCATAATGAGATAGTGGTATGTTCTGCCATCTTTTTAAAAGAAGCTCAACTTCCTTTGAAACTCTATCTAAGTTAACTTTTGGAATTTTCCTGGGATCTTGGGTTATTGTAATTCCAAGGTATCTAAGATCTGTAGCATAGGACCCCTCCCGATTAGCAATGTTCCATGCCATGATCTCAGTCTTATCTTTATTTATCTCATAACCAGAAAAGTTTCCAAAAGTTTGAGTTTCAAATATAAGTTCCTGTGGTGTGATGTCCACATTAGATGAAAATACAACTAAATCGTGCGCGTATAGAGCTATTTTCCTAACGAACCCACCCATTTTAAAAGGAGCAATCTTTTTATTTAATCTTAGACTCTGAGACAGGGGTTCTATGTAAATATCAAATAGAATAGGGGACAGTGGGCAACCTTGCCTAGTGCCACGTTCTATGTTAACAACAGGAGAGAGGCTTCCATTAACTAGAATCCGAGCGCGTGGTGAACTATACATTTTTTAATAACTTCTCTGAATCCAGAGGTAAAGCCCAAGACATTCAAGGTCCTATCTAAGAAATGCCAATTCACACGATCGAAGGCTTTAGCCGCTTCGACCGTAATAATTGACAAAGGGAGGCCCCACGATGACGCCATATCCACTGTACCAACTAAAGTATATACCAAATCTGACATCTGCCTGCCCGGAAGAAAACCCTTTTGATCTTCATGGATTATTTGGCCTATGATCTTACAAAGCCGTTTATTTAAAATCCCTGCAAAAACCTTATAGTCGACGTTTAATAAGGAAATTGGACGATATGAGTGACACTGAAGAGGACCCTTACCAGGCTTCAAGATCAAGGTAATAACTGCATCACACCATGAGTCCGGCAGGGGAGATATACCCTTTAGTATTTCGTTAAACAGTTTCAGCCAAACCGGAATGATTTCTTCCTTCAACATAGAATAGACCTCGATCAAGATTGCATCCGGGCCTGCGGCTTTCCCTTTTTTAGCATAATCTAACACATCTAATATCTCGCTCCCTGATATTTCTAAAGAGAGAAATTCTTGACTGGCCTCAGTTAATCTCGGAAGTTGTTTCTCTTTCAGCCACCTATCCATATGTTCCTCCACCCCCTGGAGATCCTCATGATATAATTCTTGGAAGAACACTGAAAAGGCTTGTTCTATTTTATCTTTCTCCTCTATAAGTTGTGTACCCACTTTGATCTTACTAATGTACTTATTAGCTCTGGCGATCCTGGTCTTCATGGCAAGGAGCTTACCACAATTCTCCCCTTGGTCAAACGCCCTCATTTTACTTATCTCCCATTTTTGAAGTAAAATCTCTTCAGACTTAAGCTTGAATTTTAACTGAAGCTCCTCCACTCTCTTTACCCATCTGTCTTTTTCCGGGTCGTCAGGAGGGCTCGCCTTTAAGTCAGCTTCCGCCCCCGCTATCTGTTGTTCTAAATTGGCCAGTTCTTCCCTCTCTGACCTGGCCCACCCCGCCACCGCCCCTTTTAGTGTCCCCCTCAGCCAAGCCTTGAAGGCATCCCAGACGATATGTAGGGGGGCAGACCCTAGGTTATTATGAAAAAAAGTGTCAGTTTCAAGCTTCAAAAAGCCCGGAGTAGAAGATAGCAGGATGAACCTCCTATTTAATGTCCATCTCCTCGTAGAGAGATCTGGGGGAAAATCCAATTTAAAAGCCATAGCTCCATGATCCGATAAATGGATAGGCAGATATTTGATTAGGCTGACCTTATGGATTTCCGAGTGCTCCATGAATACATAGTCAATTCTAGAGTAGTGAGAGTTCTTTTTACTATAAAAAGAATACTCCCTAACCTCTCCATGTTTTTTCCTCCACACATCACATAGGTTAAAAAATTTTAAGATATTCAAAAGATGTGCTTTGACACGGGAGCTGCTATCTGTGTACGAGGAGAAGACCTGTCTAGCTTATTGTCTAGGAGCACGTTAAAATCCCCAGCCAAAATCAGAGGGGCCTCAAAATCTGCGAGGGCAAGTCAAAGATTATTCAAAGGTGAAATATCATCTTCATTAGGCCCATAGTAACTAACTAGAGTATATTTGATCCCTTTAAATTTGATTTCCACGATAACCCAGCGTCCTCTAGTATCTACCTGCGACTTGGTAATCTCAACTCCCGAATTCAATTTTAATATTATCGCGACCCCTTTTGAGCAGCATTGCTGATCAGAGGCTATTATCTTATCAACCCATTTTTGTTTACTAAATAATGCCTTGCACTCTGTTTGTAAAAGGTGGGTCTCCTGAATCAAAAGAATTCTGGCTGAACTGTTTCTTAAGTATTGAAAAATCAGGCGCTGTCTTCTTTTAACTCTCAAACCATTAACATTCCAGCTTAAAAATTCAAGGCATTGATTCCCTCCCCGGGCAGGCCTATCCCCCATCATAATGCAGGCTCCACCCTCTGCGGTAGCTACTGGAGGTTGTTATGTCACATGATTTTAATACTTTTTAAAAAAAAATTCCCAATGCTCCCCACCAAACAACGTGAAAACCCCCATTACTCCCCACCACTCCCCACCACTCCCCACCTACCCCCCCAACCCGCGGGAACCCTCCCAAACTACCTATAGGCAATAAATATTGCCATTTGAGCCGAGGGCCCCTAGCCTCTTATATGTGTAGTGAAATCAGGAAAAAAAATAACGTTGGATGCTGAATCGCTTACCCCACACCTTACACAGTAGAGTTACAATGTACTGTCTACCTCCTCCGGAAACCTAAAATTATACATTTTATTTGCTAGGACCACTTTTAAGAAGGCAGGAAACCGCAGCTGGACTTGGGCTCCTAGATCCTTTAAAGCATCCATCCGCTTTCCCAGCTCCCATCTCCTGTCTTCCGTGACCCGGGAGATGTCAGAGCGGATTCTGAAGGAGGCGTCTTGTACCTGTATAGTTTTAAGTTTAAGGGCCGCCCCCAATAGTTGCTCCTTAAGAGTATAAGAATGTATGTAGACCAGGATCTTTCTAGGTTTTTTTCGGGCAGGATTTAACCTAAAGGAGTCTCTGTGAATTCGCTGAATTTCGGCTTCCCAAACCGGAGCCGATACAATCTGGGGAAAAGCTTTGGTCAGGATATTAATAACAAAGGATTTTAAGTTATCCCCTTCCAACCCTTCTTTTAAATCCAGGATCCTAATGTTATTCCTTCTTGACGTGTTTTCCAGTCGCTCCAGTCTCTCTGCCAAGTCCCGCTCTCTTTCTTTTAGTCTTATTACTTCTTGGGCGTTGTCTTTGACCTCCTGTCCCAGTTCCCCTACTTCTTGTTCTAGGGCTTCCATCCTGTGCGTGAGTGCCAAAAGGTTTTCTTCTAAACCAGTACAGGTATCTTGTATTTTTTTTTGGTTTGCTTCAGAGGTAGAGAAGCGAGCACCAATTTCCAAAGTCAACTGTTTTAGCAACCCCTGTACTGTTTCCGCGCTCTGAGCAACAACCTCTGATGGCGTAATCCCTACCTCCCCTAGTTCTTCCCCTATTTCTTCTTGTCTTTCCTCCCCAGTCAATGAGGACATAATTCTCAGGGGAGTGAAACGGTTAGAGAGTATGATGGAGGGGTCCACCTCCCGGCTTTCCTCTACTGCGACTACAGTCCCGCTCTGTTTTACGGAGTCCATGTTGCCCTGTGAGTTGGCCAGAAAATAGGACCTAAGTGAGGGGGTCACCTTTACAGGTACAAAATTCTTATTTTTCTTCCGGCTCTTTGCTGGAGTGGGCTTCGCCGGTTTGTTAGGTAACTGCCTCTGCTTAAGCTTCTGTCTACCTTCTCCTTCACCAGTCTCAGCGACTTGAAAGGGCTGTGCTACCAGAGGGTCCCCCCCCAGAAAGTTACGCGATCTTAATTTATACCTCTTGCCCCATGTTATCTCGGTGGTTGGAGTGGAAGGGGCGATAGGGTTAATAGGGGTAATAGAAGGGCCCCGGCAACCTTGGATACCAGAAACCTCTAAATTTGACCGTCCCTCCCTAGCGACCTCAGGAAGACCAGGTTGTTGTTGACTAACTACCTCCATGGGATAGAGGTAGGGTACATATCTCAATTTCGTGTCCTGATTTGGCTGCACTGAAGGAGAGTCACAAGAGTCACGAGAGTCACAAGGAAAGGCCGGACTCTTTCTTATTGCCCCTATTAAATCTATACAGAACTCTGGATCAAAACCATATTTAATCCCAGGATTTCCCTTGCCTAAAATAGTGATGGCACTGACCCTGTCCTGATTTGGCCTAAAGACGCTATCCCAGCTGCGTGTAATGCACCGAACACGACGGTGCTCTGCAAGCGCCCCCGCTGCCCTAAGAAAAGTAACAACAGAAATATCATGCATCTGGCACCAGAAAGAAAGAAAGAGAAACAAAACAAAACAGTGATGCCTCTACCTCTTAATTACTCTAAGTTAGTACTCGTTCTACTCTCTTACTTTCTTACTTCCGAAGTGCTTGTTAAGCCCAGTTTTAAACAGCGCCTTCCAACATCTTACGATCCAGGCACTGAACTCCGGGCTCTAGTCAGGGCTCAAATCCTCCTCCATTCCCCAAAACACCCTCACCACAAACCCCTCACCTCGCCTTGTCTTGTTTTGCCTCGCACACTTCCTGTACTACGGGGAGCCAGAAGTGCCAAACCACCCGAACACCGCAATGACGCTCTCCAGAGCAGTGACTCTGTAACTCCTCGGAACGCCTTAGAACGATCGTTGTTGCCCGGCCCCTACTCCACTACGACTATCCCCAGCAACGCCGCTCAGCTGCCAAGCAACCGCGACTATCAGCGGCATCCAGCGGGGCCATACAACACAAGACGCGACCTGCGATCCTACCGTCCCACAGTCCAATAATCCCACAAAAGGTACGGAGAGAATTCAGAAAAGAATCATGTATTCAGCGGTAAACCGCATCCGCATCAGCATCCAAATGAAGGCTTTCTGAGGCACTCGACTCGCGACCGGCTTTGTAGCTGGCCGCCATGTTCCCGCCTCCTCGACTAGCGACCAGCTCTACACAGTTCTTTTAGGGTGGCTCGTAATCATTTGCTTTACTTATTTTGTACCATCGTTCTCTTTGCTCTGTTTTGTGTGCTCAATTCCTTCCAACACCACATATGTCCATTCTGGAGCTATGTATTTCTTGTTCGGAATCCTTGCTCTTTTTGTTTTCCAAACTGAATCTTCTTCTGACTCACTCTGTTCAGTCTGTCTTGATACTTCTACTATCATGTCTGGTGTTCTTTTTTTCAGGGTGTATTTCAGTCTTTTCACTCCCTTTGGCCACACATCACCTTTTCTTGCTTTCTTAACTTTCACAGTTTCCTCTGTTTCAGAGTCAATTTCACAACTCCTCTTATTCAATTCTTTTCTTTGTTGCACTTGCTCTTGATCTTCACTCAAGACTTCTCCATCATTGACTTCAACAGCAGTCTTATGAGACCCAGTAGCTGGTGCCCACTTTATTGTTCAGGTTCAATCATAGGTTCAACAGCTTCAGGTTCTGCAGATTCAGGCTCGGCGGTTTCAGGCTCTGCTTGTCTCTTTGCCTGTTGCTGTTCTTCCTCTTCTAGTCTTTCAAGTGGACTTGGGACTCTTCTTGTATGGCTCGCGTGTATCCAATTTGGCAAGCCACCACACTTCACTGCTGTCGTTGTCACCAATTTGGTATGGCCCGTGCCAACGAGGTTCCAAACACGACTTTCTTACATGCTTCTTCACCAGGATCCACTCTCCTGGACTTAAATCATGCGCTTGTTCTTGCTGTGTTGTGGTTGCAATTTCTCCAACCTGATGAGACACAGAATGCACCACATCAGCCAATCCTTTGCAATAATCGAGCACTAGATCATCAGTAATATTCATCAGTTGATTTGCTGGTGCAATCAGCTGTCTCATTGCTCTTCCCATTATTACTTCATGGGGGATAATCCAGTCTTTTTATCAGGAATGCTTCTCAGACTCATCAAAACCAACAGTAAAGCATAAGGCCATTTTAGTGCTGTGGATGCACACACTTTTGATAGTCTGGATTTGATAGTGCCAATAATTTGTTCAACCACCCCTGAGGCTTCTGGTCGATAGGCACAATGCAGCTTTTGTTCAATCTGTAATGCTGCGCATATCATCCGAATTATTTCATTATTAAAATGTGTACCTCTATCCGTTTATAAAGAGACCGGAAATCCAAATCTAGGAAAGATTTCTCTCAAAAGCAATTTAGCAACTGGTAAACTATAATTTCTTCTTGTTGGATATGCTTCCACCCAACGAGAGAATAGACAGACCACAACCAACACATATTTCAGTCCATTACAAGGAGGGAGCTCTATGAAGTCAGCCTGTAACCGTGTAAACGGTCCTACTGCTTTTCCAATTCGCCCCCAACTAACAACAGTTTTTCCCCCTGGGTTCTGCTGCTGGCAACCTGTACATCTCTGACAAAGACTCTCTGCAATGACCATTAATTTAGGATTATACCAGGACTGCTTGAAGAGTCTGATCATGGCATTTCTTCCCACATGAGTCAGTCCGTGGTAAATCCTAGCCATCTGCGAAAGTAGACTATCTGGCATTACTGGTCTACCATCTGTACACACCCACACTTCATCTTCAGTTCTTCGAGTACAACCTGATTTAATCCCCCAAAATTTTTTCATCTTCACTGGCTTCTTCCTGCAACTGTCTAATTTCTTCCCATGTTTCTACAGTAGAGAACATCAAGTGACAATTTGTATTCTTTTTCACTGTCCCTTTGTTGATTGAAATTGAATTTTATGCACAGAAACGAGCCACTTGGTCAGCATATCTGTTCCCGCTAGTCACATAATCATTTCCTGACTTATGTGCTGGACATTTGACCACTGCAATCTCTTTGGGCAATTGTAATGCAGCCAACAAATCCTTTACATCTTTGCTGTTTCTTATAGGAGATCCTAAAGAAGTCAGGAACCCACGTTGCATCCACAATTGTCCAAAATCATGCACTACCCCGAAACCATATTGACTGTCCGTAAATATGGTTACTCTCAAATTATTGCCAATTATGCAGGCCCTGGTCAAAGCGACCAGTTCCGAAATCTGTGCTGAATTTATCCCTCTTAGACAAGATGCTTCAAGAACCATGGCCACTGTACACACTGCATAGGAAGCACGCAAAGTACCTTTTTCATCCCTCAAGCAAGAACCATCCACAAACATCACACAGTCTGATTTTGGCAGTGGTGTATCCTTAATATCAGGCCTTGGTTTAGTGCACAACTCTGTCACATCTGTCTTGTGGATCATGGCCTCCTGGATGGTCTGGCCATGTTCCGCAGGCCTGGATGCCATGATGACTATTGCGCACGTTATTATTGGATGTTGTTCTTTCGCCCTCTGTTATTGCCAAGTGATTCTGCAACAGTCTGCATATTCTGTTGCTCACCTTTTCTCCTGTTCCCTTTTGGGCTCAGTCTGAACAACAGTTACAAGGTCGAATAACAACCCCCTGGTTTATGCTGCTTTGGCCCGTCCCTCGCACCTAGACATAACACTTGTACAGCTGCCATTGAGAAATTAGTGTGCTTTTAATAATGCGCTTGCTTGCTCTAGCAGAGCACTTGGAGACGACCTTTCCAGTGAGAAGAGCTGTGATTGTTTGCTGATGTAGTTTTGCATCAAGAGACTGAGGTATGGGGGTTCGCTAGTCAAAGCCCAAAGGTCTTCTATTATTATATATAAACTGGCTTCCAGCACGGGGAGGGTGGTAATGTTAGTTAGACATATATCCACTGCTTTATGAGATGCTTTCTCCGTTCGTATTTTATGGAGTAGTAACTATGCTGATTATATTGTTATTATGTATTATGCTACTAGTACTGACACGTGTACTGTACCTTAGAGCACGTAAGTTGAAATAAACATTTTAACCTATACAGTGTCTCTTCATACGCATGTTGTGGACAGGTACGAATGTGACGAAAGAGTGTTCTTGCCTCTGCGAGTCCTGAGAGAGAGATACCGTGTTCTGGGTTGTCTAAGCATTGGTACATTGGTGCTAATGGGACGCTAAGGCTAGTTGGGTTGGGGTTTTGGGTGCTAAGGTTTATGGTTGGCTCACCACTATATTCCGAGGTCCTATTATCCTGTGCATAGCTCTGTATGTGCAGAAACCCTATGACATGGCGCAACCAACAAGTGGGGCAGCTTACTTGCGAGACGCTTGAGTAGTACTTGTGCTTGTCCACACAACCCTCACGTACGCTTCCGGAAGCGTGTGTGATGGTGATACCTCCTATATTACAGTTATTGTAGGTTCTTTCAAGCTTGAAGTTATTAGAAAAGGTTTTTCTTGATTAAAACCCTACTTGTGCTGCCTCCTGTTAGTTTGTCGAAGTATTTTAGCCGTAAATGGCTGTTCAAATTGCGGCGCATAGCCGCGGAGCACTCCGAACACACTTACGGGCGTATGGAGTGCCAGATGCTGGAGTCGAACTGATCTTTGTGGTACAAGCCGATCCGGCTTACCACTTTGAGGTGTTCTACTTATGGGTAACTTTTCCTGCAGTGGATGGGACTGACGATTTGTTCCATGAATATACAGCCACCGCAGTTCCTAATAATTATATACCTTATTCTTGTCTTGAGGTACCGCTCACGGCTTGGCAACACCGTGTTTGGTTTAATGGCGCCCTCCCACAACCGACTACCACGGTTCGTTTAGGCCCCTTATCTATTGATGGGGCCACTTGGCCTGTTTTGGCCGGGTACACCCCACATCCGCGATATATGACGATACCAGTCGCGGAATTGCGCACCATGTATTCGGCTTTAGTACGAGTGCATCGAGCCTTAGTGCAATATGTTACTGGCAACATCCAGGGAGCCCCTCCTGGAGTTGCAGGCCATCCAGCTGGTGCAGCCGGAGTAACCATAAGTCCTGTCATGGTGAATTCTGTGATGGGCAAACGTCCACAACATAAGGATGATTTCCCTTATTGGCTTGCAGAAAAATTTGATCAGTTGGAGGCAGTTTTTCCACATACATCTCCAGTGGATAAACATCGTATTTTGACGATTAGTTTGCCAAAAGACTTAATTCCCGAGTTGACAGCATGTGACAACTGGGGTAGAGTATTCGCAGCAGTATATTCTAAATGTTTTGGTACGCCTTCCATGACAGTTCTCCCCTCTGTAATTAAAAAAGTACAGGATGAACACGGCCCTGAAGCGGCGGTGGAATTAGGGATGAGACTAGTGGGAGTGTTTGAAGTAGTAGCTGAACTGATCCTTGCGAATGTCAAGGGCGATGCAGTGAACTTTCAAGTAGCGAACGCCTTGGCTTTGGTCCCAGAATTGGACAAGCCTCGCGAATTACCGAAAATTATTACCCAGGCTTACAAAACTATTGGCAGAAATAGCCTGGGTAACAAGCCTTTTGCAAAACAGCAAACACAATCGCAACCACAACAGCAACAAACCAAATCTCAATCTGAGAAGGATGAGAAACCAGTCTTCACTAAAAAGAGCTGGAGGCTGAAAAAACAGGGTAAGCAACAGACAAAGCCGGGATCGCGAGGCGCATCCCCGGTTTCAGTTTCTTCTGAACGTACTTATGATTTACGCGATAGAGCGAGAATTAAGTCTCCGGATAGGTTTCAGATCCCTGATACGCGTTCTCCTCGTTCTTTACAGGCACAGACTTCGTCACAAGCCGGTGGAGGAGACCGCCAGGATAGAGGAAGGGCCCGTGAGGCCCCACAGGGACGAGACCAGCCTCGACAACAGGTCAGAGGAAAAGAAGAAGACGTTCAACGTTTTCGACCACAATTTCAGAAGAAAAAGTTGCCGCTGTAACAGCGAAATATGCCACAGACGGTGAGAACGAGACTCCTGAATTGGACGTGGGCAGTAACCCTCCTAGACAGCGCCGCGGAAGTAACCATAGTGCGGGAGGCGCTACGTCCTCATATGGAGGCGACAGCAACTGAAACATTCATTACTGTTGAAACAGCAGACACCAGAGTGGCACCCCCTGACAGACTATTTAATATAGTCCTCCAAATTGAAGGTGATATACAGCGAGTAATTAAAGGTATTTTTTGGGAAAATCTGACCTCTTCATATGATATTTTATTGGCAGAGGCGGATTGGCCACCCCCATTCGTAATTACTGCGCGTAAAGGGGAGGAGGTAATCCTTCCGAGCTTTTCTCGACATGTCCCAAAGGACAAAGCAGAGGCTCTTGCAGCAGAGTGGGCTGTGTCCCTGGCTCCAGCGTTATTCCGCAATCACGTGGGTTGGGACGAAGAATCTCCCCCATGAAATACCTTTGCGATCGTTGCCACAGCCACAACCCCAATATCCCATAAAACGTGAAGCAAAAGGCCCAGTTTCCGAAATTCTGACACAGTTGGAATATCAGGGAGTAATTGAACCCTGTGTATCACCTATGAACAATCCCCTTTTCGCGGTTTCTAAACCCGATGGATCGTACCGTTTAGTATTGGATTACCGGCATTTGAATTCTCATTGTCGGACCTTTGCGGTGCAAAATACCCATAGTTCTGCGCTTGTAGACAGTCTTGTTCGTAAAAAATACAAAACAACTCTTGACCTTTCAAATGGATTCTACACGCACAACTTAGCCCCGGAGAGTGGCCAATGGTGTGCCTTTACTTCCGGTGGTAAAATGTTCAAATTCAGGCGTCTTCCTATGGGGTACAAAAATAGTCCAGGAGTGTTTGCCGCTCGTGTTGTCTCTTTATTAGACGGCATAGATCCAGACGCCTGTTCGTATGTGGATGACATTTATCTGACAGACGATGAATTGTTTCCGCATCTGACGCGAGTGGACCGCATTATTCTTGAATTTGCGGTTCAGGGATACAAAATTAACTTTGCAAAATCCCATATTGCTGAGTTTACCGTTTTGTTCTTGGGCTATGAGCTCAACAATGAAGGTAAGGGTTTAGCCCCCATTTTCTGGAGAAATGTGCACTTCTGTGCCCTCCTACAAATCTGAAGAAGCTTCAGTCTTTGCTGGGTTTTCTGAATTTCGGACGTACATACATTCCCGAATATGCCCAGCGTATCAAGCCACTGTATGCCTTGATACAGCCTACTTTTTCGAAGTCTTGCTGGCTTCCGGAGCATACCTCCATTCTGCAATCACTGCAGACAGACCTTCTTGAGTCTAAATACCTTTTGACGCGTGATAACCACACAAACTTGGTGATTAGAATCATTCCAGGGGCAGTGGGTTTCACGTATCTAACCTTTAATGAAGGAGACACAGTACCTATCGCATACAAGTCACATCTATACACCTCTGCAGAAATGCGGTTCTCATCTGTGGAGAAAGTGCTAACAGCAGTGCAAATGGCGATCCTGAAGGAGCGCGCACTGGCACAGGGAAAACGCATTATGGTGGTGACACCCTATCCTGCCCTAGAGGCAGTGACTAAAGCAAGTGTTCCGAACTCTAAAGCCTTGCACCCCCGTTGGATTCAATGGGCAACATCTTTGACGTCCCCGGATGTCACTTTCATTTTCGACTCTTCTCTTCAGACTCAGGAGTTTTTACAGTATGAATTTATTCATCCTCCTCCTTTGTCCTTATTGCCGCTTGAGGATTACGACTGTGTGATCTACACCGATGGCTCGGCACAACCTGCCACTGGGTCCAAGCATGCTTATTCAGCCGCATGTGCTATTGTTGCAGGTACGTTTGTGAATGGAAAGTTCAAATCCACTGTGGTGCATACGCAGGCACTCGGGGATAGTACCGCACAATTGGCCGAGTTGCGTGCTTTGGTGCTTGCACTTGAGTTCGTAAATCCTGATGTGACCACTTTAATCGTGTGCGATTCTTACTACTGTGTTCAATCATACAATGACAATCTGTTCTTTTGGTCACAAAACGACTATAGAGACGCTAAAGGCAACACAATCAAGCATAAAATGCTTTGGGTTAGGGTGGCAGATTTACAAAGACGTCTGCCACTCACACAGGTGGTTCACACCCTAGGCCATCAGCGAGTGGGCGCACACGCTGTTGGTAACAGTCTGGCAGATGAAGCTGCCAGATCAGCAGTACTCACGTGTTCAGTAGCAGCAGTTACTAGATCCATGTCTAAAATAGACACTGATATCTTGGCAGCTATTGCTGCAACAAAAGAAGGAATTAATTACCCTAGAGGTTTCCCTTCTAAATATTCTTACCAGATAGGTCCCGATCAGGCTCCTTATGTAACAATACCTAGCGTTGGGGTTCGGCTGATCCCCAACGCGGACCGCAGACTTTCCTTGATGGCAGCAGCACACGAAGGCATGGCTTCGGCGCATGCTGGTGTGTCTGCGACAATATCCATTTTGCAGCAGCGTTACTGGTGGCGTGGTTTATACAAAGATACACGTACTTATGTGCTTTCCTGTGACGTTTGTCAACAGATCAAGCCTTCAACAGTCACAAGACCACCGCAGACCTCGCTTGCGATTTCGAACAGACCCTTTGGGTGTGTTTACTTGGATCACTGCGGTCCATTTTCTTCAGACACTGCTTATAAATATATCTTAGTGGCAGTGGACTCGTGCACACGGTTCATCTGGGTCTGGCCACAACGGAGTGCTGACGCACGAAATGTCATTAGGGATTTGCGAGTCTTTGTGGGAATTTTTGCATGCGGCACCTTCCATTCTGACCAAGGTCCAGCGTTTGCCTCTAAGGCTTACAAGGACGCAATGGGCTCCTTAGGGGTGCGGGTGAAATTTTCGTCTCCGTATAGGCCTGAGGGCAACTCTATCGTTGAACGAATGAACCGTGACTTAAAGCAATCCTTGACAGCTAGAGTTATAGGTACTGGCAGGAACTGGCTGGCCCACTTGTATACTGTTCAACGTGCACTTAATAATCTCCCTAGAAGGCCTCTGGGTGGGCGGACCCCTTACGAAATGCTCTTTGGCATACGAATGTTTGTGCCTGACCTTGATGGTCTAGACATGGCGGCGCAATCCGCCAAGTTTGATGTAGATAATCATTCTACTATGTTACAGGACTTACAAGAAGCCCGAGACAAACTAGCAATTGCACATTTGCCTTCAGCCACAGACCCTGCTTTGCAGATTCCGGTTGCCGGCTGGCTTCCGAAGATTGGCGACCTGGTACGAGAGAAGGTGGAGAACAAAAAAGAATCCGGCCCCTCTTTTCGTGCACCGGTTCCAGTGCTGGGCTTGAAGGGAACACGTACAGTCATCCTACCACCGCTTCCCGGTCGCAAGGAAAACAGATACATCTCAGTGGAAAATGTCAAGCTACAACATCTGGCCGATCCTAAATAGTGTCACACCAGCGGTCTCTTGTCCTGCCATTTATCGGACAAGCGTTCGAGGTACGCCTGCACGAACGGTCACTGATGTTACCATGGAGATGGTTGATTTGCCTGAAAATATATTTGAACCCCCTGCATCACCCTGCATAGACGAGGACGAATATACTTATCCCGCCACAGAGTCGGTGGCACACCAACCAACAACGCCACTGAGCCCGACACGTTATTCTTTTGACTCAGAATCCAATTCATCACAAGTCCCGTCCAAGTTTAGTCTTTTTGTATCGTGGTTTAGAGACAATTTTTTGATTCCACCTTGGACATACATTTGGATGGTACTTTTCTTGGTTTTTTTGTTCATGTCCATTGGCTTTGTCACAGTGTTCTTTCTACTCATCAATGGTCACTATTTACCTGAACGCTCTGCTGTGAACAGTGTTGCTGGAACTTTGGCTCCACATTCCTCTTCACACATCATGAAGCGTGACCATACATTTGTGAACATTTCAGCGTTTCCAGTTGCTGATGGCATAGTATGGGATGCGGTAAACTTTCAAATACATGGCCCGACAGAAATTATTAATGTACCAAATGTCCTTCGAGTCTCGATGGGTGATGTAGTAAAAAGTAATATTCATTCTGATGATTGGGATGTGCATGCAGTTGAAGCATTGTTTGCTGATTTAAAATATTATGCCTCTTTTAATGCTGAAGACTTGTATATGAATTCTGCGAATTATGCCGATTTGTATTGTTACCAACATTGGGGAAATCATTTTCTCCACAAGCCAAGTGCACTACGTAGCCCTGCTACTTACACCCAATGGGAACACTGCCCAAACCCCGTACCAGGTAGTTCCCAAACTCTTCGAAATAAATTCACCTATTTTACTGATTTTAATCGATCGAACCCTGGGTCATATTATTTTAAATTAAAAACTCCATTGACTCAGAAAATAATGTTGACCCACACTAAATTGTTATATTCGGGTTCCTTTTTGAGCGCCTTGGCGGTGGGTGGTTATGAATATTGGAAAGACACAGTGGATTTAAAATCAATTTGGGGTTCGAAGCTATGGCAGGTGCAAGGCACTGAGGCCTTGCACCGTGCTTGCCTTATCCCAGCCCAAATTCTATTTCTAAATGCTTCCATTTATCAGACCACGTGTTGGGGGTTGGCTACCGTTAAACAACTAAATGCGCCAACCATCCCATCCTTGTCGAGTCTGCCAAATGATAGTTTGCATTTTAATATGTCCCTTATGGCGTTACAGGCTCAGTTTCAGAATAATTCCTTTAACGTTTCTGCACTGATACAGTCACCCTGGTTGGCATGGCCCATATCATCTAATGCATGCCAACTGCGTTTTCATGGCACAGTTCCTGGCTACATACAGGACAAGCCTGATCCAAGATTTACTGAAACTCGTACTGTGACCACGTATTCAGTTGGTAAATTATGTAAACAATGGTTACAACATTCGTCCTTAGACTCTGTTAAGAACCATTTATCCCTCCTATCAGGCACTATTGACTTATCTGACTTTATCTTGGGACCTCGTGGTCCCCGACCGAAGAGATTCATTTATGAAGCGTATAATGAGCTCTGGAAGCTGTCACAAATGGAAGCTGCTTCCCGTCTTAGAGAAATAGACCAAGCAAATTTGGAAAAGGTGCTTGCTGTTGTTGACAATAGTATAAATACCCTGTCTTCCCGCATTTACACATTAGACAATATTGTATCCTCTGTTGTTGATATTGTACAAGATGATGTCTCTATGTTGTATCATGGTCAGAATCAGTTGCGCTCAGTGATGCAGTTTGCATGGACTTTGCAAACTCTTAAGTTGGGTAAAGTTCCTTGGAATTTGTTAAACACCACTGCCCTTTTTCTGCCTTTTAATTTGACAGACAAACAGCAGTTCATGTCCATGAAAGATGCATCCTACACTTTGTTACATATTGAAAAAGTGGATCCTTTACCGTTCTCTGTAGCAGAACTAGATTCTGCGGTGTGGCTAGTTCATGGGGTTATAGCTTTACCTTTTTCCCTATTTGAGTTCAGTTCGTGCATGAAGCATTATCCTGTGGGCCGTTTCCAGCCTTTGGGTGGTGCTTTCCTGCATGAACTTTGGTCCTTGCCTTTCATGTATAAATGCCTTAGAGATGGCAAGGAAGTATTTCTCACGGGGGAGTCTTGTGATTCAACTGTGGGTCATTCGCTTATTTGTAAACATATTAAATTGCACGGGGCTTGTAGCGTTTCAGTTCCAAATCTTGAATGTGTCCTGAAGGGTATTCCTGCTCCTGCTATTTCTCCTACTTTTACTTTGCTTACCAACGGTAGCTATTTGCTTTTAAATAACGAAAATTGTTGTGGCCTGCAGGCCGGCATTCCGTATATTGTTACAGTCTCGCACAGAGTTGTCTGCTGCAAGAATGTGCTTTTTCCTCCCCCTCACGACATCGTTGATAGCTCTATTTGGCCTTCCATTCCTACCATGGAGGCAGATTTCAATAAGTTGAGCAGAATAAAGGCCCTATTATTGAATGAGGAGGTTATGCTCACATCCGCCCGGGAGACATTCATTCTCCAGGTGGCGAGCACCCACAGTGAAATACAGGCCCTTTTGAACACTGACCTCCCCCAGCATTTTGGGGAGTTAATTCATCGTATTTTTAACGCATCAAACACTGAGGGTCTGGTGCACTTTTTAAGGTTGTGGGGTCTGGCCTCGTGTCCACCTTTCAAACTATTTTCGGTGTGATACCGGCATTCATTCATTCTATTTTTTCTAGCGTCTTTGGTGGATTCCCATTAATCCTCGCTTTGGCGGCCGGTGTCTTGCTGTTGGTCTGTTTTCTGCGCAATGGCTGCACTCCACTGGGCCCTTCTCGATCCCGAACGCCTCCAGCTGCTCCGTGAGCGACTCCTGGTTGGCTTCGATGTTCTGCCCTTGGCAACTATCAGTGTGTCCTACACCCTTTCCTTTCGCTTTGCGTATTTCACTTGCGTGCAACCTGTGATGTCTTGCATCCGATGTCCGTTTACATGGACCATGGATTATTGCCTCTCCAATTCGTCATTATCGGTACCGGATTTTGTTCGGTTGGTGGGTCCCTTAGAGGCCCATGAACGGGACTGTTCCGCTGCTGGTTTTATGATGCGTGCGGCTGCACTGGGGATTTTGGCACAATGGGATATCTGGGCGGCTGCTCAGGACCTCCTACAACAAAGTTACATTGAATATCACGCAAGCTGTCCCGCATTGCTTTTGGATGCTCCATACTCTGAAGAACATTCCTGCAGCTTTGACCTGTTGGACTGGATGGCGTCTACATTTTTTGACGATTCCAATGATGTCCTGTTGGACGGTATAGCGTTTTTCTGCTCATTCACATTTTTGGATTGATTGACTTGCCGTTAGTTCTCAGTAGACAGCCTCAATTCTGCTCAGGTGTTTGGAACTCTGTCTTCGTTTTTGTTTCGGCCGATGGACTGTCCAGGGGAGGGTGTCTTGTGGATCATGGCCTCCTGGATGGTCTGGCCATGTTCCGCAGGCCTGGATGCCATGATGACTATTGCGCACGTTATTATTGGATGTTGTTCTTTCGCCCTCTGTTATTGCCAAGTGATTCTGCAACAGTCTGCATATTCTGTTGCTCACCTTTTCTCCTGTTCCCTTTTGGGCTCAGTCTGAACAACAGTTACAAGGTCGAATAACAACCCCCTGGTTTATGCTGATTTGGCCCGTCCCTCGCACCTAGACATAACACTTGTACAGCTGCCATTGAGAAATTAGTGTGCTTTTAATAATGCGCTTGCTTGCTCTAGCAGAGCACTTGGAGACGACCTTTCCAGTGAGAAGAGCTGTGATTGTTTGCTGATGTAGTTTTGCATCAAGAGACTGAGGTATGGGGGTTCGCTAGTCAAAGCCCAAAGGTCTTCTATTATTATTATAATAAACTGGCTTCCAGCACGGGGAGGGTGGTAATGTTAGTTAGACATATATCCACTGCTTTATGAGATGCTTTCCCCGTTCGTATTTTATGGAGTAGTAACTATGCTGATTATATTGTTATTATGTATTATGCTACTAGTACTGACACGTGTACTGTACCTTAGAGCACGTAAGTTGAAATAAACATTTTAACCTATACAGTGTCTCTTCATACGCATGTTGTGGACAGGTACGAATGTGACGAAAGAGTGTTCTTGCCTCTGCGAGTCCTGAGAGAGAGATACCGTGTTCTGGGTTGTCTAAGCATTGGTACATTGGTGCTAATGGGACGCTAAGGCTAGTTGGGTTGGGGTTTTGGGTGCTAAGGTTTATGGTTGGCTCACCACTATATTCCGAGGTCCTATTATCCTGTGCATAGCTCTGTATGTGCAGAAACCCTATGACACATCCAAACAATCATGATCTGCTACATCCATCACTTCTTCGCAACTCGTGCTTGGCAACAAAGTCGCTGGATTAAGGGTCGTACATCTCGTTATTGTCACATTCTCAGCACCCAAGATCACTCTCTTATATCTAGTCAAACGACTACTCGTTAGATGCTGCGTTCTTGTCCTTGTCAGCAAAATTTCAAAAGAATGTGACACAAACACTCTCACTGGATGTCCCATCACAATTGATTTATTCTGCTCCAAACTTACACAAGTGACAGCCACTGCTTTCAAACAACCTGGCAAGGCTGCAGCCACTGAATCCAGGGTTGCAGAAAAATATGCTACTGGACGACGTGCCATTCCATGTGTCTGCATCAAAACTGAAAGTGCACATCCGTCTCTCTCACAACAGAACAACGCAAAATCCTTACAATAATTTGGCATTCCCAACGCAGGTGCTCGACAAAGACTGTCTCGCAACTCAGTAAAAGCTTTCATGCTTTCTTCATCCAATTGGATTGGATCGACTACCTCTTTATGAGTTAATCTCTGTAATGGCTTGGCTATCAGTGAGAAACCACTAATCCACTGTCTGCAGTATCCAACCATGCCCAGAAACATTCAAACTTCTTTCTGTGTTCTGGGAGGACCCATTTGCAAGATCACAGTAATCCGATCTTGTGATACTTTCCTGACTCCTTTTTCAATTTTGTGTCCCAAATATTGAACCTCTTTCTGGCAAAACTGTAATTTTGTTGGTGATACTTTATGCCCACCTACTGCCAAATGGTTCAGTAAAGCAATTGTATCTGTCACACATGCTTCTCGTGTTTTTGATGCCACCAATAGGTCATCTATGTATTGCACCAATACTGAGTGTTCCGGCATTACCAATGACTCTAGACACTTTTTCAAAATCTGATTAAAAAGTGAAGGACTCTCTGTATACCCATGAGGAACTCGGCACCATGCCAAAACACGGTCTCCGAACTGGAATGCAAAAAGATATTAGCTATCCAGATGTAAGGGTATCGAGAAAAATGCTTGGCATAAATCAATCACTGTGAACCATTCTGCATCTCAAGGAATTTGATAAAGAATCACTGCTGGGTTTGGTACTATCGGACAACAGGGTACCACAATCTTATTCACCCTTCTCAAATCTTGCACAATCCTATACTTACCACTTGGTTTCTTAATTCCCATAATAGGTGAATTACAAGGATTCCCTAGTATCTCTCTCAGAATACCCTGTTCGATCATTTGCTCAATTACAGGAGTAACTCCTGTAATAATCTCAGGACTCATTTTATACTGTGGTGTTTTTGGAAATTCTGAACCTCGTTAGACTGAAATTTGAATAGGATCAACACCCTTCATCAATCCAATGTCTTTCCCTGTAAAATCCCACACATCAGTCATCACTGTATCTTTCAATTCAACAGGCAAATCCTTCACTGTAAATAAAGGATAAAAATCATTCACTTCTGTCCCTTGTCTCGCTAACATCACCTTAAAAGCAACATTCTCATCTGGTGTTTGAAAAGCAATGCCATCTGGAGTATAATAGATGGTGCAGTTCATTTTGCACAACAAGTCTCTACCTAAAAGGTTTACTGGACTTGAATCACACACCACGAACCAATGTAAATCTCTGAATTCTCCAATGTGAACCGCCATTGGCTTGGTCACCGGAGTTTTGATAAGCTTATTCGAGACTCCCACAACTTGGATAGTTTCTCCTGAGAGGGGTAGGTTTGGAATTTCTGCTGCTCTCACAGTAGAACGGGTAGCACCAGTGTCCACAAGGAATGTAATATCATTACCTTCCACTTTTCCATCCACAAAAGGACCAGACTGATTTACCTCTAGAGATGCGCCAAGCACGCACTCTTTCTCCCCCCTCAGGCACCGTCATTAAGATGAATCAGAATCACTCTCAGGACACTGTAACCAGTATTGTGAAACCATTTGTACATTTTGATTCTTACCAACTTGTTCATCCGCATGAAATCCAGTATTCGCACTGTATCTTTGTACTTGAGCATTCACATTATTAGGCATAGGAGCTTGAGGCACCTGGACCTGTTGTACCAGGGGTGTAACTATCTATTGCTGCTGCAGCTGTTGCTGATTCATAACCACTTCATTCTGCATCTGTGGATTGAAATTTTGAACCATTCCATTATTTCCTAGAAAGAACTTACACTCGTTCTTCCAATGTCCCATCTTTCCACACGCATGACAAGGATATTTATTTTTCAACTCTTCTTTATTACCTTTACCTCTACCCTTTCCTTGTATCTGTACTTGAACACCACCATTTGGTACAATATTCATATTAGGCACCTGACCATTCTGAATATTCTGATTCTGACTTTTCATTTGAAAACCTGTCTGAGAATTCTGCTGTGCTGCTTTCCCCTGTGCCCACATCATTTTCTCTTTCAATTTCTTATGTTTTGATTCAATATCATCACTACAATACTTCGCATACCTCAATATTTCATCGACCGTTTTGTTCTGCCAGCAAATCAGATGCAGCTGAATCATATTACTAATCTCTGGTTTTAATCCGAACACAAATTTATATACATAATGTCCCGTATCCTTATCAGTTATGCTCTCAAAACCACAATACTGCTAAAACACCTGTAAAAGCCTCTCATATTAAGCATGTACTGATTCTTTTGACTCTTGTGTCGTCCTGTCAATCTTAACCCAATCTGTTTCTTTTGGAGAAATTTTACTCTTCAAGTAAGTAATTACTTGATTATATTTCTTCATCACCTCTTCTGATGGTGCTCCAGTTTTTACATCTCTAGGATATTCTTCTTTGGGCCAATCAACGGCAATCTTACACTCTGTCCATAAGTCAGCTGGAACCACAATGTCAAACAAACCATCCAAATCTTTCAACAGCACTTTTGAAACTTTCACAAACCTCTCTACTTGCTTGTACCACTCAACAGGCTTTTCTCTGAATCTGGGAAATTCATTTGTAAAGGATAAAATATCCTGCCTCGTCCAAGGAATGTGAACATATCCACCACCCGGCACTTCTCTCATTGGATATATCATTTCAGCAGACTTGATCTCTCTCAACGGAAGTAACGGAGATGCAGACACACCTTTATTTGCAAGCATTTCTTCTTTCTTTTTCGCCCATCTGCCTTTCCATCGTTCTAAGTCACCCCATCTTTTCAGAGTATTAATCAACTCTTTGATCTGTAATCATTTACCAGATGCATTCAAACTCTCTCGCTCTTTATCACTAAAATCCAACCTATATGTCTTTTGCAAAGCTTTTAATTTTCAATATTCACTCCATACGCCTGTGCAGCTTCTGCAAACTTCTCATGCAAATTTTTCGCTCTCAATGTAATATTCTTACACAAAAATAGCAACTCATCTTCCTGCTATTTACTCAATCTGTCTGGACTGATTGTACCAATAATCATTTCTTCTAGATCTACTCTCAGTCTACCTACATCCATACTCGGTTTAGATTTACTAGGCGCCATTCCTCTGATCCAATCATCCAACTCCTCTGGTGAAGGTCCTACTGAACTCCCTGATACTAAAGTCGTATCTCTCACATTCTGCACTAATCTTCTTGGATCTATTTGCACACTCCTCTTTGGTGTCTCTATCACATTCTGATTTTCTGAAATGTCAATCGATGGTATTCCCATCTCTTCAGGTCCTGATCCATTACCATTCCTAACATTATTCACTGGAGCTGTCAATGCATGCACTCTTGAAATATTCTGACCCTCACTATACAATGGGACTATAGGACCAATTGTCACCGGAACTGACAATGCTTCTGCATTCAAGCTCATCTGATTAATTTTCTGTGTCAATTCTTCTTTCGCTTTATTAAGTATATCAATCTCTCGTTCCTGGGAAGCTCGTGTAGCCTGTGAAGACTGTGGAGCTAACGGAACTTGTAAAGCTTATGGAACCTGTGAAGCTTCTACCTCAATTAATGGTGCACTTGGAGTAATCCCTTCCGGGCTCTCCTGATATGGCGGAGGTCTTTTCAGTAACATCTCATCCAGTAACTCGCCATCAATTTCATTCGGGTCTATATCTTCAGTACCTTTTACATTATTCTTTTTCTCTTTGCACTTCCCTTCAGCCTGATCCTCAGCCACCATCACTAGATATAATCCCTCTGTTATTACATCTCTCCTCCATCTTTTCATCTGTGCATCCCATTTAGCCTCTGAATACCATCTCAATGTATTCCTGTATTTTATCCTGTTCCTATCCCTTTCTCTCCTGTACGCCTCATGTTCCCATTCTTCAAGTGCCTCATACTGCATAGGTCTGGGATTTGGTCTCAACGAATTCATCCGTCTCCTCAAATTTTCTAGAATCCTAACATTAAAAGTACCATGCTCTGGGAAAGCTAAAACTCCATCACCTTCCGTATACCTCACCCAATTCTCTAACGATGTACACAAATGATATCCACGCTCCAACAACATATAACCAGCAGGTGATCTAGGAGGTGGTGTCGGAACTCCCTCTCTAGTAACTATTGGCTTGTCTCTCTTGAAGAAAGCTTGTACCATTTTTACCCACTTCATTTTCAACTCCCTGTCCTTACTAGCTATTTTTGGAAATCAAGGGAATCCTTCCATAATTCTGCTCACGCTATTCGCTCACACTCGTCCAATACTAGTGCAACTCACACCAACCAACCAATCACAGCACAATTACTTGCTGATTTCGCACCCGCTATCTGACCAATGTCAGCGCAGCCTTTTGTGACGTCAGTATAACTCCTTCAACTGACCCTCCCTTTTACAAAATAATACGCAATGTACTACGGAGTCTTTCTAAATAAATTCTTATTAGAAACGACACAAAACACTGCTACTTTGTCTGCTCCACTAAATAAAGAGATAGTTTGTTCACTCAAAAAGATCCTTTTACAACCAGTAGAATAACGACCAGCGTCACTCTACTCTCAATCAAGTGAAAAGAGGTCTTGGTACTACTTTAGGTGTACTTTCTAAAGTTTCGGAAGAGGACTTTCACTATTACAACCAGCTTACTCACTTACTTCAGAATAGGTCCCTTAGATAATATTAACAACCTTTCATTGTTCAATATTACGACAACAGACAAAGTACGTCTCTAGTGTGTTACTTTCCACACTCTTCCTCTGCGGCTAAAATAACATCCCGGGATCTTAGGCAACTCCGTACCCGTATTTCCAGACTACATAGAACAAGACGCTAACACTTCATATTAGTAACCAAAATCATTAATTCAACCATTAATTTGCCAAAATAATCAATATTAACCATCAGGCTGCTACCAAAACTGATCCAGCGATTAGGGACTGATAAAATTTCACTGACAAGGCCCAATTTCATTACCTGACAAGTCCCTTCATGCTGGGTGAGTGAAATACCAAACTTACCAATAACCAATTTGTATAATTGATTCTGCATATAATCTGTGGCGATGCAATCTTTAAAGTTGACAGGGTTTGGCAAACTAATACCTGATTCTAAATAAATATTTATAAATCAAGAATAAACATCTCTAATAAAGACAAACTCATTTATATATTTATAAAACTTTATCTAAAAAATAAATGTGAATATGCTCATCAATACTAAATACAGTATGAATCATAGACCATCACGAGAAACAATTTTAGAGAAAATGACAAGAATTATATCTCAATTACAGTGCGATAAAGGAGTGGAAAGGCGAAGTGACAGAAGGTTCAGAGACAAAATACATTTGCAAATGATTATGCAAATTCAGATTACTGTCTATACTAACCCAATAGGAAATAGGAAAACTACTCTCTGGCCATGAGAGCAGTAAGGCCCTTCAAGAAGATTTGAATAGGCAAAGACTAAGGGGTCGATTCCGATTCGGGCCGGAAATCTCTCCGACCGAGCCGGACCCGGAGAGATTTCTGACCGAATCGGACCCGTGCAGCCCGACCGAACGAGTACGATGCGTCCGTATGCTATCGTACTCGAGTCGGTCGGACTCCCATTGAAGTCAATGGGACCCGGTCGTACAACGCGTACGCGGGCTCCCATTGCCTCAATGGGTGCGAGGCGAACAAGGGCGCCCCCTACAGCAGGTACGCGGCGAAGCGACTCGCGCCGTACACGCACAGGTAGGGGGGACCCATGAGTCCCCCCTGTGTGCGACTCGCGCGGCTATGCGTACAGGGGGGTCCGACACGGACCCCCGAAGTACGGCTCCGACTGCTCTTTCGAGCCGGACGGCGCGTGTCGGTCGGACTGCTCGCGGCGCACATCGTACTTACCCGGCCGGGGAACGTCTCCATTGCGCGGTGCGAGTCGTGTCCGAGCGAGTCGGTTGGTGCGGTTAGACCCGGGAACGAGTCGGTCGGAGCGGTTGGGACACCCGAACGAGTCGGTCGGCGATTTCGCATCGTACTCACTCGTCCGGACGCGCGTACGAATCGGTCGGGAAATAGGGCTCCGAATCGGATCCGGTTATGCCGAATCCAATTCGGAGCCCTACCGGCCGAGATCGGAATCGGCCCCTAAGTCAGGATTCAGCAGATAGGAACAGTCAGCTCAAGAATAGGAGACACCAACACAGGCCTCTCCTCATGCAGGTAGGAAAACGCGGGCGCACCCCCTCCCACCAGAAACCTCAATTATATCCTAAAACCCAAAGTCCAACCCACACTTGTATCAGAACAGAGAATTTCTTAACATTTGATTGGTTAAGGAAGGGGGTGTACTGTCACACCACTCTCATTATGTCCATTAGCTCAGCGTCTTCACTGTTCATTTATTCACCATATCAACTTTCACCCCAGGAAACGCAATTTCGAATCTCTGTCATAGTACACATTTCCTCCATCCCGTTCATGTAACAACTTTCGTGCCTTGATAGTCCATTTGTGCCATTTCACTAAGGAAGTGTTCTTCCTCTCGAAGTTTAATTTTGTTTCTTCATGCAAACTCTTGGCAGGCACATAGAATGCGTGAAGGACAATTGTCTTCCACCTTCCCCTTCTCGCTCAGAATTAAACCGCATTTATTTTTTCATTAACCCAAACGATTCCTGTAACGCAGACAACCATTCTGATATGGAAAACAAACACAAGCATCATTAATCCCTTATAATGCTTCCATTACGCACCCACCCTGTGTTGCATCTATTCATGTGCAACCCGAGTTAATATTAATTTCCTAGCAAACATTAATATAATGCATTAAAGCAGCATTAGTCTATTGTTTTACATTAGTCAAAAAGCATTTGCGGCCTACTTCAGTGCTTTAGTTCGCGCTTGCGCAGTAGCATTTTTCTCTCATGTTAGGCCCTTTCCCGCATACGTTTTTCACTGCACACAGTTAATAAGTGTTACTGAGCGTTCAATTTGAGCAGGTTTCATTTCGCGAAATCCCTGCTCCATCACAGGTGTGGCCTCCAGGCCTTCCTGCTTCAGCGGCAACTGTTCCCTTGAGGTTGAGCTGCATGCTGGCAGCAGCAGCACCAGTGCACAGAGTGAAGAAGTACTAGTCATTGACTTTCAGTTTATCACTGGAACCATGCTCCAGGAGACCACATGATGTCTCGCAACACAGGTTGATTGAGTTGGCGCTCCCACTAGATAGTCAGCTTCTTTTGGACGTCCCATACACCAGGGGCAGAGCTACGCTTCTCCTCCTGGGCAATCTCTCCTCCTGCAGGGCCAGGCGCTCTCCCTCTCTCAGCAGCCAGCTAGTCAGGGAGCCTTCTAGGTGCTGGAAAGACCCACAGATTCTCCAGCAAGTTGAATACTTGAGGTCCGCTCTCCTTTGGGAGACTGGCTGTCATGCAGACACCAGCCATGGTCTCACAGTAGCTCTTCAAGTACTCTATGGCAAACTCCATTCCTTCGTCACAAAGAAATTGGAACTGGATTAAAAATGGGGTGGTCGGGCCCCATTTTTATACTCACTTTCGAGGCAGGGATGTGGATCCACTGTCTAAGGTCTTGGAACCTATTTGACGTGTTTTCACTTTTAATATCATTTCCTGGCTGCAAGGCAGACACAGCTTTTGAGCAAAGTGATGGCTCTTACAACCGGCAGTGACAATGCTAGCTCCAACCAGGAACATTAAAAACATGGACTCCTCAAAGCGTGAATACTCTGCATCCAGTAGCGGCTGGCAGGGAACGGCAGTGGCAGGGGGGAGAGAAAATAAAAAAATAATTAAAAAAAATACCACTTACCTTTTCGCCTGCCGCCGCCTCTCCTCCGTCTTGTTCAGCTTCCTTTTTCCTGCAGTCCCGGCAGAAGGAAGCACTAGGGTCCTGAGCCAATCACAACACTGCAATGCAGCAAAATTTGTGATTGGTCTGAGCTCCATGGTTCGACGCTCAGACGGGGACAGGCTTTGCATGTTCCTCACCAGGCTGAGTAATGCAGTCTGTTGGGGAACATGCAAAGTGCGCATGACTGTTTGGTCGGCCCAAGAGGGCCGGCCAAACAGTCATGTGCACTTAGGGTGTGTGCAAACCAGTCCTCCATCTGTGCCATCAGCCCCGTCCTAACCCAGCCCCGCAGCTACAACGTTATTATAATTTTATTTTTGCTGCTCTGCTCTGAGAGCAGTGGGGCGACACTTCTCCGCCTTAGCGGAGGAGCCGCCGCTGTCTGCATCTCTCTTCCATCAGCCCTCCTGATGATGCAATCAAGAACAGATAAAAAGGGCGGGCCCTACCTAGAAACTTCTTCACCTTGAAGGTATTAGGATGCTGCTTTCGAACCCGGATGAGAAATCTTGGGGCAGACTTTTAGGGGAGATGGTTTTGGCTGAAGGAGGGAGTGGAGGAGGGGGTTTTCTATATAAGTTTGGTGCTCCAAAGTACTTCAAACGGGTACGCCTCAAGGTTTTAAAATCAGCCTTGGAAACTTGGTATAAGGCTAGACGAAGATGGGGGTTGGGTTATTTTTCCGATTTTGCCCCTATTTGGGAATCCCCCGGCACCCCCCCTGTCTTCAAGATAGTTTAGCAACTACAATTAAACATGCAGGTATGGTTGTATGGCATAATTTAAAGGATGAAGACGGGATTCTTCCTTGGGAAGTATTAAGAACAAAGATAGGTCCTGCCTTCTCAAAGTTTAAGTTTATACAACTTAGATCATGGTATGAGGCAGAGAAGAGTGAATCTAGGGGAGAATGGGAATTAGAGAGTGCATTACAAAATGTTCAACCAAAAAAAAAGAAATATCTATGTGGTACTCGAATCTTCTCCGAGCAGAGGACCTGGACATTCCACCACAATCATCGGTTTGGAAACACACCCCTCTTGAGTCTGTTGCTGAAGCTGTTCTTGAGCTTTCATTAAAAAGGATGTATAAGACTATAAAATCAGCTAGTTTAAAGAAGAATCATTTCTTTGTAACAAATAGGTTGTATTACACCCCAGCTAAAATAGCCAAGTTTGCCCCTTCACCTCCCCCGAAATGTCCTAGGTGCAGATTACCTCTAGCGGATGATATACATGTCTTCTTTGAGTGTTTGGAATTAGGATCTTTCTGGAAGGAGGTGGGAGACTCTTTATCAGATATTTTTGAGACCAGTATAGAGGTTAATCTTCAGCTGGTGTTTTTGGGGGTAATGATGTATCCGACTCTTTTCTATCACAGTCGGATAAGGGGCTGTTGTTATATCTGATTCTCTTAGCACGAAGAGAACTATGCATTAAGTGGAAAGATCCCATTCCCCCAAATAGGGAAGACTGGCTGAAAGCCTCGTTTACCATGGCGAGATTAGAGCAAGAAGGGAATGGAGAAATCCTATTCAACATCTGGCAGCCTCTAGTAAAATGGGGTAGAGAATTGAGGCTAATTCTTCCGATGTGAAGCATCCGATAGTATACCATTGTAGTTTCCCTCCTCTTCTCTTTTTTTTTTTTTTTTTTCCTTCTTCCACAAACTGGGTCCTATGATTATACCAAGCCCCTACAAATCAGGGCCGGTCAGGTTGACCTAGACTGGAGCAGTTAGCCGTAAGCTCCCCAGTTAGAAGATATGACGGCTTTTTAGTCGGCAGAAGTCTATTGGTAAGATGAGGATTCAAAAAAAAAAAAAAGAAACTTCCTCACCTTTAACAAAAGAATCTTCGAGTCACCCCGTTTCCCACACCATCTGCCAAATGTCAGTGTTCAGCAAAATCTAATCAACAATCCCTCGCTTAAAGATCCTCATGTAATTTTTAAGAGTATCCTTGTCTCCAGCCTCCCTCAATTCAGTGTCTGGGTCTGCACCCTCTGACTTCAGGGATGCAACAATACACTTTCTCTGACTGAGGGAAGAACTGTCTGCCCTCCATCTTGTGCCACACTAAACCATGGGCTATGCAAAATTAATCCCAGTGGAGCCAGCAAGCATATCCACATTACACACAGTATCATTGTCATGTATGTGCCACACATACACACTGTACACATACATTCAACACATGCATTAGTTATCAGTTCAAGGGTCTGGACGCGAAATTGAAGTGAAACTTTTGATCTAGTGTGGCCAATAGATGTGCTTATTAGTTCACAAAAAATGGTACGCTGCCACCACTGCTTCATGTCAACAACCCCGACCATAGACACTATTACCATATCATTATAAAGATGATCTGCTTGGTGCACCCTTATAGGCCTCAGAACCATTTCTGGGGCTTGGCCTTACCAGGGACAGAGCGATGTCTCAATGTACATGCTAGATTAATGTGATAACGGGGCTGGTAAAAATCTGAATACCGGATTCACATGCAGTTGCGTCACTAAGGACAGAAGTATACATCCATATACCATGCCTGGGACATCTCTTTCCAAACAATTTGTTCATAAAATTCTTCAATTTTGCACCAATGAATAGTTCAAACTCTGATTATCCTGAGTCCCACCCACCTCCAAGGCCCTCTGTCGATCTTGGCTATGGTGCTGTTTAGCCTAAACCTTCCAGTAGGCAGGAAGCTGCATGGTCTCAGATGTAGATCTGTGAAATTGTTCTACTTCCTACATACTGCTTGTTTGATCACAGATAAGGTGCTCATTTAACTCCCAGCACAGGGCAGACTATACTCATCCATACTCTACAAAAGGGGAGAAAATAGTTGAGGGGTGGATACTGGTAGTGCTTTTCATTGTAGATTATTGCAGATACTGATGTCAGGTGTCTAGCATTTTTCACGACATGAACCTCTCTAGTGTTGTCGACATAAGCCAGATTAATGCGCGCTTTAATATAACCTCTTGCTGCTAATTCTGTAATATTATATATTATTGTTACTAATACAACTAAGGTTGCAGTTAATGAAATTAATACCGTTATGGTTCACATGTGTAAATGCGGGTTAGGGCACTTTTTACAAATGTGATTAATTGTTTATACTTAATATGATATATGCATGAAAAATTACAGTTTTATATGTAGCATGTATATATAAACATTTAAATTACGTTTGTCAATAATGTGCACCAATTTAGGAGAATATTTGAAATGAACTCTATCGAATAATAGCCATTAGCATCCTGTCTGATCAGAAGTACTTGTAATACCAGTTTTACAGAGCAAATACATCGGGCCTTATTGATGAGGCCTTGCGTCACTTTTACGCCGCCGTATTTTTACTTTTTGTGACGCAGTAGCGGCATAAAAAATGCGCCATGTTGCACCAAATTTACAAAGTGACGCATCTAGGCAGATGCGTCACTTTGTAAACCCCTGCGCCACATTATACCTGCACCAGGTATAATGTATGCAGGGTGGGCCTTCCCCCGCAAAAAGCCTCGTAGAAGTGGTGCATTGAAATCTATAAGATTTCAGTGCACCACTTCTCGGACGCCATTGCGTCAATATCTTACGCCTGCCTCACAGCAGGCGTAAGACTGATGCAAGCCCTTTCACATGGGGCTTGCCCCATGTGAAAGGACACACTGCTGGAGTTGCGTCTGTTTTCAGACACACCCCAGCAATGCGTCACTTTTGCGCCTACAGATACGTAAGAAATACTGACGTTTCTGTAACTCCTTGCGACATGATGCGTCATACAGTAAATATGAGCATCCATCATGTCGCAAGGAGGGCACACTGAGAAGTGACGCATCGCTTTTTCACACAGTGATGCGTCATTTCTCATAAATAAGGCCCATCGTTTTTATAGAGCAAGCAAATTTATTACGATATGATACTAAGCATTTTAAAAAAAAATGAATATTAGTAATCACTGTATGTAGAATTTTGCATCTTATCATGAATTTGAAAAATATATTGTAATGATTTTTAATAATCAAATAAATAAAACTTATTATAATGAGTAAGAGAATTGATTTTATTAGTTATTTACATATTGGAATATTGTGGATACTGCAGACTGATATCAAGCATTTTAACACAGTGGATACCAGCCTGAGAATGGTGCTTTTTATACTGTACAGGAGCTCTGTAGACAAAGGCTAGTCCCATGACAAAATATTGTGCTAAAACATTTTGAGGCACATAAATATGATGTCAAAAATATTGTTTACCTTAATATCGTCTTCCTATAATTATAATTGGACTGACAAATATATTGGGATGAAAATACCATGGAAGGGAATATTCCGCAAAAGAAGGTAAGAATATTGATTTTTTTAATAACTATAAACTGTAAAGTAATATTTTGAAAATGCTATTTTAGGTAAACATAATGCAATGTAAATAACATAGTTTTAATCAATTATTTAAATATATATATATACACACTAAACAGTATATAAACATAATATATATGTATATATTACAGTTCTATGTTTAATTTAATATTTTCCTAATTTTTCAAAAAATATAAATTAACTTTACTTTTGCTATTTTAATTTTAATGTATTTGAAAAATTGTTTGTGTACTTTTGCTTCATTTTATATAGATACACACACACATATATAGAAACAAAATATATACACAGACACAGAAAATCCGGCAGGGACCATTGCAGGATCGGCGTAGTCAGAAGCCGAGGAGGATGGGCCAGTACTATACTCCAATGAGTGAAGATCTACTCAGATTTAAAAACGAGCCCCCAGGCGAAACATCATTTTAGTGAAGCGGGCACTGAGGAAAGCCGTAAGGCTGAAACGCGTCTGCCCAGAGTTTCACCAATACAGCAGGAATTTTGACCTGAGCCTAATTGCAAATAAAATTCAACTTCTGCCTCCGAGCAAGTGTCGGACCCGTTCTTTGAAGTGGGATTGGACTGGATGTTAGACCGGTAACAAGCACTGTTTACCGGCACGCCCTTTCGTTCTGGTGCAACGCGCCTTGCTTGTACAGTGTGGTTTGTTGTTATAAAATACAGCGCGTCGCCCCCCCAGATGGTCAAACATGCTCACTGGAGTTTGAAGCCGTATGGGGAGAAAGAAAGCAGCTGTCTGCTGCATGAAGGTGGCTCGATTTGGATGTGACATCATTGCTCCCTGCCTGGACTGCCGGAGGAAGAGTGCTTTCCGTAGCCAGCAAAGTTTGGGACACCACTGGGTGTATGAACATGCAGATCACTGTATCTGCATTCACAGCGGGAGACACAGAAAATCTGGCATGGACCATTGCAGGATTGGCGGAGTCAGAAGCCGAGGAGGATGGGCCAGTACTATACTCCAATGAGTGAAGATCTACTCAGATTTAAAAACGAGCCCCCAGGCGAAACATCATTTTAGTGAAGTGGGCACTGAGGAAAGCCATAAGGGTGAAACGCGTCTGCCCAGCGGGGAAACATCCTTTACCACGAAACCATTACAACGCGGTATGGTTACATCGTGGTTTTCACAACGCAAGTCGTTACATCGACTTGCACTGGAGCGCTCTAGACTAAGGAATAGTGTGAATTACTATTCCAACACCTTCCCTACTGTACGTAGACTGGAGTTGGAATAGTAATTCACACTATTCCTAAGTCCAACGCACTCCAGCGCAAGTCGATGTAACGACTTGCGTTGTCAAGACCGCGATGTAACATACCGCGTTGTGATGGTACACATTGTATCATCGTACATTCGCCCAGCGTTTCACCAATACAGCAGGACTTTTGACCTGAGCCTAATTGCAAATAAAATTCAACTTCTGCCTCCGAGCAAGTGTCGGACCCGTACTTTGGAGTGGGATTGGACTGGATATATATATATATATATATATATATATATATATATATATATATATATATATATATATATATATATATGTATGTATATATATATAACCCTGGGCGTAGTTTGCGTAGTAGCGCTACGCGTAGCTATGCGAAGTGCACTGAGTGAAGATCTACTCAGATTTAAAAACGAGCCCCCAGGTGAAACATCATTTTAGTGAAGTGGGCACTGAGGAAAGCCATAAGGGTGAAACGCGTCTGCCCAGCGGGGAAACATCCTTTACCACGAAACCATTACAACGCGGTATGGTTACATCGTGGTTTTCACAACGCAAGTCGTTACATCGACTTGCACTGGAGGGCGCTCTAGACTAAGGAATAGTGTGAATTACTATTCCAACACCTTCCCTACTGTACGTAGACTGGAGTTGGAATAGTAATTCACACTATTCCTAAGTCCAGCGCACTCCAGCGCAAGTCGATGTAACGACTTGCGTTGTCAAGACCGCGATGTAACATACCGCGTTGTGATGGTACACATTGTATCATCGTACATTCGCCCAGCGTTTCACCAATACAGCAGGACTTTTGACCTGAGCCTAATTGCAAATAAAATTCAACTTCTGCCTCCGAGCAAGTGTCGGACCCGTTCTTTGGAGTGGGATTGGACTGGATATATATATATATATATATATATATATATATATATATATATATATATATATATATATATGTATGTATATATATATATATATACCCTGGGCGTAGTTTGCGTAGTAGCGCTACGCGTAGCTATGCGAAGTGCACTTCGCACTACGCAAGCTACGCATAGCACTACGCAAACTGCGTAGTGCGGTAGGAAATGCTGTTCGCAATGATTGCACAGTGCCGGATGCTTGTCCGCACTGTGCAATCATTGCGAACGGCATCTTGCACAGTGCAAGCGGTCGTTTTCTGCCGCTCGAGTAGATTTGTACTCGAGCTGCAGTTTTCTCAACGCGGACTGGTAGTTTCTCATCGCGAGCGGTCACGAGCATACGCAACCACTCGCAATGAGAAACCTGACCTCCCCGCATTGAGAATCTCGCCGGGAGGTTTATTTTCCACGCTCGCGTTCGGCAACTTGATGCTGCTGATCGCGAACGAGGAAAAAGTCTCGCCGGGATGTCATTTTGCTCGCTCGCGGTCGCCAACTTGACGTTGAGGACCACGAGCAAGCAAAAAATGCCCGCTACGCTACGCGTTTTTGCACTGTGCTACGTGCAATTCACGTAGCGCGTAGTTGCGCAAACTACGCAAACTACGCGAGCGTAGCGTAGTCTTCCACCCAGGCCTATATATATATATATATATATAGATATTATCTACTGGCGGTCGCCAGTAGATAGTTATAGTTAGGACCTAGTTTCCATAGGAAAAGCGTTTTTTTCTTTTCCCAATAACTTTGGCGCCGGTTGACGAATCTTCGCAAAATTTTCAAAACTTGTGGCCCGCTCCGGTCAGCTCCTATCCTGAAAGTTTTGGAGTGATTCGCAAAGCTGGGGCCGAGAAAAAAGGGGGGTCCCAAAACGTGTTTTCTCCATGTTATTTTCCATAGGAAACTTTAGACACGGCTACAGCCCGAACTGCTGAATGGAATTACACCAAATTTGGCAAAAAGGTAGCCCTTGGTTCAGAAAGAGCCCTTTTTGTTAAATGGTGTAAATCCGTTCAGTAGTTCCTGAGAAATTTTAAAAAAAGAGGTTAGAAAATGAATTTCCCATAGGAAACTTTAGACACGGCTAAGGCTCGAACTGCTGAACGGAATTACACCAAATTTGGCAAAAAGGTAGTGCTTGGTTCAGAAAGCGCCCTTTTTTTAAATGGTGTAAATCCGTTCAGTAGTTGCTGAGAAAATCAAAAAATAAAAGTTTTGATATTTAGAGGCGCGGTGGATCCGCGCACCCTCCCGACCACGAGCTTTATTCTAATTGGCTGTCAACACTACAAACCAGGAAGTGTTGGCAGCCATCTTGTGACTCGGTAGAACCGAGTCACAAGAAAACAGAAAAACAATCGCAAAAAACAAGAAAAGGGGGCAGGGTAGAAACACCCTGACCCCCTAGGCCTGCTCAGGGGGTCCCACAACGACCCCCAGGGCCAAAAAAAGCATTTTTTTTTTTTAAATAATCGGCGAGATTTGCGCACCCAGCACGGATTTCGGCTGAAAAAAAAACAAAAAACGAAGCGCGGACTCCCACGCGTCGTTATTAATTAGCCCCAGGGTGGGCCAAGTCCCGGGGGGCATGTAAAATTGTAATTGCGAGGGCCCAGGGAGGCCCCCGCAGCCCCGGGGACCGCCACCCCCGGGGCTTTACTTAAATATTTGTGGGGGGCACATGGCCCCCCCGCAGCCCCGGGGACCGCCACCCCCCCCGGGGCTTGTTATTTTTAATGTGGCCATGTGGGGACCGCCAACCCCCGGGGCTTTTTTAAAAATATTTGCGGGGGACCGCCACCCCCCCGGGGCTTGTTATTTTTAATGTGGCCATGTGGGGACCGCCAACCCCCGGGGCTTTTTTAAAAATATTTGCGGGGGGCACATGGCCCCCCCGCAGCCCCGGGGACCGCCACCCCCCGGGGCTTGTTTTTTTTATTAAAAAGAACCTGTGTGGGGGGGCTCGAGCCCCCCCACACGCCCCGGGGACCGCCACCTCCCCGGGGCTGTGCATGTGATGGGAGGGGGGCCGCGCGGCCCTCCTCCTGGAGCCCGTGATGGCCCTGGGGACCGCCACCCCCCAGGGCCGGCTCCTGCAGTGTCCCGGGGTGCCCAACCCCGGGACACTGCTGTTTGCAATGACAGGGCGGGAGCCGCGCGGCTCCCGCCCTGTCATTGCAAACTGCTTTGCTTCATTGAAGCGAGAGCAGGAAACCTGCTCTCGCTTCAATGAAGCAAGCAGAATTGCTTTCCATAAGGGGAGCTGCATGTCAGCAGCTCCCCTTATGGAAAAGCAATGCCGGCTCCCTCAGGAGGCGGGGAGCCGGTGGACCGTGGGGGAATTGGGGTCCCCCCACGGTCCCCAACGGACAGGGCCGGCCCCGGGGGATGAGGTCCCCGGGGCCAGAAGTGGCCCGGCAGGGGGGCCACGCGGCCCCCCTCCCCTACAATTTTTTTTTTTAAAAAGGCAGGCCGGCCCTGGGGGATAAGGTCCCTGGGACCATAATTGGCATGAGGAGGGGGGCCATGCGGCCCCCCTCCGAAAAATAAATTAAAAAGCAATGGCCAGGCCCCGGGGGATGGGGTCCCCAGGGCCAGAAGAGGCTCGGGAGGGGAGCCACGCGGCCCCCCTCCCAAAGTAGAAATGAATAAAAAATAAAAAAGGCCAGCCCTGGGGGATGGGGTCCCCGGGGCCAATAGAGGCCTCAGGAGGGGGGCCACGCAGCCCCCCTCCATAAAAAAATAAATAAATGTGGCCATGCCCCGGGGGATGGGGTCCCCGGGGCCGGATTGACCACGGGAGGGGGGCCCACACGGCCCCCTTCCCGTTCCGATTTTTAATTTTTTTTAAAAAAGGGGTCAGGCCCTGGGGGATGGGGTCCCCAGGGCCCAAAAAAAGCAAAATGACAGGGGGCCACACAGCCCCCCTTCTAAAAAAAAAGAAATTAAAAAAAGACCGGCATCGTGCCGAGGCCCCGCCGCCTCCCAGCAACACTCTGCAAACGCGGCCTGTGGCGCGTTTTAAGTTGGGGAATTAATTCCTCTTCAATCCTGAGGGTCCCTGGGGGCTAACTAGCCCACCAGGTACCTCCAGTAAGCGCCACTGCTCTGCGTTGCAGAGAGGTGGCCCAGGCCACGCCCCTTTTTACACCTCTCTGCAATGCAGCTCTGTGGCGCTTACTGGAGGTACCTGGTGGGCTAGTTGGACCCCAGGGACCCTCAGGATTCAAGGGGACTTAATCCCTCAACTTAAAACACACCACAGGGCGCGTTTGCACAGTGGTAAAGGGAGGGGGCGGGGCCTGAGGTGACATGTGTGCAAACACGCCCTGTGGCGCGTTTTAAGTTGGGGAATTAATTCCCCTTCATTCCTGAGGGTTCCTGGGGGCCAACTAGCTCACCAGGTACCTCCAGTAAGCGCCATTGCGCTGCGTTGCAGAGAGGTGGTCCAGGCCACGCCCCTTTTTACACCTCTCTGCAACGCAGCTCTGTGGCGCTTACTGGAGGTACCTGGTGGGCTAGTTGGACCCCAGGGACCCTCAGGATTCAAGGGACTTAATCCCCCAACTTAAAACGTGCCATGGGGCGTGTTTGCACAGTGGTGCAGGGAGGGGACGGGGCCTGAGGTGACATGCGTGCAAACACGCCCTGTGGCGCATTTTAAGTTGGGGAATTAATTCCTCTTCAATCCTGAGGGTCCCTGGGGGCCAACTAGCCCACCATGTACCTCCAGTAAGCGCCACTGCGCTGCGTTGCAGAGAGGTGGTCCAGGCCACGCCCCTTTTTACACCTCTCTGCAATGCAGCTCTGTGGCGCTTACTGGAGGTACCTGGTGGGCTAGTTGGACCCCAGGGACCCTCATGATTCAAGGGGACTTAATCCCCCAACTTACAACGCGCCAGGGGGCGCGTTTGCAGAGTGGTGGAGAAAGGGGGCATGGCCTTTGTCTACCTCTCACCAATCCCACTGCGTGGGGCTTACTGGAGGTAAAAGGTAGGCTAGTTGGCCCCTAAAGGACCCCCAGCAGTGAAGGGGACTTCAATCCCCATCCAAGAGCGTGCCAGGGAGCGCATTTGTAGAGTGGTGGGCAAAGTGGGCGTGGCCTGGTACGAGTACTTACCAATGCTGCTGTGTGGGACTGACTGGTGGTAATAGTTTGGGAAGTTGGCCCCCAAGGATGTCCTCGGGGGCCAACTACCCCTCTTGTTACCTCCAGTAAGTCCCACACAGTGGGATTGCTAAGACGTCCTCGGAGGCCATGGCCCCCTTTCTCTACCACTCTGCAAACGTGCCTCGTGGCAGACTACAGGATGGGGGATGAAGTCCAATTTAGTCCTGAGGGAGTTTGGGGGCCAAGAATCCCTCCTGGTACCTCCTGTAAGTCCTACGCAGCAGAATTCCTGAGCGTTGGTTGGACACCCAGCACCCTTTCTCCACCACTCTGCAAACGCGACTACTAGTTAAAGTAGCATATTTCTGCACCTCTGACTTAGAGGTAGTTTTAATCCCCCTGCCCTATTATGTACTAGGGCCTTACAGAGGAGGTCATGATAATCACAGGGGTACCCCAACGCATAGTGTTCCTTAGTGTATGTAGGTGTTTTCACTGTATTCTAAGTGTCTTTTAGCATAGCACTGGCTCCGGTCCTGGTTAGTCTGAGTCAGTTACCACCAGTACCCGTCTGAAAAAGTTGTGGGCACAGGATGATTTTGCAACAAGGCCTCTTTCTGCTCCTCTGTTGGTTCTTTCTGCACATCTTGCTTCTTCCTGCTCTTTTCTTCGTCTTTGTGGACTTCTGTTGCTTCTTTCTGCATTTCTTTTGCTTCTTTCTGTGCGTTTTTTCTTCTTTCTTCACATGTCCTACCTCTGTAGGCATAGTTAGAAACTAGCATTTAAAAAACCTTTGAAATTCACTTAAAAAACCATAGGTTTCAGGCACGTTATAGTTAGAAATTAGCATTTAAAAAACCTTTGAAATTCACTGTAAAAACCATAGGTTTCAGGCACGTTATAGTTAGAAATTAACATTTAAAAAACCTTAGAAATTCACTGAAAAAACCATAGGTTTTGGGGAAAGTTATAGCTAGTTGGACATTTCACTCGTACAAAACCATAGAAATTCCCCCGTTATAGTTAGTTCAGCTAACTATAACTCGCGCCCCCGCAATGCACTGCTGATTATGTCACATATTACATCACTCATGACATGGTCAGTGACATCACTGATGACATCTCAAATGACATCACTGATGACATCACTGATGACATCATCCATGTGATAGTTTGATGCATCTTCTCACACCCTAATATAACCTTTGATACACCCACTCTAAATTACAGACTGCCATTCTCAAAACCATAGACACTCCAACACCAATAACTACATACCCACTCACTGATTCTTAGGTTTACACACACATCCACTCACTCATCCGTACAGTCACTGATACTTATGGTCACTCAGTACAGGACTATCATATGCACTCATACACCTATATAGACACTCACACACCGCCACTCATCCATAGAGGTACTCACACACCTAGTCAGTCATGCAAATAATTAATCACACTGCCATTTACTCACCTATACAGTCTTACACACACCAGCTCACTTACTCATACAAATACTAGCACATTCTTACGCTCTTATACAATCACTGATACAAGCACACACTCATCCATACAGCCATTCTCACAATCACACACTCTCACTTATAGCCATTTATATACTCCAACACACATATATACTGCCTTTCACATATGTAGTTACTCACACATGTACCACTGAGATATACATTCACTCACTAACACACCCATACACACACTCACCCACCCATACAGTCCATCACAGATGCACTCTTGAAACCATGCACCCAGTGAATCACCCACTCACACATCTATGCACAGAGTCACACACACCCCACCCACACAAACACTCAGGCACCCATAAAGATACTCAGACAACCAATCAATAACCCATATAGACACTCATGTAGCTATTCACAAACCCATGCAGCCGCTTACACACCAACAGACAGACGGATACAGACATTCACACAGTTTAGTCACTAACCCATGCATTCAGTAAGATACGTTTAATCACTCACTTATAGAGTCAGTCACGCACCTACTAAATCATCCATTCAGACACTTATACACCCACTCATTCTTCAATACGCCTTTCCCTATATATATTAAACATATTTAAACTTTACAGAAACACACAGTCACTGGATGATGTCATCAGTGATGTCATCAGTGATGTCATTTGAGATGTCATCAGTGATGTCACTGACCATGTCATGAGTGATGTAATATGTGACGTCATCAGCAGTGCATTGCGGGGGCGCGAGTTATAGTTAGCTGAACTAACTATAACGGGGGAATTTCTATGGTTTTGTACGAGTGAAATGTCCAACTAGCTATAACTTTCCCTAAAACCTATGGTTTTTTCAGTGAATTTCTAAGGTTTTTTAAATGCTAATTTCTAACTATAACGTGCCTGAAACCTATGGTTTTTTCAGTGAATATAGATATAGATATATTTTTTTTTTTTCAGGATTATTTCTTGATTTTTTTTCTTTGGAAATATGTTGAAAGGGTTTGAAGCGCTCACACAGGGGAGGGTGAAAGATCTGTGTTTATTTCACCAAACCACGAGACGGATTTTGGCCCAGCAAGGCCTTGGTCACATGCCCCTAGGTTACAAAGATGGCCTAGTTATAGTCAGTAAACATAGTTGATGGACAAAAAACAACCAGTGAAAACGGGCGCCAGCTTGGAAGGGACGGAAATCAAAGTAAAACGACTGATGTTACAAATAACAACAAACACTACATCCAATCCCTAAAGTTAGGGTTTATACATGATACAATGAAAATAACAAAGCAAGTCATAATATGTTGTGCATCAAGCATATCCTCTCCATGCATAATTTGAATGATCAATGGCATAGTACAAAGAGTACAGGTACTAATGCTAGTCAAAAAATTTACATTAATGTGACAAATTCAGCCCAAGTGGGCAAATGTAGCTTCGGGTGGCTTGGGACATACTAGCCAGGTAAAAGGTGAGGAGGTCTCTGAGGTCTAAAAGGTAATGCCTCAAGTTAAATGGTCGCAAATTCTGGCTGGTAATAGCCTATGACAGCATGAAGAAATTTAAAAGTTGCACAAACATAATGGTAATCATCATAACAAACTCATGTATAGGTACAAATTAAACATGTCAAAATAAGGTCACTCTGGTTTCGCGGAGATGTCCCTTCCTTTCCTCCTGCGAGAGAACAAACAGAAAACAGGATTAAGGTGTGGTAGATGGAAGCTGTATCACATAATCAAAAGGAGAGTAAGCAATAGATGGGCAGGGCGGGGAGAACTCTTAGTCCCCTAAGTGTACCCTTAAATCCTCTTCGTTGTTTCATCCCATGGGGTCTTGGTATCCATGGCTGTAATGTATTTCGATTCCAGGCGTCTCAGGTTCAATGTTCTATTTCCCCCTCTGATGGAATGTGGGACTTGGTCAATCATAAAGTAGACCAGTTTACTCCTACCACTGTAGTGAGCCTCAGTGAAATGTCCATTTGATAATGTGGGTCTTTATTATTGATGGCCCCATGTGTTCAAGAATTGTTTTCTTGGTGGATGGTACTACCAACATAATATTTCCCACATGGACATTCCAGGATATATACCACATATTGTGAGCTGCAAGTCAGGAATTTTGTTATTTTCCTAGCTCTGGTTTTCGAAGGAATCTCTTATTCCGTTCTGTTTTAGCTGTATTTGCACGCCTTGCACGTCTTACAGGGAGAGAAGCCCTGTAAATTGCCCACCTCTGTGTTGTTTTTAATGGTAATGTCACTATGGACAAGTGTGTCTCTGAGGGATCTGCTTCTTCTGTATGTTATGCTAGATTTGTGGTCTAATGTGTGGCTTACAATGCTATCCATGGTAAGAGCTTGCCAGTTCCATCTTAGGATTCTTTCCAGTTGTCTGTGCTGGTTTTTGTAGGTGGTGACGTATCTAGTCGTGCTCTGTTCTATCTCATCCTTAGCTGTGGTGGGTGTAAAGAGGATGCTGTCCCTATCTTTGAGTGAAACCCTATCAACTGGTCTTTTGAGCACCCAGTTGAGATATCCTTTCGTGGTCTCTGGCAAGCATGACTTCTTCTTCCGTGTCAAATGCCTTCTTTTCCTTGCCCTCAGCAGTTCCCCACAGGGTATCCTCCATTTGAGAGTTTCAGGGAGATTGCTGAGGGCATGGAGGAGGCTGTTGCCTGCTGTAGGTTTACGATAGAGTTTTGTAGTAAGGTGACCTCCTTGACTTCCACCAGTACATCAAGAAAGTCGATACTAGTGCTGAAAGTAAAGTCAAGATTGAGTGAATTTCTTTTCAATTTGTTCACGAATCCCTCAGCAGATTCAGTGGAACCCCTCCATATGATTAATAAATCATCAATATAGAAGAGCCACAGGATGGCTCTCTCTATGATACCTTTTCCTCCCACCAGCCCATGAACAGGTTCACACAACTGGGGGTGAAACAGGTACCCATGGCATTTTGAAATATAAGCCACCTGGGATGGACCATGGCCTGGGGGGGTCAGCTCCAGCAATTAATTTGGGGAGGAGGCTATGCAGCCCCCTCCCGAGCCAATGAAGAGTCCCAGGTACCCCAGCCCCCGGGCTGACTTAGTCATTTTGGGGACGTGGAGTGCTTTAGGCCCCCTCCCAAGCCACAGTAGGACCCCAGGGATCCCATCCCTCAGGGCCTAAAGGAGCAGTGTCCCGAGGCCCCCATCCTCCGGAACACTGATTGCTCCCTCCCCGGGAGGGTGCGGGTGAGGAATATAAACTTAACTAAACACTCTCGGGCAGGGAACACAGCTTTGCTCCTGCCTAGCAGAAACAGAGGAAAGACCTGCTCCTGCCTGGGCTGGAGCAAAGCAACAGAACTGGCTCCTTCTAGCGCCCAGCACCTGATAATTACTTCACATATTACAACACTCATAACACATACAATGACTGCATTGATAACATGAGGTAGGATTTTCCCCCAATTTACCCCTGACATTTAGCGCTATCTTCTTATCGCAAAATGCCCCACCCCTATGATCAAAATAGTCACAGAAAAACTTTTTGCGCGAAGAAATAGCATTAAATGTGCTGTTGGGGTAGAATTCTCTCCCAACTTACTCCCAGCATCTAGCACTATTTTCTTAGTGCAAAATGCATCCTTGAATTCAAAATAGACGTGAGGATCCATTTTGTGTTAAGAAATAGCGCCAAATGCAGCAGAACACAAATAGCAAGCACAATCTGCAGTTCGTGGTCACTTCTATATGTGCTCTCGCCGAGGGATTGTTTTCCCCCCAAGTCACTTTTAATTATGTAAGCAGGCATAATCGCGTTATTACCAGGAATTCCGTGTCAAACAGTAATGCGGTATTACCAAAATTACTCCAACGTAATTAAAATTATGCCCGGGCTTAGTTTTAACTGACATTTTCACCTAACTATGATGTCTCTTTTCAATGAATAAAACAATTTCATAAATAATGTTAACAGCAAAAACAATTCTAAAAACCTATTAATTAAACTAATTAATTGGCCAGTTACCTGCCAATTGTCTGCCTTCCCCTTTCAACTAAAATCATTGAAAGGATGCTGATGGACCACATCCATACAAATAATTGTCTTGATAACACCCAGTTCGGTTTTCGTTCTGAACACAGTACTGAGACCGCTCTCATCAAGACCACGGTTGAGATTCGGAAGACTCTTGATCATGGAGGCAACGCCGCCCTTATTTTGCTTGACCTGTCAACAGCCTTTGACACAGTGAGTCATGGGCTGCTGATGGAATGGTTGAGCACCATAGGGGTGACTGGATTAGCATAGGAATTGCCCCGCTCGTTTTTGACAGGATGCGAGCAATCAATGACCTTGAGTGAATTTTTCTCCCTTCCGTGTGGTGTCCCTCAGGGTTCCCCACTCAGTCCCGTGCTTTTTAACATCTATGTTACCCCACTAGCTGATCTCGTAGGTTTCTTGGCTTTTCCCTCATCTCCTATGCTGACGACACACAAATTGTTGTTTCATTTTCCTTAGGTGATCAAACAGTTGCTACCAATTTCTGCAACTGCATGGAAAGTGTCAGTCACTGGATGGCAAATAATTGTCTCAAACTTAATGCAAACAAACCCGAGGTGATGACATTCGGGACCCAATATACCTTCTGGTCCCCTTCTTGGTGGCCATCAGTTCTGGAGCTCCCTCCCTCCCTCCCCGGTTAAGGTTGTGAAAAACCTAGGCGTCGTGATCAACGACAAACTATCCTATATGAATCATCAAAGACAGTTATGGCGGCCACTTTTACAATCCTAAAGATGGTCAGGAAGATCCTACCATTTATTCCTCTTCACCTCCAAAAAACAGCAATGTCAGCATTAATTTTATCTCGGATTGATTACTGCAACGGTTTGTACCTACAAGCCCACCAAAATGTTCTGAATAAATTACAGACACTTCAGAACGCGGCAGTTTGCACACTCTGTTGGATCTCTAAATACAAGTCAGTTTCAGAAGAACTCAAGAAACTACACTGGTTTCCAGTCAGACTGACGATCACCTTTAAGGCCCTCTGTCTGGCTCACAAGGCACTTCACCACCAGGGTCGCTTTTTTGTCAGGACTAGCTTTTCCTGGTACATCCCCACTAGAACACTACGTTCTGCCTCCGGCAACTTGGTGGTGACTCCCAGGTTCGAACTTACAAAATGGGGAGGTAGAAGTTTCATGGTCGGGGCGTCAAGGCCTGGAAAAACCTACCTCCTCATATCAGATCCATACCTAACCTTCTGGCCTTTAGGAAAGCACTGAAGACCTGGTTGCTTTCCTTTCTTTAGTATCCATGTTGAATAATTTCCTTGACCTGTAGTTTCAGCCAGCGCCAAGACACCCTTCTTGGGTATATGAGCGCTCTAAAAACATTAACATAACATAACAATATGAAGAAGTAGAATCAAAACAAATGTAAATATAAACTCTACAATATAGAAATAATTAAAAAAATATAAACATACAATTTTAAATAGCAAAAAAAAATGACTATAAATGTAGGTTAACATACATTACATAAAGTATTATTTTACTATTCCCTTCCTATGAAATAGTAAGGTAAGTTTTGGAATTAAGAGGGGTTACCTTTACTATTCCCATTCCAGTCTCAGCTATAGTAGGGAAAGTGTTAAACTCCGGGGGTTTAGATTTACTATTCTCACTCCAGTATAAGCAATAGCAGGTTAAGTGTAAGGTTCCCTAAAGATGGGAATGACTATTCCTACATTACTCTGCGCTAACGTAGGGAAAGAGTTGTATTCCAGAGGGGTTAAATTTACTATTCCCACTCCAGACTATACAACAGTAGTGAAGTTGTTGGACTCTGGGGAGGTTAGATTTATTATTTCCCACTCGACTCTATGCAACAGTAGAGAAAGTGTTGGAGTGCAGAGGGGTTAGATTTACTTCTCCTACTCCAGGCTACACAATGGGTAGGAAAAGTGTTAGATTCCGGAGAGATAACATTTACTATTTCCACTCCACGACAGTAGCGAAAATGTTGAACTCCGGAGTGGTTGGAGTTACTATTCACACTCCAGTCTAAGCAACAGTACTGAAAATGTTGGACTTTGGAGGGAGCAGAAATAATATTCCACCTCCTAATCATTTTGTACAAAACATGTAAATTCCTAAAATAAAAAAATCATATTATAAATAGAAAAAATACATATCATATAGTACTAAATATTAAGAAATACATACTAATATTAAAATAAAAAAACTAAAATGTATATAAAATATACTTCCTTACCACAAAAAATGGAAACATCAAAAACAATTACTTACATAACAAAAATTGTTTTAAAATATTACTTTAACAAGAACAAGACACTTAAATACAACACATCATTTACAAATATTATTAAAAACAATTAACACTAAATTATTAAATAAAACAAATAATGTACATCATATTCCCAACATTAAAAAATGCATAAATAATTACAAATTAATCAATTAAATTTCATAAACAATTATGTTAAAAAATACTATAATTTCAAAACCTTCCCACCCTATTCCCTTAACAATCGAACAACCCACTTCTAAAATACATATGAGTGAATAAAAAAAGTAAATATTTAAATATACTGTAAAATGTAAAAGAAAATAAATGTAGAGAACAATTGCAAAATAAATCAATTTATATAATTATTCAACAATTACATAATTATTTAACAGCTAAAAATTAATTAGCATTAATTTAAACATTTATAATTTAATTATCTTCACCATATTCCCTTACAAAACCAACAGCCTGCTACTAAAATATAAAATACCAACAAAAGTCTAAACATTTCAATATACTGTAAAATGTTAAAAATAAAAAATGAATTCAAAGATTAAAAAAGAAAATAATTTAAGTAATTAATGATCAATTACATAATTAACAATTAAAAACTAATTATCATTAATATAAAATAAAAATTCTTTGTAATTTAATAAACTTCCCACCTTATTCCCCAACGCAAACCAACAACCTGCTGCTACAAAGTGTTAAAAATAACATGTAAATCTTAAATACATATAACTAATGAACAATTAAACAATAAAAAAAATTTTAATCAAATATTCAATTTAAAATATTAAATTAGAGGTACGTGGCCAAGATGGTGAGCGGGTAAGACGTGTCTCTTTCGTCTCCCCGCTCCCAAGCACCCAATCCAGCCTGAATCTGAGCGGTACTCCCTCACAGAGCCACATCGTGGGGGGAGATTCATGCCTGGTACCATCTACACCTGCACAGGGCTCCGATTCGGTGAGAGGGCCCGTCTCCGGGAGAGAGAGGACTTTGGGACGACGTGAGGCCGGAGTAGGAAAATGGCGACCGTGCTCATCTGGGCCTGTTGAGGCCGCTCGTCAAGCCGGATTCCCCCGGAGGCCCGGCAACGCTCGGCAACGCCGACTGGAGCTCACCACCGGACAGAAGGAAGCAGGGAGTGGCACTGGTGGGGGGGCCCGGCTCTAGCGGTGAGAGGACTCTGCGATGATGCGAGGCCGGGGCAGATAATCGGCGGCCATGCACGTCTGGGCCTGCTGAGGCCGCTCGTCGAGCCGGACCCCCCCGGCGATACGTTGAAGCCCGGCTGTGCCGACCGGAGCTCATCACCGGGCAGCAGGGGGAGGTGAGTGACATTTGGGGTGAGAGATCCCAGGAGAGGAACGGAGCGCCTGGACACAAGCCTCTATAGACGTGTCTGCGGCCGGCTGCTACACCGCAGTCTGATCACGATGGCGGCGGAGCCCCGGGGAGCACACACGAGCTGGGACCGGCAGGAGAGAGCACATGAGGGCACAGCGGACACAGGGAGCCGCGCGGCTGCCGATCCCACCCCCTATAGTTGCGGCCAGACATATCAACTGGCGGGGCACAAGAAAGGGAATCCGGAGACAGGGGTCTGGTGAGGGCCAGATGAAGGAGTGAGGCTTCCGGGGGGGAGCACCCCTTGGCACATCTACATGGCGGAGGGGGAAGACGGAGTAGCCAGCCGGCCACACGGCACCCGCGCGGCTGACACCCGATTTCCCGGTGCGCGGAGCTCGGAGCGGGGGAACGGCTCGCCGGCGAAGAGGGATCACTGCACCTCGACCCCAGGTCGGTGGGGGAGAAGAGGGGACGAGCCACGAGAGCGAAGAGAGACAAGTGGAACGCCGCGGAACTCCTGACTTGGAGAGGAGGCCTGCGAGACCTCGAGACAACCCGCCACACTGCCCTGCCAAGAGATAGACGCCCAGGCTTGTGAGTGAATGACCGGGGTGGCCTGCACGGGACAAAGGGGGCAGATAGTGGGTGCAACCGGAGAGCCTGCGGGCAGGGAGAAAGAAGTGGTCCGCCCCTACGGGGCTCCGCCACTGAAGCTTCCCCAGGGGGAGACAGTGAAGAGAGAGGATGAGGCGAGAATCAACCCGGGGGGCAGAAAGACGCTGGGTGTTCTAGGACCGGCGAGGCACGCGGACAAGTCAAGAGGCCTACAGAGAAGACAAGTGCTGCTGGGCCGACTGGATCCCCGCGGCGGCCCCACACGTGGGTCATTGCAGGAGGTCATTGAGCAAACGCAAAGAAAGACGACTGGGGGAGACCCCTGGCACCTCATAGAGACTAGCACTCGAAGGGGGACCCTGCGCCCTTTAGAGCTTGAGTGGAGGGTGCTTGAGATGCTGACACCCAAGCGAAAGGCACCAATCGAGGGCTGGTCACCTACCCTTCCAAGACGGGGCGGATCGGCCCGGAGGGGTGATGAGAGGAATAGCGGCCATGACCTCGGTCAGGAGCAAGAAGGACCGCACTCTAAAGGAGATGTTGACTAAGCTTCCGTCCTCCGGCAGGGGAGAGGAGAGGCTCTCCCCAAAAACACAAGCGGGGCAGGATGCAGACTCCCACGAAGCCCCGGTCACCCGCACCTTCTTGGAGACGCTCTTCAGCACATTGAGAGATGATTTTCAGACGCTGAAAGGGGAAATTGCGAGAGAGATAAAAGAGGTGCGGCGGGACATTGACGCCGTGGGAGAATGGGTGGCCTCCATCGAATAGCAGGAACAAGCCCGGGAAGAGGAGGTAGAACACCTACGTCAAGAGATTCTCCGGCTAAAGGATCAACAGATAGACCTCCAGGCCCACACAGAGGACCTGGAGAATCGCTCTCGCCGAACTAACATACGAGTTAAGGGGGTACCACCTAAAGAAGAAGGGCCGGACATTACGCAATACCTACAAGGCCTCTTCCGGAGTGTACTAGACGTCTCGCCGGACTTTGACATTAAAATAGATAGGGCACACAGAGTGGGTCTCCTGCAGCGAGCACCGGCAACCCCGCCGGATATCCTGGCTTACATCCCAGACTTTCAACTTAAGGAGCGCATACTGCGAGCAGCCAGGGATAAGCAACCCATAAGATACAACGATCACCCCATCGCCCTATACCAAGATCTGGCCCTGATCACTCTCCAAAAGCGGAAAGAATTTCGAGTGGCAACTACGCACCTCCGGAACCAAGGAATACAGTACTCATGGGGACACCCATTTCGGCTCATCTTTAAGTGGCAGGGCAAACTGCACCCAACTCCGGTCAATGCAGGACACTTGCCGGGTGCTGGGCATCGAGAATCCCCACCCAGAGGAGATGGAGACCCGCCAGATCAAGACCCCCAGAGATCGCTGGCACAAGGTCACCGGCAGGAGAAACACGGAGCGAGTGACGAGACCCGATCCCACGACTATGGCGCAAGAAAGGCAATCGGTGCTAGAGACGCTGTCTCAGAGGACATCCCCCCATGAGGACGTCCTGAACGATTGAAGGACAGATAGGTGGCATAAGCAGGGCTGGGTGGTGGGCGGAGTCACCTGACGGGAGTGTGGAGGATCGGGGAGTAGGCCTCACAATGCTCTCGACCTTTCTGGACACCAAGGGTACGCGAATAGGTTTGGCGGGGCCTGGACATTATGGGGTTCAAAGGGAGTTACAGTTGGGGTTAGGGCGGGAAGGGTGGGGACATTATGGGGTGTTAGAGGGAACTTGGGTGGGGTTTGGGTGGGGAAGGGAAGGAACTGGTATGCGGGGAGCTGGTGTTGCAGGGATGGAGATCGCTCCAGGGGGGACAAGAGGAGGGGCGGAGGGGGCTCTGAGAGGGACCAAGGGTTCATGAACCCCCGGGAATGGTGGAAACATCCTGATCTTACATCATGCCATACTCCACAGTGAAAGTAGTCACCCTAAATGTGAAGGGCCTTAATAATGAGTGGAAAGCCTTTCTTTCATATTTGGAGAACTGGGGGCAGACGTGTGTCTTCTTCAAGAGACCCACCAGATCGCTCGGTCCCAGCATTCTTACGGGAGCTGGAGTCATTCGGTCAGGTCTCCGGATTCCGAGTGAACGTGGGGAAGTCAATGATCCTCCACCTAGATGGGCGACGGGTGGCCGTAGGGACAGGAGATGAGAATACCTCAAGGATTAGGATAATGGAGTCCATCCCATATTTGGGAATTGAATTGGCTCCGACTATTCAATGGACGATCACACTAAACTACTCTAAACTAGTCCGACAGGTCACGAGAGAGTTACAGAACTGGAAGCAGCATCAGCTGTTACTGTTGGGACGCGTTGCAGCGTTTAAAATGTCTATTCTCCCCAAGGCACTATATTTGTTCCAAACTCTGCCAGTTTGGCCACCGAAGGGGACACTCCAAACAGCAATAAACCATTTTGTTTGGGCAGGAGCGCGTCCACGCATGAGGAGGGAATTAGGGCAGCTGAGACCGGAAGAGGGAGGCTTGGGGATCCCGAATCTGTTACAGTATTTTATGGCAGCTCAACTGCGCTTTTTAGTGGAATGGAGTAGAACAGAATCAGAGAAGAGATGGCTCTTCCAGGATAGGGCATTGGCGAAACTCTCCTTATGGAAAGTTCCCTTTCTGAAAAGAGTGGACCGATCGCAGAACCTTCGGGGCTCACCTGTTACGAACACAGTACTGCGGGTGTGGGACGGGGTGGCCAGTAAAAGGGGGCTGACAACTTTTCCCTCTCCGATGACTCCCCTTCTTGATAATAGGGAGTTTACACCGGGGCTTGATGGGAGGGCGTTCTCGGCGTGGCAGTCCTCAAATTGCAAAGCGGCAGGCCATCTGTTCGATGTAGAGGGGATCTTTCCTTTTTCCCAACTGAGGCAGGATTATGCCCTCCCAGAGACAGAGAGGTTCCACTATCTCCAAATAAGGCATTGGCTTCTCAAACCAGACGTACATCAGAAAGTCAACAGAAAATTGACAAAGTACGAAAAATGGTTAGTGACGAAGCGCACCGATAAGAAAATGATTTCGGAGTTATATGAGATGCTACGCCCCCCAATTCCCACACAGCCTACTGCCAGTCAGAAACGCTGGGCGAAAGAAATAGGGAGGGAACTCACGGGAAAAGAGTGGGGGGAAATCTACTACAGGGCCAAACATACGGCACGAAACTCAGCCAGTAGGGAAACTGCTTTTAAGATCGCCACGTACTGGTATCTGACGCCGCTGCGCCTTAATAAAGGGAACCCAGACCGCAGTCCCACTTGCTGGTGGGGATGCGGGGAGGAGTGGACGCTAATACATTTGTTATGGGAATGTAAGGAGCTGGCGGCATATTGGCCCAAGATACTGGACGACATAGATCAGCAATTCGAGATGCAGATTCCCAGATTCCCGGCTTATGTAGTGTTGGGGCTACCTAACCCCTTAACATTTCCTCTGAAGTCCCGCAAAGTGAAGCAGATGGGCCTAGCTCTAGGGGCAGCACTCCAAAACATCTTATCGCACTGGGGGACACAGACAATACCGACGCACAGATTGTGGTACATCCTGGGAATGGAAAGGATACAGGCTTCCCTCACAAACACCGCATCGGGATTTAGGGAGGTCTGGCGGCCACTGGTGTCTCTATTGTCCACCGAATTTAACGAAATCACATGCCCCAAATACCTCCGCCTTCTCTGACTCACGGCACCGGAAGGGCCTCCCACTGGACCCTGAGATTGGCTACGGAATTAACTTTGAGTAACACTGTGAAAGCTGAATTAGGCATTGTGCACACCAGTTCGTGGGATGGGGGAGAGGGGGTTTGTTTGAATACTTTTTGACAATGTTGGGTACTATTGCCTTTCTTATCACTATGTAGCACATAAATCGATATTGGGCAAGCCTCACAGGCTTTTTGGGAATATGTTGGCTTGTACTTTTGCAGATAACAAATGCAGTGATGTATATTTTGGTCACTGGGTAACTGTGCGGATTGTGAGGCGGGTGTAAGAATTGTTTCTATGCTGAAGATGTCAATAAAAACAAAGTTAAACCTAAAATATTAAATTATTACGTATAGCCCATAGAAAACATGTTGTGGCATTGATTACTGAACTCGGGGACATGCTCCCAATAAAATGCATTGTATTAAATGACAGGTTTTGAGGGTCACAAAAAGGAGTTCATATAAAGAGTGATAACACATTTTTGTCACACCATATATCATTTGTTGGTTAAGAATTCTTGTGAGTTCTCAGGTGATTTCAGCCTACGAATAATGCTGATACTCTGCTGGGATTTCATGAACCATGTTTGAGAGAAAACTATTTTCTCTCATGATCTTCTTATAGAGGTTAAAGGTGTTCCACAAGCTAAAATGAGAGTACATTTTCTGTAGGTGCACACTACCTTCCTCAGCCATGTGAGAACGAAGTCTGATATTCTGAGAAAAACATGTACTTCCAACAAAAGCAGCACGCTGTCAGTGGATTCCACAGTTTTCTACTGCATCTTTACCATCGCATTCTAATGAACAACTAGAGCGCTATGATTCTGTATTTATGAAAAAACTATGGCATACCTGAATGCCATTTTGATGGAATAAGAGCTGTAAAACTACTTTATGATATACTGCATCTTCATCACAGTGATCTAATGAACAACTAAAGAGATAATATTCTGTATTTATGACAAAAGTATGGCACACCTCAATGCCATCTCGAGGGACTCAAGCTGTAAAACTGAATTGATTTCCCATAGATGATACTGCAGTAAATGAAGAAATTAGGGGGTTTCTTTTTTGCCATAGAAATTACAATTAGTGCTTTAGAACACACCAATGAGAATAAAGTTCCTATGAGTTCTCAAATATTTTCCTTGTCCATGTAGACTGAAAAATGTACTTTCCAGACCAGGAGCAGCCTGTCAATGAACTCCCTAGAAATCAACAACATTGTCACCAAAGAGATCTTATTAACAGCTAGAGAACATTATGCATTTATGACAAAGGTGTGGCACACCAGAACGGCATCTTGATGGAATCAACTCTGCAAAACTGAAAGGAATTTGCTACAGGGGATACTGCTGTGATTTTACAAAATGAGAAGGTTTCTTTTAGTCATAGTAATTATGGTTAGTGCTCTAGAAAGCTAAAATGAGGACACATTTTCTATAAGTTCTCAGATATCTTCTTCCTCAATTTGAGTAGAACATTCTGACATGGAGAGTGAAACATGTAATTCCAACACCAGGAGCAGTCTGTCAGTTGACTCTAGTAATCAAATGTAGTGGCTCCACAGTGTTCTAATGAGCAACTAAAGTGCTAGCATTTTGTATTCAAGAAAAAAGTGAGCCATTCCTAAATGCCATTTTTTTAATAGAAGCTATTGAATTTAAAGCCTATCAGGAGGAACAGGCTGAAGTAAATGAGGATTAAGATGTTAATGAAGGTATGGAACTAGTGGATTAAATATGTTCACTGAAAAAAACAAAGGCCAATATAATTAGGTTAGGTGTTAATACCTTAACCTGTGTTAAAAACTCAGAAATTCAGTTTAAAAAAATCAACAGTGAAAGTGGCGCTATAGTTAGGTGTTGGAATAAGACACGAGCTAACAATAAAAACCCAATCATACACTGCTTATGACCTCACATATTACATCACTCATGACATGTCAAATGACATCATTGTTGACATCACTCATGACATCTCTATCTTAGCTTCAGCCAAAATCCTGCATCCAATCCCAATCAGGACTTAGATTCAGTGACTGGGATGCAGCAAAACCCTGCACCCAACCCTCTGCAAGCATCAAGTCTCCACTTAACACCATTTTCAGACATACATGGGAAACCTGGATGCACAATATTTACAACAAGAATAATTGTTTTCTCAGAGGATGCTCTAAACTTGTGCTTCCTAGCAAAACACATATGCAAACTTCAAACACTGAAAAAAGCACTTATTTAATGGCTAATGAAAGTTGTGTGATATAGCAATGTACCAAGTAGTAACCTTTGTTTTTTTAAGTGAAAAAATAAATAAATATATATATATATATATATATATATATATATATATATATATCAATAGACCAATCTGCATGAAATGTTGCCAAAAAAGTGTCACGGTGGGTAATATTGATTTGGAAAGCTTGGGGGTGATCGGTGCAGTGGGGACCGAGAATTTGGGGCGCGAAATAAGGTTACTTTGGTAATGTTAATTCCCATAGGAACCTTTAGCCACCTCTACAGCCGGACCGCTGAACGGACTTACACAAAATTTGGCAGGGAGGTAGATGTCGGTTCAAGGAAGTGCCTTTTGCTTATATGGTGTAAATCTGTTCAGTAGTTTTTGAGAAATTTAAATTTCAAATTATAGTGATATCTCTGGCCTAGGATATTTCGCGAAGGTTTTGTGATGATCGCGGATCCACTCGCCAACAGGACTGCTTTGATTGGCGGGATTGAACCTGAATAGAAAGTTGGGGTGGCCATTTTATCTATCGGGAACAGTTCCCGGGGCTGATAAATCGTGTGAAAGCACACATAAGGGGTCAGGGTAGAGATACTCTGATCCCATGGTTGAGAAATGGAGGTGTTAGTGACACAAGTTATGTGTCCAAAATTGATTTTTTTTAATTGCGCGCGATATTCTCAACGCGACCGCCAGTGCTACCCCCTGTGTACCATCGTGGGAACATCGCGACTATCAGCGTTGTCGCGAATATTGGTGAAAATATAAAATAATATATTAATGAATCATTAATATGCATTGTTATAGAGAAATTTAGATATTGATAAATGTTTTTATAGAGTTATTTATATAGTGAGTTATCTACTGTGATGGTTAGAATAAATGATATAGTTATAATTTTTTTATGTCGTGGTGGCTATTGAATTCCTGCTTTTGCTTTCTGCTTTCACGACGTAACCGCGGGGATCGCGATGACCAACGTCATTGCGATCTCTGGCCTCACTGTGAAAATGGAAAATAGGTTTTCAAGATGGTTGTTCTAGAAATATACTAGAAAAACATGAGTTTGAAGTGTACAGTAATAAACCTCTAGCATGTAAAATACTGTAATGTGTGTGGATATATGTGTTTTCACTTTATGATGTCAGTTGAGATGTCATCAGTGATGTCATCAGTGATGTCACTGACCATGCCATGAGTGATGTAATATGTGAGGTCATAAGCAGTGCATTGTGGGGGTGTGAGTTATAGTTAGCTCAGCTAAATATAACTGCTGAATGTCTCTGGTTTTGTACAAGTGAAATGTCAGCCTAACTATAACGTCCCTGTAACCTTGTTTTTTTTTCAATGAATATATAAATATATTTATATATATATATATATACATATATATATATATATATACACATGTTTCTTTGCCAGTAAATATATCCGTGAACCAGAGACCGCGTTGGTGTGGCTGTTTCCTCGACTCAATAGTCAAACAGGATTACGATTGGAATACATATATATATATATATATATATATAAATATATATATATATATATATATATATATATTATCTACTGGCGGTCGCCAGTAGATAGTTATAGTTAGGACCTATTTTCCATAGGAAATTCACAACATTCTATTTCCAATAACTTTGGCGCCGGTTGATGAATCTTCGCGAAATTTTCAAAACTCGTGGGGCGCTCCAGTCCGCTCCTATCCTGAAAGTTTCGGGGTGATTCGGTAAGCGGGGGCCGAGAAAAAAGGGGGGTCCCAAAACGTGTTTTCTCCATGTTAATTCCCATAGGAAATTTTAGACACGGCTACAGCCCGAACTGCTGAACGGAATTACACCAAATTTGGCAAAAAGGTAGCGCTTGGTTCAGAAAGTGACCTTTTTTTTAAATGGTGTAAATCCGTTCAGTAGTTGCGGAGAAATTCAAAAAATAAGAGTCAAAAATCAATTTCCCATAGGAAACTTTATGCAAGGCTACAGCCCGAACTGCTGAACGGAATTACACCAAATTTGGCAAAGAGGTAGTTCTTGGTTCAGAAAGAACTCTTTTGTTAAATGGTGTAAATCCGTTCAGTAGTTGCTGAGAAAATCAAAAGTAAAAACACATATATATCTATGGCCGCGGAGGATCTGCGCACCCTCCCGATCACGAGCTGTATGCTAATTGGCTGTCAACACTCCAAACCAGGAAGTGTTGGCAGCCATCTTGTGACTGGGTAGAACCGAGGCACAAGAAATCACAGAAACATGTGCACAAAACGCAAAAAGGGGGCAGGGTAGAAACACCCTGACCCCCTAGGCCTGCTTAGGGGCTCCCACAAGGACCCCCAGGGCCAAAAAAAGCATTTTAAAAAAAAAAAAAAAATCAGCGGGGTGCGCTTAGGATGCGCGGATCCCACCATGAAAAAAAAAAACGAAGTGCGGACTCCCGCGCTTCGTTGTTCTTTGGCCCCCGGGTGGGCCAAGTCCCGGGGGCATGCGGGGGTTAATCGAAAAATTAAGGGACCGCCACCCCCGGGGCTTTCATTACTTATAATAGCGGGGGCACACTGCCCCCCGCAGCCCCGGGGACCGCCACCCCCGGGGCTTCATTTTAAAAACAAAATACCTGTGTGGGGGGCTCGAGCCCCCACACGCCCAGAGACCGCCACCTCCCCAGGGCACTTAAAATGTAAATTTGGGGGTCCGTTACGGACCCCGAGCCCCGGGGACCACCACCTCCCGGGGCTGTGCAGATGTTGGGAGGGGGCCGCGCGGCCCCCTCCTGGAGCCCTTGATGGCCCTGGGGACCGCCACCCCCAGGTCCGGCTCCTGCAGTGTCCTGGGGTGCCCACCCCGGGACACTGCTGTTTGCAATGACAGGGCGGGAGCCGCGCAGCTCCCGCCCTGTCATTGCAAACTGCTTGCTTCATTGAAGCGAGAGCAGGAAACCTGCTCTCGCTTCAAAAGCAAAGCAGATTGCTTTTCCACAAGGGGAGCTGCATGTCAGCAGCTCCCCATGTGGAAAAGCAATGCCGGCTCCCGCAGGACGCGGGAGCCAGCGGGACCGTGGGGGATTGGGGATCCCCCCACGGTCCCCAACGAGAGGCCAGGCCCCAGGGGATGGGGTCCCCGGGGCCATGAGTGGCCCGGGAGGGGGGCCACGTGGCCCCCCTTCCCCATAATAATTAAATTGATTAATTCCCCAACTTAGAACTCTCCAGGGGGCGCGTTTGCACAGTGGGGAAGGGAGGGGGCGGGGCCTGAGGTGACATGTGTGCAAACACGCCCTGTGGCGCATTTTAAGTTGGGGAATTAATTCCCCTTGAATCCTGAGGGCTCCTGGGGGCCAACTAGGCCACCAGGTACCTCCAGTAAGCGCCACAGGCCTGCGTTGCAGAGAGGTGGTCCAGGCCACGCCCCTTTTTACACCTCTCTGCAACGCAGCTCTGTGGCGCTTACTGGAGGTACCTAGTGGGCTAGTTGGACCCCAGGGACCCTCAGGATTCAAAGGGACTTAATCTCCCAACTTAAAACGGCCACAGGGCGTGTTTGCACACGTCACCTCAGGCCCCCCCTCCCTTCACCACTGTGCAAACGCGCCCCGTGGCGCGTTTTAAGAGGTAGTTTTAATCCCCCTGCCCTATTATGTACTAGGGCCTTACAGAGGAGGTCATGCTAATCACAGGCGTACCCCAACGCATAGTGTTCCCTAGTGTATGTAGGTGTTTTCACTGTATTCTAAGTGTCTTTTACCATAGCACTGGCTCTAGGCCTGGTTAGTCAGAGTCAGTGACCACCAGTACCCGTCTGGAAAAGGTGTGGGCACAGGATGATTTTGCAACAAGGCCTCTTTCTGCTCCTCTGTTGGTTCTTTCTGCACATGTCTTGCTTCTTCCTGCATTTTTCAACGTCTTTGTGGACTTCTGTTTCTTTCTACATTTCTTTTGCTTCTTTCTGTGCGTTTTTTCTTCTTTCTTCACATGTCCTACTTCTGTAGGCATAGTTACAAACTAGCATTTGAAAAACCTTTGAAATTCACTGAAAAAACCATAGGTTTCAGGCACGTTATAGTTAGAAATTAGCATTTAAAAAACCTTACAAATTCACTGAAAAAACCATAGGTTTTAGGGACAGTTATAGTTAGTTGGACATTTCACTCGTACAAAACCATAGAAATTCCCCCGTTATAGTTAGTTCAGCTAACTATAACTCGCGCCCCCGCAATGCACTGCTGTTGACGTTACATATTACAGCACTCATGACATGGTCAGTGACATCACTGATGACATCACTGATGACATCTCAAATGACATCACTGATGACATCATCCATGTGATAATTTCATGCATCTTCTCACACCCTAACATAACTTTAGATACACCCACTCTAAATTACAGACTGCCATTCTCAAAACCATAGACACTCCAACACCAATAACTACATACCCACTCACTGATTCTTAGGTCTACACACACATCCACTCACTCACCCGTACAGTCACTCATACTTATGGTCACTCAGTACAGGACTATCATATGCACTCATACACCTATATAGACACTCACACACCGCCACTCATCCATAGAGGTACTCACACACCTAGTCAGTCATGGAAATAATTAATCACACTGCCATTTACTCAGATATACAGTTATACACACACCAGCTCAGTTACTCATACAAATACTAGCACATTCTTACGCTCTTATACAATCAATGATACAAGCACACACTCATCCATACAGCCACTCTCACAATAACACACTCTCATTTGTAGCCAATTATGTACTCCAACACACATATATACTACTTTTCACATATGTAGTTACTCACACATGTACCACTGAGATATACATTCACTCACTAACACACCCACAAACACACACTCACCCACCCATACAGTCCATCACAGATGCACTCTTGAAACCATGCACCCAGTGAATCACCCACTCACACATCTATGCTCAGAGTCACACACACCCCACCCACACAAACACTCAGGCACCCATACAGATACTCAGACAACAAATCAATAACCCATATAGACACTCATGTAGCTATTTGCAAACCCATGCAGTCGCTTACACACCAACAGACACACGGATACAGACATTCACACAGTTTACTCACTAACCCATGCATTCAGAAAGATATGTTTAATCACTCACTTATAGAGTCAGTCACGCACCTACTAAATCATACATTCAGACACTTATACACCCACTCATTCTTCAATACGCCTTTCCCTATATATATTAAACATATTTAAACTTTACAGAAACACACAGTCACTGGATGATGTCATCAGTGATGTAATTTGAGATGTCATCAGTGATGTCATCAGTGATGTCACTGACCATGTCATGAGTGATGTAATATGTGACGTCATCAGCAGTGCATTGCGGGGGCGCGAGTTATAGTTAGCTGAACTAACTATAACAGGGGAATTTCTATGGTTTTGTACGAGTGAAATGTCCAACTAACTATAACTATCCCTAAAACCTATGGTTTTTTCAGTGAATTTGTAAGGTTTTTAAATGCTAATTTCTAACTATAACGTGCCTGAAACCTATGGTTTTTTCAGTGAATTTCAAAGGTTTTTTAAATGCTAATTTCTAACTATAACGTGCCTGAAACCTATGGTTTTTTCAGTGAATATATATATATATATATATCATAACATGTGCATTTGTAAAGTGTACGCTCACCCAGAAGGGTATCTTGCAGCTGAATCACAGATGTTTTATTGTTTCCCAACTCAATAGTGCTCATTTTATCAACCTCAGAAGGATGAAAGACTGGGATTTGAACCTGTGACCATGAGGTCAAACACAGGCTCCTACAGTTGACGCATTCGTCCACTAAGCCACCAGACCCAGATAATATATATATTATTTTTTGGGGGAGACCCCCCAAACCCCCATTTTTTTTTTATAAATTAATGTATTTAATTGTTTTTATTGGGGGACACCACCTCAAACCTCCCATTATTAATTACCCTTACCACCCTATACCCCTACCCACCCCTAAAACCTAACAAAAGCGTTTACCACCCTATGCCCCTATCCACCCCAAACACATAAAAATACCCATTACCCTTACCCACCCTCAAACCCTAAAAACACCCTTACCACCCTATAAACCCCATACCCACCCCCAAAATCCAAATAAAACCCTTACAACCCAATAACCTTACCCACCCCTAAAACCTAAAAATACCCTTACCACCCTATACCACTACCCACCCCATAACCCTGCAAAATCCCATATTATCCTATGCCCTTACCTACCCATAAACCCTAAAATACCCTTAACACCCTATACACCTACCAACACCTAAACCCTAAAAACACCCTTACTACCCAATACCCTTACCCACCCATTAACCCTACAAATACCATTACCACACTATACCCTACCCACCCTTAAACCCTAAAATATTTGTTACTGCGCTATGCCCTTACCTACCCCTAAACCCTAAACTACCCTTGCCAGCCAATACCCCATCCACCTCCTACAACCCTAAAAACCCTCTTACAACCCAAAACTCTTACCCACCCCTAAACCCTAAAACAACCCTTATAACTGTAAACTTACCCTATACCCATACCTACTCCTAAACCCATATATATGGATACACACACATATATATATATATGTATATATATATATATATATATATATATATATATATATACACACACACACACATTACACATACATATACTTACCTTAACTATACATACCATGCGTGGTAAAGGCATATGCATGGTAAAAAGGGGTGCAGTAAACGATGTGTGGTAAAAGCATTGTGAGGTAATGCCTGTGTTGTAAAGGCTGTTTCCAAATCCGAACCCACAGAGCTGATCTGCAGAGTCCCTCAAGGACCATTACTCAGCCTCCCACTCTTTGATATCAACATGGCCCTACTCACCAACATCATGCGAACCTCTGGAATCAAAATCATCTCATACGTCGATGACACACAACTCATCATCTCCCACTCCAAGGACACCACCAACATCCAAGCAAAGTTCATTGAGGGCATGTTAGAAGTTGCCCTCTGAATGAAAGAAGACAGAGATAGTAATCGTTGAGAAAGACTCAACTCTATTGTCCTCAGCCTGGTGCTAATCTGTACTTTATCCCGCTCTAATTCCATCCAGTCAAGTCAGGGGCATGGAAATCGTGTTCTACAGCAAACTACTGATGGTGAGCCAAGTCAACTCAGTGGTCTCTTCCTACTTCCACACCCTCACGATCCTCAGGAAACTCTTCAGGTGGCTTCCTCTCAACACCCGCTAAACAATCACCCAATCTCTCATCACCAGCAAGCTAGACCACAGAAACACACTCTATGTCCGAATCTCTGCCCAACTCACCAAGTGACTCCAGATCATTCAGAATACAGCAGCTAGACTCACGCTCAACTTTCCTGCAAGCACCCAATGTTCCTTCCACCTCAGTGACCTTCACTGGCTCCCCGGGCATAAACATGAGCAGTTAAAATTACTCACACTCATTGTGCCCATATGGTAGGCGTATTGGGCCTATTGAAGCACGGCCACAGGAAGTAAATGGTACCCAGTGTGCCTGACTGACTGAGGCAAGGCTCCTGGAAGTGAAGGGCCACCCAGCACACCTGAGTGACTGAAGGTAATGAAATATGGCTTATGTATGATTGTGACTGTTGAAGCAAAGCAGAAGTGACAGATCATCCGGTGTGCTTGCCTGAGTCACAGCTACAGAAAGTCGACGGCCACCTGGTATGTCTGATTAAATGATGGTGGTATCAGTGAACAATCACTGGATGGGGGAACAATATCAAAACTGTTGCTTTGAATGTAGAGCACAAAACAAAATATGATTGATCGCTTGTAAGTGAATGCGGGCAATAAACTGCACCCTTTACTTTTCCAAACTAATAAGTGTGGTCTCCATTACTGGGATTTGGGGGTAGAACATTTGTGGGTAAGGGTACCACCGCTATACTCCCGGTCCATCCCCACAAGGGACATCAAAGGGCCAGGACATTAGCAGTGTATCCCTGGATAAAGACCTCCCCTCATCCAGGTGTCGGCAAGGTACACAGATGTTGTTCCAGGTATCACTAACACCAGTCCTGATCCCCCAATCTCCAGCCAGTGCAGGGACTACACCCACATCTCTCAGGATATCAAAGTAGAGGAGCTACAGTATTTAAACCACTCCCCTGCCCCCCCCCCCCGAGCCCTCTCTTCGGTTCTGGAAATTAAGCTCAAAAGCAACCCTCCTTACCCAACACCAGTGGCAGGAAAGGTCCATTGAGCAGAGTGCATAAGAAACATATGAAATGAACTAACTTGTTTGATTTTTGTTGCAGCAGCAGCTACACTCAAAGACGTGGCGCAACTTACAAACCGATCCACTGTGCATGGACAACCAAGGCAGAAGAGGCAGCACCCAAGAAAACATGGCCATGCAATATTTGACAGGGAGAACCTAGAAAAGATGGAAGAAGGGATCAATTATATGTTAAGCTGGAAGGTTGTGTATGAATTGGAAGTGTTATGGCCATATGGTAGGCCTGATTGAAGTCAAGGTGAGTGAACTGAAGCAGGGCTACTGAAAGTGGAAGTCCACCCAGACTCAAGCACGGTTTCCGGAAGTGGACGACCACTCGGCATACCTGATTGCTAAATGAAATACGGCTTTGTGACCATTGAAGTACGGCCACCAGAAGTTACAGGTCACCCAGTGTGGATGACTGACTGGGTCGCAGCCACCAGAAGTGGATGGCCGTTCGCTATGCCTGATCAACTGAAGGTGAAACCAGTGAATCATCATTGAGCAGGGAAACGATATCAAAACTGTCACTTTAAAAGCAGTGCACAAAGCAAAATATGATAGATTGATTGTAAGTGAAAGCAGCCAATAAACTCTTCCAAACTAATGAGTGTGACCGGCATTACTGGGATTTGCGGGTGGGTCTCCGGGCAGGAGTACTACCGCTATGAAATGGCCCAGGCAAAACAGTTTCTGGTGCTTATGTCGCCACTGAAAGTCGGGGAGGGCTCATTGTTATGTACAGAAAAACAATGAACCCCCTGGACAGGCACAGCATGAAGTGTGACTGAAATGCTCTTGTCATACATGGGCCTAGCTTGCCCCTTAACAGTAAGGCCTGTGCTTCTGAGCAGCCATGAACACTATGAACACTTCAGTGGGGGGTAGGTGTGGCCATGGATGTCCTTTAGGGGACCTCAGGGGTCGCAACCACTTGCTGGCTAGGACCACTAGTACTGTCCTTGTGACCCCTGACCTCAGAGGAAAGTAACAAACTTGCAAAACAATTATTTATTGTTGCAAGTGGAGAGGAGACCAGTAATAATGCGTCTCCGTATCTCCTGCTGCCCCTGAGCATGTGAAGGGAGCAAGAAAGGCAAGAGAGAGAAAGAGAGGGGGTAGAGGGGAAACATTATGAGGGGAAATTAGGGAAAATGAGGAAAGGAAGAGGACATTACAAAGAGATGGAGAGACAAAAGCAGGTCTGTGTGTGTCTGGGAGAGAGACAGGGAGCGTGATCAAAGAGACAGAGAGTTGGCATATGTGAGAGAGATACAGCTGTGAAAGAGTGAGACAGGTGTGAACAATAGGTGATTGACACATATGTGACAAAGAGACAGCTAAGAGTCAGAGAGAGGGGAAGACCAGTGAGAGGGGATGACATTATGAGAGATGTGAAACAGGCACAAATGTGAAGGGGATAGCTAAGAGAGGTAGAAAGAGAGGGAAAGAAATGTATGAGAAAAGTAATAAAGGGACAGCCAATGATAGACCACTGAGAGGCAGAGAAAAGTAGGTGAGACTCCTAAGAGAGATACAGCTCAGAGATGGACAGGTAAAGCAAGTATTAAAGAGGCAGCTGAGAGAGAGAAGGGCGACAGGTGCGAGAGGTCAGATACTACTCAGAGAGGAGAGGCAGATGATGGAAATACAGTTGAGAAAGTTAATGGAGACAGTGATGAGAGAGGATCCTCTCTCATCACTGTCTGATGACAAGGATGAGAGGGGCCGAGATAAACAGACACTTTAGAAAGACAGCTAAGAAAAGTAGGGAGGTGGACAGGTGAGAAGAAAACAGCTGAAAGAAGGGAGACAATTGAGAGAGGGCTGATAAAGCAAAAGAGCACAATGAGAGAGTGTGGTTATAAAGTTTAGTTTAGCCTGAAACTACGTTGCTCTTCGACCGTCTGGACACTTGGACTTCGTTGGACTTCGACTGGAGCTGAGACTGCACCAAGGAAGACTCCTGCTGCTTCTGGTCTCGCTGTTCTTCAAGTCTTTTTCGTCGTCTGTGTTTGCGCTTCTTCCAGGTTCTTCAACAGACCTGTGGGCATCAAGGACACCCGAAGAAATCCCCCTTGGAGTGAAGGAGTCACTCCCCTGCATCTGCAGGCACCACAACAAAGCTGACCGGTCTGCTGCTCCTGTCATCCTACGGACTTCCCGAGGATCAGAAACACAGGTGGTGGTTCTGCAACTCCCTCGAGGCCTGACCTGTCCTTTCTGAAATTTTGATGCCAGTATCCCTCGTCGGTACCACTGGGACCGAACCCCTGTGCACTGCGTCGACTTGCCATTCCCAAGGCTTGTTGGCTCTGCATTTCAGAGATCTTCGGGCTACAAGAAATTCCAGCCCTTAGCATCTCTTTCTACCAAGAACAGCATCCTCACTGCATCATCTGCACCGTGGGCCTTCATCTTTGGTGAGCTGCTCGACGTCCTCTTGCAACTCATGTGCCTTAGACTTGTGAGTCCTCCTGAGGGTCTTCTACTGCTTCAGTGGGCTCTCCTGCTTGCTTGGGGCCTGCTCTGATTCTCCTGATGTTTGTGAGTCCCTTGGATCTTGCTGGTCAAAATGTTGCTCCTTCTTCGTTCTCCATGCCATTGCGGCTACCAAGGCTTGTTGGTGCTGCCGCCGGCCAAGACTACCTAGTCACCGACATCCAATGTGGGACAGCTCGTGCACAGCTCCTGGTCTTCCTCAGCATCGCCGGGTCTTCACAGCTGCAGAGACAAGGTCACTGTCGACTCTCTTGAACCTCCCGACGTCGGTGGGCATTGTGTCTTCGTGCCTCCTGGTCACCTCCGAGTGGCATAGACTCTGTCTCCTCTGCTTGCAGGTTCTTCACTTTCAGAAGCCACCCTTTGATTCCACCGGACTTCTTCACCTTGCTTCTTCAGAGGCATTTTCTCCCAAGTCTTCCATTGTTGTCTACTGAGGTTTCAGACGTCTCTTCACCCCTATGCACTTGCCTTCCCTGGTATAGGTAACCTGGTTGCCTCCTACAGAGATATTATAAGGATATAATTGAGGACGAAACAGTTGACATGGAGGAGGTGACAGGAAGGGTGATAAAGAGACAACAGGTGAGAAAGACAGGTGAGCGTTAGGCAGTGCTTAATTTGTGCCAGTGCTTTCCGGTGCTTAGCACCGGCACTTATTTTTCAGGGCCGGGTCTACACCATGCGTCTGCACTTCATATGTCATTGTGGCAAAGTCAGTGATATAATTACCTCAGTTAATGACTCACTGCTGCAGACAGTGTTGTACGTCTCCCGAGTCTCCCACAGTCATGAAGAGTCGCTGTGAGAGCCAATAATAAAATGAAAAGATTAATTCCCGTTATTTCTGAATTTGCCTTAGGTGGCGCGGCGGCCCTTAGTTCAGTGTTGCCGGTGGGCAGGACACTGATTGGGCTGGATTTGGTTCTGTGGGGGTCGGGGCTGTGCGTGCTGCGTCATGCGTGATGACCTTTCCCACCATCACCATCTGCAACTACAACCGGTTCGGCAAGTCGGCCATCACCAAAATCGAAGTGCTGTGGGCTGGACAGCTCCTGAACATAGAGGATGAGGAAAGGTACTGGGACTACTTGCAGGCACCAGGCCTCCACTGCCAGTACCACAATGACGACTGCGGCGTTGTCAACTTCACCACTGTGAGTAATCATGTAGCGCCGGAAAACTAGAGGGTGTCTCAATTGTGCCATGAAGAGATTCAAAATATGACGCAGTGCTTGTTAAACTACATTATCATTGTTCTTGTGTTTATTATTACCATCATTGCTAGCTCTATTAGATTCCTCGTGTTATTATTTTTATCAGTGCGATTATGTGGTGTGTCTTATCATTGGAGGCTGTGTTGGTCTGAGGGTAGAAAAGAATTTCAGTTTCGGTATTGTTCACTTATTTACAGCCACTGTAAGATACGTTCGCGGGGCTGGTGTCTTCATCTCAGATATGTGTTAAACTATTAAGGCTACTCTTTCAGGTTGAATCAAGCATTCTTTCTTTCGAGGTCAACAAAAGGAATGGCCCTAACTTCAATGGTAGCAACGCCTGATTTTACTACTCTACGGAATGGCAAAGTCTGCTGCATCTGCGAGTGCTGTATACAGTCACAAATTAGTGACCAGACCAACTTTGGCAACACTAAAGAGACTATAATAAAACATGTGTCTCTTTATCTATAAACACGCACGCACCCACACACACAAATACATACACCTAAATGCACAATGTGTGAGTCTGTTTTATGATCACGCGCAAGCCTTTCATCGGCGGTACAGTGTGCAGCCTCCGAAGATCCCTGAGGTTTTAAAGGGTGCGCTGGTGGGTACCACATTTTTGCTGAAAGGGTTCAGCTGATATGGTATTTGGAGCTGTGGCGTAATGAAACTTGAGGGTGGCCCCCATAGAGCCCGTAGGCCCCCTCACCTCGGGCGCTGCGGGGGCTTATGTGTTACACCACTGATTTGGACCCGTTATACGGCGATGTAGCCGGCAGCAGTCAGCCCTAGAAAGCATGTGATGTGAGGGTAGCCGCGGTGCCTATTTGAACACTGCAGCCCCGCCATAGCATGTCATACTCTCAGTGCTATGATGTCATCACAAGGCACCTTTATTCGTAAAGGTCTGAACTATGCTACAAAGACATTCTTATGAGGGATAAGCCAGTTAAGAACTAGCAGCTAACATCTGTGAATTCATTTTTGGAAAAGCCAACTCAGCATTTCATCATTCTGAGAATGATACATGCAGTACTTCCAAGGCTTGTAAATGAGAAACTGATGCAAATAAAAACTAGAAATTATTTCTTTTTCTGAAAGTAGTTTGGCATGGTTGTGTTAAGTCAAGAACAAAATCATATGGTTTTCGCCTCCCGATTCTTGCCACATGCTGACATTGTCTGAATGTGATGGCATGTTAAGTAGTATAGGAAGGCACCTCACACAGGAAAACAATGCAACTAGTAAACCTTCTGATATAAATCTCACCGCACAGCCCAATAGCTCCTTAACTGTCAAAAGGAAAACCTTTTATTCACATCTTTTTTGTAAAATCAATCAAATGATTTGCATCAGCTTTTAGCCTGTTTACTGCAACAAGTTCGCAAAAATCTCATAATCACCTCCCCACCTGTTTCAGCTGATTAATAGCCCTTCTTCAGCCTCTGTGGTGGTATTTCTACCTCAGAATGTATTCATTTTTGCAGTTTTCCCAACGTTGCCTTTAGACAGTGGCATAACTTCTAACTGACAATCGATTAATTAGATAATTATGACTGGGAAAACGTAATATATGCATGTAAGTTTATTAATAAGCATACACTGGCGAGCCCTAGCTTCCTTGGATCACTTGTCTAGGACTATTGAGCAGGTCAGGCCTTAAGCACTAGGATGCCACAGTTGTCGACAGTCAATAAACCACAGTTATGAATAAAGTCAATAAACACGATTGTAGAGCCAGAGACATATTCTTTGTAAAGGAAATAGCTTTTAAACGAGCGTCAAGCCTAAAATGCGCGGACAATAAATGGATTGAAGAAAACGCAGCATGTCAAGCTCTGAATTTATGACCTGAAACAGGTGGAATAAAGCTGGCGACCCTGCAATACGGGAAATAATGAGAACGGTGTCATTCTCTGTGTGCAATGCTCTTAAATGGCAGTTTGGCAGAGGGAACAGTGAATGGGGTGTTCTGATTGTTACAGTGGTGGGCAGGACAGCACCAAGGTGTGCACTGACAATGTGCATTCTTAGAGGAAGCAACTTTGGTAATTGCTTAATTTGAGCACCAGCGCTTTTCACGAGCACCAGTTAAGGACATTTATGCATGAGGAGATGAAGTGATTTGCCCAGTAAGAGGATGTTGACCCGACGCCGAGACTTGAACCTCCACTGCGAAGTCGGCAGCTCTGCCCATTATGACACATCCTCTCCTCACTTTCATGGTTGTTCTATTTTAGGTGGCGCTAACATGAGAAATGAGGTGGTGGAAGCTTCCTCCTGACGAGAGCCCCGGCACTTATATTTTTACAAATTAACCACTGGCGTTAGGTAATAAAAAAGACCAATAGTTGAGAAACAGGCAGTTGAGGGGAGGGTGACAGCGGGTCAAAGGTCACATGACATCAGTTCCTGTGATCCTATTGGTGTCAAAGGACATGTGATGCTGCTTTCGCTACCCCTGGCATTTTGGTGAATCGACGTCTATGGGTGTGGCAGTCAAGCCCAAAACAACTTACCAGACCGCAGGGAGAGAGGTCGCCAATGCAGAACTCTCATGCCTCCCTGGTCCATGATTTAACATAATGCCTAAAAAATATATATATTTTTTTTTAAAGGATCATTTATCAAACATTTCTCCAAAAATCAACTACCTGATGCTAAGCAAGCGTTCGCGAAAGGTCGCAGTCCGTGAATGAGGGCAACTCTTTTTGGGGTGCTTGTATCTGGTTCCAATCCGACCCCGATAACAGGGGCAGACAGAGGCAAAGAATGGAAGTGTAAGTGGAAATGTACCGCAGACAACAATGGGAACAATGTCATCCCCCTGGCCGGTATTGGCACTCTAGATCCAGGGTGTCCGGTTCTCCTGTGAGGCGCTCTGCACACAGGGGCACAGTCTGGGCACAGCTGATCCCACACTCGCCTGCGCGCGAGACTCTTTCAGATCCTGGGTCGGAGCCATGGATGTTGGAAGTACTCCTGTTTCTTGGCAATAGTTTTTTTCTGTCAACTAGTTTGGGGGAGCATTGTCTAGTCCAAGAGAGCTATGGCTTCTGCCTCTGAACTTTGAATCTGAACCATCCTAAATTAAATTCTTTGATCTGGTCTGTAACCTCAAGAGCGCAGATAACAATTCATCAAAGTATGGCCGAGACAAAGCCGCCTTGTTGTACTGAAAGGGCCCTGTCACGTGGAGCCGTGGTTTCATGCTCAAAGCTTTTAGAAAACAGCTGATGGGTGGAACCTGCTGAAAAAGAGGGCTTCAGGGCTTTGAACATGGAGTTAAGCAAACACCAGGAAGACGTTTGCAGCCAATCGGTAGTTTGCGACTACCTTACACAAAGAAAAGATCATCATATTCTTGTGCAACGTACATAAATTTATGAAAAGTTCATGTAAATGTCTTTCAGGGATAAGTGCAACTCTCAACTACGTATTTGGCAAACAGCAGTTATGGCGGTCCCTTATTTTATATATAATCCTTACAGTGGAGTGTTAACCTGTTTTTAAGGAATATGGCAGATGGTGAAACTGAAGCACAGGGTGAAAGGTTGATTTGTCCAGGATCACACAATAATGTCAAATGGAGTTGCGGAAACGCAACTCAGGTGTTTTCATTTCACATTTAACCTCTTGAGTACTAGACTACACCGTTGTCACTAGAATAGTTTAGTTGCCCTCAGTCTGCACATGAGCCGCACAAACTTCTGAGAGGGCTTGTATTTATTCTGATGGTAGGAACAATTTAAAATCTGTCAAGCCAGTTGCCCACGGGCCTGTTTGGCTCGAGGGAAGTTAGGCAAATCCTGCGGCAAGCACCTCCTCTTCAGGTTTTGACTCTCAGGGGGTAGAAAGGGTGGACAGTCATAGCTTACTCTTGGAGGGTGGTGTGGGGTTGAAGGACTAGTTCAGGTACCACATATCTCACTCAAAATAAAGAAATCTAATGTTCAAGCAGTGTTACTCTTTTTATGAAACAATCATAAAAGTTCATTTATGTTATGGGAATATGCTTTGTAACTTTAAGGGGTTGCATAGCATAATCAATAGTCTGAATTTGTTACTCTACAACTTCCTAGTGCTTCTCAGGAAGCATGCCTACTTTAAAACTGTACACCAGTGCAGGACTAGAGCACACTAGAGCAAAGCACAGCTTTTATTTTGATTCACACAATGCGTTACCTGGTTCAGTTTTTGCAGCATGCGCATCTTCCCATGAGCCTCGTGCTGGGATCACAGTTCTCTTCATCGTCTCTGTCACGTGAAAGTAACAAAGTGTCTTGACTGCTGGCTTCGGGGGAAGAAGCAGCCGTCACAGTTGGATCAACTTCAAGACCAGCAGCATCTGGCAGAAGCACAGAGGGCATCCATGCTTGCATCCAGTGCAAGTGGGTTTCACAGGAGCATCACTACGGTGCAGGACTTGAGCTTCACGCTGACACCTTTGTCACTTGCAGGCGAAGATTCACAATGGCAATGCAGGATGCAGGCACACTGGCCTCATGATGATAATGGCGTCACTGGAGAAGGAACTCAAAAGAACAAAGCTAGAAGCAGTCACGTGGCCCTCGTAGACCTCGGCTTCACACAAAGACAGGTTCTTCTAGGGCGATGCTGGGGTGACATCAGCACTGCATGCAGTCAGGTTTCACCGGACAGTGGCATGGTTGCAACACAAGAGCAGTTGTGACATGTAGTATACATGTCAAGGAGTTGCACAGCCCAATACACATTTGTGAAAAATTAACCACGTACTCAGTATTAAACAAAAGTTCATCCAATTTATTTCAATATTCTGTTCATGTTTTGTCCATCACGTCATAGAAAATGAAGTTCCAATTTTCACGCATTTTAATCACTCTCGGATTGCCCATCCGGGCCTATCCATAGACACGTAGAAACTCCATTGATCCATTACATTGCTTCACCCAATGCATTTCGGTCTTTATCTCAACCTTCTTCAGGGGTATCTACAATTATTAAAAAATGCATATGTCAACCCAATGTCATTTATGTGTAACTGTAATTAAACACCCAAACACATTATACCTACTTCCCCAAATCATAATCCAACAAAACTCCCCTCAATATAGGTAGTAATACCGTTCCGACCCTGTCAGCACCCCATTGACAAGATGAAAAAGAAGAGTAATATGGTCACGTCATGGACTGTCTGGAAAAAGCTATCTTTAAGGAATGCTATCAAAAGAACACGTCTAACCATATCATTATGGACATTTTTTTAAATGAATGTTATATATTGAGGGGAGTTTTATTTTTGTAAACATGATACTGTTCTTTTGATTCAGTGGTGATTAGGGGCACTGGGGATCACAACACTGTTTATTTTCGGAGGGTGGAGAGAGAGAGTCACGTGATGGGAGTGAGCACAGGTGAGAGAGAAACATTTGATTTAAAAACAGAAAGGCTGGGAGAGCGAGGGATTTCAACATGGCGTTTTGCACAAGGCGGTTTTACGGTTCGAAACAACAGCATATTGATTACAGGTACAAACTGGGCTGTTGGGGAGAGTAAGATACGCGGTATTACCGAACAGTTGCATGACAATGTTATGGATTTTTAGATCTGGAGAGGGATTGTAGAGACATTGTACGTAAAGTGTGTGGAGGATATTGAGGTTGAATGTAAGGGAATGGGTTGGTGGTAAGGAGTGGTTATTTGTTTAGAAACATGTTGGATTATGATTTGGGGAAGTAGGTATAATGTGTTTGGGTGTTTAATTACAGTTACACATAAATGACATGGGGTTGACATATGCATTTTTTAATAATTGTAGATACCCCTGAAGAAGGTCGAGATAAAGACCGAAATGCATTGGGTGAAGCAATGTAATGGATCAATGGAGATTCAAGAGTGCCAGTTTTGCTAGCAATCGAAATCATTGTTCAGGTTGGTGTAGCGGTTCACAGTTTAAAGATCACGGAAGGTTCGGACCTTCCTTCCTCCTCATGGCAATTCTAGGAAATGCTGGACTCACATCCTGGAAGGAATAAGGCAAGTTCACCACGTGCAGATGCAGCTACAGCAAAGCCACTTCCTAAGTCCTGGGGGTACAGTCCTTTTCCTTTCAGGCGTTCCACAGCTTCATGGCAACTAATGATATAAACTGTCACTACAAGGGATCGAACTGGATTACAAATGACCTCTGGCCAGTCGGATGCTACTGTTGGACTCTTGCCTTTCATTGGAAAAGGGAATCCAGTAGGCAGAGCACGGGCATCTTTTCAGTAGCACATCCCAATTGTAGGTGCAACCATGGTATACTGACTCATCCAGTTTTACCGGTTTGATTACCCTGTGTGCGCAAACCCACTTTTGAAGTTGTACTTAGAAATAGTGGGGCAATTCTACGGTTATGGGACTTTCAATGCCATAAATTCTGGGTATGCCAATACCTGCTTTGAAGTTGGTCCAGGACAAACCGTCTGATATTTATTTGACAGGGGGAATTTCTACCCCTATCCTTTGGTGTCTCCGTTATAGATAATTTTCATCCTGATGATGACCCTGCTCAAAATATCTATGTTGCAGGATCGAAACGCCGACAAATAACATATGTGGACTGTATTTTTAAGAATTTTGACGGTGGATGTCAACACTCGTTTCACGGGTGTGGACTTCAAAACATTCTATTGTCCCTATCATCCACATGTATATATGTTGTACATAGCACAAATGCACTTTTCATTCACCTTATATCACTTTCACTGCACCGTCACTTTTTAGTAGCACTTGTATAAGTATTATATCATACTGTGTGAATTGATTAATATATTCATAAATGAGATATGTTTAAATTCAATTCCATTCTATTCTACAGTATTTGTATAGCGCATCGCTACCCGTGGGCCTCCCAGCGCTTTCACAGCTATCGTAGAACAGCCCAGGAGTAAGATTACTCCATGAATAGCCAGGTGTTTAAAGCTTTGCGGAAGGGGAGTTCTTGCTCCAAAAGACAAAGTTTAAGGGGGAGGGAGTTCCAGAGCATGGACGACAGAAAAGACGTAGAGCACCCACCCCAGCACGATCTCCTAATCATGGGATCCTTGAGTAGGTGGGCAGAGGCTGATCTCCGAGGCCTGCTGGACACATGCAGAGTGGCTAGTGATCATAGCAGGGCGGGACCTCTACTGTTTATTGCTCTATGAATGATGCATAGGGACTTAAACTGGACGCGGCGCACCACCGGAAGCCAGTAGAGATCCTTGAGGTCCTTAGCAGCTAACTGACATTTGGGAGTGTCCATAAGAAGTCGAGCTGCCGCATTCTGCACAATCTGCAGTCTTTTGACCTCATAGAACGGAGAGCCAAGTTATAAGGCATTCCCACAGACTAGGCGTGCCAGCACCAGGGCCTGGACAATCACTCTTCTAGCTGTAAAAGGGAGGAGTTTAAGAACTTTCCTCAGTAATCTCAGAATGCCAAAGCAGCTTGCAGACATTTTATTGGCTTGGTGTTCCGTCGTAAGCTTAGAGTCTAGTCATACCCCTAGGCTCTTTATTGGGCCTGTGGTGGTCAGCAGCTTGCTTAGAAAGTCTGGGATGGGCCTCTGGACTGCCCAACAACATGACTTCTGTCTTGTCCTCGTTGAGTTTTAGTTTGCAGCCAGCCATCCAGCTTGCTACTTTCCGAAGGCATGGCGTTAGGGATAGATGGTTAGAGATATGTTCAGTGGAAATAGACGTGACCAGCTGGGTGTCATCGTCATAGGAAACCAGTGGCAGTCCAAATGATTGCTCAATATCCGTGAGAGGGAGCATGTGCAAATTAAAAAGTGTGGAGCTCGAGGAAGATCCCTGAGGGACCCCACAACCAAGGGGAAGATTTGTTGAAGTGTGTCTGATCTAATAAATGCACTAAACGCATAACTGAAACTTACTCATTTGAGAGGTTTTTCCTTTTTTCCCTAATGTAACACTATTGCTTTGGTAGTCAAAGACCACTTTATTGTTTAAAAATTGGCCAGCCCGGGTCCCTGGTTTACTAGGTTTCCCCTTTTCTATTTGAATTTTATTGGAAAAGGACACAGGATGCAAGGAACGAAGAGGTAGCTATCTCTTTGTGTAATGTGTGCAGTCGTTTGGCCAACCCTTTGTCATTATCAATGCTCTTGTTAGGCCACTGTCGGTTTGGCTGAAACTGGCCTGACCCATGTCCAACAAACACAAAAGGCCCTTCTTGCCCCAATCAAACGAGGTGAATTCACGCTAGATAAGCAGTTACCTTTATGAAGAATTCTACATGGAAGAGGGATCAGATCAGGAGAGAAGCACACGGGAACACATGCAGAAGAGGAGCCATCTGCACTGAATGCCACTAAACCAAAGGCTCACCCTTCAGCCTTAGAGGACTACATACATCCAGGGGTTTCTGCCACATGGGTAGCCCACTTCTCATTTATCCACGTACCTATTGGAACCCACATACAATCAGGAAGCAACAGTGGCTCAGTCATGACATGCATCCCAGATTTACCACGGAGAGACGATAGGCAGTCTTCCCACTTGGAAAAAAGGCCTATGCCCCACTATGATACTCACCAACCATTAATAGTTTCATGGACTGACAATGGATGCAGTAGCCACCCATATTAAAATGAATACCACTTTGTGGTGGACCTCTGTCACCCAACAGAGTCGTAAAAGGAGAGCGCTTTCACCTTAGTTTATACATTGCATTAATATTATCCTTGGCTGTTCAAATGATTGGGTAATTAGTCCGTAGGATACTTTATATACATAGAGGCACATCTAGTCCTTATAGTATTAGACAATATATGCTTTTGCTTATTGGACAGCTATAGTAAAATAAATTGCACCACCCAAAAAGTCCTCTTTTGTCCTTACACCCACTGCCCGCCTCCATGGGTCAATTGCCCCAGAACCAAACTAAAATCCATTCCTCTCCATTTTTAGGTCAAGCCTAGCGGCAGCGCGCATGCGCTGCTCGCCTTGCGAGGCATGCTGTAGTAGAGTATGCTGTGGAAGCCTCGCACACTCTCCGCCCATATTTGTAATTGGCTTCTGTCATTGTCCTTCGTAAACGCTGGCTTCCGATTCATTATGAGGCATGTTAGTCCCGCCTCGGTACCGCCCTGTCTCCATTTGTTACCTCTCATGAGGACTGGCCCTTTTACTTCGGTTGATACACGGTATGTCTAATTTAGTCTGCAAGCACTATTTTCATTATTTTGTCCTGCAAAGGAGTCATGCTTTCCTGCGTGAGGCACCTTCAGGTTCCAGAACAGCAGCCACTCATTTCTTGTTACGCACAGCTGCCAAAATTAACACAAACTCATGAATGGTGCCTGCTGCTCGCAGCCCCTCATCCCCGTCCCACCCATGTTGTTCATGCTTACTTTTCACGTGCTTCACTTAATTTTGTTTTTAACAGCAGTCCGCGAAGGGTGACCAACCATCCGTAAATTTCACAGACCGTCCGTAATTTGGACCTCACGTCCGTTGTCCCTGAGGGTCCTTTTTACGGACGCCTTTTGTCAGTAATTTTGGGTCTTGCAGGGGGCAGAGCTGTTCCCCTGTGAGAGGCCTCAGCTCCCTGATGGGGCCACCTCTCACTCATCCTCAGAGCACAAGAGCAGCCCCACCTGCCCATTGTCATTCTGTCTGCCGGCTGATTGCCACATACAGAATGACAATGGGGCAGTTTGAGCTGTTACAGCATGTGGTGGCCTCCTCCTGCCCCGTCTAGGACAAAGTTAAAAAGAAGAGGTTATAGTTCTTACACAGTCTCATGATGTCAGAGCTGAAGCAATTTTATTATTATATAAAAGGAAGCCATAGTTGCTGCTTTTTTATTTATTTTATGCAACTAACCTCTATTGACAAAGCCAATGGTCATGGCTTGTTTTAGGTCTAATGTTACTGGATGCAATGATAGAAACAGCAAAATACCAGTCAGCCGGTACATTATGGTAGCGGTAGCGAGTATCTGTATGTTTGCTAGCTCTGGGGAAAGTGTTGTGTTTTTAAAAAAAAAAGTGTTTGTGAAACTTGCACCGCTTTTTAACTTGCACCGCTTTTAACTTGGGGAACTGTTTCTAATTTGGGGGGATAACGGATAGTTTTAACTTACTTCGCACTTTGCTTTTTGCACAGCCGGTCCCCGGTCCGCCACAGCTGATCGCTGATTGAAGCGGAGGGACACGGCTCCTCCTCCTACCTTCCCTCACTTCTGGGGCTGACTCCTTTTAATTAGGGGCCTGACAAAACGCGCGATAGTAGTGGTAGCGAGTATCTGTATGTTTGCTAGCTCTGGGGAAAGTGTTGTGTTTTTTAAAAAAAGTGTTTGTGAAACTTGCACCGCTTTTAACTTGCACCGCTTTTAACTCGGGGAACTGTTTCTAATTTGGGGGGATAACGGATAGTTTTAACTTACTTCGCACTTTGCTTTTTGCACAGCCGGTCCCCGGTCTGCCACAGCTGATCGCTGATTGAAGCGGAGGGACACGGCTCCTCCTCCTACCTTCCCTCACTTCCGGGGCTGACTCCTTTTAATTAGGGGCCTGACAAAACGCGCGCTGGTAGTGGTAGCGAGTATCTGTATGTTTGCTAGCTCTGGGGAAAGTGTTGTGTTTTTAAAAAAAAAAGTGTTTGTGAAACTTGCACCGCTTTTTAACTTGCACCGCTTTTAACTTGGGGAACTGTTTCTAATTTGGGGGGATACCGGATAGTTTTAACTTACTTCGCACTTTGCTTTTTGCACAGCCGGTCCCCGGTCCGCCACAGCTGATCGCTGATTGAAGCGGAGGGACACGGCTCCTCCTCCTACCTTCCCTCACTTCCGGGGCTGACTCCTTTTAATTAGGGGCCTGACAAAACGCGCGCTGGTAGTGGTAGCGAGTATCTGTATGTTTGCTAGCTCTGGGGAAAGTGTTGTGTTTTAAAAAAAAAAGTGTTTGTGAAACTTGCACCGCTTTTTAACTTGCACCGCTTTTAACTTGGGGAACTGTTTCTAATTTGGGGGGATAACGGATAGTTTTAACTTACTTCGCACTTTGCTTTTTGCACAGCCGGTCCCCGGTCCGCCACAGCTGATCGCTGATTGAAGCGGAGGGACACGGCTCCTCCTCCTACCTTCCCTCACTTCCGGGGCTGACTCCTTTTTAATTACGATGCCTGACCGGACGCGGGGCGGACGTGCGCACCGGGCGCGCCTAAGGCAAGCCCGTCTGCGCCCGTCCGCGTCCGGCCGGGGCTAGGGGCTATAACCTCTGCTCCTCGCCCTTCTCAGCGGATGCAGTATGAGGCAGAAGAATTACGTAACCTAGCGGGCCCGATTAGAGAAGCATCTACACACACCTTCTTACCCGCTAGTGAGCCTTTCAAATGCCCCCACTGCAGACCCCATCTGATAAGATTCCCGCTCCCACCCTATCAAACTTAGGAAATATAAAATGTTCCTATTAAACTGTAGTTCACTGCCTAAACATACGGTAGAAATCTCCATCCTTCTTGAAGAAGAAAGGCCTGAGGTATTGTTTCTCACTGAAACATGGCTCACCTCCAGCTCTGACCCCGACCTCGTTCTAGCTCTCCCTCTTGGCTATTCCATACAGAGATCGGATCGATCCACAGGGAAAGGGGGCGGGATAGCCATTATTTATAAACATGGCTTGACCTGTCGGTTGACTGGTAGCCCTGTGCCAGACTGTGAGAACGCTGTCTTCTCTATCGAATTTTCTCCAGCTCTCACTTTTTCTGGTATATTAATTTATCGGCCCCCAGGTTCCTCAGTGGAATTTTGTAATTCTCTACCAGATTTGGCTGCAAACCTGGCAAGCACTCTGGCCAACTTTACATTATTGGGGGACTTTAACCTCCATCTTGAGGACCCTCTACAGATATCGGCAACTGAACTTATTGATGATCTAGCAGCCTTTCAATTTGTACAAAAAGTTAGTGAGCCCACTCCATAATAGGGCACTTATTGGATCCTATCTTTTCAAATATAGAGGAGCTAAAAGGAGAGAAACCTACCCTTGTTCCATGGTCAGATCACTTCCTTATACCTTTTACCTGGGCACCGCCCTATATGACCTCACATATGACACCCATCTACTCCAAGGTACGTGACTGGTCTAAATTGTCAATTGAACACTGGACCACAATATTAGAAGAAACCAAACCGGTGTCTTCCTCAGATGTTATTGTGGCCAATGACAATTTTAACAACTGGCTTCAAAAATCACTAGATACGCTTATTCCTGTAAAAAGGACTCCAGCGAAAATAGGAAGTAACCGGAAACCATGGTACTCTGCCAAACTCCGGGGCCTAAGACAAAATTGCAAAAAGCTTGAGAGAGATTGGAGGAAAAATTTCTCGATTGACAGGAAATTAAAATATAGAGAAAGCATTAATGTATACAAAGCCGAAATCAAAGTAGCCCAGGCGGCTTATTACGAAAATAAAATTTTATCAGCAACTAACTCCGCCCGTGAGATTTTTGATATTGCCAAAACTCTCTCTAGAGTTCCCCCCCACCAGTTATCCCTGATCTCTCAGGGGCACGGTGCAACAACTTAGCGGAATTTTTCTCCAATAAAATTGAAACTATTTTTACCTCATTTCCCCCTTTTAAAGATTGTACTCTGTTCTATCAATCCTGTAGTAACCAGCCTTCTTTGGCCACTATTCCGGCGATGGAAATGCCTGTGTTAGAAAGCCTTCTGACTCAGGTAAAAAGTGGATCACCCAAAGATCCTGCCCCTCTAAAGATACTGAGGAAGGTGGCGGGCGCTGTCTCCCCTGTAATCCTAGAATTAATTAATACCTCATTTTCTTCTGGAGTGGTTCCTCCCCCATGGAAGGAAGCTATGGTAAAGGCACTTTTTAAAAACCCAGCCTTGATTCTTCCATTCTGGGAAATTATCGTCCCATATCCCTGCTTCCAGGGGTCAGCAAAATTGCTGAAAATTATTTTAATTCAATATTATCTTCATTACTAGAGACTCACAAGCTTCTCCATCGGTCTCAAACAGGCTTCCTTCCCCTTCAGGGAACGGAAACAGCTTTGCTCTCTGTAGTGGAAGAGTCAAGAAAAATAGTGGACTCCGGAGGCACCGCTGTGGTCCTCCTTCTGGACCTCAGCGCGGCCTTTGACACAGTAAACCATTGCATTTTGATCCACAGACTTAGGAAACTGGGTGTCACTAGAACCGCTCTGTCATGGCTACAGTCCTTTCTGAGCAATAGATCCTTTCAGGTTTTCGATAATGAGGTGAACTCTAAACAGATGCCCCTCTGTTGTGGAGTCCCTGAGGGATCTTCCCTGAGTCCCACCTTATTTAATGTCTACACTTGTTCCCTTGCAGAGGTGGTTCTACCTTTTGGAGTGCACATAGTCACTTATGCAGATGACACGCAACTTGTAATTGGGCTCAATAGAGCCGAAAATTCCCCTCTCAGTCTGCGTCCATGCTTGGAAGAAATTGCCAACTGGATGAATGAGTCTTTCCTAAAATTGAATGGGGAAAAAAGCGAAGTTATGATCTTGGGTAATAGTTCTCCCCTTGATCTAAAAGCAATCTGGCCGACCTCTCTCGGCCTAGCCCCTACCCCTAAGACCCAGTTAAAAAGTCTGGGTGTTTGGATTGACCAAGACCTCACATTTAAGACACAAGCACGGATTACGGCAGCTACTTGCTATGGTATTTTGAAAATGATTCGGAAGGTACTTCCCCTTCTCCCTTTCCAAGCAAGGAAGGTTATGGTCCAGGCTCTCATCTTGTCCCGGCTGGATTATGCGAATGCCCTTTATCTGGGTGCCCCTGCTGCGACCTTCTCCAAGCTACAGACAATACAGAATTGGGCAGCAAGACTCTTATTAGGCATTCCTAAACATCATTCAGCCAAACCTGCCCTGAGAGCACTTCATTGGCTACCAGTTCGGGAGAGAGTTAATTTCAAATCTCTATGCATTACCCATAAGTCTCTAGCCGGAATAGGCCCCGCCATTCTTCAGAGCACTATTTAGTCTTACCGGCCCAACAGAAGCCTTCGTTCTGAGAATATGAATCTTGTCATCGTCCCTAGGATCAGGAAAGCTAGAAGCGGGGGCCGGCAATTTTCTTTTAATGCGGCTAGACTCTGGAACTCTCTTCCCCCCAATTACGTGTAGAATCTAATCACTTAGTCTTTCGTAAATTGCTGAAAACCTCGCTTTTCCCTAACTGATGAAACTCACTACTGCTGCTACTGCCAGCGCTGGGATGCTTCCGGGTAGCCATGCGCTATAAAAATGTTATTTCAATTCAATTATGCTCAGCACATATTTTTCGCTGAGGTGTTTTAAGTCACGCCCTTAATTACATCAGACACGCCCCTTGGAGAGACCCCCAGTTTTTTCATCCCACTTAAAGCCCTGGAAACAACACCATGTCACATTCACCTCGTCTCCTGGCACTGTGCATCATGCATGACTCATGACAGCCAAGTTTTCAGATTGCCTATGTGCAGGGGCATAGTGAACCCTCCCCCACCCCACCCCACCCCTTGCTTTAGGAACTACAGCAAGGGTGAAGTTCTTTATGGGCCTCTTCTGTCTACAACTGGATGGGTGGGTGGATGGGTGAAGGGTGGATGGAAAGATGGGTGAGTGAAATGATGGATTGGGAGAAAAGGTGGATGGATGGATGAGTGAAAGGGTGGATAAAGGAATGGATGAGTGAAATGATGGATGGAAGGATTGATGCTAGATAGGTTTGCAAATGGTTAAAAAGGTTTGGATATGGATGGACACACAGATGGAAGGACGGAATGAATGGCGAAAGACTGAATGATGGATGAAAGAATTAATAGATGACATTTTGAGTGACACCCAACTGCTACTTGAATGTTACACTAGTAATTGTAAATGTTTGCATGTTTTGTTTTAGGTGTAAGGTTTTAGGGAGAGCCTCATAGTGCCATGAGCTGTGCTTGAGATGTATATTGTGTTTGTAGCAATAGGCAAGGCGTCAAAAATAAACTATGTAATAGTGTATAGACAGTGCCTTCTTTAAGAAAGTTGCAGGGAAAAGCGCCTTTGTGACTTCCGTCAGCTAGTGCAACTCTCTGCGAAGCCCCCATAAGCAAAGTCAGATTCCATATTTTAAGTTCCACTTGCTGAAACACCCATAATGCGTTCTCTATAGTGGGTTCATCACAGCAATCCTCCATTTAGTTCTCCTATGCGTGCCGCTTTACATCTCACAATGGCACTCAGATATGAGATGCTAGTAACAAAGTCTCTTCGAGCAGATCTTCCTGTCCACTTCTCTCACCAAACATGCCTGCTCAGGACCATGAGTTGTAAACAAAATATCAGACTGGACAACCCAGTGCAGTAACCATATAAATAGATTATTATCATATGACATACCACAAAAAAGACCTGCACAGTTGCCCAAAGATGCACGCATACCATAAAAACGTGAAGTGCAGGATTGTCTCAACCTAATATAAAAATTATTTTGACTTGTACTCAAGTGGTTGTCTATTTACTTACTTTTATACTATCGCACAACTTTCTCTGATGTGTCTGTAAAACTTAACTTTTGTCCTGAATTTTTGTCCTGAAGTTTGACCCTCTGTCCTGAATTTTTACACTTACCGTCCTGAATTTGCACCCATGCCAGTTGGTCACCCTGAGTCCGCGCCACTCCGAGGGCTTGGACATGCTGCAATGCTGAGCTCATTATCTCCCCACCCCGTCCTTGCATAAATGTGGCAGCCGTCCGCTTTTGTTTGGTTCAGCATACCAGCGCGGCAGCTGCCTTCCCCCCTCCCCCCCATCACTGGGTAACTGGGTAAGTAGGTTACTTGCTGCTCAGTTATTACTGTGCTGGTTAGTGCCGGGTGCTTCTTGGAAGCACCTCTTGGCGCTATAGAAGTGTAGACGCTTTATCTCGAGTGCACAGTTTGATGATAAATAAAATGTTTGAAATGAAGTAATATCCTTATAGAGTATGACAGTAATTGATGTACTAATGATTTTTCATTAAAAATCTGAGTTCTATCCTTATTGTTTTGTAAAGCTCTTTAGAAGGCAGGGGTAACGTGAAAGGGTTTCTTTGCTTCCTCGGGCAGCCGTGAATGAACGGAGCTTGTTTTCTCATGTCCTCTCTTTGAAACAAATGTATTTTGTGCTTTGGGATTCCGTAGAGGAAATTTGACTTTTGACTTGTTCTCAACGGCTGTGGTGGAGGTTATTGTAATAGAAAGTCCCTTTCGGGCTGTAATCTTCGGATTAATATGACGTATTCGCTGCTAGCAGCAGAGGGCCGAAGGGGACACTGCTTCGGGAACTTACAATCACGTGGACGATTTTAATTTGTAAAATAGGAGCTCGGCCGCTGTAAGTTGTTATTTTGCTAATTAACTATCCTAATATGTATAAAACTCCTGCTTTTGTGAGTGAGGCAGGACCTTTGAATGCCTCCCGAGACTGTCCATTTTAAGAGATACTTCCTGAGATCACGCTGATGCTCTCAGATTGTTTCCGGACTCGCCCTTCCCTTTGGACACGATGTTAATGGCTCCTTTTGGAACACCTGATTTTCTTTTTTTTTTTTATGTTTAATAAGCTTTATTGAGACACAAAATCAATACAATATAACATAGGCCTGAAGTATATCAATATAAAGGATAACAGGTAAGCAAAATAGAGTAGGCAACAAATCATAGTAGAAAGCTGTTTACAATTTAGGGATATTATGGGAAAAAAGAAGAAGAAGGGGGGGGAGGAAAGAGGGGAAAGAAGGGGTAGAAAATATATTTTACAAACCGTAAATAAGAAGTAATATTATGCTCCATAAACCATAAGATATAGTGAACAAGTTAACTGCTAAAATAAAATTTGCCAGAATTAAAAGAAGAAGGAGAGAATAAAGAGGAAGGAATTCAAGGGGTTTGGAAGTTTTCAGAACAATGATGAGAAACAACATTGAATGAAACCTTATTTAAATGAGTAGTTAATGGCAACCAAAATACATCTCTACTAAAATGTGGATTACATTGGGAGGCATAAGCAACATCTAACCTATGATATTGGCACACAGTGTTCCACCATGACTTAGTTGAAAGTTTTGATAAACATTTCCAGTTCAACGCCATTTGTTGAAATGCTAAAGCTAACATGAGATCAAACAGCCCTTTTTCACAGGATGGTAAAGTGATGGATTCTGATAAACTTCCCATGAAGAGAAGAAGATTGGACATGGGAGTATGGAACTTAAAAATGGTGGATAGACGAGCCCAAATTTGTGTTCAAAAAGAAACTACAGGGGGCATGAAAAAGGAGATGTGAAAGATCTGCTGATGGAAAATCACAAGACCAACATTTCTTATTATCTGTGTGTTTGAAGTTAGCTATAGAAATGGGAGTGAAATATAGTCTATGATACAGAAAAAACATAGATTGAGTAGTGGAAGCAGATCTCGAGATCCTCAGCGACCGAGCCCAAATCCTATTCCACATATCAGTAGTGCACTGAAAATCTAAATCTGATTCCCAAGCAAGCTCCACCTTAGTCTTAACGCGTTCTGGAGTCGTGGAGTAGAAGAATTTGTAAATTAAGGAAGCTTTTGGACATGATGCCAAAGTTTTAAGAAGTGGGTCCTGTGTAGATGAAGATTCATCAGAAGGAAGGGAATAAAAAATATTCAGAATTGTTTCCATAAGAATGGAAAATTTATATAAAAATGAACGGGGACATTGGAATGTAGCTTGAAAAATAGGAAAAGAACAGGGAGAAGTACCATCAAACAAGTCTTTGACCCAGAAATCCCCCTTGCCCTCCATGAGGACCAGTATAAAGATCTATTATTAATGATGATAAGACGATTATGCCAAAGAGGAGATTGTATAAAAGTATTTCTGGAGATTAATTTTGGTTGAAAATAAGGTCTTAACAATGAGCAGGTGTGTTTAAATAGTGGAAGGGATGTGAGGGCATTCTTGGCAGTAAAAGAGAGAACTTCATTAGTCGAGAAGGGAGTAAGTAAACAGCGTTCAATATTTACCCATAAAGGAGTAAAGGGAGAGGGTTTCATAAGGAGCCAATGAGAAGCTTGTTTTAAACAGAAAGCCTTGTGATATAACCGAAAATCTGGAAAGTTTACCCCACCACAAGTCTCGGTTTCCTGAGGTGAAATAAAGAAATTCTGGATTTTTGTTTTTCCATAAAAATTTAGAAAGAAGAGTCTATTTTTTTTAAAAAGGTGACGGGAATGTGGACTGGAATCATTGAAAAATAATATAATAGAATCGGAGTAATCATCATCTTAATGGAATCAAGACGACCCCACCAAGAGAGAAAAAGAGGGTTCCATGAAGATAAGAGTTTGGAAATACGATCTAGAGCAACAGTCATGTTTATTTTAACAGATTCCGTAATAGAGTTGGAAAACCAAATACCAAGATACTTAATTTTAGAACTGTTCCAATGAAAATCAGTAGAATCAAATTGTTGTTTAAGACAAAATTTAGTGATTGGTAAAACTTCTGTTTTATCAGAGTTAATTTTATAACCTGACACCGCTGAGAAGTCGGAGATTTCTTGTAATAGTGAAGGGATAGAGGAGTCCGGATTGGAGATGAAGAGTAAAATATCATCAGCATAAGCAGATAATTTCAGATGATGATCTCCATATGGGAAACCAAAAATAGAGGAATTATGACGGATACGGGAGAGAAAAGGCTCAAGAGATAGAACAAATAAAAGGGGAGATAATGGACAACCCTGTCTAACACCACGATGAAGTGAAAATTTCTGTGAGATTTGACCATTAACGATGGTGGAAGCATAAGGAGCAGAATACAGAAGAGAAACAAGAGAAATGAATTTAGCACCAAAACCATGCCATCGAAGAGATTTAAATAGGAAGGACCAGTCTACTCTATCAAAGGCCTTTTCTGCGTCAATGGAGATCGCCGCAAGAGGAAAAGGTAGAGTAGAAGCTTTATTTAGAACATTAAAAAATAAACGAGAGTTATCAGAGGTTAGTCTGCCCTTGACGAATCCACATTGTTCGGGGCCTATTAAATGAGGAAGAAAGGATTCAAGGCGTAATGCTAATAGTTTGGCGAAGATCTTATAATCTACATTTATCAATGAGATGGGGCGGTAGTTCTTACAAAATTTGGGATCCTTACCATCTTTATGAATAAGACAAATAGAAGCCTCCAGAAAAGTACCACTTGCTGTGCCTGTGGAGCAGAAGTGTTGAAAAAGTTTAAAGAGTTTTGGTAATAACAGATTGGAGAAATGAAGATAAAATTCTACCGAAAAACCGTCCGGATCAGGGGATTTGTGTTTCTTTAAAGAGTTCAAGGAAGAAGAGATTTCGTGGAGTGAAAGATCTATATCTAAAGAGGCGAAATCTAGATCTGAAGAGGAAGGAGGAGGAATAGTGCTAAGATATTCATCAATGTGTGAAGCGGATGGGGGTGTCTCAGGAGTGTATAAATCGCTATAAAATTTAGTAAACTCATCTAAAATATCCTGATCCTTGAAAAGGAGTTTACCATCCGTTGATTGAATAGAACCAATGAATGTTCTCTCCTTTCTAGATTTTAGATAATTAGCAAGGAGTGTTCCAACTTTATTTCGACCCCCATAATATCTGGCACTACTACGAAGTAGAGTGAAGGATGCATTGTCTGTAGAAATTTTATTAAATTCCATCTTTGCACGAATAAGTTTTTGGAGGGTGGAATCCGATGAGGAAGTATAAAACTGATGTTCTAAGTGTTTGATGGAGGCCAATAAAACTTTATGTTTAGTGGAGGTCTGTTTCTTCTTCTTGGAGACAAAATCTATAATAAAACCTCAAGCAGTGGCTTTAAAACTATCCCACACCGAAACAGGGGACATAGAAGAATCTTCATTTATAGAAAATAATTCTTCAGCAAAATAGGTGAAGGAAGAGGAGAAAGCTGGATCTTGTAAAAGTTAATTATTAAATCTCCACCTGGAAGATTTAGAGCGAGGAGGGAGTAAGTCAAAATCAACAACCACCGGAGCATGATCTGAAATTAGAATGGGCTCGATCGAGGAGGAAACAAGGTTCTGGGCCAGGGATTTAGAGAGAAATATATAGTCAATCCGGGATAAGGATCCATGTGGAGGGGAGAAAAAGGAAAATTCTGATTGGTCTGGATTACATAGTCGCCAGGTGTCAACTAGATGAGCCTGTGTGATAGTACTGAGAAATTGTTTGTGGGTTTTATGGGGAATAAAACGTACCTGGGATTTACGATCAATAAAAGGATCCATAACTTTATTGCAATCACCTCCAAGTATAAAAAATTCATCTTTATATTGAAAAAACTTGTCTGTAATGGTGGGCCAAAAAGTGGGATCGGGTTGAGTTGGGCCATAAAGGTTAAACACAGTGAGAGGAATATTATTAACTAGTAGTTTGACCAAAATCCACCTACCATCAGAATCAACATCTTGTGTTACAACAGAGCATTTCAACTTTTTCTGGCATAAAATAACAACCCCATTCTTTTTTGTATTTGTAGGAGATATCAATACTGATCCAACCCAATTACGCTTAAGTTTAAGAGCTTCAGCCTCAGACAAATGAGTTTCTTGTAATAAAACTAAATCAGGTTTATAGGAGGCTAAATGTGAAATAATTCTCTGCCTCTTTATAGGATTATTAAAGCCCTTTACATTCCATGTAATAACTCTGAATGGAAAAGAATAACATTATATATACAGTAATACAATTTGAAAATGCAAATGAGCATAAAATCAAGATTGAGCTTGTGAGATAGTAAAAGAGAGAAATGATAGAGATAAAGCCAAAGGATGCAGAAAATAGATGTAGAGGAGAAAATGTGAAATAGGGAGCAAAGTAGAGAAAACCAAAGGAAGGAAAAGGGAAAGTCAATTAGAAGAAAAAGAGATAATATATCCGCTAGAAGACAGAAAAGAAGAAGGAAAAGAGGGGAAAAGGAAGGAAAAGAGAGAGCCAAGAAGAGACAGTACATATCCAAAAAGGATGACTGAAAAAACATACCTGAGGAGGACAAAAACGAAAGAACACTGGGGGAATGACGGCACATGAAAAGATGAAACGCCTGAGTCCGGGAAGTCCGGACCACACCAGGACAAGACAGAATATGGAGACGTACCAAACGAGTTAAAAGTAACAGACAAAACCTGTAGGGATAAGAGAAAAGATAAAACAAACATCATATATACTTAAAGAATTACACGTCTAACAAACGCAAAAAATATAAAAAAAGACGAAAACAAACTGCACAATTAAGCCACAAATCAGCAATAAAGAAAAATGGTAAGAAGCAATAATAGGTGGAGAACAAAAGTCTACGTTATAGCTAGACAAAGTTTCAAAAATCACAGTGCTAATCAAACATATGAAATGGGAAACGAATATGAATTATCCAATTGAAACACACAACAGTCATATTACAGATCAACCATTAGAAGAACCAGCAGTATCCATGGCACTTGTAGTATGTGAGTGAATGAATTTCTTAAGTTCCGCAGGATCCTCAAAAGACCAAGTCTGGTTTTGAAAGGTCACCTTAAAAATGCAAGGGTGAAAAAGACCGTATCGAGCTCCAAGAGAGCGGAGAGGTGCACGGAGATTGAGGAATTCCTTTCTTCTAGCTGCAGTGGTATTGGAAACATCTTGAGACAGGTATACCCTCTGACCAAGCCAAGAAATTTGTCGTTTGGCTCTAGCTGCAGAGAGGACTGAGAGTAAGTCAGTAAATTTCAGGAATAGAATGATGACTCCTCTTGGTTTGACCGAAGATGCAGAAAGTGAAGGACGAGGACCAAGCCTGTGAGCTCTCTGAATGTTGAGGGACGTAGAAGAAGACATGTCCAAGAGCTTCGGCAAAAAGGAGGAAAAAAAGGAGACAGGGTCGTCACCTTCTAAAGCTTCAGGCAATCCATAAATACGTAGATTATTCCTCCTATTTCGATTTTCCAAATCCTCAGTATGTTGCTGAAGTCTGCGAACCTCCTTTTCTAGAGAGGAAAGTCTCTGAGAATCACCTTGGACCACCGTAAGCTGCTGTTCCACTGTAGAGATTCTACTTTCCATTGTAGACCATTTTTCCTCTAGAAATTGCATTTTACTGTTTGTTTCCTCCACAAACAGACGCAAGGAGCGGATTTCCTCCAACAGCAATTCCAGGGAAATGGGAGACGTCACCTTGTCAGGAGAGGGAGGGTCATGCTTTCATCTTTTAAAAGTCAGAGAAGGTGAGGAGGATTTATTTACTGTAGGTGTTGATGAGGAATTGCGATTGGAAGCAACTCCAGCCATTGCCCTAGCAACAGGAGATGGATTTAATGCTGGTGAGGGAGGCAGAATGTTCGATGAGGTGGGCCCTTTGGGAACAGAAACAAATTGCGGGTTACGTACTCTTCCCATAAGGGAGAGCCAACCAAGTAGAGCGGCGTTCGCTGGTCGAGGAAAGGTTCAGAGGTATGCTAAACAGCAGCTGTGATATCCAAACGCCCCTCAAGAGAAGCAATGTAGGACAACCAATTGAAGTGGCTGAAAGCGTTATGGATAGGAAACTAGTTGTGAATAAACAACAATAATGCAGAGGGAAGTGCTCATTGAATGAGGGTAAAAATGAAGCTCCGTTGAATCAAAATGCCATAAAGAGGATACCAACAGAAATAACACAGTCAAAATTATGGCAAAGAAGGGTGAATACAAAAATATCCAGGTAAGAATATCATGAAGGTTCCATATATGACGTGGAGATGTGGTAAGTACTTCAAGAAAAACGCTTCCTTACACACGTTTCATGAAAACAGCTGATAAAGTGATTCAGACAAAATGGCGGGCGCTCTGAGGCGAGCGAAACGACAGAGAAATGCACAGAACGTCGTACTGCAGAGTCACAGATAGTTCATCAGAATGACAAGATGTGCTGCTGGTAGAGAAATTAATATCCAACTATAGGCTGCTGGAAAAAGGTATAGACGGTAATAAACCGTTCGCGCTGCTCTGTAGGTGAAGGCATGGTAATGGAAATGGCGGGCGCACTGAGGAAGTCTTGTCAGCGGTGAAAAAAAGAGTAGCGCGTCGTGTTAGATGCCAGAAAGTAGCTCACCATGGTCATGGCATGTTCCGGTTTCTGCAGAGATGTTTTCCGATGAAAAACGGTGCGAAGAAACGCACCGGCAGCTCGTGAAGTGTCCCGGAGCGGCGGAGCTTCCCGGTCAGGCGGCCATCTTGAAAGGCGCCGAGACCACGCCCCCGGAACACCTGATTTTCTAATTGCTGATTCATGCCCATCTCAATAATGCACTAAAAATTTGTTGAATTCATGGGATTTTGGGACTATTCTGATTTGGTATTTCAGACTGCATTATTGTCTTCGTGACAAAATAATATTTCTTTACCGCATTTAATATTTATGTAATAAAGCTTTTCAAATTCCTCCTGCACTAGAACTCGGTTATAGATTGTCCTGACCCACTCATGATCTAATCATATTGTTTGGGGCACCTTTGTATTGGGGCGAGGCTGCAGTATTCTACGATCAAGGAGTGCGGAGTGGGTTCAATTAAGGTAAATCCGGACGCAATTTGATTTTGGGGTGCAGTGGATTTTGGGGCCCCGGGCTCCCACAGAAGTAGTATTTCATTCTTTCATTCATTCAGGTGCGCGTTCTCCTCCAAGGCTGCTTTGGTTTCGCTGCAGCCAGGGCTGTGGGAGTTCTCGAGCAGCTCCTGTGCTCCAGTGAGAGCGGATTAAAAAAAAAAAAAAGGATTGGTAAATGCATTAGGTTTCGCATATTTGATTAGTAGATAATAAGCTGTTTTTGTTGTAAGTTGTAGCATGGTGAATAGTTGTGCAATATAAGTTTCTGAAACTCTGTGCAAGTGTTATGACTTGATTATACCAGACACCAGACAGACAGCTCTCAGGAAAATCTGAAGTGTTGAGGATAGGAAAGTAGAAGGAAATGGCAAAGAAAATCCACACTTTGTTCTTTGCAGACAACACTTGCGAAAACAGAGCAGCTGCAAGGAAGGAAATAACATAAAGAAAGCCTGTTAATTTCCAGGGTCAAAACTCTGTGATTAGAGCACCTGCACCTACACAGATTCATCCTCAATACAATCGGCCTGGCATGCGGTCGGTTTAGCTCCTACCATGATAACAACAAATCCTGCTTAGATAATAGTTGTACCTGCTTAGATAATAGTTGTTACCATAATGTGCTTGTGTTTTAACTCACTGTGATGTTATTGGCAGAAAGAATAGTCCAGGAGATCCGTAAATAATGCCCCTGCATACCATGGTCACTACTGCATGACGGCAGAAGATTCTAGTTCAGACATATGAGTAGTAGGCAGCCCTGTCTTTCAAAATGTAAGAATGCCACCTCTGGAGTGAAGCACACACTGCACTGCCCCACACGCAGGGCAATCAGTCCAAAAGATCTGCAGGGGTTTTACTCCTCAGCTTCACTGTTTGACTTCAAACATAATCATTTTGTGGGGTTGTGCTGGCTGTGACCTGCTTCCACCAACCATCTGGAGGGCACTTGAAGTGGAGACATGTTTAATGTCGGTGGATGTGGCCAGAGTAAAATGACCACACTGAAAACACCGCAGACCAACAGTCACAGCAGACTGGACACACCGTGGAAGAAGAGACAGAGCAAGAGACTGAAACCTGCAGAGGAAGAGACATGGAAAGCTCAAAACGCAGGACGGGAAGAGACACAGGAACAGATGGAAACAGCAAAAATTCAGCAGAGGAATGTCCTGAAACACAGCCGAACAAGAGAGCCACATTCTGAAAACAGAGAAAGACCAGAAACAAGAGCAATAACGAAAAAACACCTCAGAGGAAAATGCAACGAGGAGAAAGGCAATGAAGAGGCCATGAATGTTTCCTAACGCACCATTGTAGGAAGCTGGCTCTGTATATACTATACCAAAGTGAGGTATAGTGTGCACAGAGTCCAGTGGAATCCAAAAGGTAGGCAGAGGTAAAGTAGATTGCACCTCACTCTCTATTTTGTTGTATTCCGCTTTAGGGGTCCGTATATAGGTTTTCCTGAATCATGTCCTTATATAGGCGCAATTCGCTTTGCCCTTATATAGGCATAGAAATCCCTGTCCTTATTTAGGCATTAACCGTGCGCTCCAAATACAGGCATGGTCACCGACATCCGTCCACCCTAACGTCACAACGAGTTCTTAGAAACCAGACCCTTAAGCTTCGGGAGTTCCCCTAGCACAGGACTATTGATTTCTCCAAGAACTCATCTATTATGTATGAACCGTTATACCTTAAGGGTTCATTCCTGACGTCTTCCTCTGTCCGACTTCACGTCAATGCTAACATTCCACGACACCTACCAGGTATAAATATACCTTCCCTTGCCCAAGCAAGTTAGAGGAGACCTCGACTTCAGAGGAGCCCGTATCCCGGCCTGACGCACTGAGAAGACGCTGTCATTCCTGCACGCAGACTAATCCAGCTTCCAGTGTTCTGATTCCCTTCGCGGGGTGTTAGAGTTCCAGACCCGGCAGGAGATTCCCACCTCTCTCATTCTCAAGGTATGGAGCTGACTAGAACCTAGAGGGACTCTTGGCATATCATACTCTGCATACTAGACTTAACATACTCTTAGTATACCAGACGAGAGAATACTCCACCTACTTCTACCTTTCCCTACACCTAGACCAGGTTAGGTACATTGGGTAGAACTAGTTTAGGGATGCATCGTATGAGTACTCGCATTTTTAGCTCATGTTATTTATGTACGTGAATATATGCTAAAAGATAATGCTAGCGCAGTATTATTTATTTCTACTGCTTACACTGTACATTATTTATCTTGCATACTGTCTTGTGATCATAACAGTACATATCTCTTACACGAGAAACAAGACTGTTCAATAAAACCCTTTTATTGAAACGCCCGTCTTTCCTTTCTGTGTAACTCTGTAGAAACTAAGCATGCACGATTGAATGAGTGAAACTGTTATCTATTGTTTCCACGATTCTGAGACATGTTCCGCTTCTAAAGAGAAACAAAGTTGTCATGTTTTTCGGTTGCCAGAAACTACTCCCTTCTTGTTCTCAAGGAGTTTCTAGTGGCCTCTGAGCTAGCTGGCACAGGTAATTAAGTTTAATATAATCGATAGGGACATACCGACCTTAGTCCTATGTCAAACCTATAGGTTAGCTTATTTCAATGTGCAGAGCCTATTAGGGAAATTGGAACCACACTACATGGCCCCCAACGGTTTGGTAAGGCAGTAATTTAACGCTAGATACTGAGTAACTCATTCGTGCTGTTCTCAGAGACCCCTACTCACATACTCCATAAGACGTCCGGAGTGGGTAGGGTTAAATATCCGCCATAACTAAATAGGGAAGCACCCTATATACTAGTTGTTTGGTTTGTTCAACGTTGAAGGATACAGTGTTCCAAAATATTGTGCACCTTATCTTTTGTTTCCTTGAAACTTGTTCTACAATTTTCAAAAAACAAATGTCCAACAGGGAAAATGCCACCGACACCGGTGGAGCTGCGGCTGATCCAGCCCTAGCAACAGTTTTTAACTTTACAGGTTTAAATGAAACCGAGGAGGGTGTTATAGACATCCATCCAAACTTAAGAAGAGCCATCACTCTAAAACTCATAAAACATGGCCTACCACCAAGAGGAGGTAGAGCAATTTTCGTGATAGAGGCACACGAATCCTTTCAGATAGAGGTATTCTATTCATTGGTCATATTTCCTGAATCAAATTCAGTAACAAAAATGTTTCACTTCTACAAAGAAGATGATCCACCAGAGGAATATATTCCTTTTGAGGATATTAAAATTCCACTAACATACCAGGAGCATCAGCTCTGGTTTAAAGGCGCCCTAAAACATCACAGAAACATTACCAGGCTTGGTCCACTAGGTAGACCAGGAGCAACATGGCCGATTCTAGCCGGCTACACTTCTCATCCTGACCTCGATATAATGTCAGACGAGGAATTACTTACTCAAATTACAGAGTTAATCAAAATCTACAGACAATTAGTCCAATATGTCATGCGGACTTTCACAGTCACTCCACCATTGACACTTCCAAATCAAACTCCTCAACCGGGGAATACACTAAAAGTTACACCACAGACTCTACACGCAGTCATGGGAAAAATGCCCACAAAACGTGAGCAAATTCAATTCTGGATAGCTCAAACAATTACTCAAATCGAAGCAGTATTTCCAAATACTAGCCCGTATGAGAAACACAGAATCCTAACTATCAGTTTACCAATGGGGATCACACCACAACTGGAAGACTGCACCACTTGGGGCTCAGTCTTTGCTGCCATCTATACTAAAACACATGGTATTCCATCAATTGCAGTAATACCTGATGTCCTAAAACAAATTCAAAACGAATACGGGGCAGAGCCTGCTCTAAATTTAGGTATGAAATTACTGAAAAATTTCGACCAGGTCTCAACAATAATATTATCTAATATTAAAGGGGAGGCAGCAGCAGTGGCGATCCGCCAACGATTAAGGGAATTTGATGTTACAGAACATCAAACAGAACTACCCAGAATAATAGAACAATCTTATGCAGAATTAGGCAGAGATAGTTTGGGTGGAAGACCATTGAAGCCAAAACTATCTGAAAGTCCTGAGAAGGACTCTATTAAACAAACTCCTACATCTTCTAAAAAGAAGTGGGAAAGTAATAAAAATAATTCAGAGAAACGTTCTCAATCCCGAGGTAGGTCTCCTCAAAAGGAGCCCTCTGAAAGGAGGTATAACCTCAGGAATAGGGATAATTTGAAAAAGCCTGACAGGTATCAAGATACTGATACACGCTCCTCTCGTACCTTTCAGATCTCGTCACAGACATCGGTAAGAAGAGGACGGTCAAAACATAGAGAAGAACGCGTGAAATCGAAAGACGACAAACACGTTCCAAAAAACAAATCAAAACCTCAATTCTCAAAGAAGAAGGTAGCAGGTCTGAAGGTCAGACATGCTGAGGATACTGAGAACACAACTCAAGAACGGAGAATGGGCTCAGACAATGCTGGACAGTGCTGCAGAAGTCACAATAGCTTGCCAGAACCTGAAGGAACTTCTGGAGATAGTGGACTTGAATGAGTACATTACAGTTGAGACTGTAGACACCAGGGTTAGTACTCCACAAAAGTAATATGAAATAGCACTCCGGATGGAGGGAGACATACCCAGACATGTGAAAGCACTCTTTTGGGAACAACTTTCAAAGGGTTATGATATACTTCTAGCAGAAAAAGACTGGCCACCACAATTTGTCAGGGAGTGCCCACATGGCGAGGACATTATTATACCAGCCTTCTCTAACCATATTCCAATTCATCTAAAATATACTTATGCCAGGAAATGGGCAGTTGCCCAGGCCCCAGCATTATACAAAAATCATGTAGGATGGGACGAGGATTCACCTCACCATAAAATACATCTAAAAATGAACCTACTGCACAAAGGCAGTATCCAATAAAGCAAGAAGCTAAAAAACAGGTCAGGGAGATCTTAGATCAACTTGAATACCAAGGGGTGATTGAAACATGCACCTCTTCAATGAACAATCCTTTGTTTCCTGTCTCCAAACCAGACAACACCTATCGTCTAGTTTTGGATTACAGACACTTAAACAGTTGTTCTAAAACATTTGCAGTACAAAATGCACATAGTACAGCTTTAATGAATAACATTGTGCGTAAAAGATACAAAACCACATTGGATATCTCAAATGGTTTCTTTTGTCAAAACATAGCACCTGAAAGCAGGTACTTAACAGCTTTCTCAATAATGGGGACCCAGCGTCAATTTTGTCGACTCCCACAAGGGTTCAAGAACAGACCGGGGTTATTCTCAGCGAGGGTAACAGAGTTACTACAAATTTATGACAATGAGGCATTGTCCTATGTCGATGACATCTATCTGACAGACGATGACCTGGATAAACACTTAAACAGGGTGAGTACCATTATACTGGGCTTCGCCTCTGAGGGCTACAAATTCAACTTAAAAAAATCCAGAATTGCCCATCTCAATGTCCTGTTCCTAGGATACGAGCTTTCAAGTGAAGGCAAGAGCTTGGCAGCCAACTTTTTAGAAAGGTGTGCGCTGCTCCAACCTCCTAAGACGCTGAAAAACTTACAATCCATCCTGGGTTTCCTAAATTTTGGAAGAACTTACATTCTAAATTACGCAGAAAGGGTTAAACCTCTCTACGCATTAATCAAACCTGATTTTTCAATCAAAAATTGGACACAAGAACACACAGAAATCTTGCGTTCACTCCAAGCTAACATGTTAGCAACAAATCACATACAAACACGCGTAAGTCAACGCAATTTAGTGATCCGAATAATTTCGGGTCAAAGCGGATTCACCTACTTAACATTTAATGAGGGTGAAAAAGTACCAATTGCATACAAATCACATTTGTATACACAAGCAGAAATGCGCTTCACTTCATCAGAAAAATATTGACAGCAGTTCAAACTGCAGTAGCAAAAGAAAGAGCTCTAGCCCAAGGGAAACGCATTATTGTCGTAACCCCAGTTCCGGCCTTAGAGGCGGTAACTAAAGCGAGCATTCCAAATGCTAAAGCATTACATCCGAGATGGATACAATGGGTTAATTATCTTGCTGCAACAGATGTTGAATATGTTTTTGATCCTGATCTAAAAACACAAGCGTTCCTGCAATATGAACATGAATGTCCTCTGCCCACTGAGATTCTGCCTCTCGATCAGTACGAATTCATAATTTACACTGACGGATCCGCACAACCCGCAACAGGGAGTAAGCAAGCTTACAGTGCAGCGTGCGCAATCGTTAAAGGTCGCATGCGCGATGGCAAATTCAGCCCTATGGTCACACAAACCCAATCTCTAGGAGATTGCACAGCTCAGCGAGCTGAACTACAAGCATTCAAACTGGCACTTGAAAGTACATATCGAGAATTCCCCACACTAATAGTGTGCGATTCTTTCTACTGTGTGCAGTCGTATAATGAATATATACAAAATTGGCTTGAAAACGGGTTCAAAGATGCAAAAGGTGGCACAATAAAGCATAAAACGCTTTGGGAACAAGTAGTTCAGTTAAAAAGCGAACTACCAAAGGCTCACGTGATCCACACACTGAGTCATCAACGTGATGGCGTTCACGTTGCAGGGAATTCATTGGCTGACGAAGCCGCAAAGGGGGCTGTTCAGACAGCTTCCGTAGCTGCGATCACTCGTTCAAAAACGAAAATAGACAGTGAGATAATGTTGGCTGTCAATGCTACGAGCAAAGGCAGTGGTGCAGCGTTACCAAAAAAGTTTCCACTCAAGTACTCATATGTAATTGATGCGAACAACGTTCCTTTTGCTCGAATCCCTGGAGTGGGGGATAGGGTAATTCCAAACATGGAACGAAGAGCAGCTTTGATTTATGAAACACATCTGGGGGAGGGTCTGTCACATCAAGGGATCTCTAAAACAATATTGACATTAAAAGAGATGTACTGGTGGCCTGGGATGAATACAGAAATACACATATTCATCAACAACTGCTTAGACTGTAGATTACAGCGGGAAGGCCACCAGACACCATGCTACGAATGTAGCTGCCCAGTACAGACACCATTGTTAGACAGCATTAGACTATCTATGCACAGGCGTCCTCATGGACGAGTGCAATCCCACAAATACTAAGTCAAGGTTCCTATGGATATGGCCTCAGCGCTCGGCTGACGCTCGAACTGTTATAAAAGATTTGCGAGTCTTTATCGGCACATACGCAATAGGCACGCTACATTCTGACCAGGGCCCTGCGTTTAGCTCTTGGGCTTACAAAGACGCCATGGCCAGTCTGGGCGTTGCATTGCGGTACTCCTCTCCGTTTCATCCTGAGGGAAATTCTGTTGTGGAAAGGAAAAACCGGGACATAAAGCAGTCTATAACAGCTAGGGTATTAGGTTCGGGTGATGGGTGGGTCAAACATCTTTATGGGGTCCAACGCTCATTAAACAACTTGCCAAGAAGTTCTCTAGGGGGGGTCACTCCATATGAGGTCCTATTTGGGACAAGAATGTGGGTGCCAGATCTGGAATGCAGTGGCACAGTGGTGGAAAATAAACCTTTTGATTTCAAAGATCGTTTGGCTGTTTTACAGGAACTCAATGAACTAAGATCGAAACAAAGCAACGTATTCCTGCAGCCAACCACCACTGGGGAAAAACCAGCGGTCCCAGCAAGGCCTGTCTGGATTCCAAAAGTTGGGGATCTAGTCAGAGAAAAGATTGCGGACAAGAAGGAATTTGGACCTTCTTACAGACAACCAGTACCTGTCCTAGCCGTTCAAGGAACAAAAACAGTACTTCTGCCGCCCCTTGCTGGAAAAAAGGAGAAAAGATTTGTGTCCATCGACCTCATCAAACCACAGTATGTGGCCAATACTAAATAGTAGGCCTCGTGGACTCCGACCTAGTAGCAGACACACTCCTCTCGCTACTATCCAAGAGGTTCAGACTGAAAGACTGATAACCATCGAGAATTCAGCAGTAACAGATGAAGGACTGAGCAACAATGCTATGGAACTCATCCCTCTTGAAACTCAAGTAACAGTTCGTCCAAATACACCTGTCTACACCAATGTAACAAGTGATCAACTGGTTCCAGCGATTTCTATAAATCCTGATGCAATTCCAACAATTGACAGAACTGCTTCTGGCTATTTCATTAACTTTGATACGTTTTCAGAGGATCCGAGTGAGCCTGAGACGTCGCCAGCATCAAAAACTTTTAAACAGCAAGTACAAGACTTTTTGCATTTTTTGAAAAAGACTTATCTAGTTTCACCATGGATTGAACTTTGGGTTATTTCTGGAATATTTTTCTTCCTGCTTTGGCTAGCTTTAGTTATGATTATGAGCGTGCTTATAAATGGGAGATACATCCAATTGGACATTGAAAGGAAAGAAGTGAACTTACTTTTGAAACCTCACAAATCATCCCATCGTGAAACAAGAGACTTGTCTGCAGTGAACATCACAGCCGTTCCTATACAGGATGGTATAGTGTGGGACAAAACTGATTTTGATATTTTCGGCCCGACGGAACATTTGAACATTCCACATTTATTTAAAATTTCACTGAGTGATTTTGTTTCATCTAGTACCTACTCTGATGATTGGGACTTTGAAACCGTACATGATATGATGTTTGACCTAGAAAAATCTGCTGCATTTTCTAATAATGAGTATTTAGAGGGTTCATCAGACTATGAACAGCTGTATTGCTATAACCACTATGGTCATAATTTTTTGCATAAATCTGCAACACCTAGAAATGTGTTTATGTTTAACCAATGGGAGCATTGTCCTACACCACCAAAAGGTAGTTCAAAAACATTTGCTAAAATGTTTCCATATTTTTCAGGATACAACACATCTGATCCAGAAACATTCTACTATAGAAATGTAAACAAAACAGGAATGAAAATTATGTTAACAAATACAAAACAGATATACTCTGCAGCATTTATTGACAAGGTTTCGACTTATGGAAAGACACAAGACACAAAAACTGTCTCGGGTACTAAAGATTGGCAAGTGCAGGGGATAGAAGCTTTATTTAGAGCCTGTATCGTCCCACAGCAAATAATGTTTTTGAATGACACGGTCCAACAAACGTCTTGCCTTAGGTTAGCCAAGATCAAAGACATGAAAAATCCTTCTGTACCAACACCTGCAAGTGATAACAATACACAGGCAGCGGTTACAGTTGACACCATACTACAACTCAACAGAACAAATCCTGATTGGAGAAAATGGTGGATCTGGCCCACAGACACTAACAACTGTCAAGCGAGATTCCTGAATAAAACACAGGGGTTTACTATTCATAGGCCAGACCCACGATACGTCCAAAGACAGCATCCGGGGGTAGTAACAACATACAGTGTAGGAAAATTATGCATCGATTGGCTGCAAAAATCTACACTTAAGGATGTGAAACAACACTTATCTTTACTTAAAGAAGACGCAGACCTTAGGGAATTCATGCTTGGACAAAGAAAACCGTGTCAAAAACGTTTCATATATGCCGGCATCTATGCTGCTTATAATGAAGCATGGAAGGTGTCACAGATGGAGGCCACAGAACGAATACGTGAACTTGATCGTATTAACTTAGAGAAAACTCTCTCTGTGGTCGACAATGGGTTAACAACTTTGTCCTCCAGAATTTATTCATTGGACAGTATTGTATCCTCTGCTATCGACATACTGGAACAAGATTTAGCCATGTTACAACAAGGCCAAACACAGTTACGTTCTATTATGTTATTAAGCTGGACGCTGCAATCTTTGCGTGCGGGCTATGTGCCTTGGCGTTTTATCGACACGACGGCTCTGTTTGCAGAATACAATCTAACTGATAAACAGATCGAACTGGCACAAAGGGGAGCAAAGTACACAGTACTGAGCATTGAAAAACTTGAAAGATTACCATTCACAGTGGCAGAAAAATCAGCTACAGAATGGCTTATTCATGGCAAAATCACACTACCTGTGACTACTTTTCAGTTTCAGTATTGCCTCAAACAGATGCAAGCAGGCAAATATGAAAGGTTGGGTAAAGAATACATTAAGACATCCTGGAATTTACCATACACATATAGATGTTGGAGTGGGGATCGTGAAGTGTTTCTAAGCGGTACACACTGTGAAAATGCACTAAGATGTTCACTGATTTGTCAGGACATATCTTTACACGGGGCTTGTAATGGTTCTGTGGCAAATTTGTCCTGCCACCAGCAGGGAACACCAGCTGCTGTGATTAATCCAAAGTTTGGACAACTTTCTAATGGGAGTTACCTCATTTTGAATGATCAGAGTTGCTGTGGCATGTTGCCAGGCATCCCATATCTAGTAACGGTCAACTCCAGGGTCACTTGCTGTATGCAAGTATTGTTTTCCCCAATAGACAGAGTCAGGGAGTCGCCATTATGGCCTTCGTTGAATGTCTCTTTTATACGATTTGATACTTTAAGCAGAAAGAAAGCCATGCTTATACAACAATAAGTGCCTTTGACCTCGGCCAAAGAAACCTATGATCTACAAGTTGCAAGGACTTCGGCTGAGATACAAGCTTTAATTCGTACAAACTGCCCTATACATTTCGTAGAAATGATAGGACGTATCTTTAACATGTCAGATACAAGCGGAATTGTACATGTATTTAAGACCATCTGTTCCGGACTATTAGCACCTTTCCAGGCTGTCCTCGGAATCATCCCAAACTTCGCACATTCGGTGTTTGGTGGTGTGCCATTAATTCTAGCACTTGTTGCAGGAATTCTGTTTCTATTCCTCCTACTACGCTATGGCAAGCCTCTTCGCCAACATCACTCCGAGCGATGTGGAGAGAGCCCTCCTTGAACGGAAATGCCCAGAGCGAATAGTACAGCTTTTGGGCATGCCTCGTCTACGGGAACTTAATACAACGTGGTTCCTGTCATTCAGACCAATCTGGCAAGATTGCATCTTACCTGTTCTACGCTGCCTGTTTTGCGGTGAAGAATGCGTGCTAGACATCTGTCTAACACTCCCATCAGTCATGCCAACGGATATCGATACTCTGCTGGACCCGATAACGGCCCATGCTGTGTGTTGTCTAGGCCTGGGCGGAAAACTACGCTACGCTCGCGTAGTTTGCGTAGTTTGCGCAACTATGCGCTACGCGAATTGCACGTAGGACAGTGCAAAAACGCATAGCGTAGCGGGCATTTTTTGCTTGCTCGCGGTCCTCAACGTCAAGTTGGCGACCGCGAGCGAGCAAAATGACATCCCGGCGAGACTTTTTCCTCGTTCGCGATCAGCAACTTCAAGTTGCCGATCGCGAGCGTGGAAAATAAACCTCCCAGCGAGATTCTCAACGCGGGGAGGTCAGGTTTCTCATTGCGAGTGGTCGCGTATGCTCGCGACCGCTCGCGATGAGAAACTACCAGTCCGTGTTGAGAAAACTGCAGCTCGAGTACAAATCTACTCGAGCGGCAGAAAACGACCGCTTGCACTGTGCAAGATGCCGTTTGCAATGATTGCACAGTGCGGGCAAGCATCCGGCACTGTGCAATCATTGCGAACAGCATTTCCTACCGCACTACGCAGTTCGCGTAGTGCTACGCGTAGCTCGCGTAGTGTGAAGTGCACTTCGCGTAGCTGCGCGTAGCGCTACTATGCGAACTACGCCCAGGGTTAGTGTTGTCCCCAGAGGCTTCCAATCCTGATAGCGGCATTCATTGAGACCTCACAGACGCTTCCGGCTGCTGCTGAGGTACGAGATGGATCAACGGGCACACAGGTAACAACGGACGTGAACATTGCATCTTCTGCTGAGGGCGATGTTTCTCATCTCTGTGCGATTAACCTTCTGAACGAGGTGTTCCAAATGTCACCGACTTCGGTGGATGATATTTTGGCTACGGCCATAGATGATCTAATGTTTACGCCAGACCCATACACTGACTTTGATTCGGCTCACAGTGTACCAGGGCAACAATGAAATTTGGCCTTCATATTTTTCAAACTTGGAACTTTTCCCAGAATTGAACTTTTTCTTTTTAAATTTTTGAAATGACATGGCAAAATGAACAATCTGCTTACAGTAGAACTAGTCTTATAAAACGGACTTCTTTGAATACTTCCAGGGACACATTGTCACCTTACTTGTCTAACATTTCATTTACTTCCATGATATGCAATGGCTTGATTTTAAGAACTTATCGACCATTTCGTCAAATGTATATATTACTGTTTCATTCCCGTTGCATTTTACTTCCGTTACATGCTTAGAATGAAATCATTGCTTTAAATGTACAGTACCTATTGCATTTCAACAGTTTTGAGCTTCTTTTCAAATGCTTTTAGAAATGTTTTTAGTAACATGTGGTACTCAATTTTATGTTTAGCATTTAAAATGTTTAGCATTTAGTATTATCGTTCACTCGAAGATGGAGTGGGTGTTGTATTCCGCTTTAGGGGTCAGTATATAGGTTTTCCTGAATCATGTCCTTATATAGGCACAATTCGCTTTGCCCTTATATAGGCATAGAAATCCCTGTCCTTATTTAGGCATTAACTGTGCGCTCCAAATACAGGCATGGTCACCGACATCCGTCCACCCTAACGTCACAACGAGTTCTTAGAAACCAGACCCTTAAGCTTCGGGAGTTCCCCTAGCACAGGACTATTGATTTCTCCAAGAACTCATCTATTATGTATGAACCGTTATACCTTAAGGGTTCATTCCTGACGTCTTCCTCTGTCCGACTTCACGTCAATGCTAACATTCCACAACACCTACCAGGTATAAATATACCTTCCCTTGCCCAAGCAAGTTAGAGGAGACCTCGACTTCAGAGGAGCCCGTATCCCGGCCTGACGCACTGAGAAGATGCTGTCATTCCTGCACGCAGACGAATCCAGCTTCCAGTGTTCTGACACCCTTCGCGGGGTGTTAGAGTTCCAGACCCGGCAGGAGATTCCCACCTCTCTCATTCTCAAGGTATGGAGCTGACTAGAACCTAGAGGGACTCTTGGCATATCATACTCTGCATACTAGACTTAACATACTCTTAGTATACCAGACGAGAGAATACTCCACCTACTTCTACCTTTCCCTACACCTAGACCAGGTTAGGTACATTGGGGTAGAACTAGTTTAGGGACGCATCGTATGAGTACTCGCATTTTTAGCTCATGTTATTTATGTACGTGAATATATGCTAAAAGATAATGCTAGCGCAGTATTATTTATTTCTACTGCTTACACTGTACATTATTTATCTTGCATACTGTCTTGTGATCATAACAGCACATATCTCTTACACGAGAAACAAGACTGTTCAATAAAACCCTTTTTTTGAAACGCCCGTCTTTCCTTTCTGTGTAACTTTGTAGAAACCAAGCATGCACGATTGAATGATTGAAACTGTTATCTATTGTTTCCACGATTCTGAGACATGTTCCGCTTCTAAAGGGAAACAAAGTTGTCATGTTTTTCGGTTGCCAGAAACTACTCCCTTCTTGTTCTCAAGGAGTTTCTAGTGGCCTCTGAGCTAGCTGGCACAGGTAATTAAGTTTAATATAATCGATAGGGACATACCGACCTTAGTCCTATGTCAAACCTATAGGTTATATTATTCCAATGCGCAGAGCCTATTAGGGAAATAGGAACTACACTACAATTTGTGGTAGTGTGGTCTAGCAGTAAGGCTTTATCAAAGGACAGTGTTAAGCATTTGTTGTACCCACTCAGTCAACAAATGAATTCACACACTCAAAGACTGAACTTCAGACCAATTGTTTTTGTATAAAAATATTCTTTTAGTTATTTTATTTTTCTAGAACCAAGCATGCCTGGCACAGGTAAGCAATAAATACTTAACAGTAGTAATGCAGTTGTAACACAGTTTGGATTGCAATTGTGTATGCACTTTGTTTTGATTACAGTATTGTTACTGAAAATGCAATGCTTTGTAAATACAGTACATATACTGTGAATGGGCTTTTTAGTAAAATGACCAGTACATTACTTTGCAGATTACTTTTCTTACACAGTGTAGTATACCTGGATGCTACACTGGGACATTTCCTGTAAACAGGTAAGTAAAAGCCTTTTTGTTATTTAGTACAATTTTAAAAGATTTCTTTAGGTTTTCCAACTCCACACTTAGAAACTTTTCATAGAAAACCAGTCAATGTTATCCTATGGAGGAAAATAGTGTTATCGGTTTAAAGATAAGTACTTGGTTGTGGGAGTTGGTGTTCTGGGGTTAGACTCAGGGGTCCCCCAGGGTCAAGGATGCACTCTTGTTGCACCCTCAGCGGCACTAGGGCGGCCGGGTTCAGAGTGCTGAGGCCTAGTGTTATCCAATGGGGGATAGGGGGCCTCTGGTTGGTGGCTGCTGACGAGCAGGCCAGTGGGTTGTGGGAGCAAAGCTCCTGGACTTCAGCGCAGGGCAAATGGGGGTTTAGGCCAGCACAAGAGATGCATCCTCAGCGGCACTGGGGCGGCCGGGTGCAGAGTGCTGTTTTGGCGTCGGAAGCCCTGTAGCTTTCAATGGGGAGTCTCCGGTTTGCAAAAGCACTGCAGGCTTGGGGACGAAGGTCTTCTGAGTGCGACCACCACTTGGAGAGGTAAGTTGGGATCTTGGGGGTTGGTTAGGCACTGTCGGTTGGGCCACCCAAGGCCGTGGGGAGTCTGGTGCAGGGGTGCCTTTTAGGGTCGGATCTTCTTACCAGCTCCTGGTCACGGTTGGGGGGACCATCCGGTTTGAGGCTGCAGGTGTCGGCTGGAGGCTTGAGGCTGGTCAAGGGTCGCTGGATCTTGGGTCAGGATCGCCAGGGGGACCTCCCCTTGGTGTTGGGCCACTCGAACCTGGGCCGTGGGCGTCGGGTGCAGAGTGGTGCAGACCTGCGGATCCTTGCAGAGCTGGAGTCTGCTGTTTGAACAAATCCGGTGTTCACGGGAGACAGAGTCATTGGGATTAAAGGTAGGCAGGTCCTCCGGGTTTGTCGAGGTTGCTGGCTGCAGGACACACTGGGATTTCGCTGGAGCAGGTTCGAGGTGGGGACAGGCTGGTAGGGCTGGGGCCAAGTCAGTGGGCGTCCTCCTCTTGTTAGCTTAGGCACGGCTGTTCGGTCCTTCTTCTTCTTGCAGGTTCTTGTCTGAGGAAGCAAGGTCCAGGGGTGCTACAGATAGGTAAAAGGGTTGGGCCCAATGGGTCCCTTCCCTGGGGTGGGTACACCCCCTATTATGCCACCCTCCAGTAGGAGGGGGGCATAAGCCTTTCCCTGGTTGGCTGGGTCCCCCCATCTGCAAGTTGTGCTTCACCTCGCCTCCCCCACTTGAGGAGTGGAGTTGGCAGAGGTGGGCACACCTCTCTTCCTCACTTGTTTTTCCCGCCAGTTCTCCCACCCAAAGTGGGGGTCAGAACCAGTGAGGACCAGTTGCTGAAAGCAGCAAGTGGCCTGGGGAAGCTCACAAAGGCGGCAAGCCTTTGAATCTTCCCCTTCGTGGACCCTGCCCATCCTGGGGGAGGAGGCTTGGCACCTCGTCCCAGGATGTGCTTGTTTCAGGCCCCCGAGAGCAGCAGGCTCTCGACACAGGGGTCCAGAAACATGTCTGGTGGTGGCAGCTGAAAGCAGACACTCAGCCTGGACACTAGTGGTAGGTCGTTTTTCAGGGGGCATCTCTAAGATGCCCTCTGTGTGCATTTTTCATTAAATCCCATACTGGCATCAGTGTGGGTTTAATGTGCTGAGAAGTTTAATACCAAACTTTTTACCACTGCACTTACAATGTCTAAGAATGGACTTAGACACTGTAGGGGTACAGGGCTCATGCACCTGTACCCTCACCACTGGTATAGTGCACCCAGCTAGAGGGGTGACTGATCTGTGCCAGGGCAGTGGGTTGTAGGCATGGCACACAGGGATGCGTGCCATGTTGACTCTTCACTTTGTTCTGCACCAAAACACGCAGCCTGCAAAGGCAGTGTGTGAGTGTAAAGGTACAGGACCTCTAAGGGTGGCACAATAAGGTGCTATAGCCCTTAGAGGCCTTCCCTGGTTACAGTGCCGTGAGTACCTGTGGTACCATTTACCAGAGGCTGACCTGTGGCCAGAGAGTGCCAATTGGGTGTACAAGGTACAGTTTTGTGGAATTAACACAGGCCCTGGGAACCTGATTGGCAGGGACCCAGGGCACATCAAGTCAAAGTGCATCAGTAGTCTGGCAAAAGTGGGGGGTGAATGCAACAGAAACCCAGCTTCCTACAACCATGGTTTATGCTTCTTCTAGCCGGTAGATAGTTTCTCTGATGAGAGATGCTCAGAAAATGACTTTAGAGGAAAGATGGAAGTGGATGAACCGGTGCCCCCTAAACTCGTCCAGGTCCTTGTCTCTGGTTTGACACCTGGTGCCAGTCACGGTTACGGTCCCTTCCCCCCCCCCTCTGCCACTGCACATCCATCTTCACCAGAGGTGGCACACCTCAGAACCTTTTTAGGACGGTGTCTTAAAAGCAGCTGTGAAGCTGAAAACTGGGCTATGGATATAGAAGGACCTTGATGAAGTCCAACTTTGTTTGCTTTTTCTTTTGGATGAGATTTCTGCCAACGCTACGGACTGTAAAATAAGCTGCTCTTGCGTAACTGGTTGGCACGGACATTTATCCTAGAACTTCGCGCGTGTCCTCATCTTGAACTAATATGGACTTAAAAAATCTGCAGATTTAAACCCGAGGTTTGGTTTTCTCCAAAGGAGGAGAGGCTTTCAGCAGTGCTAAGAGACACTTGATCTGACATTCCTTCCTCCGAGACCTGAAGGGGGTTGACTCGAGCGAAGAACGGGCCGTCACAGTCCAGGAGTGCAGTGGATTAAAGTACAAACGTGTCTGGGGGTTATCAGCCTGTGCAAAAAAACAGTAATGATGTGTCCATGAATCCCTCGTTCAGCATCCAGCGCGCAACGCTATTCGTGTGATAGATCTGTAGAAAGAATTCATGCATTGCCGCTCTCAGTCGCAAAATGAAGTCTGACCTCATTTTTAGGTCGAACCTGGGCAGCACATGCGTTGTCTAGTTGTCAGTTTTGGGCGCACCACCATAAATCCCATTTTACAACCATACAAAATGCCATTTTGTGGTCCTTTTACAATTGCACCTTTAAGCCCTTCCACAAAATGTTCTTTTTTGTGCCTCTGGATGCCCACTATGTGGACTCTTCTCGAAAATTCCTTTCTTAATCTCTAAAATAAGGCCCATCCTTAAGGTTACCATATTGCTTCATGTCAGTGAGACTTCCATATTTACAGATCTGTCTTTCTTTTAGCTGTAATTGTTTTCTAGTCCAGATTGTTCCCTTGTAGTGAACTCTGTCTTCAATGCCCATCATGAATTGATTTCTTAGATAAATTTTAAGTTGGCAAATGTAGTGTTCCGGTCACATGGACTAATCTGGTGGCCTTACCCCTCTCTCACTTTCTTCATTATGTCCCTCCATTAACACCCATTTTGAACCAATGTTACAATTTTGTCAACTTTCTGTTAAAAAAAACCCCACACACACAACATGTCGGGAAGCTTTAAAGACCAACTTGTGTATAATACAAAACATCAAAAAGTACAGTAAGAGATAAAAGACAATTAGCAACCATATTCAGCTTCACAGGAAGCTGGAAACGGGTATAAAACAACATCCATAGTTGATTAAATTGTTTCTACATTCAGGATTACGTATGAAGTTATTAACACTACTTTTACATAGGATAGAAAGAACATGCTTCCGACAATTTGTTGTCATGCTGCTCTTCTGAACCCACTTCAGTACCTCCTTTGATATGGCTCTTACTGATCTCCCCATGTAATAACACCTCATCTTGAAATCCTCATGGTACCCTTAGTAGAGTCCGAAAATACCCTGAAATGCTATTCATTGTTCTGTACTATAAGCGCTGCGGATTCACCTCCAAATAATATGAACCCTACACCCTCCTCCATGCCCCTCCCATGAATATTTTTGCAAGCCTATTTGATAAATGCTTTTTGTCCGGTGGCCATGCCGTACTCTAAAATGACTTGAGGGAATTTGGGATTGCCTTTCTTCCCTTTTTGCAAGTGCAGTGCAGTAATTGAATAAGTATCTAGAGTCAACAGCTGATCCCAACATGTGCAACTGCTAATTACTTATGAACCGCAAGCGCCCACAAGGAGCTGAACAAGGTGAATTGGCATTTTGATTTAAATTGAAAAATATCCATCCCTGACATGACAGAGTGAATTATTCAGAGTTACAAGAAGGATAATTTGTATGTTGTAAACCAAAGGTTTTGGTAGTGACATTGTTGGACATTTGGCATGTTAGTCCTGCGAGAATGAGTGAGGGCAGAAAAGGGCCTGCCTTCACATAAGGCAGGTAACGTGGGTGCTTATGGGTTAACTTATTAAGAAAGTATTAATGGGTTAGATTGTGATAGTGTGTTAAGTATAAAGTGCGTGTTTACGCACCTCTTGCAAGTATTCAAAACGCACAAATAAAAGGCATTGTCATTTACAATGTCAATAGCTCAAACTCTCGCATTGCAAATGCTTGTTTGGAAATGCTTTCGCTTATGCTGCTAAGAACACACAGTTGCACTCTTGAGAGTAAGCTTCAAGGCTTTGTTTATGGAAGTCAGCACCCTTGTTTTGCGGCACAGCCAAGACGTGTTTCATCTCTTGTTGCCACGCCTGCCTGGGCCTTTTTCAGACTTGAAAAAACGGCTCATGCATATTGATCAGTTTTGCAAATACACATATTTCTTTAATTTGGTGAAGTAGATGACTCTCGAGTGTTTACAATGCACGTTGATACCTAACCCAGCATTTTCTGGCACTCAGGTGAAAATTCGTGAAGATACACGCGCTAAAAAGACGAAAGACTATCCAGGACAATTCTTCCAGGAGTACAATCCCATGCATTGTCTTAAAGGTTTATGTTGCAAGCATATCTCATTAGCGGTAGAATCTAAAATCTTTATGGGTTTTCCAAAGACCCTTTGGAGGGATTAATAGTAAGAGATTTAATACTGGACTTGCCTGGTCTAGACAGGGTGCTTGTGACAAAGGGATCCCACACAAACCACGTGCAGGGTTTGCCAGAATGATAAAATAAGGGGCAATGCTCTCAAACAATACTGCAGTAGGAACCTTCAACCCCACACTCGGCTAGTTTATTACAACCCATCAAAATACTTATTTGCAGAGTTCTCAATTTCGTACCTCTTGAGATCACACCTGTGTTATTTTAAATAACAGGCCCACTGTTGCCATTAAGACTATAAAAGGGACTTTCTTTCAAGAAACATCTAATCTGAGAGTACATGTTCGGCACCCTGGCCTTAGGCGCTTTGTAAATACATCCGCCTGCCGTGAAGAAGGCTGCACTTGCTTCTCTCCTGGGGTTTCCATGCCACTGCTTCCCTTCTGAAGGTTTGCGGTGTACAAATGCTTCTAAGTACATACTTTTCAGACCTGACATGGTCGTCACAGGGAGATCCTGTTTCTCTGCACAGATATTCTCACCTGTGATGTTATGCTCCGTCAACCAAGACTTTTGAGGTGATGCGCGGTTTCTTTTTAATCCTCTTAACTAGACAAAGGTTTCCGGAGCTCAGAAGTCTTCCATACTGCTTATTTTTATACCGTGGTCTACAACAGCGAAACGGTTCAATCTCCAGAGGCAGATCTTCACTACAAAAATGGCTATCTTGTTATTTTTCTAACCCAAAAAGGCATGACGGGGTGAATTTTTAAACACCAATTCTCATTTGAGGAACGTAGTTGCTTTTGCAGTTCGGCCGCTCTAGAGTGCAAAGAATATAGCGGCTTGAAATAAACCTGCCATGCAGTGTTCGAGGGATGAGTGGGCGGGACATGTAATTGTCATCAGTGATGCTAAAGCTGAAAGAAAGAAGGCTTTCTTTACAAGTTGCTGAAGTGAATTTGTGCACAAGCCTGCATGTACACACTGTGTTGTCATACTGTGCTTTGAGGTTGTAGTAGGTCCCCATACAGATGCTTCTGGCAGGAGGTGTGGGAATAGGTGAATACAGATGGCGTCTGCAGCGTCTACCCCGGCACGGGAGCATGCAAATGAACACGCCACACACGTAGCTCTGTAACAGATGTCTTTATTCTTCAATATACGATCACGCTCTGCACGCATTGCGTCATAACTTTCATAACAACACCTCAAAAGCTCCCAGTAGATTACATAATTCCTGTTTAAAGTCCGCCCAGAACCGCAAGGGTCCTAGCGCGTATAATGTAAACAACACTACATCTCCCCCTTTGCTAAATAAAAAGTACTGACAACATTAGCATCATAATTCCTCAATGAGTCGTTGAGGTGCTCGCACTGGTTTGCCAGATTGGGTGGTATGAGGTAGTTGAGATGCACCTTGCTTATGCACCGAGGACATAGGCTCAGATGTGTAACCTTGACATGCAGGCGGGGTCGCCTCGCTCATGATCTCGGGACCCGAGGAACAGTAAGGTAGGTGTTTGAAGTGTGACGAGTACCATGTGCTGGACTTTCTGGGATGATCCGCTGTCACCTTGTGTCCTTTGCAAGTTACATCCCTTAAAGGGATGACAGTAAACTGAGTGTCTGTTTTCCGCTTCTGTTTAACCAGTACCCAGTCCCCTTTATCGAAGCCTGTTTCCTGGGCCCATCAGCCCTGATCAGCATATGTTTTCATTTCGCAATTTTGAGAATTGTCTATGACATGAACCTTATTTGCATTCATCGATCGGTCCGATGTCCATTATGGTAGTTTGTTTCCGATGGCTCTCCCAAATGGTAAAGTGGCAGGACTCTCACAAGTTGTGGAGTGAGAAGTTGATCGATAGGCACGAAGGGCTTGACACATGGCTTAATTTAGATGAATTCTCTCCTTCGATGCTTGCTGAATTACCCTCTTGAAGGTGCTCATAAATCGTTCAACAGCACAATTGGCTTGGGGCAAGAGAGGTGCACTCTTTTAATGCTTGGCATTGAGTCAAATAAGAAACTCCTTGAATTCTTTGCTATTGAAAGGTGGGCTAAATTTCAGATTTGAGAAAAGTGGAGATGCCCCACGCTCCAAAGATGTCATGAAGTCTCTTAATGACATTGTCAGGGGTTGTTTTACATAAGTCTTCCACCAAAGGAAACCATGAATATTCTTCAATGACTACCATGAGGTGATGCCCATTTCCTAGTTGCACCATGAAATCAATACTCTCTCCCATGCATGCACAGAAAGGTCAGACATTGTCAATGGATGCTGCATTACCTTGGGGGATAAGCAGTTACAAAGGTGGCAGGCTTTCAGCTCTTTCTCAACTCATTCCTCTAGGCAAGGGAACCACACTTGGTCTCTTACGGCTCTTTTGGAGGCTGCCCTGCCACGCTGTTCTTCATGGGCTAGCTCAATGACTTGCTGTCTTAGGCTCCAAGGTACCGCTATTCTCGAGCCTCTCAATATGATACCCTCTCGGGTGACGGATAGCTCATCCTGTACATTTTTGAATTTTTGGAATTGAACATCATCAGCAAAAGGTTGAATACTTTTCTTCCAAGATTGCGTTGTAATGATGTCTTTGAGGATTTTGCATGTCTTTATCTGCGTTGGTAGAAGCAATAATCTGTTCAATGGATAGAGCTGCTGTCGTGCTGGACCTCACAATGAAGCTGAGATACTCTTCAGCTGCTTTGGATGTCGATCTGTGGCATTGTAGGGCACTTGTGAAAAGTACTCTGCGGGGTTTTGGTCTTTCCCTGGCCTATGTACAATCCCATAGTTGTAATCTTGCAGTCACAACCCCCACCTCTCGATGAGAGGGGGCATCTTAGCTTTCGGGTTTCCAAAGATAGTGAGTAACACCTGGTGGTCTGTGATGAATGTGAAGAGCTTCCCATATAAAAACAAATGAAAATGTTTGCACTCCCACACTACCGCCAGACTCTCCTTCTCTGGCTGAGAAAAGGCATGTTCTGTTTCAGACACTCTTCTACTGGCATAGGCTACAATGTGTCTCTGCACATTAAGTTGTATTCTCAATCACGGTTTATTTCTTTGAAATTTTGGTCGCATTCAGGAGACGACTGGAATGGGATATTCCACTTTTTTAGGTCTCTCAATGGGGAATTCACTGTAGCAAAGCCACAAATGTACCTTGAGCAATAACTGGCCATGCCTAAGAAGGATCGCAGCATGGTTACATCTTGTGGGGTGCAAGTAGATGACAGTGCTTGCACCTTATCTGGGTCAGGAGTTATTCCCCCATCAGAGAATATGTCCCCAAACAATTTAAGTTTGGTTTTGTGAAACTCACACTTTGCTGCATTCAGAGTGAGACCTGCATCAGCAAGTAATTGGCACACTGGTGTAAGAGCTAAGCCTGGGCGTAGTTTGCGTAGTAGCACTTCACGTAGCTACGTGAAGTACATTTTGAACTACACGTAGCTATGCAAATTGCGTAGTGCGTAGCTGTGTGCTTGACTGCACTGTACAATAATTGCCAAAGGCATCTTGCACAGTGCAAGTTAAGATAAAATAAATATCTCTGTCTTTATATGCTAAAAATGCATATAGTTATTTCACAAAAGTGAAAACGATAAAATAACAAGCAGTGAGAGAGGTGATGATTTTGGGATCCTCCCTAACCTAGGGAGAGAACCAAGCAGATGCCTTGAAAACAAAATGCACATCTTTTGAACGATTCAGTGGTGGTCCCATCCTCTTAGGACCACCCCAAGCACAGTTATTGGCAAAAATACAATCCTAACCAAAGGCCCTGCAAAGCATTATGGGACGAGATTAGCAGTGGGCAGTGAATATTATAGTATCCAATATCAAAATAATTCTACAAAGAGCTGCAGTTCCACTAGTCGTTACTAGATGTCCCTCACGAGTCAAATGCAAAAGCTTCATGAAAGGGTTTCAATGCTTTTGCATTTGACTCGTGAGGGACATCTAGTAACGACTAGTGGAACTGCAGCTTGATGTATTAATAATTTCAATGCTTTTGCATTTGACTCGTGAGGGACATCTAGTAACGACTAGTTGAACTGCAGCTCTTTGTAGAATTATTTTGATATTGGACACTATAATATTCACTGCCCACTGCTAATCTCGTCCCATAATGCTTTGCAGGGCCTTTGGTTGGGATTGTATTTTTGCCCATAACTGTGCTTGGGGTGGTCCTAGGAGGAAGGGACCACCACTGAATCATTCACATGATATGCTTTTTGTGTTCAAGGCATCTGCTTGGTCCTCCCCCTAGGTTAGGGGGGACCCCAAAATCATCACCTCTCTCATTGCTTGATATTTTCATTGTTGAAGTTCACTTTTGTGAATTTGTTATATGCTTTTTAGCATAGAAAATTGCTTTATCAAAGCATTTCTGGGTGTTTAGTATACTGCTGCTACGCTACGCCAATTAGCACAGTTTTTCACTCTGCTACGTGCAATTTGCGTAGTGCGTAGTAGCACAACCTTTGCATGCTCCGTGAGCGTAGCGAAGTATTATGCCCAGGGTTAGTAAGAGCCTTGTCATGCTCCTTTTTTGTTGTCCTAAATACCAGTATGTCATCACTGTAATTGAAAGCATGTATAACAGGTTGAATTACTCGGCGAATAACATCCTGAAATATTTCCGCTGCCGAAGATACTCTAAAACTCAGTAATTTTTTATCTGAACAAACCAACATGAGTTGAAAAAGTAGTAATGTACCTACAGTTCTCTTCCAGCTTGAGTTGATGGTAGCCTTTGTTCAAGTCAAGACGGAAGAAGACTTTGGCTCCGTTCAGCTGCATGATCATGCCCGCTATGTAGGGAACAGGATGTCTTTCTTTTTTGGCCTGGTGCATAGCAACACAAACGCGCACTGCACCTCCACTGTCTGTTTTTGGCACCACAACTATGGGCGAAACCCACGGCGTAGGACTCGTGGTGCATTCAATTATGTCAGGCTTCAACATTGTTGCTAGTACTTTCTCAACGGCTTCTTGTAAGTGAAAATTGACTCTGCAGTGCCATTGGGCAACAGGGCGAATGTCCTCATTAATATGAAGTTGCACTTTCATCTTCTTGAGTTTTCCTAAGCCATGAAACAATGACGCGAGCTGACTCACAATTTCAGATTGGGCATGGGTGTTGTAGTTGAGAGATATCAGTCCCATGTCAGGAGCTGTGGCAGAGCTAAGTAGGCATGCACTAAATGAAGTTGCCTGAAGGACATGAATTGGAGCTTGCACTGACGTCGTTCTATGTTTCAAGGTTGCTGTAAATGACCCTTGACTCTGTAACGGTTTAGAAGCAGCCCACATGTGTACTTTCGTGTTTGACAGAGTAAGGCATGGTACAGGAGATAGGCCGTTGAACTTTTCTACTGTCAGGATGTTAATCGACACTCCACTGTCTATAATGAAGGCTATGGGCGGACCATTCACCTTTAATGTAATTTTAGGACAGTGTCTAAATGAATTTTGTCCCTTTGTTTGATGATTCTCCTTTGACTTTTTTAATCTTCTTTGCAAGCAGCTAATCCTACATGTGCCTGTTGTGCCTTAGTCGATCTCATCAACGCACATCCATCTTCTTCGCTAGCGCTTGATAATGAAGTTGAAGAGCCTTTATATGATGAACTTGACAATGATCGACTGTGCTAGGTTTCTACTTGTCGGAACTGATGTTGCCTTTTGGGCTTGTGGGCATGGCGAGAATGCTTTGGGAACCTTCTGCCGTCCATTTTCTCTTCTCACTGTGACACATTTGGTTTCTCTTTCGCTTTGCAGACTGTTATGAAGTGTTTTTCTTTCCTGCAGACTTTGCATATCTGTCCTATGGCTGGATATTTACCTTCATGGTGAAATGAAAACCCACATCGGAAGCGTAACTTTATCTTCTTTGGAGACGTTAACCTGTGTGCATCTATTTTGAGCTTATGCTTGCTTTTCAAGATCAACGCTGATTCATTACATGCTGTTCCTGCTTCCATAGCAGCAGCTTGTCAATCTTCCTGTTCTTCTGCCCTTGCAGCCATTAGCATTTTCTCTAAACTGTGTCTCTCTCTCAACATGCATCTCCTGAAGAAATTTGAAAGACAGCCATCAATGACTCTGAGGCGCATGGCTTCTTCATCATTAAAGTCACAGAACTTACAGTGTTTGATAAGTGCATCAAGCCTCCCAATAATTTCATCCATTGTTTCTCCAGCTTGTTATGGTGCTCGGTTGAAGATGTACCTTTCATATTTGACATTCGGCATCGTCTTGAACTTGGCTTCCAACGCTTCTTTTATCTTTTGGTATGATTTGCATCAGTTTTTGAGTCTTTTGCACTTCTTTCACTCCATCACCAGCAAGGTTTTTCAAATATGTAATGATTTTCTTATCGTCTTCTTTTTCTTCTAGCGCCTGTATGAAATCATCGAACGTTTCAATCCATGCAGTCCACCTGGTACCGATGTTCTGTTTCTTCGCTGTGTCAAATGGTGGTGGTGGCTTCAGGAATATAGCAGTGGTATATTTCGTGCTCCCTTGTACTGCCATTGAGAGTATATAATATTCAGGCAGCTTTCATTGCACAGAATGCCACTTGCAACTGCTGCATGCATCAGCCTTGTGCCTAAGCCTGGGTCATCACGTCCAATTCGAGGTCATGTGGCGCTTTAATCGCCTGTGCCGGTAAGAACGTTTTTGTTTTTGTACCTGGTCGTCACTGCCTTTAGCGTTTGCTACGTATGGATGATGGCTCCATGTTATGGCACAGTGCAGTATCTCTTCTTTCAGACTTACCAGCGGGTCATGCGGGTTTTTTTTAATATGCTCCTCTGCAGGGCCTTCAACTTCTTCGATGGCTGTGTATGGTCTGGAGTGGGGCTTTGACTCCACATAAACCAACCACAGACCACTTTGCATCGATTTAGGGACGTGGCACGCATGAGCAGTTTGCTTTACTTTTGAAAACTCTCAGTAGGAGCAGCCTTGTTTCTTCAAGACATGTATCCCCTACTCATCGCCAGCTGTAGCATCTTCCCCAGCCTGAGAGCATGCAAATGAACATGCCACACACGAAGCTCTGTAAGACTTCTTTATTCTTCAACATATGATCACGCTTTGCACGCATTGCATTATAACTTTCATAACCACACCTTAAAACCTCCCAGCAGATTATGTAATTCCTGTTTAAAGTCCGCCCAGAATCGCAAGGGTCCTAACATGCATAATGTTAACGACACTACACCGTCCACTGCTTACAAACTGGAAACTCGAATCTATGAATGATGGTAGAAAGTTTCCGCACTAGGAGAAATGCAAATATCCTGTACCATCTCCCATGAATATCTAGCATCAATTGTTAGTTTTAGGGCTAATATTGTCCCCTGCTGGTGAACCCCAAGGCAGCATTCTACTCTGGACACAGAACCATTCCTCAAAAACGATCCTATTTTGTTGGAGGCAGGCTTGGTCTCACCTGCAATGGCTACTCTCTGAGGCGCTCCTGTCACCCTGTGGGGGAACTCCTAGCCATACTAGGAGATAAGCACCATATGGAGCTGTAGAGAAGGAGCAAAGAGTAGCTGACAGGCGGTGGAATGTTGTGGCGGTTGGAGCTGCGGTGGGGGTGGTCACACCCTGGGACTGGAAAAACTCAGCGCTTAAAAGACTCTATGTAGATAGCAAATGCCTGCGCTCCCTAGTCCCAGAGTGCAGTATGGCCCTGACTGTAGAACGCAGACTCATCTGGGAGCCTGAGTTTGAGATGGGAGACCGAGGCCATGAGAAAAACAGGCATGTACCCTTGGCACTGACCAAATTAGTAGCAGTACTGCAACACTGAGCCCCGGTGAGAGCAGAAAGCATAGCCGCGACCTGCTGAATCTGCTGCCCCACTCGACTGTGGCAGTGCATGCACATCCTCAAGCCAAGTTGGGCCATGCCTGAAGGAGTTTGTAGTGTTTTCTCCTTGCGCGCCACTTGCGCTTGGTCATTGTATTGTATGTTGTCTCGCGCTGCCCGTTGGCGTGCGAGCCCTTTTCCCTGGGTGACAGTTGGCTCGTTGGTGACAGTTGCTGGGGACAGTTGGCGACTGGCCTGAGAAGTGCTTGCATGCACATTGCGGCCGTCTGTGGGAACTTGATATTTACAATAAATCTTATCTCTACGACTTCAAGCGTCATTCGTTATTACATTCTTTGTGGCGACGAGGATGGGATCAAGTTCCCACACAACACCCACGCATATCGTTTTGGAAGCGAGGGGAATCAGCACAGGAGGAGCACTAAATAATATTTAAAAGAAGTACCTTGTATTCGGATGAAGCTGTCCATGAATAACCACGCTCTCAAGTAAAGCTGGAAGCGAAACGGAATTCGAAGGAGAGGCTCTGCTCAACGTCAGGAAAGAATTCTCCCGGAAGAGGTGTCCTTGTGCTCCGCCCGCAACTGACGTGGAACAAGCCGGTAGGAGAGCGGATCACCTTGGGGAGGCGGAGGGGCATGACGCATTTGCTCCGTTAGGTCCGCACTCTTCCGCCCACTGCTGGGGAACGCACGTTCAAGGTTGGCAACGAGTCCTGTCAGCGCCCCGCCTCTTCTGCATGCCTGTCAGCTTCTTCAGCCTCTGCGAGTGAGCTTCAGCAGCGACCCGTTCTTCCTCTGGTAACGTCTTGGCTGCATGCTACAAAAAGTTCTCTTACACAAGGATATTTAAGGTACTTCTTCCTTTTATTTGTCTTGCTTCACTCTCCACTGTGCGCGCATACCATCTCGGTGACACGCACACCTTCGACTTTTTTTTTTTTCTTCATAAGAAAATAAGCGTGCACTGGCTTACACGGTCACACGCACACCAGGACAGTTAAAAACGTGAGCATTGCTCCCGGCTTTTCGGTGACACGCACACCCTTGTTTGTCCTCCTTACAATGATTAGCGTGCACTGACATATACGGTGACACGCACACCTGGCCATTTACTAATTCACATGGTATAACCAGTTTATGGTGTTATTTGAAGATTCATATTCTTTCTTATATTGTTGCTTGTGACGCTTTCAAAAATCTTCCTTAAATAATTTTCATTAGACTTTCTAGTCTCATTTTTAAAAAAATATTCTTCATCTTCACCATGCAGGCAGTCCAGCCTCCACCTCCATTTTTAGACTCACCTGGAGAGCCACCTGTAAAATGGCGACAATGGCTCGATGCATTTGAGACCTATTTAGGGGCAATTGGGGCTCACAGGTTCAGACCAGAAAGAAAACATTTTTTACTCTTACACTCTTTAGGATTTGAAGGGAGGGCAACCCTAAAGCATTTGCCTGAATCAGAAGCTATATAAGGTGAAGAACCAGACGAATATCAGCACACCATTAGGAAATTAGCTAAAAGATATGATGTCCAGCCTAGCGTAGTTGTGTTAAGACATAAATTCTTCAAACGTGTCCAAAAAAATGATGAAGATGTGGACACATACATCACAGCTCTAAGGAAAATGATTGCTGATTGCGAATTCGAAAATTTCAGTGAGCAGTTGGTTCGCGATCAGTTTATAAGCCAATGCTCTGACAGAACCATTAGACAAAAGCTATTGTCATTAGAAAACCCCTCTCTGGAAGAGTCCATTCGCATCGCTAAGAGTATCGAAACTTCCCAAGCTTCAGTGAAGGAACTTGAGAGCAAGACTACAGAAGTTGTCACTCCAGTACGTCTTACAAATTACAAGAAAAAAAAAGATACCCCACAGAGCAGTTTTTTCAGAAGGACTGACATTTGTTTTAGGTGTGGTAATTCTGTTCTTACAAAAAATGGTAGACCATGTCCAGCTAAAAACGTAGTGTGTCGGTCTTGTGGTAAAGTGGGACATTTTGACAAAGTATGCCAGAGTCACAAAAGAGAAAATGTGCGGTTAGGGCGCGTCAAAGACAACAGTGACAGTGAAAATGATGATCCCATGGAAGAATTAAAAGATATGATTCTGGTAGTAAAGGACAGCAATATCAGAACAGGTGATCCCAATGACTGTGTTGACCCCTATGTTGACATAACTGTTGGAGAAAAGAAGATACGCCTTCTTGTGGATTCAGGTGTCCCCATCACCATGATTATAGAGTCACTTTTTAAAGCAAATTGGGGAGACAGGCCGTTATTTCCCCCGGATCGTGCTCCTGTGTTCTACGAAGGACGTAAAATCTACCTTCACGGATACTTTGAAGACGTCATGGAGGGAAAAAACAGGCGCATTCATGGTAAAATATATGTGGCCATACATGGGTTGAATATCCTAGGGTGGTTTCACCATAGGTTGTTTGACATGATGTTATGCCCAGGTGCAAAGGAACAGGTCTTGGCCATTCGCGATTCTACTCAAGTGGAAAAACTCCTGAACAAATATCCCAAAGTCTTCTCTGGAGATTTAGGAAAAATCAAAGGTTTCAAACATAGAATAAAAGTCAAAGAAGACGCTATTCCCGTAAGACATAAACTGAGAAGTGTACCATTTAGCATAAGGGAAGATTTGGAAAAAGAGCTTGTGTCAATGCGTAAGAGAGAAGTGATCGAGCCAGTCGAATCATCAGATTGGTCATCTCCATTGGTCGTAGCACAAAAAAAAACAACGAGTTGAGGATTTGCATTGACTTGCGCAGCCTGAACAAAGTAATTTGGGTTGACTCGCACCCTCTACCCAACATCTCTGAAATGCTGGGAATGGTAGCAGGAGCCAAAATATTTTCTAAACTCGACCTGGCGTCGGCATATCACCAGGTTGAACTGGACAACTGGACAAGGAATCGCGTCATCTCACAGCGTTTAATTCCCCCTCAGTCATGTTTCAATTCTGTCGAATGCCGTTTGGCCTGGCATCGGCAGCTTCAGTTTTTCAGCGGCTCATGGTCAATCTCATCAAAGGCATCAAAAACGGGGCAATTTTCCAAGACGATGTCCTCATTTACGCAGCTGACCAGACAGAACATGATGAAACTCTGGGACAGGTACTTTCCACATTTCAAGAGCATGGGGTCGTGCTCAAACGTGACAAATGTGTGTTCTCAAAAGACTCTGTAGAATACCTGGGTCACACCATCTCTAGTGCCGGTGTCACGCCTAAACCCAGTCTTGTACAAGCCATAGTGGATGCCACTGCACCAAAGGACAAAACAGGCATAAAATCACTGCTGCTGACTGAGTTTTATTCACGGTTCGTACCCGATTATGCCACCAGAATATGCCCCATATCAAATTTGCTCAAACATCAGACTGAGTTTGTGTGGGATGAAGAATGTAAGCGTGCATTTGAATGGCTCAAAAATCAACTCAGCACGGTCAAAGCTTTAAAACCATTTGATCCCTCGTTACGTTGCACTTTGACTGTAGACGCCAGGTGTTATACTGGGTGCTATTCTGACCCAGGATGTAGGTAATCAGGAACACACTATTGGTTTCGCATCTAGGGTGCTGAGCTTCTGAATCACACTATTCGGTCATAGAAAAGGAACTTCTTGCTTGTTGGTGGGCAATCGAAAAGTTCAAGTGCTACCTATGGGGCAGGAAGTTTACTCTACAAACAGACCACAAACCATTAGTAGCCATTTTGGGAAACGCCAACCATCGCAACACCACACCATGAATAGCCCGTCTTGCGTCCAAACTGCTCCAATTCAACTTCGATGTGGTACACATCTCTGGAGGAAAGAACGTTCGAGCTGATGCACTTTCACGTTTACCACCCATTCCCAACGAGTCAGTGGCTAGCGAGAAGCATATTGACGATGATGAGCATGAAGACTGCATAGTTGCAAGGGTAGAACTACTAAATGTGTGTTCAGTTGGGGAAAGCAGCTGGTATGCTGCCATGGATTCAGATGAAATATTGAAAGATGTTAAACAATACATTGTTAATGGGTGGCCTAAAGAGAGAAATGTTAATGTTGATATCCAACCATTTGTAAAAGTCTGTGATGAGTTATCGCTGGAAGATGGTCTAGTTTTCAGACTAGATAAAATAGTTCCCCTGTTCAGTATTAGGAAAACACTGTTAACCAAGGCCCACGAGGGACACCTGGGTGCTACACTCACCAAACGTAGGATCCGTGAATACTTCTGGTGGCCCCAAATGGACAGAGACATTGATGCTTTGGTCCTAGAGTGTACCATTTGTGCGGGTAGCGATAAGACTCTACGCACATCTAATCCTCCTCTCACTCCTATAACTCTTCCTGAGAATACATGGGAAAAATTGGGCATTGATGTTCTGGGTCCATTCCACACTCTACCCCATCAGACTCGGTTTGCCATAGTTTTAATTGACTACTACTCAAAATGGCCCGAAGTCAAGTTTGTACCCAAAGCCGACTCAAAAGAGATTCTAGAGTTTATGAAAGATATCTTCATGAGGGAGGGCTTTCCCAAGACTGTCATCTCAGACAACGGGGTACAGTTAGTCTCAGCTGATGTTGAAGAATTCCTAAAAGAATCCTCCATCAACCACCTTAAAAGCTCACTCTATCATCCCCAAACCAATGGGCTTGTGGAGAGACTCAACAGAGTCATTGGGGATTGTATAAGGTGGGCCATTGATCATAACAAAACCATACCAGCTGCAGTCAGGACTATGCTGTGGTTCTACAGGACCACACCCCACTCATCCACGGGTGTTTCTCCCTTTGAACTCCTCAAAGGCAGGAAACCTTGTATGGACTTTAGGCCAGCATGGATGTCCAAGTGGTTCAAACGCAGTGCATCCGCACTAGAGCTTGATGTTATGGTTAGAAATAAAGTTAGTGACGTGCAAAACAAGCAAAAGTCATACTTTGATACCAGGAAACATGTCTCCAACAGAGAGTTTACTGTAGGTGACATAGTGAAAATAACGAGGCAGGGCTTTGTTAAAAAGGGTGAATCTAAATTCAGCGAACCTGTTTCCATTGATAAAATATGTGGCAGTGCTGTACGTGTCAATAAGTGTAATTGGTGGAACATGAACAAAATCGTAAAAGTCAATGACAAGGTTGGTGAGAGGCCTAGTGTAAGTTCGGATGTGGCCCCGTCACACTCTTCTGTTCCTAGATACCGTGATTTTGATGTTCTCAATAACCCTCTTGCTTCCCCCAGGAGGAGTTCCAGAGTTGTCAGATTACCTACAAGGTACAGGTAATTTCTCCACCTCTTTTTTCTCTCTCTCTCTCTTTTTCTCTCTCTCTCTCTCTCTCTCTCACTCTCACTCTCACTCTCACTCTCCTCCGCTTCCCTTCTTCCTCTTTCCACTTTTAAGGAAAGGAGATATATGTAGTGTTTTCTCCTCGCGCGCCCCTCGCGCGAGGTCATTGTATTGTATGTTGTCTCGCGCTGCCCGTTGGCGCGCGAGCCCTTTTCCCTGGGTGACAGTTGGCTCGTTGGTGACAGTTGCTGGGGACAGTTGGCGACTGGCCTGAGAAGTGCTTGCACGCACATTGCGGCCGTCTGTGGGAACTTGATATTTACAATAAATCTTATCTCTACGACTTCAAGCGTCATTCGTTATTACAGAGTTGCCCATGCCCCTAGGGGAAAGTCCGCATCCCCCACCCCATAGCGATGCCTGGTGTACTCAGGAAATTCCTCAACTGCACCTTCATGTGGGACATCAGATATGAGCTGCTAATGTTGATTACTATCGAACAGAGAATTTTCATAAACTGAAGATCTAGAAAAATTCCTTGAGCAGAGGAGTTAAGTGGACCCTGAAGGAGGAGACTAGGCAATGTGGCTGCTGGTGGGACCAAAATGATAAAAAAAATTAGACTGGAGTCTGCACAAGATGATAGGCAGAGAAATAGAGATCGGCGACTTGGGAACAGATAAAGTCAGGTACATGTCCTATTGGAGTTTCTTGCTGGGCCCAGCAGGCAGTGTACATGCACACCGGGGTGGGGGGAATTTTCAGTATACATGCTCACAGGCAGGCCATACCAGGTAATAGAGGATGTCATTCTTCCCCTATTGTTGCTCCCTCATGTGAATGATGATCTAGTCCCTGCTGCAACTCCTTTAGACCCACGCATACAAAGAATGTTGTTTGGCCTTGCACGTTTATTATCTGGTGTTTTACTCCCTGGTCAGTGATCTCACAGAGTTTTGTTTTCCCTGTACTGCAGATTGGGGATAGAGGGTTTGACTCACTTGTTAGAATAATTGTTTGGATTTTTTGATCCGTATTGGACCTTGTTTTCACAAGTTTAATTTCAGACTAGACAGTCTCGACAGTTTCCTTCCAGCTATAGCACTTGAACGTCATCAACAGCACCTCAATATGCTCCAAACCTCTCTTGCATGGCTACCTAGTCTCCCCTTGAACCCACCTTTCTCAACTGGAGATTTGGTGAAAATTATGCCCTACACTAATCTCAAAGATCATGTGATCAAGTCATTCAATGTGAACAGGCTCATGCACTACATCAAACACAACAAGACACTGACATACATGGCATCAAAGCATCTGGATATAGCTTTTATTCCGGAGACGCACTTATCCCCCACTGAACCTGACATACCGAGAAGGAACTGCAATCAGACAGTCGCGCATGCAGGCAACATGGGCTACTCCCCACAACATAAGGTAGGTGTTTGGGCATTCAGGAAAGCAGGAGTAGCCATTCTCTTCCATAAAACACTTCTGTTTTGCATTCTCAAAACGTGGAAGGACTTGGAAGGAAGGTGTGTGTTTGTCAAGATTAAAATACAGGGGAAATTCTAGCTCAGTTAGTATTCTCATTGACAGAAAGGCAGAATTTCTGAGCAGGCTGTCTAAGGATCGTTCAGAATTTGGCCAGACTAAATCTGTGGAAGGTGAGGATTGGAATATCATGGTGGATCTCATCCTGTACAGGTCAGGCACACCAGACTTCATCAATGGTAGGCTTAGGGGCATTCTCTTTTTTTTTTTTTTTTTATTTCTTTATTTATTAATCAGTTATAAATCAGGTATTATAGCATCACAATTGATATGTCGCATATTTCCACAAAGATAACAAAAATATACATTTAAAAAAAAGTCAGTGCCTAGGAAGAGGGAGACACACCACAGAAACATAGTTGAAAATTCTGGTAGTAACCTGCAAATAACAAATATCATTTTTCTCCTTCCTGCTAGAGTAATCAACCCTCTATTACAAACCAGAGTCTAACCAATCCGTGCCCCTATTATGCCTTGTGAGCCATTTACTCATTGGTGCCCAGATCTTTCACCCTTTCTTACCACTACGGCCACCTTTACAGTTATACAATGTTCGTTCAAGATTATAAATAGCGAGCAAGCGGCCTAGCCAAGCCTGATAAGTGGGAGGTTCCACGTCTTTCCATTGAGTGGCAATAAGCAGTTGAGCAACCGCGACCACAATAAATGTAAAATTCAGCTGGCGATTATCCAGTTGCACCTTACTGTCATGGCCCAATAACATCAATAGTGGGGTTATAACAACTCTCCTGCCTAGTGTATCTAACAGAAATTACTCAATCCCTTCTATTAACTGTGTCAGCTTCCCACACGAATAATACATATGCACCAAATCAGCTGGTCCCTGAGTGCAGCTCGGGCATAAATCGTCCTCCCTCTTGCCCCAACTAAAAAGTTTGGCCGGAGTAAAGTACAAATTAAAAATCGTTTGATAATGCTGGGCTTTCAGATTTGCAGCTAGAAAAACTTCTGATCCTAATGCAATTGACCTATACAAATCTACATCTCCATCACCCAGCTTCCGAGACCAATTGACTTCCACCTGTTCTAAGTCATCAGGAACTGCATCCAATAAAATTTTGTAGATGTGTTTGATCCTAGAGCCGGAGCTCATAACTGTTTCCAATAATGGAATTTTATTAGAGCAAGCTGCTTGTGCCGGGCTTGGGATAGATAGCTAGTGATCTGAATATATTTGAAATATGATCCCGTCGTTACCCCATATCCCTCCTGAAGATCCCGAAACGTTCGGGTTTGATTGGGCCTATATAAATCCCCAATTCTGATTATACCCTTTTGCTCCCATTGTTTACTCAGGGCATCATAGGTCACTGCCGGGAACAGGGAAGACTGCCACAACGGTGAATATCTATTATATGTAGATATCTTCATGATTTTCACCAGTTTAGACCAAACTTTCCATACTGCAATCACACACTTAAATCGTGTTTTCTTGTAGTAACTGGCTTCAAGTTGTCTGAGAAGCACTCCACGGGCCATTCTTCCCATAACCAGCTCATAAATGGAAGGAATAGCTGTATCATGCTCCTGGCCCCTGATATTGGCACCTGCATGCCCCACTGAGAGCAGCTCCACCATCTGTTGTAAAAAAGTAGCGTAGTAATAACAAAGCATATTTGGAATTGCCCATCCTCCACGATCTTGTGGTAGAGTTAAGAGCCTTAGGGATCGACACATTTTTTTATACCTCCAAATGAAACCAAAAAAGAGAGAATCCAAATTTTTTAACGGATGAAGTTCAATTTCCAAGGGAATGGAGCGGAAGAGATACAGAATTTTAGGGAAAATCAGCATCTTTAAGATGTTACATCTACCGATTATTGTGAGATGCAGCCTATCCAGGCGTTTTAAATCTGTACTGATCTTATTAATCAAGGGGCCTAAATTTATTGGCCACACTTCACGAACCTTGCTGGAGATTCTGACCCCAAGGTACACTGCTACATCCTTTCCACGATTATCCATACAGAGAATATTAGAATTGCACACAATCTGCGTTTTTCCTGCGTTTAAAAGATATCCAGAGGTCTTGCCAAATTCCTCGGCCAGCTTCTCAATTTCTATCACTGCCATCTCAGGATCTGAAGTCGCGATAGCGATATCATCCGCATATGCCATTACTTTGGTGTCAAAGCCATTGATGGATACTGGCTTTATATGCCAGTTTAGGAGTAATTGCTGAATAAACGGATCAATATATAAGGCGAACAAAATTGGGGAACAAGGACAGCCCTGCCTTGTTCCCCTAGCAACTTCAATACAGCCTGACTCTTGGCCCATGATCTGTAACCTAGCATAAGGCCGATAGTACATTGCTCGTATTGCTGTAATGAGGCCCGGACCGAACCCTTTACATTCCAATATCCCCCATAGGTACTGCCAGGCCACACGGTCAAAGGCCTTTTCTGCATCCAGAAGAATCAAGGCCATCTTCTCCCCTAATACTTCTGTTGCATCAAATAAGGCGATAGTTCTCATAATGTGGTCAGTAGTTCCCCTCCCCGGAATAAAACCATGTTGCATGGGGAGACAACCTGAGCAATAATCCTGCTCAGCCGCGACGCAAAGATTTTAGAATAAAGCTTTGCGTCAGTATTGATGAGTGAGATCGGCCGATACGAGGCCGGACTATCTGGTGGCTTATCTTTTTTTAGAAAGATAACAATATCCGTTCCCTGCCATGAGGCCGGTGTCGTACCACTACATTGTACCCCGATAAACAGATCCAACACTAGCGGGGCCAGTTCCACCTGAAATAATTTATATACTTCTAAGGGTATACGATCCTGACCTGCCGCCTTTCCAGAAGCCATAGATTGTAAGGCATTTATCACCTCCTCCAGTGTAATCTCTGCCTCCAGCTCTTGTCGCACCTCATCAACACTCCCAAGGAGATTTCTCATACTCTCTATCCGATTAGGGGAGGAAGGATGTATATCCCCTTGCCGATATAAGTCCTGATAAAAACATTCAAATACTTTGATAATATCTTTCAATCCTGTGACATCCTGCCCTTTAATTCCCGAGATATTTTTCCTCACCGCTTTCTGTTTTGTACGGAGTGCCAGATGTTTACCCACAGTTTCTCCATACTCATAGCTATCTTCTTTATGTGCCTGGTACGCTGATGCACACCTCTTATTGTAATAGCTACTGATTTCGGCTCTAGTTAATGCAATTTCTTGCTGCAGGGATGTGACTGTCATATGCTGCTTTTGACTAATCGCTAAAGTATGGTCCTTTTCTAGATCCACTAATCTGCAGATCAGACCCTCTATTTCTGCTTTCTCCAGTCGCCTGTCTTTCCCAATAAAACTGATGACTTCCCCTCGCATACCCGCCTTAAAACTGTCCCAAATCATACTTCGAGAGGTGCTATAGCGATTCTCATCAAAATATTGTTTAATCCATTGCCGCATGTGTTGTATAACGAGGTATTGTAAAGCAGTTTTCTATCAAACGTCCATTTAGATTGAACTCGTACAGCCTGCTGTATTACACATTCCAAAATTAATGGGTTGTGATCAGATAATAGTTTAGGTAATTTCTTAATACCCACATCATTTCTAATTGATGATGACACATAAAAATAATCTATCCTGACATATTTACTATGGGGGTATGAAAAATACATAAAGCCTGGGTCTAAAGGGTGCTTCTCACCCCATACATCCACTAAGTCAAAGCTTGCCTTCAGAGCCACCAAGGCTTTATATACCAATGGCTTCCTACCTTTATATTTTATTGTAGGATCCCAGCCCACATCAAGATTAATATTCAGATCCCCACAGATAACTAATGGTTCTGGCCAGGTTGCCAACTCAACTTCTAGATCATTAAAGATCTTTGGTTCATCCTGGTTTGAGCCATAAATAGTACATATCGTCAAACCCATCGGTAGTAATACACTTGCCCATCTGCCCCATTTATCCTCCTTTACCCGCGTAACAGGCCCCATACTATTTTTGACATGTATGGCAACCCCTCTTATATTAGACGTTTGGGTAGAGCATGCAGCCAGGGTATAGCCACTAATCATCAACATTTCCCGTTTTCCCCATGGGACATGTGTTTCCTGCTGACAAATTATATCGGGCCTTTTCATTTTCAAAACTGCAGCAACCCGGGCTCGTTTATTCCTATCATTTAAACCTCCCACATTGATAGTACATATGTTCACCTTACCCATTCCCAAAGCAGAGATTTTTCCGCCAAATTCTCTCCGGACCCTTCTCCATCTGTGTCTTTTCCTTCACATTGCTACCCCTTTTGTCAAATTTCCCCTTCCTCTCTCCATACACACTACTTATGTGACGCTCCACCTTCTTCCACAATATGTCTTTTTTTTCCCTTTTTTGCCCCCACCCCTTCCTCCCCTGACCGCCCCACCCACCTCTGCCCCCCACCCTCCTCTCCACCCCACAACCTTGAAGTTCCGGATATCAGTTCCTTCCAAGCCTTCTGGAACACCCAGAACCCTCAGATTGTTCCTTCTAGCCCGGTTTTCCAGGTCAGTTAATTTCCAGATTGTATCTTCCTTTTGTGCTTTTAGGGAGTCAGTGAGAGTTCTCTACGTAGCAAGCTCCTCCTCTAGTGTCGAAATCCGGGCTTCCGCTTCCCCAATCCTTACTGCGAACTCTGAACAGGACTTCGCGACTCTACGCATGGAATTTTGTAGTTTACGGCATGCGCCATGGGTCCTCAGGGTCTCTGTCCGAATCTCCTCCCTGTGGGCCATAATGCTCTGATAAATAATAGAAAGCGAGACTTCTTCTGGGTTTTCCAATATTGCGGCCCCCATAGGCGCCCCTCCGACAGCCGCTTAACTGCTTTCCAGATTAGGGGAAAAAGAGTAGTCCCATACTAATGACCCGACCGGGTCTTTGGACCTATTCGCAGAGATCTTCCCATGCTCTTTATGTTTACGAACCGTTGCTGGAGCGCCAGCAGAGTTACCACCTGTATTCCCTTCTTCCAATTGCAGGCTGCTTGTGTCACTCTCATCACCATGGCTTATCTCTTCTTCTGCCCAGCCCATTCCCAGGTTCTCATCCTCTGAGGAGTTAGAGTGGACTGACATTGAATAAAACTTGTCTCCAGAGTCCCCCTCCTTTATAAGTCCCGAGGGCAAGATGGCGGCCGCACTGCCGGCCGAGTAAGCTGGCTGACCGACACTCCCTGGGCTAACTTCTCCCCCCCCCTCCACCTGGTCTTGATGTTACTAGACTTTCACTGGGCATGATCTGGCGGCTTTGGTTGTGGTGCTGTGAACTGCCGGCACCCTCAAGATTGTACCGCGCTGGTCCTTTTATCCCCCGGACGTGGACGGCTTCTGCATCGCGCCCGATGCCTCCGAAGGCAACAACGAGAGGCGCAAAGAGCCGCGGGCCGCCTCTGGCAGCGCACTCCGTGAACTCCGTGAATCCTGCGAAGGCAATTGGCGGTGGTATCGGAGGCGGTACGGGAGTACGGAGCGTGGCTGGTCGTGTGTCTCCAGACTCAGCCGAGCAGGCAGAGAGAGGAGGAGTCCCCGCTAATGGCAGGCAAATGGTGCCCGCACTCTTCAAGGCACAGGCAGTGCGATCAAAGCAGGCTACATAGATGGCGGCTGATGGTGATGCTACAGTTAAGACCTCTGGGACGGGGGACCAGTCGCTACCCCAGGAAGCACTTACCCAGGTTATTTCTGCAACCTCTCTCCCTAATGGTAATGAGGTGAGTGCTGGAAGTGGGGAGACAGGGGATGACAATAGGGAGATTGTAGAGGTCAAAGAGTCTGAGGAAAACTTGCATACAGCTTCGGGGCTACATACTGGAGGGGGTGCAACGCCAGTAATTCACAGAATAAAAAAGACTCCTAAGGCTGGAAACCTCCAAAATGTCCGGGTAGAAAATGGGGCTAATGACAGAAATCATGGAGGAAGACCCAGAAGGAAAGACAACACAGGGAGTTTGAAACACCAGCTGGGGGTACAAGGAGAAGGCTGGGACAATTTGGGGCTTAGGGGCATTCTCAGCGATATCATGAGAGATGCTGCTTTGGAGATTGTGTGGAGATTATTGCAGTCTAGTAACAGTTATTCACTTCTGTTTTGTATTCATGGGACATGTATACATATTGACTACTTCTTGGTGTCTCATAGGACAATAGCAAATGTAGTAAACATTTAGAAGGGAGCATCTCTGAACATGCCCCAATGCTTCTATGCCTGTCTCTGGGACTAGCAGTGCCTCTAGTGGAACTCTGGAGGAGGACCCCTGCAGACATAAGCAGAGGACGCGTGTAAATTGCTAAACCTCCTGCCAGACTTCATGTCTTCAAAAGAGGGGCTGGTCACATTGGCTAAGGTGTTGCAGACTGTGGGTAAGGCCTCTCTAAGGATGGACATCTTGAGAGGGATCTGCATTGCACCAGAAACAGTGAAAAGACAAGCAGGTGTCACTGGAGACCAAAGTGAAGCCCTTAACATAAAGCTCTAATTTTGCCCCAAACCCAACAGTGTTGAGGGAACTCTCCCTGCCTAATATGACTTTAACAAATTTTCCGTGGTTCAGCCTGAACATGCACTGACATGCACAAAATGGAGACATTACTTTTAGGATGCATAGGCCAGTCATCTGCTATTCCTGAGGAGCTTCTATGTCCCCTTTGGCTATTTCTGCACTCAGGAAGGTTAATGGCACACTGATCACACACCCTTTTGATATTTCAGAGAATTTACCTTGCAAGGCTCTGGGCATTGAGACACACAGGTGATGGAAGAACAGTTCCTGGCCAAAGTCAGCCAGCCAAGATTCTCTGTATGTTATGAGGGAGGGCCAAGCAGGTATTGAGAACATGACCACCTGATTGTCAACTGAGGAAGATGGGCTCCCAATAGACTTTTAGAAACTCAGCAAGAACTGTATGTCACTATTAAATTATGCTGCTTAGGATGCAGAGATATTTGACTATTTATGCCTCGAATGTATTAGGGTAATCATTGCACTCCTCCCCAACCCTGGGAAGGACCCCCATGCCTCTCAATTTATTGCTCAATTTCTCTTCCAAACACAGACAATCAATGTCCATGCTAGGGTTTTGATTTACAGAATGAAGAGTGCTATTTTACATCAAATGCATTCCTCACAGATGGGCTTTGATCCAGGGCAGGCATGCCGTGGGTGACAATATGTGGGCAGTCATATAGGGTAATCATGGCAGGTACAGAGTGAGGAGGAGCAAAAGATCGCCTTCTTGTTAGATGCCAGAACGTGTGTGGCTGCATTGAATGGGAGTAATGATTTAGAACATTGGATAGGTGGGTCTGGCATTCATAAGAATATGAGGTGGTTATATGAAGATTTGGTGGCTAGGATCAATAGTGAGTATTTGTGGCAAACTCATCTACATCCAAAGAAGTCCTTGCCCCCATTGCTATTTCTGCAGGCACAGGAGCCATTGGCTTAGCCATTCACTTGGAAAGTAGGGGTGGGTGGGGCTTGCGCAGAATTTGACTCTGCAGAATTCCACGGTTTTACAAGATAGCAAGATTCTGCTGAGTTCTTCCAACTGGTTAAAATAGGCACATTGTACTGCTCGTGCTGTAATTTACAGCCAGGAGCGAGTTCCATGCTGAAAAATTAACGCAAACTGCACCAAGCTGCACTCCACAGGGCACAGCTACTCAAGTTGATTTTCCTGCCTCTCAAGTAGATTTTCTACTCGAGTGGCATCCTTCTGACCACGAACGGTCGTGCCTGCTCCATTAAAAAAATCTCACTGAATGTCCTCCTAGCAACTGGTAATCGCGCTATGGGACGCCGAACCTCGCTCGCCAACTTACCGTCCTGGAGCCACACGTGAGGAAAAAATCAGCCATGCCACGAATAGTGGAATTTGTTTGGAATTCCACATTACAAGAGTAACATGGAGTCGCCAAAATTCTGACAATGCCGCCGGCGGAACAGAATATTTCACCCACCACTAGTAGAAAGTAGAGTGGACGACATAGTGACAGTGACTGAACAACAGAAGCTGTTTCTTTATGTTGATGAGATTCTCCTTACACTATCTAAGCCTACTTTCTTGTTACTGGCACGTATGTCCATCACAGCTAGTTTGTCCCCTTTTTTAGGGAATAAAGTTAAAAGGGGTGACAGTGAGGCACTGCCACTCACTATTTACAAGGGGAGAAATTCAGTCAATATGATTTTGAGAGCTATGGACCATGACAGCCTCAAACCACTCCTTCATAAAATAGCCAGTGGCTATCAAAGGTGGTCATCATTATGGTTTTTCACTCTGGGAAGGGTGCAGGTGATAAACATGAATATAGCACCTAGGTTTAATTATGTCTTTGGTCTGCTGGCAATGGTGATCCCATGAACCCTGCTAGAAGAGTTAGACCCACCATCAAAAGGTCCTTCTTAAATGGGATGAGATCAAGGCCGAAGATTTTGAAACTTTTTTGTTGAATCCAAATCTGTAGATCTTAGTTTAAAACACATGTACACATACTACCTGTCTTCCAGGCTTGCACATCTAGCCCAGGTATTCCACCAGGCGGGTCCTGTCCATGTTTAGTTTGTGAAAGAAAAGCATCTCTGGACAGGATGGCATTGAAAGTCTGTATGGGCAGATCAAGGCATGGAAGGGGCATGCAACCCTGCCCTATATTCCGCCTGACAAAACTGGTGCGCTGTGCACAGACTGATCAAAATTAATTCCAATCTGCATGCTTGAGCTTCCTTGTAGAGATATTCTAAACTTTTGTACCCTAGTAGCGCCGCTATCTCTTCCCATGTAAGGAGAAACTGTTTATAATGCGCAATCTGCCTGGCACTGGCAAGACTTGTACAACCTCTCTCGGCGTTTTTCATGGAGGATGTGACACCGTTGCCAAGATGGTGGTGAGTAGATCCATGTTGGACATTTTAAACCATAAATACACCCCAAAAATAGACCAAGGAAACTTAAATGATGAAGGAACATTGTTAATTCCAGAAGTCTGGCAGACTTCTACTTTAAATTGAAATAGGTTCCCCTGTTTCACTTGAAATATAAACGAATATCAAATGAAACATAAAAACAAATTAATTTCGTCATTTTCATTTCAAACCTCAAAGGAATGTGGAGTGTATAAATGTTGCATTTAATTGGTAGGGTTAGAGGTATGATTGATACTGAAGAAAAAGAACCAGTTCTGGAGAAACTGTCTACACCATACTGGTTTCCTCATTTTTTTAATGAAAAGAATTCTCAGCATGTCCAATACATCCTGGTGAATCACAGTCATATCAAACAAATTCCATGGAGTTTCTGTTTTTTCCAGGATCGTCGATTGATTATTTCTCTATGAAAAGCCCTCTTTCCTTCCTTCAGCCTGTCTACACTTATTTTGTTTTTTTCATCAATCTTTTTGCACACCGGCAAGTTCCCCCTTCTCCTTTATATTTGTCTCTTTCTTTAACACTGCTATCTTCTCCAGCCTCTATCATAGTACCTGTACCACCAATTATACCTAGTACGTCTATCCCTGCCTACCTCAACCTCTGCCTATGTCCTAATACACTTACCCCTACTCATATCTTTTGAAAAATATATCTTGGTATACTCTAGTATGTCTACTCTGATGTCCACTCTTGTACCTCTAGCTCTAACAGTACTGTGGCACATCTACCCAGTCTATAATAACTATAACCCTACCAATATCCTACTTTCATTAGGCATGCCTATATTATAGTACCCCTGCTCATAGCTATCCCATAGCACCTCAAACCATGCCTGAAACCTAATCTCCATACTTGTGCCCTTTATTGAGACCACTTCCACTCCCCTTGAATCTCAGCCTCTACTTATACTTTTGCAACGTAACCTTACAGATATCCTACACATTCTACTCTCACCTATACCCTAGCACCTACACATATACCCTAGTATCTGTAACCCTACCATAGTACCGCTGTCTCTAATGACACTGTTGTGCTTCTTAGTTTCTCTAGCCCTACCCATACCATAGTAAGACAATACCTGTCTCGTCTGTAATACCCTTACCCCATATATGCCCTTTACCACTTCCTACACCTAGTACCACTGATGCTACGTAAACTTGTCTTGTGTAGTTCCTATAAAACCTATATAGGATCTGCGCATTTAGACAACATACACTGCGGGTTTGGTGTCCAGACTGATTCCAGACACCCCCACCGGGTATGTTGGCCTGTATACCAGCTAGCTCACAGTGCCACTAGAAACTCCTCTTACCAAGGAGAGAATAGTTCTTGGCAACTATCGAACATGACAACCCTGATCCCTCAGGATCGTGGAAACAGTGTACTACTTTTCGCTCAGTCACTCGTGCTCACTTACTCGTGCTCACTTAGTCTCAGAGAGATACACAGAATAAACGGTATGGACGTTTTCCAATAAGCATTTATTGAACAGTCGTTATTCTAGTGTAAAATAGGTGTGCTGAAACAACCATTAGACAGTAACAGATATAAATGATTAGAAGCACTAGGAAAGAAAAAAGGATGGTAGATTTCTACCATTTTGCTATAACCATGAATACAGGCAAGTATATGAAATACATGACAATAAAATGCGTACTCCTACGATGCAATCCGAACTAGATGTACCTAAGTGTACCTAGCATATATGTAGGTGTTAAGCCAAGAATTCCTCTAGGATAAAGTCAACCCCATTATCTGAAGTGAGAGACTGTGGGACCCCGTCTTGGTCTCGAGCTGTACACCCCGCAAGGGAAGTTAGACCACTGCGAGCTGGAATATCTGCATGCAGAAACCTCAGACCTCGCGTCAGTGTGTCGGCATGGAAGTCCTAGTTCTCCTCTACTTGTCTCAGCAAGATGTGATGTTTATATACCCAAAGGTCTCCCCGGGGGTTCTACCTTGCTGTGTCACTTGTCGGACTTAGGATGACGTCGGGAATGAACTTTATACATAGTTATTAATATTATACAGGAGATGGTAGACCTGCTGAGTTTCCAAGAATCCTCATGCATAATGTATGAGGCTTTTACCAGGGAAAATCCAGCGTTCTGTGTGCAGTATCGTATCTAGGTAAAAGGTCAGTCCCTAAGAACCGTTATGTGTGTAATGTAGGGAAGAATATAGGTAAAGGGTTAGGATGTTACCTGAGCCTATATTGGGGTACCTACATGGAATATAACACCCACTCCTCATCCGACTGGATGACATAATCAAATTCTAACGTACTACTATGCTGTCTAGGCACTGGTACGCAAACAACTACAGTAAGACAATAGTTTTGCTCAACATTTTTTAAAAATACTAAAATATGTTAAAAGGAAAAAATTGTCACTCAAGCAACAGCTCTAATGCGTCCGTACATATAGTTCGAACTACTACAAGCATCGGAAAGCCATGCAGGTCATAAAAAGTTCAATTTGTTGTCTAGTTCCAATTTGAGTTTGTTTAAAAAAGCAGAATTTTTCCCAGCACACGACGAGCCAAATGTTTATGTGTCCTGGCTGGTAGACGCAACATTGCTGTTGCCTGCCTTCGCAGACAACAATCCCTGTAACACCTCACAGATTACGTCAATTGAGCACAGATGATCTTCCGTGCTGCCAGCAGCCGATGCTGGGGCAGCTTGTGTGCCATCCAAGGCCTGGGTGTCAGTGGAGGAGCCGGTATCCATTCCAACAGGAGCAGAGACTTCCTGTGGAGGCTCTAAAAATGCTGCCATCAACATAGGAATACTCTGGGGACACTGCAGAACATGGGCCGTTATCGGGTCCAGTAAAGCATCAACGTCCGGTTGCGCAACTGATGGAAGTGTCAGACCGAGATCAAACACGTACTCTTCTCCGCAGAACAGCCATCGGAGAAAAGGTAGGATGCAGTCCATCCAGACTGGTCTAAATGACAGGAACCAAGAGGCGCTTAGTTCCCGTAGGCAAGGTGTGCCCAGATGTTGTACCATGCGATCACGGTATTTACACTCCAAGGAGTGCTTTTTCCATCTCCTTGGTGACTGGGACGTCCATTGCATAGCAGAAAAATTACAATCAGGATACCTGCTATTAGAAACAGGATCAGCGGAAGTCCTCCAAAAATGCTTCTGAAAACAGAGTGTATAAAGTTGGGTATAACTCCGAGGACCGTCTGAAAGGTGCTTAACAGTCCCGAACCTATGGTCTTAAATAGGTGGACTATACCCGTCATATCAGACATGTTAAAGATATGATATACCATTTCTGTGAACTGGAAAGGGCAGTTCATACGTATGAGTGCCTGTATCTCAGCCGAGGACCTTGCGATCTGGAGATCAAAAGTCTCCCGGGCGGAGGTTAAGGGCACGGTCTTCTGTAGAAGCATAGCTTTCATTCTGCTCAGAGTATCAAACCGTATAAAGAAACATTCAACGAAGGCCCTAGCAGCGCCTCCCTGACTGTGTGTGTCGGTGGAAACAATACTTGCATACAGCAAGTAACCCTGGAGCTCACGGTGACAAGATATGCGATGCCCGGAAGCATCCCACAACAACCTTGATCGTTCAGCATCAAGTAACTCCCATTTGAAAGTAGCCTGAATACTGGTATAATCACGGCTGCCGGTGTACCCCTCAAGTGACAGGTTAGGTTTGCTACTGAACCATTGCAGGCCCCGTGCAGCATGATATCCTGGCATATGAGAGATCCACTTAAAGCGTTCTCGCAGTTTGTACCGCTTAGAAGCACTTCTAGATCCCCACTTCTGCATCGAAATCTGTACGGTAATTCCCAAGATTCCTTGATGAATTCCCTACCCATTTCTTCATATCTGCCTGCCTGTTGTTGTTCTAGGCAATACTGAAACTGGAAAGTTGTAACCGGTAATGTTATATGGCCATGGATCAACCACTCTGTGGACAGTGATTCTGCCACAGTAAAGGGGAATCTGTCCAGTTTTTCAATACGCAGCATTGTATACTTTGCTCCCCTCTGTGCCATTTTCTGTTAAATTGTATGCAGAAAACAGGGACGTACTGTTGATAAAACGCCAAGTCACATAACCTGCACGCAATGATTGCAGCGTCCAGCTCAATAACATAATAGAACGCAATTGTGATTGCCCGTGCTGTAGTATGGACAAATCTTGTTCTAGTACATCAATAGGAGAAGATACAATGTTGCCCAGTGAATAAATCCTGGAAGTTAACGTAGTCATGCCATTGTCAACTACGGCTAACGCCTTTTCTAAGGTAATCCTATCTATTTCTCGTAGTCTCTCCACTGCTTCTTGTTGGGAGATTTTCCAAATTTCATTGTAGACAGCATATTAGAAACATTTTTGACGTGGTTTTCTGAGACCTAATAAAAATCCTGTAGATCCACATCCTCTGTAAGTAAGGATAAGTGTTGTTTCACCTGTGTTAGTGTTGAGGTCTTTAGCCAATCGAGGCATAACTTCCCAACACTGTATGATGTCACCACCCCTGGATGTTCTCTTTGTACATAGCGTGGGTCTAGCCTATGGATACTGAACCCTTCGGTTGTACCCATGAATCTTTCCTGACATCTATTATTGTCTGTGGGCCAAACAAACCATCCCTTCCAATTGGGGTCTGATCTATTTTATTGTAAAATGTCATCTAATGTAGCCCCTTTCAGTGATGTAAAATTACCCCTGGCTGGTGTTGGAATCCGAGGTGTGTTCAAATCCTTGTTCTTGGCTATTCCAAGGCAGGTAGTCTGTTGCCCAGTATCATTCAGAAATATCATCTGCTGGGGAATGAGGCATGCTCTAAATAGCGCTTCTGTTTCCTGGACTTGCCAGTCTCTAGAACCCCAGACTGATTTTAAGTCTATAGTGTCTTTCCATAAGTCGAAACCCTGTTCAGACAGTTGGGTAATGAAGGAAGCAGAGTAAATCTGTTTGGTGTTAGTCAGCATATTTTTCTGTGCGGATGTCGGTGCTACCTTATAGTAATATGAGGTCGGGTCTGAAACATTAAACCCTGAAAAATAAAAATTTTGTGCAAACTTTTTCGAACTACTTTTTGGTGGTGTAGGGCAATGTTCCCATTGTTGATATGTGAAAACATTCCTAGGGGTACTGGATTTGTGTAAAAAATGATGACCATAATGTTGATAACAATACATTGTGTTAAAATCTGTTGTGTCTTCTAACCTTTCATTGCTATAAAATGCGGCAGATTGTTCTAAATCAGACAACATATTGTTTACAGTTTCAAAATCCCAATTATCGGAAAATGTACTGGAGGTAATGATATCATTTAAGGAAATTTTAAATAAATGCGGTATTTTTAAAAGTTCTGTCGGACCAAATATATCATAATCAACCTTGTCCCATACTATACTATACCATCAGGTATAGTAACTGCTGTAATGTTCACTGATGACAAGTCTCTTTGTTCACAATGTGATGAAACGAGGTTTCAGGATCAAGTTCACTTTTGATGCTGCAGAGCTTTGGCGAAGGTAAGTTCCATTAATAAGTAAGCAAAAGACAGTTACTAAGCCTATCCAGAAAAGAAAGAAAAGTATCCCGGTGATTATCCAAAGTTCTAGCCAAGGTGACACCAGGTAAGTCTTTTTAAGAAAAATGAAGAAGTCTATGATTTGTTGTTGACGAGATATTGGGGCTGGCGTTGTTTCAGGTTCACTTGGATCCAAGGAAAAGGTATCGAAGTCGATGAAATAGCTGGATGCAGTTCAATCTATTTTAGGTAGTTCCGCAGGTTTTGTTGAACTTGTAGACGTCTCTTGTTGAGGCATGTTTATGTAGACATCAGTGTTAGGTCGAATTGAAATTTGTCTCTCATTTTGGTTTTGAATTTCTGTTTCGAGAGGAACGAGTTCCATTGCATTGTTGCATAGTCCATCATTCTGTATAGGTGACTCTTCAAACGTGATGAGCCTTTCCATCTGAACTTCCTGTATGGTAGCGAGAGGAGGGCGTCAGCTACCCAGGAGCCCACGAGGCCTACTATTCAGTATTGGCCACATAGCGTGGTTTTATCAGATCAATGGAGACAAATCTCTTCTCCTTTTTTCCGGCAAGAGGGGGCAGAAGTACAGTTCTTGTTCCTTCAACGGCCAGGACAGGTACAGGCTTTCTGTATGATGGCCCGAATTCTTTTTTGTCCACTATCTTTTCTCTGACCATATCCCCAATTTTAGGAATTCAGACAGGTCTTGCCGTAACTGACTTGACTTCCCCAGTGGCGGTCCGCTTTACCTGCACATTGCTCTGTAGTGTTAAACAAACCACTTTACCTCGGCACTCTTCAAATATTTCACAGTTGTCATATAATATGACACAATTATAATTCAGCAAATAATGTGATTACTCACAGGAAACCAATCCATAAAATTAATCCGCTACACAAAAACATTTAATATCAAAAGATGACATTACATACAAATTTACACAACCAATAACCAGGGTGTAGTCCAATACACAAACATATATTTGTTAACAAAAGATTCTATTATCATTTAATAAATCCACGGAGGTCAAGATCATATGGCCTCTCTGTTGGAAATGATGGATAACAGCCGACACGTGTTTCGTTACATAGTAACTTCTTCAAGGCTTAGCGTATGAAAGATTGTAGATCCCAGTAGCTTAGAATTTTTGTTAAAGGAATAATATCCTATTCTGTTGTACCATTGAAAGTTTTGAAAACCCTGTAAAGAATCCCCAGAAAAGGGAATATTCCACAATGGTACAATTCCTTCATGCAGGTAAATTTCCTAGCAGAGATAAATATTCTATATAGTAATGTACTAGTATCCCACTTTTAGTATGATGAAAATAGAAAAGGAAGCACAGTTGCGTTCATCTAATAGTCTTGCATTCAATAAAATAGAAGGCTGTGATAAGCCTCTATGGAAATGGCGCGCGGACCGTATTTCGGCGTCGTATCCCCAAATATGTAAGAGATTGCTCTGTAGTGCCCTGGATTCATCCAGATCCTGTAAAACAGCCAAACGTTTATTGATGTCAAAAGGTTTTTCATCCGCCACTGTGCCTTCACAATCGAGATCATCGAGACATTCTCGTCCCAAATAGGACCTCATAAGGAGTGACCCCCCCTAAAGAACTTCTTGGCTTGTTATTCAAGGCCCGCTGTTCCCCATATAAATGATTGACCCAACTGCCACCCACGCCTAATACTCTAGCTGTTAATGATTACTTTAAGTCCCAGTTTTTCCTCTCCACAACCGAATTTCCCTCAGGATGGTACGGAGAGGAGTACCGCAGTGCAACACCCAAACATCACATGGCTTCTTTGTAAGCCCTAGAGCTAAATGCGGGGCCACGGTCAGAATGTAATGTGCCAACTGCGTATGTCCCTATAAAGACTCGCAAATCTTTTATAACAGTTCGAACGTCAGCCGAGCGCTGAGGTCATACCCATAGGAATCTCGAGCACGAAACCACTGCAACCATGATATATTTGTACGCCCCATCAGATTGTAACGGGCCGCAGTGGTCCAAATATACACAAGCGAGCGGTCTGTCTGATATAAGCAATGGTGTCTGCGCTGGACGTGTTATGGTGGAGCCCTTCATCTGTTGACAGATGTCGCACTTTAAGACATAATCTTTGGTCTGCTTCGTTAACCCTGTCCACTAATAGCGTTGTTCCAGTAAAGAAACTGTCGCCGACACGCCTGTGTGCGCAGAACCAAGCCCCCCGTGTGCAGCTAAAATTAAGCTCAATCTGCGATCCATGTTTGGTATTATTCTATCCCCCAATCCGGGAATCTGAGCAAATGGAACGTTATTTGCATCTAACTTGTAGGAGTACTTTGGTGGAAAACCGTTCGGTAATGCCTTGTTGTCTTTGCGTGAAGCAATGACAGCTACCATTATCTGTCCGTCTATTCTCGTTTTAGAACGAGTGATTGCAGCTACGGAAGCAGTTCGTACTGCCCCCTTTGCGGCTTCATCAGCCAATGAATTCCCTTCAACGTGAACGCTATCACATCCTGCACACGACCTTTTACAATCGCACATGCGGCGCTGTATTGTTGTTTACTTCCAATGGCCGGCTGAGCAGATCCGTCAGTGTAAATTATGTATTTATACTGATCTGGAGGCATTATTTCATTCGGGAGAGGATATTCTTGTTCATATTGCAGAAATGCTTGTGTTTTTAGACTTGGGTCGTATCTGTATTCTACGTCTGATGCAGTGAGAGATTTAGCCCATTGTATCCATCTCGGATGTAAGGCTTTAGCATTTGAAACGCTTGCCTTTGTAGCAGCCTCTAAGGCCGGTACGGTAGTCACGACAATTATTCGTTTCCCCTGAGCCAGTGTTCCTTCTCTCACTACAGCAGTCTGTACTGCTGTCAGAATTTTTTCTGTAGATGCAAAACGCATCTCAGAGTTTGTGTACAAGTGTGATCTGTATGCTATGGGTACTGTTTTGCCTTCATTGTATGTTAGGTGGGGGTACCCAGATTAAGCCGCAACTGTACGGATTACTAGATTGCAAACATTTACGCGTGTCTGTAAGTGTTTGGATGCTATCATGTCAGCTTGTAGGGAACGAAGGATATCTGTATGTCCCTGTGTCCAATGCTCTAATTGAAAAATCAGGTCTTTTGAGGTCGTAGAAAGGTTTAACCCTTTCTGCCTAATCCAAAATGTATGTTCTACCAAAATTCAGGAATCCCAGTATGGATTGTAAATTTTTTATAATTTTGGAGGTTGGAGCAGCACACACTTTTCTAAAAAGTTAGCTGCCAAGCTCTTCCCCTCCCTTGAAAGCTCATATCCCCAAAATAAAACATTGAGGTGGGCTTATTTTTATTTTTTGAAGTTGAATTTGTAGCCCTCAGAGGCGAATCTCAAAATTATGGTGCTCACCCTGGTCAAGTGTTCCTCTAGGTCATCATCCATCAGATAAATATCATCTACATAGGACAATGCCTTTTCATCCAGATTCTGAAGTAACTCAGTTACCCTGGCGGAAAACAAACCCGGGCTGTTCTTATACCACTAGGGGAGTCGACAAAATTGCTGCTGGGTCAACGGCGCTGAGAATGCTGTCAAATATCTGCTCTCAGGTGCTATATTTTGGCAGAAAAATCCATTCGAGATATCTAGTGTTGTTTTATATTTTTTCCGCACAATGTTATTCATCAATGCGGCACTGTGTGCGTTTTGTACTGCAAAGGTTTTTGTGCATGAGTTTAGATGTCTGTAGTCTAAAACTAGATGATATGAATTATCGGGTTTCATTACGGGAAACAAAGGATTATTCATTGAAGAGGTGCAAGTTTCAATCACACCCTGATATTCAAGTTGATCTAAGAGCTCCCTGACCTGTTTTTTCGCTTCCTGTTTTATTGGATACTGTCTTTTTGGAGTTGGAGTAGATTTTAATGGTATCACATGGTGGGTTGAATCTTCATGACATAGTGGGATGGGGCACCTTCTTGCCCCACTCCAATCGCACATCTACATTTCGCCTCCATGGCATACTGTTCAACTTTTACTCCATTGTTGATCCTTTTTCACCTTGTACTCCAACATAATAAACCTCTGTTGTTGCTCAACTTAAACTCTGTTCCACACGCGGGATGTAATGCCATTTTTCAAGCTTCTCTTGTGAAAACTGTGCCCATCCGGACCTCTTGTTTAAACACGACAGATGCACAGGTTCGTTCCAAGCAGTGTTTATTTAAAACCCAATGCATTTTGGGCTACAGGTGCCCTTCATCAGGGGACACTGGTAAATGACAATAAAACATATAACTGTTACCAAACAATTCATTAATTGCACTCAATATACAGTATTTAAAAATCCTATTACTATTCAACCCGTCCTAAATCCCGTACTATACCCCTAGACACACGGTATACATGATGGCGCTCTATTCACATGATACTCCCTACTCGCTGAAAAACAAAATCCTTTGTTTAACCCCTTATTCCCTCAGTTCTCCCCCACTCACTCATACCCCTTCCTTATGACTGTATTGGGTTAACACACACCTTCATGAATCTCTTTATATCTTCCCCTCCACGTTCACGTAACTCCTCCCACAACTAGAGTTTAACACGCTTCTACATGAACCCCTTACACACCTCTCCCCCTTCTGATTTACAGAATTCTCCCACAACATACGTTCAACGCACTCTCTCATGAATGCATCTCTCCTCTCACCCTCCATACTCCCTCTACTTCTCCCTCATTGTTTCTGCTCGTAAACATTTCCCGCTATTGTTTACATATTCATATGCTCCCTCTCTTTCACTCTTAACTTCCATCCTCTCATCCACATGGGATTTAGGACGGGTTGAATAGTAATAGGATTTTTAAATACTGTATATTGAGTGCAATTAATGAATTGTTTGGTAACAGTTATATGTTTTATTGTCATTGCTTGGAACGAACCTGTGCATCTGTCGTGTTTAAACAAGAGGTCCGGATGGGCACAGTTTTCACAAGAGAAGCTTGAAAAATGGCATTACATCCCGCGTGTGGAAAAGAGTTTAAGTTGAGCAACAACAGAGGTTTATTATGTTGGAGTACAAGGTGAAAAAGGTTCAACAATGGAGTAAAAGTTGAACAGTATGCCATGGAGGCGAAATGTAGCTGTGCGATTGGAGTGGGGCAAGAAGGTGCCCCATCCCACTATGTCGTCATTAACTCTGGTGCTGTTTGGGCAAGGCACTTACCAATGTGCACGCATTCTTGGAGAATATTTGGACGAATTTAAAAAGGATAAAACATGAACAGAAGGTGTGCATCCCAACCCCCCACATTTGTTTGTCAGGGTTGAATCTTCATCCACCAAACATGGTTGCGATATAGTGCAGGGGCAAGGGCTACCGTCCACTCCTGCGTGTATGTGTGTTTTAAGTGTGTGGGAACGAGGTCGGAAAAGGCTGGAAAAATTACCTTTTCTCCCTTTGGGCAATCCATAACAATAGCAGGCAGCCAATCTCTTTCAGCTAAAAGAATGTCGTAGCCAAAAGTCAGGTTCTCGCAAAAGAGACCTTTAATTTTTCTGGGCTTGTCCCCTTCCGTTTGTAGTGTTATTTCATGTAACCTATGTGGGACACTTACCGTAGTATCAGGTGTTTCCACCGTGATATGTTCACTCAACTCCGCTGTCACCAGAAATTCCATTAGGTTCTGGCGAGCTATTGTTACTTCTGCTGCGCTGTCTAGCATCGTCAGATCCCATTTCCCGTTCAGTAGTTGAGTCCTCAGAATTCTGGGCATGTCTAACTTTGAGACCTGCTACTTTCTTCTTTTTGAATTGAGGTTTTGCTTTAGGCTTTTCTTCTTTTTTGGAAGCATAGTCTGAAGTGCATTGTGCGACTCTGGACTTTGTACCCTCTTCTTGTCTGTGTTCTGACCGTCCTACCCTCTCCGAGTTTTTCGATGAACCCTGAAAGGAATGAGAGGAACGTGTATCAGTGTCCTGATACCTGTCAGGTTTTCAAATGTAGTCCGTATTCCTAAGGTCATACCTCCTTTCGGAGGGCTCCTGTTGAGGAGACCTACCTCTGGATTGAGATCTGTTCTCTTTATTCTTTTGTTGTTTGTTATTATCCCATTTCTTCTTTGAAGAAGCAGCTGTTTGCTTAAAGGTATCCTTTTCAGGACTACCCATCAGTTGAGGTTTTCTTGCTCTAGCCCCAACCCTGTCTCTACCTAATTCTGCATAAGCAGTTTCAATTATTTTAGGTAATTCATGTTCCTATTGTAGAGGAGTGAACTCCCTTAGGCGTTGGTGTATTGCCACCGATGCTGCCTCCCCTTTAATATTTGCTAATATTATAGCTGATACCTGGGCAAAATTACCTAGTAACTTCATCCCTAAGTTCAGAGCAGGTTCTCCTCCATACTCGTTCTGTATTTGTCTTAATACATCTGGTATTATTGCTAATGACGGGATACCATGAGTCCTGGTATATATGGCAGCGAAAACTGTACCCCAAGAGGTACAATCCTCTATCTGGGGTGTTATCCCCATGGGCAAGCAAATTGTTAACATTCTATGTTTTTCATGTGGGCTGGTGTTTGGAAATACCGCCTCTAGCTGTGTTATTTTTTGAGCCACCCAGAATGGCATTTATTCACGTTTAGTGGGCATTTTACCCATCACTGCGTGTAATGTTTGTGGTGTAATTTTAGTTGTTGATGTTTGAATCAGACCTGTTGGTGTAGCCGTTGCTGGCTGAACTGTGAGTGTTCTCATCACGAACTGTGTCATGTTTCTGTAAAGTCTTATTAGTTCTTTATGAAGTGTAAGTAAGTCTCCTGCTGGCATTGTTTCAATGTCAGGATGTGGTGTGTAGGCTGCTAGTACTGGCCATGTCGATTTGTTTCTTCCGAGCGGACCGAGTCTTACTTTATTTCTTGTATGGGGTAGGGCGCCTTTAAACCAGTATAAATGCTCCTGGTAAGTGAGCGGAACTTCAATGTCCTCGTACGGACAATATTTGTTCGGTATTTCATCTTCTGTGTAGTAATGAAATGTCTTTGTTCGTGCATTTGCCTCTGGGAATGTAACCCATGAATAGAATACCTCTGTTCTAAATGATTCGTGTGCCTCAAACACGAAGGTTACTGGCCCACCCCTAGCTGTTAAACTATATGAAGCTAGTTTTAGGGTGATGGCATTCCTAACATTTTCAGTAATTTATATTGCATCTGCATCTTCTTCTTCGGCTGAGAGATTTAGGTTATGCACAGCGTTATCTGCTTGCTTAGTCATTGTTTTTAGTAAGGAGAGTTCTTTTCAAGGGAACTAAGATAAGGTGTTATGCACAATAGGAACAATGTGTCCTTCAAGCTTGATTAACCAACAGCCAATACATAGGATTTTGCCTACTCAGCTGCGGCAGATTTATGTACCCTCCCACTCCAGACATCTCTGGGGAAATGTGAGTAGGGGTCTCTGAGAATAGCACAACTGAACTACTCAGATTTGACCGTTAAATAAGTACCCAACCAACGTTGCCTGTGCCATGTCGTGTAGTTCCTATAAAACCTATATAGGATCTGCGCGTTTAGACAACATACACTGCGGGTTTAGTGTCCAGACTGATTCCAGACACCCCCACCGGGTATGTTGGCCTGTATACCAGCTAGCTCACAGTGCCACTAGAAACTCCTCTTACCAAGGAGAAAATAGTTCTTGGCAACTATCGAACATGACAACCCTGATCCCTCAGGATCGTGGAAACAGTGTACTTCTTTTCGCTCAGTCACTCGTGCTTACTTAGTCTCAGAGAGATACACAGAATAAACGGTATGGATGTTTTCCAATAAGCATTTATTGAACAGTCGTTATTCTAGTGTAAAATAGGTGTGATGAAACAACCATTAGACAGTAACAGATATAAATGATTAGAGGCACTAGGAAAGTAAAAGGATGGTAGATTTCTACCATTTTGCTATAACCATGAATACAGGCAAGTATATGAAATACATGACAATAAAATGCGTACTCCTACGATGCAATCCTAACTAGATGTACCTAAGTGTACCTAGCATGTATGTAGGTGTTAAGCCCAGAATCCCTCTAGGATAAAGTCAACCCCATTACCTGAAGTGAGAGACTGTGGGACCCCGTCTTGGTCTCGAGCTATACACCCCGCAAGGGATGTTAGACCACTGCAAGCTGGAGTATCTGCATGCAGGAACCTCGGCGTCTCGTGTCAGTGTGTCAGCATGGAAGTCCTAGTTCTCCTCTACTTGTCTCAGCAGGATGTGATGTTTATATACCCAAAGGTCTCCCCGGGGGTTCTACCTTGCTATGCCACTTGTCGGACTTAGGATGACGTCAGGAATGAACTTTATACATAGTTACTATACAGGAGATGGTAGTCCTGCTGAGTTTCCAAGAATCCTCATGCATAATGTATGAGGCTTTTACCAGGGAAAATCCTGCGTTCTGTGTTCAGTGTCATTTCTAGGTAAAAGGCCAGTCCCTAAGAACCGTTATGTGTGTAATGTAGGGAAGACTATAGGTGAAGGGTTAGGATGTTACCTGAGCCTATATTGGGGTACCTATATGGAATATAACAATTATGCATCTACCCTTGTCTAAATCCTAGCACCTATATACCTATCTAAACCTTAGTATGTCTGCCCCTACCTATACCACAGTACCTCAACTCCTGACTATACCCAAATACTCTTAACAACACCTATGTCTCTTTACCACTTCCCCTTCTTAGAACCACTCCCTCTCCTTACACTCTTGTACCTTTTCTTTTACTTATAATGTATCAACTTTTCCCAAACTCATAGTGTAGTACCTCAACTCCCACCTACAACTTAGTATCTCTACCCAAAACGAAATCAAAGTATCTGAATCCTTGGATGTGCCCTATTACTCATACCCCTACCTATACCCTGCACCTCTTTTCCTGCCTATACTATAGGCTCTCTCATTCTTTCTATACCCTAGAAACCCAGAACAACTACAAATCTCTGAATCACAGTACCACTACCCCTACCTATGCCCAGAACTTTGACTCTTACCTATTGCATACCTAAATATCTCTTTCCAGTTCCTGTTAATCCTTACTATTTGTCAGCTTTCCTGCATAATTTTCTTGTCCCCTTTTCATGGTATCATAGACCCCAGACACAACGGTGTCTGGGGTCTATGATGAATTCTTCTCCATAATCCATATCTAAAGGGATTAGCCCCAATATAACACCTGTCTCCTTTTCCTTAGCTCAAGAATCCAGAGATGGTGCTGGATTAAGGAAGTCAACTTTTGTTAGAATCGAAAATGTCTCATCACCCCGTCCTCCATGATGTATGCTGTGTTATGTTAGCATTCATGTAGCTAGGTCATATAATTGTGATTGCAAATGTGTATGTGCCCATCTTCTGTATGGTAGTGTAGGCCTAAGTTAGCATCTGGGACGCCATTTTCCCCTCCTTGAGTCTTCATGTTACGCTGTGAGCAATCCCCAGCCTCTGTGCCCCCGCTTTCTCCTACTGATTCTACAGAAGCTGCTGTTTAGAAGGTTCCCATATCTCATCCAAGGTCGGGACCCAGGTGCACGAAGAGAATAGTTTATTCAGCTCTGCATTCCTATCATTGGACATAGCTATGCTGCCACACCAGAGAGAGCTGAGACCGAGTAGGATGGCCTTGGGAGCCTGATAACGTGTACCCATTCCGCAGGGGGTAGCTCATCCTTAGTGCCTCCTTTGTCCGCCTTTCTGCCCAAGCAGTATTTTTCCATCAGGGGCGGGGTTTCGAGAGGTGTTGGAAGGTTTATTCTGTGCTACCAAATGTTTGTTCGTCAGTCCCCTCGGTAGCATCTAAGGAGGCTAGTCAGACTGGACTCCGCTGCCGTGTATTTTACAATAAACTAACTTGGTTTGTATTCTCTACTGCGTCACCGACTCTTCATTTCTGGGAAAGCTAAGAGGAGGTCGCGAGTGAACTGGGTGGCCCTAATCAGGTCACTTCTTTCACTTTGGATCATTTTACCCCCTTAACTGAAGATAGAACAATGGGTCTCTTGGAGAACATTAAATCAGGGTCTCCGTTGGACCCCTGTCCACCTTTTGTTTTGCATATGTTTTCCAGAATGGTGGCTAGACACCTTAACATATTACTAAATAGAGTTCTGAGAGTAGGTTACTTTCCAGTGGAATGGAAACAGGCGTCAATTTGCCTGCAACTGAAAAAGTCTACCCTGGATCCCGGTGATACTAAAACGTACAGACCTATATCTAGACCACTCTTACCAGCTAAAATACTGGAGAAGGCATTTAATGCAGACCTCATGGCCTTCCTCAATACTCATAACATTATGGATCCTTCACAACATGGGTTTAGGCCATCACATTGCACTGAGTCTGCATTGTTTGTTCCCACTGAGCAGATTCGTAGGCAGGTGGACTCAGGCGGCAGGGCTGTGGTGATTCTTGTCGACCTCTCTGCCATGTTTGGTTCAGTGAATCATTCACTGTTAATCAGCCGGCTAGAGGAGATCGGGATTAGAGCTGCAGCCCTTGCCATCCTTAGTTAATTTCTCTCAGGCAGAGAACATAGCGTGGCTTTTGGGGATTTTGTTTCAGATCCCTTTACTTTACCATGTGAGGTGACTCAGGCCTCCTCACTATCACCTACAATTTTCAACATCTAAGTTACTCCTTTGGCAAAACTCATTAGATCTTATGGCTTTGCCATAGAGCATCATGCAGATGACACACAAATTGTGGGGTCCATCTCCTCGGATGCGGATGCTGTGCTAGTAAATTTAAAGAATGCCAGTCTAATATTGTCACCTGGATGCAAGGAAATTGCCATAAATTGAATTCCGAAAAGACTGAGGTTATCCTCTTTGGTTCTAACAACTCTTTCTGGAACACGTCTTGGTGGCCTTCCAGTTTAGGCACACCTACTTGTCCAGTTCAGAAAGTGAAAAATCTCAGGGTGAACAGCTTTGTTTTTCAGACCAAATAAATAAGGTTACACTCTCTTGTTTACGTCTCCTCAGGGTGGTGAGGAAGGTGTTGCCTTTCATTTTTGTGGATATGCGGAAGTTGGTCATTGTTGCATTAGTCCTAGCTAGGATAGGCAACTGCAATGCATTATATCTGGGCATCCAGAAAAGATTGCAGCTGAAGCTTCAGTCACTTCAGAATAAGGCTGTCCGTTTGCTCTTGAGGATCTAAAAAGTTGCTCCCATTTCCACGGGCATTTGTGACCTTCATTGGTTGCCGGTGACTGAACAAGTCAAATTTAAGGCCCTCTGCATTGTTCACATGGTCTTGTATAGTGGAAGTCCCACATATTTTCAGAGGTCCCTTTTCGGGAATGTGCCTAAACGTAATTTAAGAGCTGGCACTGCAAAATTTGTGGCAGTTCCCAAAATAAAGAAAGCGAGAAAGGGAAGTAGAAGTTTTTCTTTTAGTGGCTTGTAGGCTGTGGAATTCTTTGCCCCTTATCCTGAGATCCCAATCCAACAGACCATCCTTCAAAAAACTGTTAAAACTTGGCTATTCTCTATTCATTCCTAGTATATCGGTATTTTCACTTCAGGAACTCTTAGCGCTAAGACGCCTCAGCATATGTGCACTTTATAAAAATGCTACTCGCTTGCTGTTGGGATGAATCTGCAAAAAGGGGGTTAGATAGGGTTAAAATCCCTGCAAGATAAAAAGGGAGTTCTGAGAGGTGCCAATACTTTTTGTAAAAAAATAAATGAGTGCACAGGTGAGCCATCAGCAAAAAGAGTTTAATGTAGGGTAAACGACTTACTCAGGGTATGGAAGGGAGTGATAATTAGGCCTGTAAGAGAGAACCAAATTCTGTGATTAACTGCAAACACAAACATACTTAGTGAAGAGTCAGGGCAACAAAAAGGGTAATGTTACCTGAAATACCCTACATTCAATTTAGCCCTGGATGCTTTGTAGTAGTGATAATTAATTCTTTCTCGTTATCCATCTCAATCATATGATCAAAGAATGAAGCGGAGAATAAAAGAACCACCATTAGCACCACATTTGTTCTCAATATAGTTAAAACCTATTTGCAGAACGGTTACACTATCCTGCTAGGAATCCATTTATAAATAACAAAGGTGTGGACATTATTCACATATTGGTAATTTGGTGAAATCAGTACAGATCCCATGGATGATTTCCAAATTTCCATTGGGCCTGGTTTATATGTTGACAGAGAGGGAACTCCTTCTCAGCAGCAATGGTGTTCCCTCCTTGCCAACATTATGGTCCGCTCACCAGATTTAAAAGCAGGCATCACGACGGCAGAGACTACTCCATCTCCACCATGTTCAAGCTCATCCAGTGGCCCGACGGAGTAAAGGCAGTTGGAGGTTTAGCTGTATGTCTGTCCATTTAATTTAGATGGGCGGACATACAGATGTTTTTCAATGCCAATCATCACCAGAAAAACCTAGTGATAAGGGGCATTTAAAAAAGTGCTCAATGCCGCCCTCGCTAAAGCGAGGGGGACATCGTGTTTTTTTTATTTTTAAAAACAAAATACCGCTTTGGGATTTTTTTTTTTTTTAGATAACAAAATATGTTGTCAGTTTGCCATGCATTCAATGTAAATAATCACCCGAAATGAACATTCCTAGAGAACATGTGAAAAAACAAAATATATACTTTAATTAATTTAATACATACATCTGATATTGAATTGATGGGGTTTAAAAAACCTCCTAACATGTGCAAATAATCATAAATGTATCAGTACAAACAGTGTTAAAAAAAAAGACAAAGTACAAAGACAGAGAAAAATACAGAAAATAGGACACAAAGTATGCGACATAAATAAAAAGACGATGTGTACAGTTAAAAGTGTGCAAATATAGTGCACAATCCAAAATATGAAATCACTGTACCATCCAATAGTCAACTCTATAATAATATTGCATGAAAGGACTTATAATACAGAATACAATGTGAACTGTAAACGTGGCAGCAAATGAGTCTTGCTCTACGTGCGTTTCGGCGAACTGGGGCGCCTTCTTCAGGAAAAGAGCCACAACATAGACTTTGTACCCAGGACTGGGTATAGGTGTTCAACACTTAAGAATGGATAGAATCTCAATTAGAAATTTCTTATGTCAGCGCAATTGTTGATATCGGATGGGAAAGACGGAAACTGACCAAGCAGCACCAAAGTTTAAACCGATCGAATAAGATCATATAATCTTCGCTACTGGAGTACGGATATATGCCACAAAGTGAAACTTTATTGGCAGTGAGGGAGATAAAAGAACTGAAAGCACCAAAATCCGGGCACGATAATATAAAAGGTGTCTCTGGAGGGCATACCTACGCTGCTCCTGATTTCGGCCCATGATAAAAAGTGCTGCAGTTCGGTATCGGCCAAAGCTCCATGTGTGGCCTGACAAAGGTCGGCGTCTGCATTGCATTAACAGGAACAGCCATGACCGCGATTTCCGTCAATGATAGAAATATCCGTTGGTCCAGCGCACATTTCTAAATTTGGCCGGCGGATCTCCGTCAGGGCAACAGAGTAATTTACTTGACCTTAGTGTCTAACCTGATATTTTCTTTGACCTAATCAGAGTCTCAATGTTAGTAATACAAATACAGCTGCACACAGGGAGTGGTATGTTGACACCACATTTATAACACTGCCAATTTAGCAATAGATTTGCAGAAAGTGCAGTCTTTTGTGTTCAAAACGTTTGAATCTGTAATGCATGATGATAAGAAGACACACTTTACATCACAGTTTGCGTAGGGGAAGAGGGACAGGCAAAGACAGAAATGAAGTCAAAGTCTGCATTACAGGGCAATCTTTCACAGCAGTTGCAAAAACTGCAGTCTTAATAAACTTTTTATGTAACACTTTATAACACACTTATCCCAGTGGTAAGCACTGTAAAGAATAGGTGTTACAAATAAATTACCGTATTTAATGGTAATCAATTTACTAACCTTCGGTAGGATAGAAGGCGGAGTCGGCCTTGTGGGAACTCAAATGTAATCTTTGCTAGGATCCCATTTTCAGCAAGCATTGGCAAAGCTAATAGGTATCACCTAAGCAAGAGCTATTGGCTTTGCCAAGGTGTTTTAGCCATGTTATACACCAGCATGGCTGCTGTTTAGCATGGTTAAAAGTTAGTGGCATAGAGTGGAGTGGTGTAAAGTGGAGTGGTGTAGAGAGGAGTGGATTAGACTGGAGTGGCATAGAGTTGAGTGGCATAGAGTGGAGTGGTGAAGAGTGGAGTAGAGTCTCGTAGAGTGGAGTGGAGTGTTGTATCATGCAGTAGTGGTGGGGTGTATAGTGGAATAAAGTGTTGTAGAGTAGAGTGTTGTAGAGTGGGGTAGTGTATCGTGGAGTGGACTAGAGTCGTGGAGTGGAGTGGACTAGAGTTGAGTGGCATGGCCTAGAGTGAAGTGGTGTAGAGTGGAGTGGCATACAATGGTATACAGTGAAGTAGAGTGTCGTAGAGTGCAGTAGAGTGTCATAGAGTGGAGTGACATAGTGTGTCATAGAGTGGAGTGCTGGAGGGTGGAGTGTTAGAGTGGAGGGACATATTGTGGAGGTGCGTAGAGTGGATTAAAGTGTTGTAGAGTGGCGTGGTATAGAGTGTTGTAGAATGGAGGGTAGTAGAGTGTCGTAGAGTTGAATTGAGTGTCATAGTGTGGAGTGGCACTGAGTGGCATAGGGTGGAGTGTCAGAGTGGAGGGGCATATTGTGCAGGGACGTAGAGTTGAGGGGCGTAGAGTGGAGTAAAGTGTTATGGAGTGGAAAAGAGTGGAAAAGAGTGGCGGAGAGTGGAGTAAAATGGCCTGAAGTGTCTTAGAGTGGAATGTTGTAGAGTGGAGTGTAGTAGAGTGCAGTGGCGTGGAGTGACGTACAATGGATTAGAGTGGCCTAGTGTGAAGGGGCGTAGAGTAGAGCAGAGTGTGGTGGAGTGAAGTGTTGTGTCGTGGAGTAGAGTGTCGTAGAATCTCGTATAATGGAGAGGCTTAGAATGGGGGGCATAGAGTGGAGTAGAGTGTTGTAGAGTGGAGTGGTGTATAGTGAATTGCATGGTGTGGTACCGCACTGCCATTACAGACAACACATTTTCAATTGAAATGACAATTACATTTGCACATACAGTTTTACTGATAAAACTATACAGTGAGTAAATGATAATGTGTGGAAATAACATCACCTAGTTTACTGATTTGTTTAGATCATATTAAAATATTTGCTCCCCCACACTTCCAAATTAAAAAAAAAATGTGCTTCATTTGTGCTTTCGTAATTTTGATATATTCTGAAATATTTACACAGTTAATTTACAGACATTTAAATGTTGTTGTTTTCTAGAAAAAATGTTTTTCTTTCCCAGTATCAGACAAGATTGTCACATAAATCGTCTCACTTTGAAATCAGAGAAAGAAAAATTAACACCAAGCTCCCTCAGAAGACAGAGCCTGACATTTGAATGTACAGCAAATGTGATAAGATAAGAAGAAAATGTAAAGGCCTGTTTACAGAAAGGAGGACTCATGGAAGAATACAAGGAGCGATGGTGAACAAGGTTTGCTCCAAGGGAGCGACGAAAACATGCTGGACAGCCTAAAACAAATAAGGCCTGCAAATAGAACTCCAGAAAATGTGACTTACAAACTGCAAAGTCAATGGTAAGCAATGGGCGGAATGTATTCCCAGAGAAGATTTCAGAATGCACACAACATGTCTTTTTGCAACCAGATAGGTGTGCTGTCCGGTAGGCTTCGACCTAAAAACTGTCACCCCTGTATACACATTAACAGCCAAGCTACCTGTGAAGGGACATCAGAAGGCCAACCTAAAACAGCTAAAAAGTACCTTACTCACCAATCTCAATAGTAACACCCAGTGCTGGAAATGGAGGAAACCTTAACCTAAAAACCTATATTTGAGGAGTTGGGGGTCAAGGCCAGGGGTGACAGTGGAAAGGGTGTGGAGTCAGACAGTCAACATATACATTTTTTTTTTTTTTTTAAAACATCTTCCAAATTGAAATTGGCAACAGGGACAAAATGACATTAAATCTCTTCTTGCTTACTTAATTGACCATAAACAGGCTGCGCATTAAAATATTTTGAAAAGTTAAGGCACCTGCTGAAAAGGTCTTTGTGTGCCCAACAATTTTCAGTGAATAATAATAACAGTAAGATAACTCTGTGGGTCAGGGCAGGTTTTAGCACTGGTGGCACCTGGTGCGACAATCTTTTTGGGAGCCCCCCACAGCCTGACCTCTTCCTCGGATTCCCTCACTACCACCCAGCAAAAGTGCCCTTATCTCTCCTTAGCCCCTCTCTCACATATATTTCATTTGTTTTAAAGCACTGGTTAAGGCTAGCTTTACCAATCCACTCAGATATCCATGTAAAATACAGATCTGTTCTTTGCATCATGCATATAAACCCTCTGCACTACTTTATGGTGAGTCAAAACTGCCACTAGACAAAACTCCTATCTCTCTCTCTCTAGCAGGAACATTAATCACAAGAGTTATCTTGACATTTTTATTGCTGCCTGAAAGCTGGACCCACAAGGAACACTGCAGCAGGTGCTTTTAAATCTTAAGCTATTGGTAAACCCAGCTCCCTCCCCTGAGGTCAGTGCCCCCTCTCCAGGTCAGCGCCAAGTGCTGTCCCACCAGTTACACCGCCCTAAAGCCGGCCCTGCTGTGGATTAATGCACTTGCTGGAGAGAACAGGAAACTTCAAGGCATGGGTGTAATAAATTGGGGGTAAAGGCCAGGAGTGACAGTGGAAAAGGTGTGGAGTCATAAAGAGCGCTCTCAGACAGTTAATGTATTATACCTTTAGTTTTTAAAACAAAACATTTTTCACAAACAAATTAGCAACAAGGACAAATGTGACAGTAAATCTCTTCTGGCTTAGTAATTGACCTTAAACAGTTGCATATTAAAATATTTTTAAGAGTTAAGGCACCTGCTGTAGAGATCTTTGTGTGCCCAGCAATTTTCAGTGGATAATGATAACAGTAAAATAATGCCGTAGTTAATGCACTTGCTGCAGAGTACAGTGTTTCTCTAGTCATAGTTCTGATTTATATAGCGGGCATAGAGGGATAATGTGCCTCCTGTAAAGCACATCATGGAGCATGCACATCACATATTTGTATTTTTTGTAAATAGCTCAGTGGGTTACTGCTTTTGTCACACAGCTCATTTTGCTACTGGCAGTTCATAAGTTGCAATCCTTCTAATATATCACAGTGAGCTATGAACCAGCATAAGGAAACTGCAAGGCATGGGGTTAGAACCTTATATTCTTTTGTCAATTATTTATTTTTCGAAAGTTACAATAAAAACTGTTCCTTTGGGTAGTAACACAGTCTTATGAGTACAGACAACCCCAACCAATGTGTTACATTTTAAATACTGACTTTGTATTTCTCCAGACCATGCACTCTTACCTACCAGTATGGATTAGATCTGACTCCTACACCTTGTATCCCTTTTTGTCCTATGTAACATTCCCTGTACACTGATTTATAAACTTCTATGATTCATTGTCTGTGTATAATACCAATATTCAGACGCGGGGGAGCTGCTGAGGTGAGGCGGCACTGCTCGATCTTCCTTCCAAGTGTTGCCTACAGAGGTCGGGACCCTCCCCTTCACCTATGAAGTAGTGCACTCCTACCTTTGAGGTGGAGATATCATACTGGTTCCACATTGGGGACCGGAAACACACTTCATTCGGGCATCCTCGAATAGCGAGGAGACCCCCCGCCCCACTAGGGGGTATTATTATTTTTATTAAGGTCCTGAAGAAGTGCCGCCCGACGGTTGGGCCAGAATGGCACGAAACATGTCGACCATGCACCTATAATGCTATCCTGGTACCTAGGGACCACAAGATAGCGCCACTGTCTAGTCCTGGACCCATATTGAATTAAAAATTTCTGGGTTCCGGTGCCTATTTTAAGTCACTTTCTACACATCACTATCCACCGCATTTTGCCCACGTGCACTCATCACATACGGCGTCCTCAGATCAAAAGAACTACGCCAAAGAAGCCACCATGCCCGTCAGACATTGCAGCGTCGGTTTGACGAGGAGCGCCCTATGATGAAGCATGACACCCTAACAGGTGTGTGAGGGCATTACGATCTGAAATTCAGATCTGAAATTCAGATCTTCCAGCGACTTAATCCCCGGCCAGGTAGCACCCTCCAGTGCACCGGCTTGATAGAGGAACGATCTCCTTCCTGTGTTATACTTGACATTAATGCCTGGAGGAGCATAGGAGTAGGACCTCTTTAAACAACCTGCTCTTCCGTCCCCCCTCTTTGATTTAAGGTATAATATCAGTGCGCCATGTTAAGCATCAGCTTGAGTAGCACAATAAAATAAATTAAATAACAAAGTAAATTATTGAGTACTATTTAAATTGTTAGTGTAATTACTCATACGGACAAATACATCGAACATTCTTACTATGCAGGCATGTCTCTTACATAAAGTCAAAAATCCATCTTAAATGATAGTTTCTCTTAAGCACTTGCAAAGTTATAACAAGCTGTGTGCCTTTGTTTCCGTCTTTTAAAATGGCATCTAGGTGTTAAGTCTCCAGAGAGCACCCAGGATGATTCTGGAACAGAGGACAGCTGATGGCCCTCTAAATGAGACCTTTGCGTTGGGCCCAGATGGAAGTGAACACAAGGAACCCTCCTAACCCCCTGCAGCTTATTGCTCTTAGTGGAAAGAAGCCAATGTACAGGCACTGCTGAATGTGTCTCAGTGTCTGCAAATTACAACAAGAAAAATTCAGCATATTTCAGGATTCCGGACCCAGTTCCAGATGAATCCCCCTTCATTCCCTGATCTGATAACAGAAAAATTCTGCTAATGCAAAGCACTCTATACTCTGTCTCAAACTTTGGACATTCATCACACACATTTAAAAGTATTGTTACAATCCATTCTCATGTAATGTGTGGGGTTGTGGGCTGCCACTGACACGAAAAACTCTTAGGGCCAGATGTATCAAGCAATGCTTTTGCGATTCTAAAATAGCAAATTTTACTGAATCGCTATTTTGGAATCGCTAAATGTAATGTATGTAGGAATCGTAAAATATTTTGCGATTCCTTATGCGATTCACTATTAGGGAATATATTCCCATTCATTTCTATGGGCCTATAGGCCCATAGGAATGGATAAGAATGCATTTGCAATTTGCGCTTACCATATTGGTAATCGCAATTTGCGAATGCAAATCCAAGGGTGCTAGGGGGCCTAAGGACCCCCTGATGCACCCCCCAAAAAGGTAAGTGTGCACATATGGCACTTTGAAAAATGCACTTTTGTGCATTTTTCAGAGGATTCGCAAATTACCTTCAACTTGAAGTTGATGGTAATTTGCGGTTCCTAAAGGCAAAGTCGCATTTAGCGAATGGTACATACATTGCATTTAGGGAATCGCAAATAGCGATTCCCTAAATGCATTCGCAATTTAGGTAATCGCAAAAATTTGCGATTACCTTTTTTTGCGAATGCAAAAAGTTACATACATAGCAAAAGGCCTTTTTGCGTTCGCAAACGGGCCGATTCTGCGAATCAGCCAGTTTGCGAACGCAAAAAGCCTTGATACATCTGGGCCTAGATCTACTATTTACCTTCCGAATAAATCGAAATGTAAAAGAAAAGGAGACATGAGCCTTCATAAAGGAACAGCCTACATCGATGACACATTCAGCAATGGAGGGTACTTCCTCCACTCAGCAGACATTGACAGTGTGAAAATAACTCCATTTTCTCACCGGCTAAAATATCTAAATAATGAGACGTGAATGACATACACCTGGGTGAAAACTCATGCTATCTGCAAATGAGGCAAAGTAAACTATATGGTAAGATGTTGTGCCGTGCTTTATTTTGGACCAAACATAAAACAGCTGAGAACTCTGATTATTGAAAGTCAGATCTGTGCCAAAAGCAAAACACTGACTGCCTGTACCCATGACAGTTATTGGACTGAAATAAATGCAGTCCAGCTGAATGAGAGAGGAGGCAACTCAATGGAACAGATTAACGCATCATAACTAAAAATGGATGTAATGAATGAATACTTTTGAGGCGAGACTTAAGAAAAACACAGGGCTTTAATGGACAAATTAATCAATCATTGGCACTTATAGCCTATGCGCTACAAGACTGTACAAATAGTAAGAATGAGAGTCGGATTCGTTGCATCTAACAATAGCTTGGCCAAAAGAATGATATTAACTAATGATTCTTCATTAAAAGAATATGGTTTTATTATTATTGAAATGGAGTAAAATTCTTCCATAATAGCTGCGTATTTGTGGATTATTATGACACATATTATGCGTCATGCATATCCATTTTATGACTGAGTAGCATGACCACCTACAAGACCTTGTATGTATGTATATGTATTTCTACAGGAGGAAGCTAGCTAAAAGGCAGCAGAATGCTTTACATAGGCAAAAGTAAATTTAAAGTCGTCAAGCAATAGGAGAGGAAGTTGAGTTGTGGACTGTTGATGCATTTTGATATAGTGTAAAGCTGAGTATTTAACTCCTTCCTAAATTTGAGCGGCGTTGAGGGGTTCTGATGTATACAGGGATTTTGTTCCAGACCCTTAGTGCATTGATGGTCACTGTTGTACATATACTGAATGTATGTACGCTTGCAAGGGGTGCATTACATGAGAGATGTAGTGCTCTGCAGTGCATGCTCAATAAAAGGATCTGCAAAAAAGTATGTGCACTTGCGAGAAGTACAATACATGAAAGGTGAAGTGTTGTACAGCGCGCACATGGTGAATGTGTGTGCTGGCAGCGCGTGTGTTTGAAAATAGCACAGCATAGCACAATACAGAAAGGATACAGTGCTGAGCATTGCACACAGAGTGATTGTGTGTGCTGCATGTATGTGCGCCTGGGGTGGCACAATACATGCAGGTTACAGTACTGGACAGTATGTGTGCTGTGTATGTACATTGAGTGCAAGTGTGCTGGCAATGGTAAATTACATGGATGACCCTGAGTTCCATTTTAGGAAGCCCCAGCCTGCTGAAGACATGAAGAGGTCGATGAAACCCCCCCAGACAGATGTTTATATTGCTGCATTCCTGTGAGCTGGGCGGGACACACTGGAGGAAGGGATAGATATTCTCCCTCTGTACATCACAAAAGGGTGCTCTTTGATTCAGGGATAGGTCACAAGGAAGAGGCATAGACACATCTCAGGAAGGAGATGGGGCTGATAAGAGAATCATAAAGAATATTGCTGAGGCCTGTGGCTATCCTTTTGATACACAAATCACTGTGGTTGACATCCAGGTGTGAACTCAAGTCACTCCCATGGCCTGTGTTGTGGGGATATCAGCTTTGGAGTCTCTCCTGCTGTGACAGACTGCTTTGAAGAGAAGGAAGAAAGCAGAGAAGTGAGCACTTCAAAAGAAGCAGAACCCCAACTTAAAACTTCAAAGACCCAGACCCTAAGTCACATTTGGTGTCTGGAAATGGACTATAAAAAAGGGAGACAGAGACTCTGAAATGTTTCATTTGCCAAGCAGCCAGACAGGCTTTGTGAGAAAGGGAAGCTCTGCAAGACTTCTGCCTATGACCAGGATTGGGGGCCAAGGCCTGCTGGTCTCCCTGATGGGTGAGGGGACATCACCCAAGGAAACCAAGACCACCTGCTCCGGATCCTGGAGCACCAGCGCCTGCCTGCTTGCCAAGACCAGTGTACCCTGTGAGAAAGAGAAGAGCATTGGAGGGAGTGAGGTCCAGTAGGGAGCCCCACCAAGAGGACTCATGGTGTGAGATGTGAGAAGACAGCTGTGCATCAATCAGATCAATGCCAGTGTGCAGGAGTGATTCAGCACCACCCCCCCATAAGCCAGGAAAGGGCCACCGTGGACTGAGGCATGCATTGAGTGCTGTGCAGGAAGTACCAAGCCCATAGCACCTCATTGCGGTGACCCTATATGCCAGAGGGGGCCACCGTAGAAGTGACTGTGCTGAAAAAGCACCAAGACGTGTGTGAGTCTTAGCAGGGACCTCACATGCCAGGAGGGGCTGCCATGGTATCGGTGATTGCACAGGAGAAGTCTACAACTTTCCAGCAAGTACCATGGCAATCCCGTATGCCAGGTGGGGCTGCCAGTACTAAATTCGGTCCATGGCCTGGGAAAATTGCCAGTGAGTTGAAATTGTGCATTAAGACAAGCCCCCTGAAAGACTCCGGAGGACGCCGAGAGGAATTCGCTCTGTCGCTGGGCTCTGGTTGGGAGCATGAAGATCAACACCCTTCTCCCCATGTGGGGAAAACTGAACTTACTGCTGTGACAGAAGCTCGGAGCACCTCCGAACGCTGTTGAGGCCGGCAGTGCTTCTTGGGAGAGAGAAACTATGACTTTTATTTATTTATACTTTTATTTTGGTTCCCGGGCCTGTTTTTTTTTTTTTAACACAATTTTATTAGGGTTTTAAGAGATATATCGTCTTACATTACGTGGTTCCGTTTTCGGAGTGCATTCATACATGTAAATCAACAGTAGATTCTATCACAGGCCTACATGACGGTGCAGTTCGGATGACAACTATGTGATACATGAACCCATGGTCAATGATCCCATTATGAGTACACCATAATCTGGCTTACACAATCTTTCTCAGTACTCCATTTATCATCGATTCTGGCCCCTACCACCCGCCCCCAGTACCCCACCCGCGACTCTGCCGGACCTGTCTTGTGTCCTAGTCTGACCATCTTGGGTATTCAGTAAATTTATGAGATATGCATGGCATTGAATGGCCTTTTATCTTTCATCCCTCGAGTTGGTGTGACAGTGTTGTTTTTTGTCTTGGTGAGATCCATATAACTCCTTAGAGGTTGCCCTGTATGGAAATCATATCTATGAGGAACAATTCACACATTGGACTTGGATATCTGTATTAGCATTAAGAAAGACCCCCATTTTGTACGTATGTGTATCATTCTGCATTTATCACTGCACCTTCACCTAAGCACTGTGCCGTCTTCACTATTGCCTAGTATTATACCAACCAGGGAGTATATCATTATTTTGCATTCAGAAAGGTCTCTATGAATTTATGTTGAAGTAGTTGGATTTGAATCAGGTTGACATTTATGGTATACACCTGACTAAGAGAAAGACCCACGGAAACAATGTTCTAGATTCTGCTCTTTCAATAGAAATACTTTCCTTCTTTCTAACTCTTGGGCGGAATCCCTACTGACAATAGCTTGATGGTAACCTGAGTAGGACGCACGTTCTCTGGTCCCTTTAGGAAAATGCAAAGTTGTAATGTCACTGTAAATGCTACCTCCAAGTTTATTCATTGAGACATTTTAATTTTACTCTTTGTCTCCATGCAGACTGCCTTCTGCCGGATCTCTGTACTTACTAACAGACTGCTTGAAGCAGACTGACATTCACCTTATCCTCTCATTATTAGCCACTCTGGCTAATCATGTATATTGCTGTCTAATAGACAAGACACCAATCTCAGCTCAAATATTCCAGCAAAAGTACAAAAAAGCAATCATACGCTGAAAACCACCACAACCTTTTTCATAAAGGCATCCACTTCCCACTCTCATCTGTCAGCCAGTTAAATGCTGAAGCAATTTAATGCTTTCAACCAAGACTTCCTGCAGGCATGTGAAGAACTTGTTGCCTACTAAGTGGTTCACTTTCTCCTGAAAATACACTTTGTTGCTCATAAAATGGGGAGTGTAATGTCTTCCTTTCTCAGAACTTGCCTAGACTATCTCCTGGAGGTGGAGCCCTGTATGTTATCATAATTCCTTGTTCTTACCGATTCACTGACCCATACACACATGCTGTCCAGACTTCCCATGTCTCGGCTCCCATCCGCTCTCTGTTCCTGGTTTCCCTTATTGTGCACTCTGGATTCTTTACTTCTTTCTCTCCAAAAGGTCAGTCTGGTGGTGAAGATCTGATTCCAAACACCTGGCTAATTAATCACAGATGGTTTTCTCCCTGCACCTATGCTCCTCCCCTAGGCTGCTAGCTCTATCTTCAAACTTCTCTGAAACATCTTACTGCTGAGAGTCTGTGCCAACCTGCTGCTCATCTTGAAGGTCAATTTCGTTTGCTCTGTATCAATCGCATATGTTTGATTCCTTGATTACCATTACGTTATTCCTGTTCCTTGTCTTTCTTCCTTGATGCTTTAGCTCAGTGCTTAATTTGTGCCAGTGCTTTCTGGTGCTTAGCACAGGCACTTCCTTATCAGGGCCGTTTCTACACGCATTTGCTGCGCACGTCACATATTGCACTGATGATATTGATGTATTTTTTAATTTACCTTACTACTGTACTCGGTGCAGCCGCAGCGTGTTTTTCACGTCTCCCGAGTGAGTCACGGCGGTTAACAGCGTTGCAGCTGTGAGACTTAGTTGCTTAGCCTGCCCTGAGCCCAAGAGGAGATTCATATAAGTTAATAAATATAATATGTTGATCATGGCGGCCATGGCCCTTAGTTCAGTCAGTGTTGCCACTAGCCGGTGGGCGGGCCGCGGGACACTGATTTATTTGGGTTGGATTTTGGTTCTGATGAGGTAGGGGCTGTGCGGCAGCGTGCGCAGATTTTTTTCACATTGTCACGTCCCAGCATAACCACCGCAGCTCACCACGAGTCATCGTCGTTCAAGTCAGCCCGACCCGATGACAACGTTGAGGGCAGGGCAGCCTCGGCAGGCTTCGATCAGCCAATACTGACTGTCTGGTAGCAAGCAGCACCAGGCCACCTAATCAGTTATTAAAGGCAGTGCAGCCAGTGTGTGTCCCTGCCGGCCGGCCCACCACGAGTAACGGTAAGAAGTTAAGTACTAACTTACTTAGTAGTAGCTAAGCCAACTAAAGATGCCATTCCAATAATATGCCATGCAAAAACCAACGCTCCTTTTTTTTCTTTTGGAGCGTGGTGGCGTGACGGTCCGGTCATCAGATCACCGTGGTGGTGGTAGGCAGCTCGCCTCCGGCTCCACAAGATTCGATTAGGATGATTCATACAGATTCACTGACTGCCAGACCAGTGTCTGGCCTAGTTGCCGCCGCGCCCGCCAGCCATAGGTACACTTATGATATCTCGATAGGACCTGCCGGTGCCGCAGCCGGGGTTAAGTAAGTTAAAACCAAGGAGGCCCTGCCCGCAAATTTTGCGAATCCCTATTGTGCGAGGGCCTTTTGGGATGATACATCCCAAAAGGCTTTTTCCCGTTCGCAAACGGGCCGATTCTGAGAATCGGCCCATTTGCGAACGGGAAAAAGGATTGATACATATGCCCCTAGATGTCTAGACCTGTTGTTGTTGGTATTCCAGATCCCTTACCCGCCCTCCTTCTTTCTGCAAACCTTGCACTAGTCTCTACCGCCCCTTCCTGGATTTCTACATATGTCTTTCTTCCTTCTCAGTTAGGTTGGTCTTTCTTCTGTTTCTTTATTGTTACTCACACACATTCCGCGTTTCTAGAATCTAAAACCTGCTTTTCCTGAGCTCTGTTTCTGAATCCTATTCCACTCGCTCCATTCCCTTTGTCCTCTCTTGCCTTTGCCGTCCAGCCTTCGTAATTACCAGTGAGTGCTGCTAAGTTATGTGGCTTGGTGCCTTATGCAGAGACTCAGCAGGCACTCTTCTTCCATAAGAGCTGATGTATATCTCCCAGGACTCGGTACCATGCATTATCGTGATCTCTATTACGTGATAGACAGATCATTTTCCATGGCCCATACAAGCTATTAGTTATAATCACCCATTGCTCTTCTGAGTGTACTGCCCGATTGCCTTCCCGTTGTTTCCTCTGCTGCATATGTGTTGTATTGTTAGTTTTGTACCCAGTTCTGTACTTTAATCAGATGCCAATCCACTACAACCTGCTCCAGTCCTCGGTTTCTGTCCTGCCCTTCTTCTTCCATGTTTCAGGTGTCCCCTTGTATATGCTACACCCCTCATTACGAATTCCCTTGTCCTTTGCAGAAAGCAGCTCACCCTGTTAGTTATTCAAGTCTCAGTCACAGCAGACAGAGGAAAACCACCGAACCTCATGTAGAATAGCCAACAAAACCCACCCATTCAAACTAAGGTTTAAAACCCACCTCCCGTAGTGTCCACATGGGCATATGTACTGGTAGAGGACTTAAATCAGAGGGTGTACATCCCAAAGATTAAACAGGCTTTAGTATGTATAGTCTTAAGAACATCCCGGACATTGTTGACCCAGTTATTGGCCCAGCTCTCAACCTAGCTCTTACAAACAACACAGCAACAGTAAAAACTGTAATACATGTTCTGAGGGTGACTGATCACAGTTCAGCTTCTAAATATGCCACGCCGCTAACACCCCGAACAGAAGTTTCACTAAACAATCGTGGTAGTAAGAAAGAAGAGCAGTGTAAACAAAGGCATATGTGCAAAAGAGCATTCAAGTTCAACAAACCTCAGAAGGTAGAGAGACAAAATTCCTGCTAGAAACATTTCATAATAACCGACAAAGACCTGTGACATAACTGCTTCTATCAAACTTATGAGTCCAAGAATGACATAAAGTCATCAGCAAATGTCACAAACTAGAAGTGGCCAACTTGAAAAAGGCAAGCCTGAAGAGTGAGCATCTGTGGTGGCAGTCCAAGCTTGAGGCAGGCCGAATGTGACTGAAAAATCATAACATAGGATGCTACTTGGGGTTCATTAAGATAAAAAGGAGTATAAGTACATTTCACCTAAGCTAAGCCTCAATACCTAACACAGAATAAACCCAGATGCTCTGAAAAACACCCAACGCCTCTCCCAGCAGAACTACAAGGACATCCATATTCATTTTTAAGGCAAACGCAAAGAACAGTTGAAAGGATATGCCTAATGTTCGAGGGCAATCACCTTATCCTTAACTAGTGTCACCAGCTATGGTGTCATTCTTTCCCTCCTTCAAACCCATAGCTGTAAAAGATATGAGCAAATTGCCCAATATTTTCAAAGCTTCTGGTATGCCATCTGATCAATGCCCAGTGTCTTGCATCAAAGAGCTTCTAGAATCTTTGGCTCCTGACTACACAAATATTTTAAAGCCTCTGTCACTAAAATGGAAGTGCCCACGAGCACAAAACAATTAGCAAGAAGCCCAGAGACGATACCAATAATCTACCTAACATTAGACTAACATTGAGTCTTCTCCACTCTAATACCATAGAGGAGCTACAAGTTTCAAAACAACTGCATGATCAAATGTGGCAACTTAACCCAATACATGGCTGATAGTCTCGCTTCAAGCCCCTGAGGAGGACTGACACCTCAATAGCTACTATATGAGAGGACTTCTTAATGGTCATGAACAAAGTACAACAGACAGTTCTAATGATCTTTGCCCAATCAGTAGCCTATGGCATGACACAGTGGACCGGATGTCCATTCTACTGAAAAGGCCAAGGATAGTAACAAAAGTCTCAAGTACTTAACTAGAATGTATCCAGTTATTCCTCTGCAACTGTCATCAGAAAAAAAGGTGATAGTCTTTGAATCCTCCAATAAAAAGAGAGAGGCCCCACGTGTCAAAGGGACAGGGCGTAACTAGTAAAGAAATAAGAGATTCCCTTCGGTAACCAAGTAAGAATAAAGAAACTATCAATCATTCATATAAAATATCCCAGAGAATTCATATATCTATACTTGCAATGCCGCAAAATGACCACTACTTGGTAATGGAAAACCTACTGTATTTTATTTGAAACATTAAAAATATTAAAAATTGTGCATCATTCGAAGTTCATTTATTTACACACCATTAAAAACATACAGCTTTGATCATTGTCATATAGAACACAAATGGCAAATCCAATTTTTTAAAAGAAGAAGATTCAAGAATTCATCAAATTTCAGTGCAAATGGTACAGTACATGAGTATTTCTTAAAAAAGAAAATTTCAAAATATACCAAGTCCTTATTGTTATATAAAAACAATCAAGAAAAATGTTACACAAAGAGGAAAATAAAAAAGAATAAGAGAGACCGACGCTTGGGATAAACTAAATCCAGTGCACAGGCCAGCACGTACGATAAGGAAATTTGGACTACTTACATGTCTGGCATCGTACTTTTCGATTTGGATTAGTTCACGAACCACTAATAAGTGCTTTGTCGTTTTTGTTGTCTCTCTCTTATTCTGTTTTATTTTCCGCTTTGTGTAACATTTTTCATGTATTGTACCATTTGCACTGAAATCACCACTGGATATTATTGACTGCCAGTACCCTCCCCTCCATAGGGTGTCCCATCATTGATAGGTCCTGATGAGACCCCGTATTGATAGCTGGGCCGAAACGCCGTCGGCAACTTGAAGCAAACCAATTCTCAGTTTCCTACTACTATACTAGGAAGCTGCTAGCATTTATTTTGTATTAATTGAATGGTCGTTTCTGTACAAATATTGAAACCGTGCTTTTTATGTCACAAAGAGTCACAATCCATATTGATAGGTTTCACTTTCACTTGGGACACTTTACACTGGATTCTACAACAATGTGAATTTATTATATAAACTACCTTGTTTCTCTATACACTCTGTGTTATATGTATTTTTCTCTCTGACATCTCTATACCTCCGTTTCATTGCGATTGCGCTGATATATATTGAAGTATCAATCATTGAGTGTCCAGGAACCTCTGTTTTTTTGTTTAATTGTAAGTACCCTGGTTCCTTGTGAGTAGGGTGTCCCTTGTGTCTCCATACACGGCCCGTACCCTGTAGGCCACTGCTAAGTGGCCTGGGGAACACATGTAGTGCCCCCCACACATCCATGCTCCCACACGGTGCATGGATGTGCACAAACTGTCTTATTCCACTGCTGCTTGTGCTGCGACTCTTTCCTGGGCCGCAGCACAAACCGCAGTAGAAAAAGGCAGTTTCCAACTGCCTACACGGTGGTTTAATCATTATATGTTGGGTGCGACCACCGACTCCTTGTCGGCCAGTCTCATTCCCACTGCGATGGGGGTCGGTCGTCTGACCGATCGCCATCGTAATTAGGCCCTAAATGTGGGAATCCAAATTGTTGTAACACTGCACTTTTTCTTGCAGACCAGCTACTCATAGTTGCATCTAAACCAGAGCTTTAGTTTACACTATTTCATTTATCGGCAGACCTCAGAAAGGCATTTTACAAAGCAGAGCCAAATGTATCTGAACAAAATAAGAAATGGCATTGGTGTAAATCAGTCACAGTACTTTACTTGTTTTCATTACACATTTCAGAATTTTCAGAAAGTAAGAAATATGCCAAATGTAAATCAAGGACAAAATAAGACAAAGAATGATTCAGCTTCTCACCAGAACTGCCAAAACGAAAGCTTGTTTATAACGAAGTCTTCCTTGTCTTCATTGCGGTCCTGTTCTTCCTTCAAAGTGAAAGTACGGTAAACTGGTAAGGAGTCTTCGACATAGTACTTCTTTTATTTTTTTAGGAGATAGAAAGAAACGAATAACTAGAACAAAAGTGTCCATTGCATCTGACCTTCAATTGACATAGAAACAAAAATAGGATAGTAATGAAAGCAAGGGAGCTTTCAATATAGTCAGGGCCACTGCAATTATGCGGCAGGGGAGGGACAAATTATGCATCAGGGCTGAGTGAATTATGCAGCAATTAAAGTCAAATTATGCAGCAACATTTTGTGATAGTATTACTTCATAATGTTGTCATTCTTACACTGTCTACGCATTAGTTGCATTTCATTGGAACCAGTTTAACATCCAAATACAGCAATAAGCAACAGAAAGGTGACCAGTCAACCTTTGGAAAGTGTCTTCCACTGTGAAGCAACACGTGTCGCTGCATTTTTAGTAACTTTTTAACCATTTGAGCCAGAAAACTATTTTTTGTTAAAATCTGCAGATTATGTGGCAAATGTGGCAAATCCATAATCATGCAAAAAACGCTGCGGACACAATCACATAATTCAGTGGGCCTGGATGTAGTACATATTTAGTTTCTTGTGTTTTTCCTTTAACATACTAATGCTGTCTTGCAGTCCAGTATCACATTAAAACGAGACCGATTGCTTTTGCCAGTGCTTGTTACTATCTTCATCGTGTGCATGAAGAAAGATGACATGTTGTGAGACGCGGTGGCCACTTTGTGTGTGACTGCGAATAATAATAAGAGTACAGGAACAGGAAGGATGGGAGACATGGCCAGCCTAGATCTTTCTGTGCCCTTAAGAAACACTTCGCCATTCAGCATTCAATGGAGCGCATCGTTCTTCACAAAAAGGACAAGTCTGTGTAAATATTTGCGTTGTGCGCTTTCAGTGGCCGCTGTTGTATCAGACCACATGGACTATTTGATGTTGGATTGCTGGTACGTTACAAGAACTATCTGTCACCACTCCAGAGCCCAAACAAAGCGGCCTCTCCCGGCTACACCCTCTCCGCTTCCGCTGCTTTCATCTCCTTTTACTCATCTTTTCCAGTCCCCACTCTCCCAGGCGCTGAGCTAACGGGCCCTCTGAAATCCTGGCGCCCAGGACACGAACAACACCAACATCTGTTTGCGTTATTCTGCTTCTCGTGTGTTTTTAGATGCCTCCCCGCCGTCCAGCTGGCAGGCCGCTGTGATATTGATTTCCCCTTACGAGCTGGAAGGGCTGCAGTGCTGAGTTTGCAGCACAGATCTTTTCAGGAAGATCTCTGAAGTGAAAGAAATGCAGTGGCTATGCCCGAGTCCCTCTCCGTCCATCCCGAGGCGGGCAGGTAGCTGACTCGAACCCTTTAACCGTGTCTTACAGACTCCCCGCTTCTAGCCTGTAGTTCACGGTGTGTTATGTCATCGACGTTTATATTGCGCCTTCTACCATTTGTATGGCAACGGAGCGCTTTCTTACTCTGGCTACCTTTTTGTACGGTTTTGGGATTCGCATCCATCAGCTGAGTATCTGGTTGCTTGGTTTGTTTTTGGATGTGAAAGTTTAGTAAAGTTTTGCTAAGTCTGTAGGTTAAGAATAGCTCGTGTAAGTTAGTATAGGAGACGGAGTGAAATGAGGCTGATCTTGCTAAAGCACTTTGAAGTGTGTTGTGCGCATGCTCGGGGTTCCCAGAGGATTTGACTGCTTTAAGTTGACCTGGGACATCGGTTGTCCATGGCCTGGACTATGCAGGTGTTTTTTTGAACAGCATCGCTTCGGCTGTGATGCAATGTTCTGCATTTGATGGGGTGGTGTGTTTAAGCTAACTGAATGGTTTCAAGAAGTGTGATGGTTTTGTGCAGAGGGGTGCTTTTGATTTGTCAGTGCTTTTAAATGAAGTCATGCCAATTAAATGGCTTTGGCTATCACATTGCACGCTTGACATTGACAGAGTTCTGTAGAGCATTTCCTGTTTGAAGTAACCCTGGGCGTAGTTCGCGTAGTAGCGCTACGCCTAGCTACGCGAAGTGCACTTCGCGCTACGCGTAGCACTACGCGAACTGCGTAGTGCGGTAGGAAATGCTGTTCGCAATGATTGCACAGTGCCGGATGCTTGTCCGCACTGTGCAATCATTGCAAACGGCATCTTGCACAGTGCAAGCGGATCAGTTTTCTGCCGCTCGAGTAGATTTGTACTCGAGCGGCAGTTTTCTCAACGCTGACTGGTAGTTTCTCATCGCGAGCGGTCGCGAGCATACGCGACCACTCGCAATGAGAAACCTGACCTCCCGCGTTGAGAATCTCGCCGGGAGGTTTATTTTCCACGCTCGCGATCGGCAACTTGATGTTGCTGATCGCGAACGAGGGAAAAGTCTCGCCGGGATGTAATTTTGCTCGCTCGCGGTCGCCAACTTGACGTTGAGGACCGCGAGCAAGCAAAAAATGCCCGCTACGCGTTTTTGCACTGTGCTACGTGCAATTCGCGTAGCGCGTAGTTGCGCAAACTACGCGAGCGTAGCGTAGTTTTCCGCCCAGGCCTAGTTTGAAGGTGAAATATGTGTTTGCGGAAAATGTGCTGTGTGGTTAACATTGTTGGATGGAAGTAGTGAATGCTGCTGAGTGCCGTAGTGGTTTTCTGTGCCCAGGCATTGTTGTCTATGGTGTTCTCTCCAAGAGGTTCTTTTGGATGTCTGTGCATGGTGTTTCCTGGAGGCAAACACTGTTGTGAGCACAATGATACACAAATATTTGCATATCTGTGCCTTGCTGAATGAATGCAAGGGGGTCTGTCTAACATAATGCGTTGGAAGTGTGTGTGTTAGTTGACACATAAGGATTAGGCCTGGAACTTCACCTGGCTACAGACTTACATTTCTTTTTAATTGTTTAGTGGTGGAACTCATTTATGACCAACATTTTAGGTGTTTACGTATTTAGATTTCTTAAAAAGTGGAATGACTTCAGAGTTTGAGCGTAGAATTTAAGGGTGGCATAAAGTACTATACAAAAGATAAACATAACCTTACCCAAGCAACCTGTAGACGAAGAGTCTGATTGGCAAAATATATTTGACAACTAGTACATTGCACTAGTAATATTTTACATACACCGATGCTTGGCTCACGGCAGGTAAGTGAAGGAAGGGGAAATTACTCCATTGGCATATCAAAATGGAAGTAGACAATGAAATGCATGTCCAACTAAGTGAACACAGCTGAAAGAAGCCAGGTGCACAAATTTTTCTGATTTACAAAAGTGAAGAAAAGTATTTGCTGCGATCCCAAACTGTGCCAGAGATGTCAATTTACAGCAAAAAGAACATCAGTGCGGCACCTGCCAACCTCAGTGCGGCACCTGCCAATGAATGCACGACATCAAACACAGTGATCTAAAGGTTGAGGAAAGAAGTTAAGGCCCTCTTCTCAATAGTCTATCTTCTTGACCCCATTGCTCTTCCCACTAACTCCTGTGAACAGCACATTCTTTTGAGCTTCCTGTGGTCTGTATAGCAAACACAATGCTCTACTTGTTTACTTTATTTCCTAAATGATATGACACACCTCCAATTGCCTATTTTAGCACCATTCAATGCCCTGAACAATCCCAGGCACAAACTAGGCCCCTGCAAATACTTAGGGTTTGGTCTAGACCGCGTGCACAGTTTGCAATTTACACATCTCACAATTAAGGGATATTGCAGTTCTGGCGTGTGTTATTCCCATTTTCATGTGTGCTAATTCAGGTTGTACAGAATTTATCTGCATGATTTTACCTGGCGAAAATTGTATGGGGCAAAGTACCGGGTGGGTGCAATTTGCACCCAGGTTATAAGTGGATTTGGAGCAAACAGGAGTTTGCACCCGAATCAGGATTCACACCTGACATAGAATGAAGGCCTCCTTGAGGATGTCCACCCATTCAATTGCAGCCTGCATGTGAACATGCACACAAAGTGCATTCATGCTCATTTGCACACGTGTACTGTAGTAACAAGCACTGACAAAGCCAATAAGTTTCGACTTTATAACGCGAGTGCTGAGCTGTTTGGATTTGCCACTGTCTGTCTGTAAAGTATTGTTTAAAAAAAGTAAAAGAAAAAACATTTCAAAATACTGGAGGAAAAGCAACCACATATCTTATGTTATCTCAAAACTACCTTGAATTCAATGTTTTCAATCTTTATAAATGGAATGGTTTATTTTGCAAATACTTTTCACTCCAGCGACTGAGCAGAATTAAAAAAGAATAAGGCAGTGTCAGAATGTAAGGGACTCGCTTCCAAGGCCTAATTTACTTTCCACAGGATTCAGCCCTTTAGTCCTAATTTAGCAGCCCAGGGAAGAGAATTTTTGGCGTCCTGGGAAACATGGGTGTGGATTCACCGAAATGCCAGGTAGCGGAAGTGAAATCACATGTCCTGTGACACCAGTGACATCATAGGAAATTATTTAAGGTGACCTTTCACCCGCTGTCACCCTCCCTTCTGCTGTCTGTTTCTCAACTGTCAGTCTTTTTTATTGCCTCTCATTCGCGTGCATTTCTCACCTGCAGTTGTATCTTTCGCACCCCTCCTGTCACCTCTTCTAAGTCAACAGTGTATTCCTCACTGATCTCCTTATATCATCTCATATGCCGGAGTTTTCACTTGTTCTTTCTCTTTTTCATCTCTCTTTCACCTGTCTCCCACCTCTCTTACTCCCTTGGCTGTCTCTTTATCACGTCTCAAGTTCACCTGCATATCTCTCACCTTTCCTCCTCCCCACCACTCCCTCAGCTGTTGTTTCTAACCTGCTTCTCTGTCACTTTCTAAACTGTATAACAACCATCTCTCCCATTAAGCTGTCACATTATCAGCATTTTCTCAATGGTCTCCCTTCTTTCAGCTGTCACCATTTCATCTGCCCACCTACCTATGTCTCATAGTTGTCTTTCTAAAGTGTATCTCTTTATCTCGCCCCTCTCTCATCATTGTCATCAGACAATGATGAGAACTGTCTCCCTATTCATTGCCTCCATCAACTTTCTCAACTGTCTCCCCATCCTATGCCTTTCTTCTCTCTGAACAGACATTCTTAGTATTCTCTCACCTCTCCCATCTATCTCCCCACTCTCTCTCTCTCTCATATATGCCTCTTTAGTACTTGCTTTTATTGTCCATCTCTGAGTTGTATCTTTCTTGGGAGTCTCACCTACCTTCCTCTGCCTCTCAGTGGTCTATCATCAGCAGCCCCTTTATTACTTTTCTCAGGCCTGCCACTCCCTCTTTTAGCCATCTCTTTCATATTTGTATCTACATCACATTGCTCATACTGTCATCCCCACTTACTAGTCCTCCCTTCTCTCTGACTCTCAGCTGTCTCTTTGTCACTTATGTGTCTCTCACCTGTTATTCTCACCTGTCTCACACTCCTTCATACCTGTATCTTTCTCACATCTGTCTCCTCTCTGATGTCTCTTTAATCCCTCTCTTCCAGACATACACACACATACAGACCTGCTTTTTTCTCAATGTCATGTCTCTTAGTAATTTCCCCTTTCCTCCTTTTCCTTTCCTTATTTTCCCTCAAAGTGCTTCCCCTCTACCCCTCCCCCTCCCCCCCCAGCGCCTTTTCCTGCTCCCTTCACATGCTCAGGGGCAGCAGGAGACACAACGACATATTTTTACTGGCATCCCCTTCGCTTGCAACAATAAATAATTGTTTTGCAAGTTTGAACTTTCCTCTGAGACCTGGTGTCACAAAAACAGTCCTAGGGAGTCGCAGGAGGCAAGGCCGGGAGCGCACCTGCGACCCCTAAAAGACGTCCATGCAGGAGAAGTTTTATGCTAAATACACCTTCTACCTCAGACACCAGCCACGTAAGTGCAACAGAGGGCCCTTACCACAGCACCATAACTTTGTGTGCCAGAGCTTGTGCTTTCATACAAAATATGTAATAAAGGAGATAAAACAAAAACAACCCTTAAAGTCTGCTCTTCGCCTATACCTCAGCAAAAGACAAGCTGGAAGGGGTAGAAAGCAACACAGCATGAGGGGAGAAGCAGCACACAAGTGAGAGAGCTATAAAACTTGTGCACTCTCATGGACTACGGAATGAAAAAGAAAAAAGAAGTTTCCTAAATGAGAGCTGTGGAAGGATACAAATCAGCCAATCAAAAGGATCACAAAGACGCTATGCTCCAGGGAACAGTCGAACACAAGAATAGAAAGGCAAGCTTTCAAATAAGAAGCAAGCAACTGAGAGTAAAAATAAAGCTACCCTTTGGTTAGCAATAGAGGGAGGCTGTAAGGTGGGCCGTAAGCCCACTGTAAGTTCATAATAGGTCTTTCACCACAAGAGATGATGGCCAATATTTTGATTCATAAATATAATACACATTGAAGGCAATAGATGGAAAAAGATGGAAATAAGAGTAAGAAAACCTAGTTCAATGCCAGCGGGTGGCTCACTACAAACAAAGATAGACTGTCATACAGGCAAAGCAGGAGATTTCCCAACAGACAAGACAGGTAACATTGGTGCTTGGTCAATTGTATCTTGCCTGATGTGCAGTTAACGACGCAATGACCCTACCTGACTTACAGAGGGAACAACTTTATTTCGGATAGCCCGAGTTTTCCTATAGGTCTTACCACAACTGGCTATGACTACAATGTATGAGCAGAGGTCATTCGGATATCCTTTTTGCCCCTTCGCACAGGGTTAGGCCAAGAGACAGGTGGATAATGACACAACACCACAGCACTGCTCAGGACTATCACATGGAAACTTAAAGAACTTGGAAAGTCAGTAAGAGCATTGGAGACGTTGTCTGCGATATCAACCACCAGTGAGGTTAGGAGTTGCACTGTGTATGTTGTCATCAGCAAAGCATTCAGCGAGAGGTCGATAGGTGTTACTTCCTAGTTACCGTATTTCATAATAATCGTGTTTCAGTGAAAATAAAAGTCTAGTCTAATGACTACTGACATCAAACGGCCGGTCAAGGGGGACGGATCTACATGGGACACCCTGTGAGTCTTCACTTGCTCTAAGCACATATGTAGATTGTCAGATTTAGAATTTTTTAACTGTCCAGATCTCTCCTTTCCTACTTATCTGTAAACGAGATGAATCATGTAAATATGTAAGTATAACCTTGAACTGAGTGATGTATGTTTGCAGTAGAACAAACCAAAGCACAATATGCCTTCACAGTGGATATGTTTTTCTTAGATTTTAGAGCAGTATGGCCAACTAGCGGTGCCTTTGTGCTGTACTTTGTGATCTCTTGACTGGGGGTGAATGTTTTGATTTGTTCTGCATTCCGTCCATCAATTGTGTGTCTTTTGCTTCCTCGCCATAAGTGCGCCGGGTATGCCCAGACGTGGGTCCCGGGCTCACTGTGCCACTGGAATCAAGCTCTCCTGGCTGATGAGGGGTGAAACCCCGAAACCAGTCCTAGGATGCTTGTTTCCGGTCCAGGGAGGACCTGGCTTGGCAGTTCGGGCTGGACTGTTCCCATGAGGCACAGGGTCAAGACTGATTTGCATATGGCCAGGTCTAAACTGGGGTGGCATGGTGAGCAAAAGAATGATGGATTTAACCCAGATCTCTTGACTGGGGGTGAATGTTTTGATTTGTTCTGCATTCCGTCCATCTATTGTGTGTCTTTTGGTTCCTCGCCATAAGTGCGCCGGGTATGCCCAGACGTGGGTCCCGGGCTCACTGTGCCACTGGAATCAAGCTATCCTGGCTGATGAGGGGTGAAACCCCGAAACCGGTTCTAGGATGCTTGTTTCCGGTCCAGGGAGGACCTGGCTTGGCAGTTTGGGCTGGACTGTTCCCATAAGGCACAGGGTCAAGACTGATTTGCATATGGCCAGGTCTAAACTGGGGTGGCATGGTGAGCAAAAGAATGATGGATTTAACCCAGATCTCTTGACTGGGGGTGAATGTTTTGATTTGTTCTGCATTCCGTCCATCAATTGTGTGTCTTTTGTACTTTGTGACAGTGCATATGTGCAGGTAACAGTATGTTTTATATAGCCCACAATATGAGCCGGACAGCTTATGTACATGCTCCCTATCTCTTCAAACTGTCTGCCAAGGTGTCCAAAGCTTCTCACATTTCCTCTGTTCCGCAAGTTGCTCAATGTATGTCTGCCAGTGGCGGATCCTCCGCTGAGGCGGAGGAGCATCGCCCCACTGCTCAAAAGGAAAAATAAAATGATAATAAGGTATCGTTATTATCATTTTAGTTTTCCTATTGCAGTCCGTGGCTCTCGGGAGGGACTGGCTAGAGCAGGGGGAGGGGTGGTTTGCACTCCCTAAGTGCACACGATTGCTTGGCCGGCCCTCTTGGGCTGGCCAAACAGTCATGCGCATTCTGCATCTTCCCCACCAGGCTGTAATGCACAGCCTGGTGAGGAACATGTCCAGCCTCCCATTTCCTGTCTGAGCGCTGAACCACAGCGCTCAGACTAATAACAATGCTGCATTGCAGCGTTGTGATTGGCTCTGGGGAGCCTGCTACTTCCTGCTGCCGGACCGGAGACAGGAAGAAGAGGACGAAGGAGAGGCGGTGGCCGTCCGTTTTCACAAAAGTGGTTTTATTTTATTTTTTTGTCCCATTCCCCCCCGCCCTACCACCCGGGTCCGGTAGCAGCCGCTACTGATGTCTGTGTGCCTCAATTCTCCTTACACTGCCTGTCAGAGGCCTCAAGGGCTGATCCTGCACTATATCTTTCCATGTTAAGTTTTTATTTATTCATTTTTTTTAGTTTTATATAGCACCAACTTGGCTCAAGGCCTTTAGAGGACTTTACATGAGAACAAGATTACATTACACAAGATCCAATCTTTTTTTTCAGACACGGGGAGATTAAGTGATCCACCCAGAATCACAAGATGTGGTCCCCCAATTCCAAAGTCACGCACTGTCTGCACCCCACACTCTACTCACTCATGTACATACACCACAGATCCCACACACACCCACTTCATCTACGGCAGAAACCACAGGGAAAAGATCTACGGCAAAGAGCCCGTGTGGAATTGCAGCGCCGGCCTAACGAGGAGCTGCCCTATGATGAAGCATTACATGTGTTAGGGCCCTTGCTCCTTAAAAGAGCTATTCCCCTCCTTCCAAACTGATCTTGCTCCCTCCGCTAGGAACAGCGCACCTCGTGATTGATGGTACTGAGTACCTGCACTCTTGATGTGGAAGACTGAGTACTTCCACTTCTCAGCAGGGGTACGATACGTTTAATGGTAGTGTACAGGCACTTCTCTGTACAAGCAAGTACTCAGCTATAGTGGTATAGCTGAACCTCTAGATTTGCATTTCAGGCCCTGCACGTGCCCCAAATTGCGGGCCCACATACCATCTCTCTGCATGCACAAAGTTGCCTCACATTGTCTGCATGTGCTCCACGTGCTCGTGACACTCCTTGCCCAAACTCAGATTCCCAACACTAACTACCCATGAGAATGAGCGTAGGAAGTATGTGGGATGCAGAGGACTTACCCCCCCTGGATTTTGGATTGGGGCGGAAATGGGGGACAGGGTGGGGGGGCAATGTGGGCAAAAGTATATTCCTGCTCATCTTCACCGTTGGCAAAGCCATTAGTGATGAAAAACTCGAGAATCACTTTAATTAAAAGGAGCCCAGCAAAAAGGGGGGAGGGCCTGTGATAGTGCAATGACCAAAGCGCCAATCTATGACAAGACGGGACAGCAAGTTAAGCTCTCCCTGCTAACATTTGTTGTTGACCTGAAGGACATCGTTAGTTACCATCCCAGCACAACGATCTTCGTTGTTCTGTTTTTCTGTTTTTTCTTCCTTTGTTTTGGGGGTTATTCCAACCAAATCCTGCCTTTTTGTTTAAACCCTTAGCCCCCTTTACTTCTTCCCTCCCCTGAACCCACACCTCCTTTTAACTCTACCAATCCCTGAAATAAACCTAACCCCTTTACCTCTACTCACCCCTGAACCCTAAAAGCACCTTCATTCCCTTAACCTCTACCCACCACTAAAACCTAAAGCCCTCTTATCTTACCTCCCTTTATCTCTACCCGCCCCTGAATCCTAAAAACAATGACCTTCCTTTACCTCTAACTAACCCTAAGCTCTAAAAACCAATTACCTCCCTTTTCCCCACCAGCCATAGAACCTTAAAAATCCCTTACCTCTCTTTACCTCTATCCACCAGTGAACCCTAACACCCCCTTCCCACACAGTACCTCTACCCGCCTCTGAGCCCTTAAACCCCTTCCTTCCTTTACCTCTGCCTTCCCATGAACCACAGAAACCCCTTAGCTCCCTTTATCTCTACTCACCCCTGAACCTTAGAAACCCCTCAACTCATTTTAACTTGACCCACCCCAGAACCCTAAAAATCCTTTACCTCCCTTTACCTCTACTCACCCCTGAACCCTAAAATACTTTTAGCACCCCTTACCTCTTCCCTCCTCTGAACCTCAAACACCCCTTACCTTTTACATCTTCCCGCCCCTAAACCTTAAACACCCCTTACCTCCCTTTACCTCTACTCATCTCTGAACCCTAATGTCTTCTTATCTCGCTCTACCCCTATCTGCCTTTGAGCCCTAAAACCTCCCTTACCTCCTTTTACCTATACCCATCCCTAAACCCTAAAAAGCCTGACCTCCCATTACCCTCCCCTGGTCCCTAGAAACCCCTTACCTTCCTTTACACCTACCCACCCCTGAACTGTAAAAAACCCTTAACTCCCTTTACCTCTTACGCATCCCAGTACCCTAAAAATCGCTTACCTCCTTTTACCCCTTCCCAACCCTGAACCCTAAAGCCCGTTGCCATCCCTTTACCTCTTCCATCCCCTGAGCTCTAAAACCTCATTACCTCCCTTTACCTATACCCACCCTTCAACCCTAAAAAACCTCAACTCATTTTCCCTTTACCCGCCCCTTACCACTAAGAACCCTTTACCTCCCTTTACCTCTACCTGTCCCAGAACCCTAAAAACACCTTACCTCTACCCATCCCTGAACCCTAAAAACCACTTTCTGCCAGAGGACCATAAAAAACCCTTCCCTCCCCGTACCTCGGCCTGCCCCTGAACCCTAATGACTGCCTACATTCCTTACCCACCCCTAATCCCTAACCCCAAAAACCCTTACATCTACCCAATTCTGAAGCCTAAAACCCCTTTAACTCCCTTTTACACTGTTAGCCCCTGAACCCTAGAAACAGGTAACACTCTATTACCTCTATGTGCCTTGATCCATAAAAATCCCTTACCTTCCTTCAGCTCTACCCACTAATGAACCCTAAAAACCCCTTACTTTCTGCCTGTGAAGACTAAAGATCCTGTACCTCCATTTACCACTACCCGCCTCTGAACCCTAAAAACCCTTACCTCTCTTTACCTCCGCTTGCCCCATAATCCTGAAAAACTCTGACCTCCCTTTACCACTTCTCGCCTCTAAACACTAAACCCCCCTGTAAGAAATGTGGTCATTAGTTGAGGGGTGCAGGCACCCACCTCAAGTAATACTCATAACTCTTGTCAGGGTGGACCAGTTCAGTCACTAATTAAACTTGAGCTTAACCCCCTGGTAGCTATGGTACATAGCAGAAGGAGCTAGCCTAAAGGTAATGTGTTAAGTATTTATGCTGTACTAAACAGTAATAAAGTTCAAATGAAAATAATAAAACTTCCAAAATGAAATCGGAAAATAGAGTAAAATGTAATACAATGACACCAAAATTATAAAAATCAAATAAGGTGTACCTGAGATATGAATTTTTTAAGTTTTAAGTAGAAATAGGGGCATGAAGCACAAAGCGCCAATGATAGTTAATGGTCGCAATAGCCCGGGACCTGGGTGCAATTTGACACTGACCGTGATGGAGCGTGGGTCAAATAGACTAACAAGGTTCATCGTACTCAAAGATTTAACCTTCTGACTTTTGTCCTGCAAGTCCCAATCCACCACAGGAGTACACTTCTAAAGACCCCCAGTACCTCAGGAGAGGCACTTGGGGACTCATAGGGTGACAGGCAGAATCCAGTCCAGGTCCAGTTGCCACTATTTAGCTGGGCAGTTGCAGGAAAGGTCTCTTGGAGCTTGCTGTTTTCCTGTAGCATGAACAGGGGGTCAACCTTATGACCTTTGGTGGTCCACTTCTTTGTCCTGGATACAAGAGGGAGAGCAAGTCCAGTCCTTTAGGGCTCTTCTCAGGTGTCTTACAGGAGGTTTAATCCTCTTCTGATCTTCCAAAGGTCCTGGAGTGTTCTGAAGTGGGTGCCTGGAGAGGACACATTTTTGCCTGGCACAAGCTTATGGGTGGGAATGATCCCCTAACTCCCTAACCAATGGTATATGTTTCCTGGGGCTAACCCTATTATCCACTTTGGGCATTTTCAAGCGGTTCAAAGTCTTTGATCACACTAAACTTGCACTCAAATTGCTAGTGGTGTAGGTAGGGAGTTTTATAGCCAGCAGTAATATGGTTCCTCAAAAAGGCTAAATAACTGTGGTGGATCTGCAGAAAGGGCACGTTTCCATCATCACTACATCCATTTACCTCTACCTGCCCGTTGACGCCTAAATGCTCCTTGCCACCATTTACCACTGCCCACCCCTGAACCCTAAAACCCCTTTAAAACCCTTACTACCACTACCCTGTACCATTACTCATCCCTGAACACTAAAAACACCTTTACTGCCCATACTACCCTCTTCCTTAACCCAAACCGAAATCCTAAAACCCCTTTAAAATCCACACTTGAGTTTTTCACAGGTCTTTAAAAGACCATTTACATGCCTTTGTGAACTGGTTAACCAGGATTTATGTTTTTCCACTGGTTCCAGTATCCCCTTGGTCCGCACTCTGTCTATTCCTTACATTCGTATTTTATTTTTACTGCCACAGTGGGAGAATGCATTTTGTGAAAAGGAATCTCACAAGTAGGGATGACACCTTTTCAAGAGAAAAATACCGGCCATTTGTTGTTGTTTAAAGAGTCTGCGAAGGCCTCGCCTTGACACTAAATAGGGCTGTAAATAAAATTGTATATATTCATTTGTAACATGGCTTTTCTGTCTTTATTTCCTTTAATTATTAGTCATGGATCATTAATGCATCCCTAGAACACATTTAAAAGTGCTATTTATATTTGCTGCTTGAAGTATGCACAAATAAGTGCAAAAAATGCCGACCTTAGGTGATTTTGCTTATTTTCTACTGGCAGGGACATCAACATACCAGTGGTGCTGGTATAAATCCGATCAGCTGGCAACCCTAATCAGGATACTGAAAGTTTGTTGCAGGATCAGCACATGAACTTCCTTGTGCATCAGATAGTTTTCAGGCAACAATAAAAATACCAAGATAACTCTGGTGATTAATGTTCCTACTAGTGAGAGTTCAGAATTTTGTCTAGTTGCAGTTTTGGCTCTTCGTAAAGTAACACGGAGGGTTAATGTGCCTGCTGCAAAAAATGTGTACCATGCAGATCACAGAATTGAGGGTCAGTGAAATATAAATAGCACTATAAAAAAATGAAATGTACGTCAAAGAGAGGCTATGGAGAGATGAGGTGCACTGTTGGAGAGTGGTAGTGAGAAGGAGGATATGGGGGAGAGAGCGCCAAAAGGACTGTCATAACGGCTGCCACCAGCGCTCCTCAAGTCGGCCCTAGCTGGGAGTCTTAGCCCCCCCTGAAGTTCAGGTCTAGTTGCAGCCCATCCCACCCATATATTGAGCACAAGGTTGTCCGCACAAACACAGGAAAATTTAGAGGGAGTGGGGCCGTTACAGAGGAATTCGGATGGAACCAGTGGTCATGCCGAGGGATCACGGGGAAACGGGTGCCTAGGGGGAGCAAGGAGGTTTGCGAGAGGTGGAGGCATTGACTGTAGTCAGGCTTGAGGTGGACTTGGTGAGGGGGCTTATGTTGGACTGGGACAGTTGAATGGGGCAGTCGTAGTTGTCTATCATGTGGTGGAGCACCAAAGATGTTTGCAACTCACATTGACCACAGTCACGTGTCTCTGATTCTTTGTACTTTTTATTGCTACTTTACGAATGCCAATAAAATGTTTTATTTTTTAAAAAACTATGCAATTGTATGTTTATCAGAAATCTGCGGCTCACAGGTAATTTGTGCAGAGTCAGTTGAAAATACCCAAGGCTCCCTCCCCCACCGCATCTCCTCACCAGAAATGTAATGTCTCCTACACCCTGGCCATGAGAGTTGTTTAAGGGCCCGTCCGAGGGAGGAAGGTTATGATGGAACTCTAATGTTAACTGGGCTGTTCCTTAGATCAGTTAGATTGTAGCACCTGAGCTCACATATGTTGTCAAAGTAGCCGGAAATCCCAGTCCTTTGAGCCACAGATCCAATTCTCTGCAGACAATACTTTCTTAATAAGCCTTTGGTGTTGCATGTTGCTGGCACAACAGAGTGCACTGGAGGTTGTCATAAACGTAATGACACTTGGAAATGAGATTGAAAGAAGTACGTCCTGTATAGGGTTGTCCGATGTTGAGGACACTGGTGGGGCTGCGAGGCATTGTGCTTCATTTTCACTGCTTTCTTGTGGACAACTTTGCTTTTCTGTGAACAACTTCTTGCTTTCTTGTGGACACTTGTGCTTTTCTGTGAATTCCTCCTCCTGGAAATGTACTTTACGCTGCCAGCATCTGAAGGCTCTGTAGATTCCTTCATCTTTAAATCCTCTTTTGATAGCCAGGTTCAGGAACTCCAGTTGTAACACATGGGTTAGTCTCCAACTCGTCGCCAAAAATATGTAGTGATTCAGTCCAGCAGGCAAGATGTCGTTTCAGTAGATTTATTAAGTCTTAGTTACAAGCTGTTATCTTCCTGTGAAGCAGCCCCACCAGGAGCAGCCTGCCTGCTGCTCAGCCCATACTCCAACTGTCACAGTTCAACTCACAGGCACCCGAGCATTCCTCCAGCATCACCACACAGGGGGGCAGATTTACGTTGAACTAACGCAGCGGGGTACAGCAAGTCATTTTGTTGCGCTGCGTTAGTTTTGAAGCACAGGGATGCGACATATTTACAAGAATATGTCGCATCCTTGTGCTTCCCCTGCGCTGGCGCACAAACTGCAGCCATGCGCTGGTGCAGGCACCCTTGCACCATGGTGCAAGGATGCCTGCGTCGTGGGGAGATTATTCTTGTGCAGGAAGGGGAACCTTCCTGCACAAAAACAATCACTACAACCATTTTCCTCTTTCAATGCGTGCTGCAGAATGCAGCATGCTTTGAAAGAGGAAAAACGAGGAGAAATGAAAACATTTCTCCTCGGGTGCGCCTGGCTACGCCACCTCTAGGGTGGCCTAGCTTTCAGACGCATCTCCAGAGTTACGATTTCTCGTAATTCTGGAGATGTGTCTTGTTCCATGAGTGTTGCGTGGGAACACCCACAGCAACACCGATGGAATGCCCCTTCACCGCAAAGTGCTGCGTGTGAAGGGGCCGTATTTACAAGGAGAGGAAAAGTCACACAGGGTGGCTTTTCCTCTCCTTGTAAATATGGAGCAGCCCCCTGCGCCACCAGTACGTCACGAAAAGTGACGTACTGGTGGCGCAGGGGGCTCGTAAATCTGCCCCCAACATTCCAGGCAGCACACAGCACATTCACACTGGCTGAGCAGCTAAGGAGATAACAACAAGATATTAACATGAACAGGATACTATAAAGAGCTAAGAGGACAGCCTGCTACCCAGCCTCAACCAGCAGGCACTGATGGGCCCATGCCTCTGTACCGTCTGGTGCCCGAACGCCTACCCTTGCACGGGGTCCCTACACTTGGCAGCAGTGAAGTCCTAAATTAAACCAAGTCTGCAGGGCTTTAAGTGGCCCGGGTCCTGCCGGTGCTCGGCACCAGCAGTTCTTAAAAGCAGGTGCCGAAACGGGTCCCTATCGGGCCCTCTGTTTTTGCCCTCACCGTCAAGGGGGAAAAAAAATAATCTCAACTCTGCAGCAGTATCACCCTTCACTGCCTTTGATGTAGCTTCAAAGAGACTCGTTATAGGTCCTTCATAGTATCATCATTTCAGAACTGAAGCATTTTCAATATTATATACAACAAAGCCATAGTTGTTGCTTATTTATCTTATGCAACAAACAACCATTGACAAAGCAACTAAGGAAATAGTCCTGGCTTCTTGTAGGTGTAGTGTTACCTGTTTAATTATATATCTGGATGCAATGACAGATAGAGCAAAATTTCAGTCGAGCAGCACACTATGCTAAGCACAGATTTTTAGCTTATGTGTTTTTTTAAGCCACGCCCTTAATTACATCGCCCGCGCCCCTTTGAGAGACCCCCAGGTTTTTTCATCCCACTTAAAGCCCTGCACAGCCAGCTATGTGGGACCCGTCTTCTGTGTGTACATAGCAAACGTGTTTTGTGATCTAAGGGGGGGAAACATGTTTTTTTTATTGTGCGTGACACTGGGAGATAACGAATTACACGCATGAAAAGCGCCGGAGCTTATCTCGAGGAGATCGGTAGCGCTCAGAGTGCTGCCTCTGCCAGGGAGGCGCTGGTGGTTTCTATAACAACGTCTGCTTCTTTATTGCATTATTAAGCACGCTTCCATGCGCCTGAGATTGTTCCAATTTGAATGCCCGAGGGGTTAGCCTAGTATCGTATTTACAATGGCCTGAGTAAGTTCCGTCTTCAGGAAAACAAACACTTGTATGTGCTTTAAAACTACACCCATCATATTCAGCCGGTCAGAAGATACATACGCGGAACGCGCGCTCTCTCCTCCATGCTATGGACGGATCGCGCCGAACCAGCAGCTGCTGAGCTCCTGCAAGGGCTAAAACAATTGTCTTCAAACGTTTTCATGACGTGCCCCCAGCCCGCAGTGTAAAAGAATTTCATGGAGCTCCCCAGAGTGGCAAACATATTTTTTAAACTATTCTATAGAATATTAATACTACAAGTAAGTTAAAGAATGTTATGGGGCTTGAGGATACATCTTATAAGAAGCTAAATTGATGTAGGGCTGTAGGCTAAAACACAGCAAGCATGCCAAACACTTTGCCGGAGAATGCGGGCTAGAGGGGAATATTTAACGAATTTATCAAATGCAATGTTCTAGGCTCAAATTTTCTTACAATAAATTCCATGTGTGAAATTGAAAAAATATTGTAAGCAAATCAGCAACATCTGTAAGGGACTTTAGAAGGTGTCAAGGAAATTTTGACAAAATTGACTAGAATGTATTATTACTTTTTATTTTTTTACATTATTATACCCAGCTGCAAAAGGTTCAACATCATGTGCGGTACTCCGAGTAAATCCTGAATTTTTAGCCAAAAGTACTTTGCCGGTTGGAATTTTTAAGCCCATATTTACCCCCTTGGATCAGGTGCTACCAGGTGGCAGTATTTTTTAGTTTTTGGGGGGTTGGGGGGGCAGTGTAGCTTCACCATAGGGTCAGGCTTAGTGGTTACCAATTTAAGGTTCAAAGACAAGACCTACAGTATTTAAGACCCCTTTTTCCTTTTAAACAGCATGTGTAAGGCCCCACACGAGAGACAGAGTGATGGAGAATGAATGTATGTGCGTGCAGATGCAGCAAGTGTGTGCAAAAAAGTGACTGTGTAAATGTGAGTGTGTATGTGAGCATGTGTTGTGGGAGGATGTGTGACAGTGAGACAGAGAAATAGAGGCTCCATACCCCCACCCTCCCACCCCACCCCCCCGGCAGAAATAGTTGGGTAACTCCATTCCCTCTTGCCCAAGAGATGTCTATCTAGCATCCACAAAGTTTCCCACCAGAGCCGCTCCTCTGGCCCTGTACCACCTCATGGCAGGTAGCCACAGAAACTACAATGCACGCTTTGATCGTGTTGAGACAGCTATGTCCAAAAACAACTCTCTCCAATCCAAGCCGTCTTGAAGTCACTCTGGAACGGGCAGCTCCATTTCCCAAGACAGAACAAAACCAAACACATCAGCACTTTCAAAGTAGAATTGAATTTTACTTAGAGTGGGCTGCTTGCCTTACCACCACGAATTGAGTATAAAAGCTGTAAAGTCCCTCAAGCAGGTTTATGCCCCTCACCTCGGTAAGACCTGTGTGGACCTGGCTGCCAATATCCTTCTACACCTGCCCAAAGGGAACAGAGCAGCTGAGTCAGAGTCCAGCAAGCCCACCAGCTCACTCAGCTGTGAAGGTGGTGAACAACCATAACTTACCTACACAAGCAAGAGAGGTGCAGTGATTGTCAGGTGAGTACACTCACCTGCGCCAACGTTTGATGTATTGATTTCACATAGGATGCACATGTACAAGTCCTGCTACCCATACCATCCATGCAGCATGGCATTACCAGTCTCTGGACTGTGGCCTGGAAGGAGTATCCTGGACAATGGTGGCTGTGCAGTAGCCCCTGTGATCTGCACAGAAAATCCAGGTGTGGTGCACCATGAGGTTCCTTTGACTTTAGTTCACCTGGGCACATATTAGAAAATTGCAATTAGACTAGGAGCCAGTCGTGTCCGCCTTCTATACTAAGACAGACTCCCTGAAACCGAAAGGTATTGCCCTTATCTGTCATGAGCAAAGCAAAAGATGCATCCTTTCAAAGCCCCAGTGAATCTCCGATACTAACTGGAAGCCATCCAGTGGCCCTTAACTGTCCATTGACACTGTCACCTTTCTTTCCTCAACCAACAATTGTCGAGATGTAGGTTTTTAAAAAGTTTTTGGGTCACCACCCTAGTAAGTTTTCTAGGCCCACATTTCCACAGGCCAATGCTTTACTGCAGCAGATTATTTTTTTTGCAATTGTATATAGCTTAAACTCGACTCGAAGGTATCAGAGCGTTTCACATGAGCACCAGTTACATTAAACCAGGTCACTTTCATTATTCAACAATGGATTGTTGGAGACATTGCTCAGGTGTTCGTATGAATCATAAAAATCAACTCTGATTATTGAAAATCAAAATCAATGGACTTGGACATACTTTGATTAACATTGGTACTCTCTGATTTTGGCATGAGCTTATTCTTCAAAATAATCCTATAAATAACCAAATTATTTAGCAGGAACTTATATTTAACCTACAGGAGTAATAAAGCACTAACATGTTAACATTGTTCCCAGGGAATACCTCTGAATTTTTCAATGCTGCGCTATTTCAGCACACTGGACAGCTCCAGAGGTATCCTCAAGCTAACCTGGCCTTGCTGTTTCCCATGAGAGGGTTTTTGCCAAACAGTCAAGGAACAATACCTGAACCGGTTCAAGGAACACAGATCCTGTCTGAAAGCTTTCATTGACCACAACCTTTGAACAGCCAGGGCTGGAACATCACTCTGCCACCATTCATTCTCATTTTTATTGACTGCTCTATAAGTGGGAGGTGCTTATTGCAGGATTATTTTTTTCAAAGTAATAACTCTGAATGGACATTATTGTGATTGCTGAACGTGTGTTGTACTTCACTGGATTAAGCCTTCACAGTGGCGTAGCGTGGGTGGGGCCACAGGGGTAGTTGTCCCGGGCGCAAAATTCCTAGGGGCATTCTTACGGGGCACTGGGGCATTCTTAGGGGCGCAAAAGTTTAAGAGAAAAGTGCAAGGATACTAGCCTTGCCCCGGGCGCTGGCAACTCAAGCTACGCCGCTGAGCCATCACACCACCTCCCACGAGACAGGCCTTGAACGTGGGCCAAGCGACAAGGAGCCACGGTTGGGTGGCCATCATCCTTGTCCCCAGTGAGCACATGCAATATCACTTATGACACATCTAGATGGTTCCTCCAACGTGAAGGATCTGGGGAAAGGCCTGACGTAGGCTGATTTAGCATAAGAGGAAGTGGGCTGTGGCAGCATTACTCTGGCTGTCCTGGGGTCAGCACCACCTGAATGGTGACCTGCAGTCAGTGTCCCACGATGCGCTGCTGTTGACTACATGTACAAGCACATAGGATTCCTTAGAGCACTGCCTTCGCTCAACAGTCTTGTATTGCTATTGCATACTGTCAGTGGGTGCAAAGAGTGGGTCGAAGGCGCTCCTGTCCACTTGCACCCATTCCCCTTTTGCATATGCGCCCAGATACCCCTTAGGGTGACAGTGTTACGATTTACAATTGCTCATTGATTGATTAATTGATATATGGGATTGCACCTGCGCATGGGTGTCACTCACCTGCCAATTCGTCTGCTTGCCGCCGGATCTAACCCCACGCACTCTGAAGCTAGGCACTAAATCCCACACATGTGCCAAAGCGCCTTGCCCATTCAGGTTAATGCTTATTTGTACGTACAATGCACAGACTGCCCGCAGAGGTCATTGCTCCAGCTCCTGCAGCGAGCCAGTGCTGTGCAGGTGCTGCTGCTCATGTGCGACCATGTTTTTCCCGCAGATTGCTCTGCCTTCCCCGATGAAGTCAGTGACATGTGGTTCATTTTGGACCCTTTGGCCAAGAAGGCGCTCTGCTCATCGAGTTCCTCTCTCTGACGTCAGACTGAGCCCTCTAATGAGAAGCGCATGGGAGCCAAGCCCACGCTGTCCCGACAAGAGGGGGCCAGGGCTTCGTAAACAGCAGATTTTTCCCATAAACATCTTGGCAGCGGGGCGGCTGAACATTAAACCCACACCCTTCACCAAATGGACTGTGCCAACCTCCGCGGATTGTGAGAGAAAAGTGGTGGCACTGGGTCACTGATTCACAACCAGGGCAGGGGTCGGAGGTCAGATATGCGCAGCCAGCCTCTTCTTGATTCTCACTTGTGGACAAAGAATAATCAACATTACCTCCTCCTCAAATGACCCCAGCAGAGCATCACATCCCAACACACAGTGGTACCGTGCCAAAGTGAACGTTTCCTCTGGGCATTTGTTTTCTTGGAACAAAATAAACGTGGCTTGATTCTAATCAAAATGAGGAAACCATTCCAACTTTTACACTATGCGTAATCCAAGCATATAATCAATTTTTAAGTAGGACGATCCCATTTGGAAGCAGGAAAATAGCCCAGGGCAAAGCTCGAGAACCAGTAAACTGACTGGGCCTGACGGCCTGACTGGGCCTGGGCCTGAGCCTGGCTGGGCCTGCCTGGGCCTGGGCCTGACTGGGCCTGCTTCACAAATGTTCGCACATAGGTTCAGCCGACGTGCGCAAAAATCAATTTACAAAAAATCTTTGAAAAATCCTGTCTAGGCGCTTAGCTACCATTAGTGCGTGGGTGCAGTGCAAGGGGCCCACAGATGTGAGGGGCCCCACAGCATCACAATTGCAGATTTCCATTGCTATCGTGTGAGGGAGGGAGGGGGGAGTTCTTGGCAGGATTTGAATTCCTGGGGCCGGTCCTTAGTCCCAGTCAACAACTCGCTGTGGTCATGTATGGGTTGCAATAAGCACACCTGGGGGCATATTTACAAGGGTTTAATGCCACCAGAACATCACTTTTTGTGACGTTCTGGTGGCGATAACCCCTTCACTTTATTCACAAGGCGGCGTTAAGCCACTTAAGGTGGCTTACCGACTCCCTGTAAATAATGCCCCTTTCACGCAACTCTTAGCATGAAAAGGGCGGGCAATGGGTGTTGCAGTGGGCGTTCCGCCGCAACACCCATTGCTTTTTGACCCAGCCCGCAACTTACAAGGGTGACATAAATATGCGGCAGCGCAAAAAAAGACCAGGGAAAACCTGGTCTTAATCTAGTGCAAAGAGGAGAAATGATTAATTTCTCCCCGTTTTTGCAGTTTCCATGTGTGATGCATTCTGCAGCACATGTAGAAAGAGCAAATCGCCACTAGTGATTGTTCATGTGCAGGAAGTTGCCCCTTCCTGCACATAAACAATCCTTAGAAAACGACGAGTTACAACTTCTATATGTGCTGCATTCTGTGGCACACATAGAAGTTACAAATCGCCATTATCACCATAGTGCAAGGGTGCCTGCATTGCAGGGAATGATTGTTCATGTGTTCCTTCCTGCACATAAACAATCATTCCCTGCAACGCAGGGACCCTTGCACTATGGTGCAGAGGTGCCTGCATTGGCGTTAGGCAGCCAAATTTAGCACAGAGGAACCCAACTCCGTGTTGGCTATGACCCCAGGAAGCATTCCCTAGGTTAGCGGGTTCCGCAGACTGCTATCCTGGCATTCTAGTGTATGATGTCCTATTTTCCTTTCTTGTAACAATGAATCACCACTACTGTGATATGTGTTAACAGTTGTGGTCGGACAATTGGCCGACTTATGTATGTTGCTCACCATGTACCGTGTATTGATGTGAACTGGTTTATGAAAACTAATAAAAATAAATTTAAAAAAAACATGTTGAGCATAGAACCAGGAAGGCCATAAAAACAAGAATAAACTGTTGGGGAGTTCATAATCGATGACTTTAAAAAATGGCATTCTTCTGTAACTACTCCGCAAAGCCCCCTGAAAGGATTAAACCACAACATTCTCTCACAGATGGAGTTTAATAGCCTAATAAATAACTGTTTCCTTTTAATTTTCGTTCTTTCCCCTTCATCCCTTCACAGAATGTATGTACATGGTATTTCTAGAGTACAAATCTAGCCAACAGGTAGATGAGCGCTATACAGGGTTAAAGACAACCACAAAGCCATCGAGTGATAGGAGAGGTGCTGGGTTGTGGACGTTAATGCACAGTGATGTAGTGTCCTTTAAAGAGGCGAGTCTGCAACTCTTTTGTAAGTTGGAACAACATCTGGGCGGTCCTAATGGCTGGGGAGGCAATGTTTTTCCAGGTCCTGGGTGCATAGATGGAAAATGCCTGCTGCCTTCTTTTTTTAACACTTCTTAGTCTGTAGTCTGGTGGTGTCGTCGAGGCATGTGTGCCAAGAATGAACAGAGATGATGAGCTTCCCTGCAAGATAAGCAGGGATGATGGTCATAATGGCTTTGTTAATGATGCAGCTAGTTTTGAAAATGGTGCGGGCTGACAAGGAGAGTGAATGGAGTTCCATCAGGTTGGAGGTGAAGTGATCACATTTCTTCAGGCCCTGAAAGAGACATACTGCTGCATGTAAGATGCTCGTGTGGAGGCTAAAAGACGATGGAGGTGTTTTTTGTCACTTTCAAGTTTCAAGAGTATGAAGGCTTGAACAGCAGTTCGGAAGTAGCTTTCTGGTAGAAGCGGTTTCACTTTCTTTAGAAGAGAGAGCTGGTACCAGGTCGTCTATTTTTTGCCAATGTTGTCCTCAAGAGTAAGGTTGATGTCCAGGGTGAATCCAAGTCACTTGACAGTAGGAGAAAGTTGAGGTTTAAAGCCATCAAGGTGCATGTCATTGAGCCAGGTCTGTAACATTTCTTGTTTGTTGTTTTTTGGCAAATAAACAGGAGTTTGTCTTGGTTAGATTAAACTTCTGGTAGGCACTGGGCAATCAGGTCTCTGGATGATGCGCAGGCAAGGTTTACGGCATTGGATTCTGAAGCAGAGGAGACTTTCAAGTAGTGTTGTATGTCATTGGCATATTGGTGAATCTTGATGATATTATCTGTGAGTAGAGCATCAAGCAGCTCCATGTAGAGGTTGAAGAGGACAGGAGACAGTATGGAATCCTGGGAGACACCACAGGTGACAGAGATATTGTGGGACCTGGAGGTGCCCATGTGAACAAACTGATGTTGATTGGATAGGTTGGGGGAGAGCCTGTGAAGGACATTGCTGGTAAATCCCATTTCAGGCTCCAGGATGTGTATGAGGGTGGGATGGTTGACTGTGTTGAAGGCAGCTGAGAGGTCCAGTAATATCAGGAGGCAGGGGTCATCTTCATAGGGGGGTTAAGAGGGCATCGTCTACGATGTGTAAGGCAATGGTCTCTGTGCTGCAGCGTGATCTGAATCCAGAATGGTAGTTGTCCAGGAGATGATTAGCTTTGGTGTGATCTTGGAGTTGAACTGCTTTTTCAATGATCTTGTTGATGAGTCGTGGGTGAGTAATGGGTCAGTAATTGTTAAGGTCGTCAGGGTCTAGTGTAGGTTTCTTTAGGAGTAGGAGGATCTGGCCCATTTTGAAAGCTTTTTGGATGATGCCTTAAGTGAGGAAGGCATTAACAATTGTGAGAGGGGTGAGAGTGTGTTCCCAGAAAAAGCTTTGATGAAAGCAGAGGGTAAGATATCATTGTCACAAGAAGTGGATTTGAGAGATTCTTGTATGTCAGCAAGATCAGAAAGAGATAGGGCTTTGATGGCTGAGCATTGAAGAATTCTACAAAAAGGGGTGAGAATAAGAGATGGAGCAGGCCTGGTGTTCTCAATGTGCGTTTGATTTTCTGTATTTTTTCACTGAAGAAGAGGTGAAGCCATTGCACCTTTCTGTGGAGTGAGGAATAGGTGGGGATCACAGGGGGTTGATGCAGTGCTTGATTGTCTTGAAAGCATTCTGCAGCTGTTGGTGGTTTCATCAATGGTGCTGGTATTATATTTTGATTTGACTGATATGATGCGCTGCCCGCATGTTGCCTAGAGGGACTTCAGTATCATGAGGTCATCATATGTGCTATTTATCTTCCATTTTCTTTCTTCACTGTGGGTGTATCATGTTTTTCAGCAAAGTGTTTAGAGTACCAGGGCGCTGAAGGCTTTGGCTTGCACTTGCGTGTTTTATTTGTGGTGTGGATGTTCACATAATTTTCCAAAAACTGTTTTGAAGTTGTTTAAAAGGGTGTGGGCATCAGGCATGGAGATGATAGGGTGAGAGATGAGTTCTAGCATTAGATTGTTTATGAAAAGTCTTGGAAGGATCTGAAGGTTTGATCTTCTATTTTGTGTTAACCTTGGTTTGTTGGTAGGACTCTGAGCAGGGAGATAGGTATGGCAAAGTGGTCAGTCCAGTTTGCGAGTATGGGTGGTTTGCACTGGATTGTTAGTGATGCAGAGAAGACAAGGTCGAAGATGTGACCTTTGGAGTGTATGTTGTGTGACATGCTGTACCACGTTGAGTGTGCTGAGGAGGTTATGGGGAGGTTCTCTAGTCTTTTGGAGTTTGTGTTGTCTGTGAAGTTGAAGTCACCCAAGAGAGTGGTGTTGGCATGTCGGTTGGACAAGTGATGAAGAGATTTAAGAATTCATCAGTGAAGTCCTTTTTCTGCCCAGGGGCCATATAGATAGGATACAAGATGATTGTCTGAGTTGTAGGGAGTTGGAAATGGCATGTAAGCAGCTCTGTGTAGTTGTTACAATCTTCAAACCACAAGAACCAATGGACAATCTTCAAGGTGGGGAACTAGAGACCTAGGGCCTCAAGGGTGAGCCAGCCTCCAATGTAATCCTGTTTCACACAAAGGCCACCTGAGTGAGATTAGATTTTTACAACATATTACTATTTCATCTTTACCAGTCCGTTCTTAAACACACACAAAATTTTGGACGAGATGTTCTCACACACCTACCAGGTGTCATGCTTCATCATATGACATCCCCACGCTCTACAAAAACTTTGTTTTGAAAGAGAGCGGATGTGGTGATCATACAAATATTGTGTGTTTTATATTGTAACTACGCCGACCTAGCTTCCACATTTTAGCGACTGTCTTTTTCGAACCTACTAGCAACTGTGTTGTACAAGACAGACATCAGCTGCTCATGGTGCTGCCAAATGCAGTGATAGCAGCGGATCACACATCACAGAGGATAACTCAAGCTATAAGGTACGTGACTGTGTTGGCATTTAGACAATGTGTGGAGTGGCTCAGTAAGCGCTGGGTTAAAGACATTTTGGTTGGACGCCTGCACATCGTAAGCAAGATGATGGACGAGTGACTGTTGGGACGGCGGCCGAGTTATAGTTCAGGGCAATGTGGGCGAGTGTTTCGGGGGCAACATACTTTGGCAAAGTTATGTGCTGAAATTGGAAAATTCAAGAATTTCCACTTTCCACTTACAGTTGAAGTGTGCATGCTGTTTAAAATGTTCTGCTATTGTCTGCATGTTTCAAGCAGCTGGCGCGAGGAGTCCATGCACAATGGCGTGCAAGCATGGAAACAAGAGCATGCAGAATTGTGGGCCTCGGCGCAGCAGTCAGTGACAGGCACACTATTGTTAGAAAGTCGAGTACTGGCCGAACGAGTGGTGCGCAGTGGGTGCCATCTTGTGGAGGTGCAGCAACGATGATGTGTGCATCGTGAGAGCATGGCATGCTCACATTAGTACAACATTAAGTGCGTACCTCAGTGATGCGCACATTTTTCTAAAACCATTCCAGATATTTCCTCACTTTTTCAGTGATGCGCATACTAGATCAACATTAAGTGCAAAAAAAGTATTCAGTGATGCGCACACTAGTATAACTTTGTCTATTTTACTACAAAAATGTATATTTATAAGAGTTTTCAGTGATGCGCACACTATTAAAGTGACAGTTTTGTTAGTATGGTGCTCAACAGATAAGTACATACAGCATTTAGAAGCATAGACACCCCAGCATATTTCTGATATGGGCACAGTGATATGCACACTTATTATGAGAAAACATTGATCAGTATATGCAAATAGAAAACAGCATATCAGCATTCAGCGGTGAAAATAAAAATACTTGTATAGAATGGTAGGTGCCCAGGGCGGAGTGGTGTTGGGTGATTTTAGGTGCTGAGAAACTTTATATCCATCAGTTGGGTGAACGTTTGAGTCAATGGCATCCATGCAGAGTGTGAATGCACCTCCTCCATTTTTGCAGATGCCAGGTGATCCTCCCATCAAGTGGAAAATTTGGTACAGAGCATTTACAAAATATCTGAGTGCCATTGGGGTAATAGGTATTGCCCTGATAGGAAAAAGTTGTTTTTTTAAACACAATTTGGGATTTGAAGGGCAGGCAATTTATGAAAACCTTTTGGCAGTGCATGTGGGCTCAGATGAGGAGAACGAGCTAGTTAAGTACCAGGAGGCTGTGCATAAATTAAAAAAACAGTTTGACATAGAACCAAGTCTGATAGTATATTGGCACAAGTTCTTCACTAGTGATCAGCACCAGGAAGAATCAATTGAATGCATTTGTGACAGCTTTACCTATTCTGGCTGCGGACTGTGAATTTGGGAAATTCACATATCAATTGCTAAGAGATCAAATTGTAGTCAGGTGTTTGGACAAAAATGTCCAAGAGAAACTACTCACCTTAAAAAAATCCACCCCTAGCAAAGACTATTGATATTGTGAAAAGTATCGAGATTTTGCATAAAGCATCAAAAGAGTTAGTGAGAAAAGAAAACATAGGATTAAGTATTCACTCAGAAAAAAATCTCTAGAGAACACAGTGCATGGAAACAAGGGTCTCAGAAGAAGAAACAAGAAGTACAAATGGCAGAAAAAATCAAATCTATTTTTCAAGCAAACAAATGTTTGCTGTTGGTGTGGATTTCCAAATCACACACCCACAGGTCGGCAATGCCCAGTGAAAAGTGCAACTTGTCAAAATTGGGGTAAAGTTGGTTATTTCACCAAGGTTTGCCAAAGTAACAAAAACAGAGTGGGCACTGTAGCAGAGAATGAAAGTGATGAAGAGTGGAATGAGTTGAGTGAAAACACAAAGGAGATGGTTTTGATTGTGCATGAGGTTGAGGAGTGGAAGTGTGTTGATCCATATGCAGAGGTTGTTGTTGATGGTAAAAATGAAATCTGTTAGTGGATTCTAGTGCCAAGATGACAATCATTATCGAGGATTTGTTTTAACCCTGGGCGGAGTATGCATAGTGGTGCTCTGCGTAGTTCCACGGAGTAAAAAAAAAACTCTGTGGAACTACGTGGAGCTCTGCTCCGCCCCGGGACCACAAAAACCCTGTAAAATTTTTTTAAAAACACCACTTACCTTGTCTTCTGCCTGCCCTGCTCCTCGCCGTGGTGTCTCCCTTCTTCCGTCGTCCTCCTCTTCGCGTCCCTGTACGTATTACGTCGTCCGTGAACTGCGCATGCGCAGTTCACGCATGACGTAATACCTACAGGGACGCGAGGAGGAGGATGCCGGAAGAAGGGAGACACCGGGGCGAGGAGCAGGGCAGGCAGAAGACAAGGTAAGTGGTGTTTTTTACATTTTTTTTAATGGGGATGGCCTCGTACTCCGCTCCGCCACGGAGTCAGAGTTTTGCCCAACTTCGCGTTCCCAGCGGAGCTGGTAAAACTCCACAAACTCCGCTGGCGGAGCGGAGTACGACGCCCAGGGTTAATTTGTTTTCTAACAAATGGGGGGGGAAGGAGCTCTTACCACTGGACAGGTGCCCGGTATCTATTGAAGGAAAGAAATTGATCTAGTGGGTTACTTTGAGAGTTCCTTACAGTTTAAAGAGCGAGACATTATTGGTAAGGTGTATGGGGGAAGAAAGGGGTTGAATATTTTGGGTTGGTACTAAGCCCGGGTGGAGAAACTGACTCCGATCACGGAGTTTGTGGAATTCAGGAACTCTGCACTCCATGTGCAATGCGGAGTTGATGATAAAACTCCACATTCCCCGTGGAGCGGAGTGTTTCCTACATCGGCATGTGGGGCACATACATAATGTGGAAACCATCTTTGTGAGTTGATACCAAATGTCTAATCTACTGGCCTGCACAAAGTTGACACAAAATCATTAGTCAAATGCATGTACTTTTGCATGGTGCAGAAAGAAAGATGCTCTTGCAACGCAAGGCATGCTCAAGAACCACATTCGAACAGTACAGGATGCTAGCTTAGCCACAAGCGCTTCAGCATACCATATTTAGAAGTAACACTGCTACGTGCTAGATATTGCAATCATTTCTATGGAAAAGTACTAAGGCTGGTACATTTCATTAGGATGGACAGTTCCAAAAGGGTCGCGTACTCAGGACACGTGATCAGCAACAGTATATCGCTCCTGGAGGCGGCCATGTCAGAGTCAGGAGGGTCCTGTGCAATCGTCGACGTCGGGTTGATCCGCTTCAATCACTACGGAGCCTGTTTGTTAAACTAGCTACCCGTTGTGACTGAGTTTTGCCCCAGACGCATGCGCAGAATGAATTAATCCAACCTCAGTCCACACCGGAGATTGATGACGTGTGCTACTTGCTCTCGATGCAGCTTCCGCTGCTGAGAGTCTTCCTCTCTCCCGGTGTGTTGGCCCGATGTGTTGTGCACCACACTGGGCGGCCAGCGCAGGACAGAGCCCCCGGGCCGTAAATAATTACGGCCCAGGCAGCGACGACTCTGCTTCGGGAACCGGACCACTGCTGCCATGAGCTTGGCTGTGTGTTCGTGGCCTGGGCTGCTGCCTGCCTTTTCCCTGAGGGTGCTAGAGCTGCAGAGCGCTAACAGAAGGAGGCAGGTCACAGGTGGAGGCTGGAGCAGGGGAGCTACATGCGGGTGACAACAGCGATATTTCCCAGGCCAAGCAGCTCATGCAGACTGAAAAGAAAGCCACCTCCGCAAGATAGGTGAGTGCATGACGTGTGCCTCGAGACTCTCTCGAGTCTCGACAATTATACCTGCAAAGGGTGCTGCTATAGCCTATGGTTTTGTCTGCTGGTGTGACTCAAGTTTGGTACTCCACCCGCTTGGGGGAATTTTCTGGTAACTCTGCGGAATTCTGCAGAGTGAAACTCCGCGAGCTCCGCCCAGCCTTAGTTGGTACCATCAAGGTTTATTCAGGATCACATTGACACCTGGGAGGAAAGTTCAGGTGTCACTCGTGAACGACGAAGAGTAAACGCCTCCCCAAGGATTAAGTCAAGCAAATTGTGTGTGGATGGAAAAATGTAAAGGTGTGTTCAAAAATGGGTTGGGAAAAATCAAAGTCTTTAAGCATAAGATCTGGGTGAAGGATGGGATGTTACCCCTAAAGCATAAGATCAGAAACATCATTTTCAGCATCAGAGAGTATTGGCAGAGATGTTGAGGAAGATGATCATGGATGGGGTGATTGAACCCGTGGATTCCTCACTATGGTGAACCCCCATTAGTGATGGCTAAGAAGAAGATTGGAAAATTAAGAATCTGCATTGACTTAAGAAGTCTAAATACATTTATATGGGGAGACTCCCATCCACTAGCATTCAATAATCAGGTCATTGATAAAAAAAACTAATTTAGACCCAACCTAACTAGGGAACTATCATCCCATTTCACTCTTGCCATTTGTCGGTAAATTGGTGGAGAAAAATGTAAATGGAGTGCTGACAGAGTTTCTGGAAACAAACCAATGCCTCCACCCCAAACAGATGGGTTTACGTGCACAGCATAGCACAGAATCATCACTCCTGGCAGAGGTAGAGGAACTTAAAACGACGTTGGACCAAGGAAGGTCAGCCGCTATACTACTTCTTGACCTCAGTGCAGCATTTGATACTGTGGACCACCACACTCTGCGAAACAGACTATTGGACCTTGGCATCCAAGACAAAGCCCTGGAGTGGCTGTCATCCTTCCTGGAGGGCAGAACCTTTCAAGTTATGGAAGCCAACCTTTTTTTTAAGACGATGCAATTGATTTGCAGGGTACTTCAGGGCTCCTCGCTCAGTTCCACGCTGTTTAATATTTACATGGGACCACTAGAACAGATAGCCCAAGAGTGTGATGTCTCCATGATTTCATATGCAGATGACACCCAGCTGGTGGTCTCCCTAGATCCCAGATCCAACGGTGACTCTGACAGCTTAGCACCCTGCTTGGAAAGGGTTGTGGAATGGATAACAAGCAGCTGTCTGAAGCTGAACGGGGACAAAACGGAGCTGATGGTCCTCAGAAATAATGCGGTTCCCAGGCCTCTGATCAGCTGGCCTAACTGCCTGGGTAGCCCACTAACTCCGAATGTGACCATCAAGAATCTTGGCTTCTGGCTCGATAAGGATCTAACAATGGAGATCCAAGCCAAAAAATTGGCAGGTACATGTTTTGGATTACTCAGAATGCTCTGCAAAGTTTGGGAGCGTATCCCCGTACAGCTTAGGAAGACAGTAGTTCATTCCCTGGTCACATCACGTTTGGACTATGGAAATTCACTCTTCTTAGGGGCACCAAAATATGTCATCAAAAGACTCCAAGCGGTCCAGAATGCGGCAGCAAGACTGCTCTGTAAGGTCCCAGTACACGAACCAGTTGGAAAGCATTTAAAAGCTCTTCACTGGCTCCCGATTGAGGCCAGAATCAAGTTCAAGGCACTCTGTCTGACACACATAGCCTTACACAACAAGGGCCCTAGTAAAATCAAAGACCTGTTGACCCCCTATGTCCCAAACAGAAGCCTTAGATCCTGCTCTGAACGGCTATTAAAAACCACCAGAATTAGGAGAGCCAGATGGGGAGGTAGACCCTAGTGGTTTTCATTTTGTAGAGTTTCCCCTAACGAAGGGCAAGAGAAGGCCCGAAATGCATTGGAAGTACCATCTGTACTTTAAATCATGAGGAGTGTTGCACCTCTATGTGTCTAATGAGTAAAGCCAGACGGCTCTCGTTGAATCTGTATAACGTCAATGAAAAATATTGAAATCATCATGGAGTACTTTTTGGAATAAAAGAAAAAAAGAAAAATGGAACTTAACTTTGGAATCTGATTGAATGATTCTGTTATTTGCTGTGCATCCTGAATGGAACCTGACGGGGCTCCAGTGACTGTATGTATACTCATGCGCAAGGACAGAGTGCTAAACCAGGATAGCACGCCCAACATTGCCTTCAGCATCTTTAAACAGGGTGAATAACCATTGACATTGGTGTGCATTCTACCATATGATGTGTAGAGGTAGATCCTTCGCCCATCTGACGCACAAGCTGTGGAACTCTCTTCCACGCGAATCTAGATTTCTGGAAAAGGAAGTATCCTTCCGGAAATCGATTAAAACCTGGCTGTTTCATCAGTATTATTAATCCTCCTCCAACTTCCATCTAGTATCGGTCTCCTAGCGCTGGGAGCCTTTGGGCAGCTATGCGCTCTATAAATCTCACTAATAATAATAATAATACCATGCATTGATGACATTGTTACGAACTTTTCAGGATTGAGGGTTTTCAGTAAGAATGATTTAGCATCGGCCTACCATTAAGTTGAATTTGATCAGGCAAGCAGACATCTAACGGCATTTGTTTTTCCAATTGGAACATTTCAGTTCAGGAGGATGCCGTTCAGGTTGGCTTTGGCCGCATCAGTTTTTCAACAGATCATGGAATCAGTATTGCAAGGGGTTAAAGATGTGGTCACATTCCAAAATGATATACTAATAGCAGCGAGGTACATCCAGGGACCCAATGGAGTGTTAAACAGTGATGGAGAGACTGGACAGGGCAGGCATAGTTGCGAATATCAAAAAGTGTGTTTTTGCTAGGCCAAACATGGAAGATCTGCGACATGTGATTTCAGAGAAAGGGGTGGAACCACGTCCAGTGTTGGTGGCAGCCATAAGACAGACTCCTGTTCCAGAAACCAAGGAATAGGTCTCTTAATTTCTAGGAGTTTGTAAGTTTTTCTTGAAGTTGTCAGAGACTTTTCAGACAATATAGAACATTTACGGATGTTACTCAAGAAGAATAAGGCGTTTGAGTGGAATGAGAAGTGCAACACAGTAATTGAAATATTGAACCAAGAAATTGAGTCAGCCCAGGTTTTAGTGCCATTCGATCCGAGTTGTCAGTGCTTAATCAGGGTGGATGCCAGTAACAGTGGGTTAGGGGCAATGCTGTCACAATTGAGTAGTAAAGGGGAAAGGACGATCAGATTCACTTCAAGAACACTGAGGAACAATGAAAAGATGTTCTCTGTCATTGAGAAAGAATTGTTGGCATGCTGTTGTGTGGTAGAACATTTTAAAAGTTTTGTGTGGGGAAGGAAATTTACCCTAATGACACATCACAAGCCATTAGTGAATATATTGGGGCTTATTTACAAGCCCCTTGTGCCACCAGTGCGTCACTTTTTATATGGGAAAAAGTGATGTACCGGTGACGCAAGGAGCTTGTAAATAACCCCATAGAGTGGTTGTGTTATTAAGGATCACACACCGAGGATAGCTAGATTAAGTTCTACGTTGCTGCAATACCACTTTGACATTTAACACATACCAGGTGAAAGAAATGTGAGGGCAGACTATCTGTCAAGAGCACCTCAGGGGGTTGACATGTTAGCAATTTTGCAAAATGAAGAGGATGATGAGGAATGCTTCATTGCTGCCATTGACATGTATTGTGAAGGTGGATTTGAGGAAAGTGTGTGGTTTGAGTGTTCAAAGGCAGATGAGGATCTCAAGCTGGTGAAATAAGTGGCAGAGGGATGGCTGAAGGTAAAGTCATTAAATCCCAGTTTACAACCATATTTAAAGGTGGCTAATGATTTGAATTTGGAAAAAAGGGAGCATGGTAATGAGAGGGGACAAGTTTGTACCACCCAGTCTTAATACAGCAGGATTATACGCTCTGGGCAACAAGGTCATTTAGGTCAGACGATGACAAAAAGGAAATAAGATCGGTGTACTGGTGGCTCAGTATGGAACCAGAAATTATTCAAGCAGTCAGTGAGTGTGTAATATGTGCTACTAGTGACAAGTCTTTGAAGACAAGTACTCCTCCACTTCATTCTGTCGAACTACCAGAAGATCCTTGGTCAAAGTTGGCAATAGATTTTATTTGGCCATTTAGGGTTCTTCCTCAAAATTTAAAATATGTAATCATTCTTATTGACTATTATAGCAAATGGTGGGAGGTTGAGTTTGTCCAGGACCAAATACCAAAGCTGTAGCTTCTTTTGTGAAAAAATTGTTATCAAATAGGTATTTCCCAAGGAATTTGTATGAGATAATGGGGTGCAGTTTGTGTCAGGTGAAATGAGAGAGTTTTTGACAACGTGTTGTGTTACTCGCAAACAGGTGGCATTATATCATCCGCAAGGCAACGGTTTTGTTGAGAAAATGATCCATACATTGGTGGAGTGTGTGCAGTGGGCAGTCAAAAATGGGTTCGACGTATGCAAAGCTGTTGACAGCATGTTGTTTTCCCATCGCACACCTCCTAACTGTGTTACGGGCAAGACACCTTTCAAAATCATGAGGGGCCGTTTACCTGCACTTGCAATGTGTCCATCATAGTTGAAGAGTTAGAGCACTAAGGGGCCGATTCCGATCCGGGCCGGAAAATGTACCGACCGACTCGGAGCCGGAATTTATTCCGACCGACACGTACCGGTGCAGCCCGACCCGCAAAGTACGATGAAAAGCGTGCAAAATCCGACCGACTCGTACGGAACACAATACGAACGACCGAACCGCGCGGAAAACAGCTATTCGGACGGAAAAGCACGCGAATCGAACCGACCGACACGCACCAGGAAGAATCCCAAACGAAACGTACCCGCGAACTCCGACCCGCCAAGTACGATGCAACGCGTGGAAATCACGACCGAGTCGCACGGAGCTCAAGCCGTACGACCGACACGCATACAAAACAGCGAGCCGAAGCAACACAATACACCGCGACCGACGCGTACGCAGCACATAAAACAGCACAAACACAGCGTGAACGACTCGGAGAAGCTCGCACGAGACAACTGCAGGGTCCGACTCGGTCAGAAGAACGTCTCCTACATGCACAAAAAGTACAAAGGGAAAAACACACAAAAAAGGCCAAACAAGCAATTACAAAGCCAATAAATACTGGGGGGAAACAGGGAACAAAGACACACCCACAACTCCACCCATATAAAGGACACAAATCTCTACCATGATCCTTTGCAAATTCAAATTACCTGCAAGCACACAACACCAACAGACAGCAACCACACACACACTCACAGCTCATCCATCACACAAGCCACACACCATCAGCACCTCAACATATAGCACCCTCACATACACCCAGCAAAACACACACTCACACACCCTCACTTGCACACCAACACACATCACTCACCACCAAAACCCATCACCATGCCCCCCAAGAAGAATCCAAAGTTCCTAGATAGTGAATTGGAAGTCATGGTAGATGAGATCCTCAGGGTAGAGCCACAGCTGTTTGGTACACTGGTCCAACAGACCCCCATGTCGCAGAAAACCAAGATGTGGGCGAGGATCGTCGACAGGGTGAACGCACAATCACCATGTTTGCGCACAAAGGAAGACATCCAGAACAGGTAGTATGATGTGCGCAGGAGGGTCAGGGACCTACTGAAGAAGGATTACATCTTGAGCCAACATACCGGCAGTGGCCCTCCTGCCAAACCACTATACCTCAGGCCCTGGGAGGAGAAGGTGCGGGCCATCCTACCACCAGTGAGCGTATATGGACTAGAAAACATCCCAGAGCCTGGTGAGTACACAACCAATATACCCAATATTGTGTGACAATACACACACATCACTGTCAAGGGGATAGTCAAACCATGCACCCTTAGCAAATACACAGCAACAAAAACAGAATCATCCCAAGATGTGTATGTCAGTCTGATAAACACAACACATGCCATCTCATAGTGATATGTAACTGTGTCATGACATGTACAAACCCTACAACAAATAAAGCTAGGCAGTGGCACAAATATAACCAACAAACACTGTCAGATATGTAGCCACCACTACAAAACCACCACACAGGGAATCCCACAGAAAGGAAGGAATTCTGTGTATGCTGGTCAAGTCAGTGTAGGCAATAGCATCATGGGAGTTGTAGTCACAGATATTGCCCACCCTCACAATACGCCCATCAACACCACTCTGAACCATGCTCACATCACAGGGAGTGGAAAACATCTGACAAGATGGCTGACACTGGCTACTGCTGTGGGGAGCACAAGGCCCTGCTGGGAACTGGGCACCAACCAACAGCAGGACACCACTGACTGACATCCTGAAAGACAACTTGCACTCCCTGCAATGGAAGCACGTTCCATGGTGGGATATCTGGCTGGGTGGGAAGGAGGACTGACAGCTATGACCATAGTTACCAGCAGCTCTCCCCACACACACCCCTAACACAAACTACACACAACACACCTGGGAAAATGCATTGCCTCACACTAAAATTATTTATCCCACAAAGAACCACCACCCTGGGTCATGCTGTGGGAAGCACAGTGACACACATGGGACTTGTAGCCAAACAAACGCCAGGACAACACTGTCAGCCATCCATTCAGCACAGGCACACTACCCCACAGGGAAGCAGAGTCAGAAGGAAGGAAGTATGGGCAAGCTGGGAAGGGGGTGGAGGCAATAGCATGATGGGAGTGGTAGTCACAGATATTGCTCACCCTCACAATTGGCCCATCAACACCACTCTGAACCATGCTCACATCACAGGCAGTGGAAAACAACTGACAAGATGGCTGACACTGGGTACTGCTGTGGGGAGAACAAGCCCCTGCTGGGAACTGGGCACCAACAAACAGCAGGACACCACTGTCAGCCACCTTGCCATTGCTGTCACACCCACACACAGTGAAGTACACTCAAAAGGAAGGAAGTGTGGGCATGCTGGGAAGGGGGGTGGAGGCAATAGCATGATGGGAGTGGGAGTCACAGCTCAACATCCCCAAACCACATGGCCCAGCAAGCTCACACTGAAGCATGCACACCTCACAGGGAGTGGAAAGCCCCATCAAAGATGTCTGACACCGGTGCTCTGTTGTGGGGAGCACAAGGCCCTGCTGGGAACTGGCCACCAACCAACAGCAGGACACCACTGTCAGCCATCTTGCCATTGCTGTCACACCCACACACAGTGAAGTACACTCAAAAGGAAGGAAGTATGGGCATGCTGGGAAGGGGGTGGAGGCAATAGCATGATGGGAGTGGTAGTCACAGCTCAACATCCCCAAACCACATGGCCCAGCAAGCTCACACTGAAGCATGCACACCTCACAGAGAGTGGAAAGCCCCATCAAAGATGTCTGACACCCGTGCTCTGTTGTGGGGAGCACAAGGCCCTGCTGGGAACTGTCCACCAACCAACAGCAGGACACCACTGTCAGCCATCTTGCCATTGCTGTCACACCCACACACAGTGAAGTACACTCAAAAGGAAGAAAGTATGGGCATGCTGGGAAGGGGGTGGAGGCAATAGCATGATGGGAGTGGTAGTCACAGCTCAACATCCCCAAACCACATGGCCCAGCAAGCTCACACTGAAGCATGCACACCTCACAGAGAGTGGAAAGCCCCATCAAAGATGTCTGACACCGGTGCTCAGTTGTGGGGAGCACAAGGCCATGCTGGGAACTGGCCACCAACCAACAGCAGGACACCACTGTCAGCCATCTTGCCATTGCTGTCACACCCACACACAGTGAAGTCCACTCAAAAGGAAGGAAGTATGGGCATGCTGGGAAGGGGGTGCAGGCAATAGCATGATGGGAGTGGTAGTCACAGATATTGCTCACCCTCACAATTGGCCCATCAACACCACTCTGAACCATGCTCACATCACAGGGAGTGGAAAACAACTGACAAGATGGCTGACACTGGGTACTGCTGTGGGGAGCACAAGGCCCTGCTGGGAACTGGGCACCAACAAACAGCAGGACACCACTGACTGACATCCTGAGAGTCAACCTGCACCCACTGCAAGGGTGGCATGCTTCATGGTGGGATAACTGGGCTGGAGGGAGAAGGATGTCCGGATGTCAACCAAATACCACCAATGCTGGCCATGCACACACCTCAACATTCACATTGAAATGCTTCATGTTGTCAGGACAATGCGCTACACCAATATCAACAGCTGACTGTGACAACTTAGGACAATGCAATGTACAGGCCCGCATCCAGAGGTACAGTCACAACTGTCAGGTGTTTGAACCATTGATGCCTGTAGAAACATTACATACATTGTGTGTCTCTTCCAAATACAGGTGATGATGGGGACACAGCAGCAGACGCTGAGGAGTCCCTGTCCCAGGCTCCGGGGGACACTGAGCTCACTGGTGTGGAACAGCCTCTGCCCACCTCGGATGATGAAGACCTACCTGGCACCTCCGCAGTGAGTCATCATGCAGCACCAGCAGGACCACCAGCTGCACCCCTGCACCCACCCCTCCAACAACTGCCAACACACAGACCACCCCTGCCGACACGGACAGACCAAGGACCACCACCACCAACAGCACACGGACCCCGGCCCAACGTGGAGCTACGGACAACAACACCAGCAACAACCCCCAAGGGGGCCCAGGGTCACCTGTGCGTGCCACCGCAGGTCCTTCACGTGTCGCCAGGGGTGGTGGGAGGGGTGGTAGACATAGGTCGCTGCTTGCAGAGGGGTCTGGACTGCATGATGACCCACAACTGGTACGCATAGCTGATGCGTACCAGACTAGCACCGGAGAGTTCAGCCAGGTAGTGGGGATCCTCAGGGACATTCAACAGCAGCAGGCTGCCCATCATGCCCGCTTGGACTTACACATGTCCCGCATGGAGTCCAAGTGGGACACAGTGCAAGAACAGACGGCGGTGCATAGGGACATATTGCAATGCCTCCGCCAGATTTGCACCAACATGTCAACACCTCCCTGTGTGCCCACAACATCTGGTGCTGCAACAACTGCAACTGCCACAGGGAGGGAGGATGACTCTGGCGGAGAGTCCCCTGCACCGCAGCAGCCTGCACTTGAGGGTCCCCCCCAAAGAAGAGGGGTCGTCCGAGGAAGGACAACTGAGAGGCTGATGGCCATGCACAACCCCCAGGAAGCCAACACCTGTTCTGGAAAATCACCTTTGTGCCCAAACTCTTCACCCTGTCAAATGCAACACAACTCTCCCACATGACATGGGGAGCTCAAGTTGGACCAATGTATCAGATGACTGTGGACTTTACTCTGGACATTTCTGCTACCAGGACTTCCAAATCATCTTGGAACTTTGGATTACAATCACAATGTACAGCACCCACCATCCTGTGCACTATACTCACACATGTATGTCAATAAACTCACTAATACACCATACTTGCCTCTGTTGTGATTCCAACGTTGTTTCTGAAGTGGAGTTGATGATCTGTGAAATGACACTGTGCATGCTAACTGCTACAGCAAGTACAACACCGGCATGTGAGTCATGGCGACGTGACACATATGAGGGAGACACACCACCAGGGCTACACAACACATACACACCAGGGCCATCTGACTCATCGCCTACACTGATGTTGCCAGGAAATACGGTGCAATGCACAGACCCAACACCTATTTCCAGTCTGTATCAACTAGCCCACTGGTGCAGTAAGCAAATGTCAGTCAGATGTGTGACCACAGACAACGCACATCACAAAGTGAAGCACAGGTTTATTACACATTTGCAACATGTTGTAACCACTACAGATGCAAGGTCATCCCACCTGGCAGTGGGCACACAGTCAACAAGTGTAGAAGAAAGGAAGTCCATGGGTGTGGCGCACATCACCTGTAGGGAAACGACAGCTACCACCCTGGAAGTTGATTCACGGTGTCGGGGGATCACAGTTGACCAAACAACTCTGAAAGTACCCTGTGAAGGACAGAAATGACACACAGTCAAAAGCACTGAAGAACAGGACAGAACTGCAATACGCATGCCCAATACATGTCACAAGATACCCACCCAGAACCAAGTTAGCATGCCATAACACTGTTGGGGAGTACAGACTACCTGTAAGGACACATCGCTGCACGCATCCAGTCAAGTAGCACATGGACACACTCAAACAGCACCAGAGCACCACCAACACATATCATGCAAACTCACATCATTGACATAACATCCCTGGATACTCACATTCAGCTGAAGAAGTTGGTGATGAGCTGTGTGCGGACATCACCCTCATCATCATCATCATCACTGGCATCGTGGTCCAGCCCACGATCCTCCACAGGTGGCGGATGTTGGTCATCGTCATACAGGATGAGAGGCAACTCCTTCCGCACTGCCAGGTTGTGTAGCATGCAGCAGACGATGACAATCTTGCACACCTTTGCTGGGGCATATGGGAGGGCCCCTCCTGTCTTATCTAGGCAGCGGAAGCGGCTCTTCAGGAGACCAAATGTCCGCTCAATCACTCTCCTGGTCCGACCATGTGCCTCATTGTAGCGCATCTGGGCTGGTGTCACAGGGTTCCTGAGGGGCGTCAGCAACCACGGCATGTTGGGGTATCCGGAGTCACCTACATACAGACAATTGAACATTAGCTGAGTTGGAAAAGAGGGTGGAACACTACATTGCAGAACACACACAATGGTACAAAGTCAGTACACACCAACAAGCCAGGCACGCTGGTTCCGCATCTGTGACATCATCCTCGGGATGCGACTACTCCTCATCACGTAGGCATCGTGTGCAGAACCGGGGAAACGGGCACACACGTGTGAGATGCTCATATCTGCAAGACATACCACCAGTGCATTGACCGAATGGTAGTGTTTGCGGTTCCTGTATGCCTGCTCTTGGGCCTGTGGTGGTACCAAAGCCACATGTGTCCCATCAATGGAGCCAATGACATGCGGCATCCTCCCCAGGGCATAGAAGTCACTCTTCACGTCAGTGAGTTGTTGAAGTCTAGGGAAATAGATGTACTGGTTCAGGTATCTCAACATAGCCTCCAAAACATCGCGGAGCACACGGCTGAACATGGTCTGTGACATCCCACCAGCAGACGCCACAGTGTGTTGAAAGGTACCGGTGGCAAAGAAGTGTAGGGCTGCCATCACCTTCACCTTGGGGGTCAGCGCTGTAGGGTATGTCCGGCCAGGTTGCAAATGTGGGGCCAACCGCACCGTCAATTCCTCAATCAGTGGCCTGGTGAAGCGGTACCGTCGGATGCAGTCCCGTTCAACCACTGTTGCAAGGTCAGGGAATGGCCGATGGACAGCTGGTGCCCTGCAGTGCATAGGTGAAGAAAGAAAGATTGTCAGTCACCCCACATATGTAGCATAGACCAGACTCAATATCACATGATACATCATTACGAGACACAAGTACATGATGCGTGTGCCGTTCTGTAAGGACATGTATGGCACCTACATGGCTAACATCTAACATCACAGTTCAACATGTTCCCTCAACAAGTCCCAGGTTGTGCTATGGGATATCATTAGGCTGTGTCACAGTACCCATGTACTGCTGTCACGTTCCAAACACACACCACAGTGACATGTGAGGACAGATGTGCCCCAGGCATCACAGCTCATCGACAGGTAGATTCCCAGGGACCCTGTATTGCCACATGGACACTGGCATGACATGGTGCATCATGAATACACCACAGCTAAACAACCATGACCCCCACAGGTAGTGGTCCCTGTTGCCTCGGCAGGACAGACATGGACGTCTGTGACACACACACGCACAACATCAAAGTCCATGCACAAACAACGTGGATGTGGAGACTGTCTCCCATTGTGCACATGGAATCAGAGACATTGTAAACACAACATGCACACAGACTGTGGAGGGCCATCACAATTGTGGCAATGGGTCACCCTGGGACGTACATACCGTCCCACATGGGACTCAGGGGGTATGTGACATGACATACACATACACAACCGTGAAATGTGACCATGCCACATGCCCTGAAATGAACAGTTGCACACCACAGTGTTCATGTGCACAACACACCAAGGATTCTGTCCCCATGAACACGTGCACAGCCTGGGAGTGGCTGCCCCCAAGTGCCACCCAAAAAACAACATGTTGACCCCCATACACGGAACAGGTAATGCAGCCTTACATGCCTTAGGATAGAGTGTGGACAGGCTGTGGTGTTGTAGGTGTGCCCCTCACTCCCTCGGAAGTATATGTGGCTGGCATATGTTCACCTGTGACAGGCATGGTGACATATGCCAGTGACTTGTACAGGGACGGGTTGTAGAGCAATGGACCGATCGGTGTGCCCGGCCGGCCCATTGCATTCAATGTGAGCGGGTACGCTTTGTATCCCGGGTACGCGTTGAACAGCAATGGACCGATCGGTGTGCCCGGCCGGCCCATTGCATTCAATGTGAGTGGGTACGCATTGTATCCCGGGTACGCGTTGTAGAGCAATGGACCGATCGGTGTGCCCGGCCGGCCCATTGCATTCAATGTGAGCGGGTACGCGTTGTAGAGCAATGGACCGATCGGTGTGCCCGGCCGGCCCATTGCATTCAATGTGAGCTGGTACGCGTTGAACAGCAATGGACCGATCGGTGTGCCCGGCCGGCCCATTGCATTCAATGTGATCGGGTACGCGTTGTATCCCGGGTACGCGTTGTAGAGCAATGGACCGATCGGTGTGCCCGGCCGGCCCATTGCATTCAATGTGAGCGGGTACGCGTTGAACAGCAATGGACCGATCGGTGTGCCCGGCCGGCCCATTGCATTCAATGTGAGCGGGTACGCGTTGTATCCCGGGTACGCGTTGTACAGCAATGGACCGAACGGTGCGCACACATTGGCTGGGGCCTGGCATGGCAACGGACGCGTTTTCGAAGCTCCAACGAGTCTGATGCAGTGAATTCAGTTGGCCAGCCACAACAATGTTGCAAAATCATGGGTGTCATGAAGTTGAAGATTTGAAGGATGCTGTGGGCGTGTATTAGTGCTGCTATTCCATGGATTGGTCAGATTCAGAAGATGCAAACGACTTGGACCTATCACTTTGGACACATGGGACAGTATCTGCCTCTGCAGCACACATATAATGCTGGCTGTTCCCCTGAGAGCTCACTTGCCTGCACTACATGCTCCAGGACGACATCTGCCACCAACACTGCTGCTGTTTATGCATCCTCTGGCTCCTGCAATGGCACGTACTGTGGAGAGAGCCCCAGCCTTCAGCCTTGAGGAGAACCAGGCCCTGCTGGACAGCCTCCTTCCACAGTACAGCAAGCTGTATGGGAAACCAGGGGAGCAGGTGAGTGTGCTGTCCACTGCATCACTAATTGTGCATGTTGTCTGACTAGCAGGACTTTCAGTGTGCACACCACTGGCTAGCATGCCCACTGAGTAGTTGTCACACCCCAAAGTGTGTAGTTACATGCACTGAACTGGTACAGTGCATTAACAGTGCATTCCAACTAGGTTTACTTCCCATGCAATGATACCATGTAGTGACTGCTGGCAAACTGTTCATAGCCATTGTTGCACTGCCTGTGTACATCATATGCCCCTGTGATTGAGACATGTATATCCAACTGTGTGATGCACGTATATGTTGCATGTGTAGTAATGGCCTTTTCACTTTGTCATCCTCACAGGTTGATGCTCACCAGAAGCAGGACATCTGGCTGACCATCGCCCGGAAAGTAAGATCCGTGGGGGTCTACAGGCGCAGGATCCGCAACTGCCAAAAGAGGTGGCAGGACCTTCGTGGCTGGACCCGGAGGATCGCAAGGGTCCAGCTGAAGCTGTCGCCTCCTCGCAGGAGGGGCGGACACCGGACCCTGACCCCCACATGCTCCGGATCCTGGCGGTGGTCTTCCCTGACCTGGATGGGCAGCTGAAGGACAGACAGCAGCAAGTAGGGGGTGAGTCCATGACTGCACTGTGCACTTTGTCTGACATGCTATGTGCCCTCCTCTGGCCTGGTTAAACTTCCACAGTACATCAGTCATGTGGTCCAGGACCCATGTCCCTCATTTGTGACATGCCCACTTCTCCTCTGATACGCATATGTGTGGCCCTTATAGTCAGGAAATGGTGTCATTTGGGGACTGTGTCATTGCATTTTGCTTTGCTCAAGGTGGGGGACAGCATTTGTTCCCGTGACTATGTTGTGCGATTCATGGGTGGGTCAATTGCTTACACAATGCCTAAGTTCTGACATGTGATCTGGGTGTAACTTTGATATGTGGTCCGCTTGCTGCTCTGACTCACCACATGTCCCTGGGGAATTTGGCACACACCCATGCTGCTGGTGGGAACAATGTTGGGTCCTCAGGAGTATGTGTATCCAGTGTGTCACACATGCTTAGCCACCTGCCTACTGTCCAGGACTCATCCCTCTTACAGGTGGAGCTGGACAGTCATGCCTACTCCAGGGCATACAATACACTCTGTACTCCTACTCCCGTGTATCATCTGGCATCAGTGAAATGTACCCTCAGGTGTCTGTCTCTGTCTCATTGTGCTGTGTCTTCGTTGTCAGGACTACTGGTATGTTTATCGGTTAGGGCTCAGTATGCCATCTGAGATGTGACCATGATAGACGATACTTCTGTGACTTATAGGTGTCTGATCACTTGACTGTGCACACAGGTGTTTGCGACTGTGACTTTCAGGCAGCTGTATTTTCATTCACAGCACACTGTGAGGTGCTCATGTTCAGAGAGTTGTGTTTCATGTCCCCCATATGTCCAGTTGGTATGACGTGGACAAATAGTAGTACAGATGATGTGGTTTTTGGGGGATGGACATGTGCACTTGTCAGTCACATAACTTGCATTCCCCATGCCCTCGGATTGTGACACAGTGCAGACTGTTGTTGGCTGGCTGCCATGGCCATGTGACTTGAGACAGTAATGTATGACTTTGCACGCATTCCTGTGTCATGGCATTAAACTTCCTGGGACTGATCCTGCAGGGGAGTGACATGTGCAACATGCACCCCATTGTGGCATTGACTATCCGGACATGGGTGCATCATGGTGTCTGGTGCTGGTATGCATCACATGCATTTCTAATTAGACTCTGGCCATCCCTTTATCCGGACACCTGCACTGACTCAGTGGCAAGAGATGTGATGTGTGCATGTTCACATACTTCACCGTGTTCCCTGCAATGTCCAACAACTGTGTAGGTGGTGCATGTGTCCACACTGGGGTCTTACCATCAGACAGGCACCAGACAGATGGGTGCAAGGGCAGGAGGGGTGTGAGTCCCATGGTTGACCATCAGACTGACAATTGGCTTCCCCGAATCTGTGTGAGGACTTTAGGCAATGTTCAACTAAGGATGCCAGGGCTTGCTCTGTAATGTGCTGTACTTACTGTGGTGTGTGCGGTCAGTGCAGGTGACTGATGTTTGTCTGTTTCCCTAATTGTTTGCAGATACATCCACGGCCACAGGAGGGGACAGCTCCACGGACCAGGAGGAGCAGCGGAGCCAGACTGGGTCAGCATCGGACGAGTGGTCAGAGGGACCCAGTGGCACGGAGGGCGAGGGGTGCCACACCGAGGAGTCCTCAGCACCATCCACCTCAGCTGGGGACCACAGCAGCTCGGAGGATGACTCCCTTGTGGAGGCGGGTCTCAGCAGCCACCAAAGGCCAGCTAGTCTGTCTGGCCCCGCCACCACCACCACCACCGCCCTCCCATTGGCTCCCATTCCTGAGGTCCGTGGAGGCTCCCGTGCTCGGGAGCGTGTCTCCTTCGTGCCAGGCACTGCAGCCCCTGCCCCTGTGTCCCCTGCTGCCCTGAGTGAGGAGTCTGTGTACCTCCTTCGGCAGCTCCATGTAGGGCAGACAGCAATGCTGAGTGTCCTCCATGCACACACCACTCTGTTGACACAGCTGGTGTCGTTCATGGAGGGCATCTCGACGGGTATGTCTGCCCTACAGAGGAGCAATAGGTCCATGGACTCCTCCCTGACGGCAGCAGTGTCCCTCCTCCAACAGTCCCTCACCCCTCCCACCTCTGCCCCATCCACACTTCCTGCCCCCTACCTGTCCAAAGCACATGCACACCTGCACAGTCAACCAAACACACAGACACGAGCAGCACAGACACACCCAAGAGTAAGGCAAGACGTGCACACAAGCATCCTCAGGGGACTGATACCACAGACACAGGGGATGGGGAACACACACACACACAGGCATCCACATTCACTCAGCAGTCCTCCAAATCCTCTCCCTCCAAGACCCCTTCCCTTGCCTCGCCTGCTACCCCACCTACACAGCAGATCTTCCTGTGTGACCTCGGCCTCTTCCCCTCCATTCCTGCTGATCCAGCATACCAGGGGAAGAGGAAGTCCACCCACACAGAGAGGAGTGCCCCTTGCCCCGGACACCCTCCCCCAGGCGCAGGCAGACTCAGGAGCCCATTAGGAAGTCCCCCCGGAGCAGGAAGAGCAAGACCCCACCACCACCACCACGCAGCTCCAGCGCCCAGTCTCTCTCCTCCATCCCCCAGGCCACCACTGCACAGGTTCCCCCGCCACACCCTGCCCCAGGTTCCCCCACACACCCATACCGCATCCCCAGACTGCTTAGGCCCTCCCCCCCTGCCACTTGCTCTTCCACCCCCAACCCAGACGCTCTGCCTGTTAGTGGCACTGTTGTGGGGACCGGGTCCCCCCCCTCTGTCCTGCCCACCTCATCTGCCCACCCTTCCACTCCCTTGGAGTCATGCACTGCAGTGGAGTCCACAACCACCACGTCTGACTCGGGCACTGCAGTGGGTACCCAGTCCACTACATCAGTCCAGCCCACTGCAGTGGTTGCAGCACCCACACCAACTGACTTGTGTACCACAGTGGTGCCGGCCCCCTGAGTCAGACACCTCCACTGCAGTTGCCGGTGACACTCCTGCACCCACCACCCCTTCACTGCCTCACTCTGCCATCCCCTGATCCTGTCCCTGCGGTGCCTGGCCTGCCCCTTGTATGCCCCTCCAAGGGGATGTCCCCCAACCGTACCAGTGCAGGCAAGCAATGTGTGAACAGTTGTCACTTCTCACCCCGTTGGTACTGTGATTTTGGACTGGCCATTGGCCTTAGTTTCTTTTGGACTTCCGTGTTTACCCTGACATTTGCTGAATAAAGCCCCATTTTGTTTACTTTTGGGTTTTCTTTTGATGTACATGATGTGGATGAGTAGCATCCTGCATTTGCAGTTGTAATAGTGTTCACATCAGGACGAAGAAGTGTTGCAGTGATGGACTCCATGTGGTCCATGGGATATGTGTCCTGTTGTAGTCTGGATCTATGGCATCCTTTGCTACAGTCTGAGGTGTAATGTTCAGCATTTGACACAGGGATGTCCTTTTTGCATTTGTAAATGAACATCTTTGTCTTACACTGATGCACATCTGGTGGGCTTACCACTGTTCAATGTTCCGATTTCCTGACTGTGTGCCCAGCTCCACTGGACATGCAGTTTTGCACATCAATGTCGAAGGACTCATCTGTGTATACAGTGCAACTTGCTTGACACGTGTTTGGTGTGTGTGCAGATGACTGATGTGACACTCCCGTACCCAGGCTGATGTGAGCAGAGCCTTCTGTGTGTTGTGGTTGTTGACTCACTGACCGAGTGTTCTGCTGACATGTTTGGGTCATGCACAGACAAGGTTTGGCACAGCGGACCTTCCACAGGAGTGGAGTGCCCTCATGGCAGTGTGTAATCTGTTGACATTGCGTGGGCCTGTGTTGTGTAAGCATGTCTGTGCGTGTTCCCTTCCCTTTTCCTACACAGGCTGTGTCCATAGGGATGTTCCTGTTTGTGAGGCTTGCTGAGTTGTTCTGTGTTCATCCAGCATCTTGGACCTGGTTTCTCTGTGATGTGGGTGCATGGCAAACTAATGTTCATGAGGTTGTCATCCCAGGTTGTCTTTGTTGTCAGTGCTGGGGATGTGGGCAAACGCAGATGGGACACATTCAGGATTCCCCTTGGCACTTGTTGTTTACACGAGTCATGTGATTTACAGTTTGTGTTAGCTTTCAGTGATTGTGACACGTTGTGTGTGTGACTGCTGCCACTGCTCAGGGTCAGAGCTGCAATGTTGGTAGTTGTGTACGTGTGTTCTTCGTGTGTCACCTTGGCTTCTTCATTGGTGTGTGACTATGGCCAGGATCCCATTGATTGTGGTGGATTTCACATCATGCCCATGTACGGCATACTGTGCTGTGTGTCAGACATTGACGAGTCTTGTTGACTGGCCATGTGTGATGGGTTTCTTCACCTTAGTTCCCACCACCACCCCTGGTATTGTCATGGGTGCATGTGCAATGTCACCAGTCCATGTGAGCTTCACTGCTGCACATTGGTGGAGATCAGGGTGTGTGGTGTTGAGTGTGTGCAAAAGTGAGTTGTTGCACGGCCAGACCCCTACCTCCATATTGGCCTTGGCTGGCAGGCCGTGCTGATTGATTGGAGCTTGTGTAGGTGTGATGGTAGTTAGTTGCTCAGGACACATGGCTGGGGTTCACAGTGTGAACGACATCTAACATTGTCATCACAGTGGGATTATCATGCAGGCTAGTGTCAGCACAATATGGGGTCCCTGGGGGTAGTGCTGTGGTGGGTCTGTCTCTTGCTGTGTTAGTTGCTGTTCCTACAAGCTTGTGTGACATGTGTAATTTGTGCTCCCTCTCATCTAACAATGCCTGATTGCCCACATAGGGGATTTGGATCCATGAGTTACTTTTGTGTGGCACTGTATGTGCATCTGTGTAATTGGTATTCAGGCCTCATCATGTGTTTTGTGGTTGCCTGGGGACACTGGCACCCCCTCACCTGTTGTGTTTGATGTGCAGTGTGGGTCTGCCTGTTTGTGTTTGTGCATCTGCACCACTGCATTGGCATATCTTTAGTGTGCCATTGGCTGTATGTTGTTTGGTGGGTTTCACCTGCTGTCCCTGGGACTCCTAGGTCATTAGTCAGCACAATGATCATTGTTTGTGTGTCCCATTGCTGCCATGGTATGTTATTTGTTCACCTCACATCTACAGTCTCCACAGGGTATCTCCATTTGTGTGGCCATTGGTGCAAATATGTGGGTCTGCATTATGATGGTCACTTCTGTCATTGTGTCATTGATGGATGTTGACAGTGTCAGCCCCCATGGGTGATGTTTGTCTGCACATGGCCAAAGGTATGTCTTATTTGCACTGCACTGTTTGCCTCCCCCAATCTATGTTGCTATGGGACACAAGCACTACTTTGCCACTGATGTTTTTGTTGTTCTGTGACCAGGAATCATCCATGCAGTTTGGCAGTTGCAGCTTTTTCAATGTCAACACTTACATTTTGGTCACTGTGATGATGGGGGTTTAGACCCCATTGCCACAATGTTCAAAATGTGCTTCAGCTATGGACCCCACACTTACCTTTTGGTCACTGTGATGATGGGGGTTTAGACCCCATTGCCACAATGTTCAAGATGTGCTTCAGCTATGGGCCCCACACTTACATTTTGGTCACTGTGATGATGGGGGTTTAAACCCCATTGCCACAATGTTCAAAATGTGCTTCAGCTATGGACCCCACACTTACCTTTTGGTCACTGTGATGATGGGGTTGGACCCCATTGCCACAATGTTCAAAATGTGCTTCAGCTACGGACCCCACACTTACCTTTTGGTCACTGTGATGATGGGGGTTTAGACCCCATTGCCACAATGTTCAAGATGTGCTTCAGCTATGGGCCCCACACTTACATTTTGGTCACTGTGATGATGGGGGTTTAAACCCCATTGCCACAATGTTCAAAATGTGCTTCAGCTATGGACCCCACACTTACCTTTTGGTCACTGTGATGATGGGGGTTGGACCCCATTGCCACAATGTTCAAAATGTGCTTCAGCTATGGGCCCCACACTTACATTTTGGTCACTGTGATGATGGGGGTTTAGATCCCATTGCCACAATGTTCAAAATGTGCTTCAGCTATGGGCCCCACACTTACATTTTGGTCACTGTGATGATGGGGGTTTAGACCCCATTGCCACAATGTTCAAAATGTGCTTCAGCTATGGACCCCACACTTACCTTTTGGTCACTGTGATGATGGGGGTTGGACCGCATTGCCACAATGTTCAAAATGTGCTTCAGCTATGGACCCCACACTTACCTTTTGGTCACTGTGATGATGGGGGTTTAGACCCCATTGCCACAATGTTCAAGATGTGCTTCAGCTATGGGCCCCACACTTACATTTTGGTCACTGTGATGATGGGGGTTGGACCCCATTGCCACAGTGGTCATGATCTGCTTGCATTGTGGGGGCCACACACATTTATGTGTGACACATGTGATAGGGGGTCACATTGTATGTTCAAAGTCATGTTCAGTGTTGTAGGCATTTGACACAGTCTACACACGCTTGTCATGGTGTTGGGGGATGTCTTTTTGTTGCATTCCTTATGTTGATGTGTGCTTGTTGTGTCATGCATTACCCATCCTATGAGTGGGGGTGTTGTTGGTGGTAGGCATCCAGCCCCCCATGGGTAGAGGTGGTAGTAGTGACAGGCATCCAGCACCCCCTGGGTAGGGGTGGTAGTAGTGACAGGCATCTAGCACCCCCTGGGTAGGGGTGGTGGTAGGGGTAGGCATCTAGCACCCCCTGGGTAGGGGTGGTGGTAGTGGTAGGCATCTGGCACCACATGGGTAGAGGTGGTAGTAGTGACAGGCATCTGGCACCCCCTGGGTAGGGGTGGTAGTAGTGACAGGCATCTAGCACCCCCTGGGTAGGGGTGTTGGTAGTGGTAGGCATCTGGCACCCCCTGGGTAGGGGTGGTGGTAGTGACAGGCATCCTGCCCCCCATGGGTAGGGGTGGTAGTAGTGGTAGGCATCTGGCACCCCCTGGGTAGGGGTGGTGGTAGTGACAGGCATCCTGCCCCCCATGGGTAGGGGTGGTAGTAGTGACAGGCATCTAGCACCCCCTGGGTAGGGGTGGTGGTAGTGGTAGGCATCTGGCACCCCCTGGGTAGGGGTGGTGGTAGGGGTAGGCATCTGGCACCCCTTGTATAGGGGTGGTGGTAGTGGTAGGCATCCAGCCCCCCATGGGTAGAGGTGGTAGTAGTGACAGGCATCCTGCCCCCCCTGGGTAGGGGTGGTAGTAGTGGTAGGCATCTGGCACCCCCTGGGTAGGGGTGGTGGTAGTGGTAGGCATCTGGGGTAGTGACAGGCATCCTGCCCCCCATGGGTAGGGGTGGTAGTAGTGACAGGCATCTAGCACCCCCTGGGTAGGGGTGGTGGTAGGGGTAGGCATCTAGCACCCCCTGGGTAGGGGTGGTGGTAGGGGTAGGCATCTGGCACCCCTTGTATAGGGGTGGTGGTAGTGGTAGGCATCCAGCCCCCATGGGTAGAGGTGGTAGTAGTGACAGGCATCCTGCCCCCCTGGGTAGGGGTGGTAGTAGTGGTAGGCATCTGGCACCCCTGGGTAGGGGTGGTGGTAGTGGTAGGCATCTGGCACCCCTGGGTAGGGGTGGTGGTAGTGGTAGGCATCTGGGGTAGTGACAGGCATCCTGCCCCCATGGGTAGGGGTGGTAGTAGTGACAGGCATCTAGCACCCCTGGGTAGGGGTGGTGGTAGGGGTAGGCATCTAGCACCCCCTGGGTAGGGGTGGTGGTAGTGGTAGGCATCTGGCACCCCTGAGTAGGGGTAGTGGTAGGCATCTGGCACCCCTGGGTAGGGGTGGTGGTAGTGACAGGCATCCTGCCCCCATGGGTAGGGGTGGTGGTAGGGGTAGGCATCTAGCACCCCCTGGGTAGGGGTGGTGGTAGTGGTAGGCATCTGGCACCCCCTGAGTAGGGGTGGTGGTAGTGGTAGGCATCTGGCACCCCCTGAGTAGGGGTGGTGGTAGTGGTAGGCATCTGGCACCCCCCATGGGTAGAGGTGGTAGTAGTGACAGGCATCCAGCACCCCCTGGGTAGAGGTGGTAGTAGTGGTAGGCATCCGGCACCCTCTGGGTAGGGGTGGTGGTAGTGGTAGGCATCTGGCACTCCCTGGGTAGGGGTGGTGGTAGTGACAGGCATCCTGCCCCCCATGGGTAGGGGTGGTAGTAGTGGTAGGCATCTGGCACCCCCTGGGTAGGGTGGTGGTAGTGGTAGGCATCTGGCACCCCTGGGTAGGGGTGGTGGTAGTGACAGGCATCCTGCCCCCCATGGGTAGGGGTGGTAGTAGTGACAGGCATCTAGCACCCCCTGGGAAGGGGTGGTGGTAGGGGTAGGCATCTAGCACCCCCAGGGTAGGGGTGGTGGTAGTGGTAGGCATCTGGCACCCCCTGAGTAGGGGTGGTGGTAGTGGTAGGCATCTGGCACCCCCTGGGTAGGGGTGGTGGTAGTGACAGACATCCTGCCCCCCATGGGTAGGGGTGGTAGTAGTGACAGGCATCTAGCACCCCCTGGGTAGGGGTAGTGGTAGGGGTAGGCATCTAGCACCCCCTGGGTAGGGGTGATGGTAGTGGTAGGCATCTGGCACCCCTGGGTAGGGGTGGTGGTAGTGACAGGCATCCTGCCCCCATGGGTAGGGGTGGTAGTAGTGGTAGGCATCTGGCACCCCTGGGTAGGGGTGGTGGTAGTGGTAGGCATCTGGCACCCCTGGGTAGGGGTGGTGGTAGTGACAGGCATCCTGCCCCCATGGGTAGGGGTGGTAGTAGTGGTAGGCATCTGGCACCCCTGGGTAGGGGTGGTGGTAGTGACAGGCATCCTGCCCCCCATGGGTAGGGGTGGTAGTAGTGACAGGCATCTAGCACCCCCTGGGTAGGGGTGGTGGTAGGGGTAGGCATCTAGCACCCCCTGGGTAGGGGTGGTGGTAGTGGTAGGCATCTGGCACCCCCTGAGTAGGGGTGGTGGTAGTGGTAGGCATCTGGCACCCCCTGGGTAGGGGTGGTGGTAGTGACAGGCATCCTGCCCCCATGGGTAGGGGTGGTAGTAGTGACAGGCATCTAGCACCCCTGGGTAGGGGTGGTGGTAGGGGTAGGCATCTAGCACCCCCTGGGTAGGGGTGGTGGTAGTGGTAGGCATCTGGCACCCCCTGGGTAGGGGTGGTGGTAGTGACAGGTATCCTGCCCTCCATGGGTAGAGGTGGTAGTAGTGGTAGGCATCTGGCACCCCCTGGGTAGGGGTGGTGGTAGTGGTAGGCATCTGGCACCCCCTGGATAGGGGTGGTGGTAGTGACAGGCATCCTGCCCCCCATGGGTAGGGGTGGTAGTAGTGACAGGCATCTAGCACCCCCTGGGTAGGGGTGGTGGTAGGGGTAGGCATCTAGCACCCCTGGGTAGGGGTGGTGGTAGGGGTAGGCATCTGGCACCCCTGAGTAGGGGTGGTGGTAGTGGTAGGCATCTGGCACCCCCTGAGTAGGGGTGGTGGTAGTGGTAGGCATCTGGCACCCCCTGGGTAGGGGTGGTAGTGGTGGTAGGCATCCAGCCCCTCATGGGTAGAGGTGGTAGTAGTGACAGGCATCCTGCCCCCCATGGGTAGGGGTGGTAGTAGTGACAGGCATCCAGCACCCCCTGGGTAGAGGTGGTAGTAGTGGTAGGCATCTGGCACCCCCTGGGTAGGGGTGGTGGTAGTGGTAGGCATCCAGCCCCCCATGGATAGAGGTGGTAGTAGTGACAGGCATCCTGCCCCCCATGGGTAGGGGTGGTAGTAGTGGTAGGCATCTAGCACCCCCTGGGTAGGGGTGGTTGTAGTGGTAGGCATCTGGCACCCCCTTGAGTAGGGGTGGTGATAGTGGTAGGCATCTGGCACCCCCTGGGTAGGGGTGGTGGTAGTGGTAGGCATCTGGCACCCCCTGGGTAGGGGTGGTGTTAGTGGTTGGCATCCAGGCCCTTATGTGTATATGTGGCATTGGTGATAGCCATCCCGCCCCTATGGTGCTGTTGTTGCTGGTGTAAGTAATTTCTGCATCCCTATGTGTGTGTGTGATATGTCGGGTACGTGTGGTTTGTTTGTGTGGTGGGTGTCTGACTTACCTTCTGCGTCGTACGCGTCCGTGCCAGTTCCGGTAATAGATGTAGAATATTGGTAGGATCGGCACGATGGGATTCATGGTTGGTTCGTCTCGTTCGTCTTTCTCTTTGCTTCGCCTCGTCCTCGTCGCTGGCGTGTTCGTCTCGTAGCCGTGGATCGTCTTGTGGCGCGAATCGGAGCTTATGTGCGCCTCTCCCGGATGCTTTGACGTGCCGTGCATAGCGACGGGTTCGGCGCGTACGGAGGGCGCATCGTACTTGTCCGGCCGGACGGGGCAGCATTTTGGCTTCCGTGCGACTCGATTCTGCGTTTCCGGATCCGCCTCGGTCGGAGGACAGGACCTGTATTGGGTGAGTACGACTGGGTCGGGATTTGGGCAGTTGTGCGCATCGTACTTGCTCGTTCGGACGTATGTGCGAATCGGTCGGGAAACAGGCATTCACCTGGCTTTTTTTCCCGGCCGAATGGTATTAGGTGCGCCTCCGACCGGGATCGGAATCGACCCCTAAGTCTGAGAACATACGTCTCACAGATGTGGAAATTCATTCAAATGTAGAAAGATCTCAGATGAAGATGAAAGAGTATTTTGATAGTAAACATTGTGTCAGCAAAACTGTCAAAGGACACAAATGGTGGAATCTCAGCAGAGTTGTGAAAGTTGACCATGACCATTTTAGACCAGGCATAACCAGTGACTTATTCTGACCTAGGATCCATACAATAAGTTAAAAACCAGTGTAGTAACCCAGTATGTTTTTTACTTCATAGGGTACCACTTGGTATTAAAAACTGGGCATGGAGTGTAGGGGAACAAGTACTCCGACCCAACTAAAGTGTCAACATGTTTCTGCCTGGCGACTCAGAAGAGTCCATGGCATTCATCAGGACAAACATTGGATCCTTTGCAAGTATATACCCTTTGTATACACTAATGAAATAATTACATAATACTTGTAAACAGCTTTTTGTACCTAGGTTCTCTGGTTACCTGTAAGAGAATGATGTAGTATGTGTGTCATATATCAATATTCATATTGACTGATAAACCAGACAAAGTCCACCAAACTCATTTCATAAACCTGCATGCGGTGTAATTGTGACACTGCACTCGTGTATCACACCTATTCAGTTTTGTGTAGTGTAATGCTGTGAGAAATTACTCACACCACTCTTACCCTTACTGAGGGTCATTGAACCCCATGGAGGTAACCCCTGGGAACCCATCTAGTCACATTCTTAGTAGGGAAAATAAATGATTGTCACCGCATAGCTACAGACGTTACTGGTACAAGTTGCTTCACCCTCCGTTACCCAATTACTACACCATGTCCTATGATGAAGCATGACACCTGGTAGGCGTTGTTACATGCTTGCCAAGGGTGCAGGACTAGGAGGACTTATGGACAACAGCAAGGCCTCTTCCTTTCTTAGGAGTGCCGCGCACACAATGAATGCTGTAGCTTGCGGGAAGAAGAACATGTAGAATGTATGAGGATGTGGGGGTGAACCATGTTTCTGGTATGAGGAGGGTGTCAAGTTTGGTATACGTGATGAGGTCTACAAACTAGTTAGAGTTGGAATGCGTGTTCTGTAGTCTCATGGTGTGTGGTTATTAGTGGGATGTGTACGAGATCGGGTCTATGTTTTGTGCAAATGCTATGTGAGTGTCTGGGTCATCTCAGTCCGGGTGAAATTATGAGAATTGGCAGTATGAGGTAGTGAGTGAGATGCATGATTTTATATTACCTTGTAAGTTTAATTGGAACAGGGGTCCTGGCCCAAGGCCATATCTGGCCTTAACAGTCCCATGTAGGAGATGCCGTTGTTTGTGCCTGGGATTTGTTAGAGATGCATAGGCGATGGGATGCTCTGAAGAGTTGATAAAAGTAGGGAGAAGGCAGAAAGTGATGTCATTTCCTGTGCAGATGGATGATGGGAAACCCAGTAATGTCACTTCCGGTGCAGATGGATGATGGAAAATGAAGTTCTCTCTCTTGACTTTGTCTTTTAAAGATCCATAGGTAATGGGGCCACTTTTACTATGGATCCCTGGTCTGTTTTTGTCCCAGTCTGACCCTGATGATGGGAAACAAAGTCCTATTACCTGACTTCTTCTTTTTAAAGATGGTTTGGGGCAAGAAACCAGACAGGGGATGACTCCTCTTGAGAAGATGGGTGATAGCAATTCGAGTGATGTCATTTTCGGTGCAGATGGATGATGGAAAATGCAGTGATAACACATCCTACACATCTGGATGGATGATGAGAAATTCAATTATGACACTTTGCTTGAGTTCTTCTTTTAAAGATGGCTTAGGCAGGATAGCAGCGACGTCACTTCCTGTGTAGATGGTTGATGGGAAATGAAAAAAAGCATACAAAGTTTTCATCTCAGAGGTGCGTGTTTTTGTATAAGTAATGTGTGATACAATTGTATGCTGACACAATTACATCAAGTGTTGTATTAAAGATTTGAAATGCACGATGTCTGTTGAGCTTTTTAATTAAATGTTTAAAAAATTGGTAAGAAATAAAGCTGATTACTGTCGAACAAGACCACAATTAATCTGTGTCTCCCATACATAAACAATTCCTAAATCCATGGTAGAAAGGGGCCCTTATTGAATATACTTTGTATGTTTTCAGCCTTTCTCCTGCTTAACAAGCCTTTGCCCCATCTCTGTTAGGATTATTATATCTTTGGCAGTTAGGTAAGAACCAATGTCCACATATTGCTTAGGCGCACACTAGAGATGAGACAGCCACCTAAAGCTCAGCCCAGGCGCGAGCCAGATGCATGGCTCTGGCTCAACTCGAGGTCCTCTAGGAACATCGAGCTCAAAAAGTGCCGAGCTTTCATGGGAGGCGATGTGGCCGAGTGGCTACATCTGCCAACCATGTATCATTGAGAACCGGATCATGGCCTCAACTCCGCATCCTGAATCCCAGCACATCTCCCAGTGCCCACAAAAAAAACGTGTAATGTAATCTATGTCTGTTGTGAAGCGCCGTTATGTCCTTGGGCAAGGTGTGCGTTTTGCAAAACTGCCCAAAATAAAATGTGGATTCTACCTGTCACTCACTAAATCTCATCCACCACGAATTAAGGACAAAGCATTGATGTCAGAAAGCAATACCCACCTAATGGTTGAATTGCACAGTCTGAAACTGGAAAATCTGGGCTCAATCCCGGCTTGATAAATTGGGTGATTTTAAGCAAATACTTAAGTTTTAAATTTAGTAGCCTATAACATTGCTCTATGTATAATAAGAATGTAAGCAACACTTAAGTTATACATGACCACTGACCTGCCTCTCAGCTCACTAACAGCCTTGTCATCAGGGCAAGGGAAGGAATCTTGCTCAGTTCATGTTTGAAAGCATCACTTTTAGAAATTCCTTTTCAAATAATCTAATGTACTGAGCCCGAGCCGACTTGGCTCACCTCAGACTTGGCTCCTCCTGTTAATTTGTTGACTCATCAACCTCTAGCCCACACTATTAATGTCCTTTATTATTTAACTTGAATCCTATTTACAAGGGTTCAGTGGCATCTGTCTTACCACTGGTTACCGATCTGAAAGCAGCCTGGCGAGCCTGGGGTTACTTTACAACCTGATACTTCCCAGCTATACCCTGGTGCGAAGGTGTAGGGACCTATTGGGCTGCATTTTTTTTTATTAGACAACGTAGTTTATCTCACAATATTTTACTCCTTACTAGGCGCATGCGTCTTCAGGAAAGTTGGGGGTTAACATTATGTAATTCTCTGGAAAGGACCAACACATAGGCTCTAACCCTGGGACACTCCCACTCTGAGACATTCTGTTCAGACTTTAACTCAGAAGGTGCCCATTTAGCACCATGCATCATTCCGAATGCATAAGATTATATTTTATCTTGCTAGACTGGGAGAGGTGTCAGGCTACCCTGAGGGTGCTCGTCATCTCATCCTACATTTTTTTTAAAGTTCCATCTTTGACCCTGTGATTCACAGTCTTACCCAAACTGTTACCTCTTGCAGGCCATTTGTGGGTCGAGAGTATTGCATCCAATTAAAAGGAATGTAATTTTAGGTCCCTGATTTAAAGATGTTATTAAACCATAGTGAAGGAAGATAGAATCATGATGAAAACTGGCATGAAGGGAGGATGTAAGAATTGAATATTGACTTTCAAGGAATTAAGGTGTTGCAAATGCGAGGTCTACCAGGGTTGCATTCATAGCAGATAGGCTACTAGGAGTTCACAACTCGAGAATGTATTATGTAGATCATGCACAAACCTGGATATGAAAACAAATAGCTGGGAATCTATGAAACAGCAGTGACCACATGGAATGAATCAAGAGATATAGAAGCAAGCTGAGTGTAAATAGAGAACAGGAGAACCAAGAATACAACCTTGAAGAACATCATACTGATGAGGAAAGCAATCAGTAGGTTGGCAAGCTGAAGAGAAGTAGTAGGGCAAGGCCTAAATTAATTTAAAAAAATCTCACCACATATTGTTGACTCACAATATTGCTAAATGGTTATTAAGTAATAAACAGAGATAAATGCAGTGCGCTAAAATCTTAACACACAAACATGTAAGTAGTCTCAAGAATATAGTTCCTGAAGGAGGAGTGACCAGAGACATTGGAAGAAAACAAAGACAGCAGACAACCAGCAATTCCAAATGAAGACAGAGCATAGCAGAGAATAGAGTGATCAACTGTGTCAAAGGTAGTTCAGACCCAGAAATTGAGACAAGGCGGAAACCCAATAAAGGAAATATTTACAACTGGGGAAGAGTAACAGTAAACCAGGAGTTAAGAAAGAGAAGTTGATTCGAGAGAAAATGTCCTAGAAGGGAACAAGAGAACAAACCATCAGGGATATATAGGTCAGTTAAGAAAGAAGAGAGCTTGGTGGGGGGGGAGGGATCTTCCAGAGAGCAGCGGATTTAGTCCTACAGAGGCAAACAAAGACCTAAGAGGCAGTTAGAGAGAGAAAAGAAATGAGTGAAAAAGCGGGAATAGATGTTAGGAGAGCAGATGAGGGAGTTACAGAAAACGATGATCAAAGCTTATTGATCTTGGGGTACAAAGGGGGATGAAGTTGTAAAATCCCAAAGTTCAGCTCAGTTTTCAGCAAATTAGCCAGTCTGCCTTTGGTCCACATTTAGCATGTCATTATCTTTCACAGAAATTGTAAAAGTGTAATTTCATCTAAACAATGACTTTGCTATCACATATGGTGACACAAGCCTGCTATAAGCTACTCAATATCTGTGTTTCAAGATTTGACAGTAGACATGTAAGGTAAACATGTTGTGCACGATGAGATATTTTCATCATGCTGGTTTAGACCAGTTATAGCTCAGATTATTGGAAAATTCACAAATTTAGGCTAAAAGCCAGTGGTCATCCCAATATAAACTCCTTGATCGGACCACTAAATTTGAGATGCTATCACACCAGGTGATCACGAAACGTCCAGCCAGACCGCTGTACCATCCATTATTATACCACAAGTCGATATAGAGATGAGAGGAGCTGAGCCCAGCTGACATCGTGGTTTCCTTCTCGATGGGAAGATTTTCTCCCCGCTGAACTCAGATAACCACAGATGATCAGCCGTGAACAGATATGCAGTGCACTGGGCCTAAAGAAACTCTAGAGGCAAGTTACCTATCTCAAGCTCTCATAGTGCAGCACAAAGAAGTAGCTTTCGGTTGGGAGGCTGGTATGAAGATCCTAATTGTGTTGGAACTGTTCATTTTATTTTTGCTGCTAGCAACATGCTTAAGTGCTGTTTTAATAATTTTCTGTTTGGTTATTGCTCATGCACTAAGCAACAGGAAGAGACGGTTGAAATAAAACACTTGAATATATTTAGTGTCTTTTCTTAGTGCAGTGCTATTCTAAAGAACGAAATAGGGTATGAATTACCACTACATCCCAAAACGCTTTACGGGACTGTTAGTAATCCAGAAAGCACGGACACACATCAGCAGGTATGCTCAGTGGGTTGTGTGGGGCTACGATAACTGGGGCTCCCCTGCTCAAGCGTTGGTGTGCTGAACTCAATCCCTGCACCTGTGGGTAGAGAGGCCAAACATTGTAGGACTGGACCAGAGTCTCAGGTTACACACCAGCGATGGGCTTTGCATTTAAACATGAAAGAGAGAGGGGTCCAGCACCCAGGGGGAGAAAGAGGTTAATTGGAAAGAGAACAAAGGGATAGAGTAGCAGAGGAGAGGCAAGTGTTGTGTTTTTGATAGTAGTGGATTTTAGCTTGTACACAATTTGAATAAATGTCATCAACAGGACCCTCCGAGTTCATGATAAGTAAACTCACCAAGTAAAAATTCATACATGAAGAAGACTGTAAGCATGCCAATGGTTAAGCAGTTAATATTCTCTGGTTTAGGAGTTTAAATTATTACTCTTTCAAGTATGTTCATATTCCTAGTCCACACCATCCTCAATTAGAGAGACATATGTATACCAATGGCAGAGTTGCAACAGTAACAGATACTTTGACAAAATATTTTATGTTCATAAAATAACAACTTTATGAAATAATTATATATTACGTTTTCCAAGTTATGCAACAGTAACACCACAATAGCATTCTCATGAATTGGTCGTATCCTTTCCATACAGGAGAAAGAAAAATGGAAACAAGAATATACTGCACAAGTGCCACGAACCATGAATCCATCAGCAATGTGGCCATCACACCCTCTCTCTACAGTGTGGGAGAGAGACAACAAAGGGGCAAACACAGAGAGCAGTCCAGATTCCTCAGTTCACAGACATTGAACAAATTACTGCAATGTCCAAGCAGCTCCCATACAGCCTTAGAGCCTGCCGTTATGGGCTCTACTGGCCATTAAAGGCCCACTCCAGTGTTAAACAAGAGAGCAGGTGTAGGTTGGCGAAGTAGTATAGCGGTAGCAGCAGCACTACCATTTTGGTGAGGCCTATGTGGCCGCAGCGTCTGCCAGAATGACATTTGTGAGCGCAGTGAGGTTAGTTGGGTTGTGATAAGTGCATATGTCCAAGTATTAGAATGTGGTGGGCTGCTATGGCAGTGGGACCCCCTGGGTTCGAAGGTTGGGGTTAGGTGTGGTGGTAGTGAATGGAAAGAGACATGACTTGGCCCAATCTACCCTAAGACCTGAAATCTGGGCAAAGTTGTGCAATTCGTGTGCTATAGCATATGGTACCTCATGGATATCCTTGAGATATAAAACCATGTCATCAGCATAAAGTGACATGGCGTGGACGTCATCGCCTCAAGGTATTCCCCAATGCTCCTGAAGGATGTGGGCTAGCGGCTCCATGGCCAGCCAGAAACGTAGAGAGGATAATGGGCACCCCTGGAGGGTGCCCTGTTGCACCTCTAGTGGGGTGGATATAAATTGCCCAGTTTTCGTCCTGGCCAAGGGGCTGGTGTATAGGAGTCTGACTAGAAGATTGGATCAGGCCCCCAGCCCATAACAGGTAAGTAGGTCGAATAGGTAGGGCCATTCTAGAGAACTGAATGCCTTTTACAAGTCGAATATCAGGCACCCTCCGTGAGGCCACTTAGAGGGGGTGTATTCAAGTACTTTGAAAAATCGGTGAAGGTTTAGGGATGTGTTCCTGGCCAGCACAAATCCATTTTGGTCTGCATACACTAATTGCAGGACCTGAGGGGCTAGCCTGTCCGCTAGGATCTTGGCAAGTATTTTATAGTCGGTGTGGAGGAATGCCAGTGGCCTGTAGGACGCCATATCCTATGGGTTCCTGCCAGGCTTGGACAACGATATGAGCAGGGCAGACGTTCAAGGAGTATTTGGGTCCGGTTTTTGCCTTGCCTTTAATTTCAATTAGAATTGTTCTATTTCCAATTGCTCAATTGTTTTGGAGACTTATAAAAGTGATCCTGAGCAAGTGGTGATATAATAGTCACGTTCTTTGTTTTACGAGCAAGATCCTTAGTTATGAAGACTTCAAAAGATGGTCACATAAGTGAGATGCCGTTCAGTACTTTTTTAATTGTAAATGAGGTGAAGAGAAGCTACTTCTAAAGAGCTCAGCCAACACGTGTTTCGCCCCATGTGGCCCGCAGCCGGGGCTTTCTCAAGGCATAGTTAAAACTATGATCTGGCGTGTCAATGGTATCAATTCGTCCAATACAAAACAATAGTCCTGAGATTTATGCCGACAGATTTAGAGGACATTTACACGACCCTGACTCGAAGATGAGTTAATTTGAACGCCGACCAATATTTTCAGATAAGAATTGCGAGCACAATCTGAGGATTATTATTTTGTATTGGGCGATATTGAACTAAGGATCTCGCTCGTAAAACAAAGAAAGTGAATATTATATCACCACTTGCTCAGGATCACTTTCAACAATATAAGCAGTGCCTCTTATAGTGAGGGGGGTATAATGCCAGTTCCCGTTGCCTTGTCATATAATATTTTCAACCTAGGGGCCAGGTGCGCTGAATAGGTCTTGTAAAATTTGAGCGGTAGCCCGTCCAGGCCTGGTGTCTTGCCCGTGGCTAGTGCCTGTATGGCTCCCAGCACCTCTGCTAGTGTGATGTCTCCATTGAGTTCCTCCCTTGCCTCAGGCATCACCCAGGGGAGTGTCATCGTGGACAGGAAGGACTCAAGGTCCACAGCTGTGGCAATAGTTGTTGAGGTGCACTGAGAAGCGCAGTGTTGCGTGAATGCGTTGTGGATGCCTCTCTGTGTGTGAGTGTACGTCCCTGGTCCAAGGTGAACAGAGGTAATGGGACGACGCAATTGTTCCTGGCAGATCAAACATGCAAGTAGTGCCCCTGTCTTGTCAGAATCAGAATGCATTTTCATGGTGTTGGCTGCTTAATTTAGGCAACACAGTCATTCTAGTAGGGCGGCATGCTCGTGTCTTGCTCGCTCTAGCCACTCTGTGCCCACTCCAGTAGTCCATGCCTGCTGCTCCTATTGGAGCAGTGAGCGTTCTACAGTTGTTACCTCTTTGTCAATCTTGAGTGACATGTTTAAGGCATTGCCTAGGCTGTGGCCTTTTAACCCCACCTTGAAGGCGTCCCATTTAATCAGGCGAGATGTGGCCATGCCCGCATTGAGGTCAAAATGCTCCACTATGTTGTTGTCTAGAGATGCCCTGAATGGAGGGTCCTCAAGAGCCGATGTCTGTAGGCACCAGTTAGGTATAGGTGGTGAGCCATAGTCCCATTGCATGGTTTAATATTGTGTGTTTTCATCAGAGTGCGTCCTGCCTAGGTAGTTGGTGTGAACAACATGTGGGAGCATGTCTGCTGTAGCGACTATACCTTTGATTCGGACATGCAGATCATGGGTGTGAGTAGAATTAGTAAACTCTTGTATATCTATTGCTATGCCACCAAATATCTGTTAGGTGTCAGTGTTGCAGTCAGTTCATTCGTTGCAGTCTAATTCTGTGTTGAGTACACTGTTAAAGTCACCCCCCAACAGGCCAGGGGAGACCGCTCCACCACGTGAGCACACCGGTCAGTGTGCGTAGAAATGCTGTTTGTTCTAAGTAGGGCGCATGCACCGCTCCAAGTATGACTCTGCTGCTTTTCAGCCGGCCGTCTGCAAACACAAAGTGGCCCTCGAGGTCGACTGCTGTGGTATCGGCTACAAACGGTACCCTGGCTTTGATCCATACCAGAACTCCCCTGGCATATGTGGAGTAATTGGTGGAGTATGTCTGTCCTCTCCACTGCCTCCGTAGTCGCGCAGCCTTAACCTGTGTGATATGTGATTCTTGTAAGATCGCAACATATATGAATATAACGCATAGTAGTGAGATGGCAAGTGCATCCCACGAACGTTCCATGTTAGTATGTTATTGTCTGTTAACATGGTGACTGAATGTGTTCCACCCCCAGTTGTGGTGTCGGGCTGGATCCATGTTGGTGTAGGTGGGTCAGGCAGGTGTGAGCTTCAGCTGTAAACCACTGAAACTTAACTGGTAAAAATACCATCGAGAGCAGAGATGCAACGGCATCCTGCCCAAACATGTGAACTGTTTGTGCCAGTGAAGGGGTCTTGGCTGGGGTGAGTGCAGCAGTGCTTGTGGGTCCCCACGTCACTCGCCCGTTGTGTTAGGGCATGTGTTGTGTATCACGGTGGTTGGGTTGCAGATCACCCGGGGTGCATGAGCCGCAGGAGGTCAGCCAATGGGGCAGGCACCCACAAGTCACTGGCGCGTGACAGTGTGTATTGTCTCTTGTGTTGGGGTTTCCACACTATATAGAGTCTTGGGCATCCACATGTGCAGGGGATCGCTGTGTAGTGCAGCAGTGGCCTCCCATCCCCAGGAGTTAGCCTCTTATGCAAAAGAGCAGATGTAGTAATACGCAAAGAGGGAGGGGCCTAGGGCCCAGTAAAGCTTAAAGGATATCGTCTGAAGTTTGCGGGGTGACTCTGGGTGGCATGTTCGAGTCACGGAGATGTTGGGCTGAGGAAATAAAGTCTGCATCGCTGGTAGGGGTGGAGGGTCCTTCATTAGTATCCGTGGGCTGCACAGGTTTGCAGAATGCTGTGGCCACCTACAGCGCTTTCCTTCTCTCCCTTATCACCTCTTCCAGGTCAGGGGAGCAAGGAGCGCCCGATGTGCCATGTTTGTGCCTCTCCAAGCACAGACGCCCAGTCCTGCTGGGCGGTCTTGCAGTGGTAGTCTGCGACCAGGACAAGGAGAGCCCTGGCCTCCCACTGCTCTCCGCCCAATTCCATGCCTCTTTGGGGTATGTGAGGAAGTGAACCCAGCCCTCCGCCTGGATCCGTAGTCTGACCGGGAACAGGAGCGAGTACTATATGCCAGCGTCATATAATTTGCATTTTGCTGCCAAGAATGTTTGTCTCTCGTGCTGGACTGACAGAGTGTAGTCCAGGAATATCATTACATTGGCATTGTCCACTATGAGTATGTCCTGTTTCTGGGCCTCGTACAGAACGGCATCGCTATGTCAACAATGCATGAGTCAGGTGACCAGCATCCTGGGAGGGGCTACTGGTGGGTTGCTGGCAACCAGTGGGCTTGCTTGATTGTGAAGAAACAGGAGAGAGCTGAGACGGGGACGAAACTGCGCAGCCTTGCTTCAACATAGGCCACCATGTCTTGACTTGCCCTCAGGGAGGCCCACTATGTGAATATTGTTTCTATGTGATGGCCCCTCAGCATCTTCTGCCATCTCCTCTATTGCTCAGACCTGAGTTTGGAGCGCTTGAAAAATTGGGTTTGTGCCTCTTGGGTTAGTATGTATCCGAAAACAACGGTTCTAGCGGGAATACAATAAATCTATACTGGTAATTAAAAATGCACAATCGCGATCAATTAGGGTTAAGGATGTCAGAAAAAGAGAGCCTCGCAGACTTGGTGTTCATAATAATTCTTTTTTTATCCAAATTTTTATAATTCAAAAACAATACATACACTGACCGAGAAGAACCACAATAGTGATTATATGTCCAAGCAAATGAAACCATCTAATACATTGTGAACAGACATGTGATATATACAGAACTTGGTTTCCACAATTATTGAAAAAGACAACGACCACAACATGAATTGATAATAATTATAGCCTCTGTGTACAATAGTCAGAGCTATTTAAAATGGTTCGCTATCAATCGAGTCGACGACGTTTCGACCCTCTTGCAATGTGGGGTCTCCTCAGGACCAAGGGGTAAGGGACAATCTAATGGTAGTATTACAGCCGCGTGAGAGGCACAAAAGTGTGAGACACCCGTGAAATGAGAAAGAAGAAATTAATACTCACACGGGGACTCGGTCGAGCACCCCGTGTGAGAGACGCAGGGGCTGTGAACTGGTATTAATCAATTGTGGCTCAGTCACAATAGTGGGCAGGATCAACACCACTCAATGTAGTGGTACCTGAGCAGGATCCTCCGCTGGATAGATAAAGTCGCTGGACCGGTAGTGCCACGGCAGGAGAATAAGGCTTTTGAAATATGCCACATAGGATGAGAACTGCTCTGGTCGTCTGCCTGGTAACAATGACCATGACCATCTCACGCGGCTGTAATACTACCATTAGATTGTCCCTTACCCCTTGGTCCTGAGGAGACCCCACATTGCAAGAGGGTCGAAACGTCGTCGACTCGATTGATAGCGAACCATTTTAAATAGCTCTGACTATTGTACACAGAGGCTATAATTATTATCAATTCATGTTGTGGTCGTTGTCTTTTTCAATAATTGTGGAAACCAAGTTCTGTATATATCACATGTCTGTTCACAATGTATTAGATGGTTTCATTTGCTTGGACATATAATCACTATTGTGGTTCTTCTCGGTCGGTGTATGTATTGTTTTTGAATTATAAAAATTAGGATAAAAAAAGAATTATTATGAACACCAAGTCTGCGAGGCTCTCTTTTTCTGACATCCTTAACCCTAATTGATCGCGATTGTGCATTTTTAATTACCAGTATAGATTTATTGTATTCCCGCTAGAACCGTTGTTTTCGGATACATATGACTTACCCTGGTTCCTAGTGAGGAGGGTCCCCCTTGTCCTCTTTTTCGCCTCCTGGGTTAGTGGCTGCATCACAGTCAGTGTTTGCACAGACTTGTGGACCCTGTCCGAATGTTATTTATTTATTTATTTATGTATTTGTATAGCGCACTAATACCCGGAGGCGTCTAGGCGCTGACATCACTGTCTCCAGCCGGCCACAGGGCATCAAGAGAAGAAAAATAATCACTGCATAGCTTTAGGCCTGAAAAAGCCAGGTCTTTAAGCTTTTCCTGAATGATATCAGGTCTGGTGAGTTTTTCAATGGGAGTGGCAATTGATTCCAAAGTCTGGTGGTAATGTAAAAGAAGCCTTTCCCTCCCCAATTGGCGAGGCGTGCCTTGGGAACCTCCACCAGCCGAAGGGAAGCAGACCACAACATTCTAGAAGGAGTGTGCCAACAAAAGTGGTCGATAAAATAGGCAGGACCCTGCTTGTGCAGCACCCTAAAGGCGATGCAGAGGGCCTTAAACTTGATCCTCTTATCCACCCGCAGCCAGTGGAGGGAATTAAGGGCCGCCTTTGCAGACGCGTATTTAGGTAGTTTGAATAGCAGGCGGGCAGCTGAATTCTGAAGGACTTGCAACTTGGTAAGAAGGGCTTTATTCATACCAATCAGAAGGCCGTTGCAGTAGTCCAGCCTAGACAACACTAGTGCTGAGACTACTGTTTTCTGTAAGTCGGATGGTATGAAGCAGAAGATTTTTCTTAAAATTTTTAAGATGAACCAGATGGCTGATGTGATTGCATTCACATGATGGGAGAATGAGAGAGTCGTGTCGACGATGACTCCAAGGTTCCTGGCCTTGGGGACTGGCGTGGGAAGAGGGCCAAGTTCACTGGGCCACCAGTCTGAGGACCAATGGGAGACATCCCTGCCAAAGAGAAGAACCTCAGTTTTATCGGAGTTCAGTTTAAGGCAGTTTTCAGACATCCATTGGCTCACCTGTCTCATACAGGCATGAAAGTTGTGGATGGTACTACGAGGGTCCTCTGAGATGGACACTATAATCTGCGTGTCATCGGCGTAAGACACCATGGTGTATCCGAAGGATTTAATAAGCCTGGCCAGTTGAACCACATACAAATTAAAAAGGGTTGGGCTGACGAGCCCTGTGGAACCCCACAAGGAAGAGTAAAACTCTGAGAACTCAGGCCGTCCATCTCCACAAATTGTTCACGGTTAAAAAGGAAGGAATTGAACAGTTGTAGGGCGGTACCGGCGATGCCTGTTTCTTGAAGGCGACGTAATAGGAGGCCATGGTCCACCGTGTCGAATGCTGCCGACAGGTCAAGAAGGATCAGTGCCGCCATGCCTCCCTTGTCTACCGAGCGCCTAATTTCTTCCGTGGCAGTGATCAAGGCAAGCTCCGTACTGCGGCCGCCGCGAAAACCGTATTGAGAGGGATCCCGAATGTTATTGTGATTGATAAACATAGTAAGTTCTTGATTCAGGTATTTGTCAAGGACTTTTGCTGGCAGTGGCAGACGAGCTATAGGACGATAGTTGCAGTGATCATCCCGTAGGAGGGTAAGGTCTGTTGCAACTGTGTCAATTTTATTCTCCAGGGACACTCGGGACCTCTCTATTGCTGAACAAGACAATGTCCAGCTTTTCATCCACTGTGGTAGGGCCCACAGAAAATGCAGCCATTGCAGTGCCCGTCAGTTGCGGGGCCAACTGTCCATTTGACCACATTGCTTAGGGTTGTGTTCCAGTGTGGAGACACCCCATGGCTGTTGCTTGTCTACTGACACCTTGTGTGCAGCCACAGCCTGCGCAGGTAAGATCGGTGGGGTAGTGGGGCAGGGTGGGGGGATTTTGACAGACGCGGACAAGGAAATATTTATTTAATTTTCCCTCGTGGTCGGCCGTCGAATCCCCCCCAACCATGACCCACTGCTCTTACCTGCATGGGCCGCAGCTGCTTGTGTGTCAAGGGTGAAGGCTGCCTCTATCTGTGGGCCTGCTAGTGAGTGGTTGGCAAAGCCAGCTCCTAACAGCACAAGTAGCCCAATGTTGTGTGCAGGTTCAGGTGGTTGCTGGTGAGGCACCACCCGAGCGGTCAGTGGGGACAGTATGTGCAGCACCCCATATACCTCCCAGCCACGCCGGTCTACTCTTTGCACTTTGAGGTGGCTCGCCAGTGCTGGTTATCCATTTGGGGCCTGGGTAGTCGGTGCTGGAATCGGGGCTGCCCCTTGACCTGAGGTCTTCATTCAAGGGAGCCCCCCCAGTGACTCCTCCGCCCCCTCCATCCCCGTGACTCCTCCAAACCCTGTTGCCGCCACAGTGGCTCCTCTGATCCTCTGCTGCTCCTCCCCACTTGACCCCTCCTCTCTCTTGGGGGCAGCGGTCACAGCACTGTATTGTCTTGTGTTAGGGCCCAGGGCCTCGCCCCCTATTTTACTCCCCAGTGTCAGGCCTAGTGACTTCCCCACACTTGCTGCACCCTCAGCGTGCACAGTGTTTCCTGGGCAGAGACAAGTGGTCTTCCACTTTACTTTTTATTTCATTTACTCCCTGCTCGCAGGATCCGATGTGTTACGCCCTGGAGCACCTGCAGCAATGGTGACACAATGTCTTTCTGCCCAAAGGGCGTTGGTTTGGCCCAGGGACTGCTCCGTGCTTTGGCCACTCCACCTGCTCTCGTCCCCAGCGGGGCCCTGTCCGTGTACTCTGGTCGCAGGAGGACAGCCTCGCCTGTGGCCATCCAAGCTCCCACAGATGAGATAGGGGCCCACACTCTGCTCCCTGGTTGGCACTCGACTACAGTACAAGCAGCCCCCATTAACCAATCAGGAGCAGAGGGCCGGCCCTCCCTCCAGCAATGGTGGCACAATGTCTCTCTGCCCGCCAAGGCGTTGACTTGGTCCTGGAATCGATCAGTGCTCACGCTACACCATCCACTCTCGGCCCCAGTGGGGGCCTGGCCCATGTACTCTGGCCATGGCAGGTGAAGCCCCAACCCCCACAGCATGCAGGGTCAAGCCGGGCGCGACATTTACCCACACCCGCTTTCTCGGGGGCCCTCGCCTACAGCGCAAGCAGCCCCCGATTGCAAGTCAGGAGCGGAGGGCGGGCACCCCTTCTCAGCCATCCTTCATGAGCGCACCTGCCCCGAGCTTACTGCTCCAGGGCCGCATGCAGAGGGCAGGTCCTCGTCATTTGTCAGGGGGGCACAATGGTAGCCCTTGCGTCCCCGCCCAGGTCCACCGCACCAAGCAACACCTCCGCTTCAGTAGGAGGTGAAATGGCGTCGGGACTTAGGATATTGGCCGGATTCGGAGATCAGTACACGGAGCTCGGCTAAGGAGCCTCCGCCATCTTGGCAGCCTAGGCCACGCCCCCAGATTCTCTACACCCTTGACATGTACTGCAGAGAGTGGATTGACTTCTTTGCCCACCCCATAAACTCAGATATAAACTCTGTTGCCAACTTGATGATTTATACAGGGCTTGGGTATTATATTGTCCATTTGCGTGAGCACTGAACAAGCCAACATAAACGGAGCAAATGTTATCAAAGACCTCCAAATTGCTTTTAGCTCCCTCCAATTGGAGGAGTGCCTTGCATCCATCAGAGACAGCATCAGATGCTGACATCTGTCATTGTCACACAAGAAATTGAAGGATCTAGGTATATCTCTTGCAATAGGTGGCTGGCTTTCATCCCCATAGTAGCTGTCGACAGACAGCCTGAGGTACTGTCAACCTCTGATCGGAATCCTCCAATTCAAGAAGATCACACCCACAGCAGATGTTGTACCAGAAGATGCATATGATACCTTCAAAGCAACAAAAATGGTTGTGGTGACCTATTGCCGCACTCTATGTAATTCCTATTACACCGTGCTCACTTCCAGGGTCAACAGTTTAGAACACCCCACAAACATAAGATTTACGAATTATAGGAGAAGGAGCACCAAATGGCCAACTAGTCGATCAGACATCCCCCAATCAAATCACAATAGCCCCACCATCAATGAATAGCCAAAACTTCAAACAATTCAACAGTAGACAAGTATCCCCAAAAAAATGTGATGCTCTTTTTTGGGATACTTGTCCACTGTTGAATTGTTTGGAGTTTTGGCTATTCATTGACGGTGGGGTTATTGTGATGTGATTGGCGGATGTCTTCATGATAGACTAGTTGGTCATTTGGTACTCCTTCTCCTATAATTCGTAAATGCATATCATACCTGCTCATGGAACTGGAAAAGTCTCTGATGTGCTGTCAACCAATAAGTGACTGACACTCTCTTGCAACAGAGAGACACATTTCCAGAGAGATATAATCCTACTCAGAAAGAGACACACTTTGCCTAGTGCATTTCTAAAATCCACCCCTATGAACTCTAGTGACCTCATGGGATGCAGCAGATGATCAACCAGACTTATAGGACACTTGTCAGTTGATAAGATGGTGCATGGATCAACCAGCCATTAAGATAGAGGTGAAACATGATCCCCTCTACATGAAGATGTCCTACCAATGGTACCAGAATGCTCATGAATATTCTGGTGGTAGTCACTTTCAGGTCAAAAGGGAGTACTGTGAATTGAAAGTTGTGTCTGCATACAGTGAACTGGAGAAATTTCTGACAAGGAAGCCAAATCAGCATGTGCAAGTAATCACCTGTAGATTAGGAGACAACATGAATTCTTGAGGTCTCATATTAATTTTTTCAATGTTTCCATCTTGAAAGTCATATTTGGGGTCCATATTTTGAGCTGTTTGTGATGCAATACTAGGCAAATCCCGCATGAGACCTCAGGAACAAGAAAGATGATTAAATAAAATCCTGTACCCCACTCCATGGGTGGACCAGGGATTACCTCTCTCTTATCCAATAGTACTAAATGCATTCCATAAGTGTCTAATAACCTTGTCTGATCACTTTGGAAGGTGTGATAATTGGACATGAGACAATAGGAAGGGATGAAAAATCTATCTTATAACCCTCTACACTATACAGATAGAACTCATGAATCTCAAAAAGAATGATGACACACATGCTTGAATGCTTTGAGATACTCAGCTAGATTAGTTAGAGTATCCACCGGAAAGAGCGTCACCAAAGGTAAGTAACTTGTTCTTCTTATTGATGCTTCTAACCGTAGGGTACTCACCTTAGAATAGATACCAATGCAGTACCTTCGCACGGTAGAGGTTGGTATAGTGGCACAGGCCAAACCGTCCTGCAGAACCAAACAGGCAAAATATCCATCTTGACGGAACTGGCTGACAAGGCAGTAGTGCTTTATGAACATATGCACTGATTCCCACGTCAAAATCTGGCAGATGTACAGGCACTCCCTGCACAAATGAATTGGTAGTGGCCTTAGCTATGGTGGAATTGACTCTCAGACATTCCAAGGGCTGCCTCTTGCCGGTTTTGTAGCAGACCTTACTGCAAAGAACAATCCACCTTGACGTGATCATCTTCTTCACAGCCTACCCCTTCTTTGCTCTAGGAAAGCCCAGGCTGTAGAATTTCTGTCAAACACTTGTTTTAGTCTCAATGGAGGGCAGTGAATTCTAGTACTTTGACTGACCTCTGAACCACCACTGCAATTGAGACATTTTCTTCTATTGGGCGTCCATGTGGCGATCCAAGTTCTGTCTCAGGTGAGATATCAAGCCCACTGGTGTTTTGAAAATCAAGTTATAAGGCATTATGAGTGGAATGAGGGGGACAAGCCATTTTCCTCACCATAATCATCATCAATATCCTGGGGTGCACCTTGCTCTAGCACAGGTCTGAGTCAGAGACAAAAAGATAATAGAGTAGCTCCTAAAGGTCTAAGGCCCCTGGATATTTCTGTTAAAACAGGGGAACCAAGACTCCTCATCCTCATGTCCCGCGACTCTGAGCTCATGCAATCAAGACTTACTCACAGAGGTGGTTCGGAGCTAAGGGTTGGATACAATATAATAGACCAGTCATCAAAGATGAAACAAGTATTGGCAAAGCCAATAGGTCTGGCTTGCATTTTGAATCCAATCTCAAATATTTTTCTTTCAAAAACAAAAAAACCTTGTCGCAGTGAAAACAGCAATCAAAAAACGATCACTTTCTGTATAAAATGCACTTATGAGAGAAAGAACTAATGTGTGAAGATTTCGTGCACATTTGAGATGTAAATCGCCCCTCGTGCTTTTGGAGAAAATCCCTCTCTAGGAGGCGGAATGATACATCACAAACCATTAACATGAGCAAAACAGAACAGGTTACAAAGATCACAGTGGGAACCTGGAGTGCTTAGCGTGGGCAGTTGTTGAGTTATCATCCCATATAAACCAATGCTTTTCCCTGAAGCCAAAAACAAACAATGGAAAAGCTATAGAAGCCTATTTAGTAGCATCTGCAGAGGTCTCAGAACTTTACCTAACTGGTGTGTCAGTTAGAGGTTGCATGGCATGATCAGGTGCTAGCCCAGTCTAGAACAAATCTTGATGTCTCCTTAGCTCAAGATAGCTCAGCAGGCTTTGGTTTCTGTGGCGAAGCAACTGAAAAAGTCCATTTAGGTCAAGAGGAGGCCATAAGCTTCCCCTTATACCGAGGCTGAGGGCCTCAGAGGGATCTGGGGAGAGCCCAACCTCCAATTATAATGGCAACTCATAATTTTAGTTCTTAAGCTGTTTGTGGTCCTTCTCATGAGCAGGAAAATGGATCTGCACTGGAACTGGCTCCTTTCTGGCCTACTTCTGGACTCAACCCACAGAGCCAGGTAACTGAAAAACAACTATTGTAGAATCAGCATTTGGGGAAAGGGCACAGCTAATAAATCAGCTTTTGGCGAGCCTCGTAGGAACTGTTGCTACCTGGGCCACAGCCAGAATATCCGGAGGACAGCATTGGTACCGCAGGGGGAGAAAACACGGTTTCTCATGCATTCATCCCTGTCAGTGATCTCAACTTAAGTATTTGTTTAATCCATCAGAGAATGTAGGGGCATTTGTGGAGTGTAGCACAGACCACACTAGATTTACACAGCATGAGTCAGTGGCCCTTACACCATGAGTACAGAAACTGTATACTCGTGGGGTAGAGGCCAAATATTTGACACTGTAATAATTCCAACTAGAGGGGCACCAGCCATTTGCAAGGGGGATTATTCATTGAGATTGATTAGGATCAGCTGGAGGTAGCGGAGTCTATCCCTGGCTTGCTGTTTACTGCTCCTGGCACTACCCTTACTTCCCCTGATGTGAGTGTCATGACCACAGTGGCACCCAGTGAAGAAGGCGTAAGGAGCATTGTTTACTTTCAATAGTGTTCACTCATTGCCAGGGGGGTAGCTCAGTCAATGAGACTTAGGGGGTGTGAATCCCAAACTTCCCAACTACAAAAGCAGTGGAACAGGGTGAATGTGTGAGGTGACCAAGGTTCAGGATGGACTGTTCCCAAAAGGAGCAGGATCAATAGTGGTTGCATTAGGTAGGCCTCTCTGGCTGATTTAGAGATTGACGGACAAGTACTTTGTTGCAAAGGTGATGGAGTACCCTGTCCACCAAACTCAAGGGCCGCCAGCCCGATTTCGAGTCTGGCGGACCACAAGTTTTATGCAGACGAAGTAAAATTTACTCTGTCAGTATAAAACTTTCTTCGATGGCCCGACAGAGAAGGTGCCATTAGAAGTAAGGAATCTGAGTGCTCACCCTATTTACAGCAGACCGCCCGATGTCTTTTTTTTTTCTCTCTATCTGTCCATCAGGCATATCCTGGCAGTGAGGGATAGTAAAAAAAAAAAGGAGACTTACCCCCACACCATGGGAGAAAACTTGTGTAGCGGTCATTAGTGTTTTTTATTTTTGGAAAAAAAACGCCTGCTTTTGGAGTTTGCTTTTGAAAAACAAATAACTTTGGAAAAGTCTGATGGCCAGTCATCATGTTTGATGGAGCCATCCGTTAAACTTTACCATCCATGATAGCAATTCCTGCCAATGTATAGAGTTGTCCGCCGGGTTGGCGGTCATCTCTAAATTAGGCAGGCAGAGTAAAGACAGTAAAGTCCTCCGCTATCTATCCTCTCTGCCTTTACTCTGTCTGCTAATCCTAAATCAAGCCCTCTGTCTATCGTGGCACAGTGGACGAACAACAGTGGTTTGGGATGCTACCTAGAGGGATTGCTAGGGTTTAGACTATTTACAAGCATTTGCCCTATCACCTTTTGGGAATTTGATTTGATTGCCAATAATATGCCTGGAAACCTGAGATTGATGCAGCTTTCCAAGCATACTACTGACAATGTTTGCCAATTCTAAAAAGTAATACATTTGCAACCATACAAGGTGTACTTCTATGGGTGCAGATCTGCTACTTTTTTGGTAAACCAATCGCTAAGGGGCATATTTAAAAAAATGTAGCGCAACGTAGCATAACAAGCAATGGTGGTGTGATGCGTTGAGTCACCTGAAGAGAGCAGAACTGCACCATAACTTCAAAGAAATTGTGCATTTCTGCTCTCTCCGTAGGCTGGCGCCCTTTAGGCTGCTGAGCGCCAGTGCAGGCATGCTTGCTACATAATGCAAGAATGTCTTCATTTTGATCAGGATAATTTTTGTGGATAAAGGATACCTCCACATCCGATATCCCTATACCAGGTATCCTATACCCCTCGGTGCCCTTACATAAGTAAATAATGGCACCTGGTGGTATGCACTGGAGTGGATACCCCTCAGTGCCCCTAAATAATTATGTAAGGGCACCGAGGGGTATGCACTGCACAGTGTGGTGCCCACTCTGCCCATTGGCGGAATTCCGCTGAATGAACTCCACCAATTCCACCCACCCCTAGCACTGACCTGTTGTCCTCACAGCTAGCATACAGGAATATTGAATATCTGGCCTATGAGATGTGAGATTAGCAACCCGCACTTGCTGGAAACTGCACAAGCGTTTTGATCTCATACCGTGGACAGCAGATATATCGCCACAGCGATGTAAACACTCAGACCCTTCAAGAGATGCTCTTGTAAAACCATAACTTTTTACCCACCAGGGTAGTAATTGTAGTGAGCCATCCAGCCACTGCAAGACAATGTATCCACCTCAGCCTTCCGGCCCGGGTGCAGAACAGAGGCTATAAATAAACGGGGTGACAACCGCTCGGGGTTGTCATCACCCACCAGTAATAGCAACTATGTCTGTGGTCCGTTATTCCTAAAAGTATAGGCCCCTCACCCCTGTAGCCCAAATAACTCCCCTCCACAGTAATGACCGGTGACTAAAAACACTGAAGAACACCAGGAAATTCTTCCATTATATCGAGGGCATGGAAACAGTTAAATAATTTGTTCTGAACTTGAATACGCATATCGGTAATAAAAAAATAAAAACATTCATGACACCCATTCAAGTCTAAGGAACACATGGTTGGGTGAGTGGAGTCGGAAGAAGTGGCCAGACATGATTTGCAGACTGTGTTGGTGGGCTTGACGACCATTTACCGGTATCCCATTTAGTCGATCTTTCCAAAGAAGGTCTGGCCGATACGTTCAATACTAACAGGCACCTTATTCCTCAAAGCTTTTTAAAAATAGGTCGACAGCCCTCAACTATGTGCTGTTTTTTGCTCTTTTTTACTTTACCCTAAATTGACCATGTATAGAATCATTGATTTTTTGCCCAAGGAATGCTTAAGTGTCAACACAGATAATAATAATATCTGCTCTAAAAAACCAACAAATGTATAAAATACAAATAAATATTCTAAAAAACTGCGATCGAAAGGAAAAAAATCACACGAAGTTTATTAAAGTAATGAAAACAAAAAACGACACCCGATAAGGCCTCATTTTCAGGGGGCGCTCATGTGTGAGGTATTCCGGTGCATTGTTGCCCGGGGTAGACGGGCTCGCGGCAGCTGCTTTGCTTGGAGCAGGGTTCCGAGCAGGTCTTGTGCAGACAGATGCCGGGACTCGGGTACCTGAGCCCCGCTAATTAGCTCAGGTTTCATAGTTCACACAAAAGGCCCACTGTTCCGCACCCCGCAATTAGACTGTTCCCGTGGGCGCCTGGAGCGGGTGAGCGCTGCGGTGCCGAAGCCTTTCTAAGGCGTGTTAACTTGCCCGTCACTGTCACTTGCCTTGGAAAGGCAGCTTGCCAAACGATACCTTAATTACACCTCAAAAGGAGACAAGCGGCATTTCCAAGCCAGCCTTCACAGATTATGTCTGAAGGAACGGCACTCTGGTTGGGAAGGCCACGGTCTCGGGCTCAGTCATGCGTCAATGCCGGCCCATCTGGCCGGGCGGACAGGTGCTTTCAGAGCCCTCTCCTACTTAATATCCAACATGAAAGACATGAACGGTCCGGTTGGTTCAAAAGATAAAGCGCTCTCAGTTTCCCCCTTCGACTATAACGCGTTTTGAAATTCTTAAATGAAGGGGCTATGACAGGCGCTGCTGGGCCTCCACTGTGGGCAGACAAGAGATCTCGTCACAAACGAAATCAGGCATTTGACAGAAATGGTCACCTGCACTCCGACGCGACCTGCAGTGTGACCACCACAGAGAAAGTTGTCTATGCAGAGGTCGTGCTCCCCTACCTCCATACCGGCCGTAAAGCAACAGGCCATGCTTAATAAAGCACCAATTTACATACAAAAGTTAGCTATCGGGATCACAGCGTGACATTTTCCAGTCTGGAGTGTCATAAGACTTATCAAGGCCCATAACAGTGTCCACCACCGAACCGAGTGGTTTGGACCGTTTTCCAATGAAGAGCCATGCTATGCGCCTATCCTATACATGATTCTGAATTCCTACATTAAAGGGGAATCATAGATTACTACTTGTTTGCTGTTGGCTGGCGATACAGAACAGATTGTATTACGCATACAAGAACGTTAGTGAGGTCAGACCTTACTGGGACCAGTTAATTCTGATCTATTCCAGCTTTCAGTTACATATCATTACTGTTTGCCTTGAAAAAGTCCATAGGACGAAACACGTGTCGGCTGCCGTTGTGCTTGTTTTGTACGAAAAGATTGGACATTAAAAAAGAAGAAAAATCATCCCGGACTGCTTTTGTATAACTTTTGTAGCTACGAACCAGCACTATCATATAGACTACCTATGTGTGCCTCAGTACTTTTGTATGTAAATAGGTTTTTCCCAAGAGTTTACTCTAGAGTTTATATCCTCCAAGTGGCTGGGGGGTTTGTTACATTGAGAGCACAGTAATTTACTATTTGTTAATCATAAATTTATCCGGAAATTAGCCTAATAGATGTGCATTTGTAAAAGGCAGAGACACTTTTTTCAGTTTTGTCACAAAATTTTAAAAAGGCACCCCTCGTTCCCTCAGACAGCCCAGAACTTCATTTTATTGTGACAGCTAGGGTTATCACCAGTTTTATTTATTTATTAGCACATTGGAATGTTGGGACACCGCAGACAAGTAGACTAGGGAGAATTTTCAATTAAGCTGGCAAACTTCGTGAAATTGGGGAAATTTGTCAAAGTTTTGCATCACACAGATTTGCGTAATTTTTTACTTGTGGTAGACTGATTTGCACTGAGTATGTCCTCACATAAAAAAAAAAAATCACACAAGATACCAGCAAACCACAGATTATATTCTGTCAAAAATTGTAGGATAAATGTACCAATTTTACATGCCCTTAGTCTACACCACCTACTTCAACACTCCAATGATTGGCTTTTTCTTCTACTTTTTAATTTATAATCATCTATGCTCAATGGGAGGGATGTTCTGATACCCTTAGAGCCCTTCTGCCTCAGGATATGCCAGTTGTTAAAGGCCCTCTCCCGAGATATAGACGCTCCCCTGCGGCACGGGCCTAAAGTGCAACACAGGGTCTTTAACAGTGGCAGTGGGTTACATGCTATATTAATGACCAGCATGCAACCATGGAACAGCTTCGAAAAGGCTCAGACAGTATGCGGAGAAGGCATATGATGGTACAAGTCCTAAGTGTGTAAATTATAATAATGAAAGGAAAACAGAAAAAAGCAGGATCTTGGCTATTATAACCTGGAGCTCATTCCACACAGACTGTTCCTGAATCACCATGAGTTAGTGTTAGAGTCTAACACTCGTGTCTTCGGATTGTATGTGAGAGAACACTCTCTCCATTTGTTGAAGGTCAGCACGTAATCTTTTCCATAACTCATACAACTATGCTGCCAATTTCTATTGCCTAAACCTTCCAACTTGGCCTTGGCTTCAGTGTCAACCATATTTGTCCAACGGTAGGGTCCACAATAGAATGCAGCAAGTCCTTTGTCCCAAAAGGCTCACACTTAGGGTTCTTTCACTAGCTTTTTTACATGAGTAGGTGTCAATTAATACTGGAAATTCAGGCGAAATTTGGAAGGACGTCACACCTTCTCAGAAAAAAATGGTTAGCGAATTGGGTCTGTAGGGCTTGAAACCAAGTCAATTGCTTCACAGAGTTCTTAGGCATCCTGGCTTGTTAGTATGCTTCTTGTGCATAAACCCACAAATTATCCCGAAATGGGCCATTAAATGAGAGCCATAGAGCGTCTGATGCAATGATTAATTCTGGAAGTGAATTTGTCTTGAGTAATGGTGAACCTATGCGCGAGCAAAAGGAGCAAAGGTACAATAAAGGGGGTGATTGTGATAGGATTCCAAGGTTCACTGACAGCTCTGAGCAGAGAAATAAAGGAAGGACATTACAAAATATCAAATTCAGAATCCCCCACCCTCATATAAGGCTGCAGGCCAGGGCAATCGAAATGGCAAAAACCCAGAGTGCACCAGGAGAAGGACCTCTGTTTGCAGAAGTATATCAGAGCAACAATATCAAGGTCTGTACCTGGGATGGACAGTGCTTGAAAACGTAGGTGTTATACCACCCCTCACAGACATAAATCAGGATCCGAGGGTCACAGACATATAATTAACACCGAGGCCACAGACTGCAGTCACTACACAGAAGGGACCACTCACGTGTTAAACATGGGAGGTTTTATTCCACTACATTTGTATAATAATTCACCATCCAGGCACATTGACTGCTGTCAGTTATGAAAGGTTCAACCAATTAAACATTCAACCAATTAAACACTGCCCAGGAACACCCCTGTGAGAAACAGGGTTACATGTTGAGGGGGAGGAGGGGGGTGAAACCCTACTCAAGCAGCAACCACAATCCTTGTCAGGGTGAGGCACAAGCAAACCTCAAATTAACCTGTGCTCAACACTCTGGTAGTGTGGCACAGAGCATTCAAGCACAACTTAGAGGCAATTTGTAAAGTATTTATGCAGCACTTCAAACAGTACTAAAGTGAAATCACAACATAAGAAAAGCCCCACACCAATTTAGAAAAATAGAGTACATTTTAATAAATAGACAAGACCAAACTGACAATAATCCAATCAGTAGAACTGGAGACATGCAGTTTCAAAGATTCCAGTAAAAACAGTTCCAAAAAACACTAAGCCCCAACTGTGGATTACTGGTCGTGCTGGACCTGTTCAAAATCACAAGTTCAGGCTGACCACGACGGAGCACAGGATAGCTACAGGGATCCAGTTAGGCCCGCTGAACAAGAGTACCTTAAATCCTGTTTGAGAAGCGTTGCGAGGTCCCACGTCAAGGATGTGTCGCTCAATTGAGGTGATGTGTCAGTTCTGACGAGCTGCGAAGCTGCGATGCGAGGTCCTGCATTGTCAACAAAGATCCAGTTGACAAAGGCTTGCGATGCAAAGTCAAGCACTGAGGATGTGTCACACAGCTGAGGTGATGCGTCAGGTCCGAGGAACTATGAGACTGCGATGCAAGAACCTGCATCATTGTCAAAGCTTCAGTCGATGCGAGATTTGTGATGTGAGGACCTACGTCGGGGAGACATCACAGAGGTGGTTCCAATGTTGCTGTGAGGTCCATGCGGAATCCTTGCACTGGGAGAATCCTCGCAGCAGAGGTGATGCGTTGGATCTGCCTGGGGCTGCGCCTTGCAGCAGAGGAGATGCGTCAGTTCTTCTGGATCCACAGATTGGCTGGCAGAGCACCTTCATGCCCACTTCCAAGGGTCCAGGACTGTGTCGTACCACTTGGTAGGGTAGGACTCACAGATGACAGAGTCCAGGTGGTGGGTTCAAGGTTGATGGAGCCTTCTGCCCTGCGGCTCCAGTCAGGAGGCCTGCCAACTAGTCCTTGCAGTCACTCTGGGGTCCTGGGTTCAACAGATGCAGGTCCAGTCCTCCTCACCCAGGCAACAGGGCAGCACGTCAGCACAGCAGGGCAGCAGTCCTTCAGAGGAGCATTCCAACAGAGTGGCAGTCCTTTCAGTAGCACAGCAGTATTTCTTTCTCGCAGAGTCCACAGGTCCAGGAGTGTACTGAAGAGTTGGTGTCTAGGGTACAATATTTATACCTGGGCCTTCCTTTGAAGTGGGAGAAGGTTCTAGAGGTTTACCTTTGAAGTCCTCAGGCTTCCTGCCTACCCTTTCCTGGCTCCAGACTAACTTCAGGGGGTATGCAGCCCATTGTGTGGAGGTAGGACACTGCCTATTCAAGTGTAATTAGGTATGTGCCCAGCTCCGCCCACCTATCCTGCCAGTGATGGCCCATCCAGGCACAACTAATATCTCTGTGAGTGTGGCTGTCTAGAAGGAATACACAGAGCCCAACTGTCAGCTACACACAGTCATGTGACCCAGAGACAGACTGCAGGCACTAAATGGCTAAGTCAGGAAAATGCCAACTTTCTATAAGTGATATTTTCAAAATTGTAATTTAAAACCAGACTTCACCATAAGAGAGGATTTTTCATTACAATTCCAAAGACACCAAACATGAAATAGTTACCTGTTTCTATTTGGAAGTTAAAGCTTATTAAATGTAATAAGGTAACTCCAATGTTATCCTATGGGAGAGGTAGACCTTGCAGTAGTGAAAAACGAATTTAAAAGTTTTCACCTCCAGGACATGTAAAACTTAAAAGTACATGTCCAACTTTTTAAATACACTGCACCCTGCCCTCTGGGCTGTACAGGCCTATGCTAGGGTTGATTTATATGTATTAAAAAGGAGGTTTGGGCCTGGCAAAAGGTTTATTTTGCTAGATTGACATGGCAGTTTAAAACTGCACACACAGGCTCCAATGTCAAACCTGAGACATGTTTAAAGTGCTACTCAAAGGAGTGGCACAATCAGTGCTGCAGGCCCAGTAGTAGTGTTTAATTTACAGGCCCCAGGCACAGGTAGTGCCACTTTACTAGGGACTTACAAGTAAATTATATATGCCAATTGGGTATAAGCCAATTCTACCACATTTTAGGGAGAGAGCACTTTAGCACTGGTTAGCAGTGGCAAAGTGTGCAGAGTCCTAAGGCCAGCAAAAACGAAGAAGGCAAAACAGGAGGGTTGAAGGCAAAAGGTTAGGGGGGAAACCACACCAAGGATGCCAGGTCTAACAACCCCCTTTCATTTGCCAGGGCATCAACTGATATCACATGGTTTACCATTCAGAAATCGACTAGAGAATTCAACTGCTAACTTTACAGCAATGAGAGCAAGTAAAACGGAAAGAAAAATAATTCATGTGAGACCGTAACAGCTTATGGATCAAGAAAGACCTGGACAGTCGACTGTCATTTATCCAGCACAGAGATATGGTGCTCCCTTCTGTTTACCAGTATGCGCTTTTTCCCTCGAGTTATCGACAAGCCACACAGCAGCCTGCTACTAGGCAGTCCTCTTGAGGGATTCAAGGTGCCATCATGTCAACTGAATAGAGTTACAGTCATTGCCACAGTGAGTATGGAGATGGTGAAGGCATGGAGTCATCGCTCATTGCCAGAGTGAGCAACGAGTTATCGCTCAGTCACAGAGCGAGTGCATGGACGAAACTAACATGAATATATCCCTCATTGCTAATGCACGTCTATGAACTGAGCAGACATGCAGGTATCTCTCAGAAGCAGAATGAGTCCATGGGGGGATCTGACATAGATTTTTTACTCATTTTTTGAGTATGCTTAGAGGTGCAACTGACATAGAGCCGTCACTCATTCCTGGACTTAGCATGTATTTATCACTTGAGTCCAGAGTTTGACGATCACGTGGAGTTGATGCTTATTCAAAGAGTGAGTGGGGTAAGAAAGCCAGTTATAGCTAATTTGCACCAACAGAAAAGAAGCACGTTGTGACAGCCAACAGAAATGAAAGTTCTACCCAAAAGCACATCAATTGCTGCCTAGCAAAAAGGTGGTGTGTGACTTTTCCCTCCTGGGTTCACCTAGTACACATATGTATGCTTCGGTTCATTTGAGGAGAGCAGCAGTAGAGACAGTCACATCTGTGGCCACCTGTTGCACCTTTCACACAAAATAGAAGTGCAGATGCCAAACTTAATAGTAAAGGGATGGAGGCGGAATGTTCCACTGGAATACATATGGGGTGTGAGACCATCCTGTAAGTCATATGTGTGAATTAGGACATTCTCTATGTTGCCATTGTTCAAAATTGTTGGCAAGGGGCCATTATAGAGGCGTAAAAATAAATCGGGAGACACATCCAAGGCATAATTAAGGGTATCAGTAATTATCAATATGTATCTTGAGGAAGCATGCAGTGGCGTCTCCACCTCCTGATGTGATGCCATATTTGCCTCCATAGTGGCATCCAGTGATATCTAAGACATCCAGGATGATATTGAATGTATCCAGTTGGATGTGTGATCATAGAAGTAGCTCAACCAGACAACTCCCATCCGTGACACAGATGGTCCTCGGTACGGTGGATCAGACCCTGACAACTTCAATGCTGCAGATTTAAAAGAAGCTGCACTGTCACACTTCCTTTTTATGTTGTGCATTTTTTTTCATGCAAACCTTGTTGAACCTTTCTCTTGACACGGAAGTGCTCTTTTTCCTCTGTGTGCGATCTCAGTTATACATGCCCCATTTGTTGACATTGTACTGGTCTCTGGTGTACTGTTGTGTATTATAACATTAGTACATAGTGGTTTCTATCTCTATGTGGGGTGCTAAATCACTTGCCTACGTGGGTAGCACGCTACACTATGCAGGGTGTGTGGTTGGAGCAGTGCTTTCTTTGTTTTGGTCCTATGTGGGAATTGTTTGCATGTGGAGCATGATGACCACATGCTCCACATGTCGTTTTATGGGACACAACACTTAGCAGTGATGGATGAATAACTGAGACATAGGCGTGCAGTTTAATACTTCCAATATGCTGGCACCTTTGAATAGCTATGCAGGTCACTTTATTGTATTCTTTATGATCACAGTTCACTAAGGTGGTTAAAGCATATATTTTTGTTTGTGTTTATGATGCTGAGCAGGCATAGGCTGGAGAGAGAGAGATGCCCTGGAGATCTCCTGGCATGGACTTCATTACAAACATCCCATATATGATTGTCATTGCGAGATGCCAACGACGGCCATAACATAGTTAGTTGAGACCTGTAGTGGTGGACTAAATTAGAGTGCTCCACTGTTGAGCTGTATGTGGTGAATCTCTTTAGTTATTCCAAGGCTGTATAGTTGCTATGGATTAGTACAGTACTGGTTGATAGACATGACCTGTAGTGGGTCTGTCTTATGCAAGTATAAGAGGGCTAAACAGTACAAGGTAATCATTTTGCAGCCTTCTTGACCTACAATCTGTTTTACGACTGCTGAGTGTTATGGCATTAGTATTACTGAAGGCCAAGTGGGTAATATGTGAGTTTACATTGCTATATGAGATATGGGATTCTGTAATCCCTGTATAAACGTCGGTCTCTAATTTCTTTATAATCGGCGACTTGTGTCGCACCCAAGTACAATATGCACTAAACCACTGACAAGGCTCTTGTTCAGTAACTGACATATCTTGAAGATTTCATCTTTCGGGTACTGAAGCAGAAAATGGCTTCGCGTATGTGCCGGCATATCCCTATGGAACTAGGATTCTCTTTGTCCTTTGTCTTTGATCAACTAGCCTGCACTGACAGGCAACTGAGAAAAATCCCAGGTGTGCAACTCAGATAGCAGCAAATGCTCAAGGTGTTGATTCTGGTACACCATCTCTCTGGCTGGTGCATCAAGGAGTCCTGTTAGTCATCAGTGATTTATTTGACTGCATTAAAACAACTGTCCTGGTGAGACTTGTTACAGCTTACACTTCCTGCCAATAAACCCTTGCCTCCTGGCACTGGGACTCATTTACACTGAGTTGGCAGCATGCAAACAATGGCCTGCCGCAGACACCCTGGAGCACAGTCTGTGGGACACCTCCTTGTCCCCAGGTAGGCTCTGTTTCACAGCCACCTCTTCCAATTTCTGCCATCTGTATTTATTAATGTATTCTTTGTGTAGTTTTGTTGAATGAGGCTAAGCTTGTTCCTTCATTTGATAGCTATGTCAAGGAAGTGACCCGAAAAGGGCCACGGGGTCACTCACGACCACCTCCTCTGCCTTCCTACAAATGAAGAGTCGGTCAGACAGTAGAGAATACAAACCAGATATTTATTGAGATTACACTGCAGTGGAGCCCAGTCTGACCAGCCTCTTGGGATGACTGTCGAGGGACTGACTTTCCCCAGCATAAAGGTAACAGTTATACATTTCTACAACTGGGCAGTGACACGCCCACTCTGTAACTTTCCACAGGGAGACAGCTTGAACAAAGGGGCACACAAAGATGAGCTAAGAGTCTGAGACCGGGCACACACTATCTCTCTGGCAAGGTCATACAGTCTATACTTGCAGCTGGAACAGTGGGAGCAACCTCTATCACAGGGAAAGGTATGCGTTAACAAGCGACTTTCTCATGCTTCAGTGAGGCCTAACCTTGGAGATGCAAATGCATCCCAGCAGCTTTCTGCTGAGACAAGCAACAAGTGACAAAAGCTTAGTTTCAATCATAAAGCGAAATGGTGGCTGCATGAGAGAAAATGGCAGCACAGACGCTAACCTTAACTCACAGAGTATTTGCAGGGATTGGTTACACACATATGCAGTAGTGATTAATACAAAGTAGCTACATGAATGCTAACATAATTCAGTGTAAAGCATAAGTGATGGAGCAATAACGCATTCAATTCTAACATATGCAAAGTATGAAGGATTTGGCTGCTGTGCATGTATATTAAGTCATATTTATTTACCTACGATAATGGATCGTGCTAATTTCAAGATTTAATTTACATTGTTGATAAAGGTACACCCTCCTCTTCTGCATTTCTGGTGTGATATCACTGAAACTGAATGCACTGAGTTCCAGGGACCCAATGTGGGGTCTCTCATTGCAGGTCGGTGCCCACTACCTTGAGATCAGAGCTTGGTTCAAGGCCTTTGCATCCTTTGAAATATCATGGCTATCCTTCATTAAAGACAATTTAGGAGTCACACTACTGGTGGTGTGAATCTTAGGGCCTCATTGCAACATTTTGCAGCAGGGGCAGGGAAATATACAAGATCTGGTCTCTGTGTCAAAGGACTTAAATTATAGCTAACGTATGAGGCATCACTATGCAAAATTCAGGATGGGATTGCTTGTGTTCTCATCTGGAGGGTTGCTGGTGTGGGAATTCAGGCTGGATTGTTGCTGTAGCAGCAGGACCAAGGCTAATTTGCATATACCACATCTCTTTCTAGAGTAGTATAGTGGGCAAAAACTATGGACTGAAATGCAGCCCAGAATAATTATCAGTGGTTGAGATTGAGTTACGCATTTCACTTATCACCCTTTTTATTTTCCTCAACAAGGCACCACTCAACAGGACGGGAATCTCACATTTTGTGGGTCACAGTTGAAGAATGATGTAAAAGCAAACCTCTGGTTTCTAATGTTCAAAGTTTTCTGGTGAACACACCTAGGTGGACATGTATGTATGTATGCATGTATATGGTATTTCTATAGTGCAAGCCTAGCCAAAAATCAGAGAAGAGCTGTACATGGTCAAAGGCAAGCATAAAGTCAGTGAGTAAGAGCAGAGGAGGCTGTATTATGTATGGTTAATTCATTGTGATGTAGTGTACTTTCAAAAGTTGAGTCTTCTTCAACTCCATCCTAAATTGGAGCAGCGCTGGAGCAACCTTGCTGGATATGGGGATGTTGTCCCAGATCCTGGATGCATAGATGGAACAGGCCTGTTGTCTTTTATTTCTTGTATACACTTTTTAGTCTGCAGTCTGATGGTGTCCTGGCTGGGAGTGTGCCAAAGTCCAGCAGACATTGTAAGCTTGCCTGCCAGATAAGGGAGGGTGCTGGCTGTAATAGCTTCGTAAATGATGCAGCTGGTTTTCAAGATGGTGTGCAAGCAAGGCGAGCCAATGGAGTTCAATCATGATGAAGGTGATGTAATCATATTTCTTCAGACCCTGGATGAGAAGTGCTGCAGCATGTAGTATGCCCCTATGGCTGACAGTGAGGAATCTGGGAGGCCATAAACTAGGGCATTACCACCATCCACTTGGGAGACTATGAGGGCATGACGAGCAGATCTGGAGTTACTTTCTGGAGTAAATGGTTTGAATTTCTTTATAAGCCAGCTGGTATCAGGCTGTTTTTTTGGCAATCTGTTCCTTGAGGGTGAGGTTGGACATATTGTGTTTTTTTCACAATTGTGGTTTATGGCCTATGGGCCTGGTAGGCTCAGTTTATAACTAAAGAATTTTCTATCGGTATACAGCATAGACCGGAAGAGGAGCTTCCTAGCCAGATCCCTGGTGTTCCTGATCAGTAATCAGTAGGGAGATCTGGCACAATAACTGCACCTGAATCAGGGGAGACCAGAAACTGTAGTATGAAGAATCCTAAATCGATTTGGATTGTTTGACCTGCTCGACTACTTACAGTGCTATAATCAATTTATAGGAAATTGCCTCTCTACAGTATTATGCTTCACAATAAAAACAGTTATTTAAGCAGAAGTGAAATTGTTACTCTATCCACCTAGTCAGGTGAAGTTGGAGAAGTCCAACATTAGCAAAACAGGGAAACGTTTCATGACTTAGGCCGACCAATCAAGGTAATTGACACCTACCAAGCCTCACAAGGAATTCAATATTAAGATGATTTCCTGCTCCAGGGTGTTTAGTTGGCAAATCATACTGCGAAAGGAAATCATCCCAATGCTGACTTGCCGTTCTGGTGAGGACTCAGGAGTGTGGAGCTTTCTGCAGCTCTGCACCCTCCTACTGTCACAAGGTAAGTATGCTAGGAATGTTCACAGAAGTCAGTGCAAGACGGCGGGAGCAAATTTGTGGCAGAGGGCATAGCATGATGGGTGGGAGGACCACAGTGACAGGCACACTACAGGATGGGTAATGGTGTGACTTAAACATTGACTTAAAGTAGGTATGAGCCGGACATTTAGAGCAGAGGATTTGGTGTGAGCTGTCAAGCGGCACCAGAACCTCCTTACTCCATGCTGCCTCTATCGTGAGTGGGAAAGATTCCCATTGCCACAAAGAGTCGCTGCAGCCATCCCTTTTTGTTGTCTTTTTTTTTTAACTTTGTAAGCTTTGCAACATTTACATTTTAAAAAAAAGGTAAGTAGCAATTTAAAAAAAAAAAGAAAAGCGCTTTTCTTTTACATTTTTTAAAAAGAAAATTGCTAAAAAGCAGGTCATAAGACTTTACAACTTTGTGCACATACCATTTTAAGTGTGCTACTATCTGAGCAAATATAAAGGGCCTACAACCCATTCCTCAGATCACTGGGTTAGCCAACACTTTTCAAAGGGGATTTGTGGGTGTTATAGCCTAAGAATTTAGCTGTAACTATGTGACAGTTACTATGTCTCTCAATCGCTTAAATTAGATTTTGTCTATATATAATGCACTTTACATCATCATCAAGGCCTCCATCAAGCAATGATTTTTTTCAAGGAGCCCTTATGACAGGCCAGATCCTCTAAACCCAAAAGAAATACACCGTAGACCCTGATGCCTCTTTAACTATTAGCCCTTCACCCATCATCAGTAAGAACATAAAAAAGTAACAAGCACACAACTTCAAGGTCACCTCAGTTCCAACCATCTCCTGGACCACTACTGATCTGGCTTCTGATCATGCTCAGTACTGAAACACCCCCTTTCAGATCAAAGGCAGCAGGCACCCATCTGACAACAGGCAAATATGATTCTTGCCTCCTGATACATTTGGACCTGCTGCCGCGAATGTAGTCATTTACAAAATGCTTTATTAAAAATATAATGTGCAGAGCTTGTGTTTAAACATGAAGTATGTTAAAAGCAATATTTGTAGTAGACAATCATATTTAAAAACTGTAGGCCTGTAACATAGAAATGAAGCATGGATCTAAACTTGACATAACCGAGGATGCCGAGAATGAAGAAGAAGACAATACTGAAAGGCTTGTTTTTCACATTAAACGACCATTGTGCAAGATGTTTTTCTTCTCTTTGCTGCAGACATTGCAATTTCCGAAGCTACTGTTTATTAGCTAGTGAATAGACATGTGTTTGTATTAGATGACTGATAGTAAGGTTCTCACCGCAAAAGATACAGACGACAGGGAGGATGATTCATGGGAAGAAGTTTTGGGAAAACAAGAGAGGAAGTGCAGCAGAATTCACACAGAGGACACATGCTTAAAAGACGATTGTACTCTGGTGAGAAGATGACGAGTAAACCTGTTCCCAGGAGTGTGCCGAACATCTCATTGGTCAACATGAAGAAGAAAGAATATTAATGTTGCAACATAGAAAATGTGCATTTATATTAGTGCTAGACTAGCTAGAGCAGTAGGTGTATGTGCCTTATCCTAGACTCTCAGAGCAGAGACTCTTTACTAAGTTTTCTTAGACATCTCTTTATGAGAAGTCTTAGTTTATTTCTTGGTCTCCTGTTATTAGAGCTGAGAATACTTTCCAGCTTATTATGCTAAAGTTTCATGCTTATGCTTGATTCTCTCCTCAGAACCCCTCCTGGGTATCTGAACTGACGCCTTTTTCCTTCTTACATTTAATCTTGATTTATTTAGAATAAGTATGTTTCTTTATGGGACACGCTTGCTGCAATATTATTGTGTTGATGCTTTATTCATTGATATATTGATTCACTTAATTTCCAAATATTGATTGATTAATTATATTAACTCTTAATGATGAGACTTGGAAAATAATTCCTTAAAAAGAATTAATAACTACATAATTTGAAAATAAAACCCTTTATGTCACACTAACACTCTTTTTCTTGACTGAACTAAAAAAAATGATAATTGATACCACTTTATATTGACTTCAGCTCCTTACATCTTTGTCGACATCAAAGATCCATCGACCTGTACGAGGTGTTTATGATTGATGAGTAGGTGATGGAGAAACCCCTTGCTCCAACAGTGGTAGCAGAGAGATGGTTTATGTCACAAGAGAGAAGCTGAAATAATTAGCCCTAGTTTAGAAATGCCCATACCCTTAAGCCCGAACTTGAAGATTGACAGGTTGCAGTTTTAAAGGCGGTTGCAGTAGTGGAGGTATTATTTTTAATACGGTCATACGTCGCTATTGTCTTTGTTGAGATTTTGTCATTTTGCTTGTGTTGGACACGGGGGTCTCTAGATGGCAGTGGTATGCACCCTATACAAGTAGGGACCATTCCTCCTAGTCAGGGTAAGGAGATTATACACCCAAGATAACCCCTGCTCACCCCCTTGGTAGCTTGGCACGAGCAGTCAGGCATATCTCAGAGGCAGGGGTGGCTGGTGAAGTTTGAAAGTGGTGGGGCGTAAAATGAAACCACTAATTTACCATTAATGAGTGAGCAACATTTTTTCAGAGTACGGAATGATTAAAGATGCATGTGCAGGCTGCAGCCTTTTTGAATAGATAGGCTAGCCCTTGTATGGTAACATACTATTTTTTTGACATGACGACTGATCTGGAAGCGATTAGGGGTTGCTTTTGTGTAATTAGGCCCGATTCTAGGAAAATTAGGTGAAATTATTAATAATTAGCCGAAATGCAAATCGAGCATTTGCACAAAATACATTTGCATCCATTTTGGATGCGATTACCCATTTCTTTCCCTCAAAAAAATCTCTAAAAGCAGGAGACCTGCAATGAACAGCAGCTTCTGTTCTGGTCGTTTGAATTGTTCCATTGCAATAATTTTGACATGAATGCAAAATAATTAAGAGATATGGAGCCAGATATACGACCATTCCAAATTGCGAGTCGCAATTTGTGCTCAATTGCGAGTTGCAAATTGCAAGTCGCAATTTGGAATGTACAACAGTGTCAGAGACACTGATTGCGATTCCCAATGGGGTCGCAAAATGCGAGGCTCAGGAATATTAATGAGCCACTCGCAATTTGCAACCCCATTGCGAATGGCTGGCCCTCCCAGGGATGGTGGCCTGCTGGGCTCAGCAGACCTCATATAAAACAAAAAAAATGAAACATTTTCGTTTCATTTTTTAAGGGCAGGTAGTGGTCCCTGGGACCACTGCCTGCCCTTAAAAAATATTTTTAGAGCCAGTCACAAAAGGCAAGGGGTCCCCTTGGGACCCCTTCCCATTTGCGACTCCATTACCACCCTCTTGAAGAGGGTGGTAAATTGCGAGTGTTTTGCGGTCGCAAAACATTCATACATGGCTAGAGAGACTCTATTAGGAAGGGAACACCCCTTCCTAAAAAGACTATTTTGCGTGTCGCAATTTTTTGCGAGTCGTAAAATAGTGTTTGTACATGTCCATGTAGGTTTTTGCATGCGCAAACCAGTTTGCGCACGCAAAAACTGGTCGTACATCTGGCCCATGGAGTGATTTCAGAAATTTTGCACATGTGAAATTCTAGAAATCATGTCGCGTAATTGAAATTTCACCTAGGCGTAGTATCATTGGTGCAGACTAAAACATTAGTTTTAATTAACAGAAAAAAAGTAAGCCAAACAGTTCAGGGCTAAAAGTCCTTTTTATGACATGTTTTTAGGTCTGTTAGTTCATCCAGAGGAACAAGATATAGGAAAAATCATTGGAGAACATCATTTTGCACATCATGCGTTATAGTGTTCCACTCTTTGCTTCTACAGAGAGATGTAGTAAAATACTATAGGCTAAAGTGGGAGGGACCTATTGGGAAGGATATTACCAAGCTTTTTATATCTCACAAAGAACAGTTCCCATACTTTTTGTAATAAAACCGCTCTATTACAGTTAATGCCAACTTTTCTGCTCCTCTGGATTTATTATTCTTGATAGGCAGGGTGTTAGAAGCTGAGCTCTGGAGATTTTCCTTTCTAATGGAAAAAAATGGTTTGCCCTGGCACTAGGTACAGTGCGTTTGTGAGTTTCTAAAATATAATAATTTTGAAAGCTCTCATTTTACCTTATCCAGGGATTTTTTTGCACATTTCCTGGCAGACTATTTTAAACTGTGTATATTACAATATAAAAATAAAGAAATTTTCTCAGTTCTTTCTGTTGTCTCCGGTTACACACTCAAACTGTAGCAATATTTTAATTAAGTGCCAGAGCATTCACAACTTTAAAATTCATTTCTCATTTAGTTGAAATTACATTAATTTTTCCATTTTAGGTGTGTAGGGTATAATTTAGGTGCAGCTGCCTTAAGTTGACAGACCAATAATGTGGTTAAAGAATATTTTGTTCAGTTTGACCTCGAGTAAAAGCAGAAATGAGGCTAAAGTTCAGTTACTTGCCATGAAAGAACCATAAATTATGACATAAAAAAACACATGCATAGCCCTTAAACATTTTGCTTAACGGCAATGCTATTAATCCATTAAATTTAGAAAAGAGACTCACCTGGGCCTGCAAATATTAGTGGGAACACCGGAGGAAAAGATGCTTTAGCAAACTCAGTCACCGGAACCGGCAAAGTCCGTCATGAAATACAAAACTCAAGCTGAGCAGACTCCAATGACCAGCTTGCCACCTGCAGCCTCTAATCCCACCCTTTCACAGCTCTTAACAGGTTGAGGTGGGGTCATTGAGGCTTCAGACCCCACCCCAGCCTGTGACGAGGTGTGAAAGGGTGGGGTGGTTTGGTTCCAGCTACTGTTGGACGTGCAGCTCCTGGTGCTACAGGGGTTCCGCCTGAGGCGACCAGGGGCTAACTTTTCACTCACGTCATCAGGGGGAGGAGTGAACCCCAGCAAGCAATGATTTTGCCTAGCTGATGACCTCACAAGCTTAAGGGCTGTGAGCTAATCAGCCCTGCAATTAGTAAATGATGGCAGTCTTCCAAATCCAATGTAAAGCAAGGTCGAGAACAGGAGAATGTAAACCAAGGTGAGTGCTTCTAAAGCGCTGCCCAGTTTATCTTTGTTTTTAAAATAATGTCAGCCTAAATACTAGGGAAAATAAAAAGCACTTCTGGGGGAAATAATAAGCGGGGCGTAGCCCCAGCGCGCATATAAGAGAACCGCCCCTGCTCAGAGGCCACGTGTTAAGTATTTGTATAAAACACACACAGGAACACAGTGAAGACACTACAAATGGACACCACACCAGTTTTTGAAAAATAAACAATCTTTACCTAACCAAACAAGACCAAAATGACAAAAATCCAACATACAGAACTCAAAATATGACTTTTCAAAAGTTTTAAGCAATTCTGTCCATTGAACTCTATGAATGCGGTGTTTTTACACAAGGTTCCTTAGATGCGTCAAAATCGACAATGAAAAAACAGCTGCGGAGGAGTGAAACATCGGAAAACACAGCGATGCGTCGATTCTTGAGTCTCTGGGGAGGTGATGCATCAGTTCTACTAAGCGCAGGAGAAGTGATGCGTCGAATCCGAACTGTAAGGGGAAGCGATGCATCAAAATCCAAGACGGTTAGGGTCTGTGGGTGATGCGGTGGAAAACTTGCCACACAGGTGCGATGCGTGGAAATCAGGACGCGCTGGAGGTCGATGCAGTGGCGGCAAACAGCCGCTGCATCTATTTCTTCAGGCGCTGTCCCACTATGCATCAATTCTTTGAGCCGCACAGCAGGGCCTGCATCGGAGTCAGCGTGGGGGTCTCGGACTTCAGAGACACGGTGCACTGTACTAGGGCTACAGCGTTTTTTCTGCCGCGGGCAGGTGCTGCACCGATTTCTGTGGCAGCACGCCCAGCGGTGCGTGGAAACGTTTCCCACACAGCGGTGCTGCATCGGAAAAACAGGCCCTGGAAGGGCGAAACATCGATTTTCAAGTCTTTTGTAGCTTTTGCAGCAGGAGCCACTTCCAAGGGCCCAGAATTGGAATTGGCACCACTTGGCAGGTCAGAACTCCCAGCAGTGGAGTTCAGAGATGCTGCAGGTGAAGTCTTTCATGGCCCTGAGACTTCTTAACAGGAGGCAAGCACACACAAGCCCTTGGAGAAACTGCACAAGCAGGATACACAGCAAAGTCCAGTCCTTTTCCTCTCCAAAGCAGAAGCAGCAACTGCAGGCCAATCCAGCAAAGCAACACACAGCAAAGGGACAGTACTCGTCCTTACAGCTCTTCTCCTTGGCAGAGTCTCCTCTTGATCCAGAAGTGTTCTATAAGTCTGGGGTTTTAGGCCCAATACTTAAACACCTTTTGGCCTTTGAAGTAGGCATTCTTCAAAGGACAGTCTTTGTAGTGCACAAATTCTGCCTTGCCCATTCTTGGCTCCAGACACACTCCAGGGGCAGCATTGTGAGAGGCCAGAGACAGCCCTATTCAGGTGTCAGTGACAACTCCTCCCACCACTCTAGCTCAGGAAGGCCCATCAGCAGGGCACACCTCAGCTCCCTTTGTGTGACTGTCTAAAGTGAATGCACAAACAACCCAGCTGTCACTCTAAACCAGACGTTGATTCCACTGAGAGACAGAGGCACAGTATAGTAAAGCAAAAAAATGCCTACTTTCTAAAACTGGCATTTTCAAACACACAATTTAAAAACCCATCTTCACTGAAAGATATATTTCTAAATCCTGAGGTCTGGGAGCCCAAACTCAAAATCTCTATATTTTCCCAATTGAAAGTTACACTTGTAAGGGGTTACAAGGCAGCTCCAATGATAACCTATGGGAGAGATAGTCCTTGAACTAGTGAAAAACGAAATTGGGAGTATTTCAGTATCAGGACATGTAAAACACACCAGTACATGTCCTACCTTTCACATACACTGCACCCTGCCCATGGGGCTACCTTGGGTCTACCTTAAGGGTGCCTTACATGTAAGAAATGGGAGGGTTTGGGCCTGGCAAGTGAGTGCACTTGGTAGGTCAACATGGCAGTTTAAAAATGCACTCACAGACACTGCAACGGCAGGCCTGAGACAGGTTTACAGGGCTACTCATGTGGGTGGTGCAACCAGTGCTGCAGGCCCACTAGTAGAATTTGAATTACTACAGGCCCTGGGCACACCAAGTGCACTTTACTAGGGACTTACCAGTAAATCAAATATACCAATCATGGAGAACAAACCAGATTTACAATTTACATCGGAAGCACTTGCACTTTAGCACTGAGCAGCAATGGTAAAGTGCCCAGATTACATAAACCACCAAATCGAAGTCCAGCATTACAACAAAAATACAGGCGGTAGAGGCAAAAAGACAGGGGAGACCACTCCAAGGATGCCAGGTCTAACAGCTTGTGCTTGAGAATAGTGTTAAGCAATTGAAGTTTTTATCGGACTCAAAGTAGTCTAAGATCCCGGGATAAATAGTTGAAATTGTGGTGTTATTTGTCTGCTAAGATTTGCTGTGCGGATTCATGAGGTACCATTGAATTTTTCAATTGAGACAGGGACTATAATATTTTTTGTGATTGTACTAATATTGATTGGTGTTAGTGGAGCCTATTGCATAAAGGGGAATCTACACCAATTAGAGTGATTTCCTGCTGGTCGAGATTTCATTTGTGTGTGTAAGTGTTGAATCCTTATTTTCGATTATTTCTTGTATGAGTGAACTAATTTCTTTAGAGGAGCAGACAAAAGTTATTTGTGTATTTTGCTTGCTTAAAAGTTGTAGAATTTGTGTACAAGAAAATCGAAAAGTAGGGTGAACCGCTGCGAGGAGTTAGAAGTACATCATAGTGTGCCGTGCTGGGATTGGTCGGTTGGCGAAAGTGCTGCATTGTTATTGGTTGATGGCGACACAGGGGGCCATACTTGGATAGGTCAGTTGTTGTGAAGTGCTGCACTGAGATTGGTTGACGAGTCATCAAGTATTAAGCTGTGACAGGATTGGAGAAAGAGATTGACGTATTCAGAATTAAAAACAGAAACAAAACATTGAAATTTGAATTTGATCACTGCACATTATTTGTTGAATTATTGCAAAAATGAAATGTGAAACCCTAAGTGATTTGATGAGGAGTGATGTAAGAGTCCCAGTTTGGGAAGGCGAAGAGGCGCCACCGGAAGGTACACCAGCTTATTGTATGACGACAAATGCAGGTCTCCAGACATGTTTGTGGCATCATCAATGGTGCAAGATTACTGAAAATGAGGGTCCATTTAAATTTCCACAGAACAGTACATTTGATTTAAAGGTTATCGAACATTCAGGGAGAAATTATACGAGATGAAACCACCTCCTAGACCCATACAATATGAAGCATTAAATACTTGGGAGAGAGCAGCACATGCTAAAGAGAAAGAGAAATACCAAAATATGGCAAAGAGAGCTGTGTGAAATTATGCAGATGCGCATTGGGATGAAGGACAGCAAAGGTGGAGAAAATGTACAACCGAGGGAGCTAGAATGTACCCAGTAATAGTCACAGAAAAGACTAAAAACTAAGAATCCGAAACAGGGAAATGATGATGAAGAAGCAGCAAAGAAAATAGACTCTGATAGTGGTTCAGGGGATGATATTTTGGATGCTTTATTGGCTTCACATGCACCACGATATGTGGCCCCTACAACAAATACTGATAGTGATACAACTTCTAGTGCTACAGTGGCTACAGCCCCTGTTGGTCCGAATGCAATTCAGATTGAGAGACTATTTCCAGTACTTCAAATTGCGCCTTCACCTGTCAAAGCGGCTCAGACTGTAATAACTCCAGGTGTTACTGCTTCAATTGTGTCACAAGTTGCATCAACACTGACATTGGCAGTGCCAGTTTTGACTGCCCCAATAAATATTGTCCCAAATGCTGTAGTTTAAGGTGTTGTAGGAGGTGTAGCTGTGACAGGGTTCATACCAACATCACAGAATTCGCAGATTGTTGCTTGTACGCCACTGCAAAATGTTCAATCATTGAGAGAAGGGAGGAGGATTGTTGTTACAACACCAGTTGCACAAAGTGAGACAGGACAATTTGGTGTCTCACAGGGTGGAGGTAGAGGTGTTCCAATTGATCCGAATTCTGTGATAGACATTGCAACATTGAAGAAGTTAACTCCTTGTCAGTTTTGTACCAAGATCAGGCATTAATAGTGGGATTGTAGACAGAATCAGAAAAGAGTGTGAGGTGATAGGCAAATGCAGGGAGTAAACTAAACGATACAGAACATTCTGATACAGGTGCCTGCACAATGAATGCAAATGCCAGAACAATCACAAGTTCCTATGATGAAGGTTCTGCAAGCTCCAATGGACCCACAGAATATGGGGAATCCCAGGTTTACTATAAATCAAATACCGAGAGCAAATCCAAAACCATTTAAAAAACCCACTTCAAAACAGAACCCATTCCAACAGTTTCCCATGTTACAAAAAAAGAGTTTTGATTCTGACAATTCACAATGAAAGTGCCAGAGCGGAGAGGAAGATTGCATACTTGGCACAGTCTTAGATGTAGGCCAAATTGGACTATTTTTAGAAGGAGAAGTTAATGGGCACCAAGTGTCATTTCTTATTGACACTGGAGCTACCCGATCCACTTTTAGAACAGTGGCAGTCCCAGACCTACCCCTCTCGGGAAAGAAGATTCAAGTTGCAGGTATTATGAATAAGCAAATGACTAATCCTGCTTCAGAGAAAGTTCCTGTAAAAATAGGTTCATTTGAGGAGAATCATCTATTTGCATATGTGATTCAAGTTCTATAGATCTGTTAGGAAGGGATCTTTTGTGCAAGTTAAATTGCACTATTTACTGCACACCGGATGGTGTTGAATTCCAAACGGATGATAAAGATGTTGAATTTAAAATGCCCCACCAAGGAACAGCTGTAGGATTGTATCCAGTTTGTCAGCAGAGGATTTTCATCCTGACATAGATAGATACAGTAAACCCAGAGGTATGGGACTTTTTAGGATAAGACATCGGACTAATCACAGGTATAGAACCTGTCTGAATTACAGTAAAGCGAAACCCAAATTTTCCAAGAATGCCACCTTATAATCTTACGCCAGAAATGGTACTAAGAATAACACCAGTGATTGAGAATATGCTAAAACAGGGAATTCTAAAAGAGCTTGTTGGAAGCCTTTGCAATTCTCCTATTATGGGTTTACAGAAACCCAATGGGAAATACCGAATTGTACAGGATCTATGAAAAATTAACTTGACCCAGTTGCCGCAGGATTGCCCGGCTGCCTTAAAGCACTTGCAGCAGTAGGTGTTAGTATTGAGAGATGTGAGAGAATCGTGATGGGACATCCTCTTGCAGTGATGGTTCCTCATTCTGTTGAAAGTTTGCTCACTCAAACGAAAACATAATATTTGATGAACAGCAGACTTACAAAGTATGAATAACAGATACTTGCTGCTGAGAATGTGGTGTTGAGGAGATATCGCATACTGAATCTAGCTACCTTACTGCCATTACCTAAAAATGAAATTGAAGGGGATGAGGTTTAACATGACAGTCTAGATGTTACGATTCTGCACCAAGCCGAGACCAGACATAAGAGATAAACCTCTTGATGAGCCCAATTATATAATATTTGAGAATGGCTCATGTTTAAGAAGCAATGAGGGAACTCTGACAGCAGTTTATGCAGTCTGCACAATTCAAGAAGTGGTAGAAGCTTCATGGCTTTGATGAATTACCTCTGTACAAGTGGCAGAATTGATTGCCTTAAGAGAGCATGTTGCCTTTCAGCACAAATGAGAGTGACTATTTTTACAGATAGTTAGCATGGCTTTGGTGTGGTCCACGACTTTGGACAGTCATTGTTACAAAGGGGGTTCATGACATCATCAGGATCACCCATTAGAAATGGGGAATATGTGAAAGAAGTGTTGGATGCTTTGCAGTTGCCCCAGGAAATTGGAGTGGTCAAGTGTGCGGCACACAGAACCGGCAACGGTTATGTCACAATTGGAAATTGATATGCAAATGAAGTTGCCCAGTATTGTGCATTTGTGGCTTACACATTTAACGGACAAATTGCAAATGAATCTGATGAGGACACTGATTTTTCTATGTTGTTATCAGTAGCTGCCACTTGGGAAGAGATTAAAAGATTATAAAAAAAGGATTCAGAAGCAGAACAACAAAGTTGGGTCAGAGCAGGTAGTGTTAAGGATGAAAATGACATTTGGGTTTCAGCTGATGGAAGACCAGTGTTGCTAGACAGCTTGTTGTTTGCAATGACACGACATTTCCATGGTCCTGCACACATTGGAAGGGATGCAATGGTTAGGTTGTTTAAGCAAAATTGATCAAATCCCTGATTCAGAGTTCTAGCAGAGGAATTGTCCCACAGATGTGTAACATGTAAACATATTAATGTAAGAAGGAGAACACCAATAACCATGAGTCACATAGAAAGACCAAATGGACCATTTAATAGGATGCAGTTGTACTTTCTCTAGATGCCTGTATGTAACGGGCTGAGATACGTCCGGGTTATAGCGTGCATTTTCTCTCGATGAGTAGAAGCCTACCCAACATGGAGAAATGACATTCTCACTGTAGCTAAACAGCTGTTGCTTGAACTCATACCATGGTAAAGATTTCTGGTTTCTCTGGAGTCAGAACAAGGGACTCATTTTAATAACAAGGTCCTTAGAACGCTGCGTGTGGCTCTTAAAGTGGAACAGAGTTTAGATTGTAGGTATCGTCCTGAGGCTTCGGCGATAGTGGAGCAAGTAAATGGAACCTTGGAGTCATGATTGGCAAACGTTTGTGCTTTCACTTCTCTCAAATGGGCAGATGCTTTACCATTGGCTCTTATGAGTCTACAAAGTAGTCCTGGCAGGAGAACAGGATTATCCCCTCATGATACCCTCATGGATCGTGCAATAAGACTGCCTGCTGTACCTGCAAATGCACTTGTGAACATCACAGATGACATGATACTCGATTACTGCAAAGGACTGTGTGACATGGTGTGTTCTGTTTCCCACCAGGTTGGAGCTGTCACTGCCAATCCACTTCAAGAACAGTGCCATGAACTTAGTCCAGGTGACTCGGTTTTGATGAAGAAGCATATTTTTTAGAGTTTTATATAGCGCAAACTAGACCCGAGACATCGGGTATCAGAGCGCTTTACATGAGCACCAGTTTCGTTACAGAAGGACACATTCATTTTTGTTAGGCACAGGGAGATTAAGTCATTTGCCCAGAATCAAAGGATGTTGAGCATCGTTGCCGAGACTCGAACCCGGTTCCCCAGCTCCGAGGTCGACCGCTCTAGCCGTAAGGCTACATCCTCTCCCTATGCAAGGCCCCTACCAAGTCATCCTATTCACAAACACTGTTGTCAAATGTGCTGGGATACCTAATCGAGTGCATGTGTCGCATACTCAGAGAGTAAGGTGTCCATATGAAGAAATAGTGTTCTTTGAGCCTAGTGAGAGAGACCCTGTGAAAGTAAATACAACAAAAGAGGGGTGAAGAACAGCAAGATCTCACACATGTATAAGCTCCTGAAATATCGCAAATTGACGAGGAAATACCCACTGAAGAAACTGTTGGAGTATCACAAGAGCAATTGAATGACTCAGATATGAAGGAACGAGTGTGAGGAGAGAAAGATCAATATGAGGATATGAATGGCCAAGCGGTTGGAGGTAATTAGATCAAGTGTGTCAATCGAACGTATATTTCCAACAATCATCAAAGAATCAGAATGCAGTGGCATAATTGATACAGCAAAGGATCAACAGAGACTAAGGAGATCCAAGAGAGCAAGAGTACCTTGTCGAAGGTATTCAGCACCTGAATGGAATTACTATGTGAGAAATGTGCCAAATGGTTCAAATCAAAGTCCAGATGAATTGAGCTCTGAGTTGTAGAACCTCCATGACATGCCACACTGACAAACAGCATTGATTAAAACAAAACAATTTGAAACAAATATTACAATTGAGAACTTGACGAACATTATTATTTGAACTTGAGTGAAAGCAGCTTCAATGACACTTGATTAACTGTGTTAAAGTCAAGAAGTAAAAGAGACTGAAGTAAATGCAACTCATCATCATAGAATTAATAAAAATCAATTAAAAAGAATTAAGAAAAATTCTCTAGGGCCAAGGCTGCAGTAGAAGTGTAGGGATAACAGATTTAGAAGAAGACGGAGTAGGGCTAAGGATGACTCACGAAGATTATTGTATATATGCTGAATGAAATAACTGCAAGTCAATTTTCAAAAAGGGTTTTGCTTTTTTGCACACATAGAAATTAAGACAGCACATTGAATCTGCTTGCTACTATATTCTACTAAAAGTTCTGACTGTAGACAAACATATGTTTCCTTACCAATGCTAGATGTAGGATAATTGTAGGTGTCACTTTAATAGTTGTATTAATAGTAATCATAACACTATTAGTTGGGCTCAATTTTACACCAGAGATAGAGATGCCTGTATCTACACCTGCACACACAATAGATGAAGCAAAATTGAAAGCTTCATTTGTAGACTATTCGAAAGAAGAGATTTCGACGTATGCTTATTCTAGAGTAGTTCACACATGCTTTAGATTCTAAGAATTGTTATGTATGTGCGCACTTATCTTCTTCAGCTACAGATGAGGTGACCTATCACCACATCCCACTATCATATGCAATTACATGAAGCATTCGCCGTAGCTTATTTTATAGACAGGAATGCTTCCAATATTATTTTTCTAATTGCAACATGATTTGCTCTTTAGAAAATTATAAATCTTCACCCATGGCAAGCCCGAGGATGGAACCCGGGGTGGTGAGGGCGCCCTCCAAAGGGCCCTCAGGGGCCCCCTTCAGCGCTCCTGTACGCAGCCAAGCAGGGGATCACGGGCCAGACAAAACCCTGTCCCGGGCCTTTGGCAGAGCAGCAGGTTGGAGACGGAGCCCAGGGCGGGAGCGCCCGCCCCGGGGCCCAGCGCGGCCCCTGGACCCCGTCGTGGCTCCCAGGCCCAGACGCGCAGTGGAGCCCTCCCCGACTCCGGGGGACTTCGGCCCGGGAGCCCGGCCACGTGGCAGGCCCAAGGACGGGGGCCCCATTCAGAGCTTCTTTACCCAGCCAAGCAGGGGGAGAAACCCCTTCCCGGGCCCATGGCAGAGCAGCAGGCCAGGAGACGGAGCCCAGGGCTGGAGCGCCCGCCCCAAAGGCCCTGTACCCTGGGCCCGGCCGGAGGTCCCAGGCCGCCGCGCGCACGGGAGGCCTCTCCAGGCCCACGTCCCAGGCACCCTGCCATGTGGCAGGCCCGAGGACAAAGCCCAGGATGGGGAGGGGTCCCTCCACCCCGGGTCCAGCGCCCGCCCCGAGGGCCCGGCGGGGCCCTGGGATCCCATCAGCACTCCCAGGTGCAGGGGAGTCCTCCCCGGGCCCGCGGGACCCCGCATCCCGGGCACCCTGCCACACGTTGGGTCGGTGGACATCCTGGTCGCCTGCTGAGAACCGCCAGGCCGAGAGGAGTTCCAGAGTACCCTGTCCCTAGTAATCCGGAGGAAGGCTAACACCCTTTATGGTAACCCATGTGCACCGCAAGACGGAGGGGACCCAAGGCGACCACGCGCCCGGCCTTCCTAGAGCCCTGGCTTGGCTCGCGGGGGCGAACAATCCCTCATCAGGACTTCCAGGGCAGCCCAGCCATCTGGTCGCACCATTGGAAAGCATTGGGCGCGCCTAGATGGGCGAGGAGATGGGGCGATCAGATTGCTAAGGGCATGGGTAAGACCAGATGGCTGGGCCCGAAAGACGGCTATCTACCCTCCCTGAGCCTTAACGGGAGGGCTCCCACCTGCCCTTGGAGGGCTTGTGGGCTCTGCATTCTCAGGGGCTCGCCTCAGGCCCGGGGCTGCGAATGGGGGTCCCCGACGGACCTCCGACCTGGTGTCCTCCAGGCAACTTAACACGGGGGCGAAGCAGGAGGGAGGCCTGCCCGAGCCTGACGAACAATCGTCCAGGGCCCATGGGGGAGCAGGGGGGAGGAGCCTGGTACCCTGGGCCCGGCCAGAGGTCCCGAGCCGGCATGTGCAGGGGAGGCCTCCCCGGGCCCGCGTTCCAGGCACCCTGCCATGCGCCAGTCCCAAGAACGGAGCCCAGGATGGGGAGGGGGCCCTCCAACCCAGGAGCTCCTGAACCCAGGTCCATGGCAGAGCCCAGGATGGGAGCACCCGGGCCAGAGCTCTCGGACACGCAAGTGAGGACTGCCCAGGCCCAATGGAGCCTTCCCAGACACTTTGTCACGTGGTGGGCTGGAGGACGGAGTCCCAGACAGAAGGGGTAGGGGGTTAGGTGTTGCCCAGTCCTAGCCCATCTGGTAGCCGGCTGAGAACCACCGGCCCGCGAGGGGTTCCGGCATACCATGTGCCTTATAATCCAGAGGAAGGCTACCCCTCTTTCTGGTAACCTGTGCACAATGAGTGACAGAGGGGGCCCAAGGCACCCACATGCCCGACCTTCCTGGAGCCCTGGCTGGGCTCACGGGGCCGAACGAGCCCTCATTGGTACACCCAGGGCAGCACGGCCATCTGGTCGCGCAACTGGAAAGCACTGGGCGCGACCAGATGGCCAAGGAGATAGGCACGACCAGATGGCAGGGCCCTAAGGACGTCAATCTGCCCGACCTGCGCATTCACGGAAGGGCTTCCGCCTTCCCTTGGCGAGCTCGGGGGCTCTGAATCCCGGGGGCTCAGAGACCCCAGCTGGGTCTCAGGCACGGGGCTACAAATAGGTGTCCCCGACGGACCTCCGAACCAGGGTCCCCCAGGTACCACGACACGCGGCTGAAGCAGGGGAGGCCTGCCCGGGCCCGCCAGACCTCACATCCCGGGCCCACGGCGGAGAGGCAGGCCGAGGTGGACGGAGCCCAGGGAGGCGCAGCACCCACCCCTGGGCCCCCTGGACCCAGCCGGAGCTCCCGGGCCCGGACGCCCAAGGGAGGCCACATCAGGCCCGAGGGACCCCGTCCGGGGTGCTCTGCCCCAGGCAGGCCCGAGGACAGAGCCCAGGATGGGGAGGGGGCCCTCCTCCTACCCTCCCCAGGGTCCCCGGGAGCTCCGGTCAGAGCTCCTGAACCCAGCCACGCCCGGGTTTAGCCTCCTCGGACCCAATGGACCCCCGTGCTGGGCACCCGGACCCTCAGCTGGCCACAGGACGGGGGGTGGCTCCCTCATCAAAGGGCCTGCTGGAGCCCGGGGAATGGCCTGTGCTTCTGAACCCAGCGAAGCCGGGGGAGCCTCCCCGGGCTAGATGGACCCCCCTGCCCCGGGCACCGGGATCCTTGACTGGGGGCTTCCGCATCCCAGGACCCGCCGGAGCTCAAGCCCTGGGACTGGTCCCTGCTCCTGAACCCAGCCAGGCGGGGGTGCCTTCCTGGGCCAGATGGAATCCCGTCCCGGGCATCCGGACCCTCGGCTGGCCGCAGGACGGGGGCTCCCGTACCACAGGGCCTGCCGGAGCTCAAGCCCCGGGACCGGTCCATGCTTCTGAACCCAGCCAGGCTGGGGGGAGCCTCCCTGGGCCCGGTGAACCCCCGTCTCGGCTACCTGGACCCTCAGCTGGCTGCAGTACAGGGTCTCCCGCACCCCAGGGCCCACCAGATCCCAGGCCCGGCCGGGGAGAGCCTCCCCAGGCCCGATGGACCCACGACAGACCGCATGGCGGGGGCTCCCGCACCCCAGTGCCCACCAGAGCCTAAGGCCCAATGCCCGGTTCCTGCTTCTGACCCCAGCCAAGCAGAGGAGCCTCCCTGGTCCAGATGGACGCACCGCAGGGCCCACCAGAGCTCCTGAACCCAGCCACGCCGGGGTTTAGCCTCCCCGGGCCCAATGGACCCCCGTCCCGGGCACCCGGAACCTTGCCTGCCCGCAGGACAGGGGCTCTGGCACCCCAGGGCCCGCCAGATCCCAGGCCCTGCTTCTGAATCCGGGGAGAGTCTCCCCGGGCCCAATGGACCCCCAGGACTCTCGATGGGCCGCAGGGCGGGGGCTTCCGAAACCCAGGGCCTGCCAGAGCCTAAGGTCCAGACCCAGTTTCTGGTTCGGACCCCAGCCAAGCAGGGGGAGCCTCTCCGGGCCAATTGGATGCACCTCAGGGCCCACCAGAGCCCAGGCCCAGGTCCCGGCCGTGCAGGGACAGCATCCCCTCCCCTGGTGGGCTGCCAGACCCGGGCCTGCTGGCTCCCTGACCCTGCCCAGTCCCGGACCCTGCCCAGCCCTGTCCTCTCCGCTCTAAGGCTCGGAAACCCTCTCTGGGATCCATGCTTGGGTGTTTCCAACCAAGCAGCCCTAAGTCACCACATAGGCACGATCGACCAGAATCCAGTCTGGACCGTCCCCGGGCCGCCCTGCCTGTGGCTGCGGAGCCCATTTCCCCCTGCCTGCGTGGAGCCCGGGCCCCGCCGGAGCTCTGACTGTAGGGCACCACCACGGCCTCCCTCCCAGCCGCAGATGAGGGCTGATTTCCAGGCCTGCCGCTTCCCCTTTGCCAGGCCCCGCTCGCCCTTAGGAGAAGGGGTAGCCCTGCGTCGGGCCAGCCGACCGCAACTCCTGGGCAGCACGGAACATCCACAGTCGCTGCCATATCAGACTGGGCCCAGGCGTCATCTGCTCAGGGCTTCTCCGAGCTCTCCCCGGCTCCTGCTTCAGCTCAGCGCCCTGAGGGCTGGGCCTTCATGCAGGGCTGGCCTCCCACCGCTCCTTGCCCCGGAGCCAACAGGGAGCTAGGCAGTCTTCCCCGCTCTGCAGCCGCCCTGCCCTGGCTAGTGACTGTCACCCTCCATACCATGGGCTCAGGGTGCTGACTCGGATGGGTGCCTTCCACTTTCCCGGAGCCCGGGGGCAGGAACCAAGGAGAGTTAAGCTGAGGCCATGTCCTCTCCCCGCAGGCCTGCCCGGGGAGCCCATTTTCCTCAACTATTAAGCCCCCACAAAGTGGGGGCTTACAGAACCTTGGGGAAGAACAAAAGTTGGAGCTAGTCCGGCCAGCCGGCAGGCCCGCCATCTGGTTGCCCAGTCCGCAGGGCCATCTGGTCGCGCAGCCAGGCAACCAGATGGCCCGGGACGACCAAGCGACCAGATGGCCCGGGACGACCGGACCCAGTCGCACAGCAGTCTGATGACGGCGAGGGTGGCCAGGTGCTCCGAGGCTGCTGCTCGAGAGGCTCCTTTCCCGGGGCTGCTTGCCTCCCTGCAACTTGTGCGGGAGCAGTGAAAGAGGGGCCCGTCCCAGGCCATCTGGTCACCCAGCTGACCCGCAAGGGATGGTGGCTCCCGTCCCTGCACCCTGGTGGCGTAGGGCGGGAGGGGGAGGCCCCCATGCTGGCTGGCACGTGGTGGAGGTGGCCTCCCGCAGGCCCGCATTCCCCCTCCGCGTCCCTCCAGCTGGCCTGGCGGCAGAGGGACCCACCCCCGTGTGTGGTGGAGGAGGGTGTCTGCGGGCACCCACATACGGAGAAAAATGGTTACCTCGGAGGATGACTTTCAATAGATCGCAGCGAGGTAGCTGCTTTGCTACTTAAGAAACCCTGACCTAGAATCAGTTTGTCTACGAATGATTTAGCACCGGGTGCCCCAGGAACATGCGGTGTACTAAGGGCGATGGAGGCGGCCCCCTCACGTCCGCGCTCCGGTCCCTAAGCGAGCGGATATACGCACCAGCCCCCAAAAGAGGCTGGCTATCCCAGGCCAACCGAGGCTCCACAGCACTGCGGTATTGTTACGGTTTAGGGGGGATTCTGGCTTAGAGGCGTTCAGTCATAATCCCACAGATGGTAGCTGTTGGACTTGGCCCTTTTTGACTGAAGTTCCCTAAACTTTTTGCTTTCCCCTAGACCTTTTTTCTGACATGGTGTTGCCAACTTAGATGCTTTGGGCACTTTGCCACTGCTGATCAGTGTCAAAGTGCAAGTGCTCCCTGTATAAAGTGTAATGGTAATTGGTTGTCCATGATTGGTATGTTTGCCTTACTAGTAAAGTCCCTAGTAAAGTGCACTATGTGTGCCAGGGCTAGTAATGCAAATGCTACTAGTGGGCCTGCAGCACTAATTGTGCCACCCACACAAGTAGCCCTAATGAGGGAACTCAGGCCTGCCACTGCAGTGCCTGCGCGCAGTTTGTTAAGCTGCCTTGTTGTCCTGACAAGTGCACCCACTTGCCAGGCCTTACCCTTCCCTTTCTATGCCCATCACACACCCCTATGGTAGGCCCAAGGTACCCCCCTGGGCAGGGTGCAGTGTAAGTGAAAGGTAGGACATGTACTGAGGTGTGTACCATGTCCTAACAGTGAAATACTCTCCATTTCGTTTTTCACTGTTGAAAGGCCATCTTGCCCATAGGACAGAATGGGGAAGGCTGTGTAATATGTTTCCAGCCTATCTTCCCAAAGGCTTAAGATGGAGAGGTGAAGTTTAGTGTGTCTGAACTCACAATTTAATAACACATCTTTTTGTGAAGATGGTTTTTGAATTGCGTGTTTAGAAACCACTCTTTTAGAAGTGGCTGGGTTTTTGTGCTCTAACATTTCTGTGTGTCTCTGCCTGGTTGTGGATTGACTGTCTGTATTTGAATGTGATAGGCTCTGGGGAATGTCTTGACCCAGGGGAGGAGGTGAGACAGCAACAGGCTGACCTGCATCTGGAGTGTAGGGGGGAGGAGTAGCCCCTGGAGGTGAAGAGGCCTGGGTTGCTGCCATAAAACAATGGCTCCATCTCCTGCTGAGTGATTAAGGATCCAGACCCCCATTATCAAAGGCAGAAGGTGTCAATGGCAGGGAGACACCCAGAACTGGTTTAGACAGGGGTCAGTGCCCCCCTGAACACAAAGACTTCAAAGACATTTAGGGGTATAACTATGAGAGCTGAAACCCTTGGACTTTGGAATGGAACTGTTCAAGACTGTAAAGGATTGAAACTACTTCGTGGTCAAGAGGAACCTCTGCCAAGGAAAAACAAGCATTGGCATAGCCAATAGGTCTCGCTTTTGGGACCTTATAAGTATTTAGATATGCAGCACCAATATCCTTGGTGCAACAACATCAACTGTTGCATGATTAAACACTTATAAGGTCCCAAAGGCGAGACCTATTGGCTATGCCAATGCTTGTTACTTCAGTGCAATACGCTGATCACTTAAGGAGCAGAGCACTGTCGTAGAGCAGTGTCGTTGTCAATTCAGGGATTGTGAGGAAAGTGTATAGCTGGCTACTGGTGTCAAATCAAAACAAACGCAAGTCTCCCAAGAAGTCCTTGTTGGGCGATGACCTTCAAGATGACGATTGTTCCCAAAAAGAACTGAATTTGACAAAACCTCACTTGAAGGCATACGAATGACCACAGACACTCCAGAAATAGATGTGAACATTTAAATGTGATACAGGTGCAGAACAAACTTTATTTTGACAGTAGTCACCGGGAGACTCTTATCTAGCGGCTCCCAAAACCAGTCCTTAAAGTGTGCGTTGGCTGACTTTTGATTTTTATAAAGGTCTCCTGTGACCTTTTTAAGGAATGGCCTTCGGAGTTATTAAAATATTTGTTTTTCCCTATGTTTTCAGTTACTCTTAACAATACATTTACCCACTGCACTTCAATAAGGAGTTAAGAACTGTTTCTTTCTTAACCATGATTATATAGCGTCCCCTGGATCTGATGTTTGTAGCCTTAAAGCAGTTAATAAATGCACCTGAGTGCCAGTCTATTGGCCACACGACAAATATGCATTATTGCTCTCTTTGAGAGAGACATTTTGTAGTATGCTTCTCATCGCCTGACTACCCTTAAGAACAATCACTTGGTGGGGGCATGCATGATCGAACAGCACTTACCGAAACGTAGCTGCTCTTCCTCAACTCTGGAGCTTCAAAAACGTATCGGCAAACACAAACTGCGGCAAATACTGAAGGCGGACCTCCCTTTCACTACGGCCAGCGAACGCATGCTCTCTGCAAACCTAGAGCCAAATAGGCTGCATTTCTGTCTAACAGTCAGAGAAGCGGCAGAAATAAACAAGACAGGCGGACTGAAGACATGCACTGACGGGGACTAGCCAGAGGGACAAACAGAGAAACATGACAGGCGGACTGGAGTGAATGACAGGGGCACGACAGAGGGACCGACAGAGAAGCAAATCAGGCGGACAGGAGAGACGGACTGACAGGCACAGGACAGAGGGACTGACAGGGAAACATGGCAAATGGAGTGACAGACGGACGAGGACTGGCCAGAGGGACTGACAGAGAAACCTTGCAGGCGGACTGGAGAGAGGGACTGGCAGGGGCAGGAGAGAGCGACCGATAGAGCAACATGACAGGCGGACTGGAGAGATGGACTGACGGACAAGACAGAGGGACTGACAGGGAAACATGAAAAGCGTACCGGAGAGACTGACTGACAGGGAATGGACAGAGCAACCGACAGAGAAACATGGTAGGCGGACTGTAAAGACGGAATGACAGGGACAAGACAGAAGGACTGAGACCTATTGCATTGCACATGCTTGTTCTGTGCTGTTATGCGGAATTGCGGTACCACATTACAGGAAATAAGTGGAAGTCTAATTATAAATGTGTCATAATTCTGATCGGGTTTGCCAGAAATGACCCTGAAGCCTGGGGTCAAAACTTCACAGGGGGACATCTTGATGCCTCTGCCATTGTGGCAAGAAGTGACGCGCAGCGCCGGTTTCTAACATTGGACAATATGTACTTTAGGGAAAGAGAAAATATGGCGTCTGGCGCCATCTAGTGATCAGCCAGGGAAGCTGCTTTATAATGAAAATGACAGGCGTGCTCACGTTTAAAAACAAGCGCGCGCGAGAGAGGAGGGGCCTGCGCCTGTTTCCCTTCCGGGAACGAGCAGGGGCACCATATGTTTGCAAGTTAATTACAAACATATGGTGTCAAAGCTCGCTCCCGCAAGGTAATCGCCAGACGTACACGCGTTGCCATTAAAAGCAATGCAACGCGTGCACGTTTTTGGCTGAAAAGGCGCATCGATGGCTAAAGGTCTTTCTCCTATGCAGCGCATGCGCGCTGCGTAGGCGAGACCTAAACAGCTGAAGAGACTGAAGGAAAGGACTGACCCTTGCTGTGTGTTCTGGGGCTGGCCTGCAGTTTGCTGATTTAACCAAGGAGAGGCTAAAGGGACTTTGCTGTGTGCTGTGTCCCCCTGCTTGAAAGGACTTTGCTGTGTGCTGTGTCCTGAAGTAACTTATCCCC